>CM042477.1:34087500-35418750 GCA_023621385.1 Quercus gilva
GGGATGGGATGTCTATACTTTACCTTAATGTTGTTGATAGCACTGCAATCAACACACATTCTCCAAGTTCCATCCTTCTTAGGCACAAGCAGCACCGACACCGCACACGAACTCATGCTCTCTCTTACATGTCCTTTGGTCAGCACCTCAACTTGCCTTTGAAGTTCTTTTGTCTCCTCCGGATTACTCCTATAGGCTGGTTGGTTAGGAATTGCCGCACCTAGCACAAAATCAATTTAACGCTCTATTCCTCTAATAGGTGGCAATCCATTAGGAACATCATTAGGAAACACATCCTCATATTCCTGCAACAAAGAGACAACAACACTAGGCAAAGATTTGTCAAGTTCTTTAGTATTAAAACATACCTCTTTGTACAAGAGTACAAATATAGGTTGGTTTGTATAAAAAACACTCTTAACATCACTCACCTTAGCATAAAAACTCACTTGTTTTTTTCGTTTTTCTTTCTTTTTTTTCACTCTCTATTGTCTTTTCACTCTCTTTTATGTTTTCACTCTCTTTTTTCCTTTCACTCTCTTTCTCATCATCTTTTTTTAAACTCTTAGCCTCACAATTTTTCTTCATGTCATTCTCTTTTTTTAATTTCATTTGATCTTCATACACTTGTCTTGGAGTCAACGATACAAGAGTAATGGTTTTATTTTCTTTTACAAAAGAATACCGATTCTTGAACCCGTCATGATTGACCTTTCTGTCAAACTGCCAAGGCCTGCCCAATAAAATGTGACCTGCAAGCATTGGAACAACATCACAAAGTATTTCATCCTTGTACCTCTCAATCAAAAAAGAAACCAGTACTTGCCTATTTACCTTAACCTCTCCACAATCATTCAACCACCGCAACTTATATGGTCTAGGGTGTCTCAAGGTAGGTAAATTCAATTTTTCCACTAAAGTAGTGCTAGTCACATTAGTACAGTTCCCCCTATCAATGATCATACTACATACCTTATTGTTAATGTGGCATCTAGTATGAAAAATATTCTCCTTTTGTTGTTCCATATCATCCTTTTTTACTTGGGCACTTAAAGCACGCTTAGCCACAAGTGACTCACCCTCTTCTGGATACTCCACATTTCTATCACAAGCATCCTCAAGTGATAGAATCTGGTCATCAGCTCCCTCACTTTTAGTTTCCACCTCTCCATCAATACGTGCAATCATGGTCCTCCTATTTGGGCATTGTGAAGCTATATAATCTACTCCCAAACAACAAAAACACTTAATATCACGATTGCGATTTTGGGATTCATTTTTACCTTTGTTAACATTGGGAGCTTCATCTCTCCTTTTTGGTGGTTCGGTTTTGGACTTGAAAATAGCCCTTTCGTCTTTCCTCCCATTTGACCTCAATGAAGTAAAGGAGCCCAGATTTTGAAATGAAAGGATTCCTTTCCTTTTAAGCTGTCATTCCACCTTTATTGTCATGTGCACCATGTCCTCCAACTCCTTGTAGTGCTGCAACACCACTACGTTGGCAATGTCCCGGTTCAGCCCATTCAAAAATCTTGTCATAGTAGCTTCTCTATCCTCCTCTACATTAGCCCAAATCATGGCAATCTCCATCTCCTTGTGATAGTCATCCATGCTCCTATAGCCTTGAGTAAGACTCTATAATTTCTGATACAAGTTCCTATACTAATGACTAGGGACAAACCGCCTCCTCATGGTGGCCTTCATTTCCTCCCATGTCTCAATAGGCCTCTCATAGTTTCTTCTTCTGTTCATCACAAGTTGATCCCACCATATAATAGCATAGTCAGTAAACTCAATCACATCTAGTTTTACCTTTTTCTCCTCAGAGTAGTTGTGGCACTCAAAGATGAACTCCAGCTTCTTCTTCCACTCCAAGTACACTTCTGGATCATTTTTCCCTTAGAACGATGATATCTTCATTTTGATGTTTCCTAGGTTTCTATCAGTCCCATCTTACCATCTTGGATCTCTTCGGAAACCTCTACCACGCCTTTCTCCCCTTGGCGCAAACCTACCCTCATTGTTCAATGAAACTTGATCCTCTTCATCTTCAAACTCATCCTTATGGTAATCATCAGAATCATCCATGCGCGCACGCCTTCCTTGCCTTCTAGCATTAAGGGCTCTTTGGGGACGCTCCTCATGCAAAGAAGCAATAACAACATCTTGCCTATCCATCCAATCCCAAATATCATTAAACACCAAGTTCATACGTTCAAATTGTTGTTGCATAACCTACAACATGATGTATGACTCCTCCCCTCCTCTGTTTGATGCTTCGCCCCTAGAAGACATAATTTTGAAACTACAAAGAAATGGTAGAAATAATTCCTCACAACACACCCTCACGTGTTTACACTCAAATTATGTCACTCACACTCGTGTTTCACTCGTAAATTGGCTTTTTCCCGATATTAGTCTCACACTCTCTTGCCTTTTTCCACTCGTAGCTTCCCATTTTCAGTTCTGCTTAAACTAATAAACTTGATCAAGAAATTCAACTTGTAGTATTTAAACTAATACCAATGGCAAGAAAATATGACAAAAACACTAAATCAAAGGAAGAGGACAAAAGAAAATAATATTTTGGTCTGAGAGAATTGAAACTACAAGCGAAATTTTTTTTTTTTTTTTTCTATTTCTTTTCTGAAGTCTCTTCTTGTTTTTCTTTTTTCTCTTTTTCTTTTTTTTTAACTTTTTTTTTTTTTTTTTGGGAGCTTGGTGCACGATTTTAACCTAGTGCACGTCACAAAATAAGAACAAGAAATAAAGAACACAAAAGGAACAAAACAGGATGATAATAGAAAACAAAAGATAAAGGAAAAGAAAACTGATTTTAGAACCTATGCTCAGATACCAAATGATGCAAACCTCAATCAACATGCTTTGAGACCCAACAAAAATATTGGAATTCTTGCCCAAGAAAACTAAAATTAAGATTTTTGATAGAAACCCTAACCCAACATTTATAATCGAAACATGAACCAAAGGTATAAGTGTAACATCTTGACCCAATGATTATAATTGAATCACAAACCAAATGTATAAAGTTTGAACGCCATAAGGAAGAATCACTGATAAGTTCACAGTTCTTGAAGAACCAAAAGAAGAGCAAAGCCTCACCTTTTTTGATTTTTATTCAATAAATTCCTCTATTACAATGAGTGCATGTTACTTATAAGACATAAAAAATAAAAATAAAATAAAATAAAATAAAAAGTTGATTTGGTCTTAAATTAGCAGATCCAAAATAGGAAAATAGCTAAAAACGTTCTAAATAATAAAAGCCCTAAATTAAGGTAGATCTAGTTTGAAATTATAAGCTCCAGAATACGAAAAATGTCTATTAACTGATATAGAGCTGAAAGTCAATTAGCCATTAATCCACACCATAAATCACGCCCAATCAAGCCAAATTAGTCCTTAATAGCTTAGATTAAATTTATTACACCTTCATCTTCCTTTGGGCCAAGCTTGGAATGTCTTACGTTAAAATCAGCCCAAATCTCTTGAATCAACCCATTAAGTGCTTCTTTGATCTTCTTGGATCTTACTTTAGTAATAAGCCCAACTGGAACATGCAATAGATCCTTGAATGCTTGTCAATTCTCATCAGTTAAAGTTTCGATTGCTAAAATTGAAGTTATTCAAGTTGGAATTTCAGTTGAGTGAAATGGGGATGCTATTTGAAGAAACAGAAAATAGGAATAATTTGAAAAGTAGTTATGACAATGATCTTGTGCAGGGGCGGAGCTATAGCAAGTAGGGATGGCAAAAGTTGCCTAACCCATGGGTACCTAACTCGACTAGCAAAGAAAATGGGACGAGTTTGGGTTTTAAAAACCCAACCCTTAGCGGGTTCGGGTCGAGTGCAGGTATTATGCATACTCACCCCAAACTCGACCCGGCTAAATTTATTATATTAAAAAAATTTAAAAAAAACCTAACTATAAATACTAACTTTCTCATTTATCTAACCTTAATCCTTCATTCTTGTCCCTTACTCTCAACACTTAGACGCCTTCCCTCTTCCTTACTCTCACTCTCACTGGTTGCCACCTCCCTCCTCCTTGCCTCCCTCACCTTGTCGTTGCTGATCCCTTCTCCAGTTCACTGGTCCATCCTCCCTGCCTCCCTCACCGCACTGCTCACTTTCTCAAACTCCATATTTTGCAACGCTCTCTTACTTTTTCACAGCAAACTCTCTCTCTCTCACAAACCCAAACCCTAGTCGCTACCATCTTTCTCTAGAATCTGGTTGTGGATGTGGGTTTTCGATCTATAGTTCTGATGGTGTGGGTTTTGATCTGTGACTATGGGCACATGAGTTTTGATTTGTGGGTATGTCTTAGAAAGACCGATTGAATTAAGCCACACTGACGCTCAAAAACCGCATTATGGGGGCCCAACGGGGTAGGTTTGGGTTTAAAAAATAAACCTGTTTAGTAAACAAGGTAGGTTCTGGTTTTACGGGTCAGGTCAGGTTCGGGTTTAAAAAAATTCGCCCCAAATTCAACCCGTTGCCATTCCTAATAGCAAGGCTTTCCCCCGCTTTAAGTATTAAAAACTTTAAATATTTAGCTACAAAAATAGAAGTCCCCCCCCCCCCTCTCTCTCTCTCTCAAAATGTTTGAGTTAGTCCAATGATGCTCTTAAAAAACCAATAGAATTTGTCAATTGGTCTAGTAGTTATAGAGACAAGACAATTTTTGTTTTCTCTAATTTGTTTTTTGTACATGTTTAAAAAATGATAAGTTCTCCTAAAAAATTATCTTGCGAATATACATACGTGAGTCACTCGGTTGACTAAAATGCTTGAAATTATAGAGAATTTTATTACGACTTACGAATTCACTTACTGTTCCAACCTTTGCCCTGCCTATATATACCTCATTTCAAAACATTAAACCCTAATTCCCATCTTAAGGATGAAAGAACCCCAAAAAAAAAAAAAATGAGAGCCAAATTCTATCAATTTTCTCTGCCTTATTTCTCTTAAAATAGTCATATCTTGTGAAAGGAGATTAAGACCATCACATTCATCACTACCTTTGAGTTTTGTATGTTGATTGGGACTTGTGAATCATTGAAACTGCCATATAATTAGCCATAAAGGCTTGAACTTGCAATTGGAGTTGAATTGCAGATCCAAGAATTAGAGTATAGAAAACTTGCAAAGTTGGTTACAAGCAATAGTTTAGAAGGCTTAAGTTCATGAATATTGCTAGACTTGGAGGGTTTTGTGATGGCAACTATTTATTCTAATTTTTAATGAATTATTTTCTGTTATGAAGCCGTGAAGAGGTTTTAATTTACACCTGGCACTAAGGTTTTCCTCTTCGTAAAAACTTTGGTGTGTTGTGAGTGTTTATTCTTCTATGGTTGTGTTGAATTTTAAGTTGCTTCATGATTTTTAATGTTTATTGGTTAAATATGTATATAATTGGACTTTGAATTGTTAGATTAGTTTAAAATTATCATCAATTGTAATTGTAACTTGAGAGTAGTTATCTTATATTTTTGTTTGTTTTAAATCCTGTAGAGTACAAATCGTTTGGTAATTTTGGAGATTAGATGGTTATTTGGTTTTGAGACTGAAATTATTTGCTTTGGAGAATGTAGATTTTCTCTTACAGGTTAAATATAGACTTTGAATTGAAAATTTTGAGGAATACATGTTTGTTGAGAGAAGAAAATAATGTTCGCGTGCCAATTAGAGGATTTAATAGTTTATGAGTTAGTCTCCTATCTTCTTCTCTTTAAAGATTCCAATCTGTACAACTTAGGACCTATTTGGTAATGTTGTTTTAGTAATGTTGTTTAAGTTTTATGAAAACACGTGTGGGTGAAAAAATGTTGTAAAAATACATGTTATGTTGTTTAAACAACGAAAATTGTTCTTTAAACAACACAACCAAACAGACCTTAGTGTTCTTCCTTGCAAATCTCACTTGTTTAGCTTTATTGCCAATCTACCATTTTTTGTGTTTTAGTGAAATGGGACTTTGTGAGTTATTCTTTGATCGAAATAGAATATTTCACCTATTAAAACTTTGGGACTTCAAGAAAACTGTGTACACCTCCCAAATTTATATTCTTATTCCCTAAAGAACTAGGAATTTGATAGGGGTGTCAAATGGGTGAGTTTGGGTGGGTTTGGGGTGGGCATAATTGGATTGGGTATATAAAACCCATCTACCCATTAAAATCCATTTAACTAACTACTTCTAACCCAAATTCAACCCAACCCAATTATTATGGGTAAACCCCAACCCACCCAATTACCCAATTATCAAAATTACCAAATATGCTCCTAAAGTGAAAATGACCAAAGTATTCTAAAATCTTCAAAAATTATCAAAATACCCCCAAACCCTAAAAATGACCAAAATACCCTCGAAACCTAAAAAATGACCAAAATACCATAAGTTCCTACAAGTGTGAGGCGGCAGATTAAATCCAACCCACGTAATAGCCCATGTAATGAGCCTTGTTGGATAGAATAGAATTCTATTTCTATGAGAAGTCTTTTATATAAGCTGATTTTGGAATCCAAAAGGTCCTAGGAGTGTGAGGCAGCAGATTTTATATAAACAAGGGTTATTAGGTTTTGTGTGTTGCATAATATGGTGAAGAAAAAAGAAGGTGGATGTCGCACAGTGAAAAGAAAAAGAAACAAGTGTGCCGCGTAAGGAAAAGAGAGGGGTGCCGCATAGTGAGAAAAAAAAAAAAAAAGGATTGCGGCCTTTTGAGAAAGATAATTTGTGTGTGTAAGAGCAAAGAAAAATAAATGAGATTTTTTTTTCTTTAGCCGTGAGACATACACAAGAATTATTATAATTAATTTGATAATAGTGAAATTATTTGGAGTTTATCCTGTGATTTTTCCCTTCAAAGAAAAAGAGTTTTCCATGTAAATAATTGTATTCTTGTATGTGATTACTATTTTAGATTACTAATATTCGTGATAATCTTATTTGGGACCCAACAGTGTTTCCCTCAAACTACTAACTACGTTGCAAGAGTTTTCAACTCTTGTTCATGCCAATCCCTCCCTATATACAATATCTTTGGAAATTGATTTCAAATTTCATGGCACTTACAGCGCTGTTTCAAAACAATTTCCATGATGATTCAGTGACGAAGTTGCTCAGTATCTTTGAAATGTCCACACCCATTTTGCACAGTCCGTGTTTCGTTTTTCTATTCCCTTATTTCCTTTATTTAACCATTGGAGAATGATGTCAGCCCTAGGCATAGTCATAGATCTTAAACTCTCTCTACTTACAGAAGAAAAGATGGCTCTTCTAACTATTATTCTTCTCAAAGTCACAATGGTGCTATTCTTTTCCTTATGTGCATGTCTGCACATGAGGCTAGGACAATTTCCATTAATTTTCTTTCATTACTTTTTATCTTCAAAAAATGTTTATGTAAGTAGTAATCTTATGATATCAAAGTTGTACATATTAAATTATCAATTGTTTCAAAAGTTTAAACCCTTGAGATATGGTAAATTTAATCATTTAACTCAACTGGTAAATTCTCTGATAGTTGAATAAGAAATCTAGATTCAATCCCCGCCTACACCAAAACTGATTGGTGTCTTGGTCTGATGACAAATAGCTATCATCAGAAATGAATGTCATAAGTTGAAACTCTCTTTCAAAAAAAAATAAAAAATAAAAAACTACATACTTTAAACACTCCCCCTCACCTGTGGGCTGAAACTACCTTTTAATAGGTGAGACCCAATATGTAGAAATTTAAATGGGAGGTAAAGTAAAGAAAACAAGAATTGAACTCACGATCTCATGCTCTAATACCATGTTAAATTACCGATTGTCCCAAAAGTTTAAGCTTTAGGAATATGATAAATTTAATCATTTCATTACGTACTTCTAACACAACATATGAGGCATGCATTCATTTTGGTACAGTTCAATTTTGACATTGCAGAAGAGAATAAAAATACCTTTTCCCATTTTTAATGATCATTGGTGGAGCAAAATATGAGTGGGAATGAAGATTTTTATTCCGATTTAAGCAGCATGAACACGAGGAGAGAAGCTGATGATCAATAGATAAGTTGAAACTTCATTGCACTAAGAGTTTATAATTATTATATATGTAGATATTTAATTTTCTTTTGTTTTATTCTTTTATTTTAGTTTTGATTTTAGTATTGAGCGAAATAGGAGCTTCTTAACTAATTTGTCTTGAAATAATGAACATATTCTTATTAACAAGTTAGAACAACAAAGGCACTTGTGTGTGCAGATTCTTTAATTTGAGCAGGTTATGACCGTAGGCTTTTGATTAATCTCCCATGGATCGTACAAGGTGTTGAGATTGACAAAAGCTCGACCTTTCAACAATGAAGATTTAGGAATTTGAAAGAAGGAGAGAATGAGAGAGAGAGAGAATCAATCTATGAAGTTGTATATGCGAATATGTATTAAATTACAAAAACTTTGTCCTTACATATTAGAAGAAGAGAGTGGGAAAATCATAATAAACTAAACTAACTAGAAATCAATAAGAACAAGACACCTGTCACCTAAAACAGTATTTCACAACTAAGAAACATTAACAGAAAAGCTACTTGTAGTTTATAAAGTTATTACAAAACGACTGTAGCTTAAGCAGATATCAACATTTATCATTCTTCTTTTGAACTGCTTCTTTTTCTTCTTCTTCTCTATTCCTCAATTCTTTAATCTGATTTCACTTTAAGGCTTTAAAACAAGGCACAATTTCTGGTCCAGTATCTAAGCTCAATAATAAAACTAATTTAGCACAAATTCAGAAGCTATTAGCAGGCAATAGCAACTATAGTACAAATAACCCGAATTAAGTCCAGACCAAAGTCCAGACCATTAATTTGAAAATTTTGTGAAGAAGCCAAAGTTTTGATACAACATAATTAAAACTTAAGTCATTGAAAGCTCAGATTTGTGTGAAAACACAAGAACTTGTTTAGACCCCTAATAAAAATTACAGTTCGATTATTTTTACTCTAACTTAAACTAAGTACGGAATAAGAGTAAATGAACTCAAACAACCGATAAAGCTACTCTAAGCCATATTCAACCAATATCAACAATAAAAGAAAAGCTTAAAGAGTAAGGAAGAAAGATGCAAACACAAGATAACATCGAGACATGTTATCGAAAAGGAAACCAAAGAACTCGGCGAAAAACCTCTCCGCTGCGCTTCAAGAGGTAATTGATCCACTAGAGAATAAAGTTGGAGTACACGAATAACAAAAGACCCTTCAAGCCTAGGCTACCCAATGTACTTGAGCTCTTCAAGTTCCTGCTACCAACTAGCTTCTCGAAACCTTGTCTTCTTTAACTTTCTGGAATCCCGCAATTCAGCATGATTTCATCTGTCAATGATTGGCTTCTTCCAATACTTCCAATAGTACCAAAACCTCACTTTACACTCGAATTGGGTGTGGTAAGTGTTTGGGCTATCAACCTCTCAAAAATTTGGAGATAAAGAGATAGGAGTAGAGGAAAACCACAAGAAAATGTGTAGATGATTGTGGGTATAACAATCTTTAACTCTCAAGAGTGTACTTTAGGGTTTTTTCTCTGAAAAGCACTCATTACAATATGTGGGTAATGAGTGTATATATGGTGTAGGCAAAAACTTGGTAAAAAAAACATGACAAATTAGCCAAATAGAATGTTTCGTGAATATTTCGCAGGAAGGCCTTACCTGCAATACACTCGTGAAAACTCCAGGCTGGCATGACTCTTCGTCTTCTAGTCATGTGCTCTACACGTGGCTATTTCACAGGTTAACTTCTTGCGAGACACTCGCGAAATCCACTTGTTCATCATTTTAAGCTTAAGTTTTCACACTCTCTCACACTCATCCCTTACAATTAACAACCCACATAAATACAGGAAAAAATTATTAAAGAAATTACAAATAAAATTGGCACGAAATTAAAGCCAACACAAAATAGTTGTAAATTACAACTTTACAGCCATAAATTATCCAAAAATAATATTTTTCATATTATAATTCACTTCAAATTTTATATATATATATATATATTATTATAAGTTTAAAATTTTAAATAACATAATACATTTTACTTTATTATTGAACCTAAAAATTAAAATTTTAAATCGTAAAATAGAGAGAATCCTAAGTTACCACATATGTAACTTCGAATAATTCACAAGGAAGATACCAACAATTTTGATGTTCGTTTAAAATTTGAAATTTCAGATTTGTGGACAAAGAAACTTGCACTATGCAGTCTATACCAACGTAGTCAATTCCATACCGATATTAGCCAATATATACCGTACCAGTACATATACCCGTATCAAAATAGCAATGTTCCGTACCGGTTTAAATACTAACTGTATCGGCCATACCGGCCAATTTTGGGCAATATTGGCCGGTACCAAAAAAAAAAAAAAGTTTTTTTTTTTTTTTTAGTTTTGTAATTTTTGAATTTTTGGAAGAGTAGAATGATAACTTATTTGCATTAACTTATTTGTATTATTTTTTTTCTTAGCATGCAATGAATAATTAAGCTTTCTATTTTTTCTATTGTGTTTTTTTTTTTTTTTAATTGATGCTAAGGTTTAAAACCATGAAAAATTTGTTCTAAATTGAGATAATGTTTTATGGTAAATTTTTATATTTATTATAATATACACGCGCACACACGCACACATATATACAGTGACAACTATTCAAGGGCGGCCATGCCCCCCCCCCCCCTTGAAAAAAAATATACTAGTATGTATATTAACAAAAAGAATTTTAGTTCTAGCTCTGAAATTTATATACTTGGCCCCTCTTTCCCAAAAAATTTACAAATTGATCTAAGAAATCCAACAAATAGATAATAAGAAAAATCTATTAAAAAAAATGTACATATCTAGATAATAAAAAAAATCTTTGGACAAATCATAAATCCGGTCTAAAGCAAAAACAATAATAACAACAAATCAATTACATATCCTAAAAAAAAAAAAAAAAAACACAAAAACACAAAAACTCAATAACTTTTACCCAATTTTTCACTCTCACTTGAGAGCTCTATGCCCCTCTGAAATGACTCCACCTTCCTAATTATAGAGACAACTCCTATACCACATAATGATCACTCAATCCACACATTAGTTTAATCTTGAAAATATTAAAATGTGTCAATTGACTTACAAAACTCTTAATTATAAAATCCTATTATTGATTTAAAAAAAAATACAAGTACAGATAATAATTAATAAATTAATGCTAACAATGCAATGTCGTCAACCTCTAATAATGATATTCGAATTTTTTAAATTTTTGAACAAAAAACTTCGACCCCCAAGTTTGAATCCTAATTCCACCCCTGTGTGTAAGAGCAGGTTTTGATTCTTAAGCCCAAAAAGTAAAATGACTCAAGCTCAAAGAGCCCAACACAATAAATTTTTAGAGAGTTGGTTGAAAACTAGGCTACAAGGATCAAACAACGCTCACAATGGACCAAAGATGGTAAGCAAACAAGGAGAAACATAGGAAAATAAGATTTTTGTAAAGAAATTCTTCCTCGACAAAGTCTGAAGAGAGTAATTCTTAAATATATCACTCTAAGACTTGATTACAATTTCGGTTCTTTATACTACAATGTTTTTTCCACAAGTTCTCCAACCTCCTTCTCCCTAGAGGATCTCTTACATTATATAGCCCTTTTTAAATGATTTTGGCCCTACATTTATTGATCATGCAGGCCACTACCCGAGTGTTTCTCCCATCAAACACCTTCTCAAACCTTCTGAGTTACAACAACCAAGACAGCACTGTTCAAAAATTTTTGACCAATACTGAAATATGGTGACAGCTATCATCCCTTCAGTCATGTCAGGGCTAACCTCCTCTCCAAAACTCTTTCTCTACAGTATGACCTCCTCTAGTAACGTGTCACTGACGTGACCTTACCGTCCGATGGTGTAATCTCCTTGAAACTGCATTGGCCTCCTTAGCCTTAGGTATGGCATGTGGCAACACTTCCTTATCAAATTGGTGTACCCCACAATATATATATTTATAAATATAAAAAATAACAGTAAACTAAAAATTGTACACCAATAATAACCAATACTGAAATATATCGTTCCACCGATCAAACCGATACAATTTCAAGTATGAGGTCAACTCCCTTGCTCAATACTCCCAAAACTGAACACAGATTCATTACTTAATAGGTACATGCATGATCGATATCCTTGTTGTCTGATTTTAAAGATTAATACTATATGGCTAAAAGGGGGTCATTTGTGTCGCTAATTAGCCATGCAGTTGCTTCAAAAGTTGGCCCAAGGTATTCGATTTTTTTTCTACGATATGCTATCTTGATTTGATTCTCCCGTCTTTAATTTTGCCATATATATGAATATATCTTGTATGGGTCCTAGCAATTTTATTGGAAATTATATATATATATATTACTTATAGATTGGACATTTAATTAGAGTAGTCAAAGATTTTCTAACTAAATTGGCACATTTACTGATTCTCAAAAAAAGAAAATAAAAAATTGACACATTTATAATAATTAAATAAAATTAATAATACTATAATCAGAATAAATAATACATAAATTATGTTTGTTAAATGAATTAAACTTTATAATAACGCTAAAACAATTGAGATTTATTGAGCATTTGAGGTTAAAATATACATACATATATATATATATTTTAGAAAGAATGAAGTTTTATAGCCTTGAAAATATTGATGGGTTTGATAAAATTGAACTCCATTATCCACTGATTTTGTTTATTCAATTAATAAATTGACCTATTTAATTAAACCGGTTCGCTGGTAAAACAGTTTAAACAAATCAATGAATAAATTGAACTTTGTATAGATTAAATTGTATATTTGGCTTGGTCATCAACAAGTTCTTGACTAACATCTACAGGGTGGCACTCTCCGCACACTTTATATAGAACAAATTTGGTTTAGAAGAGTGAGAAATGAACTGTATTGATATCTTCGGTAAGAGGATAAGCTATCATTGTTATGCTAGCTAGTACGTACTATATTATAAATAAAAATAAAGTTGACTACGTACTTTTGTTTCATGCACCTGGACCCTTTGTTGCATAAAAATAGACAAACTCGAATTGTGCCATGTATGAATTGACCAAACCTTAACTTTGTCTAGTTCTCCTCAAAATTCAGGCCTTACCTTTGAATGTATTCCCAAGATATGCGGAGCTCGTTTAATAGATGTGTCTAAATATATATTTTCAAATTTTAAATAATAATAGTTTCTTTACTTTCTTTTTCACTTGCATATATTTCTAAAAAATACATAGATCGTTACTAGAACCAAACAGCCCCACAATATCGCAAGTAGCTGTGAGTGTATGGTTATTGGAAGTGTGCCACTGCCATGAATGCAATTCAGCTCCTTCTTTTCTTTTCTTGTCTTTTTTTTTTCTTTAAAATAATATTAACCAATAATTATAAGCAGTGCATATGTACAAATACAACTAAAAAAAATCTTAATTATATAGTTAAAATTATACATTTTTAAAAAAAAAATATATGCTTAAATTATTCTAGATTCTTTATTTTTGTATTTCTTTTTTTTTTTTTTTAGAGTTTCAACCTATGTCGTCCACTCTTAATAATAACCCTCTATTATCAAATCAAAACACTAATAATTTTTTATGTAAACGAAAATTAAACAACCATTTGAAACTTTTACTAGTTGAATTATCTGAAACCCACTTTAGTTTGTGCACTTTTTAAAAAAACTATAATTTTTATACTAAATAATTCATTTGAATAAATATTTGTGATTGCATTTAATTCTAAAATTAAGAAACACATCTCTTTAAGAATAAATATTTAAATCACATGACACAATTAAAACTCTAATTTGAGCTTCTCTTATTATTATTATTACATATATATATATATATATTGGGTCCGATTAATACTTTGCCTTTGTATCATATTTGATAGTAACTTTTAACGTTTTCTTTGGATAAAAATATTTCTCAGTGATTCATTTTTAGTATTTTACTCTCAAAAGAGCCAAACGTACACATCGCTCAGCTAATATGACTTCTTATCAAACTCAGAAAGACCATGCCCCATCTAATTTTGTGAGAAAGGACTCACATTTTGTCAAGAATATTCTCAACGAGACTCTTTGTGATCAAAAGCTTGTAAGAATAATTACCTCTCATTTTTATTCGAAAAATTTGATGTTACTTAAGAAACATAAACTTGATTGGCTAGCTGCAACTTAATTTAATTTGGATAGTACTATGTATATATTCAATGATCACCCTGCTAATATTTATTTGCGAATTTGGAAAACATGCGACTTTGTGTGTTTTTATTTTACAAAACTTGAATTTTAGTTGCATGTAAAATTAACTAAAGATTCTTAATTTATAGACAATTCCAAAAGCGTTTATAAAGAAATATGGAGAAAATTTGTCAAGCCCAACATTTCTTAAGCTTCCTAAATGGTGTGCGAAATGGAAGGTAGAATTGACATATCACAATGGTGAGTTTTAGTTACAAAAAGGGTGAAAAAAATTTGCTGAGTGTTGCTCTTCAAAGCAAGGACACTTATTAGTTTTCAGATTTGAAGATAACTCTCACTTTTATATGCTCATATTTGATGAGAGTGCAACTAAAATAGAATATTGAGTTTATTGGAAGGATAGTCTATTTCAGTTGCACAATGTGAGCATATAAAAGTAAGAGTTATCTTAAACTCTAAAAACTAATAAAGTGTCATTGCTTTAAAAGGCAACACTCGACAAATTCTTTCTACCTCTTTTGTAACCAAACCTCACCATTGTGGTATGTCAATTCTACCTTCCATTTTCTATCATTTGGAAGCTTAAGAAATGTCGGGCTTGACAAATTCTCTCTATATTTCCTTATAAACGTTTTTGAAATCATCTACAAATTAAGAATCTACGGTCAATTTTACATGTAAATAATGCAAGCTTTGTAAAAATAAAAACAGAGTCAATGTTTTCCAAATTCGCAAATAAATATACACATTCCAAATTCACAAATAAATATACTAGCAGGGTGACCATCTCATATATACACAACACTATCCAAATTAATCAAGTTGCAACTAGCCAATCGAGTCTATCCTTCTTTAAGTAGCATCAAATTTTTCCAATAAAAATGAGAAAGAGAAAGAGATTTAAGTATTCTTACAAGCTTTTGATCACAAAGAGTCATCGAGAATATTCTTGAAAAAAATGTGAGTCTTTTCCCACAAAATTAGATGGGGCATTTTCTTGGTCTTTCCAAGTTTGATAATAAGTCATATTAAATGAACTTGAAGCGTTGTATACGTTTGGCTTTTTGAAAGTAAAATACTAAAATGAATCATTGAGAAATAATTATATCCAAATAAAACGTTAAAAGTTACTATCAAATATGATACAAAAGCAAAAAGATCTACAAACTAATATGATAATTAATTTACTGATGCAATGTCAAAAATTTTTAAAATTTAACAAATCAATTCAAACAAATAGTCATTTTTATTTTGAGGAACTTACAAATGCCTTTTGTCGTTGAACATATGACAATTTCCTCTGTAAATTTCTATTACCATATTTAAGCCTTTTAACGTATGTATAGATTAAAATGAATTTGATAGTGTCTTGTAAAAATACCCATTAAAAATTTCATTTAATCCATACTTTTAGAGGTCAAATCTAACAATTCATTCCATTAAACAAAAAAAAAAAAAAAAAAAACTAACAATTCATATATACTTTGTGTACTAAATGAATAAATTATATTTGATAAACTGTAATATTCCATTTTATTTCTTGTGGCATAGTGGCCTAAAAGTAAATCTTGTAAAAATATATAAATAGAAATGATAGTATTAAGAATAAAATAAATTTATTATTAATTCACGCAACTAATGAAATATGATCAATATTATTAGGTAAAGCGCGCTTAAAGTTACGTCTGGATGATTATTAAATAGGAAAATGTAAATAGCTAGTCAAGCATGTCTTATTTAAATATTTTAAAAAATCAAGTCATATATCATGCATCATTAAAACTTATTAAATCCAAGGAAAATGTTAAAACACTATCAATTTATTATAAAATTCCTAATAATTGACATGATTATAAATAATATTAAAGTCATATCACCAACATAGTAAAAATTCTCTTTACCCAAAAAAAAAAAAAAAAAAAAACATAATAAAAATATTTGAATTACTTCTTTGCTAGGTTTAAAAGTTAACATATCATTTTATAAGAAATATAATTTTTATTTATCTTAGAATCACAGTAAATCCAATTAAATAGAGTAGAGAGTAGTCAATTTAAGCAATCATATATATACAATTTATATACATACTAGAGGTGATTCCCCAAGCCCTAGACCGACCAATCAAAGAGGGAACCACTAATGAAAGCGAGAAATTGTTCAAACAAATAGTTGGCAAGCTTTATTGGTAGTGGCAAATTTTTTGGTTATGGGTTCTATAATGAGTAATTGGAAACTTTATAGTTGGCATGCTTTTCATAAGAATAACCCACCAAATTGTTCAAACAAATTTTCCAAGGAAGAAAGCATAGTTAACAATAGTTAACAATAATAAAGGCGCAGGTTAGAATGGCGCAGACAATAACATTTAGCATGTCTATAAAATTATTTTATGATTTATCAGGTTTCTTTCTTGACTGTTCAAACTACCAACCCATAGTAAAATATTTACTGCTTAAGCAACCAATTAAAAAAAGTAGCAAATGCAAACAATTAACTCAATTGAGCCCCCAATATGATGTGAGAAAATAAAGATCCAAAGCTTCAAATCAACAAACTATGATGTGTGTAAATAAAGTGGTGAAAGAATGGAAGTCATATTCATAAAATATAATATGGTCACTCAATTTAGTGTCACTGATCTCCTATTCTCTCGCAGTACATTTATCAAAAACTGATAGCCATTTTTGACTAACATTGTTCTTTTTAAAGAAAGGAAAATAACCTCCAAAGACTTTACATGCTTTCTCACCAAAGCATCTCTAATGATGCCAACACAAAGTGTGCAGAAAATTATGAAAGGATTAAATGATTATAAACCAACTGAAGAAGAATGATCCATATAGGCTAAGAACTACAATAATACAGCAGAAAAAATGTCCAGATTTAGTGGGGATATTGCAAGCAGAAGAACAAAGCCAAAGGCAAACACAAAACTCGAATGATATGATCCATACAGGCTAAGAATTGCAATAATTCTTTGCATCGGAGTGGTAAAGGTAGGGCATGAGAAAATCAATTGCTAGCTATAAATAATTATAGGCATAAACATGTTTAGAACTCTATTTAAAAAGAATCCAGCCACAAGAAATTACAAACGGCTACACATATAATTCCTATGTCATTATTTGTTGTTGAAAATGTAACTTGATCTAAAATATAACTTAGTTAAATATGATTAAGCAGGATGTGAATGGTATGGACATACCAGCAATATTTCAAGACCAAAGAAGATATTGTCGTTCATCTCTTTGAAGGCTTATAAGATGCAAAGATAAAGTGCATATAGTGAGGCTAAATTGTCTACAATACAAAAATAAATATGAACATGGTTAGGCTACAACATCTAAGTTGCTCCAAATCAAACACGTGGTGAGGGAAACTACCTAAACAAAAGCTAATTGTAAAATCACATTTCAAACAAAACATGCATACACATGCATTTATGTTACCAATCTCAGCACGTAATACAAAGTTTGAAGAATATCAACCCAGACCCACAAACAAAAAGTAAATGATTTCTGTGTTCTATCCTCAGTTAATAGGTTGAGTCAAAATAGTAAACAAATAGATAACATATCTTTCCAATTTCAATGCCTTAAAAACAAATATTTACCAAGCAACTAACTAAATTTGAATGCTGAAACTAAAATTCTCAATGCATCTGTTTGGCTGCATTGAACTTTAAAAAAATAACATTGACTCAAAATTCAATAGAATTCACCCCCTCACATCCTAATCAATAATTGTTCAACAGCTATAGTTTTACATGTAACTAATTATTTATGTAGATTTTTGTCCACTGTGTTTCTTTTGTAAACTAACTCCAAAACTAATCATAAATTAATCTCAAAAACCAAATCTTGTTGGAACTTGAACCTATAGCACAAATTAATCAACCATTTATTAACAAAAGAATAAATTAAGAACAAGAATGAAAAACCCACTGAAATTTCAGAGAATTGGGTTTTGGCGAAATTCCCAGCCTTGAGACATCAAAGCTTTCATCAAATATATAAAAGCTCACTACCAGTTTTGTGAAATCAGTACGTCAGTATAATAAACAAAAGAAAAAGAGAGATAGAAATCAATCAAACTATAAAGAAATTTAGAGATAGAAAATACCTGTCGTGTGAGCTGAAAGAAAACCACCGAAGCCACAAATCAGTCCTCCGCTTTTCCATTTCCTTCTCTCAACCTTCATACGCTTGGCTGTGATCTTGGAAGGGACGGAAGAGGCTTTGAGAAGTCTTGGGAGGGTCCTTTCCACACCTACCACACATATCAAAAATCTGGAAGAAAGAAAGAAATAAATAAATAAAAGCAAAGTATATAGAAGCAAAAAGGAAGAAAGCAAAAGATCATACCTTTCAACTCGAAGCCTTCCCTCACTCCGATCTACCCATCCCCTTTGCTCTATTCAGATTGGCCGATATACCAACACAGACGTCCAAAAAAAGCCATCAGCAACCATGGCTTGCTAATACGGATCTTTTAGGTTTTGATAAAGAAAGGAGATTTTGTATTAGCAAACAATCAAAGATTGAAACCCACAAGGAAATAAATACAAACACAGATCTTGAGAATCCCAAAAAAAAAAAAAAAAAAAAGGAAATTTTGAAGAAACGGAGAACCAAATCTCCTTTTATAAGAAAACAGAGTGTATTTGTGCAATGAGTCTAGAGAGAAAGAGAGAAATGGAGAATCAAGATTGAGAAAGTCTGAGATATTTCATTAATTTATCAACAATGAATTACAAAATGGTTATATAGCAAAATCAGAAAAATAAAATAACTAACTCTAAAAACTAATCCCAGAATATGCGGAACAATTAACTACCATTGATCATCACATCACACCACAGTACACGTGTCCATACTGACCAACTAATCCAAGTACAAAACTACAAGTCGTATCAAGATGCAATAGTCGTTTAGTGTAATATCACTTCTTCCACAAATGTTCTGTTTCAGCACATGCTCTGTTTCAGCACTCTGCCTCTCTGCCTGATCTGATGACTCATCTTGAAATGCTTCTATTTATCTTCTCACCATCTCTATTCTGATATTCCCCCTCAAGATGAGAATCTGAACTGTTGCTTGCATCTGTCCCTTTTTCACTTAAGCTTTTGCATTCCCCCATTGGATGAGAATTTGAACTGTGGATATTTATGATATTCATTTTACTCAATAAGTATCTCAGCTGTGAGCTGTTGAGGGCCTTAGTGAGTAAATCTGCCAGTTGTGTGTGTGTAGGAGTAAAGAACAATCTAACCACATTGTCTTGTACTTTATCTCTGACAACATGACAGTCAACCTCTATGTGTTTGGTTCGCTCATGGAATACAGGATTTTCGCCAATATAAATGGCTGCTTGATTGTCACAAAATAAAAGAGCAGGTTGAGGATGATGAATCTCCAAATCCTTCAACAATGCTAGCAGCCAAGTTAACTCACACACTGTCACAGCCATAGCTCTATATTCTGCTTCAGCCGAAGATCTAGAAACTATAGATTGTTTCTTAGATTTCCAAGAGATTAAAGAATCACCCAAAAATATACAATACCCTGTGGTTGATCTTCTAGTGTCTATGCAAGAAGCCCAATCAGCATCTGTATAGGCTTTCAAATGAAAATCTGAAGATGCAGACAAGAAGATTCCTTGACCTGGACATCCTTTTATGTACTGTAAAACTTTGTAAGCTACATCTAAATGAGGCTTCCTGGGCTTGGACATGAACTGACTCAGCTTGTGAACCGGATAAGCTATATCTGGTCTAGTGATGGTTAGATATAATAATCTACCCACTAACCTTCTGTAGATTCCAGGATCCGATAACAATGTACCTTGAAGTTTGCTCAACTTCAAATTTTGTTCCATTGGTATTTTACTAGGCTTACATGCTGACATTCCTGCATCTTTTAAAATCTCCAAAGCATATTTTCTTTGACATATACTAATTCCTTTATCTGATCTAGCTATCTCAAGACCAAGAAAATATTTCAAACCTCCAAGGTCTTTAAGTTTGAAGTGTTGATCTAAAGAAACCTTGAGTGCTTCAACTTCTTGAACCTTGTTGCTAGCTATGAGTATATCATCAACATAAACTACTAAAGCAATGAAAGAATCATTAAACTTTCTTGTAAACAAAGAGTAATCAGCTTTTGACTGCTGAAAACCAAGCTTCTTAAGAACTGAACAGAATTTTGCATTCCATTGTCTTGAGGCCTGTTTAAGTCCATATAGAGACTTATTTAATTTGCAAACAACATTCCCCCCTTTGCTGTGAAAGCCTTGAGGGAGTTGCATATAAACTTCCTCATGTAAGTCCCCATTTAAGAAAGCATTGTTGACATCTAATTGGACTAAATGCCAACCTTTCACAGCAGATATGGCAAGAAGAGTCTTAACAGTAGTTAACTTTGCAACTGGTGAGAATGTATCAGTAAAATCCAAACCCTCTTGCTGAGTGAACCCCTTTGCAACTAGCCTTGCTTTATATCTCTCCACAGACCCATCTGCCTTGTATTTTACTCTATAGACCCATTTGCATCCAATAGCCTTTTTGTTGGAAGGTAAAGGAGTAAGAGTCCAAGTATGATTTGAAACCAAGGCTGCAATCTCAGCATTCATGGCCTCTTTCCATTTAGGATCCTTAATAGCCTCATGAAAGAATCGTGGTTCAGGAATAGAGGTAATAAGAGAGCAAAAATGGGCATATGAAGGAGATAAAAGGGAAGAATCAATGTAATTAGAAAGTGGATATTTAGCTCCTGGGGTAATGGTGGAAGTACCTGACTTGTTGGTGAGTGAAGTGGACTGTGAAAGCTTTGTTGAAGTAATAGTGCTGCACTTATAGTCTTGCAAGTATGCAGGTGCTTTGGAAGGTCTAGAGGATCTTCTCAATGAAGGAATGGAAGCATGTGGATCAGATAAACAAGCAGGTTCTGCAGAATTGATATTGGCAGGTTCTGCAGAATTGGAAATGGCAGGTTCTGCAGAATGGAGAGGGGCAGAATCTGATAGAGTAGATTCTGGTACTGCAGAATTTGATGGAATAGAGTCTAGGACTGCAGAATCAGAAATAAGAGGGAGACTAGGATCTAAAATTTGGTTAGAGACCGGATTAGGATGACAAGTGGAAGAACCAATAGGATCAAGGAACATGGTATCAACTGGAACAGCCACATTAGGACAAATATGAGGAAAAGAAAAAGATGATTGAGGGGAAGTGACAGAAGAAATAAAGGGAAAGACACTTTCATGGAATGAAACATCCCTTGAAATGAATATCTGCCTTGTGACCAAATTTAACAATTTGTAACCTTTGACACCAAAAGGGTAACCAAGAAAGATACAAGGAATGGATCTAGGAGCAAACTTAGACCTATTGTGAGTAAGTGTAGATGCAAAACAAAGACAACCAAACACTTTTAAATGATGATAAGAGGGAGTTTTGCAATAAAGTTTTTCAAAAGGAGTTTTATTGTCCAAAGTAGTACTAGGCAGCCTATTAAGGATATAAACAGCTGTCAAAACACAATCCCCCCAATAGCAAAGTGGTATATTTGACTGAAATCTTAATGCTCTAGCAATGTTTAAAATATCTTGATGCTTTCTCTCCACAACTGAATTTTGTTGTGGAGTTGCAACACATGAGTGTTGATGGATAATACCATGGGCAGCATAAAAGTCTTTGAGAAAAAATTCATGAGCATTGTCAGTTCTAATGACTTTGATATTGGTTTGAAATTGAGTAAAGATCATTTTGTAAAATGAAATTAACAAGGGCCTAGTTTCTGCTTTAGATTTCATGAGGTAAACCCATGTGGACCTTGTAGCATCATCTACAATTGTAAGAAAATATTTAAAACCATCATGAGTTGCTTTAGCAAAAGGTCCCCATACATCACAATGTATCAAATCAAAGGCATGCTCAGATATATGTTTAGAATTAGGAAATGGTAGTCTTTTAAGCTTTGCAATGGGACAAACAACACAACTTTTATTGGAATAAGAAGAGGATACATCTGATACACAAAAAGGAAGCTTGGCATCAGATACATGTCCTAATCTAAGATGCCATAAGTAAGGCTTATTGACATTAAAAATGTTGGAAACAGAATGAGCAAAAGACTTGAAAACTGACTCTAGGACAGAAGTGGCTTTTGAAGCATACTTGCAATTCTCTGAAGTTTGCAGCAGGTATAAGTTGTTGTGAAGCTTACCCAATCCAATCACTCTCCAACAGGTAAGGTCCTGTATGAAGCAATAGTTTGAGAGAAAAACCAAGCAACAGGATAAAGATTTGGTTAATTTGCTTACTGAAATCAAATTAAAAGAAAAAGCTGGGACACAAATCACATTTTCAAGAATCAATGTTGGAGTAAGTTGAACTGTGCCTATGTGTGTGACAAGAACCTTTTCACCATTAGGCAAATGAACAAAAGAAGATATTGAACTAGTTATATTGGTGAACAAAGATATGGAATGAATGATGTGATCAGTAGCTCCTGTGTCAAGAACCCAAGTTTCTGCATTATGGGCATTTTTGTTTGAAGGATTTTCAGCAAAAACTGAATTCTTCAAATTAAGGCTAACAGAATCTTGGAAAGAGGCACAAGAAATACCTGAGAGTGCTGAATTGGCTGCATGAATAGCCTCTTGAGTGTTGGAAGAAGATGCATGGGAACTTAGCATTGATAATAATTGTTGGCATTGTTCAGGTGTGAAGGGAAAAGAACCTGATTGTGATGCACCCTCGGACTGACCAACCTCACCATCAAAAGTTACTTGATTTGCAACAGGAATCTTGCCTTTTTGCTTGTAACCTGGTGGAAATCCCACTAGTTTGTAACATTTTTCCATGAAGTGACCAACTCTGCCACAGTGGCTGCACACGGGTCTGCCCTTGCCTTTGTTCTTCCAACCTTGATTGAACCCTTGAGTTTTGACTGCAAGAGCTGTTGAATCAACTGACATAGCACCACCATTGAAACCTAAAGCCTTCTGCCTTTCTTCTTGTATCACTAAAGAGAAGGCTTTGTCAATTGAGGGACTTGGTTCCATCATTAGGATCTGAGTTCTGACTTGAGAGAAAGCTTCATTTAATCCATTGAGAAATTGCATCAATGTATCTTGATGATTGAAGAATGTGATTTTATCATTCACTCCGCAGACACATCTACCACAAGAACAAGATGGTAAAGGTCTGAGATTGAGTAATTGATCCCAAGAAGCCTGAAGATTAGTGAAATAGTTAGTCACTGTTGCATCTCCTTGCATAATTGTTGAGATCATTTTCTGAAGCTGTGAAATCCGTGGACCATTAGCTTGGGAGAAACGGTTTCTGAGTGAATTCCAAACCTCCATAGCAGTGTTTCTGTAGATTACACTTGCAGTGATATGAGGTGAAACAGAATTCAAGATCACCAAGCAACCTTCTCCAGAGGTGTGACAGCCATGGAAGCTGTGATAGAACCATCCACAAAACCTAGCTTGCTTTTCGCATCTAATGCCATAAGCATAGCCCTAGCCCAATTAGGATAATTGTCCTCAGTTAAGAGCTGAGTGACTAGAATCGCACCTGGTGATTCTCCATGGTGCAGAAAGAAAGGGCTTCTCGGATCCTCCATTGGAGTAAGCTCACGATGAGCAGTAGATTGAGAAGTGGAAGATGAAGAGTTTTGATCTTGATTCGCCATTGATGAAAGCACGAAGCTCTGATACCATATAAGAAAACAGAATGTATTTGTGCAATGAGTCTAGAGAGAAAGAGAGAAATGGAGAATCAAGATTGAGAAAGTCTGAGATATTTCATTAATTTATCAACAATGAATTACAAAATGGTTATATAGCAAAATCAGAAAAATAAAATAACTAACTCTAAAAACTAATCCCAGAATATGCGGAACAATTAACTACCATTGATCATCACATCACACCACAGTACACGTGTCCATACTGACCAACTAATCCAAGTACAAAACTACAAGTCGTATCAAGATGCAATAGTCGTTTAGTGTAATATCACTTCTTCCACAAATGTTCTGTTTCAGCACATGCTCTGTTTCAGCACTCTGCCTCTCTGCCTGATCTGATGACTCATCTTGAAATGCTTCTATTTATCTTCTCACCATCTCTATTCTGATACCTTTCTTTATCAAAACACCCGTATTAACAAACAATCAAAGATTGAAACCCACAAGGAAAAAAATACAAACACAGATCTTAAGAACCCAAAAAAAAAAAAGGAAATTTCGAAGAAACGAAGAAAAATAAATAAAAAAGAGATACTTACAGTAAAAATTAACCGGTCTTTCTTCCAGAGCTGATCTGGTCCTGTCGTCTTGAAATGATAGAAAGAAAAGAGAGAGAGAGAGAAGAGATACAGAGAGCTCCAGAGAGAAAAGAGAGAAAGAAGTCATCTGGAGAGTTTCAGAGAGTAGAGAGATAAAAGAGAGTTCCAAATCCTTTGGTTGTTTTATACATTCAGCTAAAAGTAAAACGCTTCAGCCCTCCACAAACGGACAAAATAGAGGGACTCACGAAACTTTTCACTGTAGATGAACAGTGAAATACGTATATGCACAGTAACAAATCACTGTAGCACTATAGCCGCTTTCTGTATAGTTAATAAATTAATAGAAATAGAAATAGAAATATATATATATATATATATAAAAGCAATCACAACCATAGTTGTTAAACTTGGACAAAGTGTAAGCTCGTGACTACTTTAATCATACACTCCCCCTGTCATTAAAACGAAAATTTTATTTTGGTATAAATCTTTTGTTGCATAAGAGAGTTATTGTTTCCACTATCATCGAATGCTCAAGCTAGCTAGTGATATATGTCTCAGAAAAAAAAAATCAAAGAAATAAACAGACCAGCATACATGCATGATAGTCAAATTTATTTGGAAGTAGGATGTAAAGAGATTTCAGGCCTTAGTAAAAAATTAAAGAGGAATATTTGTCATTTATGGTTGGATCTTATCAGCAAATTATTATTAGCAAGAATCAAGAGATAACCATTCTGACTACAGCTATATCACCTTAATAGCTTACATATCAAAGGACATTTTGTGTTTCAATGGAGTCATCCACAACCACAAAAAATGAAGAATCACATAATAAAAGATGTAAGCTTTTTTACATTACAAGATCGAGTCAAAAGAAAATAAAAATAAGAAGTGAGAGTGAGTTGTAGAAAATATACCCAACACCAACAGTAGTATAGCACTTTGATCTAAGCTTTTGGCTGGGTAAAATGTGTTGAGCAGTCTTCTGATCGAATTGTATATCTACAGGGACGGAGTTATTCTTGGACGTGGGTAGCAGTAGCCCCCCTCAGATTTTTTTTTTATAATTTAGTATGTATATAATACATCATTTTTATCAATTTATTTCAATAAAATTGCACTTTATCCCTCAACAATATTATTAATTAATATTTTTAAAAGCTAAAAAAATTTAGCCCAGTAGCAAAAAATTAAGCCCAAACAACACCCAAAACAAACACAAGCAAAAAATAAATAAATAAATAATAATCAAAACCGATTAAAACACCCCATGGCAAGGCACACGTAATAAAAGGGAAAAAGAAGGGAATTTCTAAGCCACTCAAAAAAAAATAAAAAAAAAAATGAAAAAACCAAACTTAAGGCAGAACGCAGACTGAGGGGTTGGGCAGCGACAAGCACCAGATGCAAAGGCAGACAAGCACAGTAGCACACCACGCCTGAAGCCACCAGCCGCCACCAGCCCACTGCAGGCCGCCCTGCCCCTCTCAGAACAAGCCTGGAAATTTATATCCAATCTTTTTCATTTTTTTGGATGAGAATATTGTACCCTCCCTCAGTCCCTCTCATATCTGAATCTCTAATCGTTTGATTAAATTGTGAAGAGAATTTGAAGAGAGGCAGAGACTACAGAGGGAGTGAAAGAAAGAACCAGAGACAAAAAGGTAAACTTGGCCTATGACTCTAGACTCATCTTTCTCTATTTAATCAATGACAAAATTTATAATTTTATATATAAAAAGCTGTCCAGTCCACTGAGTCCAGCAGTCCAAAGAGATCCGGATATTTTTATATATAAAAAGCTGTCCAGCATTTAATACACCTGAGGATGATGCTCTAAGCATCTGATTTTGCGTGTAAAGTCATACTTTCAGAGTAGTCTCAGTACAGTCCAGGACAATACAGCTGTCTACAACTTCCTAAAAACTAATGAGAGATAACAAAAAATAAAAAATTTGGAGATAAGTGGTAGATTTTCTGCCAATGAGAGCAAGACGTGTGGGGCAAAAGCTGTCCAGGCCACTGAGCACAGCAGTCCAAAGAGATCCGGATTTTTTTATTATAAATATTATAACATTTAATACACCCGACGATAATGCTCTATGCATCTGATTTTGCGCCTAAAGTCATACTTTCAGAATAGTCTCAGTAGAGTTCAGGACAATACATCTGTGTACAACTTTCTAAAAACTAATGAGAGATAACAAAAAATAAAAATTTTGGAGATAGGTGGTAGGTTCTCTGCCAATGAGAGCAAGACATCTGGGGCAAAAAAATCTCTACCTCGGCCCTTTACCAAACAGTATGTTTGGTTGGAGGGATTACAGGGACAAGGAAGATGAAAAATAATGGGTGAAAAATGGTATAGAAGACAGTATTTTTTACTGTTTGGGAAGCAAAGAAAATCAGAGTGGATGGAAAACCGGGAGAAAATTTTCCTCCCGGCTCCACCAATTTTTTTCCTCCCCAATTGGGAGGAAAACTGTGAAGAGAAAACTGCCCTTACCTGAAATTACACAAATGCCCTCTCCACTTACCGTCGTCATAACCACAAAGGCTGTTCTAGAATCAAGTAAAAAAAAAAAAAAAAAAGAGGCCGAGAGCTGTAGAAAAAAAAGAGAGAAAGAACTTCTTGAAAGAGGGAGAAAAATGAGCCATCAAGAATCCAATTACAAAGCCCACATGACTATGAGCTGAGCACCCAAGTCCTCCTTTGGCAACGGGTATGGAGGAAGAAAAAAAAAAAAAAAACACAGAGAAAGCAAGCTGGAGAAAAGAAAGAAAGAATGATAGTGATAGATGATTTGCTAGAAGCCTGGAACGTGTGTGGAGAAAAAGAAAAAGAAAAAGAAGGGGGGGGGGGGGTGGGGATAGAGATAACAACGTGTGGAGGAGATAGCATAGAAAAAAAAAAACAAAAAAAACAAAAACGTATGGATGAAATGAAAAGGGTGAAAAGAGAAATAATATAAAGCATAAAAAATCTTAATTGAGAAATGCTATTACAATATTTTTACAATAAATTTTAAGTAATATATTATTATTAGTTAATATTGGTGAGTAAAAAAATAATTTCAGTAGTGGGTTTAAATTATAACTAGTAACAACTTTTCACATAAATTTTGTTGTGAAAGTATTGCGAAAAATGTTGTGGACGTAACACTTCTTATTAAAAAATATAATTGTTGGTAAATTTTATATTATTTAATGAGTACAAATAAATCTATTTTCTACTTATTATGTAACAAGGATAAAATAGTCAATTTATATAAACTACTTTTTCTATCTTCTCACTTTTCTTTTCAACCAAACAAAAGAGTTTTCCATCCTTTTACTTTTTCATCTCTCCAACCAAACACACACGAGGGAAAATTAAATATTTTTCATCCTCTCACAATTTTCCATCCTCTCACTTTTCCATTCCTCCAACCAAACAGATTCTAAAAGTGACGAAGGGTGGAAAAATATTAAAAATCAATTTAAAAAAGAGACCTCTTTTATATGGTATAAATAATAATAATAAAATACAAATGTTTTAATTCATCTCTTAAATAAGGGATAATAGTTTAAAAATTATTTTTTAAAGTTTGTTATAAAAAAAGTTGTTAATTTTTTTATAATTTTTCATAAAAATAATATTAAAAATTTTTAAAAAATAATTTATTAACAAATATTCTAAAACATTTATAAACCGCATCAAGATAAAACACAATAAATATTAATATAATATCATTTTAAAAATAGATGATATTGTAGTTAACATAAAAAATAAAATCATATTTTATCATTTATCCTTTGGTCTGTTTTTTTATAACATATATGTGGGAATGTTCATAACAAGTTTCCTTTCATTTTTGTAAAGATTACAAATGGGAGGTATGTCACATGAAACTGAAACACTTCACAGTAAAAAGTAAAAACATGTCCAACTGTGTTTTCTCCACGCTTTTATTATCACTGTCTCTCTCCACGCTTTTATTATCACTGTCTCTTTGATATGGGCTTACATGTGTTTTGAATATGACCGGCCAATTTGTGATTGTGTTGGAATAGGGTTGAGTTATCCTTCATTTCCAACAAGTTCCTCTTTCACGAGAACACGTCTGCAAATAAAATTATGGCTGATATTAGAAAAAGCGTGTTGCAATTGTAAAAGCTTCATAGACATCGGGAATTTAGAGAAAGCATACATACATGACTGAGCAGTACTATCTATACCTTTGTTATCGATTCTATCATTGTCTCAGTGCCTAGTCCCATCACATCAGGTAATCACATCATGCTCTAGTCACTCTATAAAGTTTTGATTCAAAGTTTAATTCTTACCTTTTGTTGACAGGATTTGAATAGTCACCTAATAATTAAAAAGTCATCTTAAATGCTATTAACTTTTCTTTTTTCTTTTTTTTTTTGAATTGAAAATGCTATTAATTTTAGAAAGGAAAGTTTGAACGTTTCACTCTCACACCTACCAAGTTAACTACGTGGCCCATATATCTGTCCTTAAACTCTTTTTTTTTTTCACCTTCACATGTTTTGCTTCCTTTTCTTCTTCTTCCTCTTTTTTTTTTTTTTTTTTTTTTTTTTTTTTTTTTTTTTTTTTTTGAGAATCAAAATTGTGAAACTTCATTAAGGAAGGCTCTCAAGATCAGCCAAAAATATAGATTCAAGGTTTAGTGGTACAACTTCCATCTAGACGGACATACTAAGAGGTAAAATTGCTCTCCTTGCTAATGAATGTGCTAACTGATTACAACGTCTCCTGACAAAAGATATATTTGCTTTAGAAAAGTGAGTCAACAGGAAGAGAATGCCAGTTGCAATGTTTCCATAGTGGGTCAGCTTGCTGCCTCCATGCATCAAGTCCTTTATAAGGAGTTCAAAGTCACCTTCAAGAGTTATATAGTCAAAGCCAAGTTCCAAAACAAATTCTAAAGCTCTTCTAACTGCTAGCGCTTCCACCTCAATGACTGATGTTGGTAGAGGTATTTGTTGAGTCAAGGATGCCATAATCAGCCTGGCATCATTTCGGATTACCACACCAATCCTAGCACTATCACTGTCTGCAAATGTCGCACCGTCAAAGTTTATCTTGAACCCGTTTGCATCAAGTGCTATCCAATGAGTTGTTGATCGTCCATGGGGATGCGAAGGTCGCTCATTGATAGTTTCAGACCCCATCAAGCGTTCATGGGCAAACTCCAACACTTTGTCAAGTGGTAAGGCAGATTTGCTGAGGCGCAGATTGTTGCGCCTATTCCAAAGTGTCCAAATTACTGCTACAAACAGCTCCGGCTCTTTGTTTCCAACAAAAATGAAATCAAACACGTCAATAAAGGAGGAGCACACAGAGAGCGTGCCATGGTTCCACTTTGGCCATGTGCACCACAAGGGCTTCAAGTCTGAACAGTGCAACAATGCATGCATAACATCTTCTTAATGCATTTTACACCTATCACAAGTGCCTGTGGTAATGATTTTACGGCGAACTAGGTTCACTTTAGTGGGTAGAGGGTCTTTACAAGCTCTCCAAGCTAGATGTTTCACTTTGTTTGGAACATTAAGACCCCAAATCTTCTTCCACAGTGGCTTCAAGGCATCATTCTCAGACAGACCAGGTTGCTTACCAAGATGTTCTTCATACAAAAACTTGTACCCAAATTTAACAGAGTAGATACCGTCCGGGTTGAAGGGCCAAATCAAAACATCCTCTTGAATCGTCCTACAGAGAGGCAGTGGCGACTCTAGGAAATTTTTTCAGGGTGTTCCTTAACAAGCATAAATTACACAATCTAATTCTACGAGTTTTCATATTTTGAAATCGTTGCATGATAGTCTCATTATCAATGCTACAAGTTACATCTTTTTCAATATACACAACCAAGCAATCATTCATCCACTGATCTCCCATTCGATTGTGCAGTTCATTCTTTATATATTTCATTGCTGAAAAACTTCTTTCTACTATTGCAGTAGCAACTGGAAGGGTCAAAGCTAGCTTCACAAGCAAATAGACAAATGAATAAGTCTCGTGCTTCCTTTTGCTTACTAACTTTTCAGCAAGTTCACTAACTTCTTGAAACTCTAAAAAGAAAGTTATTGCTGCACATATCAAAAATGTAATTCTACAGTTGAGAGCCAAGTGCAAAAATATCTGTCTTAAGAAAATTAGAGAGATAGAACTTAGTTAGACGTATCAACTTTTCCTTATCAAAAGCCACAAATGAATTACTTGGATTCAAGCAAGCCATACAAAATAGCAAATCGATATTCGCCTCAAAAAAGCGGTTGTTAAGCTCTTGGAGTTGCATATCTATGACTGTGTAGAATAACTCAACGCGATAATGATGTATATTTGTATTTTGTTGGGTGTTGCGCCGCAGCCTCCCACTAACTACAAATATCGCTTCATGTCCAAGATAGGAATATCGTGTGAAGTACAAAATAAAGACACTTTAGCCAATAAAGATGTCCATTCATCATCTCTCATCACTTGCAACCGTTGCTTAAACACTTTAACAAGATCCATAGCATTTACTATATCTTGATTTTTTTTTTTTTTTTTTTTGCAATGCTATTGACAACTCATTTATGATCCCTAAAATGTTTTTCATCAAGTGTAAAGTAAAGACAAATTCAAAAGATAGAATTGACCTCATAATAAATCGAGCTTCAACTTTTTGGTCGGAGATGCCATCTTCTTCAATAATCACAAATACATCAACAACAATAAAGAACATCAAAATCAAGTTGAGAATAGTCTCATAATATGATCTCCAACGTGTATCACTAGGACGTTTAAGAATTGTCTCTTTATTCAAACCTTGCCCATTTCTACGTATACCATTCTCTAAATCTTCTTTAATTTTGGCAAATTGTGCATCTCGAAAAGCATCTCGCCTCTTACAAGAGCCTCCAACAACAGTTACTAAATTACTAACTAAATAAAAAAATTCAGCAATGTTAATGTGATTTTTAGCAACGGCAATAAGTGTCAATTGAAGTTGATGAGCAAAACAATGGACATAAAATGCTGACTTATTCTCTTTCAAAATTAAAGTTTTGAGACCATTGATATCACCTTGCATATTACTAGCCCCGTCATAACCTTGCCCACGTAGGTTTGACAAACACAAATTATGTTTACAAAGTAAACATTCAATAGCACATTTAAGTGACAAAGCGGTGGTACTTGCAACATGTACAATACCAAGAAATCACTCTATAATTCCTTTTTTGTTCACATAACGAAGAACGAGGGACATTTGTTCTTTCATTGAGATATCACGTAACTCATCAACTAATATTGAAAAGAACCCATTGTCAAGATCCTTGATGATGGCTTTGGATGTTTCACGTGCAATTACATTCACAATGTCTTTTTTAATATCCGAGTGGGTAAGTTTGCAATTTTTCGGAGCTGTTTGCAACACTTCATTGATAGATTCATTGTGATCCCCCAAAAATTGTAAAAGCTCAAGAAAATTTCCTTTATTACTTGAACCTTGAGATTCATCATGACCATGAAAAGCTAATTCCCAACATAAAAGGAATCTTATGCAATCAACTATTGCATTTAATTGAACGCGATAATCACATTTATCTTTATTTGATTACTTAACCAAAACACTTTAAATGTGTTGCTTTTCCTTCAGTACATCTTTACTCTTCTTGACAGCTTGGTTATGAGCACTATTAACTCCTCCAACATGGGAATCTAACTTCGCAAGCTGATTCCAAAGTTTGAATCCCTTCGTTACAAAAGTCTCACCTCCTCCTTACTTACCAACATCTTGCCGCCCAAATAGGTAGCAATAAAAACAAAATGTCACATCCTTGTCTATATTATATTCCAACCACTTTCTATTTACATACCATTCGGATCTAAATCGATAGGCCTTTTCAGAAAAATATGATATAGGGTAATCATGAAGAACAGGTTGACAAGGGCCTTTTGTTAAATAATGTCTTCTTATTTCATCATGATTATTAGGATGATAAGGTGATATCTTTTGTCGTAGCCCAGGATCTGAAGGAAGATTTTCTAAGTTAAAGTCAACACGAATTCGCTTAGAAGATGAAGATGAATCTTGCACAGGAAATGAATCTTGCACAGGAGATGAATCTTGGGTACGTGGTTTTCTTATCAAATATTTGTCCATAATTCTAGTAAAAGAATAAACAATAAACTATAAGTTCATTTGAAATATTAATAAAATTATTAATTATCGTTGTTTAGTTGTTTCACTAATTTGTTTTGTCTTTTATAAATTATAATTTGTTATATTGTTATTTCATTAATTATAAAATTATTAATTATTATTTAGCCTAACATAATTTAATTTATTTATTTTTTATAATATATTGGTTAATTATACACCTTTAATTATTGTTGTTTAATGTAACAATAAACTATATTACTTTAATTTGTTTGTCATTAATTATACTGCTTTAATTTGTTATATTGTTTAGTTCCTTGTGCACATTACACTAAAAGAGCCTGACATTACACATCCCATGTGCATCACAATAATTAAAGCAGTGTAATGTGCAGCATATTACACTGCTTTAATTATTGTTTTCCCGGCCCCATGTTCCCATCATCCCATCTACCCCCATCCCACTCAACAGACAATCACAAGCCTCATGTTTGATGCCCCAATCACAATAACCTGCCAATCAGAAAATTTCACAATCACAGATTCACAAATCACAATACACAATACACATTACACTAAAAGACAATTAATATCTCACCAACAACAACACCAACACCAACACAGTGAACACACACTGATCAACACCAATGGATAAAATAAACTGATAAAGCCAAATTCAAAAAGACAAAAAACAGGAAAAAGCAAAATATAAATAAAGCCCATTCATTCGGCCAGCCAATTAGAGAGAGAGAGAGTTACTGAGTTAATTTAGTCTTAAAGAATAAAGACTAAAGAGAGAGAGACATTCATTATTTTAGTTTTCATTTCAGACTTTCAGTGAGATAAAGAGAGAGAGAGTCAGAGAGAAAAAGAGTATGAAATACCTTGAGGGAGGGAGCACCAAGCACCAAGCACTGAGCACTGAGCACCAAAGCAAAGCGATCTGCGATCTACGATGAGGGGTGAGCGACGAGTGACGACAATAAAGGGTGAGCAAGAGTGACGATGACGACGAGGAGTGAGCTACGGCAACAACGATGAGGAGCGAGCTATAGCGACCAAGAGCAAGTATTGGGGTTTTTTTGGTTTGGTTTTGGTACAGAGGCACTGTATTGGGTTTTTTTTTTTTTTTTTTTTTTTTTTTTTTTCAGATTTTAGTTCAATTTTTTTTAGGCTTTTTTTTGCTTGAAAGTTGAACAGATAAATTTTTTTTTTCAATTTGAGGGTGTTCCTAATACAGCTTAAATATATATATATATATATATATTAAATTTTTTTTTCAGGTCAGGGTCTTCCTAGGAACACCCTGACCTATACGTGGCGTCGCCACTGCAGAGAGGGACATTTTTTGTGATACTCACTTCAAAAGGATAGAAACTTTTTTCTAAGACATCTTCCCTCCATATTTTCTTCTCATGGTCTATCAAATCACTAACAAGGGTTATGGTGCTATCCTCAATTTGTGAGTAAGACATCTTCCCTCCATAAACAGTAATTGCAGGATTGAGAGGTGTACTATACAATACCTTTCAACGGTTGAAATTAAAAAATTAATTTTTAATATCAACCATAAGAAAGTTAAAAAAAAAAATCGAAAATTAAAATATAATTAATAATTTTAAAAAAGTAAAAATAATAAGATAGAAATTACACGATGTAATAACTCTCCATCCATAATTGTACCTAATTATGAAAGTGAAGCTATAACCGTTTGTTTTTTCTCTCCCTTGTAGGAGTCTCTCCCTCTCTCCTCTGGTAAGAGCCATTTCCTCCTCTTCTTTCTGGAAAAGATTTTACTCCCACTAGCAGTGATGGACCTATGTAGGGGCTAAGGGGGGCCATTGCCCCCCCCAAGATTTTGAAAAACCAAGGAATATTATGCATATCTACACAGAAGTCTAGAATTTTGTCCTCAAAATTTATATTTTGGCCCCCCTCCCTCAATATATTTTCAAATTGGCCCATGAAATTAAAACAGACTTATTTGACCATTCTTGCATTCAATTTGCCCAAGAAAAACAAAAACCTTAAGACAATCATTTGGACTATTCACAAAACCGGATAACAAAAAAACCTTTAGACAAGGTTTGGTCTCATGGATGGATCTCTCTTCCTTCTTTGATCTGATATTTTCTCCCTCCTCTTACTTTCTCTTTGCCTTGTGGTGTGTTGTGACTTGTGAGGTGGCTGCTACTCTACCTTTCTTTAATCTTTAAGTGATAAAGGTGGAAAGTGGAAATTTTATTCCAAAACTATCAGTGAAAATTTTTACAAGTAGCCACAAAATCATGGCGCCTACTAACAATCCAATAACAGGAGTACACAGTACACCTATAGTTTTATTTCTTTTTTATTTCTTTTTTATAAAGAGTAAACCTTTTGTTAGAACTTAGAAAAAAGGGATAGGTTAAGATGTAGTTATTAATATAGGTTAATATACAATAATGTAAAAGTATTAAATAAATTAATTTTTTTTAAAAGAAAAGATTAAAGAATCAGTTCAACTTGAATCGAACCAAAGAACCTAGAAGTTTAGAACCATTCATTTTTTCAATTCTCTTTGCAATCATAATTTTAAAACCATGATAAATTCCTACAATTTTTTTTTATAAATAATTCGACAGCCATAATAAGAAGAAGGGGGGATTTGAACTCTGCATGTCTTTGCTTGGACACACTAAGAATTAAGAAGTGTCAGTTGAGTTACAAAAGTATTGATTATAAATCCTTATAATTAATGTAACTTTTATTTTATATTATGGGAAAGTCAATTACAATGTTCGATTTATTTATAAGAAAAAATACAAATTATTTGAGAACCAATAATGATGATACAACTTTTAGTATTAATGTACCAATTTCTAAAAATTTTCAAAAAAAATTTTTTTTGGCCCCCCTTCAGCTCAAATCCTGGTTCCGTCCCTGCCCACTAGTGGGGCGTCTCACCCCCCCAAGTACACACTCTCCTTCACAATGGAACAAGAAGTAGTAAATGATCTTCAAAACCTCTGCCTCACCAAGGAGGAAGAAATGGAAATACCAATCACAACACATAGCAGAGCAGATCTCCTAAAGGAATGCTCATTAAGCCTGTTTGGAAGGCTCCTCTCAGACAAACAACAAAACTAAAGAGCTCTAAAAAACACACTAAGGGCAACATGGAAGATGGGATCAGAGCTAAGAATAATCGAAGTAGGGAATAACACTTTTCAGTTCAAGTTTGGCTCTCGTTATCAGATGGAATGGGTGGAAAATAGTGGGCCATCGAATTTCAAAAACAATCTACTACTCCTCTGCAGATGGAAGAAGGGTCTCACAACTGAAAACATAGTCTTCACCCACTCCCCTTTCTGGGTGCAACTATGGGGCTTACCTTTCGAGCTCATGTTCGAGGTGGTAGGTCGAGACATAGGAAATAGCATGGGGCACTTTATTGAGGTCGACAAGTGAGCTAACCAATCTGACCACGCGAAATTTATGTGCATAAGAGTAGACCTTCCAGTTGACAAGCCACTTCGCAGGGGAGGAAATGTTATGGGCGTAGAAGGTGAGAAATACTGGGTTCACTTCAAATTTGAGAGGCTCCCGACATTTTGCTTCATTTATGGAAAGATGGTTCACGAAAATAAACACTGTCAAGCTTTCCCAGATAGACAAAATGCCACCCCCCAATATGGAGAATGGTTAAGAGCGTACAATACTCATAAAGGTGAAAACAGCAAACCGAGAAACTTCTCCAATAGCAGCCACAACGCCGGTTGTGATGACCAAGGTGGTGAAAAAGGCAAAACTTTTGAGAATATGCTCCAGTCCACTCCGACATCTCACGGCGGGGAAAACACTAGCAACGATAGCATACAAAATTCAAAAAATTCAAAAGCTTCAAGCAAGTCAGATTAAATGTGGGGATGTGACATGTCAGGCACCCCAACATGTCAGGCAGCAGAAAGTAGGATCAGATTAAAAGTAGGTAAGCAAGCCTTGGGATAGAAAGAGGGCCCACGTGATGGGGGGTCTGCACCTTCTTCTATGGAAGTATCTAAGCCTAGTGCGCGGGAAATTATTAGTGATGTGTTATCCAAAATAGGCCAAAGTGCACAGGAGACTAAAGATTCGCCCAAGGTTACAAGTCCACACAAGCCCATGAAATCGGCCCAAGCATATGAAGTTAATAGAGAACAACAGATAGACCAAGGGATTATGAAGACCCAAGTTAGTAGAGGCCAAATAAAAAAACTTGCTAGAGAGCAAGGACTAGCCCAAGGTAAGGATTCTGATGCCCAAAGTCCAATTATAGGATTAAAACTCCATGGTTCTCAAATCTTCTCAGAGAGTGAAAAGAAAGTAGCTAGAAAAAAGAAATGTGATGGTCTCATTGGAAGCTCCATTAATAATGATATATCAGCGGCAACTGCTATGCAGCGCCATCAGGAGCCATGAATTCATTAGGATGGAACTGCCGGGGGCTTAGGAACCCTCGATCAGTTTGAGCGTTGCACGATCTTGTGTGACAATGGGCTCCCAAAATAGTTTTCCTTTCGAAAACTAAGGTAAAATCAAAGCGTATGGAAAGAATTAGAGACCAAATCGGGTTTGCAAATGGGCTCATCTCGATTTGTGGTGATGGTGGTGGTCTAGCACTCCTTTGGACAAGGGAGACTGACTTAGAGATCAAAAGCTTTGGCAATCATCACATTGATGCGATAGTCACAGAGATGAGCTCAAGTTTTAAATGGAGAATTATAGGTTTCTATGGCCACCCCTAAACTCACATGAGGCAGTTTTCGTGGGATTTGCTTGCTTTCCTGAAAGACCAATATCAACTTCCATGGATTTGTTTCGGCAACTTCAACGAGATTTTATCCATGGAGGAAAAATCTGATGGGCTATTGCATTCCCAAGGCTAGATGGATAAATTCAGAAACATGGTTAATTATTGTGGTTTTAAGGACTTAGGCTATGTTGGGCTGGACTTTACTTGGTGTAACATGCAACAAGTAGCTGGAAGGATGTACCTACTGCTTGAAAGGGTGCTTGCTACAAATGACTGGGTTGACAAATTTGGTGAGGTTAGAGTCCACCACCTAGTTGATTCTACCTCAGACCATTGCGCTCTGTTTATTTCAAACCCTAGAGCTCCCAAACAGCCCCGTGCTCGATGATTTCACTTTGAGGCTATGTGGACAAAGAGAGAGGAATGTAAGGAAATTATTGAAGCGGCATGGTGCTCTAAAAGTGACTTAAGCACACCAAATGGGGTTACTTCTGCCCTTAATGCTTGTGTTGCTGATCTTAAAGCTTGGAGCTTCGTAGCTTTCAGGCAAATCCCAAAGGAAATCCAGGAAAAAATGAAGCATATCATAACTTGCGATTGAGACATAGGTAACTAAATGCTATATCTTGTCGTTATATTAATTGTTAAGAAGTCATTTATATAATGTAATTGTTAGTTACTAATTATGTTCAAATTCCAATAATGAGAATAGATTTTATGATGCAAGCTTTACAACAAAAAGTTTAATTTTGACCCCATTGATTATACAAGTATCGATAAAACTGATTTTTGGGTATTTATGGAAGAGGAAGACCCATATCTTAATTATGAAGAGTTGGAGAATGCAATTTCTAAAGAGGGTGCATATCCAGCAAGTGCAGGGCCTTCTTCTAATATTGAAGGTTAGTTTATATGTAAACAATTTGATAACCTATAGTGATTTTTCTTTTATTTTTTTTCAAACTTGTGTAAACATTATAATGATTTTTCTTTTATTTTGTTCAAACTTGTGTGTAGAATCTGTAGATGATAGCAGTGAGGTTGAAGGAATTGATTTGGAAACATTTGGACAACTTATTGGCCCTTCTCCTAGATTTCCAGGGAATGATGATGAGCATGATAACTTTCATGACATTGATGATTTATGATCATAATAATTTTGTTTGAACTTTGAAGTTCAATTTTGTATTTTAGAGATAATTTCTATGTCTTTTTGTGAGACACAGTGTCTAACTTAGAGTTTGAAGTATTATTATTGTTTTTTAGAAATAAGTTTTATGTATTTTTGTAAGAAACAACGTGTAGTTGTGTACTATAACTTGGAGGCTTGTTTATGCATTTTTACTTTGTACTTTTATGGATTGATTGCGTAATTCATATTTATGTTTGCTAAGGATTTGACATTTCTTATTTGTCTTGAAAGTTATGATCTAAAAAATATTTGAAAGATAGATCTCTAAATGAATTAGACTATTTTAGTTAATTTTTCTATTTTCTTTTATTAATTTAATGTTTTATATATATATATATATATATATTTAAAATAATTATTAAATTAATTATGACGTCATCAAAGTTCAACCTTGATTTGACCTCAAAAACCTTAAACCTCTTCCTTTTACGGTTTAATGAGTGGTTCGGGTCTGAGAACCTTGATTGTAATGGTGAGATTTCCCTCAATTGGGACATCAATATTGTCCTCAACATTAGTGGTTGGTAATGTTGCACCATTAGTATTAGCTTCTAAATCATTTGAAACTTTTCTTTTGAAAAATCAAATATAGTAATTGATTTTTTCATAATCTACAAATAAAATATAATTTGAAATTATCCTGTCATTATATTGTCAATAATCTATAATCAGTACACAATAAACAAACACTATATACATAAACACTCAACAATACCCCAATAATTTTTTTTTTTTTTTTTATGCACTGCAATAAATTTTAAACATGCAAAAAATCTCTTTAATTACTTAGCCAACAAACATCTTTTTAATTTTTTAAAAGACACCAAACCACTACCACAAAACTACATCAAAAGCATATATGCAATATTAGGTGTTGAGACGTGTTGCACTGTTACTAGTGTTGTATTGTTGCGTCACTTGTGTGTTTTGTTTGTTTATGCTCTTCATTAAGCAAAGAAAGGACTCTCTCTCTCTAGTTTATGTTTTTCACTTTTCAAGCTTTGGAGTCTCCACAGTCCACACTCCTCTCCACTGCCTCTATCATTAGGCATCACCACCAACATCGCTACCTCTGTCATCAGTCATCTGGATCTTTGAGTTGAATCTTAGTATATTTTCTTTTCTCATCTTTCTTTTTATCTATTTTCATATATGACTTTATCATTTGATCAAAAATCACTTAAAACAATATGCGTGCTTGATTCTAGTTATTATATAATTCATTGGACCCTTGTATACCTTCATTTTATTGTATCTTGTTAGAAATACTGAATAATTGTATTGTATTTCTCAATAAAAGAATATACACGAGTGCCTTTATATAGGAGGCATATGAGTGCAGTACAAGTAAGAGTGTAGTACAAGAGTGTGCTATACAAGTAATATAGTTGAGCCTAAAGCCCACAACTATACACGTTAACAGCCCCCCTCAAACTCAAGGTGGATGTGAGACTAACTTGAGGTTGTCAACCAAAGTATGAAGGCGTCCCTAAGGATGTGACTTGGTGAAGATATTTGCAAGTTGATCTTTAGAGGAGACTGAGGTCAGCTTAAGAGCACCATGGACAAGATGATAACGGATAAAATGACAATCGATCTTGATGTGTTTAGTCCTTTCATGGAAGACATCATTGTGAGATATATGAATAGCACTCTGGTTGTCACAATAAAGAGGAGTAACAGAGGATGTAGACACGCTTAAGTCTTTGAGAAGCTATCGTAGCCAAAGGAGGTTAGATGTGGTATTAGCAAGGGCACGATATTCTGCTTTAGTACTGAAGCGGGCCACATGAGTTTGTTTCTTGCTTCGCCAAGAAATCAGAGAAGAACCAAGAAGAAAGCAATAACCAGTGGTGGACCTGCGATTAGTGGGATCTCCTGCCCAATCAGCATCAGAAAATGCACAGAGAATAAGAGGAAACTAAGCAGAGTAGAAAAGACCATGGAATGGAGTGCCCTTTAGGTATCAAAGATTGCATAGAACAGCAGCATAGTGAGTCAATCGTGGAGCAGACATATACTAGCTCACCTGGTGAACAGTATAGGAAATGTTTGGACGAGTGACAGTGAGATAAACTAAGCTGCCAACCAACCGTCTTTAAAGATAGGGATTAGACAATGGTTTCCTCCCTAAGGGAGTCAGATGCGCATTAAGCTCAACTGGAGTGTCAACAGTCTTGCTATTAGTAAGTCCAACTTGAGACAATAGTTCAGAAGCATACTTGGCTTGAGTAATATAAAGTTCATCTGTAAAATAAGTGATTTCAAGACCTAAGAAGTAGTTGAGATGTCCAAGATCTTTCATCTCAAATTGCTGACTGAGAATATCCTTGAGTTCTTGAATGCCACTAAGGTTATCACCAGTTATGATCATATCATCTACATACAAGAGAAGTAAAATAATGCATTTGTCAGTGCGATGAAGAAATAAGGCAAAATCATAATGACTGGCCATGTAACCCAAGCGGGAGATGATAGAGCTGAATTTGGCAAACCAAGCTTGTGGAGCTTGTTTAAGACCATAAAGTGCACGTCGAAGGTGACAAACCTTGTTTGAGTCAACAGAGAGATTAGGAGGAGGTTGCATATAAACTCATTCACTTAAGTCCCCATTAAGGAATGCATTTTTGACATCCATCTGAAAAAGATCCCATTTACTGGCAGCAGCAATAGCTAAGAGGTCACAAACAGATGAGATACGAGCAACTGGAGCAAAGGTCTCTTCATAATCAATCCCATACTCCTGTGTAAAACCTTTTGCAACAAGATAAGTTTTGTAGCGCTCAATGGACCCATTAGAGCGAGTCTTAATCTTGTAAATCCACTTACAACCAACCACAGATTTTCTAAGGTGGAGTGTCACCAAATCCCAAGTATGGTTTTTAGATAATGCATCAAGTTCCTCTTTCATTACAATCTGCCATAAAGGGTCAGTGGAAGCCTCACGATAGGTGTGAGACTCGTGTAGTGTAGCAAAGGCAGTGTAACAATGATAGTAAAGTAAAATATGCAAGAAAGATCTTACCCGAGTTGAGTGACGAGGTGGAATGTTTTGTGCAAGATCTTCAGGCGGAGCAGGAGTAGGGGACCCAAGCTCAGGGTTAGGGTTGGGGTTGGGTAGCTCGTCTTCGACCTGTTCATTCAATGGTGAACTAGGAAAGGAATTAGTGATATCTGGTGATTGGACAGAGAAGTCTAGAATTTAGAGCAATTATAGGAGGATCAGGAGTAGCCACAGAAGGAATATGTGCCTCATCTGGAAAAAGATCAAAGACAGAAGAGGAAGATAGGGAGGCACGAAAGTGAGAGAGCTCAACAAAGAGGCAATGTTCCCGAAAGACAACATTGTGGGAGATACGAAGACGATAAAATACAGGATCATAACACCGATACCCCTTTTGAGTTTCGCCATAGCCAAGAAAACAACAAAGCCTCGACCAAGGCTCAAGTTTATTATGCTCATGTGGCTGAAGAAGAACGAAACAAGCAAAACCGAAGGAGTGAAGGTGGTGATAGTCTGGAGGTGACCTAAAAAGGCGCTCATATGGAGTTTGATTTTGGATAACAGGACTCGGAATGCGATTAATAGTATGAACAGCATGAAGAGCAGATTTGCCCCAAAAAGGAGTAGGAACTTTGGCAGAGAGAAGAAGAGCACGAACAATGTCAAGAATATGACGAAATTTTCGTTCAGTTCTACCATTTTGTTGAGAGGTACCTGGACAAGTTAGTTGATAAACAGTGCCATAGGAATGCAAAACAGCTTGGAAAGCATATTGAGTGTATTCAAGAGCATTATCAGATCGAAAAATTTTGATGCATTCGGAAAACTGAGTTTCAACCATTTTTGCAAAATTAGAATATACTTCCAATAATTCAGAACGATGTTTCATATTAAAATTTCAGTTATAGCGAAAGTAATCATCAATAAAGACAACAAAATATCGAGACCTACTAATACTAGAGACAAAAGAAGGCCCCCAAATATCAGAATGAATAAGGTCAAAAATATCAATGGATATTGATTCACTAGTATTGAAAGGCAAAGCTAATTGTTTTCCTAACTGACATGAAACACAATCAAAATTTTCTATAGACACTGAACCTAACAAACCTCTAGAAGCTAATTGTTGTACCCGAGAAGAAGATGCATAACCAAGTTGAGCATGCCAAAGTGCAAAGGAAGCAATTGAAGAAACTGTAGCAGTAGCAGCAATAGAAACAGAAGCAACAAGTGGAAGACGAAGGTTGTCCACAGGAAACATATGCCCAACTCTGAGACCGGTCCCAAGCTCCTGTCCTATCCTCGGATCCTGCATAATACATCTAGAATAATCAAAGATAATGCGATAACCTAACTCAGCTAATTTTCCCACAGAAAATAAATTATAAGAAAGATCGGAAACATTAAAGACTCTAGAAACCGAGAGGTTGGAGGTTGAAACTGAACCTATATTATGACCAGACATTGTGGAACCATTTGCTGTGCGAATATTAAGAGGGTGTGATGCAAGTTTAAGGTCAGAAAATAAGGATGAGTGAGGTGTCATGTGATTACAACAAGCAGAATCCATAAGCCAAGAGATAGGAGACATACCAGATAAAGTTGAGAGAGAAGAGGAATAAGATGCATTACCAACCATACGAATGACATTGGCGATGATATTTATAAGGTCATCTCTAGAAATGGAGAAAGTGGATCCAGAATACTGAGACTGTGCAGAGATGGAAGCCATTGGCTGGACACTCTCAGTGTTAGCAACAGTAGCAGCAGAAATTGAAACAGCTGATTTGTTGCGACGATAGTAAGTCTCAATATTGTGAATAAAACGTTTGCAAAAATTGCAAAAACGTTTGCTGAATTGTTGGTTACAATTATTACAACAAGAAGAAGACCTGTCCTTATTCTTCATTTAAAAGCAAAATATGCAAAAACGGACAGCAAAAATGAAATTTACACAAAAAACTGGATAAGGAGCACCTGGACTGCAAAAGTCAACCCTGAGAAAAGTCAACTTTTGGTCAAAGTCAACGGTAGGTCAACGGTTAGGTCAACGATGACGTCATCTAATGTGGCGGGTGAAGTCAGCACTATGATGTCAGCAAATGATGTGGTAGAGATGACGTCACATAGGGCTGATGTCAGCAGGTGCAGATCTAGTGCGTGGCAGCGCGTGTAGGCGCGTGAAGAAGACAAACAGTGCGTGGAGGCGCGTGAAGAAGACTGACGGCGCTTGTCGGTGCGTGGAGCATGTGATCTTGGGCGCAGAATCTTTGTGGCGCGTGGGGCCTCTAATGGTGGTCAGGTTTTCACTGAATGGTAGATTGGTGGAGGACGATCTTAGTGATGGCTGCAAAAACACAATCGGAGCAAGGATCACGGCGGCGACGGTATGGCAGTGGTCTTGAGACTCTGAACGACAACGGTTGCAGGTTCGAACCAAAGACGATGACTGAGTTGCGTTAGAGATTTAACGGCGAATGGCTGTAATAGCAGTTGTAACAGCGGAAGTAATTGCAAGTTTGGAATAACACTAATAAAGACAAGACTGCAATGAAAAAGTCATAGCGATGGCTCTGATATCATGTTAAAAATATTGAATAATTGTATTGTATTTCTCAATGAAAGAATATACACGAGTGCCTTTATATAGGAGGCATATGAGTGCAGTACAAGTAAGAGTATAGTACAAGAGTGTGCTATACAAGTAATCTAGTTGGTCCTAAAGCCCACAACTACACACGTTAACATCATTAGTCATTATGCCACTCCCACTTACGCCATTTGTCTTTATTTAACATACCCAGTGTACCTTACCTACTCATTTACTTTCATTTTCCTTCGTTTTGTTTTATAACGACCTTAGTCTTCTCCTTTCTAACTCCCAAGCTAGTCCTATTCTTTGTGCTCTATAGCCAAGATTCTCTCCCCTCCAATCTCACCCATTCTCTTGATCGCTCATCTCTGCCAGTCTTGTGAACTTAGATTTGTGAAGATTGCACAAAATATATGAGAAGAAGACGTAGAAAATGACACTATTGCTAGAATGGTATTTTTTCATGACATTGATATTCATCTTTTCCTTTTAAGTCCTTTATTTAAATCTATATTCTTTTTTTTTCCCTTATTTGTTTGTTCTAATGAGTGAGACTTTTTGCTGGAACTTTGGAAGGGAAGGTTTGGGAAAGATATATTTACAAGTAAGTTGACATATTATATTATTTAATAAAAATAAAAATATATAATTTTTTATATGAAAAAAATTATTTTTATTTTTTAATTATTGTATTGCGCCTTCTAATAATTAAATCAACTATTTTATTTGGTAATATGAAACATAAACTATTTTATTGATTAATGATTTTTATGCCAATAACACATGTTCTATCTAGCTTCAGTTTCTTAGAAGCATATTCCCTATGCTTGTACTTGTATTTAAGTTGTCAATTGTTCTTTTGTTTTTGAGGATTGGGTGCTTGTAGGTAGCTTGTGATACTGTTAATTGTGTTTATGAGCTATATTGTGCTTTTGTTTGTACTAATTAAGGATGTCATTACTTGTTATGAAAGACCAAGTTAATCTTTCCATTATGTTTTGCTAGTATATAGCTAGCACTAATGAATACAATTAATGCTATCTATTTTGTGCAGAGTATACCAGTTCGCTTTACCAAGAAAAATATATTCAAAGTGGACAACATGTTATGCTTAAAGTTGGGGATCAATCATGGAAGGTTTTGTTTTCGATTTCTGGAGAGAGACGAATATGTTCATTTTTTGCTGGATGGTCTATATTTGCAAGGGAAAATGGTCTGCAAGTAGATGTTAGTGTGTTTGAGCTGACTAAGAGGAATGATAATGGTGTTGTACAGTTGTACTGGAACTAGAAGTTTCGATTTTTATAGATTGACACACTCAGTTAATTAAGTGGTTGCTATGGTAGTGAATTATGTTTAGAGACTATTTACATCTCTTGTTTGAGCTGATCTGGTATCCATGGTTAAGACTTCTACCAGCTCATTTTGTTTGTCTATTTGGATTAGCATTGAGTGGATAGGGGCAGTACCCCTGGACCACAACGAGGTGGGTCAATTAGGGTGGGTTTTGTGGAAACTGTGGTAGTTGAAGGAATCGGTTTAGAATGGGTTTGGTGGAAAATATGATAGGTTGAAGGAATCAGATTAAGATGGGAAAGGCTGTACAGATTTAAAAGGAAACTTGAGAACAAAATTTAGTGAGATTGAAATCTTGGTTAGAGACATAATAAAATTTCCGTTTATTTTGATTAGTTGAGATGGACTGGTAGACTTTCTAAAATTTTCTTTTAGCAATGCAAAAATTATAATAACTTGTGGAAATATCATGATTAAGGTTATATTCTGTTTATCATTCCAAAGTTCTTGCCGCACAAAGGCATGATATTTGACCATGGCTAGTATCTCACAAACACCTAAACTCTAATACCTCGGGACTCCATTTGTGCCGACGGCCAACACCTAATGGAGGGTGCAAGTACGAGGCTTGTAATTGTATTTTAGAAAGCAATCAATTGCAATTATTTAATGGATTCAATGCCCAATTTGTTTAGTATTTACCAAGACATATTAGTGCACTACTTGCCACGTCACTTGTATATTTTAGATAAAAGTAAAACTACTAAATTAATGTATGTTTTCAATGATTCACTTCCCATTTTGAGCCGACGTCAATTTTTTTTTTTTTTGTCACTAGTTAATATTAAATAGAATAGTAGATAAAAATATTTGTTAATTGAACCTTTTAACAAAATAAAAGTTTTTATGCCAAATTTATTTAGTGTTTTACCAATGTATGCCTTTAGTATCATTTTAGTAAACTTTTTTTAATGAAAAAAGAAAAACTGACCAATTTTTTCAAGTTCTCATAAAATTTTCTTCAAATAAATGATTACATTAACTAGACTATTTCGTATAAAATATAAAGGGAAATGTTAACGGATATTCTAAGGGTATTCGTTTAGGAACTACTTTAAAAAAACATTTTATCAGAAAAGAAAAAAGAAGTAATTAATTAATTTGATATTTTTTTTATATTTTTATATTTTCCATAAAAGTGGTGTCAAAATTTTTTAAAAATGGTATTTTAACAATTTTTCTAAAGGCACTCATTAAAATTACCCAAATATTGAAGAATGACAAAAAGAATCCATTTTTATACAAACAGTTTTTAAATATAGTTCTTAAATATAGCAATGTGGAGCCGTTGGTTACCTCAATCATATATCGATGTAAGCAATTTCTCAAAGGGTTTGTATTTGATTATTCTAAGGTCTTCTCAATGTATAAAACCATTTTTGAATTCGCTTTACTAATATCGATTCCTAATCGTAAGAACTATCAAAATTCTATTATTCAATCCCAATTCACAAAGAAACATTCATAAATCATAACGTTAAAACGCTGTAAGGCTAATTTATAGGAAACATTAGCATTTAAAAAAAAAAAAAAAAAAAAAAAGCTTAGGGAAAGATGGTATTACCATGAGCATCCCTGTAGGATCAATTCCGATATACATCCCTGCACCAGTTAATTTTTCCAATAATTTAAAGTTTCAAGCAACACTATATCAATATGAAATATTCTTTGTGTTTAGATTATAAAGGTACAAAATTATACTACTAAAACTAACCACTTTGAAAAAAAAAAGAAAAAGATTGAATTGTTGGTGTAACTCTATATTTAAAACGTTATTAGGATTTCCTCTTGTATTCTTCTCAAAGTAAAAAAAAAAAAAAAAAAAAAAAAAAAAAAAAAAAAAAAAAAAAAAAAAGAGGTAAAATATCATATTCATCTCTAAATTTTTACAAAAGTTTGCTTTTAGTCCCTAAACTTTTAAAAGTTTGTTTTTCATCCCTAAAATTTGCAAAACATTCTACTTTTCATCTTTCCGTCTATGTTTGTTAGTTTATATGTCTTATTTGGCTCAACCAGTGAACCTAATCTGCGACTCCAAGGTGGCGACCCCAACCGTGAAATCCCTTCCCCAAATCAACGATCGGCGACATTAATTTTTGCATGGTTGATCTGAATCTTTTTGTCATTGTGAAAAAGTTTGCGTAAAGCTTTAGGAAATTCATCTTTGACTTTACATGAATTTTTTTTTTTTTTTTTTTCTTGAAAACTCAGATGCTCGGTAACTGAGATGCCATCACTCTAGTTCCTTGTATGTCGGTATGAGGTTGGTTTTGTGGAATCTTGTTTCCGCTAGCCAACAGGTACTAACAAAGCATTAGAATGTCTTTGCACACTTCAAGGACCTACTGTAGTAAGTCAAAAGAATTGGAGAACTCTCCTTACACTCTGACCAATCGACTACTCTAGATTTGAACTAATTTCAGTATTTTCCTAGACTTATTTGATAGATTGACAGATCCAAACAACATGAAGACCATTTCCATTTCCATTGAACATGCTTGCACCTAAAGATTTGGGGTCATTTTTCGCCAGTTTAGGGTAGGGATTTCATGGTCGGGTCACCGCCTTAAAGTCGTCAATTGGGCTCGCCAGTTGAGGCTGACCGCTGTGGGGGGTTTGGGCGTTGGGTTTTTGTGGCTTAGAAGGTTAGGTTCTGCCTCCAAGGTAATTTTGTCATATTATTTTTTCCATGTGTGCCAATAAATTTGTGCCCACATGTCCAAAACTTTTTTAAATAAAATAATATGGTACAAGTCATATACCATGTTAACACTTTATTAAATCTGTGCCACATGTCCAAAACTTTTTTAAATAAAATAATATGGTACAAGTCATATACCATGTTAACACTTTATCACGTAAAACATAAACTAATAGATATAGACAACATGATGAAAAGTAAAATGTTTTACAAAGTTTAAAGAAGAAAAACAAAATTTTGAAAATTTAGGGATTAAAAATGAATTTTTGTGAAAATTTAGGGATGAAAATGGTATTTTTTCAAAAAAAAAAAAAAAAAAAAAACCTTTTGACTGATTTAAACAACGTGTTCAACACACTCTAATAAAAAATTCGAGTCACTGAATTTTTCCTATTTCTAAGAGCATTCTCATTAGGTGTGCTAAATGTGCCAAATGCCATTTGGCACATTTGGCACACCAAACACCAAAAACAACCTCTCATGAGGTGTGCTAAATGTCTCAAAAATATGAGACATGCTAAAGTACGCTCTCAAATATGAGAGCGTACGGAGAGGAATGCCATTTACGTTTATTATTATTTTATTCATCTTTCTCTCTCCTCCCGATTAAAATATTACTTCATCTTCACGTTCAGCCACTCCTTTTCTACTTCACCATCTCCAGATTCTCCACTATCCCATACTCTTTTCTTCTCCCTTTTGCTCTTTTCTGCTTCACGGTGTCATCTTTCTCTCATATTCAGTCCGAATCTCTCTCATATATTCAGTCCGACTCTCTCTCTCTCTTATCTCATCTTTTCTCTCTGCATCTGAGTTCTTCTCTCTTGCCGATCTCGCCGAAGCTGCCAATCTCGTCGCTAATCTCGCCGAAGCCGCTGATCTCGCCGGAGCCATAGTTGTCCTCCACAGCTCCCTCTTCACTCTCATTCTCTTCCTCTCTCATCCTCAAGTCGCCTGAAGCTGATCTCGCCTAAAGCCACCTCAAGCCGCTGAAACCAATCTCGCCTGAAGCTGCCTGAAGCCAATCTCGCCGCTGACGTCTCTCGCCTAAAGTCGATCTCGCCGCCTGAGCTGTGGGTTTGTTTGATTTGGAATGGGTTTTGAGGTTTGTGAATGTGGTGGGTTGTGGGTTAGTTGTGGCAGTGGTACTGTGGTTGTGGCGGCAATTTGGTGGTTGTAGTGGTGATTATTAGGTAGTTGTGGTGGTTATTTTTTGGGTTGTTGTGGATTTTTTTTTTTTTTTTTAAGGTGCCGTTGGTGGATGTGGATTTGTGTCGGTGGTGGCTGTCGGTGTTGTTGCGGTAGTGGTTGTTGGTGGTGGCTGTTGTTACGGCAGTGGTGGAGTTGTTGTTGTTGTTGTTGGAGGAGGAGTTTAATATATTATTTTAATGTGGTGTAAATATTATTTTAATGTATAGAAGGGAAGAATAAAACATCTGATAAATGAGATGTTATAAAATAACGTGTTAAAATGATAAAGTAGATTTTTGATGTGTCAAAATTACATTTTTTATGAGATAGCTGATGAGAATGCTCTATAGACAAACAGCATTGAGAGAAAAGACAAGTTTGATAATGTTGACGCTATCCCAAACGAAAATGACTGAAAAACCTCAATATATAAAAAGATAAGCAGGGAAGAGTCAGAAAGAATAGTACAATAGTTATGCCCAATATTGTAAAAAGACTACCCCGGAACCCAAAAATTTACATGAGGACGAGTCTCTGGTCTCTACTAGCCGTCAATCAATCATAAAGTAGTGTTGAACCCTCTTTTATTTTGCCCAAACCTCATGGCCCTGCAAACAATTATCAATTTGATTAGCATGTCCAAGACCATTTTGTGTAAATATGAACTTCTATTGGGGAAGCCTACACCATAAGAGATAAGAGAAATTGTGTGTGTCACAAGCCTCGATCCATTAAAGAGAAAATATGGGTCTTGAGCCCAATTAGTGATGCAAGAGAAACATGGGAGTGAGCCCATTCTACGATATAGATAACAAATGGGCTATGAGCCTAATCCATGGAGTTGAAAATAAGTGGGTGTAAGTCCGATTAGTGAGGTAAGTAAAATATGGCCCATGCGCCCAATGCATTAGCAAAAAGCCCATCCCATTTCCTTCTTGGTATGCGGAAGGATCACCACAAGATGATTTCTTTTATCTTACAAATATGTGTACATGTGGCTGTGGGTGTTCGTTGAAACATATTGGATGATACCACATAATTGTTAAACATTGAAGGAAATTAGTTCAAAATTAATGGTTTCCTTGGCCCTTATTTTTAATAAAAAAGTGCTATGTCCAAAACATTTTTATAACGGATTCAGGTCTTTTAGATTTCCTAAGGTACTCTATCAAATAGATTTCCTTAAATCTTAATCATTCTTTAATGATTTAATGGTCTAGATTTTGCCATGTCAGCATTCCACTAACATTTTTAAGATTTAAGGAAATCTATTTGATAAAGTGCCCTAGGAAATTTAGAGGATCTGAATCCTTTTATAACATTTTTACAATAAATTATATGTGGTAAGTTATTATTGGTTTTAATACGTATTAGTATATGCAATTTAATTTTTCTATAATTTACTAATTTAGCATTTTTTTTAAAAATTTTGAAATATAAGCCTTTTTAGGATAGATGGCGAAAAGGTAAAAGAAAAAGAAAAAGAAAAAAACAGTAATATGTATTAAAATATAAGCCTTTTTAATACGTATTCCTGTTTTTGTTTTCTATTTTTGTTTTCTTGTTTTCAAGGGAAAAAGAAAAAAAAAAAAATTTTTCTGTTTTCAAAATGAAAAACACTTTTGGTTAGTTGTTTTGAAAAACACATTTTTCAAAAACAAAATTTAGGAAATTTGTTTGGTAGTTGTTTTTGAAAAAGTTGAATTTTGTTTTCTTTGGTTAATTTTTTTTTAAATTATATTTATTCTAATTCAAAAGCACGTTTGCTCCAAAGTATTTAAAATCCTTACACCTAAAGAAATTATAAATCAATCGTTTTGTATATAACATTAAAGCTTAAAACTTTAATCATATAAGTAAGATTGAAACTATAACAATTATCAAGTGTTATAAAAGATAATCAATAACTAAAAAGAAATTTGTATTATTTGGACAACATGGAACCACATTCTCATGAGTGGGCATCTCAGGTTAAATACTATCATCTCCTATTTTAAAAACTGTGCAGAACCACATGAAATTCGACAGAGTCGAGGTTAAATATTGTCATCTCCCACAAGATCACATTTTGAATTTAAATGTTAAAAGACATTTGTAAGAAAGAAGGAAAAAAAATGCATTTATGTTGGTCACGTCATTTGTAAAATATTAAGTCCAAGGATACACAAAATTTCATAATGATTTAAATTGGAGAGATAACCTTTATAACCTTTATAATTGGACAGAAACAGGTGGATGAGAGATGTGACCGTACCAACCTCTGTTTGTATTTTTGGGAAACAGGGGAGTTTCTTTTTGTGCTTTTGTCATATTTTGGGGAAGAAGGTTTTAGTTTGTATGGTCCCTAGGGTGGCAAATGGGCGGGTTGGGTCATAAATGAGTTGGGTCATAAATAGGTAATTAATAGGTTAGGTGTGTAATTACCTATTTATCCATTTATGACCCGTTTATATGTAAATTAATTATTCATTATCCGTCCAACCCATTTAATTAGTAACCCGCCCATTCAACCCATATGACCCAAATAAATAAATAACTTGTTAAAAACTTTAAAAACAAAAATTAAAAAGTTCAAAAATCACTTTTCTTATTCTTTCCTTTCATTTTCCCTTCACAAAATTCATTTTTCAGCAACTAAACAAAGCCACAAAGAGGGAAAAAAAAAAAGAGTCTTTTTTCTTCTCTATTTTTTTTTTGCTTAAAAAAAAAAAAAGACTTTTTTGAAGTTGTCAACTTAAAAAAAAAAAAGGTTCAAAAATCACTTTTTCCTTCTCTTTCCTTTCATTTTCTCTGCAACAAAAGACCCATCAGATTAAAAAGATCATTTTTTTTTCCTTTCATTTCCCAGCAACCAAACAAAGTGTTTGAGAGAGAGAGAGAGAGAGAGAGAGAGAGAGAGAGAGGGACAGGGAAAATGACAGTCCCGGAGAACGTTATGCTTCTCCGACGCAACGCTGAGATTGAGAGCCAAATCACCTTCTCACCGATCGTGGATCAGATCGGGTACGAGAATCAGGTCAGGGAGTTGCTGATCGAAAGGGAGAAGTATTTGGTGAACATGGGCCTGACCCGTCTGTGTTTGGGGAATCGAGAAAACGGCGCCATTTTCGTAAATGACAACGCCGCGGTTCGAAACGGTGTCGTTGTGTGCGAAGAGTCCGTGACTTTCGGGTTTAAGTCTCCAGCTAGCCCGATTGCCCGACCCGTTAAAGGGTTCGATTAAAACCAGCTTCACTAGAGACGAAGCTGATACACTACCTCTGTGCGCTTTCTTCTTTGCCTTCTTCACTTCATACCTCTGCTGCTTCAGCAGCTTCTTCTAAGCGTTCTTTGAGAGAGTTTGTTGTTGTGGTTTTGATTGTGAAAGGGAATTTTTGTTTGGTTACTGAGAAAATCTGAGGGAAAGTGTTTGGGCTTGTTTGATTACTGAGAAAATTTGAGATAGAGCAAGACTAAGAGTGAGACTGAGGTTATTTTATTTAAGTTTTAGATTTTAGAAGGCTTAGTGGGTATTAATGGGTTTATTTAATTTTAAATTTTAGATGGGTTTAGTGGGTATTAGTGGATTTATCCATTTAGACCCATCTAATTAAATATCCAAATGGGTCTTTATCCATTTAACCCAAATACTCAAATGGGTTGGGTTAAGACTTATCCAAATAAGGTGGGTAATGGGCGGGTTCATGGATATGGATAAAAATTGCCACCCCTATTGGTCCCTGTTCTCTTTTTGTATACGTGACTTATACTATCAATCAATAAAATTCTATCAATTTTATCTCCAAAAAAAAAAAAAAAAAAAACAATTGACACTCAACAGTAACAGATTGGGATCCTGAGGTTTTTTTTTTTTTTTTTTTTTAATTTTATTTAAAAAAAAAAAGGCAAAATCTCTTAAATTTGAATCACATATACTGTTAATTCAAACCATTCTCAACAACCAACCAACAACAACAGCAACTACAAACACAAAACAGCAACAATTTTTTCACACCACATATACTGTTACATCACAGACCTGCTACATCACGCACCAAAAAAAAAAAAAAAATTAGAAAAGAGAGTGAGATAATGAATAGAGAAGGAATAGTAGAATCTAAATGAAAAACAAGAGGCAGTAATGAAGGACAATCCGGTGAAGACCAATCACTTACCTTACAAGTGGTTCTCTTAATCAAGATTTTCTCTGTGAGGAAGATGGAGGTAGTGGAGGCGCAGGAAGATATAAAGGGCTCTCAGATACGTTAGGCGCTAAATATTGAGCAAAAAAAAAAGGAAGCGCGGGAAAAAGAATTGTCAATCATGTGGATCGAAACATTGAGCTGGTTCATTAATAGACCTTGTTTTAAGTGTGTTTCAGTGTGTTTTATGAGGTGAGTGAAAATTGAAAAATAAAAACAGATCAAGACCAGTTTTCAGTTTTCTTTATAATATGGAAATTGAAAATAATTTTTGATTTTTGCCTAAAATAAGTTACCAAACAAATTTTTTGCCTTAGGAAATAGAAAATTGTTTTGAAAACAGAAAACTGAGGTAAGAAATAGTTACCAAACATACCCTAAACGGCTTGTAATCTAGTTGATTTTCATATCTGCTAGGAAAGATATATCAAAGAGTCAGATCTTTGTCTAAATAATAATGCATTTTAGGTAAATCTTGATATGTTTAAGGATGGATATAAACCTGATGATACCTTATAGAAACGGAAGAAAAATTTGACAAGTTTGGCTTACATCTAATACTTTTTTCAACTGGATAACTTATTTTGTTTTAAATATACAATAGTAAGTGCTAGTGAGTTTTAATCTCCACCATTTATTTAGTTAGTCGGTGATATGATAGTTTCTCATTAAAATAAAAGAATATTCTAGTTTAAAAAGTATTAAAGGTAAGTCAAACCAAAAATTGACTCTACTTTATTGACAACTAACTTACTTATGTTCTTAACATGTATGATTTCATTGGACAAGAACAACATATTTGCTTCTAAAGAATTTTAATTTTAGCCAAGAGTCTTTATGGATTATTGTCGGTGCCTAATTTCTGTCATGGGATGAACTTGGAATATTCAAATCCTTGAAGCACCACTTGTAAGAAAAAGGGAAAAAATGTTATTCAATTTTTTTTTAAATTCTTTGGCAACTTTTTATTTATTTATTTATTTTTATTCATTAATAATTTAGAGAGGTAGGATTTGAAATTTGAATCATCTTCGTAAGTTTCAGTTGTGCTACAATACTCATGACAACATTTCATTATTACATAATGTTGGACTGTGAGCTATGTCACTTAACCTAAAATCCAATTGGTGATGAGGAAGACATTCAAATATTTGATGACATTCGACATCGCGCCCCTTGAGCATGTTTTAAGAGTAGTTGTAGAAAATCAAATTGTAGTCCCCCAACAATCCCTACCTCACAATTGACACTTCCGCAACTCGAACCCATAGCTTTAGCTCTAATACAATTTGTCAGACCATAAGTTGTACCATTTTACCTCAAAACTAATTGGTGATGAGAAAAATATACTCAAATCTTTTATGGCATTTGACATTACGTTCCACCGACCTATTTTTAGAGTGGTGGTAGGAAGTTGAATTGTAATCCCTCCAACACATGATAATTTACTAGCCAACAAGCGCAAATAGAATCTTAAAAATACACATACAAGGGAGATGGATTATGGTTTTAACTTTTAACACAAAGGCACGTATGATTGAAAGTTAACCTTGTTAATTATTACTCTTGAATTGTTACCTAAGAAAGTGGAAAATAAAAGATGGCATTTAAAGAGGAAGAGAATAGAGAGATCTTTAGTAAAGGAGCTTTATACCATACCCAAACATATTTCTTTTGAACTTTGGACAGCGAGTAATGATTTCGTCAAATGCCGGAACCAGAGCCCCATTTCCCCCTCAAGACATTCATGCATACAGATTGAAGCACATTCCATGTAAGATGTCAAGTTAAAAAGGTATATTTTCTGATGCTCTCTCACAACTCGCAGCTTTTTATTTATACATCTTAGCCATTACTACTCTTCTCACACCATCTATGGCTTGCCTTTGTCTCTTCGTATATGTGCTTATTTCAATGCTATTATAAGGCTAAAACCTTGTCTTTTAGACATTCATCTTCTAATGGTGTGTTTGTTTCAACTTCAAACCACTTCCGGAAATCAATTTCCGGAAAATTGGTGTGTTTGGTTAGCATGGAAAATTCAGTCAACGGATTGGCTTTTCCGGATTGACCGGAAAATAAGGCCTTGATGGGTGAAAATGATTTCACCCATTATTTTCACTTCAAACAACGTTTTCCGGAAAAGAGAAACAGAGCACGAAGAGAGAGAGAGAGAGAGGAAGGAAGAAACGGAGAGAGAACGAACCACCAGCCCAAGCTCCAATCCACCACCACAGCCCATCGCCGGCGTCCACGATCTTCGACTTTGCCGGCGCCATTAATGGACGAACCCACGAACGGACGAACCCACGATACCCACGAACGGACGAACCAAGCCCAGTCGCACGAACCCACGAAACAGCGCCATCGCCGAGCCAAGCCCAGCGCCCATCGCACCTCGCCATCGCACCGGTCTCACACCTCGCCGTCGCACCGCGCCGATCGCTCCAATGCCGCTCGACCCAGACCCATCCCCTCCTCGATCGCGCCATCGCACCTCGTCGTCGACCCAGACCCATCGCCTCCTCGATCGCGCCATCGCTCCAACGCTGCTCAACCCAGACCCAGACCCTCGATCGCGCCATCGCACCTCGAGCTCTCTCTTCCTCGATCTCTCAGTTGTTTTTTTTTTTTTTTTTTAATTTGATTGTTGTTGTTGTTGTTTTTTTTTTTTTTGATGAATTGATTGTTGTTGTAGCCGGAATTTGCTGTTGTTGTTGTTGTTGTTGTTGTTGTTGTTGTTGTTGTGTTGTTGCCGGAATTTGCTGCCGGAAAATAGCATTTTCAGAATGCAACCAAACACATAAAAATATTTTCCAGAAAATTTTTCATAATGCAACCAAACACCCAGAAAATATTTTCCTTTCCCGAAAATACCATTTCCGGAAAATATTTATTTTCCGGAAAATATTTTACGCAACCAAACTCAACCTAAGTGAAGATGTCTTCTTTTGTAATTAAGTTGACTTATATTTTCACTTGAATTGCCCCTTTCAACCTCCTAGGTGAAGAATTATTCTTTTATTCACACAAAAAAGTTTTTCCAAATAAAGAGTAATTTTAAAATATGGCGACCATTTTACAAAGAAAGACAGTTTTTTTTTTTTTTTTTTTTCACACTAGTAAACATCGTGTTTGTTAATTTAGGTATAATAATATACGAGACAATATATATATATATATATATATGTATATATATATATATATATGTATATATATATATATATGTATATATATATATATATATATGTATGTATATCACGTCTCTTTCTTTTATTTGCTGTGTCCACCTCAAAAATTAAGGAGTATCAAATCCAAAAGTAGTTTAGACACCAGATTATAAAACCAGCGTCATATATATTAGTTAGGGTCAAAAGTTATGATAGTAATCATGTAATTTCATTTTTCCTTTTATTTATTTATTTATTTTTTGGATAACCCAGTAATCATGTATAATATATATATCTTACATAGTGACTTAGGGAAACCATTCAGGTTTATCTGTAATTCTATAAACTCTTTTCGTGGTTCGTATGGTGCTGCGTTATGGGGGAAGAAGTTGGGCAAAAATGGGCATTTGCCCCTTTCGCCAAAACTTTCCAGCAAAATGTCTTATGTCTGAAACTATTTAGGAAAATGCCCTTGTTTTGAAACTTGATTTTCTAAAAATCAAATTTCAATTTAAAAATCAATTTTTGGACAATTGAGTTATAAGGAATTGAAAATTAAAAAAAAAAAAATATATATATATATATATATATTATTTTTTTGGAATTCGAGTTCATGGAACTCAAGTTCCACTTGAGTTCTTTGAATGGAACTCGAGTTCTAGAAAAAAAAATTTTTTTCCTAAGTACAACTTCGCTAGAACTCGATTGTCCAAAAATTGAATTTCAAAACAGAGGCATATCCTTAAATAGTTTCAGACATGGGGCATTTAGCTAGAAAGTTTTGCTAAAAAGGGTAAAACCCAATTTTGGCCGAAGAAGTTGTGATGATCCTTGACTTCTTTCACAAGGTGGATGGTTATACATATAACTAGTCGCTAATCCATGCAATGCACGGAAAAACTATTGACTTTGAAAAAAAAAAAAATCCAACAATAAGTAAATAGACATTTTGCTAATTAGTAATTTAAAAAAAAAAATGAAGAAATATTTAACTTCTATACTTTTCCAAAGTTTAGAAGTGTTGTCTAACATTGAACCCTCTAAAACAAAAATAATAATGCCCAAATGATCAAAACTAATATAAATTGCATATATATAAACAAAGACCATTATATGAGGAAGATACACCAAGTTTCAAATTTAAGTAGCAATATGACTTTCTCGTAGTAATAACAATATAGACAATTCAAAATATGGAACAATATCAAAATTATAATACCTAATTCCCTCATCAAATGTATATATAATACCTATTCCATTATCTTTTATATTGAATCCAAACAAATAATTAATCAACCAAAAACCATAACTTTTAATAAGGATACAAAAAATCACATGAACATAAATAAAAAGCATTTAAGGTGAAGAATTAAGATTAATCTACTGAGATGCAAATACCAAAAACTCTAAGACATTAAAACTTCAAAATTTATAAAATCCCCAAATTCTACTTTAGAACCAAACCAAATTCAACAAATTTATATATAACATATACATACCAAGTAAAAATTTATCATTCCCTAGGCTGGAAGACATAAGTTGCATCTTTGATTTTTCTCTAAAAAAATGGAAATGCTTTATTTGCCGTGTACAATAAAAAAAAAATAATTAGTAGAAATTTCAACCCAAAAACCAAACCCATAATTATCAACGTGAGTCTTTTTTTTTTTTTTTTTTTTTTTAATGTTAGTCTTTTTTTTTTTTAGTCCTATCATATTTTTTGTTTTTATATAGATTATCAATGTTTGAGTTTGAGTTTAAGTTGAACTTGTTAGAGAGATAGAGTTTCACTCCTTGTTAAGTTTTGATTAAAGAAAAATAATTTTATTTAAAAAAAAATGATAATGATGAGTTTGAGTTTAAGTTTGACTTATTAAAGAGATAGAGTTTCACTCTTAGTTAAGTTTGAACTAAACAAAAATAATTTTATTTAAATATTGTGCTGACGTGAAAAACTGTGAGAGTTTCAGAGGATTCGGTTTGTTGCATCTTTGATTTTTCTCCAAAAAAATAAAGATATTTTATCTGCCATGTACAATAAAAAAAAAAATAATTAGTAGAAATTTCAACTCAAAAACCAAACCCATGATTATCAACGTGAGTCTTTTTTTTTTCAACGTTAGTCTTTTTTTTTTTTTTTTTTTTAGTCCTATCATAATTTTTGTTTTTATATAGATTATCAACGTTTGAGTTTTAGTTTTGTTAGAGAGATAGAGTTTCACTCCTTGTTAAGTTTTGATTAAACAAAAATAAATTTATTTAAAAAAAAAATGATAATGATGAGTTTGAGTTTAAGTTGGATTTGTTAGAGAGATAGAGTTTCACTCCTAGTTAAGTTTAAACTAAAAAAAAAAAAAAAAAAATTATTTAAATAAAAATAAAATGATATTTTATTTAAATATTAATAAAACGATAATTTTATTTAAATATTGTGCTGACGTGAAAAATTGTGATAATTTCAAAGACTTCAGTTTTATATATATGTATATATATATATATAGATTATACTAAATTATTACAAGGCTTAATTATTCAAGCTTATGATACTTAACAGTTTTTCAATAAAGAAACTTTTGAATATCTTTTCGTGTCAATTAATATAGGATATCATCTCAGCGTAATTCAAAGGTTATGAAGGAATTATATGATACAGCATATTGGATGAAGTGAAATGCAAGCCATTTTGTCTCTAAGCTACCTAAACAAAGTTTTTTTTTTGCTTTCGCACTGTTTATCCTTAAATCTTTTAACCAGAAATTAATCACTGTTTGCGACAGGTGGGCCCATAGTAGGGTAAATCGTTGGCCTAGAGAATTTTTTCAAAATGCAGGTAGCCAGACTCAAATTAGGGAGCACACCCAATCGAACCCGGTACAAGCACCTTAGACCGAGTGCCCAACCAACTCGGCCAACCCCCTGGGTTAGCTACCTACACAAGTTACTCTTAATAAGATTGTCGTTATTAATCCTCATTGTTGATAAACTCCCTGTTGTTCAATGTGAAAAGTTTGAGGAGCTTGAAGGTATTATTAGTAAAATCTATAGTTTGGCAATAATATTATCAATATTGATAATCTCCCCATCGTTCTTGCGGAAAACTTTGACAATCTTGAAGGTTTTACTCATAAAATATACAGTTTGGCAACAATATCATTGTTCATAATCTCCTAGTCATCACACTGAATATGTTTCAGAAGCTTGATGGCCTGTTTATGGCCTTTTTCTTCTTTTTTTTACAAATAGGAGGCCCAATATTGCAAGCTGCAGGTTCAAATGAATTCAGGCCCATTATGCCTACCTCTTTTTTCACTAGCCCAATGGAAATTTGGAGACATGTGGGTTAGATTTTTGAGGGCAATAGAGAGATTTCCTCTTATGTTATTGGGTTTAAGGGGGGAAAAAAGTGGAAATGGGCTTATAGCAATTACAAGACCCATGAGCCCATGGACAATGTATTGTACAAACTTACCATGCAAACAGAAAACTTCCTCAAAGCAATTAGACACACAATTCTCGGCCCAAAACGCAGCTCACCAATAAAAGTCTGCCCATCATCATTAATACCAACTGACCTGCTACAATCAATTTAGCAATTTGAGAGGATGTCATCCTTTTACCCCTCAATTGGGAGAAAAGAATAGAATAGGATGAGAAGGAATAAAGAGAACAATTTTATAATATTCTTCCATTCTCTTGTTCGGGAGTTTTAATGGAGGGAATGAAAATTTCATTTCCTTGTTTGAGGGTTTAAGTAGGAGGGAATGGAATAGTTAGGAGGGAACACTCATTCCTCTCTATTCCCTTAAAACCTTAATTTTCATTCTCCCGAAATTGAGAGAAAATGAAATTAGATTTAATAAATTTTTTACTAAAACTCTTAATATATCCCTATATATTCAACACTTTCATTTTAAAATAAAGGTCTAATGGTAATATTGTCATAAAATGATTTTATTCTTTTCCCTCTATATTACTCCCAAACAAGATTACTTACATTCTATTTATTTGCATTTTTTATTTTAAAACATCCAAACAAGGTTACTTAATTTCATTCCATTCATTTCTTTTCCATTTATTTCCCTCTTTTAAATAAATTTCATTCCATTCCATTCATTTATAATCATTCAATTTCATTCCCTTATGAACTCCCAAACGAAGTCTTAAGGAGACAATCCAAACATGATTTAGCCGACTAGTTTATCCTAGTATCATTCAAAGTTATGATCCTCTTAAAAATCTAGCAACTAAAGCCAACCTCACTTCTTGCATTTTGGTCCCCTTGGTTTCCATATCCCAACCCTCATCTATTATACCCATAGATTAACATTAATGTGTGATTCTAGGTAACTTGTGTACACATCTTCATCACTTCATAATTGCATCCTTCATCATATACATTTTTTGTAATATATTCTAAATGACTTCCAATTCACAATCTTTCAAGTGAACAATATTGGTCTCCCAAGATCACTCCCAGAGTTAAGGGCTTATCTCACAAACCCACATTCATACTACTATTGATGACTTCAGCTATACACACCAAACTAAGGGTGTTCACCAAACCGCATAAACCGCACAAGCTGCAAAAATTGCATCAAAACCACCCACAAAATGGCATAACCGCACCGCACCGCAAGTAATAGTGCACCGCACTGCACCCTCTCTATATATTAATATATTTATTTATTTTTAATATTAAATATATTATTAATAGTTTAATAACCCTAGCAAGTATTGACTACAAAAGTCAATATAAAATAAAGAAAAACTAACTCAATAATTTAAAGCTTGGCCCAAAAAAAGGAAAAAATTAATTTTGGGTTGAGTAGGAAAAGCCTAAAATGTGAAAAATATACCGACTTCAAACCACATCTTATACATAATATCGCACATGTGACCGTAAAAATGAGGTGCAATGCGGTTATAGTTTTGGCTAAACTCTAAACTATATCACACCGCACATGTGACTGCAAAAACAAGGTACGGTGCAGTTATGGTTTTAGCTAAACCGTACCGCAAAGTGCGGTGCTAAAAATAGCCCAAAACTGCATCGCACCGCACCGTGAACACCCCTACACCAAACCATATGTCGACTAGCATTGAAATTTTTGTTCTATTCTTCCTTTAAGTTATAATTTGTGAAGCTTTTCCTCGAACGACCTTATTAGCAACTTTCACTCTTAGTAGCTCAATTATGCCATGATGCATCTTAGTGGGCTTAAATCTATCACCAACTTCTCACGAGTGCTTTTTTGCTTATAATCGACAAATTATGTTCCCTTTGGCAAAAGTTGCATAGCTACATTCATCTAGGCATCCCTAGATCCTTCATCATATCCAAACAAACCATATAGTATCCATCTAGGTATTTGGATCCACAAGTCCCATTTTCTCTATAATCTACATGCTCTCTAAATTAATCAATAGTCACCCCCTTGGTCAAAGGATTAGCCATCATCTTGCTTGAGTGGATAACCTAAACTTGAATATCACATTTTCCACTAGATCTTAAATATAGTGATACTCCTCTTTTTATTAACGATAGTAGACTATTTGTCACATTAACCAGACATTCTAGTATACCAAATTTTAAACTATAGAAAAAACATTTAACCCAAACTGCGTGACTAACCATTATGTTGATATACATTCTACCTCCATCATATGCTTCACAACACAACCTTGTTTCTTACTTTACCAATAAATAGTCATTGTAGACACCTCTTTTTGTACTCCTTACGACTCAATCTCCCGTTCTCCAATAATGATATCACTAAAAATCCTATGACTAGTGAAGGCCCTTGCCAACAAAACTATTTAGGTGGAATGATCATTTTGTGTATTTAAAACCTACCTAAACCCTAACCTTGCATAGAGCATTCGAGATATAGAGAAAGAAGATTTCATTCGCACTTGTAACCGAGATGATACAAGGACTAATTGTCCTGTAAGGTTTTATGTTTCATTAGTGCGAGAAACTAGAAAGTATGAAGTGGTTGATTTTGTTGGAGAACATAATAACGTTCTTCATCTATCAGAAACAGTTTATATGGTAAGATTTTGATGAAAAATTTAAGAAGTTCATGCAGGATTGATTGATTTAGCATCCTCTTTTAGAATCAAGCTAAAAGCAACACATGAGTTAATGAGTAGAAAGGCTGGTGGGAGAGCTAATATTGGATTCATTGAGCTTGATCATAAAAATTACCTTAGAGCAAGACAACAAAAAATCATAATATATGGTGAAGCTGCATGTTTATTAGGGTACTTTCAGGAACAATTGACTAAAAATTCATCATTTCAATATGGAGTACAATTGGTTTCAATCATTGTAGAGGCTTAATAGTTTTTAGGGCTGCTCTTTTATATGATGAAATGAAAAAATCATTTTAGTGGCTTTTTGAAAGCTTTCTAGTTGCACACGCAAGTAAAAGGCCTAAAACAATTTTTACAAATCAAGATCCTACAATGGCAAAGGCATTTAATGAGGTAATGCCTAACACTTACCATGGATTATGCACTTGACACATGATGCAAAATAGGATAAAACATTTGGGGAATTTGATGAAGGATGGTTCTTCTTTTCTTCAAATTTTTAAAATTTGTTTCTTTGATTATAATGATGAAATTGAATTTGAAAAAACATAGGAGGACATGATTGACACATATGCTATACATGATTGCAGTTGGTTCAATAGTATCTACAATTGAAAAGAAAATGGGCAACGTGTTACAAGAAGAATGAATTTACATTAGGAGTGCGAAGTACATAACTCAGTGAAAGTTTGAATGGAGATTTGAAAGATTACTTGAAATCTGATTTGGATGTAGTAGAATTTTTTGACATTTTGATCGAGTGATTAAGCAAAAATGAGAAAGAGAGTTACATGTTGAATTTAATTCTAGGAAAAAATTTCCCCTGTTGGGCTTGAAAAGATCTCCCTTGCTGAAGCAACTAGTACAAGTGTACACACCTAATATTTCAAATGCTTCATGATTAGTATGACCTTGCATCAATAGCAAAGATAAAAAAAATTGCCAAGAGGATTTGTTAGTACATATATACATTGTTGAGTTTCTCCATAAACTTGGTGAGCACATAGTCTCTTATGACAATGTAGATGAGACATTTTCATGTAGTTGTAGAAGTTTGAAACAGTTAGGATTTTATGTTGCCATGCTCTGAAAGATTTTAACTTGTTTTATATAAAAACAATTCCTGATATGTACATTTTGAAAAGATGGACAAAAGAGGAAAAAAATGGATGTATCTTGGATAATAAGAGAACAAATGTGGAAGGGGATGTCAGCTTGATTGTTATATAGCGGTATAGAATATTATGTCCTAAGTTGGTACGATTAGCTTCTTGAGAAGTAGACACTAAAAATGCATTTGCTTTAATAGAGAAGATGATAGAGGAATATGAAAAAAAAGGTTAAAGACATTTCAACAAAAAATGTTGCTGGCCATTAATTGCCTCATTAAATGTCATTGTGTAGTGGTAATGAAAATCTTGATCCTAACTAATATTTTGAAAATTTAATTGAAAGAGCTAAAGGTCTTAAGAAAAGAGTAGGTCACAAGGATGGAAAATGAAAGAAAATTTGGGTTGAAAAGCAAACAAAAAAAAGGGGTAGAGTTGAATTAAAGGATTAGGTTAGTCAACAGTTCTCCACAGTAAATTTCACTTATTTATTTTTACTCTATACTAAGTTTCCATTGTTTGTAAAATTTTATATTGTTATGGCTAATAATAATGATATATATATATACACACACACACACGTATATTTTTCTATATAGGAATCTAGTTTTGCTCCCAACATACAATATAATAATTATAGCTCACATGGAGAACATTATTTGCATCAAGTAAGTGTTTTTTTTATTCATAGTAAAATAACTTGTAGATAATTTGTGAAGTTGGAGGTTGTACTATACTTGCCTTTTTATTTATGAATTTATTAATAAGGTTTTTTTGTTGTTGTTGATATAATAGACTTATCTTGTTAGTCTTTCGGACCGATAAATAGTTACGAAACTCGTTTCATGTCATTCTTAGGGGTAAACTTACTTGTTTAAATGTTTTGCACTTATAAGTAATTAGATGATTTCTTAAACTGTTTCTCTTATAATCATTGTGATTATATAGGTACCATTAACTCCATTATCGTCTCAAGTATCAAAACATGCAGATGTTGGTAAGGTAAGAAGTAAACGTTTTTATGCATGAATTTTGAATAAACTTACTTATTTACATTTATTGCACTTATAAGTAATTAGATAATATCTCAAGCTGTTTCCTCTTATAATCTTGTGATTACATAAGCACCATTAACTTCATCATTGTCTCAAATATTAAATCATGCGGATGTTGACCAGGTAAAATGTAAATGTTTTCATACATAAAATTTTGAATAAACTTACTTGTCTGTATGTTTTGTAGTCATAAGTAACTAGATGATTTCTTACACTTTTACTCTTATAATCGTTGTGATTACATAAACACCATTCGTTAGTACCATCTTAACTCCATTGTCATCTTAAGTATCAAATCATGGGAATATTGGTTAAGTAAAAAATAAATGTTTTTGTACATGTTTATCCAAACCCAAAGCACATTTCTAGTTCTTCAAAACCTCTCTCTAATACTTATTAGGGTAGAAACTCTTGATCTCATTCTGAGAAACGTTTTTCAAACATTTTTTCTAAAACTTTTTCAAGAACATATTTCTATTTTGAGTTGTGAATACCTATAAACTATTGAATCATTTGATTTCCATGATATCTCATTGAATCTTATTGTGTAGGCACTAAGGTACCGGTTAAATATCAACCAAGTTGTGTTCCATAAGAAAGGTGAGTCTCTCTTTATGGCTCTTTCTTAATTTGGATTTTTATAACTTGTGTTCTTGTTGTTCTTAATTTGAATTATTTGTTATACATGCTTAGAAATATGTTTTGCTTTATTTGATTTTGATTTTTTGTGTCTCGCCATGTTTTGAATGAAAAGTTGGATTAATATAGTAGAAGCATGCTAGGTTTTGTTTGATTGTGTTTTTTGGTTGTGCTTTAAAATTGTGTTTTTGGGTGTGCATGCACGCGTGTGCTTGTTTGGTTGTGCTTTAAAATTGTGTTTCTGGGTGTGTATGCGTGAGCATGATTTATGTATGCTTACGCGTACTTGAGGCATGCATACGCATACTTCATTCATGCGCACTCAGACTCGTGCCCAGAAACATAAATTTAGGGTTCTTGCTATTTTGTTTGTTTTGATTAGTTTTATTTACATGTTTAGGTCTTGTTGAGTCTAGTTTTCACATGTTTAGCATTAGGGTTAGTAGAATAACTTGTTTCACATACTTGGATTGATAAATTGATGATTAGGGTCTATGCTTGGTAGAATCACATGAATATTCATGAGAACTTGAACATGCATTGATGCATAGGTGCTGAGGTGTTATGGTGCAGCGATGTAAGTGAGGTAAGCCATGCATAATTACATGAACATGCATTTGATTTGATGAACATGGTGTGCTTTCTTGATTGATGAACATGATGAATATGCTTGATTATTTTAATTTATGATATTGTTTTGTGATGTGCTTGCTGCCATTGGATATATATTGCTAGAATCGTAGGGTTTTATGCTATGGGTGAGTGTGAGACATTTGCCATGTTTGGATGTTAGATGCATGTTAATGTGTGTAAGTTTAGAATAACATTTTAGAGGACCCTTTGATAGGATTAGGATTTGGAACACAATGAGTGGAGGCTGACCTAGAGGTTGGGTAAGGTTGGGTGCCTAACACTTTCTCATCCTTATACCTAAACTCTGAACACGTGCTCTAGTAAAGATTAGCCATTCTACAAGGATGCTATATTCATAGTTCTTAAACCTAATCTAGGTGGCGACTCCATTTACACCTTCCGCTATGGTCCACCCTAGGCGAAGGAGTACTTCTCATGGATTTAAGGAAACCTAAAGCCTGTTGTGAGCACTTGCACCCACAATAACTTTCTTATAAAAAAATAATAATAATGTAACTTCTCGATCACTATAGTTGTTCACAATCTCTATAGTTTCCATCCACAAAAAGTAAAATCTCTATAACTGTCCTAAATTAGGCACTACCATGAATCACCTATTCTAAACCATAAAAAACTGAATAAAAAAAAAAAAAAAAAAAGAAAAAGAAAAAAGATTTGAAAAGATGAAATCTAAATCAGCAATAACATAGTGAAAAATTAATGAGAGAGGGAGAATGAAAGAGCTTGCAACAACAATGGCGCTCTCCAACTGTGGTGATTTAGCCTACCCTACAATTGAGGCACTACCAGTGTGTTTTCTTTCTATTTTTTATAATCATTGTTGCATGTTATTTGGGTACACCGGTTTAGAAGCTTCTGCCCAATCCTTTTCAAACCATTCGTGTTTTGATTAAGAGAGAATCAAAATTTTCACTTTCTTTATATATATATATATATATTCCCTTATAGGACTTTCTAATTATTTTGTGACAATAATTATCAATTTGTCATTTGGGTTTTATTTATTTTTATAAGAATGCAAAAACTTTATTAAGAAGAAGAGAAATTCAATACATCATGAGCCAAAGTGGCTTCAAGCATAATAGGATTTTCCTCTATTCAAGTTATAAAATGAGAAACACCTTTGGCGTATTGAGCCAAAACATGTGCAAAAATTCTCGTCTCCTTACATGACAAAATTGTACTCTTCTGAAGTCTTATATTTTTTGAAAGATCCCCAAGATAATATTAGACACAATGGCTGGCGGTTCATTGTTTCCAGAGACAGCATTAAATATTATTAGGGAATCACACTCAAAAATTACATCTTTGATACCTATATCCCAAGCAAAAGTGACATGTTCGTCTAGTGCAATGGCTTCAACTTCAATCGCCCCAAAAGGTCTATGAAAATTCTTGCTTAGTGTCGCTGCAACTTGTCTTTCATGATCTCAGATCACAGCCCCCATCCTCAAAGATTGCAAATTTTCAAACACCACTCTGTCGACATTTAGCTTGTACCATGGTTCTCTCGAGGGAGTCTAGTAACCTTATCCGAGCAACCTAGTGGAGAAACCGTAAAATTTGCCACCTGGAATTCATGCAACAGATATCTCGCCTTGTGAACGACAGCGGAACTTTGTTATCGAGGTCTTCCTTTCCGGACTTCATTTTGGTTGAACCAAAGACACCAGGCTACAACCGCTACAATAATGATTAAGGCTAACATATCATCATCTAAATGCTGAACAAATTTGGTATGCCACAGGAAATCCGGGAATTCAGTGAATCAAGCACATCCGGGTTCAAATGGTATTCATGATAGCCTCCAAACTTCACAAGCTCGATCACATTCTGAAGAAACACTTTCAATCTCTCAAACAAATCTCTCTTAGGGTCCGTTTGGATACAGTTTATTATTGCTGAAAGTTGCTGAAAACTGATTGTTGCTGAAAACACTATAGCAAAATAATTTTTAAATAGATGAATAGTATCGTGGGTCCCATTTTTAATATTTTTAATATATAAACAGTACATAAACAGTGCGTGAACAGTGTATACACTGTTCATGCACAGTAATTTTTTCCCAAAAAGTCAAAAAATCCGGCCAAAAAAAAAAAAAAAAAGAGGGAGAAAACGCAAAAAGGAAACGCAACGCAACTTTACCCTCTATCCAAACCGGCACTTAATCTCACTATTACTCTATGAATCAAAACAGAAAGAAAAACAGAGACAAAGAAATAGTTGAGAGAGAACTCAGATATTATTGATATTAGAAGAATACAATCCAATGAATGAGTATACAAGTGAATGGATAACTATATATAGATACATCAGAGAAGAAAGGAAGGAAAGTGATGAACAAACGACGTCAAGGAAGGTGATGCCCAGATAACGTCTAGTATAACAAACTTGTAACTGCTTTACACGTTCTGTAACAAACCTTTACACGTGCGTGGCTTCCTCAGGTCTTCAATAATCCTTACAAGGTAAAACGACATCGTTGGGTTTTAATGATGAACGACACCGTTTCACTTTAGGTGTATTTTATATGTAATCATTTCACTGCACGACATGCCGTTGGAATGATTGCATCTCCTCCTTCTGTGTTTGATTCTATGCTTGCACTGTCGTCCCCCCTCAAACGAATGGGGAACTTCCACATGAGTTTGTAAGTAAGCCAATTGAATCTGGGAGAAGACAGACCTTTAGTAAACAGATCAGCAAGCTGATCATGAGTGGAAATGAACTTAACCAGCAAGTCTCGCCTAAGAACCTTTTCTCTAACAAAATGAAAATCAACCTCAATATGCTTTGTGCGAGCATGAAATACAGGATTAGAGGCAATGGCCAAAGCACTGACATTATCACACCAAAGAAGAGGAGGTTGAGGAAGAACAATGCCAAAATCTCTGAGAAGCATTCGAAGCCAATACAACTCAGCTGCAGTAGAGGCCAAAGCACGATACTCAGCTTCTGTGGAGGATCTAGACACAGTGCATTGCTTCTTAGCAGACCAAGTGATTGGGGAATTACCAAGAAACACTACCATACCAGTAATAGAACGTCTGTCCACTGGATCCCCAGCCCAATCTGCATCACTGTAAGCAGATAAGGAGATTGGGCCTGGAGTAAAAGCAATCCCAAAGTGAAGAGACCCTTGAAGATACCTCAATATCCGTTTAGCAGCTTGAAGGTGATTTTGAGTGGGAGTGCTCATATGCTGACAAGCTTGTTGAACAGCAAAAGATAAATCTAGTCTGGTGAAGGTGAGATATTGTAAAGCCCCAACAAGGCTCCTATAGGATGTAGGGTCAGGCAAAAGAGGACTATCATTGGGAAGAAGATGATGGTTAGGAGAGCATGGTGTTTTACAAGGCTTGCAATCAGTCATGTTAAATTTCTTAAGAAGATCAGTAGCATACTTGGACTGATGCACAAATAAACCAGTAGGAGTATAGTCAATCTGTAACCCAAGAAAATAGTGAAGCAAGCCAAGATCCTTGAGGTCAAACTCCTTTCCTAACAACTTGATGACAGTAGACACAAATAAAGAATTATTACCAGTGATGATAATATCATCTACATAGAGCAACAAATACACAAGAAAGGACTACTGCCTCAAGATGAACAAGTTACCATCAGCAGCTGAAGCACAGAAACCCACATGAAGCAGCTGAGAAGTAAATCTATCAAACCATGCTCGAGGAGCCTGCTTAAGACCATAAAAAGCTTTATGGAGAAGGCACACATGTGTAGGACAAACAGGATCAATATAACCTTGAGGTTGAGCCATGAACACTTCTTCCTTGAGAAAACCATGCAGAAAAGCATTGGATACATCTAATTGCTTCAATTCCCAACCATGTTGCACAGCCAAAGCAATAAGAAGTCTAACTGTGGCAGGTTTGACAACTGGACTGAAAGTTTCATCATAATCCAATCCATATTGTTGGAGATAGCCCCTAGCCACTAATCTGGCTTTAAATCTAGCAACTGACCCATCACTATGCCTTTTAAGCTTATAAACCCATTTGCAGGTTACAACATTATTCTGTAGAGGAAGAGGGACCAAGGACCAAGTATTTTGCTTCTGTAATGAAGTGAATTCAGCATCCATTGCAGCAATCCATTGAGGATGCTTGGAAGCAATGGCAAAGGAAGGAGGTTCAACAACAGTATAATCACATTGGACCTTCATAACTTTAGGCTTATATATTCCATGCTTAGACCTTGTAACCATAGGGTGGGCATTAGTGGTAGATGGACCAAGGGCAGTAGGAGTAGGAATGGAAGATGACACAGTAGGTAGGATAGGTTCAGGAATCACAGACAAGGAAGTGGACACTGAGGAAGGAGTTTCAATGGGAGCAGGAACAACAGGAATGGAAGATGAAGAAGAAAATAATGAGGGAAGCAAAGAAGTAACCAAGTCAAAGTCATATGAAGGAGAAGAAGTAAGAGTGTCAATAGATTGAATAGAGGCAGAAGGAGTAGGATGAGATAACCAATCAGACACAGAAGCTGAGAAAGGAATATTAGGATTGGTAAGAGTAGGATTAGCAACAAAGGGAAACAAAGATTCATTAAACAAAACATGACAAGCTATATAGATTCTGTTAGTTGAAGGGTCAAGGCAAATGTACCCTTTTGACATAGGTGGGTAACCAAGAAAGATGCATGGAGCAGACCTAGGTTGTAGCTTGTTTTTGTTATAAGGTCTAAGGAAAGGATAGCAAGCACATCCAAAGGATTTAAGAGCCTGAACAGATGGAGGTTTTGAAAATAATTTCTCCCAAGGAGATTGAAAGCTTAACACAGATGATGGAAGCCTATTAATAAGAAAAATTGCAGCAGTGAAAGCATATGACCAGAAATTAATAGGCAGATGGGATTGATAAAGAAGAGCAAGACCTGTTTCTACAACATGTCTATGCTTTCTTTCTGACACCCCATTTTGTTCAGGAGTATGAGAACATGAAGTTTGGTGGAGAATGCCATGAGTAGAACAGTATGATTTAAACTCAGCATTAACATATTCAGAACCATTGTCAGTTCTCAAAGTTTTGAGTTTAGAATTGTGTTGAGTTTCAACCAAGGATTTGAAGTGTTTAAACACAGGCAGAACCTCACTTTTAGATTTAAGAAGAAACATCCAAGTGAAACGAGTATAATCATCCACAAAAAGTACATAGTAATTAAAGCCAAGTAATGAAGTCATGGGAGAAGGACCCCAAACATCACTATGTACAAGTTTAAGAAATGAAGTGGAAACAATTGAAGTTTTATTTAAGGGAAGTCTGTGCATTTTAGCACTTATACAGGACTCACATGAGGAACAAGCCTCAGCAATCATTGACAAAGTAAGAGATGAAAATACATGTTTAAGAACAGAATACAAAGTTCTAGAATGAGGGTGACCCAATCTGTGATGCCAGAGTAGAATTTGGTGTAGTTTGACAGATACAAAAGCAGAAGACTTGAAATGGTTCAATGAAGTGGACTTGAAATGGTTCAATGAAATGGAAGAGTCAGAGATAGATGGAATAGGATAGACCCCATCCTTACTCAACCCTGCATAGAGGATCTTCCCCGTGGGCAAATCCTGAATTAAGAACTTGTTGGCATCAAAATAACAAAATGCATTATTTTGGAGACACAATTTATGAACAGACAGAAGATTAGAGGCAAGGTCAGGCACCCTTAGAATATTATGAAGCCTAAAATTATGAGTTAATGTTTGAAGCTTACCATTACCAATGTGAGTGACTGGAAGCTCCTGTCCATTCCCAACAGTGACAGTTTCATTGCCTTGAATAGGTTGCTGATGGATAGATAGCTGTGACAGATTAGGAGTCACATGATCTGAGCAGCCAGTGTCAGTAAGCCAAGAATTGGAAGCCTGGACTTGAGCAGCATTGGCCACCATTGAAGCAAGCTTAGCAGGAGCATGTCTTCCTTGATATGCAAAGTCCATACGATGGTAGCAATCAAGAGCTGAATGACCATTCTTTCCACATATCTGACAAGTAGGCCTACTAGATTGACCTTGGGATGGACCTGGATTCTGAGAATTCTTAGATTGATTAAAGGACTGAAATTGAGATGAAAAACCTTGATTTCCAGGACTAAAATTCTGAAACTGAGATCCAGAACCAAAGCCACCAAAATTGGAGTAGTTACCACCAAAGTGAGAGTTCATTCCACCAGAGTGAGGGCCATGTCCACGAGCACCTCTGCCTCTCTGGTTGTAATTTCTTCCTCCTCTTCCTCGAGGAAAGCCTTGTGAGTGAAAGTTGGCAGCCATAGCCATAGAAACTTGATCAACATCATTAGATCTTTTCTTAATAATTCTCTCTTCAGCATTAAGTAATGCATTCAATTCTTCCACAGACAGCACATCACTCCTAGTTCTAATAGCAGAGCTAAAAGAATCATAGTTAGATGGAAGGCCATCAAGAACAATGTGGAGAAGCTCCTCATCGTCCACAAACACAGACACAGCAGCCAATCTATCACAAGCTTGCTTAATTTTCTAAAAATATCCATCAATAGATTCATTCCCTTTCTTAATAGCATTCAATTCATTTCGAAGACTCATAATATGAGACCTTGAAATTGATGCAAACCTCTTCTCTAACACTCTCCACACTCCTTTAGCAGACTTTTGCCCAACTGTGAGAGCAAGAACTGCAGGGGAAAGCGTTGAATTCAAGAATGTGAACATTGCTTGTTCACGATTCTTCCAAGCTATGAATGCCGGATTGATTTCAGTAGTAAAATTTCCAGATGAATCTTTGAGAAATCTATCTGGAGCAGTGATTGAGTCATCAAGAACATCAATCATTGAATAAGTATCAAGAATTACCTCGATTTGATGTTTCCATACTACATAATTTCCATAATCCAGCTTCACAGTCATCATAGATGACATGTTTGATAGCAACAGCAATGAAGAATTCACTGGTAAACCTGAAGAAGCCATAGCAGGCACAGCACTTGAAGAAGACGATGAAGAAGATGAATCAGACTGAGCAGAGGCCATTTGATATGGATCAATGCTCTGATACCATGAAGAAACACTCTCAATCTCTCAAACAAATCTCTCTTAATCTCACTATTACTCTATGAATCAAAACAGAAAGAAAAATAGAGACAAAGAAATAGTTGAGAGAGAACTCAGATATTATTGATATTAGAAGAATACAATCCAGTGAATGAGTATACAAGTGAATGGATAACTATATATTGATACATCAGAGAAGAAAGGAAGGAAAGTTATGAACAAACGACGTCAAGGAAGGTGATGCCCAGATAACGTCTAGTATAACAAACTTGTAACTGCTTTACACGTTCTGTAACAAACCTTTACACGTGCGTGGCTTCCTCAGGTCTTCAATAATCCTTACAAGGTAAAACGGCATCGTTGGGTTTTAATGATGAACGACACCGTTTCACTTTAGGTGTATTTTATATGTAATCATTTCACTGCACGACATGCCGTTGGAATGATTGCATCTCCTCCTTCTGTGTTTGATTCTATGCTTGCACTGTTACATTCCCAAAACAGCTAACCACCATTTTTGGCAACTTAGTCACAGGCCTCGCAAGAAGGATCATCAATGACCCGTTGGTGGTATAGATTAGCTTTGGTGGGAAGAATATTTCTACAAGCCCTCCAAGCAAACGATTTGATCTTGTTTGGGACATTGAGGCTCCAAAGACACTTCCAGAAATTCAGATTGTGCTAGTCATTTGAGGACTCTCCTGGGCTTGGAGAAGAGTTCATGTTAACTGCCACTTAGTAAGCACTATGGAATGTAAAATGTCCTTTAGGAGTGTAAGCCCACACTAGCCGATCTCTTTGCCACCTAGAGCTTATTGGAATAATAAGCATAGCCGAAGCATCAGCAGGAATAAATAAATAATTAATCATACTTGCGTTCCACTCCCTAGAGTGAGGTTCTATGAACAAATTAACTTGTGCTCCCATTGGCAAACTGGCTAGTGGAGCTATAAGCTTGAAGGAAGATGGTTGATGAGTCCATTTATCCCTCCTTATATCAATTGACGAACCATTCCTTACTTGCCATCGACGTCCATGTCAAACAAGGTTTTGTGCTACCATAATACTTCTCCATGCAAAAGAAGGATGATTGCCAAGCTCAGCAGTAAGAAAGTCTCCATTGGTGAAATACCGGGCTTTAAAGACCTTATAGACCAACAAGTCGGTGTTATTTTGTAACCTAAATCCCTGTTTAGCTAGCGAAGCAAGATTGAAGTCCTTAAGATCCTAAAAAGCCAAACCTCCTTCGACTTTGGGTGAGCACATTTTTTTCCCAACTTAACCATGCAATCTTATTTTTCTCATTCTTTTGTCCCCACCAAAAGGTTCGAATCATACTTGTCATTTCATAACATAGAGCACTAGGGAGTTTAAAAACACTCATGGTGTATGTAGGTATTGCCTGTGCAACTGTCTTAATTAGTATCTCCTTGCCTGCGGTTGATAATAGCTTTCTTTCCAACCTGATAGTTTACTATCCAACCTTTCAAGTAATTACTAAAAAGTATTGTGCTTATTTTTCCCCACTAAAGATGGTAGGCCAAGGAATTTTTCATGTTGATGTATTATTTCTACCCCAAATTGATCGTTTATGCCCTCCTGAATGTCTTTTGAGGTGTATTACAACTAAAGTATAGAGCAGTTTTCTCCGATTCAATTGTTGCCTAGATGCCTGTTCATAAGTTTCTAAGATATTTTCCAAAGTAGTGCAGTCCTCATGTGTAGCGCGACAGAAAATGAGGTTATCATCTACAAAGAAAAGATGTGAAATCTTAGGTCCCCTCATGCTTGCCACCACTCCTTTCAACATTCCCTTCTCCACGAATTGCTTAATTAGTGCCAACAAGCCTTCTACACAAATCAAAAAAAGATATAGGGAGAGAGAGTCCCCTTGGCATAGCCCCCTAGTTGGGGTAATGAGCCCTCAAGGTTCCCCATTCATCTTCACCGAATAAGTTACAATTCTAACACATCTCATCATGATATCCACCCACTTCCCATCAAAGCCCATTTTAAGCATTATATTATCCAAGTATCCTCATTCTCCCCTGTTATAAGTTTTACTCATATCAAGTTTCAAGGTTGTCTCTCTACCTTTCCCTTTCTTTTTTGATTTATATGATGCATAATTTCAAAAACAACAAATATATTATCTATCAAAAAAGAAAAAAAAGAAAAAAAAGAAGAAGAAGGCAATTAGACATAAAATGGAACATACGTTTCAACCTGTTAACTAAGACCTTTGAGGCAATACGGTGAGAGCACATTACTCAAGCTGATAAGTCTATATCATGTAATCTTTAGTTGGGTTCTTAACTTTGTGTTTTATTTGTGTCTTCAATAATGTTAATAACATATAAGTACTAGGAAGTTGTTAGAGCAAAAAAATCATAAGATGGCCACAACTAGGTCTCTGTCTCTGTCTCTGTCTCTGTCTCTGTCCTCTAAACCCAAAATCTTACACACTCTCTTCCGCTTTCGTCTCAAACCCAAACCCCAAAATATCCACCCTTTCTCTTCCCAAGCCTCACAACTCTCATTAGTGCCGGACCCATCATCACCACATCTCGTTAACGAAATCTCTCGCATACTCAGTGACCACCGGCACCCCCATAATGATTTAGAACTTTCTCTAAACACTTTTTCAAATCAGATATCCACAAACATGGTCGAGCAAGTGTTGAAGAGGTGCAAAAATCTTGGGTTCTCAGCTCACAGGTTCTTTCTTTGGGCTAAAAGAATTCCGGGTTTTGAGCATAGTGTTATTAGCTATCAGATTTTGGTTGATATCTTGGGAAGTAGTAAGCAGTTTGCTATATTATGGGATTTCCTAATAGAAATGAGAGACTCTCATTGTGTTGGGATTAGCTCTGAAGTTTTCTGGCTTGTTTTTAGAGCTTACGGTAGAGCTAATCTTCCTGAGGATGCGGTTCGAGCTTTCAATCGAATGGTTGAGTTTGGTATCAAGCCGGGAATTCATGATCTTAATCAGCTTTTGTATGTGTTATGCAAAAGGAAGCATGTAAGACATGCCCAACAATTTTTTGATAAAGTTAAGACTGGGTTCGAGCTGAATGCAAAAACTTATAGCATTTTGATGAGGGGGTGGGGGGATATTGGTGACTCAAATGAGGCACGTAAGTTGTTTGATGAAATGCTTGAACGAGGATGTAAGGTGGACGTGTTAGCATATACTAGTTTGTTGGAGGCTTTGTGCAAAGCTGGGAATGTGGATGAAGCGTATAAGATCTTCCGAGAAATGGGGTCTAATGGAGTTGACGCTGATGCTTCTACTTACTCGATTTTCATCCGCGCATATTGTGAAGCAAATGATATGCATTCAGCCTTTAGGGTGCTTGATCGAATGAGAAGATATGAGCTTTTGCCTAATGTATATACTTACAATTGTATTATCAAGAAGCTTTGTAAAAATGATAGGGTGGATGAGGCTTACCAACTTCTAGATGAGATGATTGAGCGGGGAGTTTGGCCGGATACGTGGAGTTACAATGCTTTGCAAGCTTACCACTGCGATCATTCTGAGGTGAATAGGGCTCTTAAATTGATTTCTAGAATGGAGAAAGATAATTGCATGCCAGACCGACATACCTATAATATGGTGCTCAAATTGCTTATCAGGATAGGAAGATTTGATAGGGCAACTGAAGTTTGGGAGAGTATGGGGGAGCGAAGATTTTATCCTTCCGTGTCAACATATGCTGTCATGATTCATGGTCTATGCAAGAAGAAAGGTAAACTAGAGGAGGCATGTAAGTACTTTGAGATGATGGTTGATGAAGGAATACCGCCATATACTTCTACCATTGAGTTGTTGAGGAACCGCATATTAGAGCTAGGTTTCTTGGACCAGATTGAGATACTTGCAAATAAGATGGAGAGAAGCACTTCTTGTTCAATTCAGGAGCTGGCAAACATGATAAGAGGTGATAAGACAAATAAGACTTCAAGAAGTGAAGAAACAGATCTGGAAAGTGATTAAGAGCAATGGGTTATGAGCATCTTGGAATTATGATCATCTAGATGAAGTGGATGTATTTCTTCTAAGAAAAATCTCTGGATGAATTCCCAGCAGTAGTTCCCTTTTGTGTACGTTTTTTCCTTTTTAATATTTTTTATATTTATTAAAACATAGACCTTATAGTCAACTTGTATATGCTGTTTCAATTATTGTTATAGGATGCATAATAAGTAGAGAAAACCTAGGTTGAATGATTTGAGATTGCTCTGTCACATAAAAATGAAGGTGAACAATTAGTAATAGTGTCTAACAATGTCTAGAAGCTTTTATTTTCCAAAATGTTGTAGTTAAATTTGAGTTTCTAATAGTGGTTGTTATTTTTTCATTGGAAATTTTCATTTTCTTTGTTGTATATTAAAATACCATGAAAAACTCAGTGAGGCAATTTACTTTATGCATGAGGTACTATTAATTATGAATGATGCATTGGTATAAGTTTGACAACATCTTTTGTGTTAATAATTTTCAGTTGGATATCACCTATTTCAGTGGACAGGACTGATTAGTTATGTCATTATTCGGGGTACTTTTAATAGCTTAGCAAAACAAAATGTTTTTTCAAAATCAATTTCTTGAGGATTTATATATTTTACCAATATTAAGTCTCAGTGTGGTCTTGGAGTCTCAAGGTTGACTTCATAGACACTTGAAGCATCCACTCTAGGTAGTCCGTAAACTGGCTCACCTGATATTGTTGAGAAAATTCGCTTTAGAAATTGTAAGAGGTGGTTGCACTCTTGGGTACTTTATTCAGCCCTCTGATAATCAAACTGATCGTATGCTTTGGTAGGCAGTGTTTACCAAGAATATAGATGATTGGCTTGTTGGACCATCCTCATGAGTTCATACTTAAAATAATACCTTTGGAACTATGACAATTTGATACTTCTATTCATTATATTTCTGCAACTATTAGTATGGCTGTCATTCTCATGAGCTCAATGAATTCATACTTAACATTAATTTCTTACTTAATGATAAGCTTTTATGATACCAACTAATTGATAGATTATGAAATTTTATTATTCTACGTTCAAATATTCAATAATTGTGCCACTGCCTGGTCTCCATTATGCAAACTCAGGTGCGAATCCCCCTCCCCACTTCCTGTAACTATAAAATAATAATGATAAAAACTCAATAATTGCAAAATCATTCTGTCAGTTTTTAAGAGGATGAGTCTAGAGGGAGGGCTATCTTGAGTTTTTTATTCAAGAATCTCATTGATGATTTCTCAGTAAACCCTGAAAATTCTGATTCGACGGTCTGAACTTTGATTTCGAGTTTCAAGAAACCCCTCTCTGCTGGTAAAGAACACAATTTTTGCATCTTTCCTGATGATATGATGCATTTTTGGTTCCCTAATGGTACTGCTCTAGATCTTATTAAGAAAAACATCTCTAGCTTTTTTTCTGTGCTAGCTTTTTCTGTGTGTAGCAGCAGTACAGCTGATTCCGTTTGGTTGGTTGTTTGCAATTTGCCCCTGGAGAACTCTGTTCTGTCACCAAGTCCATTTAACCTAATAGACAACTTCATACTGACATAAGCTTGAGGCAGCATGACTTGTCAAAGGGTATTGAGTTTTTTTCTTTTCTGTTATATTTATTTATTTAAGCTAAGTAGGGGAGTAGTTTTACAAGTCTAGTGACACAATTTTGAGGCTTTTTTTTTTCTATAGAAATTACAAATTAGTGACATGCGCTTGAGGCAGTGTATGCTAAGTGAGCAGTATGCTAAGAACTTCATGATTTACTTTTCCATTGCAGTGCATAATGTTGTTGTTGTTGATTTTCTTTGTAGACTTAACAGAGAGTTCTTAGCTTTTTGGATATGAGAGGGAGATAGATCACTTCCAGTTGTTAATTTGAAATATTAATTCTTCTTTTGAAAATATATAACATTGGTTCAATCATGCCATAAGTTAGGGGCATGAAATTCATAAGCCATTACCTACAAATTTCTTTCTATAAGCTATCTAATATGACAATTATATTCACTTTTTTTTTTTTCCCCTCTATTTTAACTGCTATGTGTATATGCTATATTCCATATTTATCACTGTATATTTATGGATTTTATTCACTGGAATTGCCATATGCTATCTAATATTACAAGTACAGGTAGTTACCAATACTTATTTTTTATGAGGGTTATGTGTGCTTCTGTTCTGATGGTGCGTAACTGCTAGTATGACAGCAAATTGTGTGCAAAACAGCCAGAGAGTTGTCATTTAAGAAAAATGATGAGGGTCCTGTACTGCTGTTTAGTCAATTGCTACTGTATAATTATGTAAACTGAGATGTTAAGTTATGGAGAACAAAGATAGAGGCATAGTTTAGTGGAGATAATGGGCTAGTTCATTCTAATCTTATCAATAAATACAAAAGATATCATGTCAAGCACACCTATGCGTAAATAGGCTCCATATGCATAAGCATTTGATGCTAATGTATAACTTGGAATTTTATTTGTTTGAATTTGGAATCTTTTGTTTTTCCCCCCTCTTTGAAATGAACAGAATCGCTATAAAAAGTATATTTTACCCATCTCATGAGGCATGTTTCAAGATAACATGCCAACGTAATTTGACTTGGTCTTGTTTGAAAGTAATCCTTCTTTTTAATTTATGTTTCTGTGTGTTTCAGGCTTTTACTGATTCCTATAAATTTTCTGGTGTTTGCAGTTAGGCTGCCTGAGCTTTTGGCATATGTAAATATTTAAGAGGAAACAGCTGACCTGCTTGCAGCAGAAATGGCTTGATTTTCTCAAGTATCACCTCAATATTTCTATATAATGTTCAATAGTTAGGAAATTATTGTTCTGAATCTTACAATATTCGTATGCTGTTGTTTGGCTTAACAATCCAGGAATATGGAATATCCAACTGTTGTTGTAACAGTAGTATTGAAAACTCATTCTTTTATTTGAATTGACCGTCTTCTTTCTTTCAATTGACACTCTTTCGGGACTTTGTTGTACCACGAAGAGTGCTACCTGTTGTAATATTTGTGGCTTGGAACTTTCTGTGAAGTGGTTGGCTTAATGCTGACAGTTGCTTTGAAGGTGGTTGAAGGTTTGCAGGGACGGATCAATTAAGGGAGATTAAGTGGCTTTTGGTTTTCTTTCTCAGTCTGAGAATTTGTTTTAGTGTTAAAGATGAGCTGTGGGGCATTGATCAGATAATTTTGTCGACGTGGAATATGGTATGAAAAAAGTGGAGATTAAAACTGATTCAGGAGCTATTATTTCTGTAGAGATGTTAGTTTTCATTTTGATGCAACTTTGTTTCAAACTTGTCAACAGTTGCTATGGAGGGATTAGAGTGCTCAGTTAAACACTCCCATCAGCAAGGGAGTTGTCATGCAGATTGATTAGCTTTTTGACAAAGTTTGGTTACAAACTTGGTTGAAGTCAATGGCTACAACTTCCACTAAAAAAATTAATTTCTCATTTTTTTATCGTTGACAAAATTTTTTGGATCTTTGTGATACATATTTGGATTTTTTGGGATTTAATATTTGTTTGCTACATATGAAGCATAGTCATTTAAAATTTAAGAGGAAGTAAAGCAATTTATATGGAGAAAATTAATGAGAGTACTTTGTTCTGTAATTGTTTGTTCTGAATGTCTTTTTAGCGTGGAAAGTTAATGGGAAATGATTTGCAAAATCAAGAATGTTGAATTCTGTAATTATGATTGGGATGGAGATAGATTTATGGTTGGTATAGGGTTCTAGTTGATTTTGTGAAATTCTGAGTCAATCTTAAATGGCATTCATTGCAGACAATCGGTTTGGTTTTTTGTTCAAATGCTGCTGCTTTTCCCTTGAGAGTAATGGATATATCCGATTGGATTGCTATGGTGGGCTCAATCAGATGCCAAGAGATGTGATGTGAGTACTTAAGCGAACTTCATATTTGCAGCTTTGAGATCTATGTGAAATATGCTTAATTTTTTAGTACTGCTTTGATAAAAACAGGTTTATTATTTATGATGAGTGCAATTTTGTGATGGTGTGGTATTGCAATCCTGGTTTTGCCAAAGTTCTAAGTGGCTGCATATTAAATTGAATCCCGGATTGCATTTAACATATTGCTAAAGATAATTCATGGTTATGTTTGTTGCTGAGGATGGGATAGCTATGAGCTTGGAGGAATTGTTTCTAAGTTTCAAGAATCGGAATAAGTTTACTGTATATAAATATACTGTCTCGTTTTATATAATTATGTCGTAGTTAAGTAAAGGATCAAGATATTATGGTTTGCTTTTTGTTTGGTTGTTTTTTGTGTAAAATTTTGATAGAATTAATACAGGGCAAATTGTACTTGTTATTTATTTTTTTATTTTTAAGAATACTAAGTATTGGTAATTGAAATTTGGGGGAAATTAAACTTTGTTATCGCCAATTTTTAAGAAGTAACAATTTGAATCCCTCCATCTAACTTTTGTCTATTTTTTACCTTAACATTGTCTGAATAAATTGCTGGAGCGGTGTTTTATTTGACAGAAAATAAAATAATTTTTTGTTTATCCTTATTTTTATTATCGTTTTCCAATTTGACGTGCCATGATTAGAGTGATTGATATACAAAACACTTTTACATAAAGTGAGCGTTTGGATAGACCGGTAAGTGGCGTTTTTGCGTTTTGCGTTTCAGTTTTTTTTTTTTTTTTTCCCCTGCGCGTGAACAGTAACCTCACATGAGTTTAATGTGCAGGAACAAAAATTACTGTTCACTCACTGTTTGTCACTGTTTACGCACTGTTTATCACTGTTCACAGCACTGTTTACGCACTAAAAAATATTAAAAATGGGTCCCACGGTACTATTTACACATTTAAAAATTATTTTGCTACAGTGTTTTCAACAACAATCAGTTTTCAGCAACAATAAGCTATATCCAAACGGACCCAAAATAGTTTGTATATTTTTGTTGTTTATTCTCAAGTCAAGGCCGCTCAATCAAATTCGAGTGTTATTTGTGTTCGCACGTGGCACCCAGTTTAGCCACACCGACTGAGAGAGAGAGAGAGAGAGAGAGCAAAGGGAAGAAAATAATCCACATAAATAAATAAAGGGAATGACTCATCACTTCACTTTTACAAAACTAGCCAGCCATTCCTCCTCTACTCTCTCCTTTGTCGCACGCTAAAAAGAAGGGTATTCCCTGTAATTATGAACAACTTCTAGGTGATTTTTATCTACTACCTGGAAAATCCTACTAATTTCTCACTGTTTTTTTCATAGTGTGTTTTTCTTTTTATAAAAATATTTCTTTGAGAGTTGAGACTAAAAGCACTGCTTCTCTTCCTCATGGCGCTACTGGCTCAGGGTGGGTGCGCACGGTTGCACGTGCCACGCCATGCCCACGTTAGACCACAGAGAGTACTGAGTCCGTTTGCTACTCTATCTCCAGGTCCAGGTCCAGGTCCAGGTCGAGTTGGAAGCCAAAGCATGGACTGGGTCGAAGCAACTTCGAGCTTTTTCCAACAAGACTCAAGGCCCATCATGTTATTTGATGGTACGTACGTAATATACATATATTTATATGTGGACCAAAATTATTACTTAAACATTTAAATGTCTTATGTAATATTGTATGCGTTTATTTAGTCTACCATATAAATCTTAAGTTTAAGAATACAAAGTAAACCAATAACTGTCTATGTACATGTACTCTACCTGTACTTGTTTCTTTCATATGATATGTGTTAGGGACGAGGATTCTGTTAGATGAGTACTGGAATTTTTGGTTGAAATTTGCAAAAAATGGTTCATTTGAATGAATGATTCAAAAAATGTTAGTTTATAGTCCTAGAATAGAACTGATAGAGGACACCCAAAAATTAATTTACAACAATTTCTCGTATATGGATTATTAAAGACAAATTTAAAAATTGCAAATTGTGGTAGCTAGGCTAATTTAGGAATATTATGAATTTTGTTGTCTTTTGTACAAATTTTTTTGGTCAAATTATAGTTAGGCTTATTTTTGGCTGAAACAATTTGAGGCCTTATTGTAGTAGTTAAATCTTTATAATATATATTTTTTATTTAAACCCATTGTCGTTCATTTTTAGATGCGAAATTACTAAGTAAGTTTTTGTGAAGTTTTGGTGACGTCTTCTTTTCAATCTTAATCTTTAGTTTAGTGTGAAATATTCAATCTTTGGTATGGTTTTCTCAATTTTACTTTACAAAAGCAATGTATTAGTAAAATTCTGTAAGAGATAATGTGCTTGGAGAAAGAAATATAGCATTTTTTTTTATATGTGAATTGGAGTATTTTCTTCTGTTAGTATATTTCTTTTTAAAAATTTGTTTTGAAAAAAAATATAAATAACTAATATCAGAATAAATTTCTTGTTTGTTCCAACCCCAAAATGAATGTTCAGATTTTTATTATAAGATATTTTGCAACTCATGGGCACTTATAAACTTGCCCCATCCTAACTCTTTGTAGGATATCCAACTAAGCCCATGGACCGAAGCTTTTGTTTTTCTTTTACTATGTAATGTAAGTAAAGAGGAGAGGAATGCTTATCTGATAACTGACTTCAAGTAACTACTATACACACGTGCATAGAATGGTGCTTGGATAGGCAAATTGTAGTTTTTATGTAACATGAAATGCATATATACTTTCTTTCTCTGAGTCTGAACAAATTAAATTAAGGGGCAATTAATGAATGAAAAAGTTTAAAGTAATTCTACCCGAGTTTTCTGTTTGATGTTTCTGTATATTTTTTGTTCTGGTAAGTAAATGCTAAATTTGGTTTGACAGGTGTATGCAACTTATGTAATGGGGGTGTGAAGTTTGTGCGTGAAAATGATCGAAATAGGTCAGTGTTTCTTTCCTTCTTGTAAATTCTGATTACAACAATTCTCAAATGTTTGGACTAATGGTTCACAATTAACATGTAACAAAATGAGGAAGGAACTCTTTAGGCTGAAGTTATTTCGCATTGGAAATTTACCTTGTTAAAAAAATGTGCATCTTGAGCTTCAATAAGATACTAAGTTACTAACCTTCACGTTTACGGTTCTGGTTGAGGTTCGTCCCGAGTTTCACTGTAATGGCCATTGAGTAATTTCATTGCTGATGCTATTCCAAAATAAATCCATATTAAAGACTTAATGATAAAATATGAGCTTTCTAAAAAAATAGACAGGGAATGCTTCTTTTTTGCAAGAAAAGAAAAAAGTCTTTATATGCACTTTCATAGTTTCATTAAAATGAATTCCTTACCATGTTTATAGGGTAGTTTTACCACTTGAGATCTATTCATTTGCTCTTTTGTATCTCATTATTAACAGGAGCATAAGATTTGAGCCTCTTCAAAGCGAAGCAGGCAAGAAATTGCTTAGGAGGTCTGGAAGAGCTCCTGATGATATCTCCAGTGTTGTACTTGTTGAAAAGGATAGGTTTGTATATTACTGGTTCAATTCGCTTAATTGTGATAAACAATAATCATGTACCTAGCATAACTGCACGAATTCAATTACCAATCATCAAATCATCCATAGTAGTTCATTTTGGTTGTGAAGATGATGGACACAGAGAAAAGATTGGTTTCTAAATTCAACAATTCCTGAGTAAATATCCATATTCCTGCTACTTGCCAACCAATGGGTTACTACAAATTTCTTTTTGTTCAAAAAGAGGTTATTAGTGAGGACATAGAAGATAGATCTAAAGATATATTGCCTAATGAAAAATGAGAAACCATGCTGGATTTCAGATCATACATCAAGTCGGAAGCTGTGCTGAAAATAATGGAATACATTGACTTACCCTTCCCCCAGTTGGCACTTTTTCTACAGTTTGTGCCTTTGTAAGTACTACCTTTCCAGTTTCCAGTGCTGTTTTGTTTGTCACTTCAGATTTGAATCTAATGGAAGCAACCAGAGATGATCACTTATTTATCCCTTTTCATGGATGATTGCAGGTTCATAAGGGATTTTCTATATGATAATGTGGCAAACAACCGTTACACATTTTTTGGCCGCTCAGAATCATGTGAGATATAAACAAATTTATTCATCGTACTTAGATTAATTCAATATACGGTAAAGTCCAAAAGTAAGGTCTCTTCCTGTGGTCCACTAATATTTGTTTTCCCAGAATAAATTGTAGTTGTAATGATATTTATCAACTGATGTTTATTTGTGTATGTTATATAGCTTAGCTTTTCAAGTGACTTAATTGTGTTGCTAGGCAGAAGGAAAAGAAGAATTAAATAATATGACTACAAAATTCCAATGAAAAATGGTTGTAAGATTCTAATTTTCTTCTTTCTTTCCCCTCTATTTTCTTGGCAATTAATAGGAGCAAATAAATAGTAGAGAAAAAAGGAAAGAAAAAAAGTAACCCATTTGGACATATTGAAATAATGCTTAAAGGTGGTTATTGAAGTCTTCTTTCAAAAATGTTATTCAAGAAACTACAATTTTGAGAAGATCTCTTTTATATCACTACTTAAGATAAAAATTATTGACATTTCTCTCATTTTCTTCTATCTATGGGAAGACCCCCTGCTAAGAGCTCATTGCTCATAGTATGCATCTATCCTGTGAATATTTCTTTCATTTTCTTATTTAAATTTTCCCATCTATTCTCCAAGGAATTATATTAGAGTATACAAATAAACTCAACGAAGAGGCTTTTTTTTTTTTTTTAAATTTTTTTATATTATTATTTTATTTTATTTATATTCAGCCAAAAAAAAAAAAAAACCTTTCTCAAAATACTCAATGTTGGCTATGCAAATTGTTGAAGTGGGCCTATGTGTGTGGCTTGAATTGCCACAGTCTTGTGTTTTTCTTGAGAGAGAGAGAGAGAACTAGGGTGTAATTGAGATTTGGGTTTCTTGAGAGTATTCTTGTGTACTATTGTATCTCCCTATTTTTGTAGTGAAATTTCTCCATCATCGCTGTGGAGGTAAGCAGTTTGCCGAACCACGTAAATTCTTGTATTATTTGTATGTGTTTTTTTATTTAATTTTGCTTATTTACTGTTATTGATTTGAGTCCTACGGTGTTAGTTTGTACAACAAGTGGTATCAGAGCAAGGCTGGGATTTAATCCTTTGAATACAGTAAAGATGTTAAGCACAAAGTATGACTTAGAGAAGTTTTGTGGTAAGAGAAATTTTTCCCTTTGGCAAAGGCGGATGAATGATCTCCTAATTCAATAAGGAGTTCATAAGGCCTTGCTTGGGAAGGAGAAGAAGTTGGAAAAGATGAAGGATGAAGAATGGGTAGAGATGGATGAGAAAGTAGCTAGCTCTACTCGTCTCAACCTAGGTGATGAGGTTATTCAAAACATCCTAGAATCAAAGACCGCAAAAGAAGTTTAGGAAAAACTAGAAGGTCTTTATATGAGAAAGAATCTGACGAACAAGTTTTATGTGAAGAAGAAACTGTATAGTTTGCATATGAAGGAGGGTTCAAATTTGTTGGAGTATCTTAACAAGTTTAACAAGTTGAACACCCAATTGTCAAGTTTTGGGGTGAATTATGAGGACAAAGATAAAACGTTACTCTTATTAGCATTGCTTCTTACACATTTTGATCATCTAGTGATTACGTTGTTGTATGGGAAAGAGATTGTAGTACTCGATGAGGTGACTAGTCCTTTCTTGTCACATGTGAAGATGAAGCAAGATGGTAATGGTTCTCAAGCTGATGGAATTGTTGTAAAGTCAGAGTTGAGCAATCGGGGTAGAAGCGAGTCAAGATCTAACGGAAACAGATCTCAGTCTATATCACGTGCAAAGAAAGATGTAGAGTGCTTTTATTGTCACAAGAAAGGGCACTACAAGAATCAATGTGAAGAGTTGAAAGAGCATTTAGAGCATTCGCATAAGTCCGGTTAAAATTTTCCTTTTATTTTATACTAAGAACCTACTTCTTCTATTTTATACTATTACTTTTCTAAAACACATACATCAGTTTATCTATTTTACAATCTACTTTATTTAAATAATATTATTTATTCTTTTTTTATTACTTATTTATTAAAATCTCTCCTTCATTTGAATTGTATCTCTCACTCTTAAATATCAATTCCAAAAGTCTCTCTCTCATTCCTTCCTCAACTATCTTCCTCTCTCAAACACTCACACATGGCGACAGATCTAGAGGTAGAACGGCAGCAGATTAGCGGCTGTAGTGGTTTCGTTGGGTTTTTTCACGTGGGTTTTTGATTTGGTTTTGATTTTGGTTTGGGATGGTTTTCTGGTGGGTTTGAACTGATTTTGAATTGGGTTTCCTAGTAGGTTTGGACTATTTTTGAGTTGGGTCTCTTGGTGAGTTTTGATTGATTTTGAGTTGGGTTTTATGGTAGGTTTGGCTTGATTTTGAGTTGGGTTTTCTAATTGCTAATATTGATTTTGGTTTAATTTTTCGTAGATTTTGGGTCAACTTTGTGGTGGATTATCAACTGTTCAGATGATTTGTGTTGGTGTCGGTTGGGTGGTGGTAGGTGAGGTGATGGTGGTGGTGGTGGTGGTGGTGCTGGATTGGTGGTTGGGAGGTTATCCTCAGCTTCTTCCTTCTTCTTCTTCTTATGTTTTGTTGGGTTGTTGTGAATGTTGGAATGAAGTAGTCTGATAGAGGAGAGATAAAAAAATAAAAAATATATTATTATACACAGTTACAGTAACTGTGCATATTTGCACAGTCAATGCAGCAAATGTGCAAATATGCACATTTTTACATCCACTGATGTGGGCAGTTTTGGAGAAAAATTGTGTAAATTTTGTCACTTTTTGCATTTTAGAAGATTTTAGAAGCACTGGTGTGGATGCTCTTAGAGGAGAATAATAATGGAAAGAAGCCTTTAGAATCAGCTAGCGTTGTTGAAGAAATATCAGATGACAATGAAGTTGATGCAGATTTACTTTCAGTTTCATCGGGTAACAATGCTATATTGGAATATGGGGTTTTAGATTTAGCATGCTCATATCATATGACTCCAAAGAAAGATTAGTTTGATATGTATAAGCCTTACAATGGTGGTATGGTCCAAATGGATAATGATGCTACATGCCTGGTTATTGGGATTGATACTGTAAAGATCAAGATATTTGATAGAATTGTGAGAGTTCTTAGAAATGTTAGACATGTTCCAATCTTAAAAAGAATTTAATTTCCTTAAGAGTATTGAAATATTTGGGCTATTCATACTCATTAAAGGGTGGAATCATGAAGATTATCAAAGGTGCTTTGATAGTGATGAAGGGACAGAAAGTAAGCATGTTTTACAGATTGATTTGGAACATAGTTGTAAAAAGAGTTGCAATCACCACTCTGATGGAGTCCAGCACTGACGACACAAAATTATGGCATATGTGACTTGGCCATATTGGTGAATGTGGTATGTTAGAGTTACACAAGAGAAATTTATTGGAGTGAAGACATGCAAGTTAGACTTCTGCAAGTATGTATTGGAAGCAGCACAGAGTCAGTTTTAAGACAAGCTCTCATACAAGTAAGGGTGTTTTTGACAACATTCATTCAGATGTTTGGGGCCTAGTGTCAGTTTCTTCTCATAACGGTGCTTAGTACTTTGTCAGTTTCATTGATGACTACTCTAGAAAAGTATGAATTTATTTTACGAAGCATAAGTTTGATGTGTTTGACATATTTAAAAAGTGGAAAACACAGGTTGAGAATCAAACTGGCAGGAAAATAAAATATCTTAGAACAGATAATAGACTATAGTATAGAGAAAAAGAATTCATAAGATTTTGTGAATAAGAAGGTATTACTTGTCACTTCATAGTTAAAGGAATTCCACAACAGAATGGGGTTGCAGAGAGAATAAACAAAACCTTAGCAGAAAGAGCCAAATGCATGAGATTGAATGCAGGGTTGCCTAAAGTGTTTTGGGCAGAGATAGTTAACACAACAAGCTTCATTATTAATAGATCTCCATCATATGCCATTGATTCAAGATTCCAGAAGAAGTTTGGTCAGGTAGACCAATTGATTATTCAAGTCTAAACGCCTAAAAATTTTTGGTTGTCCAACTTATATGCATGTGCAGAGTGGAGAGTTCTAAATTGGATTCGAAGTCCAAAAAATGCGTATTTCTTGGTTTTGAAAAAGGTGTCAAAGGCTATAGGCTTTGGGATCCAATCTCAAAGAAAACGGTGACCAGCAGAGATGTCGTATTTAATGAAGCCTTTATGCTGAAATAGAATGAAGCAGAGACATGTGATGATAGCTTATGGGAGATATTAACTGTTGAGGTGGAGGTTGACAAGAATAGTTCACCTAGTGATAAGAGTGATGATAATGATACTGATCCACAGTAGCAATAAGAAGAGCCTTATTCAGTTGTGTTGAAATGGCTTGAATTGTAATGTCGGTGGATTGACATTACAAGCAAGCATTAAATGCTATCTTGCATGAATTGTCAAAAGGCAAGGAACAAATTCTGGCAATGAATTACAATCTTGGCAATGAATGCTTGCATGCCTATATTAGAAAGTGTGGCTTGATCAACAAAGCCAAAGATTTGCAATTCAGCAAATAAGCATGCATGAAGAAATTATACACTCCTTGCATTAAATGTTGCATGGATTCTTGGCCATTATTGTTGACTTCCGTAACAATAGAAGTCTTGCATATGTTGAAACTATTTGTATTTCGGCTAAACTTTAGCTATAAATAGAGGTAAGAGCAAGAGAGAGTTCCTACGTGAGATAGAGAGATAGCAAAGAGCTTCTTCGATGTGTGCGCACCAGAGAGAGGAAGTTAGAGTGTCCTACAACTTTTGTCTAAATATAATAGGATGTTCTTTATTTATTTGTGAGAGATCCAAGGGTGTATTTGGAGTTTGGGTTTGTGTGAGAGTGCCTTCAAACTATTGTTATAATCTTTAAAGTTATAGTGAAACTTTATACTGTTGCCTCTTGTGGACGTAGGCATATTGCCAAGCCTTGTAAATTCCTTGTGTCATATTCTCTCCTCTCTATCTCTCTTCTTTAACATTGTGTAAATAGATTATTTCACCGACTTTTCACCATAATTTGCTAAAAGTAGAGAGAAGCGGGTTCATAAAGCACCACAGAGATATAGCTTTGAAAACATGGTTAGTTTTGCTCTCATAACTAACAGTGGAAATCCATCATCTTACAAGGATGTAGAAGAGATGGGGTCACTACGGAAGAATAAGAGCTGGGAATCAGTGAAATTGCCCAAAAGAAAGAAGGCTATTGGTTGCAAGTGGGTATATCGCAAGAAAGAAGCATTATCAGAAAATGAAGGTGAAAAATTTCAAGGCACAGTTAGTGACTAAGGATTACTCACACAAAGAGGAAGAGAATACCTCAAATATGTTGACAAAGTCATTTCCAACATACAAGTTCAAGAGTTACTTGGAATTGATTGGTGTTTGTAGCATGTGAGCCCTTAAGGGCTAAGGTGGAGGCACTAAGAGTAATTCTAAAAAGTCCTAGTACTATATAACTATTTAAGAATAAAATAAGAAGAGAAGAACAGCCACAACAGAGAAAAAGTTGTGGGTTCTTCAGTCTTGTGTCTTTCTTGTGAGAGAGAGAGCTAGGGTATAATTGAGATTTGGGTTTCTTGAGAGTGTTTGTGTATTATTGTATGTCCCTATTTTTATAGTAAAATTTCTCCGTCGTCATTGTGGAAGTAGGCAATTTGCTGAACCAAGTAAATTTTTGTGTTCTTTATGTATGCTTGTTATTTAATTCCGCTTATTTACTGTTTTTGATTTGAGTCCTGCTGTGCTAGTTTGCATAACACAAGTAAATTTCAATGCAAATCTGTTTGGGGGCAATATCAATATCATTATCATACAGGTAAATCTTCCTTTCGTAATACCATGACTGTAATTTGTCACAAAGTTGTTCTTATGAAGCTTCAATCTGAACCAAAATTTTCATGCCTACTAGTATGGTCGTTGATCTTCATTGGGCATTGTCACCGATCTCCCTCCCGTCCTTCATTGGTGACTCATGATATAAGTGCACAAAAGCATCAAAATCAGCTAATTTCTTGACTTATATATTGCTGCATATTTGTTCTTCTGTTTTATTCCTAACTTCCAATTACCTTTCACAAAAATTTAATTACGTGTAGGATATTCAGCCCAAAATTCTTATATAAATATTAATTTATTATCGACATCCATTTGGTTTGTGTCTACTGTCTACCTCATGGGCCTGCATGAATACGTAGTACTTGTATTTACTACTCAGTTGTTCAGAAAACTAAACTATGCCAGGGTGTATTCAAAATGTTGCTTCCTATCAAATACTTTCCTCAATCAATGACAGGCCATGCCAACTTCTTTTATCTGTATGTAATTATAAATTTTTTGAAATTTTGATAAACTATGTCCTCTACAATTCCAAGAAATTTATTAGGTAGTTTGAGAGTATACTCCCTCCCTGTCACATGGAAGTGGGCCCCATGGTGAGTAAGACCCACCCTATGTATTTACATGTGCTAGAGTGTACAACATAGGCTGCTGGAATTGAAGAAAATATTAATGAATATATGATACTTGACAGTGTTGAATACTATTTCATATGGTCCTTCAAATTGCTTTCATGCATGTATTTCTCTATCCAATTCCATTAAATTCTCTCATAAGTAATCATTCATGTATTTCTCTATACTGATTTATAAGCTAGATGGATTTGAGTATAGCAAGTTACACCATATTGCAATCTGTGAGTCTCTGGGTGCCTGGTTTTTGTCTCTATTTCCCTTCAGCTATGCTCTAACGGAGCAAGTACCTTCAAAGAAAATACAGATCTTTAACCAATTTCAATCGAGGAAGATACAAACACACAAAAATACACACATTCACGGAAAAGTACCTACATCAATCCATTTATACATGCATACACACATACCTTCATATTTACATGTGAACATCCATTAGATGTCCATGTATATACAAAAAAAAAAAAAAAAAAAATTTCCTCATAGTAAAAAAAAAAAGATAGTAAATGCACAATCCAAACACAGGTATATATGTGCATCCATAGAAAATTAGTATTGTTATACTTGCAAAGCTTGAAGAATAGGAAGTTAGACTGACGTAATCTTTCAGCCGATTGGAGCTCTAGACAGGCAGACTAAACATCTTCTGACCAGTAAATAGCTCATAAGATCCGTATGCATATCTGCCAACAATTTTTTTTTTGGGTAGACAAAACAAATCAAAAGAAAATGTTAGCAACGGGTGGATCATTTTTCCATAGTAGATACTTAAAACAAGAAGTTTAGAATGAAGCGAAAGTTCAAGTAAATTACCCAAGAATTAAGAGGACTAAGGCTATAATCCCATACAGGTACTGATAACACTTGTGCTTGTGTTTCCTCTTTATTTCATATCCTGGAGGAATGTATCTGCGGCTTACATATCCAAATTGAGGACGAACCAAAAGAATAAAGCCAAGGAGAAATCCTGAAATGAATCCTCCAATATGAGCTGAATTGTCCACACCAGGTAGAAACCCTACTGCCAAATTTATGGCAATAATGATCACGAGGCTAAAAAGTGCTGCACACTGAATATTTAGGAGTCAATAACTATTTTCACAAACTAAGAGTATATTAGTAACTTTTACATTCATAAAAAGCAAAAAAACGAAATGAAAAATTATATTCTTTCACCCCGAACTATTACCTTAATTACACTTAATTCTTTGATCTATTGAAAAGCACAATTGACCCCACAATTTTAAAAATAAGTTACACTTAACCTTTTACTGTGTATTTAGCTGTAAACTCAAACAAAATTTAATATTGAAAGATCAATTTACCTTTCAGCTATCTGTTTTGGAGAGGGGTAAATTGATCTTTCAATGTAAATTCTATTAGACTTAACACCAAAACAAACGCGGGGGGAGAACAAAGTAAATCATGTGTTTTGATTATTTAGGGGTTAAGTGTAATCAAGATAATAGTTTAGGGTGAAAAATGTGTAAGTTGTCCAAAGAAAATGTAACCTTATTTGCATAGATTGTCCAGTTAGTGAGAAGCTCAGAGAGCATGGCTCCCAATAATCCAAAAAGTGCACCAGATGCACCAACTGATACTGTTGATTTTGCATGAAGAGCAGATAACAAGCTTCCACCAAAACCAGCAAGCAGGTACAAGACTCCAATTCTCACTGCCAAATTCCAAGAAGTTGAAAAATCAGCAAAGGTGGACAGTACAAAAACTGATTAGACAATAGTCAGATTATACTAACCAAATCCAAATTCCTGCTCAAGCCGGATTCCAATGAATAGAAGACTCAACATGTTGGCAGCTAAATGCACAACTCCAACATGAAGCCACATGCAAGACAAGAGCCTCCATCCTTCACCTCCCTCTACCACTAATTTCTTTTCAAGCCCTCCTAGTTTTATCAGCCTGTATATATAATCAAGTTTGTAGCAGTTTGGATGATATTCAACATTAGATTAGCAGATATATCCTATAAGCCCTAGCTTATATTATTCTAATTAAGAGGCTTGGCCTGAATTATTAGCTTGCAATGGCTTTTTAATTTTAATTATTCTACTTTTGCTTAAGGGTCCATATTACATGCTTCACTAAGGATCAATATTAAGTAACAAAATATTCATCTTTCAAACCAAAGTTTTATATATAAAAGATTGGTTAAATTGGTAATTGGTGTTCCAACTATTATGTAATGTGTAAATTGGTCTCTCAGCTATTAATTATTTCAATTTAGACCTTAACTTTCAAATCTAGTCAAATTTACCCTTGGGTTTCATATTAGTTTAAATTTCAATTAAATAATGGTTGAAAGATTTGAATTTTGAAATTTTTACACATTTTTGCAATATTTTTTTAACTTGTGTTCCATTTATCACTTTAACCAAATTCGTTAAAATTCAAGTAAAGTGTTAGTTCAAAGATGAAATTGATTTAATTTCGAAAGTTACAGGATTATATTGACACGATTGATAGCCAAGGGCTAATTGATGCAATCAATAGTCAATTGATCAAATTAAACCATATCCTATACATGAAGGATCAAATTAATAATTTAACCTAAAAGATTTCTATTGCAAACTATGAACTGTTTATTCATCTCCATTTCGAAAATAAAACAATGAAAAGCAAGCGAAAAAAGAAAAGGATGATTTTCCTCTCTTTTTTTTTGGGTGCAATTCATGATATGATTTAATTCTTTATTGATTTAATAAGAGCATGTCTATTATTAAATAGCACTAATAAACAAGAATCATAAAAGAAACCCATTTTAAATTCTCCAAAGACAAAACTTTTAAGGATAACACAATGGAAAAAACGAAAGAAAATTATTCAAACTTCTTACGCGTTAGAGGAAGGGCCAATGAGTGCATTTTCTTTGAAGGGTTGGAAAGAAAATCTCCCCAAATATTTATGTAAAAGACAGTCGTCCTTATTTCCGTGTGCTGGGCAATCATTGTAGTACATGGTGTACACAAACATGGCGATATTAGCAACAAAAATCAACGGTACAAGCCATGAGAACCATGACTGAGGGGCTGGAGGGTGAAAATGGGGTGAAGGCGGCGGTGGTGGCCTAGCCTTGAGAGGGCCCGTCTCAAGGTCACACGGCGGTGTAGGCCTGAAATTCCCCATTGTGGCAATGGCAAAGGAAAAGGCAGGCTGCACCGACGTCGCGAATTTGCGACCGTGACAGATTCTATTGTGTGCACGAGAAGAAAGAAAAAAAAAAAAAAAAAGGTATTCCTGGCGAGGAACAGGTCTTGCTTGGTTGGCAGTTAACTTAAGTTTGGTACTTTTCCCCGGTAATAGAAGCGGAAATTTTTGCATAAATAACCAAATTTTAACGATTTTCTAAAATTTTCATAGAGCTTATGAGCCATGTTTTTCAGTTTCTATATTTACATAAATAGATGATGATTACATGTACAAACTTTAATTATAGAACTACGGATTTTTTTATACACTAAACTTTGTTGGTGTCACATGATCAAATGTGTGTTATTTTTGTCTTCACAATATTTGAGTCCTATTTATTTGAGTCGGAAAGCTGATGCATATACATGATATATTAGGACTTATGAGATAGATAATGTATTCTACCACATATATGAGATAATTATTGAATAGACCACCCATTCAAGACCAATATAAATATGTGTGTTTTTGTGAGAGATGTAGTTCTAAATAGTTGCAATTATAACGCACTAAAATTTTATTTAAAATTATATATGTAGATAGAAATATAATCTATTAAACAATATTATTATTTTTCTAATGAAAAACGTAAAATCACTTATGTATATTCCAGCAAAAGTAGTGATGGGGAACGCAAGTAGGGTCGTTAGGGAAACTGAAAGTCTCCACAACTCCTAATGGCTATTCTGACCATTTACATGCACCTCATGCATGCCATTCAGTATATGTGCGGTGCGAAAGAGCACTAAACCAGTGTCAAAAAAACAAATTTCACTAACGGCTTAACTTACCTAGACAACATATATAGTGCCATGTCATGTGGAACAGAATGAGATCGATAAGGAGAGACTTGGCAATGGTACAGTGCTTTGTGTACATTGGAATGGAGCCATTAAGATCATGACTTGCATCATAATGATAGGTCTCTAGTGTACAAGAACACTGAACTCAATCTTCGCTTGACAGGGAATATTACTACTTGATAGTGTGCCAAAGTTTGCTTTTGTAACCATATCTTAACCAATAGAATTTTAACAATTTTTTTATACTCCTCTCCCATTTGTGATTATAAAAGGGGGAGTATGTAAGGTGTTCGTTCGTAAGCAATCTTTCACTCTACAAAATAAAAAAGCAATACCACACAAGTGTACATAGGCAAAGTGCAAAATGTCCCATGCCTAATGGAACGTCATTGGGAACATAGTGAGAATATATCCCGACATGACACATTTTGTAACTATTGGATTTATCAACCAAAAAAAAAAAAAAAAAAGTCTAACATCAAAATCATACTTATAGGCATATAGGAATTTTTTTTCAAATGGTCCCTCCTAAAGGCCTAAAATAATCTAATTATTTTTAAAAAAATTTAAAAACTAATTATTTGGAAATTAGTTGTAAAGCAACATGAAAATTTGTAGGGGCAATGAAAGCTGTTTTAATAAACAATTTCCTAATGTCTCACAAAAAGCATTAACCGACTGCTCACTAGAAACCAAAAACATAAGGATTTGTTTGGATACAATTTATTTGACTGAAAACTAAAAACACTATAGCAAAATAATTTTTAAATGTGTGAATAGTGTTGTGAGACTTATTTTTAATATTTTTTTTAATAAAGTGGTTGTGGGTCCTGTGAACAGTACTGCTACAGTGTGTGAACAGTGTGCACACTGTTCATGAACAGTGCATTTTGTCTTTAAAAGCATAAACAAGTGCAGAAAAATAAATAAATAAAAAAATAAAAACGCAAAACGTGAACGCAGGATAATCCTATCCAAACACATACTAAGCCTTATCAGAGATCTTTTTTTATTTTTTATTTTGTAAGCTAGCAGAGAATTGTGCAATTGTTCTGTCATTTCATTTTTGGCGCAATCTTTTTTCTTCATAGATTATTCCAAACAAAAAAATGTTCTATCATAGAGTAAATTATAATTTATCCAAAAATAAAATAAATAAATAAAATGTAGCATCCAAGTCATCTACGTATTTTAATGCAATCAAATTGTGATCAAATAAATCTACTTTCAACAGTTCTCCTGTTAGGCTTTTTGGAGCCTAGTTATGTTTGATTCGGTTGATGACTTGACCCGACCCAAATAATGTTGCGTGGTTTTTTAATGGGAAATTTTTTCTGAGGCTTAGTCCTGTGTGCAAGAGATAGAAAAACGCAGTTTTGGTGATTAGGGTTTTGTTGTTGTTGTCGTTCTTGAGAGAGTGAAAATACTGTAGCCGCACTCTGTATTTTTCCCTGATAATAGTGAAATTCTTACAATTCCGTAGACGTAGGCAAATTGCTGAACCATGTAAATATTGTCTTGTGTGTGTAATTTTTTTTCTTTAGTGTGTGTTTTCTCTATTTTTATTTCTCACAGGTTGGGGGAATTTCGGGTTGAATTCCCTACACCCTCCATCTAGGATTCTTCGTTTGATCGACCTTATCAATCCATTGAATTGTTCATGAGTGATATATATATATATATATATATATAACCATCATGGATGCATGAAATTAGCAAATCTATGAGAAATATAATTTGAGTACACAGCTTTTAAGCTCAAGAAAGAAGACAGATTTTTTATTGGTTAATTGTACTAAACAATTACAGCAAGAGAAGCAAGATGAGAGTCATAGTACGTAGACAACATTCAATGTAAAATGAAAAAAAATGCAACAGTGAGCATTCTCAAGGTTTTTTTTTTTTTTTTTTTTTTTTCTAAAATTTTTATCTTAGACATGACTTGGGATTTACAGTTCCTATTGCCTCTCCAAAAGCATTGTTGCAGCTAGAACTGACTTTCTCTCCTCGGGTTGAAGATGTCAACTCGATATTGTTCAACTTGATGTCGGTGCAAGCAACATTTTCACTACAATTAAAATTGAGTGCTACTTCGGACGTGGATGTCCCATGCATTTCAGAGTAGAGCACATTGCTTATCTTAACTCCAACTTTCTATCAACACACAACAAAACACCAATTTTTTTTAAAGTTAATATATATTCTTTAGCTCAAGTATTTGTCCCAAATTAAGCAAACAAGTTGTGTGTGATAAACACAACCATTTCTCTAAACTTAGTACTAATAGGTAAGGTAGAATATTCAAAATGATAAATAAAGAACATGATTGACTTACCGTTGGAGGGCATGCATTTGGGACGCCACAATAGTGTTGGTCAATAATTATTGGGTTTCCAGCATCTATGAATGTTACATCTGTGAACTCAATGTTCTGAACCTGACCTCTCCCAGTCTACAAAAGATCGAATTTAGATTAATAGTTTGATTTAGAAGCACCAGGAAATGTCAACTAGTTAAGTTATAAGGTTTTTAGCTATTTTCTAACTTCTACAAGTAAGAAACTTTAATAAATACAACATATATAGCAGTAGAACTAGAAAGTCTAGAATACAAAGATTGCCGAGGGGGCATGGCCACCTTAGTACTAGAGCAGTATTGATTGGCTTCGTGTTAAAAAGAATCCTAGCTAGAAGAGCCATATTTCATTTATAGGATGCAAGCTGAGCTCATGATTAACCATCTAAATTGTAAAATAAGTATTCCAAATGAACATGAGTTTGACTCTCCATTTCATACCTGATATGTCTTGATTCGTGCTCCGTTTTGTGTCCCATTGAAGAGAATATGCCTCGCATGAATGTTTGATACGTTTGACAGAGTTTCATCAAGTCCTAAACTTCCAATGCTATCACCAATGAAGAATCAACAAAAAATATTAAAATTATGAAGTTCTTGCAAATTGATTTTAAAAGGATAAAATAAAATGTGAAACATGCAAACGAAGATGTCATTTTCCAATGAACCTATTTTAGCTTAGCTTACTTATTAATTATATGTGCAAATTCAAGGTAGACAAAATTAGTACCATAAATTTTTTTTATTAAATGAGATTATACTATTTTTAATTTGACAGAAGTAGAATATTTCAACTCAAACAAATTCTATGAGAGAAAAAAGAAAATGAAATATTTCAGCAAAAGGTAATTTGTTTGGTATTTAATGAAACGTCCAATTCGTTATAAATTGTTTGACAAGTAGAAAACAAATCGTCTGCAAAAATTCTACAACTACATAAAATACCACAACTTTGGTCACAACTGTCTATGGGACAAACTGTGAGTGGTAGAGAAAAAATAATAGGTTCATGTGAAAGTGACGTGTAGTTAATCACAATTTGCCACGTAAAATAGTTGTAATAAAAGCTATGAAGTTTTACGTGGTACTAGAATTTCTCAATCGTCAATCCTATTTTTTGTGTTCTACATTCAAAACTTACTATGTACTTATTTAACTTTTCTTATAAAATAATTAAAGTTTAAAATGAAAAAAAAAATTCAAACATATAACATACCATGATTGAATATTCTTTATCCAACAAACCTAAAAATTTACTTCACGGTAGTGTGCCACATCATTTTGCAGTTAAATTTCTCCTTAGATACAATTAGATTTGTGTGTGTAACTACGTTAAAGAAGTGGGCACTGTGAGTTCAAGTGTCTGTTTGGGTTAGCTGTTTGAAAATGTGTGTTTAAAAACATAAGGATTTTAAAACATGCGTTTTGAATCTAGACATTTTTAAAATCACAGTTTAGCATTCGATAAATCTTGTGTGTTTCTCTCAATCGAGCATTTGGATAATATTAGTATAAAATTATTATTTTGGATGCAGATTTCTAAAAAGGCTTAATGTAAATTACAACTAATTGCATGTTCTCCATCTGGCAACTACAAATAAAGATTGAGATATATATATATATATATATAGTGAAAATAAAATCATGGGCCTTGGTTTGTTTACTTCAGTAAGAGTGACCACCTATTTGAACCATATACAAAAACGAAAATAGAAAAGAAATAAATCAAAAATGAAAAGATTAAAAAAGAAAGACAAAAGGAAAAGACAGAAAGGGTTAAAAGAAAGAATATATACATATAAGGAAGATAATAACCTTTTTTTTTTTTTTTTTGAGAAGCAGGAAGATAATAACCTAAAAATTAAATGTTGGTTAAGGTCCATTCTATTATACAAACTTCAATTCTTTTAGCGGATTTGTTTCTATTAGGAATATTGATGATACACCCTCGGAGAGTTTTTCTTGTCAAAGTTTTATCTTCGTAACCATATCGCTTGTGCTATTTTCTTTCCACATTTATTTTAGCAATATATATTTATTTTTGATACAAGATAGAAATTATATTCTAGTCTAATCTAAATGTATATGTGTGTGAAGCTTTCTTCTAAAGACTTGAACCATGACCTTTCTCCCCCCCTCCCCTCCAATACTTCAGAAGCACTTATATTTGTGGAGTGACCATCACGCTAATGGTGCAAAGTAATTTAATAGTGTTGGTTTGTGAGTTGAACTAACCAAAACTGAACTTTTTTTTAGATAGTTTCAACCTATGACGTTCACTCCTGATAATAACTATTTATCATCAGACCAAAACACTAATCAGTTTTTAGTGTAGGCGGGGATTGAACTGCAGATCTCTTATACAACAATCAGAAACTTTACCAGTTGAACTAACTGAAATCTACAACTAAAACTAAACTTAAAAGCACAATTTGTTAATTAATTGAATCTGCCATAAAAGTGGTTAATTGTTTTATAACTGGAATCTAAATTTCCCAATGAATCCTAATAAAACCTATGGGTGAGAAAGCCCAACGCCACGTATTGGGCCTGGGGCCCAATTTGAGTATCACTGTTTGTCCGAAGAGGTAAAGAGGATCAGCGCTAAGTCTGTCTGGTGAAAAAGCACTCGAGGAGGGATAAATGGTACGTCCGAAGAAGACTTGGTTGGTCCGAAGAGGTTCCACTCATCGGATCGCTGGGGAGCTTGATCTAGTAAATATACTGAAGACCCCAGCAATCCTCCTAGCGGATTCCTCGGTAAAGAATGATCTCTGGGCACGCCTAGGGGTGAGAAGATCATGAAATATCTTAGAGAAAAAGTTGCTACCACCGCATTTAATGCACTGCAGCAACTTTCTTTGCCGCATTTATGTGGAGAAGACACCTGAACAGTGCAATCTCAACCACTACCACTCACGGCAGACTAAAGCAAACTTCTGATGTGACTGGTACTTAAGTGGATGCTTAGATAAAGAACAAGTGTACGGTAAAGATGAGGGTGAAGATGTATATATAAAGGGAATAGGTCTCACAGGAAAAGGGGAGTATTCATTTAAGTATGTAAACTTTTAACTTCTTCGGCTGCAAGAGGATTCTTACTGAATGTTAGTCTGAGCACAATTTTGTTCCTCGTTTGTCTGTTTGAATCGTTGCTAAATCCATTTCCAGCCCAGTTGTTCAGTCCACTCTCTATAAATTTATTGTTCGGGGTCTCATTGGGCTAAGTCTACAAAGTCCATATTTGGCCCATCAAAAACTGACCCCACAAAACCAATCAAAATGGAACAAAATATATTAAATTTAGCATTTAAGGAGATTATAGATCCCCCACCCCCCCTCTCTTGAGATTGAGAAATAGTTTGCAGTTTGTCACAATCTTTATTTTATTTTATTTTATTTTATTTTATTTTATTTTAAGATAAAGACAAAGTGAGTTTATTTAGATTCTTAAATTACCTTTTACATATTTAAACAAAGTAAATAAAATCAAACAAAATATTTGTTTAAGGAAATCAAATATATAAATAGAGTGCGCTCTTCTCTTATACCTTATCCCTTGACCCGGCCCACAATTCACATAAGTGATGTTTACATCTGTAATTCCATCTCCAATAGAGACACAATCATCACCTGTTTGCCAATATTAACAACATCAAGTTATTGTTTTTATATCCAAAATAATGAAAATATCAACTAACAAAAAAGTTGGAAATTGACATTTTTAGTAACACTGCTTGATTCTCCCATTAATTGGAGAAAAATATAGGTTCAATCCTGTCCTTAATTATTTAGCTCCATTTGTTTTAGTAGAAAATGTTTTCTAGAGAAAGTTTTCCTCATTTTTACTCTTTTAGGTGCTTAGGGAAATTTTGTCCACATAAGAAAACAAACCCACTTTGCTGTATTGAAATTGTTTTACGCCCCTATTCTTCAATCACTCTCTAACAAATGGCCTCTTACCGAAAGAATTAAATAATAATAATAATAATAATAAATTAAAAAAATAAAAAAAGCTGGCCATCTTTTCGGTACCCTACAAAGCCATACATACATTAGTTATAAATTTCACCTATGATGTCAAATCCTAACTCTACCACTTATTAGACCCCAAAAAAAAAAAAAAAAGTCTACCACTTATATAGTTCACATAAATTCAGAATAAATGTGACCTGAACTAGTAGAGAATTTTTTTATATATAGGGTGTTTGGATGTCCATAGTTATTAAATTGTTCCATTAGGTTATAAAAGTAGGGACAAACAAAAATCTAGCACTTTGTGGTATGCTTTAATTATACTACTATGTAACCCATGCAAATGCATGAATATATTTAAAATTAAACACAATTTTTATTATAAAAATATAAATTATTAGTCAAATTATTTTAAAAAAATAGCATGTAACACACACATACATATAAATACATTTAAAATTAAACACAATTTTTATCATAAAATATAAATAGTTAATCAATTTTTTTAAAGTAAACGTAATTAATCACATATTAAAATTCTTACATAAATTTAATACTACTTATGTTAAATAAATATTGACCCTCAAAAAAAAACTTATGTTAAATATTTTTTTTCTGATTTTTAATAAGATAGAACGTGTGGTGATTTTTATTGAGTATATGTAATTGGTTTTTTATTTTTTATTTTTTTTCCTTTATGGTTCATTAAAATATTAGATTTTTAGTATTTTGCACTCATTAACTCACTTCACGCAAAAATTAAAAAAAACTTAAGTGGACACATGGTACAGACTTAAGTGGATAATTATGATGTAATCTCCACATAAATTTAGGCACATGGAACAAAATTGGATTCTACTTAAATTTTCCTAAGCTTTACCTATTAATATATACTAACTTGTAATCTCATGCAAATGCATGGATATACTTAAAGATATATAATAAGATGTATAATATAATTCCTATATATATAATTTAAATACTATTGATAGTCATTTTTATATTTTATTTACTCTTTAAAAAAATTTGTAAGGATATTATTAGATATAAAATGTAAATTGTCCATATTTTTTTTAATTATTGTGAAGCACTTTTTTTATGATTCATTTATTCTAAACTCTTTGATTTTTGTATTTAATAACCCACTTGGATGAATATTTATGATGTGGTCTCACATTTGATTTTAAAATTAAGAAATAAAACCCTTTAAGAATAAATAATTTAGGATACATGGCGCAAATTTAGAACTCTAATTTGGAATTTTAATTTGAATTTCTCTCGGTTTCATCTATTATTATTATATATATATATATAGATTAAATTTGATTTCTTCAATTTTTTAATTAACTATGGGTAAAATACTTCTCCAAATTTTGGGTATCAATCTTGACTAAACTATTACATGCTTGTTTGGAATGATAATTGAAACATCCATTACACTTTAAAAAAACATTAACTTCCCTTTAATAAATAAATAAACAACCACAATTGGATGAGTTTCTTGACAAATCTGCTATTACATTAAATTCTCTTCTTTATACCTTCTTAATTTCTAAAAAATAAATATAATCATATATAATATCATATATAAATTGTTTAATTTTCAAGTAGTTCCTTTTTTGGTGATTGTTATTATATTCGCATGTTTATATATATAGTTTCTTTTGTAAAATATTCACACAAATTTTATGTAATTTTATTGAAATAATTTAGTAAACCAACCATTATTACATGTGCATTAAGTACTTTTTTATATATGCAATTGGTAAATAGAAGATGATTGAGTTCCAAACCAACCACTACCATATTTTAAAGCATAAGAGTCAAATTAATGCAGTATCTCAAATATGTATAATAAAATGCAGAAGATTGAGTAAGGCAAAAGGGAAGACAATTACCAACGCCAATAAATGAGTTGTTGATGAATATATGATTTGATTGCTGAATATGAATTCCATCTGTATTTGGGCTCACACCTGAAGATATTATGCTTAGGTCTTGTAATTCAACACCATTGCATCCCAACAGAAGAATATGGGTTTGGGGGCTATTTACTATTTTAATTTGGCTCATGTGGATATCATTGCTTTTATGAAATCTGAGTGTCTGCAAATAGTCAAAATAGAACACCATACAATTTGTTATCAAATTGGAATAATACTATTTGCAATGAGTAATAATGTTAAATATATACTACAAATTCTTACCTTGTTTTAAACTGATGTGTGGTACTTACCAATTATATACGATTGAATTTATAACCATATATTGCTAAAATTTATAACATCTATAACAATTATCTTACTAAAAAAATCAAAACATCTAAAATAATTTTTTTTATGTTATTACTCAATAATAATAATAACAACAACAACAAAATTAATAATAATAATAATAATAATAATAATAATAATTTTTTTTTTTATGTTGACTAAATTCCATGATATTTGTAATGAAAAAGTTTCGATTTAATTGTATTTCACTTTTTTGTAATCATTTGGTGTTAGTTTGAAGAAAGTTGTTCACTGTGCATGACTGAGAATTTCAATTGAGCAAAATGGTGATCGATCAAGCCAAATCAAGCAATTTAAAAAGTTGTTGGACAAACAAGTTTAGCCTAACATTCGCGCAAAACTTGTTTAAGCACAAACTTGTTAAGGAAAGCCAACAATTTCGCTTTAACATTTCATTTAAAGAGGTGATACATCCACAATATTTTCACAACAAATCATTAGTGGTTAGTTGTTATTGGTTCTAATTAGAATTTATCTCTGAAATTACTTTTTTGTCCTACCAATAACAATCCATAACAACTTAACTCATAGAATTTGTTGTAGATATACCATTTCTCTTTTATTTATGGCCAATCATCCCATGTAACCTATATTACATAAGAATAAAATAAAAACCCTAATATTCCGTAAAGAAAGACAACACAAGAATTCCTTGCCAAAACCACAGTCTTTCAACCTCTCTAATTTCCATACACTTGAGAGGATTTTACCACCCAAATACAAAGATATTGTCTATTGGAGTGTTGTTGTGAAACCACATAGAAAAAAGAAAATTCTTCAGAAATTTTGAAGAAGCAAAGGATTGGGCTTGGCTTCCAAGTGTTTTTCCAAATTGGGTTTTTACTTTGTGAACAACTCCTCGTCTGTGTTTGAGAATTATTCTGTATTTTTCGATTATTTTCCTTTATCATATTGCACTTGAAATTGGTTTATTAACTATCCAGATACGTTAATAGCGAAATTAATAAAATTAGTAGTAATTCGACTTAGGTGTCTAAACAACTACTTTCAATAGTAATAATAATCAAAGCAGCTTTAACCATACCGTAGGTGCACCCTTGCCACAATCCTGTTGAAAAATTAATTTTGTTACAATATATTTTGTGTGAAAATCATTTTAGAAAAAAGAAATGAAATTGGCAAAATCATATACAAGAAAAAAGCGAATGAATATGCATGAAGAGGATATTACCAGAAGTTTAGGATGATATCTGCATGAGATATCCCACCAACCCTTTCCACGACCATTTATTAGGCCAACACCAGTTATGTGGAGCCCAGTCACAGACTCAAATTCTATAAATTTCACAACATCGTTGAACTCCTTCCATTCCTTAGGACCATAAGGTGCTAATAAGCCTCCCAATAACCGCATAAGAATCCCATTTGAGTCATCCATTTGTTTTCTAACTAAGATTTTATCTTAAGTGTTTTTTTTTTTTTTTAAAGATTCTCTCCAATATATTTCTAATCTATCTATGCTTATGTAGGGACACATTTCAAAATAAACACAATTACATACATATATGATATACCTAAGTTAATTTAATACTCACACAATTGGTTTTTGAATTTTTGATAACCTTTCGAAAAACCTTATAATGATATCATTTTGTAGGATATGCAAACCGTTTATTTTTATTATTATTCTATTTTAGTAAAAAAGAAAAGCAATGTATTTGACCTATTTATATGCTTTGTTTTTAATTCTCATCATAATTTTTGTTATTATGATGCAATAAATTTATTTGATATTTACATTTTTCAAATGAAAAATGAGTATTCATGAAAATGTATTTAGATAGAACCAATTTTTAGGATATTGTAGTTTTTATAGAAATTTACACTTTAATTAATAATAAATTTTGGTAAGAAAATTTGGATTAAGTACAAATGGAGGGAAAGTAATTTTAAAAGAGCTTTAGGTAAAATGAGTTAGAAAGAAGTAGTTTTAAATGGAGTGATGCTTGGCATAAAATTAGAAAATATATGGAATTAAAATCAAATTTAGATCATTATTATGCCTCTACTTTAATATATTATATAGACTTATCTAAATCAAAGGCAATGAACTTATGGTAGACAGTAATCAACCCCAAGGTCTTTTGAGTTAGATCATACATTTAGAGCAAGCAACAAATATTGACCTAAACCAGCTCACAACATTTTGTTGCCATAGAATAAATCTCTATTATTAAATATAATTCTTAATTAAAAAGAATGTCAAATTATACTTCTCTCAACTTACTCTAACATAAACGTGAGACTTGCAAGGACCGCTAAAGGTTGTGGGTCTCAAGAAAAATTGCTTTCTTGGAATGAGCATAGTTGGTTCTCCTGTCTCTGCGTTGCATGTATCATTCCACGTCTTCAAAAATGCCTACATGCAACAAGGTAGCCGAAAAGTTTAAAATCGAAAGAAAAATAAAGAATTTTTATAAATATAACTCTTAAGTTTTAATGTAATTACCAATTTGGTTCTTGAATTTTTAATATAAACGATTAACTTATTGGTTCTTGGATATATCAGGTTTGCAACAAATTAACTAAATGCTCTATTAATATTTTTTTTAGCTAAAACCTAATAAATTTAATTAGGTGATGTGTGTGTGTGATTTCTATTAAATTGTCAATAAATCTTGAATTGTTATAACATGCCAAGAGAATATTTGATTTGTCATTAAACTAATTCTTAGCAGGTTAGTTTTTTATTTTTTAATTTAGGGGCCAAATTAATTGACACTCAATTCAAAGTTCAATGATGATATTTTTAAATGACTAAGCCCAAGGGAGGGCTGGGTCAAATAGCAGGGATTACATTGTAGTGTACTGATTTCTAACTATATCAAAGGAAAATATATATATATATATATATATTTCTAAAGCCTAATAAAATAATGGGTCAACAAATTAATTTCTCTAAAGACTATAGAAGTATTACCACGGAATCATCTGTGACTAAGTCGCCTTTTGCTCCATAATCCATAACGTTAAAATATTTAACTTGAGCTTTCGCAGTAATCCAAATTAAAGTCATTGAAACCAGAACCATGATGTGTAGAACAGAAAAGAACTCCTGCATGAAAAACTATAAATTATTAGCTTTTCCTAATGGTGAGTTTAGATTAAACTTAAAGTACCCGTCATAGAACATAAGCTAGATTACCATGGCGAATTTCTGACGATGAATTTCCTTTGTGAAACACAGCTAGGTCTACACACGTACGGCAGAAGAGAGCTATTCAAGGCATCAATTTCTTTTCTTTTTCGTTATTTTATTTTATTTTTTATAATTCGATAGATGTAATGGGGGAATAGGAATTTGAACATTGAATGTCTTGAAAACACCATGAAGTACTAACCAATTGATGAAATACAAGGCTCCTAACAATGCATCATTTTCATTCACAAGGCTCCTGGAAATAAATAGCCAACCATTTAGTTAAGTTATTAATATACATTCTAGCCTTTCAAGGCATTAACAGTAGATTGTCTAAATTTTTCTCCTTATTTTAGGATAGAAACCTATTTTTCTTATTGCTGCTAACGTCTTTTCAAAACTTCCATATTCGATTTTTTTATTCTAAATCCTATTTTTTTTTTTTTTGAGAGGGAGTTTCAATTAATGGCGTCCACTTTTGATGATAGCTAAAGGCTCCTAACAATGCATCATTTTCATTCACAAGGCAAGGAAATAAATAGCCAACCATTTGATTAAGTTATTACTCCCTCGGTCCCACTTTTTTTTGTCCTCTATTCTATTTTGAGATGTCCCAAAATATTGTCTTGTTTCTAAAAATAAAAGTCATTAATTTACTAATATTCCTATTATACCCCTATTAATTTACTAATTTAATTTTTTGATAAATTTTTTTAAGGGTAGTTTTAGAAACTTATACATTTTTAAAAGATAGACAAGACAATAAATTATGTTTCCTTAAAAAGTTTGACTTTTCAAATAGGACAAAAAAAGTGGGACGGAGGGAGTAATATACATTCTAGCCTTTCAAGGCATTAACGTTAGATTGTCTAAATTTTTCTCCTTAATTATTTTAGGATAAGAACCTATTTTTATTATTACTGCTAAACCCCTTTTTCAAAACTTCCATATTAGATTTTTTTTTTTTTTAATTTTTAAACCCTATTTCTTTTTTCTTTTTTTTGGGAGAGAGTTTCAATCCATAGCGTCCACTCTTGATGATAGTTCAAGGCTCCTGACAATGCATCATTTTCATTCACAAGCCAAGGAAATAAATAGCCACCCATTTAATTAAGTTATTAATATACATTCCAGCCTTCCAAGGCATTAACATTAGACTGCTTAAATTTTTCTCCTTATTTTAGGATAAGAACCTATTTTTCTTATTGTTGCTAAACCCCTTTTCAAAACTTCCACATTAGATTGTCTAAATTTGAATAACATGCTTTGCATCAGATGGTGAGATGTGATTGTGCCTTTTAATCTCCTCACCCCTTTCAAAATAATTCTATGAATTTTTTTTTTCTTTTGAATGGTGAGAAGCAAAATGTGGACATTTTATGTTAGAAGTCTTCCAAAAAAAAAAAAAAAAAACACTTTATTTTAGATGGTATTGTAAAGAGGAAAAATTCCCGACCTATCACAAGCTAACATATTAATTATACTACCAAGTCCACAACGTATAGCCAATTACAAAGTGACACGTATTGCTACTAGTTTCTACTATCACCATTCATAAACCAACAAGAATTTGCCAAGTGTCACAAAAATAAAAACATAAAAAGCATGCAAAATGCCAATCACACACTGGCGTGTGAAAGGAATGATATAAGCAATCCAATCGGGTGCTAACATGTGTCACCTTTAAAATTAAGACATTTCGGCCAATTAAACGATGCCAAGTGTCTTAGAGTAAAAGTCTTAAAACTCCTCCAATCAGGTTGTGACATGTGCCACTAATAAGACTCCGCCACATGTCGCTCACCCATCCCTAAACTCCTATAAATAGAAGCCTTCATAAGGCATTCCAATAGATCTTGGAAGATGTCTTGGAACACACACCAAGACATCCACACTTCAAGCAACATATCAAAGAAGATTTAGAAGTATAGAAGCTCTACTGGAATCAAGCCCTAAAGCCTCTAGGAACTTCAAGAACTTCAACCTCGAATACAAAAAATATTCGAAGCAGATTCGTTCAAATCATCTTCTTAAATCTCTCAAAGTTCACTGGAATCAAGCTCAAAAGCCTTTAGAAACTTTAAGAAACCACAAATTGGTGATGCTCTATGGATTCAAACCTCCAAAACTCTGAAGAATTTCCACCATAAACCTTTGAAGATGAAGAATACACAAAGAACACAAGAAGAACATGAAGAACAAAGGATTCCTAACAAACTAGTAGCCATAAAATCATTGTAATTTTGTTTCAAAGGTGTTTGATCCATCCTTCAGCCAAATTAAAATATATTTGGTGTTCAAATCAAAATCATATTACTACAATTCCAATCAACAAATCTTTCAAAGAGATCGAATCAGAGGATTACTCTTTTGTAATTTCAAAGAATTGTACCACACATTGATCAAAACAAACTTACATTTGTGAAACTATTTTACTTGTTTGATTTATTTCAAACTCAAAATTTAGTTGTCAACAGGTATAAAGCTTGAGAATGTACGATAATAAATGCATAATACCAAGGCTCAATCCAATTAAGTCCGTAGCATCTACGAGTTTCACCATATACCCCATTTTTGTTTTGTTGTTTTAAGATTAGGATCTTATTATGATGTCTTTCCTCACTTTTTTCCTTTTTCTTTTATTTATGCTGGACTCTTTGAATTTATTAGAAACCAATTCCCATGAAGTTCTAACACACAATACAAATGTCCTACTATCATTAATTATAAAATAATTAGATAAGAAAATGTTGATCAAATGACCTTGTAGATATATATAACTATTTCAATATCCATGTTCTTTGAAATTTATTTCCATTTAGAAAAAAATTAAAAAACATAATAATAACAAAGGCAATTAAATTTAAAGGGTTTTTTTTAAGGTACCATTTAAGGATGCATTAGAGATTACACATTTAACTTGGGTATAAGTGCTTGTAAGGTACGGGGGTAAGGGTCAATGCTCAAGTTTCTAGGAGAGAGCTCCACACATATACACTTAACTTAGATTAGAGTAGAATTCTATTTCATGTCAAACGGGTTTAAAAAAAACTTGGCACATGTCAAACAGATTAAAAACGAATGTCTTCCAAGTTTATAAAAGAAACCGATATACTTTATTTATAGGCGAAAATACACTTTTGGTCCTTACATTTTGAACCTATTCTCATTTTGGTCCATATATTGATTTTGCGTCTATCTCAGTCCCTTAAATCAGAAAATCGTTTCTGTTTTGGTCCCTGCGGTCAACCCATTAACAAAAAATACATATGTGACAAACGGAATGCTCTGTTTGCACAATAAATGCTAAAGTGGCTAATAAAATAATAATAAAATATTTTATTTGGCATTTTTTAAGTGCATGTTAGCATTTTAATTTTTTAATAAAAGCCACCTCATAAAATTTAAAGAAAAAAATAAATTAAATTTAAAGAAAAACCTTAAATCTAATTTAATTAAAAATTTTAATTAAAAAAAATCTTAATGTTCTTCATATTCTTCAACTCTTTCTTCATTTTACAATTGGTTCTTCATGTTCTTCCTAGATCAAACCCAGCAATCAAGAAGTCAAATCCATCACAAGAACACAAACCTAGCAAAACCCAGATCATAAGAACACACAAAAAAACAAGAAAAAAAAATTAAATTAAATACTAACAAGAAATTCAAACAAAAAAAGAAATTAAAGTAAAATAAATAAATAAATAAAAAACCTTGAATTTTAAACATGGAGATGTGTTTCAAATTCAAAAAACACTTCTCCATTTCTGTTTGATTTCACAACTAAAATTTATTACCTGATATTTTTCATCTCTTAAAATCTTCATTACATTTCTTTGTTTTTTAATTTTCCAAAGCCATCAAAAACTCTGAGAGATATTCAAATATCTTGGTAGAAAATCCCAGTCTTGAGGGAAGACGAACAAAACCCCAAATCCTAACCAAACCCAAAATCCCCATTCAAACCCAAACTTAAACACCTTTCTTGCATAAGCCACATACCCAAAATCCCCATCCAAACCCAAACTCAAACACCTTTCCTTCATAAGCCATAAACCCCAAATCTCCAAACACAACATACCAACTAGCAAACGCCACTATACTGTGGACGCAATGAGTCATTTTTAGGAATTGTCATCTAGTTTTTGCAATGGTTTAGCAACCATATATATAACGCCATTTCGAGGAAGGACCTTTTAATCTTACTACCAAACATATGGGTTCGGAGTTAAGGTACAGTCTTGGGAAAGTGTTAGGCACCCAAAACTACCCAACCCTAAGGTTGGCTTCCCATCATTGTATCTTATGTCTTAACCCTATTAAAAGCACACTCAATACTTGTATCTATCTCACACACACTAATCATGCATCTAACAATCAACATGGCATCAGACATCCCTAAACATACATCTATCATGGCAAGCAACCAAAGCTTAACATTCCTTTAACATGCATCTCAAACAACCTATCATTCATCTAGCATGGCATCTCCTAACATACATCTAGCATACATGTCACTTCCTCCTAGCATTCATCTAATCATGGCATAACATATCATCGACCTTAATCATACATCTAAGCATGCCTCATCACAAACTCCATCATATCATATCACATTCATCCAAGGCAAAAAACATGTGAGCATTAAATCAAAATGGAAACAAAACCAAGAAAACATGTAATCATACAAGGCATCAAGATCACAATCATAAAACCTAAGCAAGATCATATCACAAATGCATGTACATTTCGAATGCATGACTTACCTTTTACTTAACTTTCAGCAACTCAACACCTATGGCATCATGCATGAGTATGTGAATGCATGTTCATAGCATTAAAATAAAACCAAATAAAATAAACCCTAATTCTAACATGTGAGAGCAAACAAGCAATTAAACATGTAAAACAGAAGCTTTGAAAGCATAAAAATACAGAAAAGAGGCTATACAAATTCACACATGTGAAAACAGAAGCAAAAATAGAAAAATAAAATTAAGGTTTCTGGGCAAGTTCATGCGCACACATGAACTTCACTGCATGCGCATAATCAAGCTTGCATGCATAGGCAAGATTATGCATATGCAGGTTCCTACCTAGAAACCATAGAAACACAATAAATACTTAAAGCACTAAATCTGACATCCTAACATACATTTTAAACATACAAAAACGTAAACCTAAGCTAGATAAAGATATTAAAGCATATTATAATAAGAAAATAAAGCAAACAGAAGGATTTAAAGCATAAAATGAAAAGAAAAGGAAAAAAGAAAAGTTTTAGACTAATACCTCAAAGAAAAGCTCTTCAAGATTGATTTTTGACCATTCCCCTCAATCAAATCTATTTACAATTAACAAAAAGAGTGATTAGTAATCTTAAACTCAAAGATCAAGGCTACAAAAGGCCTTAATCAAAAGAAAAATTCCCTTTTTGATTCATTATTTCTAGTGAATCATAAAGTTTTTCTGTGAGATTTCTGTGTGTTTTTGAAAATATACCATGTAAGGCTACTTATAGTGTGAAAAAAAGGGGTTTGAAACGACTCCCAAATGATGTGGGATTCGTTCCAAACTTCAACATTAATGCAGAAAACTTGTATTGTTTAGGTTTCTGGATTCGCTATGCATGCGCAAAATCGGGCATGCGTACGCATGCAGAAAGCCGCGTGCACGTAGCAAGGGTTTCCTTGGCCTTATTTTTTCGAAAATAGATTTATTTGCTCATTTAAAAGTTATATTTTTCATTTTAACATTCTCAAGTCAATTTATCATCTAATTGGTCCCTAAACCAACCTTGAGTATTAGAATTTAGCATCATAGGGGAGCAGGGGCCTGAGTCGTAAAGGGTACAAAATACGGTGTCTACATATAGAGATCAATCAGAATTCCAAGCCGTCGCCGCAAAAGACCCAACCATACCATCCATGGATACCAATCGACCCATTGCTAGATGTGTAGTGAAAAAGGCTGGGTATATATCTCACACCTCTCATATATTTTGCTTGATTTTTTGCATGAATTTTTGGCTCATGAATGCTTGTAAGCTAGGACCTGATTTTTTTTTTTTTTTTTTTATTAAGCTAGGACCTGATGTTGAATATTGATAAAAGGAACTAATTTCAATAAAATAAAATGAAAGAGAGAAGGGAAACTTGTTAGTTTGGGGCTATGGGCTCATTGTTGGGTTATACTTTCTTTGGGCTAGTTGTTTAGGTGATGGGTTTGTTAAAAATAAAGAGATTAGATTTAATGTTTTTTTAATATAATTTCTTTTTTTGTTTAAATTTCCTATTAGTCTTTAATTTAATTCTTTCTTCTTGTTTTCGTTTGTGTTCTTGTGATCTTCATTTGAGTTCTTGGTTGCTAGGTTCGTGTTCTTGTGATGGATTTTAGTTCTTGGTTTACTACAACAAAATGTATTTTTAGCGACGAAAATTAGTGAGGAAATATTTTTCGTCGCTAAAAATACAGCTTTAGTGACGAAATATGAATTTCGTCACTAATAATGAAAAAAATTATAACATTTCGCGACGAAAAATAAATTTCGTCGCTATTGTGATCTAAAAAATAGGCGCCAGTGGAGGGAAATTTTGGCGCAAGTTTAATTAAGCTATAGTGACGAAATATTTCGTCACTAAAAGTTGAAATTTTTAGTGACGAAATATTTCGTCACTGTAGGTATTGCTGTGATAGTATAATTGCTATGATGTTTGTGATTGGTTTTGTGGTATTGTTGTGTTGAAGCAAGCGGGTGGTTTGCATGGTGTTATAAGATGGGTTAAACTAATATTAGAAGTGTTTTTCATTTCTTGCAAATGTTAATGAGTATTGTTGATTAAATGTGATGAATAATATTTTATTTCATTTCAATACTTGTAAAACTTTATATATGTGATGTTGGAAATTGGTTTAAGGATTAATATAGACTTGTGCATTTATGTATGAGATATAACTTTATTTAAGTAGCTTATAGACTTAGATGTTAAAATATATTATACATGAGTTGTTTTTATTTTACTAAAGTAGCATTCATCTTGTAATTGTAGTCAAACATGGATAAAAGTTGAATGACAATAGGTAAGACACCCGATGGCAGATTAAGCCATCCATATATTAGTATTTTATTTGCTTTCTACAACTTATACATTAGGAGTTGTAATTTTAATTTATTGACTAATGCATTGTTAGAAATGTTTCTTATAACATAGTTAATGTTTTTACTTTACGATTTTAACCAAATATTGTTTTTATATTTGTGCAGATTTCTTATTAGTGGCTTTTAGGGGATTTACTTTTGGCATTACTTGAAGACATATGAGGACATCATCCGTTAGTTCTAAAATAGGGTTTAGGTAGAGTTATTGTATGTATTGCAAACAATTATTGTATGGAATAAATTTGAATTGGATACTTGTTTTATTTTTTACTTGTGGAATGTATTGATCTTTTTTTATAAATGTGTTGAAATAAATGTGTTATTCAAATGTGAGGTTTAAATAATGTAATGACAAGTTACAGGTTAATATCAAAGCCATGAAAAAATGAAAATAGAAAATAAGTTTTAGTGACGAATTTTTTCGTCATAAATATAGTAATAAAAATTTGTTTTAGTGACAAAAATTTCGTCACTAAATATAGCAAAATTTTGTAAGAATTGGTTTTAGTGACGAAAATTTTCGTCACTATATGTGCCTGGATTTTCTTTAAAATAATTTTAGTGACGAATTTTTTCGTCACTATACGTACCCGAACATAGTTTTAGTGACGAAATTATTCGTCATTGAATAGTGTTTTTAGTGAGGAAAACATTTAGTGACGAAATGTTTTCGTCACTAAAAGTTCTTTTTTTTTTTTTAAAATCAAATCGGACTTTTAGTGACGAAATTTTTCGTCACCAGGACTTTTAGTGACGGGGCTACAGTGACGAAATGAGTTTCGTCACTAAAAGTCCAATTTCGTCACTAAAGGTCCTTAGTGACGAAAATCTGGACTTTTAGTGACGAATTTTTTCGTCACCGAAAATACATTTTGTTGTAGTGGTTGTTGGGTTTGATCTGGGAAGAACATGAAGAACAAGTTGTAAAATGAAGAACATTAAGGAAAAAAAATTTTAATTAAAAATTTTAATTAAATTAGATTTAAGGTTTTTCTTTACATTTAATTTTTTTTTTGTTTAAATTTTCTGATGTGGCTTTTTAAAAAAATTAAAATGTTGACGTGTCATTTAAAAAATTCCAAATAAAATATTTTATTATTATTTTATTAGCCACATCAACATTTACTGTGCAAACAGAGCATTTTGTCTACCACGTATGCATTTTTTGTTAATTGGTTGACGACAGAGACCAAAACGAAAACGATTTTCTAATTTTAGGGACTGAGGTATGCACAAAATCAATTTAGGGACCAAAATAAGAATATGCCCAAAATGTAGGGACTAAAAGTATATTTTCACGATAACTTTAGAAGACTATTAATTTGAAATAATCAGACTTAAAATCCGCACCATAATAAGAGGTGAGTAACTTTAAAGGGAAATAATATACATTTAAACACTCATTTATTTATGATTAATTTAAGGAAACTTATCTATGTAATATAAATTATTGCTTATCTATATATATATATATATATAAAACCGAAACTTCTGAAACTCTCACAATTTTTCACATCATCACTATTTTCTTTTTCTTTTTATTTTAGGTTTTATATCTTATATAGAATCCACCAGAAAAATAATAGACAAAAGTTTGAATTTTTATTAATATCAATAATATTGAAAAACGTATACAAACTTGGAGGCCTATTTAAGGGTTCCATAAAACTTGATGGACAAGAAAATATATTCTAAAATAAGTCCTAATTAATACCTAATCATAATAGGAACCAAATTTGACCTAAAAAAACATTAAAAGAACCTAAAAACAAGGAAATAAATCACCTAGACCTAAAATAACGTTTTTTGCATAAAAATACCAAAATAACAATATCCTACATCAACTTATCACAAAAATACTAAATAGTTTCTTTTTATTTTAGATTCTTTTTATTCTAGGTTTTATATCTTCTTATATTTATTAGTGTTACAATAGTTTAGTTTAAGTAAAACTCTATTAGATATATTTTGTTGGCCTATCACATCATTATTATTATCTATATATAATACAAAATTGAAGATTAAAAATTAATTATAATTTTTTAAGATACCTCACGTTAGAATTAAAAAAAAAAAAATGACTCACTTTAGGTTTGAATTTTTTTTTTTTTTTTAAAGGACTTACCAAAAAAAAAAAAACTTTAGGATTAAGAAAAAAAGAGAGAGACTCCTGGTAGGACTCTCTTTTCTCTCCTTAAAACCCTAGCAATTACCATCTCAAAACCCTAAACTCAACTTCACTTTAAGATTAAAAAAATAAGAAGGAGAGAGACTCATGTAAAGAAAAAAAAAAAAAAAAAAAAACGTAAGTTTTGTCTTTTTTATTTGCTTTCATATGTGCATGAAATTTTCATTCAATCTTATTGTTTTATTATGTTTAGAATTGATTTTCTTCTAAGTATTTGGGTTAATCTCTATATTTTGATAGTGTTTTTATGGGTTTGGTTTTTGGGTTGAAATTCTAATAATTATTTTATATTGTATATGGCAGATGAAGCATCTCTATTTTTTGGAGAAAAATCAAAACTGCAACCTATGTCTTCTAGCCCAAGGTGTGGTAAATTTTTATATGTTCTTGCTTTATTGAGAATTTTTATTTGGGTTCATGTGATTTTTTTTATTTTATTAAAGCTTTGATTTTTGGTTGATTAATTATTTGTTTGGATTAATTTCAATTAATTATTTGTTTGGATTCAACGTAAAAGATAATGGAATTATGTGTTATAAATTTAATAATGTTCAATGTTTTGAATTGTTTATATTGTTATTAATATGACTAAATAAGATTTGTTTTTATCTTTGTAGTTTATATCAGTTTTGAGTGTGTGTATATATATAACTTTTGGAAATTTTGCTTTATTAATTTAAGAATTGTAAATTACTTTGTAGACTTCAGTAACTATGCACCTGCAGTGAGACATTGACAATATAAGCATATATATATGGTATTAACATTTTATAAAAATCTTTCTTACAACCCAATAACATTCTACATTAGACAACACTTCTAAACTATAGAAAAGCATAGAAGTTAAATATTTATTCCCATTGTATTTTATTTAATTATAACAGTATCATTTTTTTTAAACGCTAACTAGCAAAATGTCTATAATATGCATATTATTAACCCAATTTTCTATTTCTAAATTTCTTAGATTTTATTATATCAATCTTTATTTCTTTTAAATTCTTGGTGGGCAAATTAGTCTCACTAATTCTTTTACCTTAACGTGATGTTGGTTAATTATTCTTTTATTTAACTATCTCATGCATTGCACGGGTTAGCGACTAGTTATATAGCAAATGGCAAAGCCTAGCGTGAGGCTTTAATATATACTAGCCACAAACTTGCACGTTGCGTGTGATAATTATTTTTATGGTGGTTTTATTAAATTTTTTTTTTTTTTTTACAATTTAAACTAATTTGATAAAGAGTAATGTATTTCGTAATATATTTTTATTTATCAAAGAAACAATCATAAATGTAATATAGGAACAATCATAAATCATAAATAAAAATTTTGTCGTACCAAAATGAAAGCAATACAATTTTTCTTAGAAAATCAAAACGCAAGTTAATGGAAATATTCATTTTTAATAAAAGTTAGTATAAAATTTTGTGAATCATTAAAAAGAATATAAAATTTGGAAATTATTCTTTTAGTTTTAAACAAACTTTCTCAAACCTTATATTTTCTGCCTACAATTCAAAACACCACAAAACGTAACTAAGAAAATTAATAAAATTAACAATGATTAATTGTACCAATTAGGAAAGCAATTTGTAGTTGATAATTGTAGGGTCAAATTTTGTAGCCCAAGCCCAAAAGGTTTGGATTACGAGCCCAACGAACCCTGAAACAATGAATTTGTAGAGAGTGGGCGAAAGAGCTTGGCTAGTGATGAGTTTAGTGACAGTTAGCTATGGTATACAGGGATGAACCAACGTAAAAACATATAAGAAAGAGCTCCGAAGAGGTCTCTTCTTAATTAAAAGGTCAATACGATTAATACAATTCTTTCTCTTACAAAATTCCTTCTTCCCTCTTTAGAGGCACATTCTATTTATATATCATCTTCCTTTCTCATCTTCATCGTCCACTTGTTCTTTATCTAAGCATTCACTTGAGTATATGCCACATCAAATATCTTCTGTAGCTTCCCATGAGTTGTGGTAGCTGAGTTTGCACTGTTCAGAGGTCTTTTTCTCATAAATGCGGCCAAGAAAGTTGTTGCAGTGCATTAAACACGGTGGTGGCAGCTTTTACTTTTAGATATTTCTCCATTCTTATCACCTCCAGACATAACCAAAGCTTATCGTTACCATTGAAGTTGCTAGGAAGATCACTTGAACCTCCATATATTTGCTGGATCCAGACTTCTAGTATCCGAGGAGAATGACCTCTTCGAACCACTGGTGCTCTCTTCGGACTGTACTCTTCATCCATTTTCAGGTATACCTCTTCCGCATGGACTCCTTCTCAATCATTTCCTTCTCTTCGGACACACAATAATATTCGGATAGGACCCTAGGCCCAACATGTGATGTAGAGAAGCACAATAATGTTCGAATAGGGCCCCAGGCCCAACACGTGATGTTGGGCTTTTACCCCCACAATAATCTATTAAGTTTATTTTCTTTGCAGAAATTGTAATTTCGTTCACCCAAAACATATTATCAAATAAACAATTATTAGCAAAATCTAAGAATTAAATTTCTATATTTGTATTGTTATAAAATAATAATAATAATAATAAAAATAAAATTTTAAAAGCTAAAATTTGTCACCCATCTGATTTTTTTTTTTTTTTTTGGCTAACCTTTACTTTTCTCTAAATAAATGGCATTATAGAGTACTTCTAATACAACTATTAAGAGTACTTTGTCCACCACAAATGATTAAAAAAAAAAACAAAAATTAGTAAAATCTTATAATTTAACATCTAAATTGAGCATTATAAAAAATCATGCTATGTAATAGAATAAATATCAAATTATCCAAATCATGCTATGTAATAAAATAATATTTTGGGGAAATTACACTTTCTCACCTTAAACTATAACTCATATTACACTTTGCACCATAAACTATTTGAATGCACAATTTGCACCATAAACTATAACACTTATTACCCTTTGCACCATGATGTTAGTTTTATAGTTATGTTAGATGGAACTTTCATGCATGTGACATGCACTTGTGTTTTGCTTAAGTGGAACAAAGGTAAAAGACAAAAACACCCATATTCACAATCAATAAAAACAAAAGCTTCTTTCCTTTTATTTTCATCTCTCTCTCACACGTATAGGTACAGCTCCCCCAAATCAAAACTCTGTAACCCTAAATCCTCAAATCAAAAATATCATCAACTCCACCATTGCCCTCCACTGCTCCACCACTGCACTACACTCAAATAAAAATGGCAGAATGTTGAGTGGAGTGCATACCTTAAAGTGAGTAGATTTGAAATATAACTAATGTATACTTCTTAATTAATTAATTGATGGGGGAAACTCCAATTATTTGTGCAACAATCGATTTTTTTTTTTTTTTTTTTTTTTTTTTTCACGTGGACTTTTTTTTTTTTTTTTTTTTTTTTTTTCACGTGGACTTTTTTTTTTTTTTTTTTTTTCACGTGGACAATATCACGAAATCGTTTAGCAAAGGAAGGCAGGTCCAATATTTTAAGCCTTTGAGTGGTGCCCAGGATAGAGCTAATCTTTATCTCTATTCCTTCGTCGGCTTCATTTCTATTCAATTTTACTATTATTTTATTTTGTTTCGTTTACTTTTGTCTCTTTAACTTACAGAATTCCCACTTTCACAACGCATGAGGGTCGAAAAGCCAAGTAAGATATTCCTGATTTGAGAATTTAGGGTTACAAGGTTTTGATTTAGGGAGATTGGAGAGAGTTTTACTTGTATTTGTACATGTGAGAGAGAGCTAGAAAAAAATAAAAGGAAAAAAACTTTGTTTTTATTGATTGTGAAGAGGGGTGTTTTTGTCATTTAACTTTTTCCACCTAAGCAAAACACGTGTGCGTGTCATGTGCATCAAAGTTTCGTCAAAGATAACAGTAAAACTAAAGGTGGGGTGCAAAGTGTAATAAGTATCATAGTTTAGGGTGCAAAGTATAATCTGAGGTATAGTTCAGGGTGGTAAAGTGTAATTTCTCCTTATATTTTTATATGGTATATTTAATTCTTTATAACGCAATAGGATAACATTTAACAATCATAGAAAACATGAAAAAAAACAAAAAACAATAAAAACAACAAAATTAAAAAAAAAAAAAAAAACTAAATCGCATTAACTCAAATTAGAGTTTTAAAGAATATAAAAAATTATCGACCTAAAGCACAAATGCAAGAAAAAAAAAAGAAAAAAAACCACCAAAAATTTGTGTGTGTGAGAGAGAGAGAGAGAAACAACTTTTTTGATGTGAGGGAAAACTATGCATAGAATGGAAGAGATAGACAAATTTATAGTAAGAGGGTGTGAATAAGAGTAGACAAAAATAAAGGAAAGTGAAGGAAAAGAGGAAGAATGATATTAATGTAGAGGGTAGTAGGGAGATGAAAAGGTAAGGGAAAGAGAAAGGTTGGAGAAGCAGTGGAGAGATGAAAAAGTAAGAGAGGAAGAAAGGTGGGAAAAATGTAAATATTAAAAAAAAAAATGTTAAAAACAATTGTAGGAAAAAAGGAAAGAAAAATGATAATAACATGGATGCTAATTTGGCTCAACTAGAGCATACAACAATAAATAATACGCTTCAGTTTTTAGATATAAAATATATATAGATTAAAGAATAGATACAATTTTATTCAGTATTTCACAATTAATATGTATTTATTAATTTGTAATAATTGGAAGCACTAATGTTTATTTTAAACAGTCCTTGATTATTATAACTAGTGTATAGCCTCATGCATATGCACGAATACAATTAAAAATAATCACAATTATACAGTTCAAATTATATATAGTATTAGCTTACACATTATATATATATATATATATAAGCTTACATTTTTTTTAAACCATACATTTTTAAAATATGTAATAGTTTCTCATATTATATATATATATATATATATTAGTATTTAATTGGTTTTAGACTCTTTGGTTTATGTACTCAATAATTAACTTGCCACAAAAATTAAAAACTTAGATGGACACATGACAGAAAATTGGATTCCAATTGAAATCCAATTTAGTATCTAATCAGATTTGGACTCTTCAAAATTAAAAATTCACTTGACACAAAATTAAAAATTAAATAGGATATATGGCGCAAAATTGAGAATCTGATTAAAAATTAATTGAATTTTCTCTAAATTTTGGTTATATATATATATATATATATAGAGAGAGAGAGAGAGAGAGAGAGAGAGAGAGAGATTATGTTTTAGTTATTATTATAACTAGGCAAATTTTTATAGGGAACTAAACATTCACATTGGTAGGCAAACAATAAGTGGAGCTTGATTTTAACAAAAAGGTCTGGATGATGACAGAATCACTATTATTGTAACCATAACTTTGGTATATACACTATTTTGAGAAGATTAGCCCTTTTTTTTTTGTAAGTATTTTGAGAAGATCAGGCTTAAGGTTTATCTTCCGTCTTATAAGATATTTTCTCTATTAAGTCCGTTAAAATCAAACATACTTCTAAATTAGATTATAGCCAAGAATGTAGAAGTAGAACTGGATGCAAAAGTTGTGGTGGAGTGGGGTGTCTGATCCTTCTCTTGTGAACATTGCTCATTCTGCTCTCATTTTGGATTGCAGGAACTTACTGGGACTGTGATTCCAAGAGTAAAGATTAAGCATTGCTTCAGGGAAGCTAACCAGTGTGCAAATCGTCTTGCAACAGCTATAGATTTTATGCTTTTTAATGTTCCCCCTTTGTATATTATGTTTTTGTTGTATTTTGATTGTATGGGCAAATTCTCCGAGAGGATTTGCCTTATTTCCTTTTAGTTGTTTTAATATAACAGCGTTTATTAGCACCCAAAAAAAATTCAAAAAAAATTTAAAAATGGTGAAAGGGATTTTGTATCATCAACACATCCATCAAGACCAAAGCCGTGAGAAAATAGGTTGTAAAGGATTTTTTTTTTTTTTGGGATGAGAAGGTTGTAGAGGATTTTAAATGTACAATAAAAGCATTGCAACTATTATGGTTGTAAAATGTAAAATAATATATATATATATATATATATCAGTAAACTGTATCAGATATAACTACAAAATAATTTAAATAATTAGTTAATTACTACTTATTCTTGTATATGTGTTAATACTCATTCTTGAACCTGACTTCTTGTTGAGTAGCAATGCGACCATTTCTCGTCACCAAAGAAGTCCAACTAAGTTCTTAATGTCCGTACTGTTCAATAATGAATGAGTACCACAATAAATTCCTGAAAATAGCATTTGTGACATAATTTTATTAAAAAGAAACTTATACGAAACCCAAAAAAAAAAAAAAATCTGTGGGAGGGAGAGAGAGTTGGTGACTTACAAAAAGTTCATATAAAAAGGGTTTGGTTCCTCAGAGCCACAATTTGGTTTCTCACTGAGAGTCCTCACTCACCATCTTAGAGTTATCTTGTGTGCTTGAATTCCCAAACGGTCATACTCTCTTAGTCTTAGGGTGTGGTATGTGAGTAGAGCTACCTTCTCCACTAGCTCCATTCTCATCATCACGACTTGGCTTAATTTTGATATCCTCTTCAAAATGATCAACACCCTCATTATAAGGAATGATGCTGTTGCTGCACTCACTCTGACCCATGCTTTGTTTCAGATCTTCCATTTCTTCCTCACATACTATATGGGCCCCGCATTTCTTTATCTCCATCATGCTTGGATCCTCGGATTTGAACTCAATCTCAAGTTGACAGCTGGATCCATTAGCAATTTGAAGAAATTTGTTTTGGAAGAAGCCTTGTAAATAATTGGGGAGCAAATACACGAACCAACAATGATCCGATTGAACCATATCAAACTCTTTCAAAACACTTACGAATGGATAACTACTAAAGTAATTTCCATTGGCTTTAAAGTAACACATAAGGTGAAGGTTATAACTAAGATGGTTAAGTGGACGATGCTGGTGCGGTCCAAAAACAGCACAAAGAGCAATTCCTCTAAGTTGTTTAAATAAATATGAAAGTACTTCCAGATTTACTGAAGCCCCCACACTTTGATGCCTAAACCAGTTCGGAACTTCACTTCCAGGAATAACAACATCAAATCTTACTTTTTTAGTTGATTCTCGATAGCACAATTCCTGAAACGTAAAAACCAACCATGATCTTTAAAGAAAGCTTAGAGAGAGAGAGAGAGAGAGAGAGAGAGAGAGAGAGACCTGAAAATATTCTCTTAGCATTGTAGTGAACAAGTCACAGCGGCCTTGATTGTCAACCAATTGGAAACAATTGAGAAGATAGAAATAATTTTGTGAATTATCTTTTATTTTAAATGGTAGTAAAGATTCCAGTGAGGTACATCCATTTGCCTGAACATCTATGTGAGCACTTGATCCAGGTGCCGGCAACAATTGAAGACTCTTGCAATTCTCCACCCAAAATTCTCTCAAATTAGATAGTTGATTAATTCTTTCAGGAATGAAAACAAAATTATTTCCACTTAGATCTAATTTTTCTAATGAGGACAAACAACCAATATCACTTGGGATTGCTCGAAGATTGCAGTTCCTTATATTCAATGTAGTTAATGAAAACAAACCTGATACAGAAGGCAATACCAAGCCCATGAGATCTGGAGTTTTTGTCATTAACAGAAAATTAAGTGGCTTCTTCCATGACCATGATTCAGATGACAGCCCATTACATCCTTGGAAAGATAGTACTTTGAGATTTTTTAAGCAAAAGACGGAGGAAGGTGGCTCTCTTATAGCAGTTCCACTCACATCTAGTTCCTTTAAGCCTTCTAGATTCCCCAAATTCATTGGCATATTGTCAAGATTTAAGCAACCATATAGAGTGAGAGTTTGTAGAGATGTCAAACTACAAATGACTGTAGGAAAACTTGAAAGATTTTTGTAGTTTGTTAGATCCAATTTGATAAGCCCGGTTAACTGCTCCCTTGATAATGGTAGATCTCTTATACCAATATAACTCATGTCTAGTTCCTTTAGGCCTATAAGATTTCCCAAATTCTCGTGCATTTCGTAAAGTTTTGAGCAACCAGATAGAGTGAGAGTATTTAGAGATGTCAAACTATAAATAACTCTCGGAAGACTTGAAAGGTTTTTGCAATTTGTTAGATCCAATTTGATAAGCCTAGTTAATTGCTCCATTGTTGCTGGTAGATCTTCTATAGCAGTCCCATCCAAATAAAGCTTTAACAAACAGGACATATTTCCCACAATTTCTAGAAACTTCTTCAGCTTTGAAACAACTTGAAAGAATAAACATTTCAAGAGATTCCAAGCTAATCTTGCACGGAAGGCTTTTAAGACATTTGCAATTATTCAAATCCAACAAAATAAGATGTTTGAGATCTCCAAGGGATGCGTGAATCATAGACAATTTTGTGCAACCTTTGAGAATTAGCTTCTCAAGATTTGGGACTCTAGCAAAATCCAAGGTCATGATCAACTCTCTAGAATCACTGAGGTCAATGATTCTTAGCCACTCTAAACTCTGTTAGCATTGAAAAAAAATTAAAAAGAGAAAATTAAACCCTTATGAACATAATTGATTCTTAAAAAAATAAAAAATAAAAAAAAATAAAAAACCACGTTTTGCATGAGTGAAAATCTTACCCAGACTCCTTCCCATAGTTGTTTGATGTGGCTATGAGGCATTATGAGTTCAACAAGTTTGTTGGGATGAAAATTTCTTGGCATGAATTTTAAAGGATATCCAAGCCAATTCATAAGACGTAACTCACTTGAAAGAAAACTGAGGCCTTCAGGAAGGTGCACATTACCAATTTTAAGCAATCTTAGGTTCCTCATCTTTGAAAAGGCTTCAAAATTGACTTTGAAATTATCCTCTTTATTTGGAGATGAGTTGAGGAAGATGCCTTCAACGTTTTTTGTTCCCTAGTACCCAACAACAAAAAGTAAGCATATTAAAAGTTATTAAGAGAGAGAGAGAGAGAGAGAGAGAGAGAGAGAGAGAGAGAGAGAGATTAAAATCCTGCATAATCAACTTACCGAACTATTTATTAGTAGATGAAGGACATCCTCCTTCAACCACAACCTACTACGTTCACTAGGCTCATTAGGAGATTCACAACGAACAATGTCCTTACCCAATTCTTGCAGTAAATCATGCATCCACAACATTCCATCAGAGATGGTTATAAGAGATTTTTCTACAAGTACATCTATATCAATGTATGGCTTGTAATGGAGAGTTTGTAGTATATTTGCAACACGATATTTACTCATTCCTTTGAAGAAACAAGCAATATCCAAAAATATTTTTTGCTCTGTTATCTTTAGGCCATCAAAACTTATTTGGAGCACATCCAAGATTTTCCTTTCCGAACTTTCATTTAGTCTACCTAGTACAGATTCCCAAGCATCTAGATTTCTGCAAAACATGAAGGAGCCCAAAACTTCAAGTGCTAATGGAAGGCCTTGAGCATAACGTATAAATTTTTTAGATAGCACCTCGTAACCTTCTAAAGGATTGTCCTGCTTGAAGGCTTTCAGACTAAAAAGCTTAAGAGCTTCATCATTATTCAATATCTTAGCCTTGTATATTTTTTGTTTAGCCACTTCATGTCTAATTAACAAATGTTGATCCCTAGTTATTATTATGATCATACTCCCCCGACCAAACCAACTTCGCTTGCCTGCTAAAGCTTTTAATTGTTCAGGTTGATCCACATCATCAAGAATGACAAGAACCCTTTTATGACATAATCTATTCCTTATCAAATTGATTCCCCACTGAACATCCCAAATATCAATATTTTTTTCAAAAAAGATATCAAAAAGAAATTGTTCCTGTAAAGTAACTAAACCACCATTTCCACTTTTTTCTCTAACATTTGCAAGAAAACTGCCACCAGCAAAATGATAACGGATTCTATCATATAGGACTTGTGCAATAGTTGTTTTACCGATTCCACCCATTCCCCACATCCCTATAAAGTGAACATCATTCAACCCCATGCTTAAATATAAATTCTCCATTTCCTCCACACGAGATTGTATTCCAACGAGATCCTCATGAACACCTGAGTATGAATAATGCAAGTCACCAATTAATTTTTTGGCAATCTCCTTGATAATTGTTAACTCCTTCCTGCCAGGAATATAGAACAATAATTTTTTGAGTCAAGATAGGCCAAAACAAGACAGAAGGCTCAACAAGTGTACTATTTTAGATTCGTTCATTATAGAAAATGGAACTCTAAGTTCCATAATATGAAAAAGATATAATCAATTGTGAAATTGGCAAAATAAATTTTGTACTACATATTTGGGATGCTGTAGAAAACATAAAATAGTAAGCCATTGTTTAAGAAGGACAAAAAAAAAAAAAAATCATCATTGGGTGGAAGTCATCTGTGTAGTGGTACCTTACCATTAAAACTAAAGTGCACGTATAGTGGTCCTGGTCAGGAAGAGTTGGAAGGTAGCTATTGCCTTTTAAATCTGGAATTAACAACTTTCAATATAACTTCAAAAAAGCAACATTTCAATTTTACATGATTCTTCATTTGTTGTAACTATTCTTCATTACAACTTGCATGTCGTGTTATATTGTATCTTGACTATATAACTAATTCAACTTTTGGAATTCTTCGGGCTTTCATTGCTTGATTTAGAATAAAATAGAAAAATAAAGAAAAGATGCCTGTGATCCCAAACGAATGTAGTTTAAATTATTGTTTCAGCAGAATGAGTAGAAGTTCTTGCTTTCAAAGAAAGGAGCTTGCCTGCTCAGAAGTAGGAGGAGCCTTTGTGCAATTCCTGTACTTTCTGAGTGTAACTGGGAATGGAATAAAGTTTTATGATTAGGGTCAGTAACAAGCATTCCTGAGGAGTCATCTGGAGAACGGTGAATCATTAAGGATGTATTCTATGGCATGAACACTGGCATCTGGATTGGCCATTACTGTAGACTTATAACAGGTATATAGTAAGGTCTAGCCAGTTCCACGAAAGCAAAGTATCTTGATTTTAGAGAATCATGCCCCTTGCTGGACTTACACAGAAACGGAGATTCTAGTTGTGATTAGTGGAAAATGGTGTTAGGTTCTAAAGATTTAGATTTAAATATTTAGAATCATTGTTGCATTGTTTTGGCATATCGAGAACAAAATATGTCTAGTCTAGGTATTTAGGCAATGCTTAAAAGCGGTTGTTTCAAGGTTGAAGTCCAGCTGATTGCACCAAAAGGGAGTATGGTTCTGCCTTGCTCAACCAATCGAGAATTAGGCTCGACTGATTGAAAATCACAAGTCAAGTTTTTTCTGCAGAATTTTAAACAGGCTCAAGCCCACGAAAATGTTTAGAGTTTCTTCTAAACTTCTCTACATATAAAAAAAAAAACCCTAGCCACGTTTAAAAACTTTTAGAAGACTTGTGTGTTACTCTTTATGAGATTTGAAAGGTTTTGTTCCTTCTAACTACACAAGATTCCACTGGAGCCAAAACTACAATCAAGCATTGGTAGAACATAGTCGCTGCATCAAGATCATTATTGAGGGTGATCTGAAATCTTTGAGTGGTATCTTAAAGTCATAAGCAAGGTGGCTAGTGTTGGTGTAAATCCAAGAAGAGAAGGAGTCCATAGATTCGGAGCTTGCATGTGGTTGTGTCACTAAGTTACTATTAGAGGTAGCATTAGATTTAGAGTGAAATCTTTTGTAAAAATTTCAATTCTCTTATAGTGGATTTGGTTTATCTTGAGGATACTTAGGTTAAATCCTCTCAAAGTTTTTGCCTTGAAATGGTTAGTTTCATCGGTTTTCCTGGGTCATCATATCATGGTGTTATTTACTTTTTCGCATTTGTGCATGATATGATATATGCTTGTTTAACCTAGATTTGAATAATTAATCTAAGTAATCATTTAGTTAATATATTAGGTAAACAATTTGTTTAAGGTGTTGAAACAAACAAACAAGTGGTATCAGAGCGGATTAGCTCTTGTTTACAGGTTTCTTAACCTAGAGTTGATCCTTGACCCCTGCTGTCATGGATTCCTTGTCTCGTATCTTGAAAGCAACTAGGATGAGAATTGAATCTATTTTCACTAGTACTATATGGATTTTCAGATGTGCTAATCCTATCCTTGAATGTTTACTTATAACTACTTCATGCAATAATTATGTTTGTTATTCCGCTTTAACTGCCTTGAAGACACGTGATACTTGTCTTTGGTATTTGGATAGTGGTTGTTCCAAGCATATGACAGGTAATAAAGCCTTGTTCAAGACTGTTTTTGAAGGAAAGATTGGTACTGTCATTTTTGGAGATGGAAGCAAGTCAGTCATCCAAGGAATCGGAACAATAGACATTCTAGGGTTGCCCGTGTTTAAAGATATGTGGTTCGTGGATGGGTTGAAGGCGAACTTGCTAAGCATCAGTCAAATTTGTGACAATGGACTGAATGTATTGTTCACCAAGTGTGAATGTGAGATACTTGATGAAGGAGGTGACTGCATATATGTTGGTGTAAGAACAACTGATAATTGTTACGGTATAACACCAAACATAAATCATAAGTGTTATAGTGTAAAAATTAATCAAGTGAATTTGTGGCATCAACGGCTAAGACATGCTAGTCAAAGCAAATAGAGAAAATCTCCAAGTGTGAGGCAGTTCTTGAGTTACCAAAGTTTGAAAAGATGGAGAAAAGTATCTGTGAACCATTTCAGATCGGTAAACAAGTGAAAGTTAGGCATCCATCAATCAGTAAAGTTCAGACATCTAGACCTTTGGAGTTACTGCATATTGATCTTATGGGTCCTGCCAGAGTTCAAAGCTTAGGTGGAATGAAGTACATCCTCGTTGTAATGGATGATTTTACAAGATACACTTGGGTGGTTCTTCTAAAAGATAAGTCAAAACCTGTTGACAAGATGATTCATCTGTGTAAGAAGTTACAAGTAGAGAAGAATATCCAGATTACTCAAATTAGAAGTGATCATGGAAGAGAATTTGAGAACTCTAAACTCATATCCTTTTGCAATGATCAAGGGACAAAACAAGAATTCTCTACACCCAAGACACCTTAGCAAAATGGAGTTGTAGAAAGAAAAAAAATAGAGTAATTCAAGAGATGGCTAGGGTCATGCTGAATAATAAAAGCATGCCAAAATCCTTTTGGGGAGAAGCTATAAACATTGCATGTCATATCTTAAATAGAGTGTACTTTCGTCCTGATACAAAGAAGACTCCATATGAACTTTGGAGTGGAAAGAAACCGATGGTGAAATACTTCAGAATTTTTGGCGGTGACTATTACATCCTTTGAGACCAAGAGAATTTGGAGAAATTTGATGCAAAAGGTGATAAAGGGTTCTTTCTTGGGTATTTTACATCAAGCAGAGCATATTGAGTATATAATCTCAGATCGAAAACTATGATGGAATTTGCTAATGTGGTAATAAATGATGAACAATGTGCTGAAACTCAAGTTGAAGAAGCTTCAGAGGTTCAAGAGAGATCTATAAAGGTTGAAGATGCTCTCCCTAAGGAGTATGTTGAAAAGTATACTAATGAAGAATTATTGATTCCAAATGATACAATTTCAAAACCAACAACACCGTTCAGAGAAACTCTACAGGAACATGATGAGTCAAGTACATCATCGAGGCAAAAGAGTACAACAACTTCATTGGTGAAATGTCCATCTACTAGGGTCAAACTTAGTCATCCTTCCACAAATATCTTGGGAAGTCTGAATGACAATATGAGACTAAGATCTAAAGCATTGAATGTCATTACACACTCATGTTACCTTTCTCAAATGGAACCTAAGAAAGTCAATGAAGCTTTGCAAGATGCTGATTGGATTAACTAAATGCATAAAGAACTTTATCAATTTGTTCAAAATGATGTGTGGAAACTAGTTCCAAGACCCGAAGGATTCAATGTAATTGGCACCAAATGGATCTTCAAAAACAAGTCTGATAAGCATGGAACAGTTGTTAGAAATAAATCAAGACTTGTTGCACAAGAATACAATCAAGTGGAAGGAGTTGACTTTGATGAAACATTTGCACCTGTAGCTAGACTTGAGTCTATTCGAACACTTTTAGCCGTTACTTGTCACTTGAATTTCAAGCTGTATCAAATGGATGTCAAAAGTGCTTTCTTGAATGGGATGTTGCAAGAAGAAGTATATGTAAAGCAGTCCAAAGAATTTATTGATCCTCATAGGCCTGGTGATGTCTACAAATTGAAAAGAGCATTGTATGGTCTTATACAAGCTCCTCGAGCTTGGTATGATAGACTAACCTCTTATCTCACATGGAATGGATTCAAGAGAGGAAATGCTGATACTACTCTTTTCATTCGGAAGTATAAGAATCACTTTGTTGTAGCTCAAGTTTATGTTGATAATATTGTTTTTGGCTCTACTAATGATTTTCTTGCTAAATCTTTTGTAGATGAAATGAAAAAGATGTTTGAGATGAGCATGGTAAGTGAACTTACCTACTTTTAGGGATTGCAAATAAAGCAAATGGACACTGGAATATACATTAACCAAGCAAAATATGCTAGAAACCTTGTCAAGAGATTTGGACTCGAAAAGGCAGCACATGCTAGAACACTCATGGCTACCAACACAAAACTTGGGAATGATTCATCACGTCAGTGTATTGACATCACTTTATATAGAAGTATGATTAGTAGTTTGTTGTATTTAACTGCTAGTTGACTTGATATAGCTTTTAGTGTTGGTGTATGTGCTAGATTTCAATCTAATCCAAAAGAATCACATCTTAATGCTATTAAGAGAATAATCAAATATGTTAGTGGTACTTGTGATTTTGGATTGTTTTATAGTAAAAAGTCAAATGTCTCTCTTGTTGGGTTTTCTGATGCGAATTGGGCCAGTAATGCTGATGATAGGAAAAGTACCACTGAAGGGTGTTTTTATGTATGAACCAATCTTATTGCTTGGATGAGAAAAAAGCAAAATTCTGTCTCTCTGTCAACTGCAGAAGTAGAATATATTGTAGCTGGAAGTTGTTGTTCACAACTTCTTTGGATGAAGAAGCTTTTAGGTGATTATGGTCTATCACAGGAAACTATGGTTGTATTGTGATAATTCTAGTGCTATTGATATCTCTAAGAATCCGATACAACATTCTAAGACTAAACACATAGAGATTAGATATCACTTCATAAGGGATCTTGTTGAAAGAAAGTTTGTTACTCTTGAATACATTCCTATTGAGCATCAGAATGCAGACATTTTTACCAAACCTCTTGATAGAAGTAAGTTTAAGTCAATTCATCAAGTGATTTGTGTGATCACATGTCCTTAGTCACCTGTAAGTTTCATGGTCTTTGTGTTAATTCTTTCTATCTCTTGTGACTAAAATTGTTTTTCTTTAGGATTGCATTTGCATAACATTCATACATTGCATTCTATGGTTGTTTTTCAGTTAAAAAAAAAAAATCAAAATGCAAAAAAAAGGGGGGGGGGGGTTGTATTATACATCTTTAAGGTGTGTAATTGAGGTTGGCTTATGAAATTTACATTTCATGACTATATACCTTGTTTAGTTTTGATAAGCTTTATTTTTCTGCACTTTGCTAGTTTGTGCTACGTAGTGCTTGTATTGTATGAGTTGTTTATAGTTTTTAAATACATGCACTTGATTTTGAAGTCACATACTCTTGATTGTAAGGAATAAAAAATTCAAGGAGAAGTGCATAAATAATCATCTCACCACTGTTACTCTCCAATCACGAACACTTGTGCAAATCATAAAGGCTGTGCTCGCTAAGGTGTAGCAGTTGCACAGCAAAATACTTAAGGTATAATTATACATTAGTTAAAAGAAGCAAAAAGAAAAATGAAAAACAAAGAAAAATATGCTTCAAAAGAAATAGCAAAAAAAAAAAAAAAAAAAATTGGCATGGTTGCAAGCGTGTTTTCTAGGAGATGTGAGAGTTTTATGATGTAACTCTTTAGGTGATAGTCACTTTCAAACTTATGTGATAAATAATATAGAAAGTGTCTTTATTCTCTGTTTACATATCACCTTGTGAGTATCTTATGCACTTTCTAGTTGCACACACCACAAGCAAAACTTTGTTAAATTTGGTTCATGAGATTGTGTGTTAAGTTTTATGGCCTTCCAAAATTAAACTTCTTGGTGTGTTTAATACATTTTGGGAAGTGAGGAAATAAAAGATTGAGGAAATTTGATGAAGTTGAATTTTTCTTTGAAAAATTTGGTTTTGAAAATCATTTGAAGTCATGAACATATATGTCACATCATAAAAATAGTTTTTCAAATGATTCTGTAGAAAATTTTTCCAAAATTTTTCAAAATTTCTGTTTCTTTGTAATTCGATCGATCGAGTCTATTTTTCGACTGATCAAAATGTGAAGGAGAAAAACAGGTTTTTTAATTCAAAGTCTCGAGTCCCTTCGATTCTTGCTCAATTCCTTTCAATCAGTCGAGCCTGTTTTCATGTGAAATTCAATTCTTGCTTGATTCCTCTCAACCGATTGGATTTCGTTTTTTTTTTTTTTTTTTTAAAAAGGAATTAGATCTGACTTTTTCAAAGAAGCTTTTTGTCTATCTCTTCGATTCCTCTCTCGATCTCTTCTCTTAATTTTTTTTTTTTAGTCATTTTCTTGGTCAAAGATTCAAAGGTTTTCTTCATACACTTAGGGTAAGACTTTTTTGACCTTTCTTTTTCATCTTTTTACAAGTTTTCATGCATTTTTAGGGATTTTCTCATTTTTCAAAATTTGGGGGTTTTGATGTTTATAGGGTTTTTATTCAAATCTGAACCATGGGTTTTTGTTCATGCATCATATAAACATGTTTCACATGCTTTAATTTCAAAAATTTTGTGATTAATTGAAAATTTCGAAATTAGGGTTCTAAGTTCTTGAGAAATTGGGCAAAATTAAGTGAAATTGGCTTCTGTTATTGATGGATTGAGTGATTATAACTTCTTTTATGCTTGTTGTGTTGTTCAATTGATCATCAAAAGGTTTTTTGAGAATTAGGTTTTTCAAAATTAGGGATTTTCTAAAATTCTTAAATTTCCTTTGTAATTTTCAAAATTGTGATGAAATTAGACTGTTTAAAGCATTAGATCATGCATCATATAGTTTTTCAAATTGCATGTTATCTTGTCTCCAACACGTCTTAATGTAGTCTACCCTTGGTTTTTGTTGTTTTCTTTGTTTCTGATTCTTAGTCATGGCTCCTAAGGTTGGTAGGAAGTTCGAAACTAGAGCCAATAGGAACCCTGGGTTTTCCTCTTTAGGTTCAGCCCTAGGTGATAGAGAGCGTTTTCTGTTTGCCAAGTGTGAGGAAACGTATGAGACCTTAACTAAGTATTGGTCTATCTGGGTGAGAGGGAAATAGTTTTGAGTGAGCTAGATCCTTCTATTCGTAGGAACTTTGTGTCTAGGAACTGGGTTTCTTTATGTGAGGTGTCTGATCCTCCTTATGCAGCTTTGATTAGAGAGTTTTACTCTAACCTCTCTGTGTATTCTGAGGTCATAGGTGGTCATTACTTGACTTCCTCAATTAGAGGTCAAGAGTTTACAATCTCTAAACAAATTGTCTCTAAAGCTTTAGGTGTACCTTTAGTTCATAAACCCATATACCCATACATTGAGTTTCCTGCTGTTGATGACATGATATCCCTTCTTTATGGTCATCCTGTTACTTGGGGTACTGATCCAAGAATTAACTCTTGTGAATTCATTGAGATTAATTCTTTGTATTTACGGATTACTTGTCGTAACATCTATCCCATTTCCCATGTTCATACTATTCCCATAGACAGATGTGCTTTCCTTTATGCTTTTATTACTGATGGTTGTATGTGTTTTCCTTCCATGTTTATACAAACCATTGTTGATATTTATAGGAGTAAGAGTAAAAGTCAGAATTTGTTCTTTCCTATGTTTATTTTTAGGATTTTTAGGTTCTTAGGTTTGTCTGAGTTTCCTCCCTTAGAGTTAGTGCATATCATTGCCCCAATAGGAGCCACCTATATTAGATAGCGACAGGCACAGATGAAGAGAGTTGTGCTAAGCACTGGGACGTCTAAGAGATCATGATGAGAAGCTACCACTACAGCTCCTACCTCTGGTACTATGCCTGCTACTGAGGATACTTTTGTGGATCCAACTGCTTTTGTGGATCCTTCTGGTGGTGCTGATGATGTCCTTCATGGACATCATGGAGTCCTTCATGACTACACAAGCTACTCATGGATAGCTTTTTGATGAGTTGTTGACAGAGGTTGCCTCTTTGAGAGCTAACTTTGCAGAGTATAGGAGTGCTTTCCACCTCCTCCACCCTTTAAGGACTGATTTTGCCTTTGGCAATTCGTAACAAAAAGGGAAAGTAGAGTTTAGGAGTTTTTGTACGTTGGGGGAGTAGATTTATTGTATTTAAGGGGAGTTTGATGTATTTTGATATTCTTTTTGGTTTTGTGTTTATTTTTCTATCTTTATATATGTTGTTTATGCCTTTGATTCACAAATATTTATGTGATATGGTTATCGATTATGGTAGTTGATGATGATGAGGTTATTCATATTGATGTGTTCACTGTTTATTTATATGTTTTATGAATTCAAAGTTCAGATTTAGATTTAGATTGTTGTATTGTATTTTCCACACATGCGTTTATGGTTTGTTTTTAGTGTTTTAGGAATTTACAGGTTTATTCTTTCTACAGCTGTTGTTTTTACTAGTAACTAATAGTTAGTAGTTGTGTAAGAATTGTATTAGGGCAATAACTTGTATTTGGGCTGGTATTTGATTTAAGCATTACATGTTGTATGTATATTTTGTCATGGATTGCAAAAGGGGGAGATTGTTAGGTTCTAAGATTTAGATTTAAATATTTAGAATCATTGTTGTATTGTGTTGGCAAACCGAGAACAAAACATGTCTAGTCTAGGGATTTAGGCAATGCTTAAAAGTAGTTGTTTCAAGGTTGAAGTCCAGCTGATTGCAGAAAAAGGGAGCATGGTTCTGCCTTGCGCGACCGATTGAGAATTAGGTTCGACCGATCAAAAATCGCAGGTCCAGTTTTTTCTGCAAAATTTTAAACAGACCCAAGCTCTCAAAAACGTTTAGGGTTTCTTCTAAACTTCTCTATATATAAAAAGAAAAACCCTAGCCACATTTTGAAGACTTTCAGAAGACTTGTGTGTTACTCTTTCTAAGATTTGAGATGTTTTGTACCTTTTAACTACATAAGATTCTACCGGAGCCAAAATTACAATCAAGCATTGGTAGAACATATTCTCTGCATCAAGATCATTATTGAGGGTGATTTGAAACCTTTGAGTGGGATCTCAAAGTCACAAGCAAGGCGGCTTGTGTTGGTGTAAATCCAAGAAAAGAAGGAGTCTGTGAATTCGGAGCTTGCACGTGGTCGTGTTAGTAAGTTACTATTGGAGCTAGCATTAGATTTAGGATTAAATCTTGTGTAACAATTCAATTCTCTTATAGTGGATTTGGTTTACTTTGAGGATATCTAGGTTAAATCATCTCTGAGTTTTTACTTTGAAACGGTTAGTTTCATCAGTTTTCCTAGGTCATCATATCGTGGTGTTATTTACTTTTTCACATTTGTGCATGATATGATATATGCTTGCTTAACCTAGATTTGAATAATTAATCGAAGTAATCATTTGATTAATATACTAGGTTAAACAATCTATTTAAGGGGTCTAAACGAACAAACAAGTGGAAATGGACAAAGGTTCAAATATATTAATCTATATATTTGGTCGATTGGACTCTTTCAATACTGGCAAATTCAATGGCATAACTACTTATGAAGCCATCAGATAGTCTCCTTCAATTCTAGATTAGTGGAAAAATATTTGGTTTTCAAATGCTTAAACATTCATTATAGCTTAGTTTATGATCTAATAAAAATGAAAGGAAAAAAAGATCAATTCACAAGTTACAAGTTTAGTGGGGAAAGAATGGAAACACTATTTTCATTTTCTGTAATTCTTTCAATCAAAGTAGTGAGCATTTTTTATGCCTACAATTCACAAGACATATTTGGAAAATTGACTTGAATTGTTGATCATTATGCAGACATATTGAAGATTGGGAAGCAGAATTCAGATGGGTTATACAAGGCAGCAGCTTTGGTCTACACTTCTAGCAGTTGCCTAAGCTGCTAATATTTATTATATATATACTAGAAACAAATCAGAGATTTCATGCTGCAAATTTTAAAGGTGAAGAAGCCATTTTTAAAGCCATGAAGAATGATATAAAATTTGGATTTGCCTCTTGCAAAAAATTTTAAGGGGAGACGCGCACAGAGGTAAATAAGAGTTCCACGAATTATGCTATTTAAAGTCACTAAGAGCATCAGTAGCGGGCTTCTCAAATGCCAAATTGTAAAGTATATTTGGCATTTGGGCCCAAATTGCTCCAGCATTTGGATGGCTATACCTGGTACCGGCCAAATTTTTTTGGCATAGCGCTACAGTGCGATCTCACATATGAGATCGCACTGTAGCGCTATGCCATCCAAAAAAAAGAGTATTTTAATAGCTAGAGTCCCATCAGCAGTGGTGAATGTGGTGGTTGAACAAAAAGAGTGAGAGAAAGAATAAATAATGTGTTGTATTGTAAATGATGGTAATTGTAGGATATATTATTTTATTGTGTAGAAATATTATTTTAATGAGTAGAATAGGAAAATAAAAGTTGGGATGCTGGGTGTATTGTAAAATGGTATGGTATAATTGATAAAGTAACTTTTTAGGATGGTAAAATAAGATGAGATATGAAAACCGGCTATGGATGCTCTAACTGCTGCTTGAGATTGTGCTCCGTGTCTATAGCTTAAGCTGCTTGTTTTTATCTATTATTTGTTCAATTCATCAGTTGTATTAAAAGATAAAATCAATCATTTCACAAAAGAAATTAAGCTTGCTTAGGCTCCATATTAATATAATAAAGTGACCGGTTGAAAATTCCAATTTTATAAATTATATGAGAAACTCATTAAATTCTCTACGTAGAGTAATTGATTAAAGTCCACTAGTAACTAATCTTTTTTTTTTTTTTTTAGAATCCACTAGTAACTAATCAAGTAGCTAATATTTGAGTAATGGATGAAACATGCGTATTAAATTCAGCGATCCATGATTAGATTTCTTTTCTATCTGGCTGTGTAAATATATTAATTAAATTACATAATTTGCAAAAAAAAATTACCTGGCCAAGTGAACAAAGTAATGATGAATAATATTTATATTCTAGAAGTATGCAAAAGAAATTCTTACTTATTCCGTGTATCCCATCCCGAGAGATTGGCAACTTGAGTAAAAGCAACTCTCCACGATTGCAACTTCTCTTTGTTCTTGATAAGCTCTTCATGTTTAGCAAAGGCCTCTGCAAAACTGTCCCTTTGATTTCGTACATCAGAGGGATCCACACCATAAAAAACAGGTAAAATTGTTAGCCTAGTCTCTTCTTTGCACTCAACAATCTTTACAAGTTTATCCAAGCACCAAGACGAAGACGTATAGTTTCTTGATAGAATAATGATTGCAAATTTCAACTTTTCTATAGCATTCAAGAGCTCCGTGGAAATGGGTTTTTCTCTCTCAAGTCTTTCATCATCTCTAAAGGTTCTAATTCCTTTTTGATCCAAAGCAGCATATAGATGGTCTGTGAAGTTATTACGGGTGTCCTCGCCTCTGAAACTGAGAAAAACATCATACTCCCATTTGGGCAATGAAGAAGAAGAAGCTATTTCAGAGGTTATGGAAGCCATTGGAAACTTACAAAGCTTCAGTGTGTGTGTGATTTCAGCTGTGGCTTTGGTTAGAGCTATATTATCATATGCGAGTAGTTCCCTTGTAAAGACTCGAAAAGAGAGAACGAATAATTTAAGTCTTCAGCGATTTTTATTTTATTTTTCCTAATTCCTTTTAGCTGTTTTGTAAGTTGTAACTTTCAGGAAACTTTGAGGAAATTTCGTAAGGGATGCTAAGAAAACTTTCAGAAAATATTATACAACTGTGAAGTGTAAACAAAGGCAGATTTCAGAGATATGCTAAGAAAATTGTCTTTGAGGAAACATCATACGCCTTTTCAGCTCTTCTTTTTCTTCCTCTTTCCTGATTTTATGCTTTTCCGGCGTCATGAAAAGGTGGTCAAATGAGTAACTTCAGGGAAATTATTATTATAATTTGTTTTTGTTTTTTTCCTTTTGTTTTTGGGTGTTTGGCTTTATTATCTTGGAAAGTTCGAGGAAATTTCGTAAAGGGGTGCCAAGTATATACGTTTTTTATTTATTTATGGAATATATATGTTCTTTTTGGTTATGCAGGGGCGGTGTGATATGCATTCTGGGAGATTATTATTGTGCCTTGATGTTTTGTATTTAGTTACCATAGATATTGCTGGTATGTATGTAATTAGAAGCATTGGAACTGGTCTCACTGCTTCTGTGAGATAATGTTTTGTATCTGTTTCCAGTTAACCAAAAAAAAAAAAACTTTTAACATATATAAAACTTAGAGAATTAGAGGTGACTTTCTTCTCAACAAGGTTTATATTACTAATCTAATTGAGAGATTTATCCAAAGATAGTCGAATACTTTTTGAATTTTTTACATTATATTATACCATTTTTTATAATAATAAAAAAGGAAAAAAAGTACGTCATTACACGGGAACCTACCTATTTGTGAGGTAGACTAAAATAATTTTATAAAAAATTTAAGAAACTGCAAAAAATAACTCAAAAATTCAGATATTAAAACTTTTGAAATACCAAAAAGTATTAAAGAATCAGATGATTCACTGCTTAGAAATTATTGAAATAAAACAAAATAAATTTAACTAAACAATAGAGAAATATAAGAGAAAGATGGGTTGCATTCGAAAAAATAATTTCAATTATTGCAAGCTTTTTTATCTTGTAAAAAACGGCTAAAGAGAGTTTGGTGGTTCATGTACAAAAATTACTTTTTAAAAAATATATGAAAAACCATAAAATAAAATAAAATTTTAATAAAGTAAAGGAGAAGAAAATAACATAAGAAGAGCTCGTACCTCTACTCGGTTTTTTATTTAAAAATATTGGAGTTTGCTTTACTTTTATAGTTTTCATGTTTAACCTCGCAAATTTAGAGATAAATTATCAATGTTTGAATTTGAGTTTAAGTTGGACTTGTTAGAAAGATAGAGTTTCACTCCTTGTTAAATTTGGATTAAACAAAAATAATTTTGTTTTAAAAAAATGATAATGATGAGTTAGAGTTTATGTTGGACTTATTAGAGAGAGAGAATTTTACTCCTTGTTAAGTTGGGATTAAACAAAAATAATTTTATTTAAATAAAATAATAATTTTATTTAAATATTGTGCTAACGTGAAAAATTGTGAGAGTTTCAGAGATTTCGATTGTATATATATACTAGTCACTAACCCATGCGATGCACTGAAGGTAAGCCATTATGAAATTTCAATCAATTTTATGTTTAAAACATAATGATTAACATAATGCCTCTAGCATAATTCTCCCAAACATGCAATTTTAAGTACCAAGTAGCAACTACTCGATTTATATCTTCAGTGTCACCTTTAAGATCATAAGCAATCACATCCCATGTCCTAAGATCCAATATCAAATAGCCATATCATATATACATATATATATATATATATATATAAGTTTAACATTGTCTAGAAAAAATGAAGTTATAAATATAGTGAAAATATATATGGATTCAATACTTCACTTAGTTTTGAATAGTAGGTTTACCTACCATCCATATGAAAGGAAGAAGTACATTTGAGTAAGAATTCATTGGCGTTACTAATAAGTCCATGAATGTTGGGAAGTATTAATTGATACGGCATTGACAAACTACCTATCAATCAAAAGTTGGGTATAATTTAATTTTAGCGGGTGATTAATTGGATCCTTAACAGTAGCAACAATGTTGTATCTACATATTTATTTGCTCAACTTAGGAGTCCTACTAAAACATAATATGCAAATGAAAAAAAGAAAAAAAATTGAAATCTTCCACACACAAGATTTGTTAATAGTGTACCTCAATTGTAAACCCGATCAAAGAATAGGAGCATGTGAATTGGTCCACAACAGCAACAACACCACTTGATAAGAAAATAGCATCGAAAAGAAATTAGCATTCAAGTAATAGAATAGTATAGAAAATTCTTGTAGACAAAAAGAGCATTAAATTTCCACAAATTATAATGCCCAGTTGAGAATCAAATCTTTGCTACAAAAAACATAATACACAAATGAAAAAAAAAAATTGAAATCTTTTTACAAGATTTTTTAACAGTGTCCCCAATAAGAGTACCAAGAGTCATGAAATATCTAATAACTCACACTAAACCTTCATAATATGATTCAAACATATATAAGAATAGAAATTAAATTCGAAACAATTAAAAACCTTATAAGAAACGACAAAATAGAAAAACAGGGAAAAAATTAAAATATTTTGAAAAGAGAGGGCCAACCGAATTTTTAATAGCATCATCTTGGTGTTTGTATTTCTTGTAGCAAGGAGTTGAAGACTTTTTTTCAAGACGTCGTTCAGGTATTATAAGGAACATCTTTCCTTTTCATACAATAGTTAAAACAAAATAAATATTATATAATCCATAGAACTTCAGAAAACCATGAAAAATACAAACCTCTCTTGTAAGGTTAAATTCACATAATTAAGCCTATCACCATCTAATTTTTTACAATAAAAATATCCAATTAGAATAGTTACAAAGTATCTCCCATATGCCACGCACAGAAACCTAATCGAAAAAGCAATTTAACACTTTCTAAGATATCAAAAAGGTCAGAAAATTGATGAATTATAGTCCATACGAAACACTAAACCTAACAATCTACGCTGAAGAAGAAAGTGGACCGGAGACAGAGGAGAAGATGTTACTATGTTGCATGCGTTTGGGGTTTGTGAAACACCTACCTCTAGGGTTTGTGGAGGAAGATTTTAAAACCCAAATAATAAACCAAAAAACCTATAATGGAATATAGCATTAAAACCTCCCAAAAAAATATTTGTGAAAACCAAAGGTTCTCCACCGTACATAGAGAGAGAGAGGGTGAAGAATCAGAATGAACTTGAAGTTTTTGAGTTTTGTCTCAAGAAATATAAACTAAAATTTATTAGGAAATATGTAAAATTTATAACTACCTGCTGGAACAATGCAACTGAACACCAACATTAGCAAAAAATTGTACTGAAAAGGTTTGTATAAGCACCAAATTAATGAAAAGATACATTCTTCTATGTTTTTAATGGTAGACGTGGCATTAATTTATGTAGCCATGTGGCGTAATGAGAAGTGGTCAACAAAAAGTCCAACGTTTTGGCTATTAGTTATTATTAATTGCTAACCCGTGTGATACACGGGAATAGCTACCAGATGAGTTTCAAGGAAAAAAAAAAAATTATTTATTAGTTTTTTTGGTGGGAATGAATAAAAACCCTAATTATATATATATATATATATATTAAAAGGTGGCCATTAAAAAGGTAGAAACACAAGAAACATGTGAGTCTTCTCCAAAACTTCTATTTGTAAGTTAATTTTCTTTGTTTAATAGTAAAAACATCTAGAAATCAAGCCACACCAATGGTGGCAACAATAATACTGAATGATTTCTTTATTTGGTTACTTTTTCTCAACTCTTTATCTTTAATCTTTCCTAAAAACACATGAAACATGTGGATCATTTCCAAAATTTCTATTTGTAAGTTAGTTTTTTTTTTTTTTTTTGGTTAAATAATGAAATGGTCTAAGAATCAAGCCATACCAACAGTAGCAACAATACTGCTAAACGATTTCTTTACACACCTTACGAATCCTATTCTTCTTAGATTTCTGATTCTATTCCCTACGAATTAAAACAATCCAAAACTATTTAAATATATTATACCACGAAAACTAATAGAGAATCAACCAAATTCATATAATATATTATAACAATGATTGTTATATATATCATACAATTGCAACAGTTATATAAAAGGTCAATTTAGTGGGCCATTAATAATAACCGAACATTAACGAAATCTTTCAAAAAGTTTATCAAATAGTGCAATCAGTTATTGCTATATATAAATATATATTGTGCATTCCAATTCCAAACGATGCGGGCAGTTAGTTTAGAAAAGAAAAAAATTAAGGTTGAAAACAAAACTCCCTTTACGTGCAAACACGATTTTATTTATGCAAAACGCAATCACCAATAGTAGAACTTATATAATTATCTCAATTCAATCATAAAATAACTTCTCAAAACTTATTTGGTGCACACACAGAAACTTTCCATGGAAATCACAAAAATAAATTGAGGAAAATCTGTCTTAAGATTGTTAGATATTATTACACAAATAATTTACTTTTGTAATTTTGTGAATAAGATCAGTAAACAATATATGCACAAATCTGATCATGTCCCTTAGTTAAGGATGTCGTGTTTTGATAGTCTTTATATTATCGATGAACACATAAACGTTTATTGGTAATATTAAAGTTTAATGAATCGTGCTTTTGTATTCTTGAAATCCTTTAATATATATATATATATATGGATTCATATGCATGCATGCGAATCATATAAGCCTTTTAACTAATGCTTTGAACATATATCAGTTCAAGTTTTTTTTTCGGCACTGACTTCAATCGGATTAGTTTAGATCCTTGAATTGATAATATATGCATGATGTTACTTTAACTATGTAAACATTCAAGGAATTCTCTTTTTCGGTACTGATATAGATGCTCTCATGCTAATGCTAGAATTAGATTGTTAGGGTTTATGCCCTAAGAGAAATAAAGTAAAACTTACAAACCAAATGAATACATAATGTTTGATATAAAACTGACCAAGATACAATGATCAACAACATATAGAAGAAGTACTACAATTTCAAGTACAACGAATAGAATTGTGTGTGTCTCTCTCTCTAAAGATTCTTATGAATGAATGAAAAAACTAACTTTTTAAAATGAAATGAGGGATGCTTTTTATAGGCACACTGACACCGGTTCAGAGTAGGTATAATTGTGAATAGACATATTGAAAAGATACAATTGTTCAGTGTTTTTAAATATATACATGGCATAAATTTGTGTAATCACATGGCATAATAAGAAGTAGTCAACAAATAGTCAATTTCAACTATTAGTTATTATATAGATTATATAAATTGTTATTTTTACTTAATATTTTTAAATTACACTACTTTCATACAATTTTTTATGTGTCACAATGGTACGTAATAACAATTTAAAAATAAATTTATAAAAAATGGTGCAACACACAAGTCTATAACTAGTTTTCCTAAAATAGGGAACTAGCTAACTAGATAGTAGGGTGTCTAATGTGAGAGTGCTATTGTTTTTTAGTAATAAACTAATAATACGGACTTTTCCAACAAAAAAACTACCAAATCAATCTCTTGAACATCATTTTCTTTTGAACAAAACGTGGTTACAAACTTAGTTGTAGTCGATAGCTATAATACCCACTAAAACTATCATAACGACTATATATTATGAAATCTAACAATTAGATTGTATGTTCTTTATGTTATTACTTCTTAATATACATGTCAAATTTCTTGTCAATTAAATATTACTTACTATTTGATCCATAAACTTATTTTTTTATGCATAATTTAAAATTTTGATTGTTGACATAGCTATTGATCTTTGATTTTCTATAAATTTTGTAAGCATGGAGAATAAAAAAAAAATATATATATATATATATATATACATATATAACCCAATAGTAGATTTTTCAAAATTCAAATCCAATAAAAAGACACTTAGTAGAGTTGTAGGCTTGTAGCCACTAGCTATTACTAAGTTTGTAGCTAAACTTTATCATTTTTGCTTTATGATAGCTAGAATAGGATTTGAAATCTGATTAACCATCTATGTATTTTAATGCAACCAAATTGTGATAAAATTAATTCAGTCTCAACACTGCTGCCATCTAGGATTTTTCTTCGGTCAACCTCATCAATCGATTGAATTGTTCATGAGTGATCTATATAACCATCATGGATGCATGTATTATGAAATTAGAAAATCAATGAGAAATAATTTGACTAAATGGCTTTTAAGCCCAATAAAGAAGATGGATTTAATCATTAACAGTTTATAGCAGCAAGATGATAGTATACAAACACTCAATGAAAAGAAAAGCAACAGTGAACATTCTCAGGGTTTTGATCTTAGACAGGACTTGGGTTCTACAGTGCCTTTTGCCTCTCCAAAAGCATTGTTGCAGCTAGAACTGACTTGCTTTCCAGCGGTCGAAGACGTCAACTCGATATTGCTCAACTTGATGGCGGTGCAAGCCACATTTTCACTACAATTAAAATTGACTGCTACTTCGGACTTTGATGTCCCACGTATTTTTGAGTAGAGCAGATTGTTTATCTTAACTCCAACTTTCTACCAAAGCACAACAAAATACCAAATTTCTTTTTAGTATTAAGACTCTTTTTAGCTCAGATATTTGTCCCAAATTAAGTAAACATGCATATTTCTCTAAACATAGTACTAATAGGTAAGGTAAAATATGCAAAAAGATAAATTAAGAGCATGGTTGACTTACTGTTGGTGGGCATCCATTTGGGCTACCACAATAGTATTGATCAATAATTATTGGATTTCCAGCATCTATGAATGTCAAATCTGAGAACTGAATGTTCTGAACCTGACCAGCCCCAGTCTACAAAAGATTGAATTAATAATAACAATTTGATTTAAAAGAAATGCAACAACAAATGATTTATAATAAAAAATAAAATAAAGAACTTTTTATACCAAGGTCCGTGTACTTTGAAGGTGTCTTTGGTTGCACTAGAAAACATTTTCAGATATGAAGTTTATTTTCCAACTTCTAAAAGATTGTGAAATAAAAATAAAATTAATGTTTGATGAGAAGAAACTAAGGTTTTTTTTTTTTTTTTTTTTTTGTGGGGGGGGGTGGGGAGAGAGAAAAAAGATAAGAAACTAGTTTAAGATATACATTTTTGTAAGAAGTTTTGGAGATCAATTTAAAGGACCCGGTCATAACCAAGAATTCTCACTTGATATATATATATATATATATACATATATATATACACAGACACACCCAAAGCATAAGAGAAATATCAAAATACTCTCTCTTTTAGGTGTGAGTAACTAGGCTGTGGATTTGACTCTTGTAGCAACTAGCCAAGTGCCATGAACCTAATTTCTTTTCATAGAAAATGCTATTCATGTGCAATAGTTGAAATTTTTAGAGAAGGCATCGTGGACAACGTATTAAAGCATACCTATCAAAAAAGGTATCGTTTTAGAGAAGGCATGTGCAATAGTTTTCTCACCATTGTATTAAAGCAATATTGATTGCTTTGCTAGCTAGAAGATCCATGTGTTTTTCATTTGTAGGCTGCTGACTATTTCATATGATATAAGTGAAGATGAGTTTGACTCTTCATATTATACCTGATATGTCTTGATTCTTGCTCCATTTTGTGTCCCATTCAAGATAGAATGCTTCACATGTATATTTGATACATTTACCACATTTCCATCACCGCCTAAACTTCCAATGCTATCACCAATGAAGTATCAAACCAAAGATCTTAAAAGTATGAAGTTCTTGCAAATTAATTTCAAAAGGAAAAAATGAAACAAAATAAACTAAAAAAATTGTGAAAGACATGATAAAGAAGATGTTTATCACTTGTTTTCCGATTCATTTCCATTGAACCTATTATAGGTTAAGGTTACCTCACTTTTTTAACGTGTTACAATAGTGGTTATATATTTATCATGCATGCAAATTCAAACAGACAAAATTAGTACCATAAATTTTTCTTAAATTAAATTTTTTTTAATTTGACTGATGAAATTTCAATTCGACCAAATTTTATGAACAAGAAAAAACAAGAAATATTTAAGCCTTAAGTATAGAAAGGTAATGTCTTCGGTATTTAATAAAACATCCAATTCGTAGGATGTTATAAGTCAAGCTAATTTACTTCTTTATCCAACAAGCCTCAAAGTGTACCTCACAGAAGTGTTCCACATCATTTTTGCAGTTAAATATCCCTTTCGGCCTAGCCCTTTTTTACTGGGCCCAATGGGCTAGGCATAACAGGCTGTGAACTAGTCTACGCGTTGGGTTAGACTGGGCCGAAAAGGAAAACCGTAGCCCATGACCCTGCTCACGGGTAATGTCAATTTTATCTTTAACATGTTCGGCTAATTGATTGGGCCTAATGGACTACTCATAGGCTTGTATTAGCATCTTATTGTATTAGTTTTTACAAAAAAAAAAAAAAAAATCAATTTTTTTTAAGGGAATAATCAAATTATTTTGTTAAGGAAAGAATCAAAGAATTCAAAACTAATTTAATTTTTTTTACAATCAAACCTATTTAATTTTTTGTTATGTTGATAGAAACCTATTTAATTTTTTTTATTAAGGACTTAAATGATTTTTTTTATAAAAATAAAAAATTTCAAAAGGTTAATTCAAAGTTGCAAAACTACTATAAATATATATATATATATATATATTGTGGGGCTCCAAATATTTAGCAACCCCGGCCCACTCCACATCAGGCCCAAGGTCCACGCCGAGGAGAGGGCATAATCCAAGGATAAGCGGACGAGGCCCAAGTCGTCCAGGGACCTCGTCGAGGAGGCATTTGTCTTTGGCAGGCCGACGTTGAAGGAAAGGAGCTGTCACTCACTCATTAAATGCACGCCACCAACATTCTGATCACATCAATGGTGAATTGACCAGCCAACAATGATGCCTTAGTTGCTTCAACTAAGAGAAAGCCTGCAAATAAAAGGAGGACCGAAAAAGGAGAAAAAACAAAAAGGGGATCTTCAGGGTGTCCAAGGACAACCCTTGTATATGTCAGTTCTAAGTAAAGAGATCCTCGGACTAGATCCTCATCTTCAGGGTGTCCAAGGACAACCCTTGTATATGTCAATTCTAAGTAAAAAAATCCTCGGACTAGATCCTCGGACTAGGCCGAGAACAAAATTTCTTCATGAAAATTTAGCCGAAGTCATCGTTATTATCCTCACAAACACTTAGTCAAATTCCTTTATTATTATTTCTATGAATCTCACGCCGATTATTATTTGCTTTGGTGGTACTTAGCCCTTCTACCCACGCTCTATAAATTTTATTGTTTAGGTCCAATTTAATTTGAGTCTTTACATATATATATATATATATATATAGGAAACTAAATTTAGTACAATCACTTTAAGAGTCTATTTGGTTGAGTGGAAAACTAGGAGATAGAAAATGGGAGAAAAGGGGGAAGAGGAGTGTTTGATTGAGAAAGAAAATGGGAGAGAAAATGGTGGGGCCAATAAGTTTTCTATATGGGCCCACCAAATTCTAGCACCCCCCATTTAAAGAGAAAATAGGGGAGAAAAGAGGGGGCTAATAGTAATTACCATTTTGTGTTGGATTAGTGCCCTTAAATCCTATTGTATGATGCTATGTATGATATTAAGTGCGACATTGTGTATGATATTATATATGACTTAATATTATGATTAATAAAGTTGCCTTATTATTATCTGAAATAATGGTAACATAAATGATGATTCCTGGAATATCAGTGGGCTGAAAGCTCCGGGCGCTGATGATTTGGTGAGTGAACTCTGAAAAAATAAACAAAGAGTCAGAGGAGACCGGTATGGGCCGGTCAAGAACCCTCCGATGACAAAGTCAGTGATCCTGAAATTCCAAGAAGTAAAAGAGTATATTTTGTTTTTTAGTTTTTTTCCTCCTTCATTTCGTCCATGGCCTTCTTCATCTGATTCAACTCTTTTTCCAAATGGGGTACCCTTCGCGAAGCGGTACTTCTTGATTGACTTCCATGTTGAAAGTTCTCTCCGTCCTCTTGACTCTGAATTTGCCCTCCTTCTAGCGCCAGTTGGCGCCGTCTGTGGGGGAGAATTTGAGTCTCTAGAATTTGTACGTTTGAATTTCATCGTTAAAATTCTACAATTTCCTTCTCCGACAAAGGGCTGAAATGGTCCGGACCAGGTCAAGGGTCACTAGTCCAGGCCCTCAACCAAGTAGAAATGCCTCTAGTAACCCTCACCATGACCGTCAATCGGCTCCTGCTATGCAGCCTTCATCAGCCCAACGCATGCAATCCATGGCGGCTGCAATGGCAGAACTAACTCGCCAGAATCAGGAACTGCAAAGAGAAGTTAATTTAAGAAGGCAGACACACTCAGAGCATGAAGAAGAAGGGCAAATTCAGAGTCAAGAGGACGGAGAGAACTTTCAACATGGAAGTCAATCAAGAAGTACCGCTTCGCGAAGGGTACCCCATTTGGAAAAAGAGTTGAATCAGATGAAGAAGGCCATGGACGAAATGAAGGAGGAAAAAAACTAAAAAACAAAATATACTCTTTTACTTCTTGGAATTTCAGGATCACTGACTTTGTCATCGAAGGGTTCTTGACCGGCCCATACCGGTCTCCTCTGACTCTTTGTTTATTTTTTCAGAGTTCACTCACCAAATCATCAGCGCCCGGAGCTTTCAGCCTACTGATATTCCAGGAATCATCAATAAATATTCGGACATTATCACATAGTCCAAGAGATGCATAGTATGTAATTTATGTGATTTAGTCACAGAAGATATAAGTCATAAGTTCTTTGTAAACTCAGAATTATAATTTGTAGTCAGTAATGAAATTGGGCATTTCATCTGCGAAGACTATAACATATCAATTACGATGATTTGTCTTGATCATGGAAATGAAGACTTCTAGTTGATATATTGATATGTTTTAAGAGTTAAGATATATTGAACTAGACCGCTATGAGATTTATTATTCTCCTAAAGACTGTTAAATGAATAATAAATCTCACGACTTATATTTGCATGAACTCTTAATCTTGAGAGAATAATGGACCTGATCATGAAGTGTAGGTTGCTTTGATATATCAGGAGTGAGATTTAAAGTAACGGTCAAAATCTTAGTATGTTGGGCAGCCACATTTAGTGTTGATGGACCATATATTCTCAAGATGGAATTCATAGTCTCTTAACGGAGATACAAAATATTCCCTTGAGATAAGTTTAATGGGTTTGTTATTTAGAGAGTTAGGTCTAATCACTTTGGTTAGAAATTACTAAAGTATATATTTATGGAATTGGATTTTATAAATATATGATGGATAACTTAAAATGATTAAACCGTGTACTCAAGAATTAAGATGTAGTAATCTACAAAGTGGCAGTCTACATTTATGACTTTGTATTACTACGAATATTTTATGAAGGGGTTGCATGTACAATAAAGTCTTGGGATATAATTTATAGATAAGGCCTGTAATGCAACTATATTTATATAGTAGTATTAAATATAGTTAATGGTAACTTTGGACTTGTCAAAAGTTGATAGAAAAGCCCAAGGCCCATTGAAGCTAGTGTCTTATTAGTCCCTTTTGGTCCCACTCCAAGCCACTTACTAAATCCCAATTGGAAATGTCTAAAAGGTTAGCCTAATTAAATAATCAGTTATAAGGAGAGAAACATATAGATTTTGAAAGATGAACAATTTACATGAAATGGTGTATGTGAGTGTTGAACACTCTCTAATTCTCTCTTGAACAAATTCATATAACTGATTGAGAGACCACACATCTTGGGCGTTAGTGGAATTGGAGTGAAGATTAAAAGTATTCCCAAGTGCTTACAATCTTTGTTTTGAAATTCAACACACCAAGGTACACTCTTTTGTTCTTGTATTCTGAAATTTACATAATGTATGTTATTAATTTCGAATGAAGTAGATCCGTTAATTTTTCCACTGCGCACATGCATATTTCCATCAAATGGTAACAGAGTGGTCTTCAATTTCGAATTGTATAACATGTTTTGTGAATTTTGGAATTAGAAATTATAGTTTCATATTGTAAGAAGATTACACATTTAATTTTCTGCATGGTTGTTGAAACTATGATTTGATAAAAACTGATATTGGTGTTATGATGTTGTTTAAATTTGAATTTAAGTATGTTAAATTGATCTTTAAGGCTATAGCATCAATAAAAATTCAGTTTTGATATCATTCTCTAACTATCATGTTCGTATGTTAGTTGTTTGTTCAAGAAGAACCGTAGAAAACAGCCTTAGAAAATTTTTGGAAATTCGAGTTTAACGAGTTTCGATCAATCGAAAATCACTTTCGATCGATCAAGTGAAACAATGATCAGACTTATTAAATAGATTGATTTTCGATTACTAGTTGATTGATCGAATTTGTTTTTCGATCAATCGAGAGGCAATCGAGTATCGATTGAACAAGTTAGGTGGTTAAGTTTGAATTTTTTAATTTTTTCGATCGATCGAGGGGCACATTCGATCAATCGAAAGAAGGAAAATCAGAATTTTTCCTAAGTGTTTTCACATGTAAAAGGAGTAAGGTTATGTGTAATTAGATTATGCATGTTCCAAAATTAAAAAACTTTATTTTAAAATATCTAGTGGGAGAAAGATACAAGGGTTGGATCTCACGGCCTCCATTGTCGATTTATAGTAGTGTGATTAAGCACCTTGACTTGGCGTATATGCTTTGCTTCCTTTGGAGGGTGTTTAATTCATGGTACTATAGGTTAAACTTCTTAATGATGGATGAAGTGTGTTTTTACATTGAGAACGACCACGCTTCCGTGGAGTTACTTGGTGATTTACATTGATTCTAGGTAATGGTGTACACTAGACTAAATGTAATGTTAGCCTCCCTTCGAAGATATATCATTATTACTTAGAGGCTAAAGGAAAAGCGGCAAATTATTTTTGTTTGGTAAGAGTTACCATGATAGCATTAATAATGAGAATAATTCTCGCCTGATCATAGTGATTGGTATGACCTCGCTTCCGAGGAATATTAATTGCAGGATTGGGTTGTCATTGCATATATTATATTATGGTTTTATTAAGGTTCTGTACTATATGTTTATATGCTAAATTAATAATGTCCAGTTTACTTATTATATTCATGTTTATTATTTTCAGATTTGAACATGACATCATTTAGCCCACTTGTAACTATTCTTAATCAAAACAAACTGACTGAATCTAACTATGTTGACTGAAAAAGAAATTTGGACATTGTTCTTACTGCTGAAAAGCACAAATATGTGCTTACTAAACCATGTCCAAGCTTTCTTTCATTAGATGCTCCTCCTAAGGAAAAACAACGATATGATCGTTGGCAAAAATCTAATGAGATGGCCAAGTGCTACATCCTAGTATCTATTTCAAATGTTCTACAACATCAATTGTAGGATGTAGAACTAGCTTCGGACATTATGCTAAGTCTGAAGGAGATGTTTGGTGAGCAAGGCCATTCTCCAAGGCAAGAAACCATGAGGCAAATTTATAATACCAAAATGGCTGAAGGTAGTTCAGTAAGGGAGCATTGTCTTACAATGATCTCTAATCTAAATACATTGGTAGTTTTAGGTGCCGATATTGATAGAGAATCCCAAGTGGATATGATACTCCAGTCACTACCAAAATCATTCAAGGAATTCAAACTTAACTATAATATGAACAAAAAGATTTATATATTGTCTGAATTGATGAATGAATTGGTAGCGGCGGAAGGCATCCTTGGTACTTCTAATGTTGAAGCCAATATTGGTGAAACTTCTACTTCTCAACCTAAGTCGAAAGGCAAGGGTAAGAAGAAGAAGAAGAAGAAGAAGGACTTCACCAAGCAAAAGGGTAAACAAATTGCCTTAGGGGTTGCTGACAAAGGAAAGAAGCTCAAAGGAAAATGTTTCCATTGTGGTGAGAAAGGACATTGGAAGAGGAATTGTCCAATATTTAAGGCTGCCAAGAATAAAGGTATGAATAATACATTCCTTCTTGAAATATGTTTGGTACAGAATCCCACGAATTCTTGGTGTGTGGATTCAGGTTATAAAGAGACCAGAAAACTTAAAGAAGGGGAGTTGTTTCTTACTTTGGCTGATGGGAGCAGGATTTCAGTTGTAGTTGTTGGTGTTTATAATTTATGTTTTGAATCTAGAGTTCTAATATTGGAAGACTGTTTGTATGTACCTAATGTTCGTAGGAATTTAATTTCCGCTACTTACTTAGGTAAACATGGATATTGTGTTATCCTAAAAGACAATGTTGTAATAAAAAAAGATAAAGTGTTTATCTTTTCTGACAATATTGTGGATGGTCTTTATATTTTAACTCTTGATAAGCATGAATTATATAATTCTGAATTAGATAATAACTCCCATGTGAAATCATTAAAAAGAAAATTTCCTTCTACTAGTGATGCATATCTTTGGCACTTGCGTTTGGGTCATATTAATTCAAATAGGATTCAAAGATTGATCAAAGATGGACTATTAGAGCCCATGGACTTTGATGAATTTCCAGTTTGTGAATCTTGTTTGGAAGGGAAAATGACCAAACGACCTTTTAATGCAAAAGGTAGAGAGCCCAAGATTTGCTAGAGCTAGTGCATTCTGATGTATGTGGCCCTATGTCAATCCAGGCAAGAGGTGGCTATGAGTATTTCATTACTTTCACTGATGATTACTCTAAATTTGGTTATGTGTACCTAATGAAACGGAAGTCTGAAGCCTTTGAAAAGTTCAAAGAGTTTAAGGCTAAAGTTGAGAATCAATTAGGCAAACACATAAAGGCTATTCGATCTGATCGTGGTGGCGAATACCTTCTTGGGGATTTTAAGGATTACTTAACTAAGAATGGGATTGTTTAACTAAGAATGGGATTGTATCCCAATTGATTGCACCTGGAACTCCACAACAAAATGGTGTAGCGGAAAGAAGGAATAGGACTCTTTTAGATATGGTTAGGTCCATGATGAGTTATTCAACTCTACCTATTTCTTTTTGGGGATATGCCTTAAATACAGCAATGTATCTTCTGAATTTAGTACCTTCGAAGTTTGTTCCTAAAACACCTATGGAGTTATGGAATGGGCGTAAGCCTAGTATGAGACATCTCCATATTTGGGGTTATCCAGCACATGTGTTAAAAGGAAAGTCTGACAAGTTACAGTCTAAAACAGAAGTGGTTTTCTTTGTTGGGTATCCAAAAGGAACTATTGGAGGTTTGTTCTATAGTCATAAAGAGAATAAAGTGTTTGTTAGCACAAATGCCAAATTCTCGAAAAATGACTATATGAATGATTATACTCCTAGAAGTAGAGTTGTGTTGGTTGAAATGAATGAACCTATAAATGAACAACCAATGGATAAAACTAGGGATAATGTGGCTGTATTAGATACACTACAAGATACTACCCATGAGATGTCTAGTACACAGGTGCCTCGTCATAGTGGGAGAATTGTTCGGCCTCCTAGAAGATTCATAGGTTTGGGATAAACTTATGAAGCTATCTTAGAAGAGGCTGAATCGGATCCCTACACTTATAAAGAGGCAATGAATGATAAGATGCACATCATTGGGTCCAAGTTATGAAATTTGAATTAGATTCCATGTATTCCAATCAAGTTTGGGATTTTGTTAAGGCGCCAAATGACATTAAACCTGTTGGTTGCAAATGGGTTTACAAGAGAAAGAGAAGGATAGATGGAAAGGTTAAAACCTTTAAAGCAAAGCTAGTGGCGAAATGGTATACACAAAAAAAAGGTATTGATTATGATAAAACCTTTTCTCCAGTAACAATGCTTAAATTTATCTGAATTCTCTTATCCATTGCTACTCATTTTGATTATGAGATTTGGCAAATGGATGTCAAGACTGCATTTCTTAATGGCTATCTTGAAAAAGAAATCTATATTATGCAACCGGAAGGTTTCATAGCAAAGAATCAAGAACATATGGTATGCAAGTTGAAAATGTCCATTTATGGACTTAAGCAAGCATCTAGGTCATGGAACATCAAATTTGATCAAGCAATCAAGTCATTTGGTTTTGAAAAAAATCTTGATGAACCATGTGTATACAAAAGACATCGAGATAAAATAATAATGTTCCTAGTGTTTTATGTTGATGATATTCTACTCATTGGAAATGATGTAGGGGTAATGTCATCAGTAAAGGTTTGGTTTTCAAGCCAATTTGATATGAAGGACTTGGGTGAGACTAACTTTATTCTAGGGATCAAGTTTTGGCGAAATCGCAAGAATAAAATATTAGGCTTATCACAAGCTGGATATATAAATAAGGTTCTAGAACGGTTTAGCATGCAAAACTCCAAGAAATGACTGCTTCCTTTTAGACATGGAGTTCCTCTGTCTGATGACCAAAGGCCTAAGAATCAAGAGGAAGAAGACATGATGAGACAAGTTCCATATGCTTCTGTAGTAGGAAGTCTCATGTATGCCATGCTTTGTACTAGACCAGATATTTGTTATTCAGTTGGCATGGTCAACCGATATCAATTAAATCCAAGACCAAAACATTGGCAAGCTGTAAAGCATATTCTCAAGTATCTACAGAGAATGAGAGATTATATGCTTGTTTACCGAAGTGAGGATTTGATTCCCATTGGCTATACAAATTCAAATTTTCAATTGGATCTAGATTTCAGAAAATCCACTTCAGGATGTGTTTTCACCTTGAGAGGTGGAGCCATTAGTTGGCGGAGTATTAAGCAATCTTGTATTGCAAACTCCACTATGGAAGCTAAGTACATTGCTGCTTGTGAGGCAGCAAAAGAAGCTGTATGGCTCAAGAAATTCCTTTCTGGCCTTAGTATAATGAGAATGGAGCAAGTTCCAATCACATTATTTTGTAACAATAGTGGAGCTGTTGCACAATCTAAAGATCCAAGGAATCACAAGAAAAGAAAGCACATTGAGAGGAAGTACCATATCATTCGAGATATTGTTGCTTGTGGAGATGTGGTGATAGAAAAGATTGAAAGTGCAAACAATCTAGCAGATCCATTTACTAAAGTCTTGCCTCAAAGGACTTTCGAGTCGCATTTGGAAGGAATGAGAGTTAGATTAGTGCACAATAGTCTTTAGGGCAAATGGGAGATTGTTAGGATGAGTGCCCTTAAATCCTATTGTATGATACTATGTATGATATTAAGTGTGACATTGTGTATGATATTATGTATGACTTAATATTATGATTAATAAAGTTGTTTTATGATTATCTGAAATAATGGTAACATGAATATTTGGACATTATCACATAGTCCATGAGATGCATAGTATGTCATTTATGTGATTTAGTCACAGAAGATATAAGTCACAAGTTCTTTGTAAACTTAGAATTATAGTTCGTAGTTGGTGATGAAATTGGACATGTCATATGCGAAGACTATAACATATCAATTACGATGATTTGTCTTGATCATGGAACTGGAGACTTCTAGTTGATATGTTGATATGTTTTAAAAGTTAAGACATATTGAACTGGACTGCTGTGAAATTTATTATTCTCCTAAAAACTGTCAAATGAATAATAAATCTCACGACTTATATTTGCATGAACTCTTAATCCTGAGAGAATAATAGACCTGATCATGAAGTGTAGGTTATTTTGATATATCAAGAGTGAGATTTAAAGTAACGGTTAAAATCTCAGTATGTTGGGCAGCCACATTTAGTGTTGATGGAAAATATATTCTCAACATGGAATTCATAGTCTCTTAACAGAGATACAAAATATTCCCTTGAGATAAGTTTAATGGGTTTGTTATTCATAGAGTTAGGCCTAACCACTTTGGTAAGAAACTACTAAAGTATATATTTATGGAATTGGATTTCATAAATATATGATGAATAACTTAAAATGATTAAACCAGGTACTCAAGGATTAAGATGTAGTAATCTACAAAGTGGCAGTCTACATTTATGACTTTGTATTACTACGAATATTTTATAAAGGGGTTGCATGTACAATAAAGTCTTGGGATATAATTTATAGATAAGGCCTAGAGTGCAACTATATTTATATAGTGGTATTAAATATAGTTAATGGTAACTTTGGACTTGTTAAGAGTTGACAGAAAAGCCCAAGGCCCATTGGAGCTAGTGTCTTATTGGTCCCTTTTGGTCCCACTCCAAGCCACATACTAGAGCCCAATTAGAAATGCCTAAAAAGCTAGCCCAATTAGATAATCAGTTATAAGGAGAGAAACATACAGATTTTGAAGGATGAACAATTTACATGAAATGGTTTATGTGAGTGTTGAACATTCTCTAATTCTCTCTTGAACAAATTCATATAACTGATTGAGAGATCATCCATCTTGGGCGTTAGTAAAATTGAAGTGAAGATTAAAAGTATTCCCAAGTGTTTACAATATTTGTTTTGAAATTCAACACACCAAGGTACACTCTCTTGTTCTTGTATTCTGAAATTTACATAGTGTATGTTATCAATTTCGAATGAAGTAGATCCGTTAATTTTTCCGCTGCGCACATGCATATTTCCATCATTCTGCCCCCTACTCCTTCCTTCACTCTTTGACGTTGGTTTTCTCTTTTCTTTTTTCTTTTTATTTTCTTCTTTTTTCTCCCATTAACGTTTGTTATGAATTTTTTATACCTAACTCCAATCTTTTTCCCTAATAAAATTTTTATTAAGAAAATTATTTAATAGGTTATGAGAGTAGATTTCCATAAACAATCTTTTATATCCTCTCATTTTTTTTCTCAACCAAATAAAAGAGTTTTCCATTCTTTCACTTTTTCACCCCCTGCAACTAAACATCATGAAAGAAAACTGAAATCTTTTATATCCTCCGTATTTTCTATCCTCCTACTTTTCTATTCTTCTAACCAGATGAACCCTAAGTATCTTAGTGGCTAAGGGAGTACTTTTAAATAATTCTTCTATCCTGTCTCAAGTTCAAGTTCAATCCCTCATACTTCCCCCCACACCCCCCCCCCCCCACCCCCTCTAAAATAATTTTGTTATAAATTCCAAGTTGACAAATTGGACATCGGGTTAGGCCAACAGGCTGGGCTAATGGGTCAACCCACTAGGCATACATGGGCATAAAAACTATCCTAGCCCATTGGGCTAACCATGGGCCTCAATAGTAACGGGTTAGGCCGCCAATTAGTCCAATGGCCATCAGGCTACTAGATCAAGCTATGGGTTGTGGGCTATTTGGTGACCCTAGTTTTGTCTCAAATAAACAATTTCACTCCATCAATATAAGATGATGGTTGAAGTTATAAATTAAAACAACATTGAGCATGTGAATTAATTATCACGCAAAGAAAAAAAAAATTAAGTCTCTAATGGTTTTCAACTCAAAAGGTTTATGGATGAAAATATCTCATTCGAAGATATCAAAAGCTCATAACCCTTTTTTTTTTTAGATCTTGTTAGGTTCAATAGATTAAATGTTGCTAACTTATGACAAAAAGGTTGATTCTTGTGATTCACAAGGTGTTGTATTTCAAGTTCAAGATGAAGACCCAAGATCAACTCAAGGAAAGAGTCATTTCTAAAATCTCGACACATCCTCAATCAATCAAGTTGTCTCGACATATTCGAGATCAATTGAGAATTGTAGATTCAGTTTTTGATTTGATGCATTTTGCATTAAGTCAGCTATATGAGTGAGTTATGTAACCCTTATTAGAGTGCCTATATAAAGATGCATTATACATGACTTTTATAAGGTGGTAGAGACAGATACCCTAATCTATTTAGAGAGAAGATCATAGCCTCCATCTAGTGACCCATGTGTTAATAATAAATATTATTTAAGTTGTATCCAATTGGTGAGATTAGAAGTTAAAGTCAAGAGCCATCATCCCTAATATTGCTGCTATGGAGAAAATATTCATGAGGGTTCTTGAAGTCACAAATGGGACATTCATGTGGAAAAAGTGCAAGCTAGAAGAGGCCATAGATTTGGAGCTGTGTGTGATCATATTAATAAGTACTACATAAGGTAGTATTAGAATTAGAGATAACTATATTGCACGTATTGGTGGACCAGATTCCACTAGGGATGGTGATAAATCCCTGAAGAGTTTTCCTCGTCAGAGTTTTCTCTTCACAACCATATTGCTTGTGCTATTCTCTTTCCACACTTTTTTATTTTGGTGTTATTGATTTGTCACTTCAATTAACTAAAACTAAATTGAAAAGCATTTCTTTTCTTTTTTTTTTCAAAATCTTAAATTTCTTTTCTACTTTTTTTATAAAAAAAAAAAAAAAAAAAAAATCAAACAAAAGATTTGTTAAGGAAATCAAATATATTAATAGAGTGCGCTTTGCCTTCTCTTACCTTATCCCGTGACCTGGCCCACAATTCACATAAGTGATGTTTACATCTGAAATTCCATCTCCAATAGAAACACAATCATCACCTGCTTGCCAATATTAACAACATCAGGTTATTGTTTTATATCAAATATGTCAATTACTAACAAAAGAGTTAGATACCAACAGCCTTGTAGTTAAGTAGCATTTTTTTATTCTCCCATTGGAGAGAACATAGGTTCAATACCATCCTCCTTTTTGGCCCCATTTGTGTCAATCAAAAAAAATTTCTAGAACAAATTTTCCTCATTTCTGGGTGTTTAGGGCGACTTTTTCAAACCAAAATCAGTTTCTATTTAAATAATAAAAATCATTTTAAGTAAATGTCAAAAAATGGTTTCCAAAAAAGTTTGAGGAACACAATACCTAAAAATAAATAATATTTCTTGAAATTATTTCAGCTAAAAACATTTTCTAACAAATACATTTTAAGGTGGAACAAATGGCGTCTTACTGTAAGAATTAAAAAACTAAAAATAACAATAACAAAAGAGAGTTGGCATTTTTAAAAGTTTTATAAGCATAACATAATGTTGTGTTACATTTCAGGGCAAAGCTAGGGAGTTGAGAGAGAGTGATTGTCCCTTAGCATTGGATTTGAATTCACGACCTCCAAATAACATACCAAGTTAAATTAATGACTGCTCCAAAAAAAAAAACAAACTACTAAGGAATTATGAATTTAATCATTCAATCTAATAGCTAAGTGTCAATAGCCTTATAATTCAACTGGTTGACATCTCCTGATATTTCTTAAAAAAATATTTTTGATTTAAATTTCCTAATTATCAAATTTTATATATATATATATATATATATATAAACATTCGTGTTTGGGAATCCCAATAAAATGCAAGAGATTTAGAACGGCAAAAGGGAAGACAATTACCAACACCGATAAATGAGTTGTTGATGAATATATGATTTGAAGCTTGAATATGAATCCCATCTGTGTTTGGACTCTCATCGGGAGATATTATGTTTAGGCCTTGGAATTCAACATCATTGCATCCCAATAGAAGAATATGGGTTTGGGGACTATTCACTATTTTAATTTGGCTCATGTGGATGTCATTGCTTTTATGGAATCTGAGTGCCTGCAAAGAGTCAATAATATAGAACACCAAACAATTTGCTGTAAATTAAAATCAAATAGGAACAGTGCCATCGGCAAAGAGTAATAAACTAATAATTTTAGCTATATGCTACAAAGTTTACTCCAACCTTGTTTTAAACTGATGTGTGGTACTCACCAATTATATAAGATCGAATTTATAACCACATAATGCTAAAACTTATAATATCTATAACGATTTTCTTACTCAATAATCAAAAAGCATTACCTAAAAATAATTTTTCTTTTATGGTATTACTCAATAACAATAATAATAATATTAAGAAATTTTTATATTGGCTAAATTCCACAACGTTTGTAATGAAAAATATTAAAATTTAATTGTTTTTCAATTTTTTTTGTAATCATTTGGTATAAATTAGGATGAAGTTTGAAGAAATTTGTTCACCATGCATGATTGAGAATTTTAGTTGAGTGAACTGGTGATTGGTCAAGCCATATCAAGCAATTCAAAAAGATGTTTAAGAGAGAGTTTCACCATGTTGTGCTAAAAACATGTTCGAGCGAATCTGTTAAGGAAACCACCGATTTTTCTCTAACAATTAATTTGTGGCCAATCATCCCATGCAACCTATACCATAAATGAGAACAAAATAAAACCCTAATGATCAATAGAGAAAGATAACACAAGAATTCTTTGAAAAAACCTTGTCAAATCCACAAAGTCTTTCACCCTCTCCAATTAATTACCAAACACTTAAGAGAATTTTATCACCCAAACACAAAGGTCGCCTGTTGACTGTTGTGTATTTCAGTGTTGTAGCAATACCACATAGACAAAGCCAAATTATCAAGAAGCCTTGAAGTAACCAAAAAATTGGTTTGGCAGTTAGCATATCAACTTGCAGTATACAATAATTTTGAAGACAAAAGGTTGGATTCAACAATTGCAAGCAAGAGTGGGGAGCATGAGTACAGTGTCTCTTTACATGCAAGGTAAGTTTTGCAAGTGAATATGAATCTTTATCGTGGATTTGACGAGTTGGGCTTGGCCCCAGAGTGTTTTCTGATTGAATTTTCACTTCATGAACAACTTATTGTCTATGCATGAAAGAGTTGTTTTGTTTTTGTTGATTATTTGCTTTATCTATATTATAATTGAAATTGGTTTATTAACTACCCAAATACATTTATAGAAAAATCAATATAATTGTTACTAACTCGACTTAGGGATCTAAACATTGATTTTCAATAATAATAATAAAAAACAGCTTTAAACATACCGTAGGTGCACCTCTGCCACAATCCTGTACTAGAAAAAGTAACCTTGTTACAATTTTTTTTGGGTGAAAAACAATTTGGAAGAAATTTTAAAATTACCAAAAAGTATATAGCAGGGAAATCTGAATTGCGAATGACTATATAATGCTTGTGGACTAAAAAAAAGTATTTGATGTACCTTCAGGTCAGGATGATATCTGCATGAGATATCCCACCAGCCCTTTCCACGACCATCTATTAGGCCAAAACCTCTTATGTAGAGCCCAGTCACATGTTCAAATTCTATAAATTTCACAACATCGTTGAAATCCTTCCAACGCTTAGGACTAGAAGGTGCAAATAAGACTCCCAATAACTGCAAAAAAAAAAAAAAAAAAAAAAAAAAAAAAAAAAACCATTTGAGTCATCCATTTGTCATCTAACTAAAATTTTCTCAAAAGTGTTTTTTTTTTTTTTTTTTTTTTTAAGACTATCTAAGCATTTCTAATCATATCTTGTATTTAATAAAGCTAACTAAATAAACCAAATTAATATATGTTTATAACATACACAATCAAATTGATTAAGTTCAAAAGTGATAAACTAATAACACATGACATGTGATCCAAAATAATAATTTATTTTCACTATATTCATCATCTTGCTTAATTATCTACATCTAAGTCAATGTTATTATTATGTTCATTATCTTGCAAAAAATTTTTATTTAATGACTTTTTCTTCTTCTTCATCAACATTTACCATCTCTTTTTGTCTTTTTATTTTAATAATTTTTCCTTTATATTTCTTCTTGGCATTTTAGCTTCTTAGACTTATAACAATAACAAAAAAAATAATTAGATTGTCATTTGATACATTATTCATAGTATAAAAAAGAAAAATGCAAATATGAAGGTGAAGTGTAAAGTGTGTAGTCCAATTAAAGTTAGTAGGAAAAACAAAACAAAAAAAAAATTATGGTCATGGACATGGACACGTTATTTTATTGTTCTCAATTAAGTATCCCAATAATTTTGGTTTAAAAACAAGTCTAACAACTTGTTGTGCTCAAATAAAAGCACAAATTCTAACCAAAAAAGAAAAAACTCATTTTAAATCTACATATCTTTGTATTGTACAATTTTACAATGCAATATGATTCATATAATTCAAACTTATGTATCATACGATTCATGAGCAATTTTAATACACCTTTATGATCGAAACATTTTATTCACAATATAATACATGTGATACTAGCAACTATGTTTTTAATCTATCTATTCTCGTTATTACTGCATTCGTAGGAATGCATTTCAAAATAAACACAATTAGTTATATATATATATATATATATATCTATTCTCGTTATTACTACATTCGTAGGAATGCATTTCCAAATAAACAGAATTAGTTTTATATATATATATATATATATGTGTGTGTATAAGTTAATTTAATACTTGCACAGTATTTCTTTTCTTTTTTTTTTAATTTTTGTCAACTTTTCTAAAAAACTTTTATAGATATAACTTTGTAGGATATGTAAATTGTTTGGTCTTGATTATTCTATTTTAGTAAAAAAGAAAAGTAGCGTGGATTTATATTTTATTCTATGTAAATTGTGTAGTCTTGATTATTCTATTTTGTTATTGTGTTAGTAGATAAAAAAAAATATATATATATATATATATTTAAAAAGAGAACTTTATCATTTTTTTTAAAGAGATATATTATAATTAATAATAAATTTTGGTAAAAACAAATTGAGGAAAATTTGGTTTATTTACAAATAAGCTTTAAGTAAATTGAGTTAGGAGTAATTTCAAATCAGATAGATTCTCCTCATAAAATTAGAAAATGCAATTAGAATCTTATTTATTTAGATCATTACTAAGCTTCTACTTTAATATTTTATATGGACTTATAATTTTAAATCAAGTGTAATGAATTCATTATGTTGTACATCTATTTTTCTTTTATGATCTCAGGCAATATATAGGAAAACGAAGAAATAAGTTCTAAAAATAAAAAGGAAACATTTGAGGTTGAACTAATTTTACGCTAGCTCTAGCTCTATGTTCATGCACACATACATGATACAACCAAGGTATTCATGACAAAACAGCATGCAAAAAGAGTTTATGAAGGATTAACAAACATGACATTTGCCAGGGGTAGTATCCATGGATCACAATAATGGCATGTCATCTTGAGACGCAAGAAACCTCTTTTGGGAAATATAATGTAAAAGCCCCTAATCAAACCCAAGGCCTTTAAGCTTGATCATAAATTCTGAGGAAGCAAAAATTATTTACCTAAACAATTAAGCTCCCAAACATTTTTGGCCATTCAATAAATCTTAGTTATTAAATCTAATTATTTAAATCTAAAATAAAAAAGAATGTCAAATTATACTTCTTATGACTTACTGCAAAATAAACTTGAGACTTGCAAGGACCGCTAAAGGTTGTTGGTCGCAAGAAAAATTGCTTTTTTGGAATATGCATAGTAGGTTCTCCCGTCTCTGCATTGCATGTATCATTCCATGCCTTCAAAAATGCCTTGATATACCAAAGTATTAACATGTTAGTACACTAGAAATGCTTAAAATTGAAAGAAATATAAAGAATTTTTATCACCCTCAAGTCTTAATGTGAGTGTCAATTTGAAATTCTTGAAATTTTATTATAATCGGTTAACTTCTTGGATATAAATATATATATATATATATATACACAAACATACATTTAAAATGTTTGCAAAAAATCAAATACTCTATTAATATTTTCTCATTAAAACCTTACGAATTCAATTCGGTGATGTATAATATGATTTCTGTTAAATTATCAATAAATTTTGATTTGTAATAACATTCTGAGAGAAAATTTGATTTGTCATTAGACTAATTTTTAGTGGCTAAATTATTTAAATAAAAAATCTAGGGGCCAAATTGACACTTAATCTAAGTTCAAATATGATATTTCTAAAAACCTAAGAAAATAATAGGTCAACAAAATAAAAACAAAGCGTGGCTTCAAATATGTTGGACTTTTCTTTTCTAACTCATTATGTATCTATTTACATTACAAAATCATGTAATTATTTAAATAAGTCACATGAATCTTTGAAAAAGTTATATAACTAAAACTAAATATGAATGGTCTTTTTAGTCATCATATAATAAGTTGGAGTATGATAGCTTAAAACAAGTTTAAAACCAAACTTTTTCGAAAAATTAATTTCTCATTGACTAAATTATATGGAAGTACTACCATGGAATCATCTGTGACAGCGTCACCTTTTGCTCCATAATCCATAACGTTAAAATATTCAACTTGAGCTTTAGCGGTAATCCAAATTAACGTCACTGACACCATGGCCATGATGTGTAGAATAGAATAGAACTCCTGCATGAACAATCGTACAGATTATCAGCTTTTCCTAATAGTGAATTTAGATACTGAAAATTGAAAAATACTGTAGCAAATAATTTTTAAATGTGTAAATAGTACTGTGAGACCTATTTTTAATGAAAAAGTTACTGAAAAGTGAAATTTATGGGTCCATAAACAGTAAAATTTGTGTGAAAAAGTCAAATATTGCAAACTACTGTTCATAAACAGTAGCCACAACAGTAATAAACTGTGGCTGCAAATGTTACTGTATGAACACTGTTCACACCACCAAAGTCAACAATCACGGTTTTTAAAAAAAAAAAAAAACAAAAAAAAAAAAAAAAACAAAAACAAAAACGCAAAACGTGAAACGCTCACAGTAAATGCCCAATCCAAACGTAACCTAAACTTGAGCTACATAAACTGGATTACCATGGAAAATGTCAGATGATGAATTTCCTTTGTGAAATACATTTAGGTCTACAGGACTGAAAAGTTCTATTTAGTATTTAAGGCGTCATTTTCATTCACTTTGGTCACCATAGGGAATTCATAATTTACGTGACCAAACAATCTGTTGAATGCCATTTTCCTTTCATGATAGCTTGGATAAGATTCGAAATCTATAGGTTTCATTCAATTAAAATTGTTAGATCAAATAAGTCACAGATGTATTTCCTTTTTATGTAATTAAACAGATCATTCAGAACCTAATTAATCCTTTATTAGTTATTACCTGACAAGAAATTTTACCAATCAGGTAAAGTGGAATTCCATTTTAAGTTTTATTACAATCTTTTCTTTCTCGCTTTGTTCCTATCTGCACATTAATTACTTTTGATCAAGTAACAGAAAGTTTATTGGTGAGGACTGCCAAATGGCAAAAGAGAGCTTGGCAATCAAATATGCAAAATCAAGGCTACATTCATCAAATCCAATACGTAGCTTAGCTTGTTCTTACACCTATATCATTGATGATGATGATGATGATGATGATGATAATTATAATAACTAGTCAGTACCCACAATGCACCGGAAAGTATAACATAGGATTTTTTTTTTCTCTTTTTATTTTTTTATTTTTTTATTTTTTGTCTAAATGTAAAATTTCATAATTATAGTAATTATCTATAATCATTTATTATGGTTATGTTTGTATATGAAAATAATTTTCTATTATTAGAAATTATTTATGATTGTGTTTATATATAAAATTATATATTTGCCAAGAGTTTTGTAGTTCATTTGATTGGCACCTTTTGGTGTGTCCTTGACCTCTAGGATTCAATTCCCCCCTCTCCCAATTTAACTATCAAATTATCTAACATAAAAATAAAATAAAACTATATATTCTAGAGATGTGTCCAGATTATAATGGAGAGTTCTCTAAAAAAAGAGATATTGTAAAGGAGATTTTAAATATAAAATGTTTTTTTTTTATTGTTCGATTGTTATAATAGAAAATGAGATATTTGAACCATAGATGTCTTGAAAATACTAGAAAGTGTCAAAGCTACAAGGCTCTTAGCATGGAACAAAGGTTTTATTTTATGGGATAAGATTAAAATAAAAGGCTAAAAACAAATATAAATTTTAAATGGTTAAGTAATATACATAGAAGTTAGTTTAAAACTTTCCATTTTGCTAAGTAATAGTTAATTTAAAACTCTTCAATTTGCTAAGTAATAGTCGGTTTAAAACTCTCCTGTTAACATCATAAATAAATTATTAAAAAATTATGTGTAAAATTGTGAGACGACCAAAACTTATATTGCAAAAATATATTATAAGGTCAACTAATAATCAAATGTTGTTGGCTATTGTATATAATAATAATAATAATTACCATAGATTATAAAAATAATAATAATAATAATAATCTACCAAGCAAAATGAATTATTAGCACATTAAAGATATGTACACAAAGGGTGCCTCATTTTTACAAAAATGCAAGGGTATAGCAACTATAACAAACCATGTCCACAGTTCATTTTACACCATAAAAATTATTATTGGATATTTTGTGCAGTATGCGAGTATACTGTGTAAAAGCTTATCTTTATAGTTCACGTACAATACTCATTAAGTCATATTATTTGAGAATTAGTTATATTACATGTCATTATTAAAAACAAAGGAAATGTGAATTATTATGATTGATATAATTTAGTATGTGAACATATTTAAACAATTAAATAAACTCACAAACATTTAATCATTTTAACTAATTTATTGCATAATTATGTTCTATATTTTTTGCTTGTGTGTATTATTAAATTTTGCATTTGTGTTTTATTGGTTTTTATTGCAATTATTGCTTCTTCTTTTTTCGTTTTCTTTTTTGAGAAAATATTTCAATCATTGCGAAAGCAACTAAGTGTGCAAGAATGAAAATTCCAAATAAGCTATTTTTAATATAAATCTTAAAAATAAGCATATAAATTACCAAGATACTATTGTCTTAGTGGCATTTCCTTAAAAAAAAACCCAAATTTAAGACTTATTGTGAATGAAAAAAATAAATGGAAAAGAAAAAGAACCATATAAATTCCCTTTTTAAATAAATAAGTAGATATAAATTCCCGTTATATATTAATAATTAGTGCACCACCTACAAAAAGTAATTTTTAAATATGAATGCATTTACCTTGTAGGGACTCAAAATGTCTTGGACCCTGGACAATAAAATTTGTAGAGTGTAGATGTAAGAACTAACTCTAGTAAGTAGAAAAAGACGTAGTTCTGGCGCAGCAGAAAGAATTTCAGGGTAAATGAAGGAAAATCCTCCATTTTCCTTTTCCTCGGCTAGGTTTCAAGTGTATATTTCTCTGGATTCTTTTCTCCTTCTTTTTCCCTTTTTTTTTGGCGCCCCCTCCAAAATAATCCTCCTCAAATGTATTCCGATTTCACTTTATATACCACCTTCTCCGTCCTGCTTTCACCGTACACGTGTAGGTTCCATTCTGAGAATTTCCTTCTGTCCCATCCAGCACTTCCCGGATCCTCCGCTTAGTGGTTATAAGGCTGCTTAGTTACTGTTCAGGTATCACCTCCACATTAATGCGGCCAGAGAGTTAGGTGGGAAGCATTTAATGTGGAGGCAGCAGCTTTTAGGAGATATTTGTTACCTTTTCTGGTTCCTCTTTTGATCGATATTCATTAGTTTAGTTTGCATGTAACTCCGCGAAGCTCCTTGACAACTAAAATAGTTACATCCACTTTGCAAGCGGGTTTGAGGAATGGATCTTGTCCTCGGACAGAGGAGTATCCCCGGACAGAGGAGTATCCTCGGACGGATGAGTGTCCTCGGACTGGGCCGTTGGGCCACAAGCCCACCTTCTATGGACTCTGTTAATTTTTCGGGCAACTGGCCCCACAATAGCCCCTCAAAATCTCACTTTTTGTCACCTCGGAAAAAGAGGGATTTTGATATCATGTCCTTAAATCCTTCGTTAAGCTTTTCTAAATTTTAGAATGCCTTTTCACCTGCCCAAGACACGTTCCTGACGTTTCGACGTCAGGAGCACGCCATCATTAAATGATGGTGGTTTCTCAATTCTCCACGTTTCAGTAAGATGCGAATCTAACAGTGGAGGATCACCACAACTTATGAGCGGGATTTTTCCCACTTACGATTTCTGTGCCCTTATAAAGAGCTTTTCAAATCAAATTTCCTTTCAGTTACAAAAAATCTCACGATCATATCAAGTATTCACTGATCCTGTCCCTCTTTCCTTCTTCTCAACGATCTCATAAATACCTGAAGTTTGTCCGAAGAGCCTATTTTTCACAACTGTAAGTTTCTTTAACCCTCCTCAGTTTTCCATTATCTTCTCTAGTTTCTCTTCACGATTCTTAAGAAATTGGTAGGTTTAAGTATTTAGTCAATTCCGAGGAGCAAATAGAGAAATTTAGGGCCAAGTATAAGATTCCCTCAACGGTGGGTGTGAGGTACGCTTCCGCGGAAGAGTGGTACGATAAAAGGCAAACAGGGGAAGTAGTCATCCCCATGATTGCTTTCATAGAGGGAGGGATGACTATTCCGATGGGCAGACTCACTACTAGTTACCTTAGGTTCTTTAGACTGTCTCCCACACAATGCGCCCCAAATATGTTCAGGGTGCTAGGGAGTATAGAAGCCCTTAACGCGAGGCTAAATTTGGGCCTTACCCATCACGACGTGAATTGGGTATACAACCTCCAACACTTAATGGATGTGGGGTACTACCTTAAGTCCAGGTTCCCCGAGATAAGGCTAATCCAGTGTCTCCCTACATCGAACAAGGGTCTGAAAGATGACTTCCTCATTTTTTTCTGGCGCGTGGCATGACGATTTACCATGCCCGACCCAGGGGGGTGAACCAGGTGGGGTTCTTGGGCTGAACGCCCTTGCACCTTAATTTGTGCTCCTTGATTTAAGTTAACTTCATTCCTGATGGGAATTTCGCTATTGTCTTACTGATTTTGCAAATAGGCACACCACTAAGCGTCGGTTCGGGCTAATTAACAGGGAGAGCTTGGATAAAATTTTAAGATCCGAGATATACAAGAATCCGTCTGACGGTCAACTAAGGGCAGCGCACATCATCCTTGGGTATAAACCAATTTCCACAGCCTTTCTAGCGCCCAAGTGTGTAATAAAGGCCAAAGACCCCCGGCTGCGCCGAATCAGCGTAGCCTTCGAAAGGTCCGGGTTCATAGTTCTTGAGGGTGTTCCAATCCCTGAAGGCACCCCTTTTTCTCAGCCCTTAACTGAAGCTGCTATTTCCGTAGGGGCTTCCTTGTCACGACCTGCTATTCAGGAAGTGGAGGATGAAGAGGAAGAAGAGGAACAAGAAGAAATAGTTGAAGAAGTCTCGGATTCTGCGGACGGATTTGAGGTGTTCAACCAACCCCAATCTCCCGAGGCGATTCCTGGTGACATGGGAATCCAAAGAAAGAGCCAAAGAAGTTTGTTGGATGTTATTGAAGGCAAATCTGGAAAAGAGGCACCAGGGAGGTCTCCTCAGACCATTCTCCCTCCTCCCCCTTCTCCTAAACCTCCCCAACCTCAGGGGGTCAAACCTGTTGATCCTAAGAGGAGGAGAGAGCAAAAAAGCAAGGATGTGGTGGAGACTGGGAGACCTCGTCCAGTCCATGAGAGTGAGGATCAGCAGCCTTTAAAACAGCAAAAGACAACTCGTGGGACTTCTAGAACGGGTGCCAAGCAAACTGTTCAGCCCTCGGAACCCGAAACCTGGCTCCCCGCTCCCATGCTCGGTGGTGAGCCCTTGAGGGCAGACGCATCCATCAGAGACTATAATGGTGGGATTGGATGCCATGTCGCCTCCGCTTTAGAAGAAACCCTCCTTCTCCCTCGGGATATGGCCGAGCTCAAAAAGATGAAGAAAAATGAAATCTTCATGAACATAAAAAGGCACTTGGGCATAGTATAGTATCCTTACAGCATTACCCGTTCCTTTTAGTTCACTTTATTTTTGACTATCTCTCTTTTTATATATACAGGCTGTTCAAACCACTTTCAGGCTAGAGGAGATGACCAACAGCTTTTATCTCCAGTGGGACAAGGAGAAGGAGTTAAGAAGTGAATCTTCCAAGGCGCTTACTATCAATGAGCAAAACGTAGAGGACCTGAAGAAAAGGTTGGCATACGAAGAATCCGTTCGAAAGAGCGCTGATTCAGCCCTGTCCAGCTTTCAAAAGTAAGCTAAAGATCAAAGGAAAAAACTCCAGGATGCCAATGACCAACTAACAGCTTCCAAGGAAAAAGTATCGATGCTGATGAAAGAACTGGAAGAAGCTCAAAGGCTTAAGGGTCGGGCTAAAAAGGAGAGGGATGAGGCAGAAAAAGAGAGAACCGAGGCTGAGAAGGCGAAGGATGAGGCCGAACAGCGAGGATATGACGAAGGCGTAGCCGAGACCGAGGATAGGTTCAGAACTGAGGTCCCAATTGTGTGCCGAATGAACTGTGCACAAACTTGGGAAGAGGCTCTCAACCATGCTGGGGTCGAGCCTTCATCAGAGCTGAGAAGACTTGAGAACACTTTTTTCCCTTCAACCATACGAGCCTCAAGCCCTTCTCCTCAGCAACAAGAGGTTTCCTGTACTGCTGTTGGCTCAGCTGAAGAGGCTCAGAGTCAGAATCCTCTCCCAACCAATTAGCAGAAACAGCCTGAAGTGCCCGAAGTGGAAAAAGGAACCTCTTCTGCCAAAGTCGCAGAGGATCCTAAGGATGGGCAAACTTCTCAAAGCTTTAAAAAGAACTTAGCTTTTACCATTTTGCCTGCTGGGGAGGCTTCAAAAGAGAAGGAGAAGAACGTTCCTCCTCAGGAAACAGCAAAAGTTCCACCACCCAAGATACAAATAAAATTAAACAAATAGTTGATGTAAAAATTTTTTTTTATGTGTATATTTTTTACTGTGACTTATGGTTCCTTTCTCAGACTTATATATGACATCATGGATTTACCTATTTCTTGTATAATTTCCTGCACGAATATTCTTTTTCTTTTATATTATCTTAGGCTCTAGAAGAGCAGAATCAGACACTACAGAAGAACATTTAGTCTTATGTATGCCAATTGAAAATCAGACCAAATTGGAGATAGCATTCCGAATAATTAGTTCCTGGAGGTATTGAATACCCTAAAATGCTTTAGGTGATGCTCATGGAATTTGTCTTGACATATAAAGATGATCGCATAGACCTCATTTAAGAGGTGCTAACTTTCATTGTGTGCATTAATTTTCATGATTTAAGTTCTGCTTAACGCTTCAATGGAAAGGGGTGTATTAATTTCCACCAAGTTGTGGTCCGAGGACCTGACATGACTTAGTTTCTGTTTAACACCTCAATAAAAATAAGTGTATTAATTTCCATCAAGCTGTAATCCGAGGACCTTACATGACTTAGCTTCTGTTTAATACTTCAGTAGTTGTCACAATTGTGTTAATTTCTACTAAGATGTGGTCTGAGGACCTGACATTACTTAATTTCTGTTTAATACTCATTTTTCTCATCTGAAGTATCTGGTTTCCCCACAGGCTTGAGTCCGAGGACTATGAAATGCCTTGGTTCTGTCCAGTACCTAGTTTTCTCATTTTAAGTAGTTAGTTTCCCCAGAGGCTGGCGTCCGAGGACCATACAATGCCTAGGTTCTGTCTAACACTTAGTTTTCTCATCTGAAGTATCTGGTTTCCCCAGAGGCTTGGGTCCGAGGACCATGCAATGTCTAGGTTCTGTCCAACACTGAGTTTTCTCATCTGAAGTATCTGGTTTCCCCAGAGGCTTGAGTCCGAGGACCATGCAATGCCTTGGTTCTGTCCAGTACCTAGTTTTCTCATTTTAAGTAGTTAGTTTCCCCAGAGGCTGGTGTCCGAGGACCATACAATGCCTAGGTTCTGTCTAACACTTAGTTTTCTCATCTGAAGTATCTAGTTTTCCCAAAGGCTTGGGTCCGAGGACCATGCAATGCCTTGATTCCATCCAGTACCTAGTTTTCTCATTTGAAGTATCTGGTTTCCCCAAAGGCTTGGGTCTGAGGACCATGCAATGCCTTGGTTTTGTCCAACACTGAGTTTTCTCATCTGAAGTATCTGGTTTCCCCAGAAGCTTGAGTCCGAGGACCATGCAATGCCTTGGTTCTGTCCAGTACCTAGTTTTCTCATTTTAAGTAGTTAGTTTCCCCAGAGGCTGGTGTCCGAGGACCATACAATGCCTAGGTTCTGTCTAACACTTAGTTTTCTCATCTGAAGTATCTGGTTTCCCCAGAGGCTTGGATCCAAGAATCATGCAATGCCTTGGTTCTGTCCAGTACCTAGTTTTCTCATTTGAAGTATCTGGTTTCCCCAAAGGCTTGGGTCCGAGGACCATGCAATGCCTTGGTTCTGTCCAGCACCTAGTTTTCTCATTTTAAGTAGTTAGTTTCCCTAGAGGCTGGTGTCCGAGGACCATACAATGCCTAGGTTCTGTCTAACACTTAGTTTTCTCATCTGAAGTATCTGGTTTCCCCAGAGGCTTGGGTCCGAGGACCATGCAATGCCTTGGTTCTGTCCAGTACCTAGTTTTCTCATTTGAAGTATCTGGTTTCCCCAGAGGCTTGGGTCCGAGGACCATACAATGCCTTGGTTTTGTCCAGAACTTAGTTTTCTCATCTGAAGTATTTGGTTTCCCCAGAGGCTTGGGTCCGAGAACCATGCAACGCCTTGGTTCTGTCCAGTACCTAGTTTTCTCATTTGAAGTATCTAGTATTAATTTCCACTAGGATGTGGTCCGAGGAGCTGACATGCCTTAGTTTTTGTTTAATACTTCAATAGACTTAAGGAATACAAGTAATAGAACTCCAATTAAGTTAAAAAAGAAACTTATGACAGAACTGTTTGTGTTAATAGTAATACCTCTTTAAGTTGCTTACATTCCAAGGATGGAGTACAGTTTTCTCGTCTAGATCTTCTAAGTAGTAAGCCCTTATTCCTGCTACAGATGTGATACGATATGGTCCTTCCCAATTGAGCCCTAACTTTCCCCAAGCTGGATTTTTGGTATTCCCCAAGACTTTTCTCAACACTAGGTCCCCGGGAGCTAGTGGCCTTAGCCTCACATTCGCATCATAGCCTTGCTTCAACTTATGTTGGTAATAGGCCAACTGAACCATCGCCTTTTCTCGTCGTTCGTCTATCAGATCTAAACTCTTTCCCAGAAGCTCATCATTGCCATCGGAGGTGAAAGTACTGGTCCTTAACGTGGGGAAACCCGTTTCTAGTGGAATCACGGCCTCCGCCCCATACGTCATTGAGAATGGAGTTTCTCCTGTTGACCGTCATGGGGTTGTTCGATAAGTCCACAGCACGTGCGGCAGCTCTTCCACCCATCTTCCCTTCGCGTCATCTAGCCTCTTCTTTAGCCCACTCACAATGACCTTGTTGACAGTCTCGGCTTGCCCATTTCCCTGTGGATAAGCTGGAGTGGAATATCTGTTCTTTATTCCCAGGTCAAAACAGTACTCCCTAAAAGCCTTGCTATCAAATTGAAGACCATTATCCGAGATAAGAGCCTGAGGAACCCCAAATCGGGTGATGATGTTTTTCCAAACAAACCTCTTGACATCCACATCCCTGATATTAGCCAAGGGCTCCGCTTCGACCCACTTCGTGAAATAGTCCGTGCCAACTAGTAGGTATTTCTTATTCCCAATTGCCTTAGGGAAAGGGCCAACAATATCTAAGCCCCACTGCGCGAAAGGCCATGGACTAGAAAGAGGGTTAAGGACTCCCCCAGGCTGATGGATATTTGGAGCGAACCTCTGACATTGATCACATTTTTTAACATATTCCTGCGCTTCCTTTTGCATGCCTGGCCACCAATACCCTTGGGTGATTGCCCGGTGAGACAAAGACCTTCCTCCTGTGTGACTCCCACAAGTCCCCTCGTGCAGCTCTTCTAGAAGTGCCTCTGATGCTTCAGGGTGCACACAAAGCAGATAAGGCCTAGAGAAAGAGAGTTTGTATAATTTCTTGTCCTCAGACAGCCAGAACCAAGGAGCTTTTCTTCTTATCTTGTCAGCTTCCAACTTGTCTTCGGGCAGTATATTCTCCTCCAGGTATAATGTTATAGCATCCATCCAACTAGGTGCTAAGCTGATCTGGTTGACCTGAATAGAGTCTTCCGCAATTGGAGTGGGTGAGCTCAAATCTTCAACCACGACAATCCGAGGTAAGTTCTTTGCCGAGGAGGTAGCAAGGGTAGCCAGAGAGTCTGCATGCGCATTTCCACCTCTAGGGACGTGGGATAACTCAAAAGATTCAAAGTCCGTTTGCATGCGCCTAACTCGGCTCAAGTAACTTTGCATTCTGGTGTCTCGAGCTTCCAGCTCTCCTCTGACCTGGCCCACGACCAAGCTTGAATCCGAGAACATCTCCACTGTTTTTCCACCAAGGTTCTTTACCGTCGCCATTCTTGCTAACAAAGCTTCATATTCCGCTTCATTGTTGGTGGCTGGGAATCCCAACCTTAAAGACTTCTCAACAATGGCCATCTCAGGAGATATTAGGACCAGCCCCACTCCTGACCCCCTTTGGTTTGCTGCTCCGTCCACGTACACCTTCCAGGGAGTGAGACGTTGCGTGGATATAAGGCCAACCGATTTTCCATCCATGCCGTGCGGGCTTGCAACTATTTCTTCAGGGTCTTCAGCAAATTCGGCCACCAAGTCGGCGAGAACTTGACCCTTCACAAAAGTGCGAGGCATATACTTTATATCGAAAGCCCCAAGTATTGTGCCCCATTTAGCAACCCTGCCAGTGTAGTCTGCACTCCGAAGTACAGCCCTAAGTGGATACTGAGTCAGAACAACCACGGTGTGTGCCTGAAAGTAATGGGGAAGTTTTCTTGTAGCATGCACTACTGCCAAAATGACCTTCTCCAATGGTAGATACCGTACCTCAGCCTTATGAAGTGATTTGCTCACGTAGTATACTGGCCGCTGCATGCCATTATCCAATCGTATCAACACAAAACTAATAGCATAAGTGGCTATCGTCAGGTACGCAAAGAGAACCTCGTCCACATCAGGACTGGATATAATGGGTGGCCGAGATAGATATTCCTTAAGCTGCTGAAATGCTAAAGCGCACTCCTCAGTCCACTCAAACCCTTTCCATTTGTGGAGTAGAAGGAAAAAGGGTCTGCACTTGTCCGCTGACCTGGATATAAATCTGTTCAGCGCAGCGGTCATTCCAGTCAGCCTCTGGATTTCCTTGGGATTCCTAGGTGGTTGTAAGCTGTTTATGGCTTTAATCTGGTCAGGGTTCACTTCGATTCCTCGGTGGGTCACCATGTATCCCAAAAACTTCCCCGAGCAAACCCCAAAGGAGCACTTGGAGGCGTTCAGTCTTAACTTATGCTTCCTCAAAACTTCGAACGTGCTGATGAGGTCCGTCACGTGTTCGGATACTACCTTGCTCTTTACTACCATATCATCAATATAAACCTCTATGTTGTTGCCAAACTGTGGCTCAAACATCTTCGTCATCATCCGCTGGTACGTTGACCTCGCATTCTTCAAGCTAAAGGGCATTACCTTATAGTGATAATTTCCATTGGGAGTGAGGAAAGCTGTCTTCTCTTGATCACCCAATGCCAGTGGGATCTGGTGATAGCCCTGAAAGGCATCTAGGAAGCTCATCCGAGGATGACCTACTGTTGCGTCAACCAGCTGATCTATACGGGGCATAGGGAAAGGATCCTTAGGACAGGCTCTATTAAGATCCGTGAAATCGACGCATACTCGCCATTTTTCATTTTTCTTTTTCACTACAACGGTGTTCGCTAACCATTGAGGGTAAAACACCTCTTTGATAGCTCCTGCCTGCTTGAGCTTGTCCACCTCGTCCTTAATAGCCTCGGCGTGTAATTTGGAAGGACGCCGAGGTGGCTGTTTCTTCGGAATAGCTGAAGGATTGACATTCAAATGATGACAGATGAAATCTGGATCAACCCCTAGGGCTTTATAGGCATTCCATGCAAACACATCTACGTTCCTTCTTAGGACCTCAACCAATTGCTCCTTTTCCGGCGAAGGTAATAGCGCTCCAACCTGGAAGTACCTATCCGGGTCATTACCAACAGTTACTCTCTCCAATTCCTCACACTCAGCTTCCTCGGCGGTAGTGCTGGAGAGGGTTCCTTGGTTCTTTAATTGCTATAAATCATCCTCGGCCCTGGCCGGTAAACTTATCTCTGGCTTGTGCTGAATAGCTGCCACCATGCACTGCCTTGCCATGGCTTGATTTCCCAATATTTCTAACACTTGGCCACCTGACAGATACTTCACCTTCTGATGAAGGGTGGAAGAAACAGCCTCCAGGGTATGCAACCAAGGCCTTCCCAAAATCACCGTATAGGGAGAAAAAACGTCCACCACAATGAAATCCACCTCCACCACATCGAAACCTGTCTGCACAGGTAATCTAATCATACCCATCGGAATGACCAATCTGCCCTCGAAGCTTACCAACGGGGAGCTATAGGCCGTCAGGTCTTGGGGTGTCAAATTCAACCCTCTGTATAGGTCGGGATACATCACCTCGGCTGCGCCCCCTTCATCAATCATCACCCTCCTTACGTCGTACCCTTCAATTCTCAATGTAACCACCAAAGCATCATCATGCGGCTGTATGGTTCCTCTCTTGTCTTCCTCTGAAAAGCCTAGTACCAATGAGGTGTTCAGCTTCGCTTTCTTCGGCACTAAATTCGAGCCCCCCTCCGAACAATGAGATACGGACAGTATTCTAGAGGGACCAGATCCTGTTCTTCTAGGGGCCGCAAATATAACATTTATGGTGCCTAGGGGGGCTCCTAAAGAGGCATTTCTTCTCAACGTCGGCCCTGTCTGGCCTCCTCGGGTACTGGAGTGGTGCAGAAGGTTGGTCAACCTCCCTTCTAGGACCAGCTCTTCTAAGTGGTCCCACAGGTTTTTACAATCCTCAGTAGTATGCCCATGGTCTCGATGGTACTGATAGTAGAGGTTTTGGTTGCGTTTCGCAGGGTCCCTTGCCATTCTATTGGGCAATCTGAAGAAAGGCTCATCTTGTATCTTCTCTAGAACCCGCTGTACTGGTTCTCGGAACACAACGTTAACTGCCTGGGAGTTAGTAGATCCTGACTGCCCTACAAAGTCTCTCCGAGGTCGATTGTTGTTATACCGATCCGACTTGAATTCCCTCCTATCCTGAGGGATCGCCTTGGACTTTCCTCCACCCCGTATCTGATCTTCCTCTATCCTTCTATACTTGTCAATCCTGTCCATTAGCTGTCGCATGCTGGTGACAGGTTTACTGGTTAGGGAACTCCTCAGATCAGGGTCGGTTGGAAGACCTTCCTTGAAGGTATTAATAGCCACACTGTCGTTGGCTCCATCTACCTCGTTATACATTTCCTAATACCTGTCAGAATATGCTTTCAGTGTTTCCCCCTCTCGCTTAGACATGGATAATAACGACCCTAAGGGCTGGACAACCCTTCTGCAAGTAATAAAGTGAGCCCCAAAAGCTTAAATGAGTCCCTCAAAGGAGTCAATGGTATTCTCTCCCAAACCGTTGAACCACCTCATCGCCACTAGACCTAGGCTTGAGGGAAAAACCTTACACATCAAGGCCTCGTCCCTAGAGTGAATGGCCATTCTCTGATTATAATGGTTAACATGCTCCACCGGGTCCGTCTGACCATTATAAATGGTGAACGTAGGTTGATGGAACCTCCGAGGAAGGTTTGCGTCCTCTATGCGTAGCGTGAACGGCGACTTGGAAACTTGACTCAGTGCTTTGTTCAAAGCCTCGTTCCCTAAGCCCCGCTGAGGTGGACTCTTATACGTCCGCCGACTGTAATAATCTTTATCATGGGAAAAAAGCTCACCGGGCGGAGTTCTAGATCGTCGCCTGTAGCTTGTATCGTCTAACTCATCAGAGGGTTGCTTTGAGTCCTGAGTCGTTCGCTTTCGTCGTTCGTAACGTAATTCCCTTCTTAACATATCAATCTCACGCTGCATGTCCCTATCGTCCTTCGCATGGGAGGCATGACTCTTTCCCCGAGACTGACTCTTCTCCGTGTGGGTTGTTCGCACACTTCCCTCACGATCTCCCCTTCGTTCATGGACCAACGGGGTACCATGTTGAGGTCCCCTGGACTCTGCTTAGTGTGGACTAGTATCCCCCTACCGTGGTGCTCCTTCTGCCATCAGCTGTTGCACTTGTCTTTTCCTACGATTGGATCAAGCTCTTCCCACAGACGGCGCCAATTGTAAGGACTCAAAATGTCTTGGACCCTGGACAATAAAATTTGTAGAGTGTGGATGTAAGAACTAGCTCCAGTAAGTAGAAAAAGACGTAGTTCTGGCGCAGCAGAAAGAATTTCAGGGTAAATGAAGGAAAATCCTCCATTTTCCTTTTCCTCGGCTAGGTTTCAAGTGTATATCTCTCTGGATTCTTTTCTCCTTCTTTTTCCCTTTTTTTTTGGCGCCCCCTCCAAAATAATCCTCCTCAAATGTATTCCGATTTCACTTTATATACCACCTTCTCCGTCTTGCTTTTGCCGTACACGTGTAAGTTCCATTCTGAGAATTTCCTTCTGTCCCATCCAGCACTTCCCGGATCCTCCGCTTAGTGGTTATAAGGTTGCTTGGTTACTGTTCAGGTATCACCTCCACCTTAATGCGGCCAGAGAGTTAGGTGGGAAGCATTTAATGTGGAGGCAGCAGCTTTTAGGAGATATTTGTTACCTTTTCCGGTTCCTCCTTTGATCGATATTCATTAGTTTAGTTTGCATGTAACTCCGCGAAGCTCCTTGACAACTAAAATAGTCACATCCACTTCGCAAGCGGGTTTGAGGAATGGATCTTGTCCTCGGACAGAGGAGTATCCCCGGACAAAGGAGTATCCTCGGACGGATGAGTGTCCTCAGACTGGGCCGTTGGGCCACAAGCCCACCTTCTATGGACTCTGTTAATTTTTCGGGCAACTGGCCCCACATACCTCATTAAACACTTGACAATAAATTAAAATATTTTCATATTTAAAAGAAACCACAATTATTTTTTGCTAAAGAGAAAATAATACAAAAAAAAAAAAAACCATAAGATACAAAGCCGAAATCATTTGATCTTTCATTGACCTCATAATATTATATCACCTAAACTTTTGAGAGCTCACAATTTTACATGTAATTATTTTCATATTTAAAAGAAATCACTATTATATTTTGCTGAAGAGAAAATAATACCAAAAAATTATAAGATATTAAGTCAAAGTCGTTTGTTTTTTCATTGACCTCAAACTATTATATCACCTAAACTTTTTAGAGCTCATAATTTTATATGTCATTATTTTAATATATTTTTTTAATTGAAATTTTATATTTAAACCCTCCATTTGAATTTTGGTACATTATATTTTATTTATATTGTAGAATAAATCATAATAAAAAAAACTAATACTTAAATATATTGTTCCATATAAAAATATAAATGTCTATTAATAACTACCATTATTATCAAATTTTACATTTAAACAAAAATAAATAAAAGAGTGAAAAAAAATTATATTAAGTTTAACTTTCAATGCAAATGCACAAGTTATCAATTGGTTAAAAAAATATTGAAAGTTTATATATATATATATATATATATATATTGAAAGTTTTATTGAGATGGAAGGCTAAATGAAGAGTATTTTATGTCTTCTTAGCGAGATGTGTCACATGGCAAAACTTTAATTAGGCAATTACAACTTAGAATGTGCGAAAAAAATTATTAGTTGGTAACTTAGGACAACCTATACTGAACAAGTAATTTATGTGAGTTGTATTGTCATGCTGCATTCATTTATATTTAATAAGTTGCAATGAAGAAGAAAATCATAAACGATTAGAATACTACCTAGCTAACATATAAGTCTAATTAAATAGTTGGTGTTAGAGGATTCAAATTCTGAACGTTTCCATTGAAAACACCAAAAGATGTTTGTTGAGATACAAAACTCTTAACTCTTGAAAGCTATTTTTCTATTCTATTATTATGGCTTCTTCTCATGTTTTTCCTATTTGCCCGATTGCCTAGCATACTATAGCGTATGCGTCTTTACTTTTCATCAAATAAAAGAAGGCTAACTAGTGTGGAATAAAAATTGGCACAGAGAGGACAAGCAATCCAATATGCAAAATTTATGGTACATTTATCAGATCCCATTGTTTGCTTTGATAGGCTAGAACTCTCCACATATTTATCCAACCTTAGCCCAATGAGTGTGGCAATTTTTCCCATGGCCAATTCATAGTGACGAAATAGATTAATAATTTATACATAAAATCATAGTTGTCAGAATATAAATAGTTTTTTTTTTTTTTCATTTCATTTTTATGTATCATATAAGGTATAGTGTATTATATATAAATTTATGAAAAATGATAAATATACATATTTAAATGGTATATGTATTATTAAATTGGAACATATGCAACTAATATCTGTTGGATATGTTTAAAACTTCTCTAAACCCGTTATTTTAAAAGCCCAATTTTGTGTCTGGATTAAGCCAAACCCATGACTTATTAAGTCAGCTAGTACGTTGAGAGCAGAAATAAATCCCCTAAAATCATCTATTTCCTTTCCTAAAACCTATGATTTTGGCAGCAACGTTATCAAAGGGATGAAATCCCTTAAATCCCTCTTTTGTTGGTAGAATCTCCAAAACTCTATCATTCCTTTCTTTCCTTATTCACTCTTGGAAAAAGTCACCACTTTCAACGTTCATAAAACTACCGGCTGTAATTGGGGATTTTTTCCAGGGAGAACAAATTCAAATGGAGCCAGCCAAATGCATGAGAGTGGGTAATTTCTTATTATATGTAAGACAGCTCTTCTATATAAAACTAGTTCCAAAAAGATCAATATAGAACGAAATCTAATATTTTTCCCTCTCTCTAATACTTGAAAATTTTGATTGGGCATCCTGTGATGAGTTCGGAGCTTTATTTGTGAGTGCACACTAATAGAGTTGCCGTTGTATCTTAAAGAGTGACCGTCCGAGCCATTTGCATCAAATATCGTAACTGTAGGGGCGAAATCGCTTTTTAAGGACAGCAGATTCAGTTCCGTACCTCAACTATCAATAATTTTCTGTTCTCTACATTCTTATTTCATAGCATTTATATTATTGCATTCGATTTACACTTTTGTTATTTAAATTTGACCAATTTTCAATAAATATTTCCAACAATAACTACTTTAATTCTCACTCATAACGGGGGCAGCGACTACTTCACTTATTGAATAGAAGCTTCCTCTTCAAATGATCACCCCATAAATGTCAAAAAGCATACTCATAAAAAAAATTTATATATTTTGGGTACAGATTCTTTTGACTCTTTTTCCAAATTTATGAGACACCAACATAATAAATTAAGGGGAAAGTACGACAGCAAGGAACACAAAAGGTCCTTCATTTCGCTTGAGTGACTGCAGACAAACATTTTTCATACTAAAACTCAACCACAAAGGACAAGGACTCTTTGAATCCAATCACTAAATTTTTCCAAATTAACTTTTAGTTGAATGAGAATCCACAAACCATGATGTATTACAAGCCTAATAAAACACTCATTTACAATTCCAAAACAAGCCACAAAACTAAAACTATATTTTTTTAGGTTTAGGTTAAAAGGTACTTTTAGAATATTTGTTAATTGACCATTTAAGAGTATGATAGCTGCCTCTAAAATTCAATTGTCTATACTCTATATTATTATTGATTTTGATAATTGTGTTGCCATTTGTAATATAGCCCAAGTCACTCTTTCAGTTTGGCTCAAACAATTTATTGGACACTTTTGAGGGTATGAGAGAATATTGAATCACAAACTATAGATTCAAGAATAAAAAATATGACCTTGATTTAGATAAATATTTAGATGCAATCAATAGCAGAAATAACAGCAGACCAATTTACGCACAATTCAAAGACACCATGGATGACTGGCAATGTGTGGACTCTAAATACTTGCAATCAAACTTCATCTGCCATATCAAATTAGGTAGCAGTCAACGACTTTAGAATTACATTCAATTCTAATATACTTATATAAATTATAATAAAAAAAATTTCAGTTCTAGTAATATTTGGCTAATTGCTTAATTTTGTTTGATATTAAATAAATAAATAAAAACTACAAAAGATTCCTACCAAGAAAATTAAATGTTCTTTCAAGACTCTTGATTATTTAATTCATACTATACCTTCAAATCATATAATTTATGATATGTTAGTTTTTTTTAAATAACGTAAAGAACCTTTCTAGAGAAGAGTCATTTGTTTTCACCTCTAACTAGTAAAATTTACGGGTAAGCATTTTTTGCTAATGCACTAGGAAAAATATTTTAAAATTATAATCTTAAGATTACTATGTATCTAGATGCATCATCCTAAACGTTTGATTGGAGAATGAAGAGGAATCTTTTCCATATCACTCATATGCAATAAAATAGAGTTCATTTGATACACAAGTCAGAGTGGGAGAGTTCAATTTTATCACTCAAACCAAATGAATCACTAGATGTGTTAGCAATCAAACAATAAATATGTCATTCAACTACATTTGTTCCTATAATCCATAGCCTAAACAGAATTAGTAGGAAGAATAGAACTATTGGAAAGACCATCCGAGTAAAATGTTGCACCCTATGATTACTATTTATTATATTTCTATATATGCAAACAAAGAACAAAAATTTACTTGTATATGGTATTGAGCACGGATTTTTTTTTTTTTTTTTTTTTTGGCATTTAGCCTGATTTTACCAACAATTCCATTAGTTGACAAGAAAAAAAAAACATATTTGATAAATAACATCTCAAGTGTACAAGACTTGATTTCAATGAGAGAAATCAAGTCTTGAAAACGCGAGTTCTATATAAACAACAGACCTAGCAGAGAAAAAGGAGAAAAGAGAAAGAGAAGCAGAGAGCGTAGAAGAAGAAGAAAGAGAAGCAAAGAAGAAGAAAAGAGAACACTGCAGAGAAGCACCAAAGGATTAGATCTGCAGATCCAAAGAGAATCAACTTTAGCCTCCAAGGCCCGATTTGGGCAAAGATCTGATCTAGAGAGAAGAAAAATGATTGATTAGCCTGAGTTTTTCTCCTGTCTTTTTTCAAAGGAACTCGAGTTCTATCATTGATCTCAAGTCTCTTGCATTCGAGATGTTACTTTACAAATATGTTTGCAAAATCTATCAACTAACAAAATTGTTTGCAAAATCAGACTAAATGCCAAATATCCCCTACTAAGCACACCATTGTCTTTATTTTGGGTTAAGTTACTAGCAAGTGTCACATAATGAATAAATTCCGAATTTATGTAATAATATTTAGAAAGAAAACTCTTTTAAAATATTACAGATTGTTCAAAATTTAAATAAATAAAATAAGAACGCCTTTCTTTTAAAAATAATATATGCATGCCTTTCTTTCAAAAATAACATATGCATGCGCTCCATCGGTTGCATGATCATCAATGCTCAAGACCCATATATCTTGCTTTTCCAACTTCAACATTCAAACAAAAACAACCCACTCTCTATTATTCCAAATTCAACCAAAAATTAAATTTTACTTGACGTCTAATAGCCCTGTCATAAATATAATGGGTAGGGATGAAAAGAATAAATTTAAAAAGTTTAATAATATTAGTAGACCAAAATCTGTGTAGTTTAATTTCAGGGTATCAAAACTACGTTGTTTTAAGCTTAAGCCTAAGAGATATGTAATGGACATATCATCAATGAGCATGAATGGAGAGAAGAGATTCAGTTACATAATTTTAGGGACAGAAGTTTAAATTTATACGTTTGTCTTTGTTAATGATTGCCCTCAAAAGTATTTATTAATGAACTATTTTTTAAAATCATTTATACCACATTTATGAGAAGTATAAAAAACTGCTATAAAAATTAATTTTTTTTTTCTTTTCCCATAAAAAAATTATAAAAATATTTTCCAAATTAATGCTTTTGAAGCATCCGTTAATTATTCCAAAGCCGAAGGATACCATTCTTAAAGTCATCTTAAATTCGAGGCAATTCAGCCTATGGTTTCATAAAACTAGTAATCATTATGTTATGACAAATAAAATAAGAGACATCAGTTAAAAAAACAAAACATACAATGTAACAAGCCACGTTCTAGAGTATGCACAACATTCTTCACACTTTTTTTTTTTCAATAAAAGCCATATTCCCCAAAGGGGTTTTTTTTTTTTTTTTTTTTTTAATATATATCTAGTTTTTTTTTCTACACCAAAAGCAATACTTTCTAGTCTATAAAAAATGGAAATAAAACACCAGATAATAACGGATTCATTTACTCACAAATACAAAAACAACAAAAATGACTTGTCAATGTGACATATTTCCTAAAGCGTTTTTTTTTTTTTTTTTTGGATTTAACATATCTAGTTTTCTACAACCAAAGCAATACTTTCAAGTCTATAACAAATGGAAATAAAGCACCATATAATGACGGATTCATTTACTCAAATACAAAAACAACAAAAACGAGTTGTCAATATGAATTTAAAAAAGATGACTGCCAACTAGTAACTTCAACTTACTGATTTTCGATGTTTACCCATCAAGAAAAAGTAAGCTTTCCAGACTACCCCAATTCTTCGTAGTGTTCATTCTTTTGACCAGACTACCCCAATTATTCATTCTTTGCTAGTCTATGAAATATTTAATAGTTAGTACCGATAGCATAACTTGAGGACTAAAAATAACAAAAAATCAAAATCAATACCGTCCATCTAGAATAGCATAACATCATACAGGCAATTTAGCTAGGCTCAGAATTACATGCTCCAAAACAAAGGAAGAAAGTATAATCCTCAAAAAGAAATGTAATCCTCTGCTGAATATGAATATTCTACATTATGACTAAAACACAACTGCCCGCTAATATCATCCTCTAATTTAATTGCAGATTGGTCCGCTCTTGACCCAAAAACCAACCCATCATGATGGCACTACATACAAAAGAAGAACAGTGTAAGATTCAATCATCTGAACCTAAGGAATTGTATTAACAGTCACAGAAGTGCTTGAAATGCTTCCAAAATCCAACTAGCTAGATAGACAAGATAAAGAAAAGCAAAGCTAATGAGTGCTAAATTAAGAAAATGAAAAGAGGTGATCTTACTGTAAGTTGAAGTATCAATTTGCTCAGGAAGCTCCTTTATGTCCACCTCGAACCTTGACTGAACCTGGAAAACATCAAAGTAAAGTCTGAAATTAATATGCGCATTAAAAAGAAAAATTGATTCCACCTGTATTCAGCAAAAAAATTACCTGATTAAGAACATCGGAGTCAGATGCAGATGAGACAAATGTAATTGCAAGCCCCTTAGTCCCAAATCTACCAGCCCTGCCCACCTGTGAAAAACAGAACCCAAGGGGATAGAGAGGGCAAATTCAGCTCCAAACTAGTGACAATACTAACAAACATATGCAGATCAAATTGAAGAATTCAAATGAAACAAGTACCCTGTGCAGGTATGTATCAGCAGAATCTGGCATATCATAGTTGATGACTATGTTAACACGCTCTATATCAATCCCCCTTCCTACCAAATCTGTTGCCACAAGAATTCTTGATTGTCCCTCCTTGAAATTCTTATAACGTTTCAACCTGAATAGACATACCATACAGAATCAGAAATTGAATTATCAATTTAATATCATTTATAAATTATAAGTTTATCCAATTGAATTCTGAAATCGTGAGGCTAAGCCTCCGATCATTCAGCTGGCTAGATAAAATTATGGCGGAACAAGAAAATAAAACAAATAGAAAGAACACGTGTACATGGAGGGTGAGGTCGTGGGTTCAAAAGCCATTGGGCGCATAACTTACCAATAAAAAACTATTTACCAAAAAGGTAGGTGAGGCCTAGAAACAACATACAGAGCCAAAGCTACACACGATCAATAAGTTTTAAAAGAAACGACTAATCGTAACTTTTAATGGTCAAGAAACTCAAAGCTACCATTCCACTATTCTTGAACAACTTAATGTAGCCATCCCTACACCTTCACGTCCCACAAGCCTCTTATCCATTCTCATTCGATCACACAGTTGGAGAGCAAGTTAAAATAGGAAAACTTGCTTTGGGTTTAGGGATAATTAGGCTAGAACTGATGACTCAATATTATTCCAATGCGCCAAAATGTGCAGTTGGGTACCACATACGCAAAGCAAGTTTTCTATTTTGACACTAGCACACAGGCACTAGTGCACACACTCACAGACATGCACCAAATCACCCATTCTCCCACTTGTAAAAATGCTAACCTAGAGCTATTAGACATTGAGTTACTATACAAGCTAATCAAAATTGAGTTGCAGTAAGTTTGATATACAGGCATTGATAACCATCTAGTTTATCACTCTCTGCACAATAAGGGAATAAAATAAGCAATGAAATAGATAGAATGGCTTCAGATTAAGATTAGGCATATGTTCAACGACAACCAAACAAACAGGAGCCTCAACTAAGCATCAAGAATCTGCTGCAAAAGCTTACAATTATTCTAGACCAGCTTAAAAAATCCAAAAATGAATATTCGAAAACAAAACTATGCAAAACACACAAGCAACAGTGGAGAGTACTTAAGCTCTATGCCCTACAGGCTTTCATAATAATAATAGTAACGGTACCAGCCAAACCCCCCCCCCCCCCTTCTTCTCACTCTCTCTTCTCTTTTCAAAAGCCTTCCTGGTAGAACCTAAAGTTTTTAAGTAGAAAAGAAAAAAGGTTTCTTCCTAAAGCCACACTCACCAACACTAACACACCCATGCACACATACATGCACCAAATAATTCCTTTTCCCACTTGTTAAAAATGCTCTCCTAGAGCTGTTAGACATCAAGTTACTATACAAGCGCTCATACAAATTGAGTTTCAGCCAAATTTGAGACACAGGCATTGACAACCATCTAAGCTATCACCCTCTGCACAATTAAGGGAATAACATAAGTAATATAATGGGCAAGAAAGGTTGAAGTTAAGGTTAGGAAATGGACATATTTAAAGACATAAACAAACAAGCAGGAACCCCAATATAGCATCAAGGATGAGTTGTAAATGCTTAATTACTTATAGTTATTCTAGACCAATTTTTTTCTTTTGATAAGTATTCTAGACCAACTTAAATAATCCAAATACAAATGCAAAACAAAAAAAATACAAATGCAAAACAAAAAACGTGCAGAACAATTTAATTTTTATAAGGAAATTTTATTGAGAAGGACGGACACCACCCAGAATACAATGCGTACTCAGCTGGTAAAATCAAGAAAAAAAATGCAAAAAAAATTAGTAGAGAGATGATTTTATAAGATTCCCACAGACCATAAATGAAGCAAGATCAAAATCTTTTTTTTGACCTACCAAACTTAGGCTTGTACAGATTATCTAACCATCCCATTCAATTTATAGTGACAAATAATGAGCCATAACTCAGCATATAGTTTAAAAATTCAATGCACTAATGGCTAATGCATTGGTACTTTCCATAATGAAGTGAATCCTAGCAACAGAAGACAAACCTCTCCTCCTGTGCCATTCCTGAATGGATACAGATAGAGGGGAAGTTACACTCGGTAAGTAACTTGTTCAGCTCAGCAGCTCTGGTCACACTCTTGACAAAAATGACAACCTGATTGAAGTCCAATGCGTCAAGAAGATCATTCAATTTGCGGTTTTTCTCTGCCTCCTTCAATAAAATGTAGTGCTGCACAGAGAGACAATGAAAATGTGCATTAGTTGAATGAGCCAGAGACAATCAATCAACTGATGAACCAAAAATATTGCAAAAAAAAAAAAAAAAGTATTGAAGATACCTGTACAAGACCATGAAGAGTCAACTTGGTCTCATCATCAACATAAATTTCCATTGGCTGAAAAAAATGAGTGTCAATATAAAGTGCATCAAAATACCATATTCTACAGCAACCAAAACTTAACAACAATAGATAAACAAATAACTGGCAATCCAAAAAGTCAATCCTTCTGAACTACGATGTATTAATTGAACTTACTCATCTCTCAAATAGTAGAAACATCCAGCTACTACCCAAGAAATAAGAAGTTGAACCAACATCCTCACTAAGGCCCCACAAACACAATCACTCAACCACATATAACCAAAAGGATCAAGAGAAGTGGTTACGCCCAAAGAAAAGCTCAGACTAGAAGTAAGAAAAACTAAAAATATTGCCAGTACTACAACTACAAATTCATTCCCTTGCCAATGACAAGGCAAATTGAAACCTAAGCCACAAAACTGCACAATTGACACAACCTACAAGGCAATGACATGACATTTATAAATACAAAGAATATCATAACTTTATGATGCCCTATCACACCTCTTGCATAAACTTTTTGCAAACAGGGCGGATCTCTTTACTGAGAGTTGCTGAAAACATCATAACTTGCTTGTCATGAGGAGTCATCTTGAAGATCTCCTGCACATCTCTTCTCATGTCTGTAAAAGATACAAGAAACAGAAGGCTTAAAATAAGAAAATTATTATTGCAAACAATGCAATACACTGTAAAGAGAACAAGAGAATTGCAAAGATTCAGATTTCAGAACTAATTCACATAAACAAGGGGATAAAAGGAAGAAGAATGAGAAGACCATACCCAGTGATTCTAGCATCTTATCACACTCATCAAGAATAAAATGCCTCACATTCTTCAATCCAAGATCTTTCTCCCTTGCCAGAGCCAATATTCTTCCAGGTGTTCCAACAACAATATGAGGACATTCATTTTTCAGCATATCCTTGTGAATCCTGATATTGACACCACCATAGAAGACAGCAACCCTTATATCAGGCAAATAGGTACTGAACCTCTCAAATTCATGACAGATCTGTGGAAGATAAAAACAAAACAAAACAAAAAAGGACACAAGAATATTAGGCAACAGAAATACAATATTGAAAATATGACAGTTTACAATGTTGAGATATATGCACATGCAAATAAACTTTGTTCAAATGGTAAACCACCATCCTCGGACATTTTTAAACTATCAAAATCATTCTACCTGATAAGCTAGTTCTCTTGTGTGGCAAAGAACAAGAGCAGCAACTTGACCAGCAACAGGTTCAATCTGCTGAAGACTGGATAGAACAAAGACAGCAGTTTTCCCCATCCCAGATTTTGCTTGACAGATGACATCCATTCCTAATATAGCTTGTGGGATGCACTCATGTTGCACTAATGAAGACCAAAGAAAATTGTAGGAGACGAATCCTCAGTAAGTATAAATGACCTTCCAGACCCTTTTAATGGAAAGGCTATCAAACCAGTTTTCTGGCCCAAATCATGAATATGGAAGTAGTAATTACCTGCATGAGATATAAAGCAGAAAAAGAAAAAGTCAAACTCAGATCAGCATGAGCCACAAGAAACATGCAAGATTAGAAGATGCAAGCATGAAAGAACCAGAAGAACAAGCATGCCTACACTACAGTCGACTTACTAGTCCCAATCACAATAACCACTACCAACAAAATAAAAAGCCCAATGCCAACACACACAAACATCATATTTCACAGGTAAATTACAGGCAGTAGTCAGGTTCATTTGTAACAACATCAAAGCATTAGTCCTCAGATACTGTTCATCAAAAAACTAATCAAGGTCAGCCAAATGTATTCTTCTCCAAGTAAAATTCATTTTGAAGGGGGAAAAAAGACTAAACAAGGTTTTATCGAATCACAAAGAACATTTTTGGTTTCCACCAGAATAGAAAATATGGTACTGGAAATAATTAACTGTTCTGTTACAATTTGGAGCTCCAAAAATATATCCAGTAAAAACCACAATATCATTTAAAATATGCTCTTTCTATATAAAAGAGAAATAAAATATATATTTCTTATGTTTCGCAAGGAAAGAGTTGCAAAAACAAGTTACGAGTAATTTGATCAAGAGAGTCCAAAAATTGAGTAAGCTCCCAAATACCCCAAGGTGGAAAGGCACAAAAACATTCTACAGGATTCAAAATTAAACCAAGATGATATAGCCAGACTGACCGAAACTGCGAGAAATAGACAAGCAGCATATGTGCAAGATAGGAAAGAAAAACCAAATTTGAAGAAACATCATGAATATACTTAGATCTACATCTACCATCCAAGTTCTCCCCAGAAGACAATTTTTGAAAGTTCAGTACAATTTCAACAAGTTGCCATAATATATTAATTTTGCCCATTGAGATATTATGAAAAGATTGGTTAGAAGTGTGCCTTCTGATGGATGTTCAAATCCCGAATCCACAATAGCTCGAAGAAGCTCTGGTTTCAACAGGAAGTCTCTAAATCCAGAACTGTGAATCCCAACATAGCCCCTACATCACAAGAAAAGTTGACAATCAGTACAAAAGATTGCCCACAGATATAGAATTCAACAAATTATCTAGATGCATATGGATTTTCCCATACCAAAATTGAACCATCCAGCACATTACAATCACAAAATCAACTAGTAGTACCAAAATATGCACAATTTAACATTCCAAAAGCATATGGGCAAATTTATTTTTTCTAACACAACAGGACAGCCTAGCAACAACTGCAATAGCCAGATGGACCTTTAAGACATGTCCAATAGAGTAACGTCAAATGAAATATTAACGTACTAGCACGTCGGTTAAAACTTATTATATCAGATCCTTGGAAATTTTGGTAACTTTGCTGAGCAAATGACTCTTCCAACATCCAAAACCCAGCAATAAATGAAGCCAGAAAAGTCCAAGACTTGGAAGACCAAAACATTCCAGTAAACGACGGCAAAAGGAGAGAATATACTATCCACTCAACTACGACGTTTTTATTGTTACCAAGAATTCCCAAAATAAGTATCAATCAGCTGTGCAGCAAGTGAAAATGAAAAGCATTACTTCACACCCACTTTAGCAAACCATTTGTTCCTTGCCCAAAATAAAAACCCCAAGATGGCAAAACCTCAATCCCATCTAACCTAAAACCACACCAAAAACCCTAAATAGCATTTTTTTCTCTTTCAACTTCTCTGCACTCACTGAGGTTTACTCTACCCACTTGATAGTAGTCCAGGTGAGTTTTTCATCTTTGAAAAGTAAGAACAGTAACAATAAATAATAATAAAAAACCACAAACTTTAACTCAAGTAATAACCCATCAGACACAAAGCTTTCAGTTTCTTAGTTTTCTCATTTTCCAAACATAAAAATAGCACTTTGAAACAAAAATACAAACATGGGTCATTTTCTTTCCCTTTCAAATTATATATCCCATTAATTTTCTCAGCAACCAAACAGGGACTTGCAAAAATACCTCTTGGCAGAATCAGAAACGGGTTTGGCTGAGGCGGAGTCGAGGGCTTTAGGGTCATCGTCTTCGAAGTCCACTAGCTCTTCCTCGTACTCGTTGTCCTTCACTTCACCCATCTTCTTCCTACACACACAAACAAACACAAACATAAATTCAATTCAAATTTCTAGGGTTTTCAGAGAAAAAATAATAAAAAATATAAATAACTTAATCAAATTTGAAAAGCAACGTTGTAATTTGCTGACCTTTTTAGCTCTGAGAGAGAGAGAGATAAGAGGGTTTTAGTTTAGGGTTTTGGAGAATATTGAGAATGGAGGAACGACTGAGAATTCTGTGAAATTAAACCAAAATAATAATAATAAATTTAAAAAAAAAATTGAGAAAACTTTTTGTAAGAGAAAGAGACCCTGGATCTAGGTCTAGGGTTCGAGAGAGGAGAAGGAGAAAGAAAGATCTACGAGAGTGGAGAGTATATATAGAAAGGTGGGGTATGAATGGCGAATTTGACGAAATTGACCTCTGACTTCACATTATCTTCGTTTACTCCTTTTTCCTTTTGGATGGGATTCTTTTTTCTTTTGTTTTTTTTTTCAAGTGCCCAATTTTGCACTTTTATTTATGTGTTTTTAAAAGTAATTTAATTATTAATGCAATGGTTGTACTTATGACCCAACAGTTGAATTAGTAAACTATGGGAAATTCTCAGGTGATCCAGGATTACAAGGTCAGCTTGCTGACCTTGTAGTCCCAAACAATAGAAAAGAAACACATCATTAAAAATAGCTGATATCAACTTCCCTGCCATGTCACTAAAAAATAATACAGACTTTAACTTCTGTTAATCCAGAAACATTAACTCAAAAAAAAAAAAAAAAAAAAAATCCAGAAACATTAACCATCTGTTGAAATTCAAATTTTGATTTGGAAATTGGGTGCGGGTTCGGTGAGGGTAAAAACTAAAAAAACAAAAAGCTTTTCATTTTCAGTCTTCATTTTTGGAGCTCTCTCTCTCTCTCTCTGTTCATCATCACCACCACCGTTTGGACTTCCTTCCATCTCAACGTTGGCAACATTTCTGCACTTGTAAGGTACCAATTTTGTTCCTTTTTTTGTGGTATAGAAACTGCTTGCTGAAATGCTTCATAGAGATTCATTTTTCCAAACTTCTTGCTGTTGCGGCTTTGTGTTCTTATTATTAGGGGTTGTGGGTTCATGTTAGTGTGGTGCTGAAATCTGATTTTTTTTTTTTTGGATTTAATTGGTTAGGATTTGATATGGACAACAGTTATAATGATACGAGATACTTGTACTTAACAAACAAAGAACATGGGGCTAGTACTTTGCAACAATACCAGAATCTAGTGTTAGAAGAAAAAAAAAAAAAAAAAAAAAAAGCAAATATTTGTTCATTAGTTGGGTGTATCTCATTTTCACCTTTTTAAGTCTTTTTTTTATAGGAAGTTTGAAGTGGGTCATTGCCATAGAATCATATTTCGTATTTTTGTCTTGCATTGTAGTTCATTTTTATATTTTAAAAATGAACAAAGTTGTACTTAATATTTGATTTTGATAGAAGCTAAAAAGAGAATTTTGAAGTTGATCTTTGTCCATATAAAGGAGTTATTTAGCATTGACCTCTAATTCAACAGGCAATTGTCCCCTTGTTATTCACATTATTACTAAATGTCCCACAATTTTTTCAGTGGGATAGAAAATTGCTTGTTGAAAAGCTTCATAGAGTTTTGGTTTGTCTAAACTTGTGGCTTTGTATTCATGTTAACATGGAACTAAAATAAGTTAATTAAATTTTTTGTCTTATATCAAGTCAAATAATTTTACATTATTTCACTTTTCATTTGCCATTTCGGTTTGATTTGTGATTTTGATAGCACTCTATGTTTAATTGATGTATGAGGCTTCAGCATGTATGCAGCCTGGATGTGCGAGGCTTCAGCAAGCTAAGAATGATGATGAGGATTAACATCATCAATTTAGCATGGATGGCGTGAATATCTTGCAATAGAAATAGAAGATGCAAATGACTAGCAACATTGATAAAAGTATGAGAAATGGATGGAGTGGTTCCTTTATCCAAGGGAGCTGTTAGTAGTTGATTAGAGTTAGAATTCAGCCAATAAATTCCTAGTTTTTAGGTAGAGCTATCAGATTGAGATATGTTCAATTGTCTTATATTAATTCCAGAAATTCTCCTCTTGTTGGTTGTGGCTAGAAGCGTTGGGGGTAGCTAAAATTTGTTTGGGGTTTGATGTAGACATTATATTGTGTTTGGTCTATGTATATCTTGTTGGTTCTTTTGTATTTGATATTATTTTGGCTAAATGGCACTTAAATAAATCACATTTGTGAATTGTGTCATTTATTTGGATTATTTTACAATCTATTTGAAGAATGTTAACGTGTATAATTGTGGGCTTTAAGCCCAAATAGATTATTTGTATAGCACACTCTTGTACTACACTCTTACTTGTACTACATTCATATGCCTCCTATATGAAGGTACTCGTGTATATTCTTTCATTGAGAAATACAATACAATTATTAAGTATTTCTAACATGGTATTAGAGCCATTGTTTTGACATTTTCTTAACAGTCTTGTCTTTATTAGTGTGACTCCATTCTCAACATCGCTTCCGCTATCACAACAGCCTCTCGCCTTTGAACCTCCGACGTCTTCCAGCCGTCGTCCTTGGGTTTCGGACTTGTAGCCGCCGTCGTTAAGGAGTTTCACACTACACAGACCACTGCCCTTTGCATCACTGCTGCAAATATTGCTCCGATTATGTTTACGAAGGTACCACTAAGATCATATTGTGCCGATCTACACAATCGTGGAAGCCTCAACCCCATCAAAGACAACACGCACCCCCACGCGCCGCTCAAAGGTTCTGTTCCGAAGCTCATGCGCCCCACAGCCTTCCACGCGCAACTGCACATCTGGGTTTTTCCTCACGTGCTCCCACACGCCGCAACTTCAGGTCACGCGCTCTCACGCACCATAACCCTCTGGCTGACGTCATTGCTGATGTCATCCATGTCAGCCCTAATTGTTCCATTGCTGACGTCACTTGCTTACGTCAGCCGCTGACGTCATCTTTTGACATCTAAGGGTTTGACCGTTGACTTTCGTAAGGTTGACCGTTGACTTTTCCTGGGGTTGACTTTTTCTCAAAGTTGACTTTTGCAGTCCAAGTGCTCCTTACCCAGTTTTTCACGTAGATTTCATTTTTGCAGTCCGTTTTTGGATTTTTTGCTTCTAAATGAAGAATAAGGACAAGTTTTCTTCCTTTTACAACAATCGTCGCTGGCAATCTAACAAACGTTGTTGCAGTTTTTGCAAACATTTTGGCCATAATATTGAGTCTTGCTATCAGCGCAACAAATCAGCTATTTCCATTTCTGTTGCTATAGTTGCTAACACTGAGAGTGTCCAACCTATGGCTCCCGTCTCTGCACAATCTCAGTCTTCTAGGTCCACTTTCACTATTTCCAGAGATGACTTTATAAATATCATCGCCAATGTCATTCATATGGTTGGTAATGCATTTTATTCCTCTTCTTTCTCAGTTTTATCTGGTGTGTATCCTACCTCTTGGCTTATGGATTCTGCTTGTTGCAATCACATGACACCTCACTCGTCCTTATTTTTTGAACTTAAACCTGCACCACACCCTCTTAATATTTGCACAGCAAATGGTTCTACAATGTCTGGTCATAATATAGGTTCTGTTTTAACCTCTAACCTCTCGGTTCCTGAGGTCTTTAATGTTCCTGACCTCTCTTACAATTTATTCTTTGTGGGATAATTAGCTGAGTTGGGTTATCACATTATCTTTGATTATTCTGGGTGTATTGTGCAGGATACGAGAACGGGACAGGTGCTTGGAACCAGTCCCAGAGTTGGGCATATGTTTCCCATGGATAACCCTCGTCTTCCACTTGTTACTCCTGTTTCTATTGCTGCTGCTGCTGCTGCTACAGTTTCTTCAATTCCTTCCCTTGCACTTTGGCATGCTCGACTTGGTCATGCATATTTCTCTCAGGTACTACAATTGGCTTCTAGAGGTTTGTTAGGTTCAATGTCTACAGAAAATTTTGATTGTGTTTCATGTCAGTGAGGAAAACAACCAGCTTTGCCTTTCAATACTAGTGAATCAATATCCACTGATATTTTTGACCTTATTCATTCTGATGTTTGGGGCCTTCCCCTGTCTCTAGTATTGGTGGATCTCGATATTTTGTTGTCTTTGTTGATGATTACTCTCGCTATAGCTGGATTTTTAATATGAAACATCTTTCTGAATTATTGGAAGTATATTCTAATTTTGTAAAAATGGTTAAAACTCAGTTTTCCAAACGCATCAAAATTTTTCAATCTGATAATGCTCTTGAGTACACTCAATATGCTTTCCAAGCTGTTTTGCATTCCTATGACAATGTTCATCAACTAACTTGTCTAGGTACCTCTCAGAAAAATGGTAGAGCCGAATGAAAACTTCGTCATATCCTTAACACTGTTCGTGCTCTCCTTCTCTCTGCCAAAGTTTCTGCTCCTTTTTGGGGGTAAAGCTGCTCTTCATGCTGTTCATGCTATTAATCGCATTCTAAGTCTTGTCATCCAAAATCAAACTCCATATGAGCGCCTTTTTGGGTTACCTCCAGATTATCACCACCTTCGTTCCTTTGGTTTTGCTTGCTTCATTCTTCTTCAGCCATATGAGCATAACAAACTTGAGCCTCAATCAAGGCTTTGTTGTTTTCTTGGCTATGGCGAAACTCAAAAGGGGAATTGGTGTTATGATCCTATTTCTCATCGTCTTTGTATCTCCCGCAATGTTGTCTTTTGGGAACATCGCCTCTTTGTCGAGCTCTCTCACTTCCATGCCTCCCTATCTTCCTCCTTTGTCTTAGATCTTTTTCCAAATGAGACACATATTCCTTCTGTAGCTGCTCCTGATCTTCCTGTAGTTGCTCTTGATTCTCCTATAGATTTCTTTGTCCAACCACCAGATATCCTTGATCCATTTCCTAGTTCACCCTTTAATGAACAAGTGAAAGATGAACAGGTCGAAGACGAACTACCCAGCCTTGAGCTTGGGTCCCCTGCTCCTACTCCGCCTAAAGATTATGCACAAGACATTCCACCTTCACCTCATCACTCAACTCGAGTAAAATCCATTCCTCCACATTTACTTGACTATCATTGTTACACTGCCCTTGCTACATTGCACGAGCCTCACACCTATCGTGAGGCTTCCACTGACCCTTTATGGCAGATTGCAATGAAAGAGGAATTTAATGCATTATCTAAAAATCATACTTGGGACTTGGTGACTCTCCCCCCTGGAAAATCTGTGGTTAGTTGTAAGTGGATCTACAAGATTAAGACTCGCTTTGATGGGTCCATTGAGCACTACAAAGCTCGTCTTGTTGCAAAAGGTTTTACATAGGAGTATGAGATTGATTATGAAGAGACCTTTACTCCGGTTGCTCGTATCTCATCTGTTCGTGCCCTTTTAGCTATTGCTGCTGCTAGTAAATGGAACGTTTATTAGATGGATGTCAAAAATGCATTCTTTAATGGGGATTTAAGTGAAGAAGTTTATATGCAACCTCCTCCTAGTCTCTCTGTTGAATCAAACAAGGTTTGTCACATTCGATGAGCACTTTATAGCCTTAAACAAACTCCACAAGCTTGGTTTGCCAAATTCAGCTCTATCATCTCTCGCTTGGGTTACATGGCCAGTCATTATGATTCTGCCTTATTTTTTCGTCGCACTGACAAAGGCACTATTTTACTTCTCCTATATGTAGATGATATGATCATAACTGGTGATGACTTTAGTGGCATTCAAGAACTCAAGGATTTTCTTAGTCAGTAGTTTGAAATGAAAGATCTTGGACATCTCAGTTACTTCTTGGGTCTTGAAATCACTCATTCTACAGATGGACTTTATATTATTCAAGCCAAGTATGCTTCTGAACTCTTGTCTTGAGCTGGACTCACTGATAGCAAGACTGTTGACACTCAAGTTGAGCTTAATACGCATCTGACTCTCTCAGGGGGGAAATTATTACCTAATCCCTCTACCATTGCCTAATCCATCTCTTTACAGACACTTGGTTGGCAGCCTAGTTTATCTCACTGTTACTCGTCTAGACATTTCCTATGCTGTTCACCAGGTGAGCCAATTTCTGTCTGCTCCACAATCGACTTACTATGCTGCTGTTTTGCGCATTCTTCGATACCTGAAGGACACTTTCTTCCATGGTCTTTTCTACTCTACTCAGTCTCCTCTTATTCTCCGTGCATTTTCTGATGCTGATTGGGTAGGAGATCCTACTGATCGCAGGTCCACCACTGGTTATTGCTTTCTTCTTGGTTCTTCTCTAATTTCTTGGCGAAGCAAGAAACAAACTCATGTGGCCCACTCTAGTATTAAAGTAGAATATCATACTCTTGTTGATACCATATCTGAGCTCCTTTGGCTACGATGGCTTCTCAAAGACTTAGGTGTGTCTACATCCTTTGCTACTCCTCTTTATTGTGACAACCAGAGTGCCATTCATATTGCTCACAATGATGTCTTCCATGAACGGACTAAACACATTGAGATCAATTGTCATTTTATCCGTTATCATCTTGTCCATGGTGCTCTCAAGCTGATCTCAGTCTCCTCAAAAGATTAACTTGCAAATATCTTCACCAAGTCACATCCTAAAGGACACATTCGTACCTTGGTTGACAACCTCAAGTTGGTCTCACATCCACCTTGAGTTTGAGGGAGGGTGTTAACGTGTATAATTGTGGGCTTTAGGCCCAAATAAATTACTTGTATAGCACACTCTTGTACTACACTCTTACTTGTACTGTACCATATGCCTCATATATAAAGAAACTCGTGTATATTCTTTCATTGAGAAATACAATACAATCATTGAATATTTCTAACAAAGAAAAACTATTTGTTTTTGCCTTTATTATGCAAATTTATTTTACAAGTCATTGGAAATCTGTTTTGAGTGTTCAATAAATCTTTTAACAAAGTATCATAAATTTTCTCACAAGCAATCTAGTATGAAAGTGATAATTGGCCTTAATTCTACTTATGAAAATAAACATTTTATGCCAACAACAAAACACTCTTTTGCATGAATTTGGATATGCCTATCAAGTGTCTTGTTGAAACAATGGCAAAACCAAACAGTAATTTTGTTTACAAATTTAAAAATAATTTTAAAAAAAGTTCCACCAAATGTACCATTGCTTGATGAATTGCCCCTAATGTAGCTATGGTGCTTAACTGCTTATACACATTATATGACATTGTGACTCCACATGCAATTGGCCATCTTCATCTTGTGTAAAGGAATAAAGGCCTGTAGCACACTAACATCAAGTCCTGTCCATATACTTAATTGAGAAGAGTTGTTAAGTTCTTGGTGAATCAGAATTTAAGTAGAAAAGAAGAAATAGTTACTTCAAGGGTAACCAACATCCTGAATTGAGAGAGAAAGAGATAAGAACAATTTGGTTAATTTTCTGGATGCTTCTCATTATGTTGCTTATTTATTTTATTTTTTTTTGGTAGAAAGGAAATTTCATTAGAACTAAACAGCAAACAAAGGCTCAGAACAGAGCCTATTGACATACAATCCAATGGCATCAGCCTCCAAAATACTAGTTAAGTCCACAGGCGGACTGGAAAAAACAATAAAATCACTGTCAAGCAATAGACCCATTCTAGCTAAAAAGTCAGCACACTTGTTTGCCTCCCTGTAGATATGCCTAAACCTTTTTTGTTGAATTTGATTAGCCATATGTCTGCAATCTTCCAAGATAGAGGAAACAATAGAATTTGAATTTGAAAAGGTGGGAGAGTTAAGAGCATCCACAATAACTTTAGCATCTAACTCAATGATAACAGATTGGGCATTCAATTGAAGACACAGCTGCAAGCCATCACGGAGAGCCCATAATTCTGCCATGAAGCTGTTTGTATTCCCTATTCTTCTTGCAAAACCCGTCACCCAATCACCCTTATCATCTCTGATTAGCCCACCTCCACCTGCCTGGCCGGTGCTGCCTGTTACCGAACCAAGACCAGCTCCACCTGCCTGACCGGAGCTGCCTGTTACCGAGCCATCAGTGTTCAAAGTGACCCACCCAGCCCACGGCTTCTCCCACCTGATGCTTTTCAGGATTTTCCTTTTGGTGACCAGACCGTTGTTCGCACAGTAAAAGAACTCCAAAGCACGATCCACTACATCTTTGCCTAAGTTGGGGTTAGGATTTTTTTGTTTGAAGATACCAAGGTTCCTGTCTTTCCAAATCATCCAAATACCAAATAAGAAAACATAGTTCCAAGGCAGAGGGCCTGAATGGTGATAAGAGGTAGCTGTGGCATTAGAGCTTAGCCACTCCTGAAGGCTCAAAGAATAGAAATTAACATTGTTTCCCCGCCCACCCAGCTGCTGCCACACATTAAAACTTAAGGGGCAGTCCTGCAACATGTGAAGAATGGATTCTTCCTCAGTATGACACCGAGGGCATTGGCCATCAATTTGCAACCCTCTAGCCACTAAACAATGCTTGACCCCGATGCTTTGGTGCATACATTTCCAGACAAAGATTTGAATTTTTGGCATAGTTTTTAATTTCCAAATCCACTTCCCTTGAAAAGGGGCATCCCTCAAAGGCTCCCTGGCAAGCCTATATGCACTTTTAAGCTCAAAATCACCCTTGGCTGAATACTTCCTCCGGAAAGACCATTTGAGTTGAAGACCAATCCCATCTGCCAGTAACATCCACCACATCTTTAATCTTAAGATTTGCGGCCTCTCTAGACAAAGGCCCCTGGATGATCTTTCTTAGAGGACCATGGCTAGTCCAGCTATCATTCCAAAAATCTAGATTACTATCAAAGCCCGGCAGCCACTTAGTTCCTTTTTTAAAAATATCTTCACCTTGCAACATTCCCTTCCAAATTCTAGAACTAGGGAGCTTACTAGCATTTCTCGAATTAATTCTTTGCGGGCTACAGTACTTCATCCTCAAAACCTTAGCCCATGGGGCCTTGTCTTCAGTATGGAACCTCCAGTTCAGCTTTGCCAACAGAGCTGTATTCCTTCCCTTAGCTGTTTGAAGCCCCAAACCCCCTTCTTCTTTAGATCTTGTAACCTTATTCCAGCCCACCCAATGCATTTTCCCCTTATCTTCAGTTGATCCCCACAGAAAATTTCTGTTCACTCTATCAATACCATCCAACACCTTCCCAGGCAGCAGATTACATTGCATAAGATAAGCCGGAATAGCTGAGGATGAGGCTTGAATCAGGACAGCTCTACCGGCCATAGAGAGGAGGTTAGCCTTCCAACCCGCAAGCTTACATTTAACTCTATCCAAAATATAACCAAGATCCTGGCTGTTGCTTCCTTGGTGTTTAATTGGGAATCCTAAGTATTTTCCCAAGCACTCTGTTTGACGAAAGCCAAGAATATCACTAAAAGCCTCCTTATCATCAGGATCCATGTTAGGAGAAAAATAGACCCTAGATTTAGAATCACTTACTGTTTGACAGAGTACTTGCAAAAGGTATCTAGGACCTCTCTGATGGCATTGCAATTTTTTACATTCGCCTTAGCGAATAGCACAAGATCATCTGCAAAGAAAAGATGAGAGAATGCCGGGCCACTTCTGGACGCCTTGATTGGGCACCAAGCTTTAGCCTCACACTTTTCTTGGATGAGCTGCCCTAAAAATTCCATACATAGAATAAATATGTATGGGGACAAAGGATCACCCTGCCTTATACCTCTAGAAGGCCTGAAAGGATCGAGACTTCCTCCATTAAATAACACTGAAGTCGAAACAGATGATATGCAACTCATCATTAACTCAACAAGGTTATCGAGGAAGTTGTATCTGATCAGCATACTTCTAATGAAACTCCATTCAAGTTTATCGTAGGCCTTCTCTAAGTCAATTTTTAGAGCCATATAACCACCTTTTCCCTTAGCTCTCCCTATGGTGTGAATAATCTCCTGCACAATGATAGCATTATCAACACCCCTCCGACCTGGCACAAACGCTGCTTGGCAAGGGGAAATAAGTTGATCCAACAAGGGTCTAATTCTTCCAACCAAAATCTTGGACACTATCTTATAAACTGAGTTACACAAACTAATGGGGCGGTAGTTACCAATGGATTCAGGGCCTTGGGTTTTCGGAATGAGCACAATGTTTGTTCTATTCAGGTACTCGGGCACTTTTTTCTCTCTAAAAACAGCATGAACCTTCTCACTCACCGAACTTCCCACAACAAGCCAAAATCTTTGAAAGAAGCCAGCATGAAGCCCATCAGGGCCGGGGGCTTTGAAAGCTTTTAAAGACCATAGGGCAGCCCTAATTTCCTCCTCCGTCACCGGGTGGCTAATACTATTCTTATCTTCACCCGAAAGATTTGGTTGCCATTGCAAATTGTAGCTAAAGTCATAGAAAGCTGCCTCCTGCGCAGTAGTGTAGATTTTTTAAAAACCTTCTCTGAAGTGATTCGCAACCTCTCGTTCCTCAGTCAACCACTCCCCCACCTCATTCTTAATAGTAGTGATCAAATTCCGTTTCTTGCGAGCCAGCGTTGAAACGTGGTAAAAAGCTGTGTTCCTATCACCCAAGATCATCCAGTTAATCCTAGATTTAAGAGCCCAGAGGTCCCTCTCTTGCTCTAACACCACATCCAGCTCCTTGATAAGCTGGTTCTCTAGAGCAACAAGAGAGGAAGAAGGGTGGTTGGCCAAAGCTCTTTGAACCCCATCAAGCCGGGCCAACACTCTTCTCTTTTTATGAAAAATATTATCGAAGTGATTTTTATTCCAATCACTGGCCTGATTAGAAAAGGCTTCAATTGCTTCCATAAGCTTCCTCGGGTGCTGCCAAGCCTGATTAACCACACTCGGAAAAGAGGGGTCCGGCAGCCAAAAAGATTGGAATCTAAAAGGCCGAGTGAGCTGAAGCTGTCTCCTGGGATTGGTTTCCATCAACACAGGACAATGATCTGAGTGACACCTGGTTAAGTGCGACACTTTAGCATCTGGATAGAGAAGACACCAGCTAGGATTCATAAAAAATCTATCAATTCTCTCTTGTATAAGGCTATGAAGCTCTCTTCTATTCGTCCATGTATATTTAGGTCCACTGAACCCCATATCCACCATGTTACAATTATCAAGACAATCCTTAAACATCAGCGACCTATTTATGCTGACCGGCCTACCCCCAAACTTATCCTCCCCTGCCAGGGGCTCATTAAAATCACCGGCAATTATCCAAGGTTTACCATGTAAATCAGCAACTTTAGAAAGATTTTCCCACAACATCTGTATCTCTATGATTCTAGGACTAGCATACACAGCAGTAAAAATCCAAGAAAGGTTAGAGGGTAATACCTTGACCTCGACATGAATTTCTTGCTCCGTGCACGCAAGCTGCATCACTTCCACTCTATCTGAGTTCCACAGAATCCAAATGCCACCCGCAAAACCAAACGTTTCCGCAAAAATAGCACCATCAAACGGAAGGCGATTAGCAATCTCTTTTGCTCTATCTCCCCCAACCCGCGTTTCCATAACGACCAGAATGGCTGGATTATGATTTCTAGCCAGCTCCCTAATGTGACTCTGAAAATTGGGCTTCAGAGCGCCCCTACAATTCCACACTATAATATTCATAATTATTGGTAAAGGAGAAAAAGAAGCACAATCAATCGGAGGATGCAACATCTCTGCTTCCCTCCTCCATCTCCATGCCATCAGCGCCATCATCTCCTTTTGTCTTACCATCACTGAACACAGCACCAATAGGGAGCTTAACACACCCAACATCATCTCCCTCACCACGGCTTGGTTGCTGAATGTCTGGAATACTCGAGCACCTTGATCCGTGAGGGGCAGCGATGCCAATCCTGTGCTGACCTCCATCTCGCACATTGACTTCGTTCTGATCCATTGCTTCACCGACGTTAGCTTCGCACTGATCCATCGCTTCACAGGCGTTAGCTTCGCTCTGATCTCCGCCATACCCACTTCCGGCAACACAGACTTGCTTGGCCATCCCTGTCCGACCACCCGCGGAGAAGTGGAAGGACTCGCTAGAGCACTCGCCATCTTCATTTGTAAACCGAGATCCCCAATTCGCTGTTGTGTTTGATATGTGTTTACCCACTCCCACTGTATCCCCTTTAGACATCCACTTCGATGTTTTTCTCCTGGCTAAATCTCTTTTGCCTTTAACTGAGGGGCTAAAACGGGGTTCTACTTGCTTGTCTGGCAAAAACCCTTCACAACTTGGATCACGGCCCACCTTAGAAGGCCCAAAATTCTCATTTCCCTTGTCCAAGAAGGTCCAGCCCCTTGTAACACCTCTTGACTCCTTCCTAAGCCCATGATTTGCTTGGCCCAATCCGTTGGTTGGATGGTCCCCAGTAATAACGGCATGGTTTGTTTTCTTCTGTCTAGGCTTCCTACGTGCCACAAGGGTCCAAGGACCGTACCTGTCCTTCTCCATGCCAGCACCCTTGTCCTTCGTCGTTCCACTAACTGTGTCAGCGCAGGACGGCTCATGTAACCCATGCGGCAAACCTCCTTGGTTCAACATCATACCTTCTCCAACGTTCGTCGGACCACTCTCCGTCGGTGACTCTGGTTTTTTAATGGTGTGGGGACATGCTTCCTTCCGATGTCCCAACCTCCCACACGAGAAGCACAGTTTGTGAATCCCTTCATAAACCACGGCCTGTTCGAACCTACCTATGAGCACGGTGTCAATAAGAGGCTTGGTGGCATCCACCTGGATACACAATCTTGCATATCTTCCTCTAGCTTCCATGGCAGTATGGGAATCAATCCTAAGGACTTTCCCTATAGCTTCACCAACTTGTTTGAGAACTTCCAACTCATATAACTCCATAGGAAGTCCATGCAACCGAACCCAGACCGCAATTGACGATACACTAGCACTAGCTGGCTTGAAGAAGGGCTCCCATGGTCTAATGGCTAGAAAATGGCCCCCAATGAACCACGGCCCCTTTTGAAGAACTGCATCCAGGTCTTCCTTCAACGAGAAACGGACTGAATAAAAATTTTCTCCAAGGTCCACGCAGACTAAAGTCCCAGACGGCTTCCACAATGAGATAAGTTTACTCTGAAGGAAACTAAGACCCATCGGTCTGCCATAAAGCTTAATAATCAGCGCCTTGGACCACGGTTTTCTGATTCGGAGCTTAGTTTCTCTCGTGAGTTTAACTGCAGCTAAACCATCACGAAGCTCTTCCACCTCCTCATCTGACTCCGCCTCCATATCCAAAAGATCCGAGAAATCAAATGCCTTTGCATAGGCTCCTGGAATCTCACCCACCACCTTGTCTTTGAATGTTTTCTTAGCAGCCCCCCAAGAGCTCTGACCTCCCTGGGACTGTCCACTCTCACTAAAAACTTCATGAAAATCAGCATGATGTCCCTCTTTGACCTTCTTCTTACTCCTGAATAGCTCAGCCTCCTCCTCTCTAGAGAGCTCTCGGTTTGGCTTAGCCATGAATACGAGTTGTTCTCTTCTTATTACTAGTCTCTTCTTGTTCTACTGCTACTTGGTTCAAAATTCAGCCCTATTCCTATTTTTAGGCCTGCCTGCCATCTCGCCTTCCCACTCTCCCATGCATATGCATGTCTATGCTAGTATTGCTAGTCATTATGTTGCTTATTAGTTTATATACGAGAGTTCCTTAATCCTTTTCCCGCAAAAACTAACTAACTGAACACCTCAACTAACATACCAGTAACTAACATAGCAACACATACCAGCAATTCAGTAATACTAACATACAATGCAATCCACCAATCTTTCAGTACACCATTAAACTAGACTCCTAACATTACCCCCTCCACTAAAACATTTTGCCCACAAGATGTGGAAATTGCTGCTGAAGAGTAAACAAGTCCTCCTAAGTAGCATCATTAGAGGAGCCCCCTTGCCACTAAATCAAAAGCTGAGTAATGGTTCTATTGCGTAGCTGGCATGATCTAGTCTGTAGAACAACCACAGGTTCAGAGGCAAGGATGCCTTGAGAATTGACAGAAGGCAAAAGTGAAAGAGGCACTGTCTTGCGTCCCAATTTAGCTTTCAAACAAGAGACATGGAACACGGTGAATAAAGAAGGTTAAAGGCCTCCTACAAACGGACAATTGAAAGAATTCAACAAATTTGGTTGTTTAGCAACAACATATTCTCTGTTTTTTCCTAAATATTGATCCGACTGACACTAAACCTGAAAAAAAAAAGTGCATGAAGTTAAGATACTTTAACAGCAGCCCACACAAGCAAACAATAAACAACACGACAGAATAAAAAATCCAACTTACCACTCCTGCATAATGAACAATGGTTCACACAAAAGCATTATAGGGAACATAATTTTGTAATTTAATGCCATAAAGGACATAAATAACTAGCCCACTGTTCTTTTTCTATATAAGAACTAATTTCTTTGCAAGAACAGAAACACAGTAAAAATTTAAACTTTTGGACTTCCAATAAGCAGGTTTCATAGTGACACATGATATACCAAACTATGCCAAAAGGTAGCCTAGAGCAAATTAATTTTAGAACCTATTATCATTAAAATGAACCCAAAAATTGCTTGAAAAATATGAAACTTTAGTGCAGTGTAATGAAAATGGTGTACACCACAAAGAAGGAAAAAAAAAAAAAAAAAGAACAGAAGAAAAGAAATAGAAACAGAGCAATAGCAACTCTGTACCCAGGCCGTGATGTCCTAATGCCATGCTAGAAATTAATTTCCTTCTTTATAAAAAGCCTTCCACGGTTCCACCTAAATACAAAGCTACCCACAAGCACAACAGGAAATGTAAATAAAGTCAGCTTATTAACTGTTGAGCCAACTACAACATCCATCTGAGGGCAAAGGCCACTTGTTACATTGGGTGCAAGCACCTCATATCATTATAACTGTTGTCCATATCAAATCCTAAACAATTAAATCCAAAAGAAAAAAAAAAAAAAAATCAGATTTCAGCACCACACTAACATGAACCCATAGCCTCTAATAATAAGAACACAAGGCCACAACAACAAGAAGTTTGGAAAAATGAATCTCTATGAAGTAGTTCAGCAAGCAGTTTCTGTACCACAAAAAAAGGAACAAAATTGGTACCTTACAAGTGCAAAAATGTTGCCAACTTTGAGATGGAAGGAAGTGGCAGCCAAACGGTGGTGGTGATGATGAACACAGAGAGTGAGAAAGAGCTCCAAAAATGCAGATTGAAAATGAAAAGCTTTTTGTTTTTTCAGGTTTTACCTTCACCGAACTTGCCCAATTTCTAAATCAAAATTTGAATTTCAACAAAGGGTTAACGTTTCTGGATTAATTGGAAGTTGTATTGTTTTTCAGTGATGTGGCAGGAAAGCTAATATCAGCTATTTTTAATGATGTGTTTCTTTTCTATTGGCAGGGACTACAAGGTCAGCAAGCTGACCTTGTAATCCTGGATCACCTAAGAATTTCCTGTAAACTATTGTATCATTTCTTTGATTGTTCAATCTACATAACAATTTTGATAACTATCACAATTCCAGATACTGATATCCCAACATTATCAATCTTTTAACATTTCGAATGTGAGTTATTGTGTTGATACTATGTGATCTTTTAGCTTTGCAATCCAATTTTTGTATAAGATAGAACAACATTCTCAAAAGTAAATTAATAAAATAGAATATTAGTTTTTTCAAATAAAAATAAGACTAAAATGCAAATTGCTCCCTGTAAATTTGATTGAAGTTTTAATTCTCAAATTTTACTTTCGCTAAATTGAGTCTTCTAAATTTCAACTCTATTCAATTATGACATTCGGTCCAATTCTATTAAAAAATTACTATTAAGTATGTAATTAACTAATGAAAAATGATTTATTTAAGAAAAAAAAAATCTCACATAAAATCTATAAATATTTTTATTAATTTTATAGATTTTTTCATTGTGAGAAAAATATTTTTTTAATGGCAATTTTTTAACAAATTAGACAAAATGTCTGAATGGAATAAAATTTAAAATTTAGAGCTTTCAATTGAACAAAAATTAAGGTTAAAAACTGAAATAAATTTCAATCAAGTTTAAAATGTGTAATTTACATTTTGGTCTAATATTAAATTGGGTATTACAAATTTACAATTCACATCACTCTACTACCCCAAAAAAAAAAAAAAAAAAAAAAGTTCCAAACTTTATTCAGCCCACAACATAAATAAAATTAGTTTGGTTGGACTTCGCACAAAGTGACCTAATAGATTGGGTTTCGTTCCACTAATTGAAACCCAAAGCCCATTACATTATCAATCTGATATTCTCAAATTCGCCCTCTCTCTCTCTCTGTGCAAGCTAATAGCCATGGAAGTGGCCACCGCAGCTTCGAGCTTTACACTCCACCGGCCAATGTGAGCACCACGTAGAAGTAGCACTTCGCGAACCGTAAACTCAAATCGCAACTCTCTCCAGTCTCCACCAAATTCCTCACTCCCTTCGCCGGCAGAAGCGTCTCCGCCAACTTCTCAGGCCACAAGCTCCGTCCCTCTCTTAATCCGGTGTCGTTCCCTCGCCCCAAGGGTAAGCGAGGCGTTGTGACCACTAGTTTATTTTCTTTCGTGTATTTGGAATTTTGGGTTATTATTACTTTTGTTTATGGCTTTTTTAAAATAAAAAATTATTTTGGGAAATTAGTATTTCATTTGGGTTTGCAAATTTAACATATTCATTACTCGTTTAGTACTTGATAGCCTACTATGAACACAACATGATGTGTGAATTCCTAAGAAATTAAGATATAACATGGTAAGGACACAAAACTTAATTAGTTATTAGTTAATTAATATAATTGGGTTCTAGTTAGATCATCTTATTCAATATGGGACCTAAGCCTATCAACACTAAAGCAATCATCATGAAGTGGATTCTATAACTCCAAAAATAATTAATAGTATATCTTTTAAGATATATTTTATACAGATAACTTATTAATCAACCAAGAGCTGTGTAACTCAATCGTTACCTCTTGGTGTTTCCAATAGACACGGTTCGAATCTCCTCTACCCCGTAGCAAAATAAATAATAAAAAATTTATTTAGTCAATTTTTTGATGATGGTGAGTGTGGCTGTAGAGATGGATCCAGCTAAAAATGAAAACAGCGTGAAGTAAATGGAAAAGCAAGCCTAGGGGCGAGAAGGAACTTAGCTTATCGGCTGAGCTAGAGATGCTAGAGCAGGTTAGCTTAATTCTTCATAAATTAAACTTACTATAGCCTTAGGTAATGCATTTTATATATTTTTTAATTTTCATTTTGAGCTGATATGATATGATATGATATATCTATGGATTGGTTGTTGCAGGTCTGTTAATTTATAATGTCAATGCGTATATCAAACACTTAGGAACTCACATATGAGTAAAACGCCAAAACCCCAAAAACCCAGAATTCATTCACGCTCTCACCTCATTTCCCATGTCTAAAACCCTTCTCTCTCGCATCAAACCCCTTCACAATCCCAAACCCACGTCTTCTTCTTCAACCTTGCCATTCAGGCATTTCGCCAAACATGTCCAAGGCACCATTCAAATCCTCAAAACCCAAGACCAGTGGGAGCAGTCCCTTGAAAGCTTCTTTTCTGAATCCGATGTCGTTGTTTCAGACTTTGCCCATTTCGTTTTAGATCGAATACATGATGTAGAATTGGGTCTAAAGTTCTTTGATTGGGCCTCAAAGCGGCCGTATAGTTGTTCACTGAATGGTTCTGCTTATTCTTCACTTTTGATACTTTTGGCGAGATTTAAAGTGTTTTTGGAGATTGAATTGCTGTTGGAGCGAATGAAACTTGAGGAATTAAAGCCAACTTGTGAAGCATTAAGTGTTGTGATTCAAGCTTATGCAGATTCTGGGTTGGTGGATAAGGCTGTTGAATTGTATTATGTGGTGGGTGAAATACATAATTGTGTGCCGAGTGTTTTTGCATGCAATTCATTGCTTAATGTTCTTGTGAAGCATCAGAGAAATGAAACTGCATGCCAATTGTATAATAAAATGCTTGAGAATTCTTGTGTGGATAATTATAGTACTTGTATTATGGTTAGGGGTTTATGTAGGGATGGGAAGGTCAAGGAAGGCAGGGAGTTGATTGAAGATAGGTGGGGGGAAGGTTGCATACCAAATGTTGTGTTTTATAATACACTCATTGATGGTTATTGCAATAAAGGTGAATTGGAAAGTGCTAATGGACTTTTTAAGGAGTTGAAATTGAAAGGGTTCTTACCTACACTGGAAACTTATGGGGTTATGATAAATGGGTTTTGCAAGGAAGGGGACTTTGAATTGATTGACCGACTTTTGTTGGAAATGAAAGAGAGGGGTTTGAAAGTTAATGCCCGAGTATATAACAATATAATTGATGCTCGATATAAGCATGGTTGTTCAGTTGAAGTGGTGGAGATAATGGGGAGGATGATTGAGAGTGGTTGTGAGCCAGATATTATAACTTATAATACTCTTATTAATGGCTCGTGTAAAGAGGGGAAGGTTGAAGAAGCTTATCAATTTCTAGAGCAGGCAATGAAAAGGGGATTAATGCTGAACAAATTTAGTTATTCTCCTCTTATACATGTTTATTGTAGACAAGGGGAATACTTTAGGGCCTTAGATTTGCTTATTAAGATGACAGAAGGAGGACATAAGCCTGATTTGGTTTCATATGGCGCTCTCATCCATGGACTTATTGTCGCAGGGGAGGTTGATGTTGCATTGTCAATGCGAGACAAAATGTTGGAAAAGGGAGTATTGCCTGATGCTGGTATTTATAATGTTTTAATAAGTGGACTTTGCAAGAAAGGGAGGTTTCCTACTGCTAAGTTGCTCTTTGCTGATATGCTTGACCATAATGTACAACCTGATGCTTTTGTTTATGCCACTTTGGTGGATGGGTTCATCAGAAATGGTGACATTCAGGAGGCCAAAAAACTCTTTGAACTCGTCATTGAAAAGGGTATAGACCCTGGTGTTGTGGTGTATAATGCCTTGATTAAAGGTTTTTGCAAATTTGGAATGATTGAAGATGCACTTTCTTGCATCATTAGAATGAGGAAAGAGCATCATGTTCCAGATGTATTTACTTATACCACCCTTATTGATGGGTATGTAAAGCAGCATTACTTGGATGGTGCACTAAAGATGTTTGGGCTAATGGTGAAGCAGAGATGCAAGCCAAATGTGGTCACATACACTGCCCTCATAAATGGGTTTTGCGGCAAGGGAGATACCAATAAGGCTGAAAAAATTTTCAGAGAGATGCAATCTTGTGGATTGGAGCCTAATGTTGTCACATACACTATACTTATTGGGAGGTTTTGTAAAGATTGTAAACTTGCAAAAGCTGCCTCCTTTTTTGAATTGATGCTGATGAGCAAGTGCACTCCTAATGATGCTACCTTTCATTATCTTGTAAATGGGTTTGCAAATATTGCATTGACTGAAATTCCCAAGGAAAGCAATGACCTTCAGGAGGTCGAGAAGTCTATGTTTTTGGATTTTTTTGGAAAGATGGTATCAGATGGATGGGTTCAAGTAGCTGCAGCATATAATTCTATTATCATCTGCCTTTGCCAATATGGAATGGTTAAAATTGCTTTACAGTTGTGTGATAAGATGATCGGTAAGGGTTTCCTTCTAGATTCTGTTTCTTTTTCTGCCTTGCTACATGGCATTTGCTTGGAAGGAAGATCAAAGGAATGGAAAAACATTATCTCCTGTACTTTGAACGAACATGAGCTCCAAACTGCTGTCAAATACTCACTGAAATTAAACCAATATCTTCCTCGAGGAAGGTCTTCTGAGGCTTTACTTATTTTAGAAGCCTTGGTTGAAGACTACAAGTCTAATGATCAACAAGCCAAAGTCTTAGTGGGGTAGGGAAGAAGGAAAAAAAAATTGAAATCCCTCATCTTGCTCTGTTAAATTTATAAGAAATTTGGATCGACAAATTTCTGTGGTATCCGTATATATCACCATCACTTAATACAAAAGTCTCAAACTCCTTACATCTTCTTTGTTAAGGTGCCTTTCAAACACACATATTGGTCATATGATTGGTGAACCTATAAAGAGGCTCTGGAAGATCCATCTGGATTGACATCATTGTATGGTAGGTAATTTCTTAATAGGCTGTGCATTTAATTTTTTAAAGTTTCAGGATAACTGTTTTTGATATTGGATTTATCTTATTTTGTGGTGCTTGTGTAGGCATTTGGGTGCCATTCAAGGACAAGTAAATACTACATTAACTGATTCTTATTCTATCAAAGCAAATCTTGATGTTAACAAGATATTGAAGCAAACTTGATTTCACTTTTGGAGGTATGTAGCACTATTTTGTTTATTATATAATTGTAATTGTAATATTGTGTATAATATGGTCTTTTTTTTTTTTTTTTTCAGTAAATAAAAATCTTTATTGAAAAAAATAAAATAAAGGTAGTACAGCAAAAAAAAATATTACCCTGGTGCACAGGGAGTGTACAAGGGAATAATATGGTCATTCTTGTTGTAGTGCTGTGAAGTTGTCCCTGAAGTTTGGCTGTTCTTCAGTTTTATAGCACCAGAAAAATCTTACCTTCTGATTTTACCGACCAGTTACTTGTATGCCAAATAAGTACAATGTACACTGTATGCAACATATTTGATTTGCATAAGTAAATTATTGAATAGAAAATGATCCATGGCTTTGTAATTGTTGGATGCTTCATGAACATGGGATATCTATTATGGACCTGAACGTATCCATGTTGCCTTTTGACATTGAACATGGTGGGCTTGGGAAAAATAGGCTTACAATCATGATATCTCCATGAGAAATTCATTACATGATTGTATGTTTGGGATAGCTTACTGTCATTGGTTTATTTTGCTTAAAAAATAAGTTAGTAAAAGTATAGTTTTACCAAAGTGAGGCTTTAAAAATCTGTACATAAATTGGCTTAAAAAATAAGCAAGCTTATGAGCTAGACTAAACAGGCTATAAGAAGAAAGAAATGGTAAAATAGTATTTCTAAAATAAATGCAATTAAATTAGCTAGTGTTTGTGAAAAATGTTTTCACTTGATCACTTTAATGGAGATCTTTTGGACTTTCAGTTTTACATAAGGGTTGCATTTGAGTAAGAGACGGTGGAGAATTAGCTTTACCAATACCTTAGTTTGGCAACTGAGTAAATGCATGAAATTATAGTAGTGCAATTTTTTTTCCCTGTTTTATACTGTTTCGTTTATTTAAATTGAAAAAAAAAAAAAAAAAATCAACTTAATACTTGCATCCAATGAGATGATTAGAAATTTTTGGATAGTGTGACCAAATCAGGATAAGAGGTTATTAGCATTATACACACTTATTTGAACATATCCACCTGACAAATTCCTTCCAAAAATATCCAGAAACAGACTTCTTCTTCTCTTGAGGGTCATTGCTTTCTTTGTGAATTGCAGTGGATGGAGTATTTGCAATCCCATTCAAAAGTTAAGGAATGATAACATCATTAGGGCAGAACTTGCTCATCAGCATCAATTCAGAAAAGGGGCATGCTTTTGCAAGATTACACTTGTACAAAAACTCCCAATATGTACGCTGCATGTCACAACTTTAGGATCTAAAGATTCTAAACCACAAGATAGCATCTCTCTGAAATATTTTCAGCTCCATTGGAATCTACCTTGCTGCAAAACCCATTAATGAGGGAGGTGTGTGACCACATTTTTATAGTTATTATTATTATTTATTTGGGATGCAAGACAATAATTACTCCACAACTTGTGAGTTAATTGGACATATTGTTTTTGTTTCTCAGAAACATTTTTTTTTTGTGGATAGGTATCTTTTTCCTGAAAACTTAATATTGTAGACTTTTTTTTCCTTACATTTCTGTTTGTTTCATGAGAAGTTATGGGGTAAGAAAAGAAACTTGTGTATTGGGATTTTAGACATTTCCCTATTAGCTGAGAGCAGGTTGTAAATTTTGGAAACCAATAAGCCGGATAGGACATATTTCAAAATATTTTTCTCAGTTTTGTTAGCATTTGATTGGAGGTTGAATTTTTCCTTTTGTGGTTATTTTGTTTTGTTTTCCTGATACATGAATTTGTGCATGTAGAGAGAAATCAGACAAAAGGAGTCTTCATAGGATTATGGAGTGGAGGCCTTGTACAAGAGACCTAAAGTGGTAAGTGGAGCTTTAAGTTAAGATTTCTTTATGCTTGACAAAATTTTGTGGATTGTTTGTGATACATATAACATTTGGCAGATAGTCTTCAAATGAATTATTTGGGACATAATATTTGATTGCCAAAATGGAGCAGTCATTTAAAATTGAAAAGCAAGCAAAGCAATTTACATGGAGAAGTTAATGAGGGCACTTTCTCCTTCTGTGATTCTTTGTGCTGAATATCTTTTGAGTTTGGAAAGTTTTGGGGATCTGGGAATTTTACAGCTTAAATCAAGAATATAAACCTATTATTATTTTTGGGATGGAGATAGAACTATGGTTGGTATAGAGTTTCCAGTTGGTTTCATAATATCCTGATTCAATCTTAATTGGCGTTCATTGTGGACTACTGCATTGATCTTGTGTTGAAATGCTGAAGCTTTGCCAGTATAGATTAACGGATGTGAGTGCTTAAGTGAATTTCATAATTGCAGCTTTGGGATCTATGTGAAAATCGCTCAATTTTAATTACTGCTTTGGTAAAAATGGAATATTATTATTGATGAGTGCAGTAGAGTGATGGTTTTGGTATTTTGCCTGTCTGTTACATGCAACCGGGGTTTGCAAAAGTTCAAAGTGGTTGCATATTGGAATTAATCAAGGTAATTTGAGGTTACGTTTATCAATGAAAATGGTGTAGCTATGAGTGCTGGACGAATTATTTTTTAAGATACAAAATAGGAATATATAGTTTTCTCCCTTACTCTTTCTTCTTTTTTTTCTTTTTTGGGTAATTGCGGTAAACCCACATGTGGTTTGGCCCGAAATCACTTTGCTTATCCGTGGTTTGAAAAGTGTTATTTTGCTCACTTGAGGTTCACTCAGCTTGTCTTGGTTGGATGTTCTTTAGTTTTACAAAACTCTCACTTTTTGATCTTGTTTTCACTTGTCTTTGTATGTGTGTATATATATATATATATATATATATTTTTTTTTTTTTGGGAGGAGAGAGACATAAAATGGGAGTAAAAATATATATTTACCTTTATTTTTAACTAAGGTGGGTTACGGGAGACAAACTGAGTGAACCTCAAGTGAGCAGAGTGACACTTTTCAAACTATAGGTAGACAAAATGATTTCGGGCCAAAATATAAGTGAGTTTATTATAATTACCTTTTTTTTTTTTTTTTTGTGGAGAAATCTAACTTAATTTTGGCATAAATACACTTTTGGTCATTACATTTTGGACTCATTTCTATTTTGGTCTATACTTTTCTATTTTATCGCTTTTAGTTCCTAAAATTAAAAAAAAAAACACGTTCCATTTTGGTCCTTACTATTATCTCACTAACAAAAATTGTTTACATGGTAGACGAAGTGTATTATTGGCACACTAAATGTTGACGTGGCCATTAACAGGATATTAAAAAAAATTGTATTTAGCATTTTAAAAACGCCATGTTAGCATTTATATAAATAGAAAATCACATAAAAATTTTAATTTTTTTTTTGAATTTCTAACTTAAAAAAAAAAAGATAATTAATTTTTTTTTTGGGGAAGAACGTTCTTTGTGTTCTTCCACATATTATGACTTATATTGTTAATGTTATTAAACAAAATAACATTTTATTAAGCATTTTCTTACACAATTACACACTTAGAAAAAAAAAACTTCAACCCCAAAACTTCCATCTCAAATCGGTTCCCCACAATCTTTCACATAATAGCTCCATTAAAAAAAAAAAAAGTCACACACAAGAAGCTAAGCTAAAAAAACCCAAAAATTGAAGCAAACTTGCATAGCAAAAGCATCCAATATCTGCTCGAATTGCAACAAAAGGAGGTGAACTGGTCCCGATGTATCCACCAACACCAGGTTCAACAATTGGGTATTTGTAAGGGACGCCCATTTAGTCAAGCTCAGATCTAATAAGCTTACTGGTCTCAAATTCCTCAAACCCAAGTTCTGTTCTCATGTATCTTCCTCCTAATACTTGTCCTCCAATAAAAACTCTTTGGTCTTTTATCCAATTCAAGGAAGTTGACTGGAATTTGAGGCAACACTTCAGGCTAAGATAGGACTCTGAAGAAATTAGTAGAGACAAGAACGCATGGAAAATGAAAGTCAAAGAGAGCCATTGGGAGAAACCATTAGTTCTACAAAGGAAAATATTTAGGATTTGAGATTTTATAATGGTGCTTTCTGTCTTTCTCTAACCAACCCATTCTCTCTATTTCGCTCAAAATTAGACCTAAATGTCTCAAGTTCCTCCTCTCTTAAACTAGTCTTTCTCTCAGATCGGCGTCTCTCTCAAATCGGTGGGTCTCTCTCAATCAGATGATTTTTGCTGGGTTTTGCTCTCAATGGATTTTGGTGTTTTGGATTTGAGATGTTTTGGTGTTTTGGTGATGGCTGGGTTTTGGTCTTAATGGATTTTGATGTTTGATTGCTAAGAAAATGCAAAAAAAGAAACAAAAATATTAATTTTTTAATTTTGTTGTTGCCAAACATGTTATTTGAGGAAGAACATATTCTTCCAACAAGATAATGAAAAGAAAAAAAATATTTATTTTTTAGTTTTTTTTTTGAAAATAGTTTAGAATTTTTTTTAATTGTTTTATCTGATGTAGCATTTTTTTTTAAATTTAAATGTTGACATGCCATTTTTAAAATGCTAAATACAATTTTTTAATATTATTTTAATGGTCACATCAGCATTTAGTGTGCCAACAGTGCACTCTAGTTTCCATGTAAGCAATTTCTGTTGATGAGTTAACAGTAGAGACTAAAATGGAATGCGTTTTTCATTTTAGGGACTAAAAATGGTAAAACAGAAAAGTAGATACCAAAATAGAAATGAGTCCAAAATATAAGGACAAAAAGCATTCACACTTTTAATTTTAATTATGTAACTCCCACACCTTTTCTATCCTCTCTATTTTTAGCCTAGCTAAATATAGCAGAACATAAATGAAACTATCCCTAAAATATGGGACATAAAGGTCTGATATATATATATATATATATATAATTTTATTTCTGTTTTTGTGTGTGTGTGTCTTTTAAGCTAAAAGACTTGACCCTGGAATCAAACAAATTCATTTATTGTTTATTGTTAATAGGTGTGTGTGGGCATAAAAGAGGAGTCGCCACCTAGTTTTTGCAATGGTCTAAGAACCATATATATAGCATCCTCTCAAGGAAGTATCTTTTGATCTTACTACCAGAGATGAGTTCGGAGTTAAGGTAAAGTTTTGGGAAGGTGTTAGACACCCAAAACCGTCCAACCCTAACGTTGATTTCCCATCAAGTCCAAGTATTGAAGTCATGCAAATCTATCCAAGAATTAAGTAAAGAAGTGTCGTTCATTAAATCTCGACAGATGTATCTATTGAGGTTTAATATTCAAAACTCGACAGATAACTCGACAACTGTATCTATTAAGAATTATGAAATTCAAATTTTCAGATTTGTTTTTCACACATATCTAAGTTATTTGTATAAGTTTTTTTTTTTTTTTTTTTTTTTTTTTTTTTTTTTTTTTTTTTTTTCTCACAACCCTAAACATATATAAGGATTTTTTTTTAAGGGCTGTCTCAGTTGATGCAACTTGATGCAAAGGTATTATTGATGCATATTGTAACTGGAGACAATTTGCCCTATTTCATATTTCTCTTGAAGAAGCTGCTTTATTTGTACGCCGTAGGGTTTTGTAACCAAGGAACTTCTTGATCTTCATCGTGTGGATGAATTGAAGAATTTTGCTGCCAACATCTTTCATAAGTTGGTGTGTTAGTTGCGTACTAGGATCCGTACATCGATTGGTTGGTCACGTACTTGGAGCCATGCATTGAAAGAAAAGATTGTCACTACATTACAAGTCCAATTGTGTATTGGGGTAAGAGTTCAACTGTAGGTTGGTATAAAGTACTGGAATTCTTTTACTTGTAATCGCTTGTTTTGATAATAGTGGATTCTCGGGAGTGGTGACCTTAAATTCACCTAGTGGGGTTTTGTCTCGATGATTTTCCCCATTTGTAAACAAATCACTTGTATCAAATTTATTTTTCGATGCATTTAACTTAGTTGGTGATTTGTTTGTGCTACCACGCTTATTAAATGTAATTGAATCTAATTAATTTCACTTGGCTAAATTAATTGATTAAATTACCAAAGGGGTTAATACATTATTAGCCTATCAATAATAATAATAATAATAATAATAATAATAATAATAATAATAATAATAATAATGTGGGGGCCCGAGGACCGATGGAGGATATACTGAGCTGTAGTTATCACTATTGAGGCATCATGAGCTTAAAGAGGGGATCTACCCGAGGATAGGATGATAAGAGACAAAAGACTTCTGGGAAGTCTGGATGAAGAGGATGCGATATAGAGAGAGAGCCATGAAAGGTGAAGGAAGTTTCCAGTGAGAGTCCACCTGCTGCCTTCGCATTAAATGTTTGGCAATAGTTTTATTAGCTGCATTGATGAAGAAGTGACCTAAACAGTGGAATTCACAGCTAAGTAGCTCTTTCTACCACTTTCAACAGAAGTTTAAAGGGATAAGTGTCATAGGGGGAGTCTGGGTAGGTGGAGATGAAGGGCCAGGATACGATGGACTGAGAAGTATATAAGGGATGGGAACTTTTAGATAAAGTTGGGGGGGGGGGGGGGAGGAAAATTAGAAGAACATTGAGAAAAAGAAAGTGAACAGTGTAGCATTTTGTGTAAGAACTGCCTTTTCGGGCTAGCTTGTAATAAGCCTCATATATATAAACTGTGATCTTTTGTCATTCTGGCCCTGTTATTGTCCACGGGCTAAGGCCCTTCTCCTTTGTTTTTAACCCATTCTTTTACAAATATCTATTGATTTGGGCTTAGTTGGGTTGCACTAATTTCACTGTTCTAGGTGGGTTTGGACAGCTTGATTTTTGTGCTCTTACAATTGGTGCCATCTGTGGGAAGGGAAGGTGTTATTGTGGGTTTATCTTGAGTGGTCATGGCCAACTTGGAGCAGAAAGGGAGGAGTCTGTTGGCTCACAAAGGGAAAACCAGTTTGTTAATTTGGAGCGAAGGAGGGACAGACATTATACACCAAGTGTTATGGTAGAGTCATACCATATTGAACGCATAGAGAGGAGTCACTCTAGGACAGGGAGCCATGTTTCACATGACCAGGAGATGCGAAGATTGTAGCTTGAAGTAGACTGCTTGCATAAGAAGCTGCGATGAAGGGAGCCTGACAGAAGGGATCCATCACCCCCATCAAGTGATGGATCAGGGGAGAGTAGGGATCGCTCATATTGCCATATGTCAAGAACCCCATCCAATGAGTCCTTCTTAGCGTCTTCACGCCAAGATAAATTGGAAAAGGGAAAATACAGGCATGAGCAAGGGTCACCTTATCGTAGCATGGGGAATGACGCGATGAGTAAAGCATTTTGGCAAATCTTGAAGTCCCCTTTTGTTAGGAGAATCAACAAGGCCAGGCTTCCTCACTGGTTCTCACAACTAACTTTCACCATCTATAATGGAAGGTTTGACCTTGTGGAGCATGTAAGCTATTTCAATCAGAAGATGGCAGTTCATTCTAGCAATGAAATCCTTATGTGCAAGGTGTTCCCTTCCAGCTTCGGGCCTATGGCCATGCATTGGTTTAACGCTTTGGAGGAGGGGTCAATAAAATCCTTTGAGGAGCTGACGAGGGCATTTGGTGCAAGATTTGTGACATGTAGTAGAGTCCCCAAGCCTTTAAACTCTAATTTTTCCAAGGCTATAAGGGAAGGTGAAACTCTCAAGACCTTCTCGAACAAATATTAGGAAACATACAATGAGATAGATGGAGATTTTGAGGACATGGCAGTAAGAACATTTAAGGTATGGCTCCCGATGGAGCATGAATTGAGGAAGTCACTAACAATGAAGCCTGCCGTCAGTATGCGCTAGCTTATGGATCGCATTGATAAGTATAAGCGAGTAGAGGAAGATCAGACTCAAGGAAAGGCAAAGCTAAAAGTTTTCCTAGATAAAAGAGATTCTCGGGGAAGAGGATATCATAATAACGTCCTCGAAGTGACTTCCCCAATTAGACATCATCGTCGGGGGCTTAAGTGGTTAATTCATTATTCAAAGAGCCAGTCTACTAGAGAAGATATAAAATGAACCATACTTCAAATGGCCCAGTGAGATGGGTGGGGATTCGTCTAGGAGAAACCAGAGCCTTTACTGCCATTATCACTAGGAAAAATGGCACACAACAGAGGATTGTAGGACTTTGTGAGATCACTTGGGTTAACTGGTGAAGGTAGGGAAAATGAGTCAGTTCTTGCACCAGCCTACAGGTCAGTTCATTTATTCGAGAGTTGGGTATCAGAGGGATGGAGCTTTTTGGCCAGCATTGGGCACAATTAATGGCATTTTTGCTAAGCCCAGGGGCGATGCCGGAACCTGCTCTGGGATTATGTTTGTGGTTTCAGGTCTTAGCTTGGAAAATAGGAGCCAGGCTTGCAAAAAGGCCAAAATGGTGGCCATGCCCACTTTAGATTTTCAGAAGAAGGTATGGAAAGGATGCTCCAGCCATATGATTATGCCCTAGTAGTAACCATTTGGATCGAGGGCTATGATGTAAGGAGGGTCTTGGTAGACGAGGGAAATGGGGTAGAGATTATGTACCCGGACTTATTTAAAAGGTTAAATCTTAGGCTTGAGGACCTGGAGAAGTACGATTCACCACTAGTGGGATTTGATGGGAGATTGGTAACCCCCATGCGGGATGATAAGGTTACTTGTACAGGCTGGAGATGAGAAGGTGCAAGTTGACTTCATTGTAGTTGAAGCTTTTTCCTCTTACACAGCTATCTTGGCTAGACCATGGCTTCATGCTATAGGAGTAGTCTCGTCAACCTTACACTTGAAAGTTAAGTACCCCACACAAGGCAGAGTTGGGGAATTAGTAGGAAATCAAGCAATAGTTAGGCAATGTCTGATAACAGCCATTACATGGTAACCTGCAAATCAAGTCATGGTGGAAGAGAAGCAAATCCCATAGCAATTAAAGGGTCCCAAAGTAGGACAAGGAACCGAGTCGCAGGGGGTGCTGTTTGAGGAATTAGAAAATTTTTTGATTGGTCAAGACGAAGAAGAATACTTTCAGGTGGGGTTTCAATTGCCATCCTTAGAAAAGGCCGCGTTGTTAAAGATTCTGGAAGATAATATTGATGTGTTTGCCTGGAGTACTTATGATGTACCTGGGATTGATCCCAAGTTTATATGTCATCAGTCGAATTTGAATCCAAAGGCGATCCCACGAAAGCAACCTCCTCAGCGTTTATCAAAAGAGCATGCTGGGGCTGTAAGGGTAGAAGTGAACAAACTTAAGCATACATGGGCAATCAAAGAGATCTTTTACCCCGAGTGGTTGACTAATACCGTGATAATAAAGAAGAAAAATGGGAAGTGACGTGTGTGCATGGACTTTACGGATTTGAATAAAGTGTGCCCAAAAGATCCTTTCCTTGTTCCTCTGATTAACCAACCAACTGGTGGATGCAACAGTTGGACATCCTTGGATGAGTTTCTTAGATGCCTTCTAAGGGTATCAATAGATACCTTTAGCATTAGCTGACCAGGAAAAAACTGCTTTCTGTACTTTTACTAGAAATTACTATTATCGAGTGATGCCTTTCGGCCTTAAGAATGCAAGATCCATATATCAAAGAATGGTGACACGGATGTTTGAGTCACAGATCAGAAGGAATGTGGAGGCAAATATTGATGATACGGTGGTAAAGAACAAGCAGGTCATAGGGCATTTAGCAGATTTGGGGGAGGTGTTCTCTGTGTTAAGGGAACATAAGTTGCACTTAAATGCATCTAAGTGTTCTTTTGGGGTCAGCTTAGGAAAGTTTCTAGGCTATATGATTACACACTGAGAAATTGAGGTTAACCCTGATTAGATTAAGTACATTAATAGCTTGCATCCTCCTCGGAATCCCAAGGAGGTACAGAAAATTAACAGGGATGGCAGCAGCTCTGAATAGGTTTATCTCTCGATCAGTGGATAGGTGTGGTCCGTTTTTGCAGCTCTTCCATAAGTGGAAGGACTTTCAATGGACCGAGGAGTGTGTGTTTGCCTTTGAGGAGCTCAAGCAATATTTGTCACACCCCCTAGTCCTTTCTAAACCCGAGAAAGAGGAAGTTCTATATGTGTACTTGGCAGTCATGGATTATGCAGTTAGTCTAGTCCTTGTCAGAAATGAGAATGGGGTATAAAGATCTGTCTATTATGTCAGCAAGTCCTAGCATGAAGCTGAGACACGTTATTTACCCCTAGAGAAGGCGGTGTGGCCATCATACACGCCATAAGGAAGCTTCCACATTATTTTCAAGCACATACCGTGGTGGTGCTTATCCAGCTCCCCTTACAAGCTCTCTTACGAAAATCATATTACATGGGTAGAATTGCTAAATGGGGGACCATGCTGGGTGCCTACGATGTTAGGTACATGCTTGGTACTGCCATAAAGGGACAATTATTAGCAAATTTTGTGGCGGAGTTTACAGAAAGCATGACCGATGATAGAAAAGGAATAATTGACACTATGACAGTCTTGCCTTTTGTTGTTCCCACCTAGGAGGTGTACACGGATGGAATGGCTAACTGAAAAGGGGAAGGGGTAGGAATTGTGGTGATAACCCCTGAGAAGCTAGTTATGGAAAAATCATTGTGATTGGGTTTTCTAGCTATGAACAATGAAGCTGAGTATGAAGCCCTGTTGGCTGCATTGGCAATGGTTAATCAGTTGAGAGGAGAAGTTGTAGAGATATATTTAGACTCATGGTTGGTGGTAGGCCAAGTTTATGGAGAGTTTGAGGCTCGGGATGAATGCATGTAGGGGTATCTTGTTAGAGTTAGACAGGTTTGGGTCCACTTCAAAAGCTTTACTTTAAAGCAAATCCCGAGAGGACATAACTTTCATGCAGATTCTTTGGCTATGTTGGCAACGTCTCTGGGGTCAAATTTGCCTTGGGTCGTTATTGTTGAAGACATGGATAACTCTAGTCTGGTGAAAAAGCCCTTGGTTTGTGTGCACAGTATTTAGATCGAGCCAAGTTGGATGAATCCCTTGGTTACTTTCTTGAAACAAGGACTGTTGCTTGAGGATGGAGCCAAGGCAGAAAAGATATGTAGAAAGGCTCTTCGTTATTGGTTATCCGAGGAATAGATGTTGTACAAGTGTTCTCATTCAAGGCCATATCTACTGTGTGTATATCCCGAGGTAGTGGAACCTTTGTTAGAAGAGTTACATGTAGGAATATGTGGGAGTCATATGGGGGGGAGGTCTTTGGCCCATAGAGCTCTTACCTAAGGATATTGGTGGCCGAGCATGCCGAGAACTTCTCAGGATTATGTGAGGAGATGTGATTAGTGTCAGAGATATGCCCTAAATATTCACCAACCTAGGGGGGTTCTGAACCCATTTTCTAGCCTTTGGCCATTTGCTCAATGGGGCTTAGGTGTAGTGGACCATTTCCTCGAGCAACGGGAAACTGAAGATGGCTCTTTATCGAGACAGACTACTTTACTAAGTGGGTAGAGGCCAAACCTCTATCCAATATTAGGGATGTGGATGCTTAGAGGTTTATATGGAGAAATATCATCACTAGGTTTGGAGTCTCACACACGTTGATCTTGAATAATGGTTTTCAGCTTGATAGTAAAGCCTTCTGAAGATATTGTGGGGAGTTAGGGGTTAAGAATAGGTATTCTACTCCAGTTTAACCTCAAGGGAATGGTTAGGCCGAGGCCACAAATAAGGCCATAGTGTCTAGTTTGAAGAAAAGGTTAGATGACGCCAAAGGGAGGTAGGTGGATGAATTGCCCCATATGATGTGGACTTATCGCACTACACCTCGAAGATCAACTGGGGAGACTCCTTTTTTAATGATTTATGAGGTAGAAGCAGTAATCCTTGTTGAATTCGAGTTCCCAACCCTAAGAACTGATCAGTTCAGCGTCGAGGAAAATAATCATTTGCTTTGGGCTAGCTTGGATTTGGTTGAGGAAAGAAGAGAAGTAGCTGCAGTGAAGATGACACATTATCAGCAGAGGCTTAAACAAGGATATGACAAAGGAGTGAAGCTAAGACCATTAGCCCCAGGAGATTTAGTTTTGAGAAAGGTGGTAGGGATGGCAAAAAGCCCAGCCTGGGGGAAGTTGGGTCCCAATTGGGAAGACCCGTACAGAATAACATCAGTAGTTGGTATTGGGGCTTATTATTTGGAAGACTTGGATGAAAATGTAATTCCACGTCCTTGGAATGGAAATAATAGACGACGTTATTACTATTAATGGTATGATGTTCTTTTTATTCATATATGGTTCATTTGCTTGTTGTGGTTACGAGTTATGTGGTAGTTGCTCAATGTAAGAAGTTGCTAAGTGTTAAACAGAACCTCGGTCTTATTCGACTCTTTTTGTCACAAACCTTGGGTAAATTAACGTTTATGTAAGAAATTGCTAAGTGTTAAACAGAATCTCAGTCCTGTTCGACTTCTCGGGTCACAAATCTTGGGTAAATTAACCTTTATATATGAAATTGCTAAGTGTTAAACAAAACCTTGGTCTTGTTCGACTCCTCGGGTCACAAACCTGGGGTAAATTAACCTTTATGTAAGAAATTGCTAAATGTTAGATGGAAACTCGGTCTTGTTTGACTCCTTAGGTCACAAACCTTGGATAAATTAACCTATGTGTAAGAGGTTCCTAAGTGCTTATCAAAATCTTGGTTTGGTTTGGCTCCTCGTGTCACAAACCTTAGACAAGTTAACACTTATGTGAAATTTTCTAAGCATTGAATAAAGTCACAAATTTTTGCTTGCTTCTTCGGGTTACAGGTACAAGGCAGATTGGTTTTTTAGCTTTCTAAGTCCAAAGTAAGGCAAGTGTTGCTTGAAATTTTTACCAAGTGTCAAAATATAGTTACAAATTACCCTAAGTGTCAGCCTAATAACTTTCTCAAAGTTCATGTCAGATTGAATAGGATAGTGAGGGGAATTAATTAAGTTGGTCAAATGTTAGTATGTTACAGATAATATGAAAAAAGGGAAATAGCAAGAGATATACTTAGACAAGTTAAACTTAAATAAATGAAAAATTATAAAGCAGAGGTTGATTCTTTTCATTGAAGTTCAGGGATTGGATTACAACAGAAGGAAAGGGGGTATTGACTAAACTTAAACCCAATTACAAAATTGACTAGTTGTCTTTTAGCCTAGGATTAAGTTACGCTGATGGTTCTTTCTTCTTCGCTTCCTTTTTTTCTTTCTCCTTCTCCTTCTTCTTCCTCTTCAGCTGACCCATTTCAGTTGCTTCTTCTTCCTCCATGTTCACAACAGCTACTGGAGATGGCTGCTTTTGCCTTTTCTTGGTAACAAGTGTAGCAGCTAGAGTAGTGGCAGGCTGGATTGAGGTAAAGGCAGGGGTAGAGCTAGGATCGGTTAAAGGCTGAAAGAGGCTGGGAGCTAGGCATAAGGCTAGGGGGTAATATACTCTATCAGGAGCCCTAAGCTCCGATTCAATACTGACCTCAGCTGCAATGAGGACCTGACCCCATATCTCAAGGCAAAAGGCTCGAGCGACGTCCCTGAGTTGGGCAGTCAGACTTTGGGCAGTCTTAGTCATGCCCGCGTCATAGGCCGCCTGCTCGGCCTTAGCCTTCTTAGCATCCTTTGCCTTCAGCTGTTTGTGCTGTTGTTTAAGTTTCACTATGGTCAAGGCCAGCTGGTTTTTGGCCTTCTTTTGAGCCTTCAGGGACTTTGTCGTTTGTTTCTTGTAGCTAACCAGGGCAGCTTTGGTGTTCTTCTGAGACTTTTCTACCTCGGCTAGCTGGGAGATGGTCTCTTTTAGCTTCTTATTAGCCTCTGCATGGGCCCTCTCAGCTGTTTCCAGCTCGCCTTCAACCTCGTGAGCTTGACTCAGAGCGTGGTCGACCCATTGTTCAGCCAGAAAGGCTGCTTGCACAAACTGTAAGATTGTTATGAGTTAGTATCTATACATTTGTTGTATAAATTTATGAAAAGAAGAAGGTGATTATATACCTTAGCAAGGTCTCTCTTCGATGACAAGAAGACCTCACATTTCCGAAAGGACCTAAACTCCTGCATGTCCTCGGGTAGGCAAAGAGCTTTTTCCAAACATTCGGCCACAATGCCTGACCTACCATTCTGGGGGTCCCTTGGGTTGGCATTGTCCTTGACAGGACTCCCTTAGCTTAGAGTAAATGAGGGTCTCCAGGTAGAGGGCTTGGGCTGTTGCTCCCCTTTATAGCTTTTAGAGGTCCCAGAGGGAGCACTCTTTTTCTGTTGGGCCCTAGTTGTTCGGGCCTCTTTGGTTGGGGGCTGCTGTGAAGGATGAGTGATTTTCCCTTCCTCAACACCCTTAGGGCCCTTGCCTTCTTGGCCTCTTTTCCTCTTTTTTTCTGCAACGTCACCAGAGGATGCATGTGTAGGAGCAGGAGTTGGTGGTCGGGACATTACCGGAACCACTGGGGAAGCACCCTCAGCATGGGCTATAAGCAATGCCAGGAGGTCTAAAGTCTTCTCCCTAAACACCATTCCTTCTATGATGTTGGCTTCTCTTTGGCTGGTGCTGACTTGGGCAGGAAGTAAACGGCGTTGTGAGGTACTAGGAAGGTCTTCGGGGTCTTCTTGTTGGTAAAAAACCTTGAAGTCCTTGGCTATCACTTCTTGGACGGGTTTGGGAGTAGGCTTCTTAGTTTCTTTGTCCGAAGGTATGAGAGGCTCCTGGGAGTAAATGAGTCTGGTTATGAGTGGGACTGGAAGTTGAGCATCTTGGGTTCCAGTTGGAGGAGGGTCAGTTAACAAAAAGCTGGGAGTTGCTATGTCAATTAAAGCTAACCGTTTGTCTTTAGCTCTAATTACGTTCTTCGGGTTTTGGAAGTGTTTAGAGATGGGTTCAAACTCGAGGATTATATGCACCATTCGGCGTTGACCGTCTTAATGTAGAAAAATTTCTAACTTAAGGATTCGGTTTAGGTCGGAAAAATTCACGTGGTTCTTGTTTAGGGCAATGTGGTATTTGTCTGCCAAAAAAGAAGTAACATAAGTCACAGGTTAGAGAAGAGACCTTGTAAAATTTTTTCTTTATGTAAAGATAAAAATCCTACGCGCATCTAATATTTGTCGGAACCCTACTTGGTTCCCCTTCTTGGGTGGGATAGTGCAATCCATCATGTCAGTCTCCTGAGACAGTGAGGAAGTCCTTGTCCATACCCTTGTTTGACTCGGGCATACAGGATATTAACCTAACGAATGGAACCCTACATTTAATGTAGTATTTGGTTTCCTTCCCTTTTTGTCCGTCGTATACCCAATTCATGTCATGCCACGTGAGGTTAGTCCCCATTTACGGTTTATCATATCTACGTTGCCGAGGACCCTAAAAACGTTGGGGGAGCATTGTGTTGGGGTCAGCCTAAAGTTCAGTAGGAAATCTCTAGTGAACCTTCCTATGGAGATTTCCATCCTGCCTTCTATGAAGGTGATCATCGGAATAACTACTGAGCCAAAAGGTCTGTTCATAACTAGCTATTCACCCATTTCATAGTGTTGGACTTCTACACCGTTAGGGATCCTATATTGAGCCCTGAAGGCATGGCCGCCTTCAAGGGTATCTACTAGCCTAGCAAATGTACCCATGGAAGTTTATGATGTAGGAAATGAAAATCTATGTGCAAAAGAGTATGAATCCAAACACACCTACAAGCAATAGAAGAATCTCTCCTCGGGCTGCTGCTTCAATGAAAAATTGCCAAATGAGTAAATAAGGTAAAGCCAGCCTCAACCTCTCCTTATATAAGAGTGAAAAATGAGTGCTAAAGTTCCCGCTCATAAATTCGGGTAAGTGAGGATCGTAGGATCACCATCGTACCATAGAAAGTGAGGGGACAAGTAGCTGACTGACACAATAAATATGAGATCGTGGATACCGAAGCGTTAGGAGCATGCTGGAAATAGGTGAAAGGACGTTATCACGTGGGAACGCAGTTCCCATATGGCACGTAACTAAAACCTTGCCTTATCTCAGGGTTAATAGCAAAGTTTTATGGGGCTATTATGGGGGCCCAAGGATTGAGGGAGGATATAATGAGTTGTAGTTATCACTAGTGAGGCATCATAAGCCCGAAGAGGGGATCCACCCGAGGATAGGATGATAAGAGACAAAAGGTTTTTGGGAAGTTTGGATGAAGAGGATGGGATATATATATATATATATATAGAGAGAGAGAGAGAGAGAGAGAGAGAGAGAGAGAGTCATGGAAGGTGAAGGAAGTTTCCAATGAGAGTCCAACTGCTGCCTCCGCATTAAATGTCTGGCAACAGCTTTATCAGCTGCATTGGTGAGGAAGTGACCTGAACAGTGAAATTCACAGCTAAGTAGCTCTTTGTACCACCTTCAATAGAAGTTTAAGGGGACAAGTGTCATAGGGAGAGTCTGGGTAGGTGGAGATGAACGGTTAGGATAGGATGGACTGAGAAGTATAGAGGGGATGAGAACTTCAAGATAATGGGGGGAGGGGGGGGGGGGAATTATAAGAAAAACATTGAGAAAAAGAAAGTAAACAGTATACCACTCTGTGTAAGAACTACCTCCTTGGGCTAGCTTGAAATAAGCCTCATATATATAAACTTTAATCTTCAGTCATTCTGGCCTTGTTATTATCCTCGGGCTAAGCCCCTTCTCCTTTGTTTTTAACCCACTCTCTTACAAATATCTACTGATTTGGGCCTAGTTGGGCTCCACTAATTTCACTGTTCTAGGTGAGTTTGGGCAACTTGATTTTTGTGCCCTTACAAATAATAATTGTTTTTCCAATTTTAAAGAATAAAATGTAGAAATATTTTTTGCTTTTCTTGCACATTCTTGGCAACTAAACACAACGAAAAACCACTTTCTTGATTTTTCTATCTTTGAATTCATAAATACATTCTACAACATCTCACTTTTGTATAATTGACAAACATATAGATCAGAAATAGCAAAACAGAAATTGAAATTTTGGAAGAAAAAAAAAATTCTAGCAAATTTTCTCAGAAAAGACTTTCCTGGTAACCAAACAAGGAAAAAAGGAAAAAGAAAAAGAGGGAGAACAAATCTAGTGGTGAGGGTTTCTCAATTGGGTTGGTGTCTTTGTGTTGGATCAAATCCAGTGGTTTTGATGGGGAAAATCTAGCCAAATAATTTTGCATAAAACCCAAATAGTGAGGGTGACAATTTCTAAGTGGCGTTCATTCCTATTGAAACTTATCAATTTAGAAGGTGATGTAACATTTTTTATTGTTATTTTATTAGCTGTGTCAACATCAAGTATGCTAGGGCATGGGCCCATTTAATTGGGGAGAAGAGAAAACATCAAGCTGAATAACATGGTTTGTTGAATTTGGGAAATTAATGTCTGTTTCATGGGATTCATATCTCGTGAAAATTTCCACCAACTGCAATAACTTCACACAAGTTAGAAGATTATTATGTGGTTCTTATGCAATGAATTTCTTTTCGCTTAGGCCTCATTTAATTGGGGAGAAGAGAAAACATCAAGTTGAATAATTTGGCTTGTTGAATTAGGGAAATTCATGTCTATTTCCTAGGAGTTATATCTCATGAAAATTCCACCAACTACAATAACTTCATAGAAGTTGGAAGATTATTATATGGTTCTTATCCAATGAAATTTCTTTCCACTTAGGGCCCATTTAATTAGGGAGAAAGAGAAAATAGGAGAGAAAAATATGTTTGGTTGGGAGGGAAAAGGATGGGGGGTGGGGGGGGGGGGGGGGGAGTGAAATGGCAGGGGTCAGTAGTTTTCTCCTCAAGCCACCATTAGGGTTGAAATGGTTTTCTGCCTAATTTTGGGGTGGGACAAAATTAATGGGAAATTCTAAAATTTCTCCATTTTTAGTTTATTTATACACACACACACACACACACACTCCAACGCATTTAATCAAAAATGTTTATGTAGCACATGGTGTGCACACTTGGCACACTTGAAGTTGATGTGACTAATAAAATGATAATAAAAATGTCACATCAGCATTTAAATTGAATAATAATAATAATAATAATAATAATAATTGTTTTTTCAATTTTAAAGAAAAAAATGTAGAAATTTTTTTTGCTTTTCTTGCACTTTCTTCGCAACCAAACACAACAAAAAACTACTTTCTTGATTTTTCTATCTTTGAATTCATAAATACATTCTACAATGTCTCACTCTGTATAATTGACAAACATCAAGATCAGAAATAGCAAAAAAGAAATTGAAATTTTGGAAGAAAAAAAAATTTTAACAAATTTTCCCAGAAAGTAAGACTTTCCAGGTAACCAAGCAAGGAAAAAAGAAAAAAGAGAAAGAGGGAGAACAAATCTAGTGGTGAGGGTTTCTCATTCGAGTTTGTGTCTTTGTGTTGGATCAAATCTAGTGGCTTTGATGGGGCAAATCCAGCCAAATATTTTTGCACAAAACCCAGATTGTGAGGGTGACAATTTCTAAGTGGCGGTAATTCCTATTGAAACTTATTAATTTAAATGCTGACATAATATTTTTTATTGTTATTTTATTAGCTGTGTCAACTTCAAGTATGCTAGGGCTTGGGCCCATTTAATTGGGGAGAAGAGAAAACATCAAGTTGAATTATATGGTTGTTGAATTAGGGAAATTAATGTTTGTTTCTTGGGAGTTATATCTTATGAAAATTCCACTGACTGCTGTGAGAGACCGCGCCCCCGGCCCCCTTTTTTATAGGAATGTTGGGCCAAACCCACGTGAATGGGTGGAGTCGTGTTATTGCCTCTCAAAATGGAGGTTCGACTAGTTATATTTACCCCTTTAGATTAAGAGTTTTACAATGGAGTCGCCACTTATTTAATTATTGGAAAAATAAGAAAACCATAATTGAAAAATTCCTCATTTTATTAATTTGCAATTGAATTTACATTGATCATAGGAAATTTACATGACTTTGGTCCTAGATACAATTTAAGATAAAGTACATGGCTTTGTTTCCTAGTTACAATCTAGAAATTGAAAATTACAAGGATAAGCATTGGTCTATCAACCCTTGATCTAAGTTCGGAGGCTATGTTACAAGGTGGGAAGGTGTTAGGCACCCACCTTGCCCGGTGAAACCGGTTTTCTAGACTATGGTGGCCAACATTCATATCATATCATCCAATATGTCAATTAATTTACATGTTAAATTCAATGTGTGTGCATGTGATAAACCCTAATTCAATTTATTAATCATTTAATTTGGATTGAAAAATAAATTCTAGTGAACGTGTGTGGATGGTGATAACATAGATTCAAAGATTTGAAAGAATTGTTAGACAAACATGTTTTTCATATTTTTGATGTGGATTTAAGATTAAATCTAGTGATATGCATGAACATGTGATGAACAACCAAGAACATGTGAAGAACATATAAGAATAATTAAGAACATTCAAACATATTCAAGGGAATTTAAGTGATTACTATCATGCTTTAATCTTAAACTCTCATCATGAAAATATAAAAAATTAGTTAAGGAAAGAGATTCTAACTTCATGCAAGATCCATATGGTGGAGGAGGAGACTCTTGGTAGAGGTCCTAAGGGAGGAGGAAAAAAGAAGAACTAGGAGAGGGAGAGTGAGTCTCACTCAATACCTTGAGTCTTAGGAAGACCAAGATATGACAAGACTACTCTACTTCACTAGAACTCAAGAGAGGAGAAGAGAGGGGGGTTTTTGGTGTACTCTAGAATGAATGAGAGGGAGGGTTTATATAGTAGTAGTGGGGGGAATATGAATGGAAGGCTATTTAATGAGGGTTGACAAGGATTATGAACCTAGACCTTATTTTAGCCTTGGGAAAAATCTGGTGCATTAAATGGAAAGATTGGTAGGAGTGAGGAACAAGCCAAAATTCGGTTTTCCCGTAGCTGCTGTAACAGCTTGTAGAGCTAACTTCAAAAAATCATATCTAACTCAATTCTGATCGGAATTGCCTCGTTCTTGTGCTCAAATTGAAGCCCCGGATGTCTAGTTTCTGGGAAAATTAACCTCATTCACAGATTCAAAATGTTATAAGAGATATTGATGAAATGGTGAGCAGAGGTCATTTGTTAGAAAATGGTTTCAGCATAATTAACATTAATAGGTCTCAAATTAGCTCCCAATTAACATTAAATGGCTCCAATCACTTCCATTTCAGACTTAATTGGTTCAAAATTTACTCTAATTAAAAGATAATTGCACAAATTACTCATTGAATAATTAATGTTTAACTATCTAATTAATTAGGTGTATGCAATCTCACCATAAAATGTAGTCCCAACCAATCAAATTATGACATATCATTGATCTCAAATTGATTAGAATTATAACCAATTGGAATCAATTGTTCATAATCACATATAGTCAGACTCAATTTGTGATAGTGCACCTCGGCCATTAAATTTGGACGTGCTTCCCAGAGGTCCGTGGATTGAATTTGGACGTGCTTCCCAGAGGTCCAATGGATTTGAAATTTGGACGTGCTTCCCAGAGGTCCGATGGAGTTGGATTTTGGACGTGCTTCCCAGAGGTCCAATGGATTTGAAATTTGGACATGCTTCCCAGAGGTCCGATGGAGTTGGAATTTGGACGTGCTTCTCAGAGGTCCAATGGAGTTGGATTTTGGACGTGCTTCCCAGAGGTCCAATGGATTTGAAATTTGGACGTGCTTCCCAGAGGTCCGATGGAGTTGGAGTTTGGACTTGCTTCCCAGAGGTCCGATGGAGTTGGATTTTGGACGTGCTTCCCAGAGGTCCAATGGATTTGAAATTTGGACGTGCTTCCCAGAGGTCCGATGGAGTTGGATTTTGGACGTGCTTCCCAGAGGTCCAATGGAGTTGGAGTGTGGACGTGCTTCCCAGAGGTCCGTGGATTGAATTTGGACGTGTTTCCCAGAGGTCCGTGGATTGAAGTTTGGACGTGCTTCCCAGAGGTCTAATGGATTTGAAATTTGGACGTGCTTCCCAGAGGTCCGTGGATTGAATTTGGACGTACTTCCCAGAGGTCTGTGGATTGAATTTGGACGTGCTTCCCGGAGGTCCGATGGATTGAAGTTTGGACGTGCTTCCCAGAGGTCCGATGGAGTTGGATTTTGGACGTGCTTCCCAGAGGTCCAATGGATTTGAAATTTGGACGTGCTTCCCAGAGGTCCGATGGAGTTGGAGTTTGGACTTGCTTCCTAGAGGTCCGTGGATTGAATTTGGATGTGCTTCCCATAGGTCCGATGGATTGAAGTTTGGACGTGCTTCCTAGAGGTCCGATGGAATTGAAGTTTGGACGTGCTTCCCAGAGGTCCAATGGATTTGAAATTTGGACGTTCTTCCCAGAGGTCCAATGGAGTTGGAGTGTGGACGTGCTTCCCAGAGGTCCGTGGATTGAATTTGGACGTGCTTCCCAAAGGTCCGATGGATTGAAGTTTGGACGTGCTTCCCAGAGGTCCAATGGATTTGAAATTTGGACGTGCTTCCCAGAGGTCCGTGGATTGAATTTGGACGTGCTTCCCAGAGGTCCGATGGAGTTGGATTTTGGACGTGCTTCCCAGAGGTCCGATGGATTGAAGTTTGGACGTGCTTCCCAGAGGTCCGATGGATTGAAGTTTGGACGTGCTTCCCAGAGGTCCAATGGATTTGAAATTTGGACGTGCTTCCCAGAGGTCCGTGGATTGAATTTGGACGTGCTTCCCAGAGGTCCAATGGAGTTGGATTTTGGACGTGCTTCCCAGAGGTCCGTGGATTGAATTTGGACGTGCTTCCCAGAGGTCCGATGGATTGAAGTTTGGACGTGCTTCCCAGAGGTCCAATGGATTTGAAATTTGGACGTGCTTCCCAGAGGTCCGATGGAGTTGGATTTTGGACGTGCTTCCTAGAGGTCCGATGGATTTGAATTTTGGACGTGCTTCCCAGAGGTGCGATGGAGTTGGAGTTTGGACGTGCTTCCCAGAGGTCCGTGATTGAATTTGGACGTGCTTCCCAGAGGTCCGATGGATTGAAGTTTGGACGTGCTTCCCAGAGGTCCGTGGATTGAATATGGACGTGCTTCCCAGAGGTCCGATGGATTGAAATTTGGACGTGCTTCCCAGAGGTCCAATGGATTGAAATTTGGACATGCTTCCCAGAGGTCTGTGAATTGAATTTGGACGTGCTTCCCAGAGGTCCGATGGATTGAAACTTGGACATACTTCCCAGAGGTCCAATGGATTTGAAGTTTGGACGTGCTTCCCAGAGGTCCAAGGATTTGAAAGGCATTATTCATACCGATGTGTGTGGGCCTTTTACCCTAGTAACTGCAAAATAAATATTTTCAATTAGTAACAGAGTTATTCATTGAAAAGACTTTGGCATATCTGGCAAATGCCCCTAGTTTGGGACATATTCCATGCTTCGATGAATGCTGAAGGTGGACAATTGACTTGATGTTGCACGACTGGAGAATATGGAAGAGGATCATAGCTTTCTGTTTTGGAAGAAGAATTTAATGAAGATTTTTTTTTTAAATTTTTTTATTTAAAACCCTGAATTGTTTGAAGGAATTGAAAATTTTGACTGATGAATTTTTTTTTTTTTTTTGAAAAATTTGGAAATCTTGAATTTTTTCAAAGAATTGAAAATTTTGATTGATGAATTTTTTTTTTTTTTTTGAAAAAATTTGGAAATCTTGAATTTTTTAAAGGAATTGAAAATTTTGATTGATGATTTTTTTTTTTTTTTTACATGGTAACCTGAGAAGTATGAGCCCAATGCCCCTAGTCCCAAGGCTTTTCGAAAATTCTCTCTTTTCTTTTCTTTTCTTCTCTTTCTCTCTCTTTTTTTTTTTTTTTTTTTTTTTTTTTTTTTTTGAGATTTGAAGATTTGTTCATTATCAAAAAGTGAAGAAGATGAAGATGAAGATGAAGATGAAGATGGAGTAAAAGTGATGAAGATTTATTCATGATTTTTTTTTTTTTTTTGAAAAAACTTATCCTTTGAATGAGAACAACTTTGGCAGGAAGTTGATGCGGATTGCTAGATAAGTCCTTGTTTAATTCCTGCAAAAAGATAATTTCAATTAGCAATGGATTTATTCATTGAAATGAATTGGAAGTACTTACCCAATGCCCCTAGTTTGGGGCATATTCCATGCTTAGATTGAAACTGAATTCATTTAATGTTGTGACCATTGGGGAACATGAAAGAAGATCATGGTTCGCCATCCTTGGTTCCTACAACAAGACTTTCTTTCTCTAGCTTGTTAGAAACCAATTATCATGAAAACTTGCACACAATATAAATAGGCCAATGCTTCAAGTTTAAACATGCTCAATGCAAACAAATGGGCTTAACCTAACATGCACCCAAACAATTGTTTTGACTTTGTTCTCCAAGGTGTTTGGGTGAATGGGACCGGGCCTCTGCAAGGCTGCCTACGTACCTCTCTTGTAGAGGATCAGGTCAAGACGTAGTTCAAGAAGACTAGATTTTGAAAAACAATGATTTTTTTTTTTTTTTGAAAAAAACAAATTTCCCTTCTTTTTTTTTTTTGGAACAAGATGTGATCCTTTGAACAACCATTTTGGAAAATCAAAATGTTTAAGAATCAAACAAATCTTTGATTGGGAAGGATCTAGATCATTAAACTCATGTAATCAAATTTGCTTCATCCTTTTGAACATTATCAGATTATGTCTTTAAAAGCAATCAAGAAATAAAATGTGATAATATTTAGGAATCACATTATTGGGTGCAAACAAGGAGAGAGCTCTAAGTTTGAAAGTTTTCTTGAGTCATTTTGAGGGTTTGAGAATTTGAGAAGTTTTGTCCTTCAACATATCATCCAATGGGGTTTGAAAATCTTAAGCGTTTTTCCTTTTTAATTCAAGAGAAAATAATATTAGAGCTTAAAATGTGCCTACAACTAACAACACTTCAAGGAGGTCTTTACTCATGGGTTGAAATGTAGGCCGGGTTTGGGTGATGAAATGGAAGATATAAAAGGCTCAAAATTCCCTATAATGTTTCCCCCAAGTATGCATTACTCAAAAATCAAGTATTAGAGGAGTTTTCCCATTTCTTCTTTGTCATCTTCTCACTAGTCTTCACTGGTCACTTGTATCAACAATCGTTTTTATGCTCATTCCTCTTGAATCATACCTCTAGACTTTCATCTTGTTACATCTTCAAGTTTTCAATTTGCTAGGATTTTCCTTCTCTCTTTTTTTTTTTTTTTTTTTTTTTTTTTTTTTTTTGAAATATGAAGATTTGTTCATTATCAAAAAGTGAGGAAGATGAAGATGAAGATGGAATAAAAGTGATGAAGATTTATTCATGATGACTATTTTTTTTATTTAAAAAAGCTATCCTTTGAATGAGAATAACTTTGGATGGAAGTTGATGCGGATTGCTGGATAAGTCCTTGCTTAATTCCTACAAAAAGATAATTTCAATTAACAATGGATTTATTCATTGAAATGAATTGGAAGTACTTACCCAATGCCCCTAGTTTAAGGCATATTTCATGCTTAGATTGAAGCTGAATTCATTTGATGTTGTGACCATTGGGGAACATGAAAGAAGATCATGGTCCACTATCCTTGAATCCTGCAAAAATGGCTTTCTTTCTCTAACTTGTTAGAAACCAATTATCAAGAAAACATTTTCGTCCAATGCCCCTAGTGTGGACATGCTTGCCAAAAAAATGGATTGGTGCCTTAAATGAAAATATGCTTTCATGCAATAAGAACAAATCTGCACACAATATAAATAGGCCAATGCCCCAAGTTTGAGCATGCTTGATGCAAAACAAATGAGCTTAGCCTAACATGCACCCAAACAATTTTGTCACATTGTTTTGACTTTGTTCTCTAAGGTTGTTTGGGTGATTGGGACCGGGCCTTTGAAAGGCTGCCTACGTACCTCTCTCGTAGAGGATCAGGTCAACACGTAGTTCAAGAGAACTAGATTTTGAAAAAGATTTTTTTTTTTTTTTGAAAAAAACAAATTTCCTTTTTTTTTTTTTTTTAAATGAACAAGAGGTGGTCATTTGAACAACCATTTTGGCAAATCAAAGTGTTTAAGAATCAAACAAATCTCTTTGATTAGGAAGGATCAAGATCATTAAACTCATGTAATCAAATTTGCTTCATCCTTTTGAACATCGTCAGATTAAGTCTCCAAAGGCAATCAAGAAATGAAATATGATAATATTTATGAATCACATTGTTGGGTGCAAACAAGGAGAGTGCTTCAGGTTTGGAAGTTCTTTTGAGTCATTTTGAGGATTTGAGAAATTTTATCCTCGAACATATCATTCTGTGGGGTTTGACAATTTTAAGCACTTTTCCTTTTTAATTCAAGAGAAAAATATTATTAGAGTTTAAGATGTACCTACAATTAGCAAGAGTTCAAGGAGGTCTTATTCATGGGTTGTAATGTAGGCCGGGTTTAGATTATGAAATGAATGATATAAAAAGGCTCAAAATTCACTATGATGTTCCCCCAAGTATGCATTACTCAAAAATCAAGTATTGGAGAAGTTTTCCCATTTCTTCTTTGCCATCTTCTCACTAGTCTTCATTGATCACTTGTATCAACATTTGTTTTTATGCTCATCCCCTTGAATCATACCTCTAGACTTTCATCTTGTAAAATTCTTCTCTTTTTAGGTTGCATCCTCAAGTTTCCAACTTAGTAGGATTTTTCAAAAAATTTTTTTTTTCTTCTTTTCTTTGGCCCTAACTTTTGCCTAGACTGCCCTTTTGGGTTTTTAGCCTAGCGGGCTTTTTTTTTCTTTTCTTTGGCCCTAACTTTTGCCTAGACCGCCCTTTTGGGTTTTTAGCCTAGCGGGCTTTTTTTTTTTTTTTTTTTTTGATGAAATTTTTTCTTGGATGAACCTTCTACTCTTCTTGGCATGATGATTTTTAGATTCTTCAAACTTGATGCACATTTTTTTTTCTCACATTGATGGAATTTCATTTCTCTTTCCTTGATTGAGTGAAAGCTCATTTTTCTTTGATGATCTCTTATCTTTAGCTTAATGAATTCTCTACTTGTCTTTCATGTCCTCTAGGAGAGCTTTATCAATTAGCTTCAAAGCTCAAGGTCGACTTCTCCTTAACATGAGATTTAAGCATACATACTTTGAATTTTCCCACCCTAGGTTTAGATTTTAGTTGGTTCATACAAAAAAGAGGCTAATGTTTAAAGGCTCAAATGGGCTAGCAATGGATGATGAACATTATAGGTAATAGGAAATAATTTGGCTTAACCAAAGATAGCCTCCTATCCCTAGTAATGCTTGCTTGTAGGCACAGTGATTCAAACTCTTTTAATAAATTCATCTTAAAAGAAAAAGTATGAATGCTCTAATGTTGTGAAACAAAAGATCTTTGAAAATTGGTTTGAGTGCATGGTTTCTTGGGATTTTTCAATGGATTGATTCTTTTTGATTGCTTTTTAAGACCATTTCTTCTTATATTCTAAGTCAAGTAGCAAAAGTCTTTACATGGATTAAATGAAATTAATCATTCCTAGGTACAATTTGATTGCTCAAGCCTTTAAACACCAAGATATAGAAAATGTTTTGTCCAAGGGATCCTCATGTATCATTTTGAAAAGGAGTCTTCTTCTTTTTTTTCTTTTTTTTTTTTTTAATTTTGAAAGAAAAAAATTGGGTCTTTTTGAAAAAGTCACTAGGAAGTCCAATGCCCCTAGTTCAAAGAATTTTTTTTTTTTATTTTTAAATGACTTAAGGGCTCAATGCCCCTAGTCCAAAGACTTTTTTCATTTGAAATTTTTTCTCTTTTTTTTTTTTTTTTTGGGAAAGATTTGGAAATCTTGAATTTTTTTTTTTTTTTTTTTTGTTTTTATTATATATATATATATATAAAAACAAAGCTCATTAAATGCTACATGAAAACTTTGAATTCAAAAAAACATAGAAACATGGAATAAACAAACAAACTTTAAGCTTAACCATGATGTTGCAAACCAAATGTGGAGTGAGGCAAAGTTAGGCCACTTGCTTCTTCTTGGTCCATTTAGGATGCTTGAACCTTGATTGTGATGAAATGGCTTGAGCTTGCACTTGGAAGGCTTGAACCTTGATTTTGATCTTTTGGTATTTGCTTGAAATGGCTTGGGCTTACACTTGGAAGGCATGCATCTTGTAAGCTTTTGGCCTTCAATGTTGATCATGTCTATACACCTTCGATGGGCTTAAGTGTTGGGCTTAGACTCATTCAAGAAACAATTTTGGGGTTCACTACCAAGTAGAGTTTAATCATAGGCTTTTGGGTTTGAGTTAATTCACAACATACAAGGTTCAAACAATCATGATGAGCTCAAGCGTTGGACTTAAGTCATCATGGTTCAAACAACGGCCAAACAAATGCGTAATGAAATGCAATTTACATGGACCGACCTAAAGGTAGGTTCTATGGGTCATTACAACATGGGTAGAAGGTAGGTTAAAGGTCCCCACAAGCTAGGACGTCGTACCTCCCAACTTGTGACGCCAGGAGTGCCGCGTTGGTCCGAACGGTACAATTTATCCCTATGAACCACCATGGCATAACCATGATGATCCTTGTCGCGGTGGGTGGTAGGTTCACCGCTGGGTATGTGAGTCTCAGGAAGACCACAATCCACGGTTAATACTACCGGGCTTCCGGGCTGGCACACAAATAAAATAAATTTCATTCAAGCAAATGATGCATGACATGCAAATATAATGACATATTAGACATATTATATATAAAAAAGCAATAAACAAACAATGACATGGTTGGCCACCATAACCTAATTGAAGCTTAGCCCTCAATATCCCCAGTGGAGTCGCCACTGTGAGAGACCGCGCCCCCGGCCCCCTTTTTTATAGGAATGTTGGGCCAAACCCACGTGAATAGGTGGAGTCGTGTTATTGCCTCTCAAAATAGAGGTTCGACTAGTTATATTTACCCCTTTAGATTAAGAGTTTTACAATGGAGTCGCCACTTATTTAATTATTGGAAAAATAAGAAAACCATAATTGAAAAATTCCTCATTTTATTAACTTGCAATTGAATTTACATTGATCATAGGAAATTTACATGACTTTGGTCCTAGATACAATCTAAGATAAAGTACATGGCTTTGTTTCCTAGTTACAATCTAGAAATTGAAAATTACAAGGATAAGCATTGGTCTATCAACCCTTGATCTAAGTTCGGAGGCTATGTTACAAGGTGGGAAGGTGTTAGGCACCCACCTTGCCCGGTGAAACCGGTCTTCTAGACTATGGTGGCCAACATTCATATCATATCATCCAATATGTCAATTAATTTACATGTTAAATTCAATGTGTGTGCATGTGATAAACCCTAATTCAATTTATTAATCATTTCATTTGGATTGAAAAATAAATTCTAGTGAACGTGTGTGGATGGTGATAACATAGATTCAAAGATTTGAAAGAATTGTTAGACAAACATGTTTTTCATATTTTTGATGTGGATTTAAGATTAAATCTAGTGATATGCATGAATATGTGATGAACAACCAAGAACATGTGAAGAACATATAAGAATAATTAAGAACATTCAAACATATTCAAGGGAATTTAAGTGATTACTATCATGCTTTAATCTTAAACTCTCATCATGAAAATATAAAAAACTAGTTAAGGAAAGAGATTCTACCTTCATGCAAGATTCATATGGTGGAGGAGGAGACTCTTGGTAGAGGTCCTAAGGGAGGAGGAAAAAAGAAGAACTAGGAGAGGGAGAGTGAGTCTCACTCAATACCTTGAGTCTCAGGAAGACCAAGATATGACAAGACTACTCTATTTCACTAGAACTCAAGAGAGGAGAAGAGAGGGGGTTTTTGGTGTGCTCTGGAATGAATGAGAGGGAGGGTTTATATAGTAGTAGTGGGGGGAATATGAATGGAAGGCTATTTAATGAGGGTTGACAAGGATTATGAACCTAGACCTCATTTTAGCATTGGGAAAAATCTGGTGCATTAAATGGAAAGATTGGTAGGAGTGAGGAACAAGCCAAAATTCGGTTTTCCCGTAGCTGCTGTAACAGCTTGTAGAGCTAACTTCAAAAAATCATATCTAACTCAATTCTGATCGGAATTGCCTCGTTCTTGTGCTCAAATTGAAGCCCCGGATGTCTAGTTTCTGGGAAAATTAACCTCATTCACAGATTCAAAATGTTATAAGAGATATTGATGAAATGGTGAGCAGAGGTCATTTGTTAGAAAATGGTTTCAGCACAATTAACATTAATAGGTCTCAAATTAGCTCCCAATTAACATTAAATGGCTCCAATCACTCCCATTTCAGACTTAATTGGTTCCAAATTTACTCTAATTAAAAGATAATTGCACAAATTACTCATTGAATAATTAATGTTTAACTATCTAATTAATTAGGTGTATGCAATCTCACCATAAAATGTAGTCCCAACCAATCAAATTATGGCACATCATTGATCTCAAATTGATTAGAATTATAACCAATTGGAATAAATTGTTCATAATCACATATAGTCAGACTCAATTTGTGATAGTGCACCTCGGCCATTAAAACTTGATTTGATGATAACTTTCAATCTGATGGTCTGATTAGGGCTTATGACCAGTCGATTTGATCGTTACAACATTAAGATCATTTTGATGAAATGAGATTAAGAATCTAATGACCAGAATCAAGATGCATATTTCCAAGTCAAAATTACCCTTTTACCCTTCTGGTGAGGTTAAATGCGGGTTGCAAAATGGGGTGTCAACAACTGCAATAACTTAATGCAAGTTGGAAGATTATTATGTGGTTCTTATGCAATGAATTTCTTTCCACTTAGGTCCCATTTAATTGGGGAGAAGTAGAAAATAGGAGAGAAAAATATCTTAGGTTGGGAGTGAAGGGGGGGGGGGGGGGGAGGAGAGTGAAATGGCAAGGGTTAGTAGTTTTCTCCCCAAGCCTACCATTAGGGTTGAAATAGTTTTCTACCCAATTTGAGGGAGGGACAAAATTGATGGGAAATTCAAAAATTTCTCTCCTTTTATTTTTTTTTAATTATGTGTATATATATATATATATATATATACACTTCAACCCCTCTAATTAAAAATGTTTATGTGGCAGATGGTGTGCACACCTGGCACACTTGAAGTTGATGTGACTAATAAAATAATAATAAAAATGTAAAATAAACATTTAAATTGAATAATAATAATAATAATAATAATAATAATAATAATAATAATAATAATAATAATAATTTTTTTTTTCAATTTTAAAGAAAAAATTGTAGAAATATTTTTTGTTTTTCTTGCACTTTCTTGGCAACCAAACACAACAAAAAGCCACTTTCTTGATTTTTCTATATTTGAATTCATAAATACATTCTACAACGTCTCACTTTTGTATAATTGACAAACTTGTAGATTGGAAATAGCAAAAAAGAAATTAAATTTTGGAAGAAAAATAAAATTCTAGCAAATTTTCCCAGAAAGCAAGACTTTCCCTATAACCAAACAAGGAAAAAAGAAAAAGGAGAAAGAGGGAGAACAAATATAGTGGTGAGGGTTTCTCAATTGGGTTAGTGTCATTGTGTTGGATCAAATCTAGTGGCTTTGATGGGGCAAATCCAGCCAAATATTTTTGTGCAAAACCCAAATTGTGAGGGTTACAATTTCTAAGTGGCGGTCATTCCTATTGAAACTTATCAATTTAAATGCTGACATAATATTTTTTGTTGTTATTTTATTAGCCGTGTCAACTTCAAGTATGCTAGGGCATTCTATATGCCAAATAGACATTTTTTATTGGTAAGTTAACGATAAAGATCAAATTGATTGTAAGTTGAAAATAATATAGACTAAATTAATTGTTACCCAAAATGTAAAAAAAAAAAAAAAAAAAAAAAAAAAAAAAAATTCGGCTTAGAAAAATTAATGTCTATTTCATAGGCATTTATATAACTCATTAAAATTCCACCCACATGCAAAAAAGTCATGCAAGTTGGAAGATTATTATGCCTTGAATTTCTGTCCACTTAATGTCAAGGTTCTAGATATACATACTTTTCTTGTAATTATGGCTTGGAAAAAGTAATGTCTATTTCATAGGCATTTATATAACTCATTAAAATTCCACCCACGCCTTGAATTTCTGTCCACTTAATGTCAAGGTTCTAGATATACATACTTGTCTTGTAATTACGGCTTAGAAAAATTAATGTCCATTTCATAGGCATTTATATAACTCATTAAAATTCCACCCACGCCTTGAATTTCTGTCCACTCAATGTCAAGGTTCTAGATATACATACTTTTCCTAATTTCATAGGCATTTATATAACTCATTAAAATTCCACCCACATGCAAAAAAGTCATGCAAGTTGGAAGATTGTTATGCCTTGAATTTCTGTCCACTCAATGTCAAGGTTCTAGATATATGTACTTTTCTTGTAATTAAGGCCACATATATTGGTTTATATATGAAGGCTAGGACGTTTGCTTCGTTGAACTATAGACAGCCAGAAATGGCTGTGCAAGTGGTAATGCGAATTACTTTCTTACTTCTACTGACCTATGAGTTAGCAGAAGCTGCAGCACCTATAGCAAAACCCAGTTGTTCTGATAGCTGTGGAAATATTTACATTCCATACCCGTTTGGAATGACTACCGGTTGTTACTTGAATGACTGGTTCAAAATTGTTTGCAAAGAAACTGGTGGTTCTCCTAAAGCATTCCTACCCAGAATTGGCATGGAGGTCCTGGAAATCAATATTACTGATCCGTATAATGATCATTATTTTTGGATTGATCCGGGACTCGTTCGAGTCAACATGCCAATTGTTTCTTCCAACTGTAAGAACGGAAGTTCCAGACATATTGGTGGTGTGAATATCTCAGGTAGTCCTTTTTTTCTCTCATCTAATCGGGATAGATTCATTTCGGTTGGTTGCGACAACTTGGCCCTAATGACCGGCATCAATCCTATGGTGGTGGTTGGATGCAAATCGAATTGCATTGATAAAAGCATGATAGAGGACAGCGAACTTAAGCACTGCTCAGGTTTCAACTGCTGCATGACCACAGTCCCTTCTGGGATTAAAATATTTAATGCAAGTTTCAGAGGAATAAAAGAAGAAATTAAAACCAGTGAAGAATGCAAATTTGCCTTCCTTGCAGATGATAAATGGTTGAAATCAAGAACGAAAGATCTCTCTTACTATGTGCAGTTTTTGGAATACGTTCCTGTGGTGCTGGAGTGGACAGCATATGAATTTACTACCTTGGATCCAAAAGAGCTGCGTCGACGGAACTCAGAAGGGTATACTACAGATTACGGGGCCGAATATTATTATTGCCTTCAAGGATACCAAGGAAATTCTTATCTTTCCACGGGATGTCAAGGTAAACTGCAGTTACCAACAAGCTTTCATTTTCTAGCATATTCGTCTAGTTTTCAATACTTTAATTCACTCCTTTTATTTATTTGTGAATATGTGAATGAAATGAAATTTCATGCCCCTTAATTTGAAAAGTACTTAGCAAACATATTTGTCAAACTCAATTTAGATTTTCTATTATATTTAATGGACTTTTATAACTGAAAATGAAATAATATCACGAAAATGTATTTAATATATTTTTTCAAAATTTATGAAATATATTTACACAAAAATAAAACTCATTGAACAATAAAGGTATAATTCATATAACAAACGGAAGATAATATTTTTTTAATATATTTGATCTCATCTCATAGCTTGAAAATTTGAGCACTGCACCCTTGGTGTAATAGTGTCTCCACAAATATAAATGCTTGTGGGATGTGGGAGGCAATGGCTGAGATTTAAATTTTTAGGAGAAAGCTTTACACATATATACACTTAAATTGAAATAGAATAGAATTTCTATCTTGTATTTAAAAAAAAAAAAAAAAAATTTGAACAACCCTTTTGTTATTCCCTCTTGTCAGTTACGTCAGTTACATAACTCTTGGAATGTTGTCACATGACATACTTAATTGTTAATTAATTTTTTTATTTAAATTTTGTGTGGTGTTTTAATTTTCTTTCCAATTATTAATTGAACAATATTGCATTTGTTCTTCTTTGGCTGCAAGTGGATTGTACTTCTTTATTTCTTTAAGAATTAACTCACATGAACTATTGGTATTTGGTTGTATTATATGAATTTCTAAATCATAGAGGCAACGTGGAAAAAAATATTGTCTTCTTGAAAATCACACATGGAGGCTTTAAAAAGAAAAGGAAAAAAAAAAAAAAAAAAATCACATATGGCATTAAGCAATAGAAACTTAGTTACAAAGATAAAAGTTGTGCAAAAGTACCTAAGACAAATTTTAATAATCCTAGGATTTAAATTTTTATTAAATACAAACAAAGAAAATGAATTTATTTTTAAAATTTTTTTTTTTAATAAGCGTGTCATGTAGTTCTTCTTCTGTTTGATGCATTATTACCCTTTCTACCAAAAAAAAAAAAAAAAAAAGAAAAATCATTAGAACCATACATTTGGATTCATGGACATATTTGCAAATCATAATAATTTAAATTTTTTAGTAGAGTCATAATAATTTGAGATTGGGTATCCGCCCATGACCCTTACTATGAAATGTTTAGGAGAATAATTTGCCATTATTATTTCATATTATAGTAGGCAATAAATAATAATAGCATATTAAGTGATTCAAATGAAAATGGAAAGAGTTTTGACATCTATCATTATCGTATGCTTTCACAAAAGGACATGCATGTGTCGTCATTGTATTCATCATTAGGAACTAAATGTATTAGAATTTTAATGTGTTATATGTTGGCAAATCATGATTAAAACTTAGAGTCTAGATTTAGATTGCTCAAAGTGTGTTTATGTGTAAAGTTGGAATTGAGTGATTGCAGAATTTACTAGACTAAATCTATAAGGCTCCATCGATCAAAAATTAGACTCGATTGATCAAACCTCATGCAGATTGTTTTTTCTGCAGAATTTCCAACTTAGCCCAAGCCTATATGATGTGTAGGGTTTTATGTTTTGCTTTAAGTATAAAAGGAAAAATCCTAACCACGTTTTGGATGTTGTTGATATGCCGTGTGTGTGAATCTTTTGTGAGATCTAGAGGTGTTTACCTTCATACACATTTAGGGTTATCAAGGTTAAGATTGATGTCAAGAACTTGGTAATCTTGTCATTGTATTCATCATTAGGAACTAAATGTATTAGAATTTCAATGTGTTATATGTTGGCAAATCATGATTAAAACTTAGAGTCTAGTTTTAGATTGCTCAAAGTGTGTTTATGTGTAAAGTTGGAATTGAGTGATTGCAGAATTTACTAGACTAAATCTATAAGGCTCCATCGATCAAAAATTAGACTCGATTGATCAAACCTCATGCAGATTGTTTTTTCTGCAGAATTTTCAACTCAGCCCAAGCCTATATGATGTGTAGGGTTTTATGTTTTGCTTTAAGTATAAAAGGAAAAATCCTAGCCACGTTTTGGATGTTGTTGATATGCCGTGTGTGTGAATCTTCTGTGAGATCTAGAGGTGTTTACCTTCATACACATTTAGGGTTATCAAGGTTAAGATTGATGTCAAGAACTTGGTAATCTCTTCGGTTGCTGTTTCAAGAGTTTAAAGAAAAACACAAGTAGGAGAACTTGTGCTTGCTGTGGATCAAGGAAAGAAGCAGTCTGTGAACTTGGAGCTGTCACGTGGCCGTGGTAATAAGTTTTCTACTCAAGATAGCAATAGAATGTTAGTGGTCTAAGTCTTATTGTAAAAAGTTCAATTTTTTCATAGTAGATTTGTTTTACCTTGAGGATAGGTAAGTTAAATCATCCCCAGGTTTTTTACTAGTTTGATTTTCCTGGGTCATCATATCATTATGTTCTTTATATGATATGATTTGATTGTGTTAAGCTAGATCTGAATAATGTATCTAAGTAATCACTTGTCTAAATAACTAGGTTAAACAACTTCTGTTTTAAGGAGTCTAAAAACGTACAATATATATATATATATATATTATGGCAGGCAAAAATGAGACAAGTTAATCTTTAGTCAAAACTTGTTACTTTTGTTCACACAATTAATTTTGAAGAGATGGGATGCTTAATCAATTTTGAATACCCTTAACAAGAGGAAAAGATTTAACTGGAGTTGATTTAATTGAGTCAAAGTGTAAACATGCACACATAGATAAGAAAAAAGCCTTGAAGGGCCTATATTGAGCTCCTTGGATTAAGTCCGAGTTAGTGATTACAAATTGTTTTGTATTTCTAAAAAGTGAATCCCCTTCTTCCAAGGGCTTCTCAGCCTTATATAATCAACTAAGGTGTATTTAAACCCTATATTTGGAGGGTCAGGGTTCAATTTCCTTGATACTTGTCCCATCAGGGCCTTAATAGAAGGCTTCCACACTAGGTTATGAGCTGTGATGACACTGTTCAGAGGTCATTTCTTCATTAATGCGGCTAGCTAAGTGGATGCAGAGTATTGAAAATGGAGGTGATGAATGTTTTATATGTCCTCTTCCCTTCCTTCCTAGCTTGATGATAAATCTTCCTCCTTGTCCTCGGTTTGCATCCTACGGCCTTTAGCCTTGTTCTTAGTCTCCCGAGGGCATGTCGGTATCCTCGGGGTCCTCGGGCATTATAGTCTTTCTGTACCTGCAAAGGGTTACTCATATTTAATTTCTTGAGGATGTTTTGTTAGTGCTTTTCGAGGTTTGTGCTCCTAACATTGTCCTTCTTCTATCTGTCTATATTCTTGGATTCTCGTCCTCTCACAATAGCCTCCCAAAACCTCACTTCCTGTTCTTTTTGGGGAAGGGGGGTTTTGGTAATTGAGGGGGAAAATTCTCCTCTAACCTAATCTAAGTGTATATGTGTGTGAAGTTTCCTTCTAGATACTTGAATCCTAACTCTTGTCCCCCCACACCTCACAAAAACTTTATACTTATGAAGTAATTATTACACCAATAGTGCGCGGTAGTTAAATGATATTTTTTTGAAAGAAAACTCATTAAACATTTGTATATTCATTATATATATGTATGTATATATATATATATATATATTATATCTGTTAAGGATATTTTGAATGAATAAGCTGTTAGAGTTCCACTAATGGCTCAAATATTCTTAATAGTTAGATTAAACACCAAGTACGTCTTACGTACGCGATATTATTAGGTAATTATCCCAAATTTGATTTCTTATTATACAAATTTTTATGAAGAAGAATAAATTACTAAATTAAGAATTTAATGTCATATTAATTAATTAATTAATTTATTTTTAATATTGCTTTTGAAAGTAATAATAATGTTCTTTCTTTCAATTGAGGCAGGGGCATTAATTGTAAAGTATCTGTTGTCTGCTGATTCTAATTTGTAATTTGTTTTCCTATATATTTCAATCAGATATAAACGAATGCGAAAGCAAGACACTCAATAAATGTCCCAACAAGTCAGATTGTGTGAATATACAAGGTAGCTACCATTGCAACAAGCCAAAATCTCCAGTGAAGATAGCCATTATAGGTATGTCAATTTTTTAACCGTTATAGTTATGCCTTGATTTTAACTCGTGTGATGCACAAAAAAATTTTAATATGATTTTTTTTTTCACTTCTTTAGTCCAATTATGAAATTTGATAATCATGATAGTTACTGATACATTTATTATTATTGGGTTTGTACATAGAACTATATATATTCTACCATTAAAATAAAATATAATGTACCATGAATCAAATGATGGGTTTAGATTTATATAGGAAAAAAATTAAATTCAATTAAAAAATGTTATAATGACTTGTAAAATTGTGCGGTCTCAAAAGTGTATTTGGCAAAATATTTAAGGTGGACCATAAGTCAAATGCCTTCAATATTATAAATATTAGTCGGTAATCTGTGTAATGCATGTAACAATTTGTATAATATGATTATATTTTAATTCTTACTATTAAAGTTGATAAATTTTTTTTTTTTTGAGTAAAAAAGTTGATAATTGTAGTAGATCTTAATTAGAATTTATTTTACGATTGTACTTGTGACTATATATTCTAGGAATTAGAATTTATTGTAAATTTATTTATTTATTAAATTATATATTCTAGCATTTATAGAAGATATGATGTGCCGAAATTCTAATGGATGGTTTAAATATAGAATAGAATTCAAAATCAATTAAAAAGTATATAATAAAATATTTATGTGTAAAATTGTGAGATCTGAAAAGTCTATATGGCACAATATTAAGAGTTTTATCAAAAGTTAAATGTCTAGTGTTTTTGATAATTCAATAGTTACACTAGGAGAAAGGAAATTTAAACCTTGGATATCTTGAAAACATAAAACAATGCCAACCAATTGAGTTGGAAGGCACTTGGCATAGATTATAGACTATAAATTTAGAAAATGAATAAAGTAAAAATAAAAACAAGCTCACAGTTATGTGATAGAGAGGTGCTATATACCATAAGTCCTTGACAAGAGCGACTATACACAAATTCTCATCCATTATTGTAATTCTATGGTAATATACAACTCTAACATCCATTCATTGGCATATATATTTTTTTAGTTAAATTTTTGTATGGATTAAATTTTTTTTTTTTTTTTTTACTTGGAAAATAGAATTGTACTCTTAGTTTATTGGTTTTACTCAGTTCAATGGATCATGGAAGGGAATGACTAGGCCACTTGGGTATCCTACCTTTCTCTGAGCTAGAACGGATAAAAAAAAACTATATTTTCATGCACTTTTAGTTTACTAAATTTATGTAAGCTTAGAAGATGAAGAAGTACATTAGCTTTTAAGTTTTTGTTCTTTCGATAATCTATCACTAAAAGATAAATCATGCATTTTATAATTTGATAGTTTCAGACTTTTAGCTGAATTGCATTACTCATTTCTCTTACATGCTTTTTTTTTTTTTTTAATTTTTAATTTTTAATTTTACCTTAAAAATGTTCTAAATTATAATATGATTGTCTATTATCTAATATTACAAATCTATCTTGAAAAGACAATTTCTCTCTATAAAGTTGCATAATTCTTCATTTAAATTTAGATTTTTTAATCTATTATGATATAGATTTTTACAGTAAGCTTGAATGTGGTGTGAGAAGCGAGGACAAGCTCATCTTTTTCAGTCATTGTTCACTAAAAAGGGATAAAAAAATTTGACATCATTTTTTTAATCAAAGTCAACATATAACAAGAGATGTGAGATATTTGAATAATGGAAGAAAATAAAGGAGAAATGAGTGAAGTATTTTGGTTAGTCCTAGAAATGAGTGAAGTATTTTAGCACTGCTATACAATTTTTTAGCACTGCTATACAAAGTTAGCTGGAGCCATGCAACGGGGAAATTTATGTTGGGCTCATAAGCCCCTTAAAACACAAAAGACTTGCATGAAAAATCAACTACCTAACAATAAATTTCATATATAAAAAATGTTTCCATAAATCAAAATAATAAATTTTATTCTTTCTAAGAAATTAATTAATAGTTACCACCATTTTATATTCTAGGATATTATGAGAAATATTAATGTAAAAAAAGAAAAAAAAAATGAGTAACTTCTTTTAAAACATGAGAAAGATATTTACAATTCATTGTACTTTTGTTCAAATCTATTTCACACTTATTCATAATTTTATATAAACCAAATTTAGGTTGATGTGATATTTCTATTTAATTTTCTTGACCTGTGCAGCTATTTGTTCAAGCCTTGGGGCATTGTTTCTATTCACTATTATATGGTGCTTGTATAGAATGATAAAGAAAAGAAACAAAATCAAGCTCAAGAAAAAATTCTTCAAAAAGAATGGTGGTTTATTATTACAACAACAATTATCTTCAAATGACAACAATGTTCAAAAGACAAAATTATTCAATTCAAAGGAGTTGAAGAATGCGACCAATCATTTTAACAAAAACAGAATACTTGGTAAAGGTGGGCAAGGTACAGTTTATAAAGGAATGTTAGCTGATGGAAGAATTGTGGCAATTAAAAAGTGTAACATAGTTGATGAGGGGAATATTGAAAGATTCATAAATGAGATTATCATTCTTTCCCAAATTAACCATAGAAATGTGGTCAAATTGCTTGGGTGGTGTTTAGAGACAGAAGTTCCTTTGTTAGTTTATGAGTTCATTCCAAATGGGACACTTTTTCAGTACATTCATGAAGAGAATGAAGAGTTTCCATTACTAACATGGGATATGCGCTTAAGAATTGCCATAGAAGTTGCAGGAGCTCTTTCTTACTTACACTCGGCAGCTTCACTACCCATTTACCATCGAGATATTAAATCTTCAAACATACTCCTCGATGACAAATATAAAGCAAAAGTAGCAGACTTTGGAACTTCAAGATCAGTGGCCATTGACCAAAGTCATATAACCACACTAGTATATGGTACTTTTGGGTACTTGGATCCGGAATACTTTCAAACAAGCCAATTTACAGAAAAAAGTGATGTTTATAGTTTTGGAGTAGTCCTTATTGAGCTTTTAACTGGAAAAAAGCCAGTTTTTTTAACAAGATCACAAGAAGATATAAATTTATCTACATATTTCATTCATTCAGTAAAAGAGAACCGTCTCTTTGACATACTTGATACTCAAGTAAGGAAGGATGGCAATAAACATGAAGTCATGGCAATTGCTAATCTTGCACAAAGATGTTTGCACTTGTATGGGAAGAAACGACCTACGATGACGGAGATCATGATGGAGTTAGAGGGAGTTCAAAAACCTTCCCCTAATCAACCAAATTTTGAAGAGCTTGATTATTTTGGAAATGAAGAAATGGGGCCTTGGAATGACATTTCTATTTTATCAAGCTCAAGTTTAGAAATAGGTGAACCTTCATCATCATTTGTCCTTCCACTTTTATCTCACATTGATTAATAAACTATCTGTTTTGGCACTTTTTTTCCCCTTGTTGTAAACTATTATAACTTCTTTTAGGCATGTGGAAAATATACCAGTAAATGTATAGGTTCATTTTCAAATATTGGGTAAGAAATTATGTTATGAGTCATATTTGGGGAATTAGGTTCAATTATAAGAAGAAATAGAATAGGTAGTTTAGACCCTAGTTGTGTATTTTGCAGTAGATTAATTAATTGTATACCAACATGCATCATATCATAAAGCAATAGGTGCACAATATAGAGATGAAGGAGAAAACTAATGGGGAACACTCCAAAAGGAAAACCACTATGAGAATTCTTCCCCAACAAGATGTCCATTATAAACAAGAAAAGTTTTAATTGTTGACAACCCAGTGCAAGCTTGAAAAACCTGACATCATACTCCAAGGGTTTTAATGATGAATTTTTGAAGATGGGTGAGACAATGTATGTGTGAGAGACAAAATGTTAGCCCCTCTCTCTCATAATCCTTCTTGTGTGTGCATTGCTTTCACTAATTGCACTCATGGTGCTAGTGTGTAGAAAGTGAGTGTTTGGAGTCGCTATTAATCATTGGGATTTATTAAAGGCGTTCTTGATCACCAAAATTTTAAAAAGTGGGCTTTTCCAAATTTAGTTTCTATAACCAAATAAGGTAAACATTGTCTGGAGCTAGAAAACAGGTTCGGGGGTTAGATTAAGCATGGGGAAGGTGTTAAACACTCCATTATGCCCTACCATAGTCAGTACCATAATTTTGATTATCCCTTCAAAATATGTGTAATGCAAAATATAAAAAAGAGATACTTTCTCCCATGATATCTTGCATACATTGAGAATAATAAATGTGTTTAAATATTTATAGTTTTGATCTTAAAGGAAGAAATGGTTTTACATAAAAAAAAAAACCTTTTTGAAAGGCCCATGACTTGCAAGAATTAATGTTGAAAAAAACTAAAAATCTCAATGTTTCCGACGTTATGATGGGAAGTGCTAACTATCATGACCTAAACCTGTACTTCAGAATTTAGAGCATGACTGGCATGTTAATATCAAGTTTACCTCAATACTAACACGAACCAACTTAAACTTAAGGTGCTTATCAAAAATCATTTCTTGTATTCCTTTTCATTTCCTTGCATGAAAGTCATAATATACAAAATTTGTAAAACTTTGAAACTTCATTTCATTTCGAATTTTGCAAGATTAAAACTTGGCTAAAACTTAAGGTATTCGTGTAAATATTACATAGCTAAATGTTTAGCAAAACTATTATTTACAAACCTAACTCCAAGACATAAAACTGGGGTTCAAAACAAGCTAAGGTTCTGAATTACATCAGTGCTCAAAAGGATCAAGTATATCTTGATTCCTCCTATACAACAAAAAAGCTAAACTACTATACAACAAAAACTATACATTCTAACAAACAAGAATCACAGATTCTTTGCCACTTCTAATACTCTCATTGCTTCCAAGAAAGAACCTGTGCACTAAAATATAATATGGTGAGCTGCGAAACCCAGTAAGGTTTTAAGCTTCTTGAGCATTTAATAAGGATGCATGTAAATCAAATATTTGATGGGTGCACCCGCTTTGATAAAGAGTCTCCATATTTTTCTTAAAATAACTTATGAACTTTCAGATGAAAATACATTATTTTCCTTTCATATAATAATAGAAGGACATAATAAGGAACTTAAAATAATTCAGTAACCTTATCTTTAAATAGACTATAAAATACTTTATCATAAACTTTCCATCAGACTTATAACACATTCAACATATCTTTCTTATCATTATACTTTTCTTATAAATTCCAAATAGCTTAATAGCTCATTTATGATACATATTAGTTAGTCCAATTGTAAGTCTATCACAACTTTGGGAGGCTTCCAGTACATTGTGCTAGGCATCTAGTATTCCTTACAATGCTAGGAAATCCCAGGATCATATTAAAAAGAATCACCCCTTTTGGTGTGATCATATCATCAACCATGGGGGTTGGTTGGCATCCTCCACAAGTTGGCAGTTCCCAACAAAGGTGGGTACAGTAGAGTCATCACCACTTATAATGGCCAATCAAAATCTCCATAGAAATACTAGTACTGTAACCCCTATTGGCTGAGTTTAGATCATAACAACGGAATAATCGAAAATCATATTTTTCTGATAATTATACTTTTACACAAATATTTCATAACAGTGGCACATCCACTTCGTTCTTAAATATTATGTTTGTGATATAAGTAAAAGCATCAATATGCTAAAATTATCATATATATAAGATTGAACAACTCACGAACATATATCTTTACTTAAATCATGCTTATATTTAATATCTCTAATTAAAAGGTTTAATGCATAACAATTTTATAAACAATCCTTTTACTTATCAAACACACATGTCACATATCCCTTACCTGAAAACAAAAGATGCAAGAGATTTGTATAAGAAGAGTTCAAGTGTCTACTTTCTCGTTCTCGTCACCTAAATGAAAGACCAAAACTTATTACTAACAACTCTTCCTAAATATATAAACTTATACATCAATCACAACCTAACTCTTAAACTCAAGAAAATCTTAATTCCTATCACAGAAGGTTCCCTAAATACAAGATACATTCATCAAGCTCATTATGTACCAAACCATAGAGAAATCAGGGCATACAGAATTTATATATGATCTAGACATACCAAAAGATGAGCATATTAATTTATAGCTCAAATTATTTATCCTAACTTTAGAATTAAATCTTCACAGTTAGGTATATCATTTACTGTTTATTGCTCATTTCAGCAGCATATGCCTCACTTGTAAAATACAAATAGGCTATCCAAAAACATCCAAATTTCATGAAATTTTACAGAGTCACTCCTCTATATGTCTAGTAAATACCATATCAATTGTAGAGTCAAATCATAAAACCATGATGTTAGGTTCTAAGTACTTAGGAACTAATGTATTAGAACTGTAATTTTTATTGTTGGCAAATCATGATCAAAATAGGTTGTTAGTCATGTTTTAGACTTGCTCAAAGTAGGTATTTTATGTAAAGTTAGAATCGAGCTGTTGTAGAATTTATTGTGCATTTTGGCCTGGCTTGATTGATCGAAAATTAGACTCGATCAATCGAAAGTCATGTAGAATGTTTTTTTGCAAAAGTTTCCAACTTAATCCTAAGCCCATATGACGTGTAGGGTTTATGTTTTGCCCTAAGTATAAAAGGGAAACCCTAGCCATGTTTTAGAAGTTGCTCTGTTTGCTGTGTGTGTGAATCTCTTGTGAGATCTAGAGGTGTTTGCCTTCACACATGCTTAGGATTATCAAGAAGGAGATTCTATTGAGAGCTTGATGATCATTCAGTTGCTACACTAAAGAGCTTAAAGATACACAAGTGGGTGTGCTTGTACTTGCTGGAGAATCCAAGAAAGAAGGAGTTTGTGGTCTCGGAGCTTGCACGTGGTCGTGTTAGTAAGTTTTCTACTGGTGGGTAACAATAGGATGTTAGTGGTCTAAGTTGCTATTGTAAAAATTTCGATTCTTTCATTAGTAGATTCAGTTTTATCTTGAGGATAGCTAAGTTAAATCCTCCCCAGGTTTTTTACCGGTTTGGTTTTCCTCGGTTACCATATCGTGTGTTTTTTATTTTTTGCACTTTGCATGATATGATTTATATGTGTTAACCTAGAACTGCATAATTTACCTAAGTTAATCACTTGACTAAATAACTAGGTTAACCTGATTGTGTTTTAAGGAGTCTAAAAATAAACAAGTGGTATCAGAGCAGGTTGTTCTTTTGTTATAGATTTTTTGATCTCTGAGCTAATCCTTGACCCCTGTTGTCATGGATTCTTGGAAAATATTTTTGCTTATATGTCAACATGCCTACTTGTTGCTTATGTCTCTTGTTGCTTTTACTAAATCTTTCCTTGAGCATCTTGGTTTAATCACATGTGATGATAATTATTTATGTTATACTGCTTTAACCGCCTTAAAGGCATGTGATTCTTGTCTTTGACATTTGAATAGTGGTTGTTCCAGGCATGTGATAGGAAACAAAGGTTTGTTCAAGACACTCTTTGAAGGAAAGATTGGGACAGTCACTTTTGGAGATGGAAGCAAATCTGTGATTAGAGGCATTGGAACTGTGGACATTCCAGGGTTGCCAGTCTTTGAAGATGTTTGGTATGTTGATGATTGAAGGTCAACTTACTCAACATCAGTCAGATTTGCGACAATGGACTGAATGTTCTTTTCACTAAGTATGAATGTGAGATACTTGATGGAGGAGGTGACTGTATGTGTGTTGGGGCATGCAAGTCATAAGCAATTAGAGAAGATTTCCAAGTGTGATGCTGTTATTGGTTTACCTAAGTTTGAGAAGATAGATAAGTGCATCAGTGGACCATGTCAGATAGGTAAACAAGTAAAATCCAAACATCCGTCTGTAACTAGTGATCAAACTTCAAGACCTCTAGAGTTACTACACATTGATCTTATGGGTTCGGCCAGAGTTCAGAGTTTAGGTGGAAAGAAGTATATTCTAGTTGTTGTTGATGACTTTACTAGATGTACTTGAGTTGTGCTTTTGAAAGATAAAACTGAGGCTCCTGAGAAGATGATACATCTATGCGAGAAATTGCAGGTTGAAAAAGATACTGTGATACTTGTGTTGTGCTTTTGAAAGATAAAGTTGAGGCTCCTGAGAAGATGATACATCTATGCGAGAAATTACAGGTTGAAAAAGATACTGTAATAGCCAGAATTAGAAGTAATCATGGAAGAGAATTTGAGAATACCAAGCTGGTTACCTTCTGCAATGAACAAGGCACACATCAAGAGTTCTCTTCACCTAAGACACCTCAACAGAATGAAATAGTGGAACGGAAGAATAGGGTTGCTCAGGAGATGGCACATGTCATGCTACACAATAAAAAATTGTCAAACTCCTTCTAGGGAGAAGCAGTTAACACTGCTTGTCATACACTTAACCAGGTGTACTTCAGACCCGATTCCAAGAAAACTCCCTATGAACTATGAAGAGGAAAGAAATCTATTGTAAAATATTTTAGGATATTTGGCAGTGACTGTTACATTCTACATGATAAAGAGAACCTAGAAAAGTTTGACTCAAAAAATGATAAAGGATACTTTTTAGGATACTCTTCCCTAGTAGAGCTTATAGAGTGTACAATCTGAGAACCAAAACAGTCATGAAATCTTCAAATGTTGTGATCAATGATGAAGTATGTTTAGAAGCGCATTCAGAAAACACTACTCCAGTTCAAGATAAGTCTATAGAAGTTGATGATTCACTTCCTACTGATTATGTGGGGAAGCATAGTGAGAAAGAGCTGTTGTTGTTGAATGATACAGTTTCAATACCATCAAGTTCAGAACCATCCACACCGGTTCATGAAACTCAACAAGCACAAAGTGAGCTTAGTCCTCTGTCTGAATAGAAAGGTACCTCCACATCTCTGGTTAAAGGTCCATCTTTTAGAGTTAAGTTGAATCATTCTGCCATAAATATATTGGGTAGTCTGAATGATAACATGAGATTGAGATCAAAAGCCTTGAATGTGATTACTCACTCATGCTATCTATCCCAATTTGAACCAAAAAGGGTGGATGAAACACTTCAAGATGCTAATTGGGTTAATTCTATGCATGAAGAACTTCATCAATTTGTTCAGAATGATGTGTGGAAATTAGTTCTTAGACCAAAGGGAGTAAATGTGCTTGGAACTAAATGGATCTTTAAGAACAAGTCAGATGAACATGGCACTGTTATCAGGAATAAATCAAGACTTGTTGTTCAAGGATACACACAAGTGGAAGGGATTGATTTTGATAAGACTTTTGCACCAGTAGCAAGACTGGAATCCATCAGGATGCTTTTGGCCATAGCAAGCCATCTGAATTTCAAATTGTATCAAATGGATGACACGAGTGCTTTCTTGAATGAGATGCTGCAAGAAGAGGTATATGTTGAACAACCAAAGGGTTTTGTTGATCCTCACAGACCGGATGATGTCTACAAGTTGAAGAGAGCCCTCTATGGTCTGAAATAAGCTCCTAGGGCTTGGTAATATAGATTGATTGCATATCTCACTGAGCATGGATTCAAAAAAGGATTTGCAGATACTACTCTCTTCATAAGAAAGGATAAGAATGGTTTTGTTGTAGCTCAAATTTATGTTGATGATATTGTTTTTGGTGCTACTAATGATTCTCTTGTTCATTCTTTTGTAGATGAAATGAAGGCAAGATTTGAAATGAGCATGTTTGGTGAACTAACTTATTTCTTGGGATTGTAAGTGAAGCAAACGGACTCAGGAATTTACATCAACCAAGCAAAGTATGCAAGAAATCTAGTTAAGAGATTTGGACTGGACAAGGCTGCCCACGCTAGAACACCAATGGTTGCAAATGTAAAACTAACAAATGATCCATCAGGTGAGTTTGTTGATGGTACATTATATAGAAGCATGATTGGATGCCTTTTGTTTTTGATTGCTAGTCGGCCTGATATTGCCTTTAGTGTTGGTGTTTGTTCTAGATTTCAATCTAATCCTAAAGGTTTCACATTTGAATGCTGTTAAAAGAATCATAAAACATGTAAGTGGAACTTGTGATTATGGATTATTTTATAGCAAATAGTCTAATCTGTCTCTTGCTGGATTTTCAGATTCTGATTGGGTTGGTAATGCTAATGATAGAAAAAGCACCATTGGTGGGTGTTATTATGTAGAAGCCAATCTTGTTACTTGGATGAGTAAAAAACAAAATTTTGTGTCTTTGTCTACTGCAGATGCAGAATATATTGCTGCTGGAAGTTGTTGCTCATAGCTTCTTTGGATGAAAAAGCTTTTGAATGATTATGGGATATCACAAGATACCATAGTTGTTTATTGTGATAACTCTAGTGCTATTGATATCTCTAAGAATCCTGTTCAACACTCTAAGACAAAACACATAGAGATTAGATATCACTTCATTAGGGATCTTGTTGAAAGAAAGATTGTGTCTCTTGAGTACATCCCTACTGAATGTCAGAATGCTGACATCTTCACTAAACCTCTTGATAGAAGTAAGTTTGAGACACTTCGTCAAGTAATTTTCCAATATGATATTTTATTATTTTATTTTGACCTATAAGAAATTAACACCTCAAAAATTGGGAAAATATTGTGCCAATTTGTTGTGTTAATATTTTATTATTTTGTAAAGCATTGCAAATTGAACAAACCAAAAATAATGTAGCAAAACTACTGTAACTTTACGCATTTAAAGAAAAAAAAAAGTGGCTAGTGAAACATTGCAAACTACTGTAACTTTACGCATTTAAAGAAAAAAAAAAAAGTGGCTAGTGAAACATTGCAAGTTGAACAAACCAAAATTACTGTAGCTTCAAGGCATTCACTTTTTATATATATAGATAATATAATATAAAACAAAATAAAAACAAATTGGTGTAGTTGAGAAGAAAAAAAATCCGTCTCACCAGATTGGCCAAATGCCTTGAATAAGTATAAAAGGTTTTTTAGTAGCATTAGAATGAGTCCAAAAGCTTGAGTAAACCAAAACACTATTCCTAAGCATATTGGCTCTTTTTATATTTTATTTTGACTTCTAAAGAATTGATAGCTCAGTAGTTTTGAAAATATTGTGATGAAAACAAGATGTCTTAAACTTTTCACAATAGAAAAGTTATGTCTACGACATTTTCATTACAAATTATAAGTAGTAGGTTCTTATTAGTGGGCAAAAAAATAATTTTATTAGAAATTTAAATTAGAACCAATAACAATTTATTGCCTATAGTTTGTTATAATAACAATTTACCACCTATAGTTTGTTATAAAGGTGTTGTACAAAATGTTGTGAATATAGCACTTATTTTTGCAGAATAACTTTATTTTTAGTTGTAGTTGGTTCCAAGATAATATTTTATTATTTTATTTTGACCTATAAGAAATTAACACCTCAACAATTGTGAAAATATTGTACCAATTTGTTGTGTTAATATTTTATTATTTTGTGAAATAATGCAAATTGATCAAACCAGAAATAATGTAGCAAAACTATTGTAACTTTACACATTGAAAAAAAAAAAAAAAAAAGTGGTTGGTGAAACTATGCAAGTTGAACAAACTAAAATTACTGTTGCTTCAAGGCATTCGCCCTTTTTATATGTAGATATTATAATATAAAACGAAACAAAAACAAATTGTTGCACTTGAGAAGAAAAAAAATCCATCTCACCCGATTGGCGAATTGCCTTGAATAAGTATGAAAGGTTTTTTAGTAGCACTAGAATGAGTCCAAAAACTTGACTAAACCAAAACACTATTCCTAAGCCTATTGGCACTTTTAATATTTTATTTTGACTTGTAAATTAATGATTGTTCAGCAGTGTTGAAAATATTATGACGACAACAACTTGTCTTAAAATTTTTACAAAAAAAATGTTATGTCCACGACATTTTCATCACAAATTATAACTAGTATGTTCTTATTGGTGAACCAAAAAGTAATTTAATTAGCAAGTTTAGAGTATAACCTATAACAATTTACCATCTATAGTTTGTTACAAAGGTGTTGTGAAAAATGTTGTGGATGTAACACTTTTTTTGCATAGTAACTGTATTTTTAGTTGTGATTGTTTCCAATATGATATTTTATTATTTTATTTGGACCTATAAGAAATTAACACCTAAAAATTGAGAAAATATTGTGTCAATTTATTGTGTTAATATTTTATTATTTTGTGAAGCGTTGCAAATTGAACAAACCAAAAATAATGTAGCAAAACTACGGTAACTTTATGCATTTAAAGGAAAAAAAAAGTGGCTAGTGAAACATTGCAAGTTGAGCAAATCAAAATTACTATAACTTCAAGACATTCGCTCTTTTTATATATAGAGAATATAATATAAAACAAATTGGTGTAGTTGAGAAGAAAAAAAATCCATCTCATCAAATTGGCCAAATGTCTTGAATAAGTATGAAAGGTTTTTTAGTAGCATTAGAATGAGTCTAAGAACTTGACTAAACTAAAATACTATTCCTAAATCTGTTACCTCTTTTTATATAGTTAATAGCTATCTTTCGATCGATAGAGTGAAGAAAATTGCCCCTGTACTTCACGCAATGTCATTGGATTGGCTACTGTCCAGGTGGCTCCCGAGCCCAAGGCCCAACTCCCATCCATTCAACGCAGTATCATCGATGATAGTTGTTGAATCCTGCCCTGCAATTAAAATTGCATATTAAATTCGACTGCCATTCTGCCAACCCTTGAAGAAGCTGCAGAAGATATTTAAATGATTCTCAGAGAACCAATTATTGTGTCTGAACAAGTGGAACTTGGTGTAAGCCCAATAATCTATTTTCTCGGTATATACGTGCCAGTGAAATTTTATATTAAATAATGAGGAGAAGAATAAGTAGTTAATATAACATAATTGAGTACATGTTCATTAAAATTAGGTCTTTTGAGTTAAATTGTGTGTGAAAATAAAAGTTTAACTAAAATTCCACCCACTACCCAAAAAATAAAAAGTCATTAGTATTTTCAGGTTGGAAAAAATATAAGTCATTCAAATTCAACCCACTACCAAAAAAAACAAAAGTTTCATTAAAATTCCACCCACTGCAAAAAAAATAAAAAAATAAAAAAATAAATAAAAAGTCAGTAGTATTTTTGGGTTAGAGAAATTAATTTGTTTCATGGGCATTTATATAACTCATTCAACCCACTTAATCGCGGCTCTAAGATATATTTTTAGGGAGATCAGTAAAAGGATGCATTTTGGATATTAAAAAAAATAAAGTGAATCTTGAGGTCTACGTAATTTTTTTATTACAAAATTTTTCATAGTACATACTAGTAAGAGAATAAAAGATGAAAAGTGCTACATCTATAACATTTTCACAACACTTTTCTAACAAATTTTAAGTTATAAATTGTTATTAGTTCTAATTGAACTCACTACTAAAATTACTTTTTTTCTCATCAATAGCAGTTAGTAACAATCTGTCACTTAGACTTTATTATAGACATTATAAAATAAACTATAAATTCATTGCATATCGTTTATTAATACAATGAAGATAATAATTATTGTTGCTAAAATTAATCTTGGAAATCATCTATTGTTTTTAAATACAATCAACATACGAATTATTGTTGTTAAGTGAGCTCCAAGTGAGATCTAAATACAATAAACTTTTATGTATTAGCTTATTTCAAAATTTTTAAGATCTAAATGATTTTTTCTTAGATTTTAGATGGACAAATTTATACTTTTGTTGTTAGGCTTACTATTTTTTCCTCCATATTTTAGATCAAATTAGTTTTTTTTTTTTTTTTTTTTTTTTTTTTTTTTTTTTTTTTTTAAGATCAAGATATTGTCAAGATGATCATATTAAAATTCATTTCAACTAGGCTTAAAAAAAATTTAAGGCTGGGGGGTCCAAAATTTATTTTAGGAGGGTCATATAAAAAAAATTAAAAAATTATATATATATATATATATATATATTTATTTATTTATTTAGCCCAAAACCTAGCGCCGCCCATGAACCCACTATATATATATTAAAAAAAAGAAGTTTCATTAAAATTCCACCCACTAGGGGAAAAAAAAAAGGTTTCATTAAAAATCCGGCCACTAACTACAAAAAAGAGTCAATAGTTCGGGTTAGAAAAATTAATCTGTTTCATGGGCATTTATGTAACTAACTGGGTAAGACTTAGGTACAATATTTAGTTGTTGTTTTTTAGGTTTCTCTCTTAAAATTCTGTCATGTGGATTTTTTTTCATGAAATAAAAGTATATTTTTTATTTAAATAGTCACGTAACTGAATCTTAAGATAAAAACTTATGAAACAACACTGAACGTGCTATACTTAAATTTCATCCTAATTCATTATTGAGTTTCTCAAAAAATATATATATATATATATATATAACTCATTAAAATTTCACCTACTACCAACAAAAAAGTCAATAGCATTTCCGGGTTAGAAAAATTAATGTCTGTTTCACGGGCATTTATATAACTATTAAAACCCCACCCACTACGAAAAAAATGTCCTGTTGGTTCTTGTGCCTTGAATTTGTCCACTAAATTTCAGGATTCTAGATATACTTTTCTTGTAAGGCTACATATATTGGTTTATATATGAAGGCTAGCTGGTTTGCTTTGTTGAACTATAGACACCCAGAAATGGCTGTGCAAGTGGTAATGCGAATTACTTTCTTACTTCACCACACCAAACCCTTGATTCAAGGGAAAATAGAGAGGAAAAAAAAAAAAAAGAATGGGAAGAAAGGAACGAGAGAGGGGGAGGGATTGAATGAGTGAACTGAAAAAGAAGAAAAAGAAAAAAAAGCTACAGAGAGGAGACGAGAGTGTGACCGGTGAGAGAGAGAGAGAGAGAGAGAGAGAGAGAGAGAGAGAGAGGAATTGATAAAGTGAAAACAGAATTAAAAAAAAAAATATATATATATATATATATATATTTTTTACAATTGTGCTACAGTGCAATTCTAAAGGTAGAATTATATTATAGTAGTATTGCAAATTTTTTGTTGTTGCTATATTTACTTTTTACAAGTCTAGATGTTGGGGGGGGGGGGGGGGGGGTTTAATGGGCCTTTATGCTAAATTTTGCCGATATATGACATATGACATTCCGAATGAGAATACTCTTAGAAAAATTAATGTCCGTTTCACGAGCATTTATATAACTATTAAAACTCCACCCACTCCAAAAAAAAATGTCATGTTGGTTCTTGTGCCTTGAATTTGTCCACTTAATGTTAGGATTTTGGATATACTTTTCTTGTAGGGCTACATATATTGTTTTATGAAAAATACTAATACCTATCTTTAGGACAATAGTTAAAAATTTATTTTAGAAAAATTTTAATGTTACTTTTATAAGAAATGAAAAAAGTTGTCAAATTTTTTTTTTCCTTTTTCCATAAAAATATTCTTTAATTGAATTATTAATCAATGCCCTAAGTTAATCGTTAGTATGACCATTGGTTTATATATGAAGGCTAGGTTGCTTTGTTGAACTATAGACACCCAGAAATGGCTGTGCAAGTGGTAATCCGAGTTACTTTCTTACTTCTACTGACCACCTATGAGTTAGCAGAAGCTGCAGCACCTATAGCAAAACCCAATTGTTCTGATAGCTGTGGAGAAATTTACATTCCATACCCGTTTGGAAAGACTACCGATTGTTACTTGAATGACTGGTTCAAAATTGTTTGCAATGAAACTGGTGGCTCTCTTAAAGCATTCCTACCCAGCATTGGTATGGAGGTCCTGGAAATCAATATCACTGATCCGTATAATGACTATTATTTTTGAAATGATCCGGGACTCGTTCGACTCAACGTGCCAATTATTTCTTCCAACTGTAAGAGTTGGAGTACCAGAAATATTGGTGGTGTGGATATCTCAGGTAGTCCTTTTTTCTTCTCATCTTATCGGGATAAATTCATTTCGGTTGGTTGCGACAACTTGGCCCTAATGACCGGCATCAATCCTATGGTGATGGTTGGATGCAAATCGAATTGCGTTAATAAAAGCATGATAGAGGACATCAAACTTAAGCACTGCTCAGGCTTCAACTGCTGCATGACCACAATCCCTTCTGGGATTCAAGTACTGAATGCAAGTTTCAGAAGCATAAAAGAAGAAAATAAAGCCAGTGAAGAATGCAAATATGCCTTTCTTGCAGATGATAAATGGTTGAGTTCAAAAGATATCTCTTACAATGTGCAGTTTTTGGAATACATTCCTGTGGTGCTGGAGTGGACAGCATCTGACTTTATTACCGTGGATCCCAACGAGCTGAGAATACGGAACTCAGAAGGGTATACTAGAGATTACGGGGCCGAATATTATTATTGCCTTCAAGGATACCAAGGAAATCCTTATCTTCCCACGGGATTTCAAGGTCAGCTACTGCAATTACCAACAAGCTTTCATTTTCTCGCATATTATTCGTCTAGTTTTCACTACCCTTATATATTTATTAGTAATTATATGAATGAAAACCATGTAATTTGGGGGAAATTTTTCTTCATTTCATGCTCCTTTGAAAAGTACTTAGCAAATATATTTGTCAAACTCAATTTAGATTTTCTATTATATTTAATGTACGTACTTTAATAACTAAAAGTGAAATAATATCATGAAAAGGTATACGATATATTTTGTTAAATTTATAAAATATATTTACAAAAGATAAAACTCATTGAACAATACAGAGACGGGAAGTTAATATATATTATCTATATATACATATAAAACCGAAACTTTTGAAACTCTCACAAATTTTCACGTTAGCATATTATTAAAAAAAAAAAAAAACAACGTAATAATAGTTTTCTAAAACCCGATGCTCTACCCTTTCCCTTTCACGATGCTCTGCCTCCCGATGCTCTGCCTTTCCCAACACAAACCAAAACAGTACATATGAGCACAATCCCAAACCAAAACCAAAATAATTCCCATCTCCCTCTTCGTCATCTTCCTCATCCCATAAATTTCTTCAAACACAATACACACACAACACAAACCAAACCCATAAATCACCAAAACCAAAATAATCTCATCTCTCTCTTCGTCATCTTCCTCTTCATTCCGTAAATTTCTTATTTATAAGGGAAAAAAAAAAAAAACAGAGAAAAAGAAGACGACGCAGCAGGGGCTACGCCAAGTTGAAGCAGCAGGTTGCCAACATAAGTCACCGATCCTGGCGTCATGCCTTCATCTTCTACTGCTGTTTCTTCTTTTTTCTTCTTTTCCTCCTCTTTCTTTTGTCCGTCTCCAGTCACTGCTATAGTTTCTCTCTTTTTGTTTTTGTACTGTTTTTATGTTTCCAAAGCCTCCATGTGAGTTTGTGACTTGCATTGGGAAAGTAGAAAGCTTTTAAATTTTGAATAAAAGATGGGCAAAATGTTTTAGCCATTAGTTTTTTTTAGCTTTGAGCCCAACATGATGTGAGACGTGTCCAATTGATTGACATGCAACAAATATCTTAAGTACTTTTAATTCTTATATTATTATAATATAATTATCTATGTTTACTTATTTATATAAATAAATAAGTAATTTTTGGTTAATTAATATTTTCCATTTACTTATTGAATGTTTAGTATTGACTATAAGATAGGGAATTTTGAGATTGTAATCCTAATGTGCAACATTTATTTTTTGTGATGAGAGTCAGATATTAATTAGTATTACGTTAGATATTTATTTGCTTCTTAAATATATCAAATATGACTCTCACTTTCACAAAACGTAAGGTATCATATTCACAAAACTTTACGTAAGACTTTCTTTATTTGTGAAAAAATTTCAAATCCATTTTATGGGTTTGTCTTAGGTTTTAAGGCTAATTAGCACTGTCATAAGTGATAGCTTAACGGCTTTCCTGTGTATTGCACGGGTTAGTGACTAGTATTAAATCTAATCTCATAGCTTTAAAATTTGGACAACCCTTTTTTCCCCTTCTATTAGTTATATAACCCTTGGAATGTTGCTACATGATATACTTCATTATTTGTTAATTATATTTTTGAAAATTTTTGCATGGTGTTTTAATTTTCCCAGTATTGCATTTGCTCTTCTTTGACTGCTAGTGGATTGTATTACTTTATTTCTTTAAGAGTTAACTCGCATGAACTATTGGTATTTGGTTGTATTAATGTGGAAAAAAAAATTGGCATTTTAAAAATCACATGTCGAGGCTTCCAAAAAAAAAAGAGGAAAAAAATCACATATGACATTAAGCAATAGATACTCAGTTACAAAGATAAAGTTTGTGCAAAAATACCTAAGGCAAAGTTTAATAATCCTAGAATTTAAAATTTAATAAATATTAAATACAAACAAAGAAAATGAATTTTTGACAATCTTTCACTAAATAACCTATTGAGTATTGCATGAAATACAAATCTGAATAGAAACATAAACCTATAATGAGATTTCTTATTCATTTTATTAAAAAAAATGTATATCATGAATATTATAAATTTTATTGAATCTAGAAACATCAAGTCACATATTGCAAATTTAACAAACAAAAATAACCCATAACTTTAATGAAAAAAAAATTGAAAAAAAGAAGAAAATGAAAGGAACAATTTAAGATTATCCCTACTAATTGCAATCCCAACTATTCTGGTTTAGGAGGGTATGCACGGTACAATTGGTACGGTTATTGAACAAATTTGCCACCACATCATAGAGGTTAGTTACCCCTTTCACTAAAAAAAAAAAAAAGTTGGCTTTTTAAGTGTCAAAATCCTTAAAATAAAAAGTATGAAAAACCCTTAAAAAATTATTTTGAGGCTCTGAATGACTCTTGATAACCTTTGAAACAAATTTCCTTAAAAAAGAAATTTTGACGGCCTACATGACCCTCAAAACAAGTACTTTATCTTTATTGAGGATCACCAACCCTTGAAAAGTTAAAAATAATCAATGGTAAAAAGATTTAAAAGTACAACTTTCGTAAAGAATGTTATTTAAGGGTCTCCTAACCCTCATAATAAGATTTTTCTTTATAATAATAATAGTTTAAAAAAAAACAGTAAACCACCGTCATGCATATATATTTTAAAGAACCACACACCAAAAAAATATAGATTCTACCAAAACAAATATTTTATAGCCGGGTCCAAATCTCTTTCAATGTGTACTACAACCACAGATACAACAAAACACCACATATTACAAAGTCCACATATTTGAAAGAGAGAGACATTGATTACAATTCTATAGTTCAGATAGATACTATCTTAAAAAAAATTCATATCCCAAAACCAAAAATTGCCGGTATCTTATGGAGTTCCCGCTATCCCCTCTCAGTATTCTCCACGACAATCGGATTCCCTTATCTGCAATCAAAAACAATCCAAACACTATAACAAAAAATACAATCCAAACACAACCCAATTTTAAAAAAACAATAAAGAAAAAGGTTTTGCAGTAAGCGCAGTAATTGCTGTATAATGGGTTATGTGGCAGTAAAATTAAAACAACATGTATCTATGAGTATACATGTTGCTTTCTTTTTGCTGCCATATAACCTATTATGGAGCAATTGTTGCATACTAGCATAAAGCAAAACCTTTTCCAACAGTAAAAGTCTCACACAACAAAGCAAGAAAATAAAAAGGGAGCGGCTCACCTCCAGTTTTTATTTCTCCTGATTCCTCCCGTTTTTAGACAGATGAATGACACCTGGAAGAAAATTGATCCAACGATTAAGAAAAATGAAAAAGCCAACTTGGAAAAATACAGTAGTGACCTAACTGCCTCTTCCTTTTCTCTCTGGCTCTCCTCTCACTCTGCAATTGTGCAGCATCACCACGCCAATCACTCTGCAAATATGCAGCATCACAACGCCAAACTGAAAATGTAGAGCATAAATGGAAAGCCCAAAACCAACCATATATTAGTCAAACTAAAATTCCAAACCATCTGTGAAAAGTTAAATCTCACCATTGACGACCCTATCGTGTGCTTGCAAGAAAATCAATTGTTTTCCATTTTTCAATTTTCAAATCAAGTTCGAAATCAGTAAGCTTTTTTGTCGTTGAGGTTTCAAATCTCATATGTTTTTCATTAAAAGCTTACCCACCAAATTTTTCAGATTTCGCATCTCCCTCTCTGTCGAAATCTATCATCGTTGAAGTTTTTCAGATCTGCATGTGTTTTTTCTTTTCTTTTTTTTTTTTCTTTTCAGATAGTGAAAATCGAATGATTTTTACTCTTCTTGTTGTGTTTATTTCTCTAGTTTTATAATGATGCTCAACTTGGGGAATTGAGAGATTTGTGAATTTTAAAAACCCATTCAATCTTTAAATCTTCAACCCTGTAGGAGCATAAATAAAAATTTGAATAAAGATTTTTAAGAGAGAGAGAGAGAGAGAGAGAGGGAGGGGTGAAACAAAAGAAAGAGAAAGGGAAAATGAGAGATTGAGGTGGGTGATAGCCCAGAAAGCTCCATAGAAGAATGGGTAGTTGTAGAAAAAGATAGAAAAAGAAAAGAGAAAGCAACGCACAAATTGAGAGAGAGGTGTGGGTTTTTTTTTACCTTTGGATGGTTGGTGTGCCAGATGTCATTCATCTATCTAAAAATGGGAGGAAATAGGAGAAGTTAAAACCGGAGGTGAGCCACTCCTAAATAAAAATATACAATTTAAACCCTATAAGTAATAAATTAAATCCTCATCTCTAATAAACTCCATAATCTCAATCCTTGTTAAACTCCAAACACAAACACAAACACAATATCATTATAGGTTTTTAAGTTGGCCATTGATGCGGCAGAGAAAATCATTTTTTATTATTACGTTTGACACATCAAAATTTTCAATTCAAGAGATAATAGCAATGACTAAATTGACACAACATTAAAAGGTTAGGGACCAAATTGACACAATTGAAAAGTTAAGGATCAAATTGACATATGGTGTAATGTATAAGGGCCAACTACGCAATTTACTCAATTATTTTTCTATAAAGAAATTAATGCCTATTTTTTAATTCAAAATATATCACCATAATCATTGGAACCATACATTTGGATTCAAATTAATGCCTATGTTTGGATCTCAATCTACACTAAAATTCAATTGATGTCTTGGTCTAACGATAAAGAGTATCATCAAGAGCGGACATCATAAGTTGAAAATCTCTAAAAAAAATAATTTATTTGTTTTAGTAGAATCATAACAATTTGAGAACGGGTATCCACCCATGACCCATGCTATGAAATGTTTAGGAGATTAAATTGTCATTATTACTTCATATTATAGTAGGAAATAAAAAATAATAGCATATTAATTAGGAGATTCAAATGGCAATGGAAAGAGTTTTGATATGTATCATTGTTATATGCTTTCACAACGTGAAAATGCCAATAAATAAATTTTCTAACTTACCTTTTATTTTATTTTATTGGGAACATAATGTGTATACTAGGGGACCATTTCTCAAAAAGTAGTTGGCATATTAAATAATTACTATTAGGATAATTTACACATACCACTTTTATTTTATGACACTAAGGGTCCGTTTGGTTGAAATGGTGGAAAAATGGAAGGATAGAAAATGGTGGAAGGATGGAAAAGTGAGAGAATAAAAAAAATTTTAATTTCTCTTATTTTTTTTTTTTTATTGGGAGTGAAAAAGTAGAAAGATGGAAAAAGTGAGTTTGTATAAGTTTATTTATTCACCCTTGTTAAAAAATGATGGCCAATTAAAACAAAAAAGTGACAAAAAAAAAAAAAAAGCAATTACCCAATTCATTAAAAAATAAAAAATAAAAAAAAAAACCCACGCGTCCATAGCCCAGGAAATCAAAAAATGAAAAAAGAAAAAATAAAATAAAAAGCATCGTCCAGTTGTTCAAGAAAGAAAGGATAAAAAAAAAAAAAAAAAAAAAAAATTAAAAAAAAAAGAAAAATATAAGAAAGAGGCAACGTGCCCAGCACCCCACCCCACCCCCCCCCCCCCCCCCCCCCAACAAAAAAAACAAGGAAAAAAAAATGAAAGGAACTGGACATGGACATTTTGTCCATTAAACAATCCCATTTTTTCTCTTTAGTTTTTTTTCTTTATTTTGGAGAGAAAACACGTGAGTCCCACAATTTATTTTCCTTCCTCCATCCAACCAAATACACTCAAAAAAGTTTTTCTTCTCATTTTTTCTCTAAAATTTTCCTTCCACCCTATTTCACCTCTAAATAAACACACCCTAACCTTCCTTATGCTTTACTTTATAAAACATTTACCTCACTTGTGATTTCTTTAGGAGCTATTTTCACTAACTTTTAACAGAATTTGATTATGTAACAAGTGGAAACATCACATAACTAATGCACGCACGCGCGCGCACACACACACACATATATATATATATATATATATATAATTTTTGTAGTAAAATTTTTTTAAAAAAACCTGTGTTTTTATTTTATATATAATTTTTATTTTAAAAATATAATTTATAAATGGATAAAGCAATTTAAAAATTAACAGAAGAGTAGCTATATTTGTTAGGCAATGTTTTTGTGAGAGTTAGAGTTGTATTTTTACCGGATTCTCCTTTAGTTTTGTCTCTACTTAAACTGTTAAACATAGGGATGTAGAAGCATTTTTGAACAAAAAAAAAAAAAAAATGAGAATCCCAAACAGAAAAAACCCCTTAAATAGTGTATATATATACACAAACAAAAAGTCATTAATGTGAATATCAAATGATATTTTTAAAAAGAAATCTCATAAAACATTTGCATATTCACTATATATATATATATATATATTATTTTTTTTTAATCTTTTAAGGATATTTTGAATGAATAAGTTGTTAAAGTTCCACTAATGAATCAAATATTCTTAATTGTTAGATTAACACCAAGTACGACTTCCGCAAATTATGTTATTAGGTAATTATCTCAAATTTGATTTCTTATTACACAAATTTTATGAAGAAGAATAAATTAGTAGATAAAGAATTTAATGTCCTGTTAAGTAACTTTTGTTTTTATATTACTTTTTGAAAGATAACAATAATGTTCTTTCTTTCACTTTTTACTTTTGTTAAGACTCAAGCTTTGTTATTTTCCCTTTTGTTCAGGAGCCATTTACTTTTTATAGGTTTTGAATCTTAAAAGATATTGATTAAATAAGGAATTTTTTTCTTTTTCTTTTTTTTGAATGAATTTCGAAAACATAGAAGAGATAATAGTGTATTCACGATAGGTGTGATAAAAATTTAATATGTTAATAAAAAAAAATACATAAAATAAATTCACCCAAAAAAATACGAAAAAAAATTTCTAATTCTAATTGAGGCAGGGGCATTATTTGTAAACTTCCTGTTAGCTGCTAATTCTAATTTGTAAACTAATTTGTTTGTTTCAATCAGATATAAACGAATGCGAAGACAAGACACTCAATAAATGTCCCAACAAGTCAGATTGTGTGAATACACAAGGTAGCTACAATTGCAACAAGCCAAAATCTCCAGTGAAGATGGCCATTATAGGTATGTCAATTTTTTAACCGTTATAGGTACGCCTTATACTGATTTAACTAGACAGTAACTTGTGTAATGCATGAAAAATTTTTAATATAATAATTTTTCTCTATCACTTACAATATCTTCAGGCGGCCCAAAATATTTCACCACATTTTTGTAGAACAAATCAGCAGTTACCTTTGTTGTCTAGTTTGAGAACCATCAAGCACTACGAATACTGAACATATCCCCTTAACTTTTGGCAAACCAATAATGAAATCCATTGAAACCGAAACCCATGAACTTTCTGGTATAGGAAGAGACTGCAGCAAACCTGCTTCCTTTTGCGTTAAGCCCTTGTCTTGTTGGCAAACTAGACAAGTTTTCACATATAACTCAATGTCCAACTCCATTTTAGGCCAGTAATAAGAACAGGACAGTAAAGCATACATTCTATCTTTACCTGGATGTCCTGCCCATTGTGGATCATGAGTTTCTTTTAGCAACTCTCTACAGATCTTCCCATTTGGAACAAATAGCTTGCCACCCTTAGCATACAGCAACCCATCCTCAAGCCAATAATGCCTCACAAGGCTTGCAATCACATTTTGCACTAGCTTCTGATAGGTAGCATCAAGCTTAGCACTTTTTTTGATCCTGTCCATAAAATCTGACTCCACTCTTGTCAAGGCAACCACATACTCTTGTACATGTTTACGGCTAAGTGCATTTGCTACTTTATTATACTTGCCTGGTTTGTGCTCCCACACAAAATCATGCTCTTACAGCAACTCCTGCCACCTAGCTTGCTTGGGTGACAACTTCTTTTGTGTGTTAAAGAAGGTATTAGCCACATTGTCTGTCCTTACCACAAACTTAGGCCCTAGCAGATACACCCGCCATGTGAGCAAACAATGCACCACTGCAATCATCTCTTTTTCATGAGTTGAACACTTCTGTTCTACTTTATTCAACTTCCTGCTCTCATAGGCAACAGGATGCTTCTCTTGTACATACTAGCACACCACCAATTGTTTTGTCAGAAGCATTAGTATGGACTTCAAAAGGCAACTCAAAATCTAGCAGACGTAGCATAGGCTCACTCGATACAGCAACTTTTAGCTTCTCAAAAGCTTTTTGACATGCATCTATCTACACCTATTTCTTGTCCTTTTTTAGCAAATCTATGAGAGGAGTAACTTTCTTGGAATATCCTTGGATAAACTTCTTATAGTAGTTAGCCAATCCAAGGAAGGATCTCAATTCGGTCACTTTACTTGGTGGAGGCTAATCAAGGATAGCCTGCAGCTTCCCCTCATCCATCATCACAATACCCTTGCTGACTTTATGCCTTAGAAACTTAATCTCCTACTAGGCAAACTCATACTTCTCTTTCTTAACAAACAATTGATGTTCCCTCAATTTGGACAACACCTTCCTAAGGTGTTCTAAGTGATCCTCCAATGATTCACTATATATTACTATGTCATCCAAGTAAACCACAACAAAGCGATCCACATACTCATAGAAGACATCATTCATCAAATTATAGAATGTAGCAGGGGCATTTGTTAAACCCAAAGGCATAACTAAAAACTCATAAGAACCATACCGGGTCACACAAGTAGTCTTATGTTCATCCACTTCAGCAACCTTTACTTGCCAATAACCTGATCTCAAGTCTAGCTTTGTGCAGTAGACGGCTTTGCTCAATTTGTCAAAAAGGTCTTGAATCAAAGGGATTGGATACTTATTCTTCACAGTCACTTTGTTCAAGGCTCTATAGTCCACACACATCCGCAATGAGCCATCCTACTTCTTTTGGAACAGAATAGGAGCACCATAAAGAGCCTTGGAGGGCTGAATGTAGTTTGCATCTAGCAGTTTTGTCAATTGTTTTCTCATCTCAGCCAACTCTATTAGGGACATTCTGTATGGGGCCTTCAAAAAAGGCTTTGATCCAGGACCAAACTTAATCCTATGATCAATAGCACGCCTTGGTGGAAAGGTCTTAAGCAATTCTAGAGACATTACATCAGCAAACTCCCCCAACAGTCCAGCCATGGCATCTAGAACTTCAATAAACTTGTCCTGCTTCATATCAATTAATGTAGCCCAGTAAGTCATCTCACCTTTCTTCAGCCCGTGCTCAACCTGTATGGCTGAAACCATTCGTTTTTTCCCCTTGCTAGTCTTGCTATTTCCTGCCCCACGTCTAACAGGAACATAGCATGGCTGCTTCTCATCAAGGATTAACAATACTCCAATGAATGGCAGTAAGGCAGCCTTAACAACCACTAAGAACTCATCACCCAGAATTACATCAAAGTCATCTAACTCCATGACTAGGAAATTCACATTTCCTGTCCATTTGCCAACCTTAAACTTTACTCCATAAGCAATTCCCAACATAGGTTTTGACTCTAAGTTTACTGCCTTGATCTTTCTTGGACACTTGCTCACTTTCAGACCAAGCCGTTGGACCATCCGATCAGCAACAAAATTGTGGGTAGCTCCAGAATCAAGCATACCTTCAGCCCCATTCTCGTTGATCTCCACTTGAACATAAGACATACCCCTAGAAGTATCTCCTGCACGTAGTGCATTCAACAATTGTAAGGGGTTCACTTTGCTGGGAACTTCTTTATCGGACTGCCCACCACTATCTTCAACAACCATGGCATTAAGCTTCTTACATTTTGGACAGTCTCTTGCACGATGTGGGACATTGCAAATGAAGCAACCAACATTAAGTTTGGGCTATTCTTTGCTTGGTTGAGAGGTAGAACTCTCTCCCTTGCTTTTGTTACCCCAGTTTTTCTTATACTTATCCTTCTTCTTGCCATCCTTTTTCTGCTTCTCTTTTCCTTTGTCCTTGGACTTACGTTTTTCATCATCACCACTGGGCTTGTTGAATTTGTAGTCCACTAAGGCATCTGCAACAGACATGGCAGCAGGCAAGTCACACACAGCTTGCCTTTTTAACTCCAATTGTGCCTAAGGCTACAAGCTAGACATGAAATTGAACAACTTGTCCTCTTTAGAGATGTTCTTGATATCCAGCATCAAAGAACTGAATGTCTTGACATATTCCCTCACTGTAGCAGTATGCTTCAATTTGTTTAAGGCGTCTCTTACAACCTAGGCAGTGTTGGTAGGCAAGAATTGGTCATTTAATTCTTCTTTAAGGTTTCCTATGAGTCAATTTTCCCTCTACCAACATCTGCATCATCTTTCACACAGGTTCTCCACCATAACTTGGCATCCCCTGAAAGATACATGCTAATAATCGTCACCATCTCTTGACTAGGCACCCTGGCAGCCTTGAAGTACTGCTCCATATCCCACAAGAAATTCTCCAAATCCTTGGCATTCCTGGAACCATTAAAGGGCTTTGGTTCAGACACCTTCACTTTGGTGGCCACTTCCCCCTCCTTAGGCAGGCCACTTATTACTCTCTTCAACAGGGCAATTTTTGTTTCAAGTTGGCTTTGGGCCTCCCTTGCTGCTTGGTTTTGGGTGTCTAATGCAGCAGCTAACTTTTCAACATGAAGCAATACAATATCCCTTTGTTCTGCAAGATCATTCCTCACCACAGTAGTTTTTGCAAAGGGAGCTTCCAATCTGTCACACACAGAAAATTGTTCCCTCTCTCTAGGAACTCCGAATATGTTCTCAAAGACAGTCACCCTTGCCTTGGTGTCCGAAGACATGGCAACCAAGCTCTAATACCAATTGTCACAGGGTTAATTTTTCTTTTAATTTTCTGCTTGTGATGGGACTAAGCCCCTGACTTAGTCTCAGCCAACACACCACACACACACACTGCAAGAACACTCAAAATAGAATTATCAAGGGAATTCACACACACATCGCACACACAGTATTTACAAGGCATCAACCCCAATCTTTATTACTCAATATCAAGTACAAAGGAAGCCTAGAGAATACACACGAAATTATCTAAGCCAAAATTACACACTCTGCTGTTGACAGCCCTAACAGCCTAGGATAAATGCACAGAAATAACTGTCGTGGCAGTTACTGCCAAGTAACTGCCCCTCTGTCCAGGACTTGCTGCCACATGTAGTTTGACTTAGGTCACCTTCAACTTATACTATTTTGGCTTGCTCTCCACGTTTCCAACCCCTACTCAGCAGGTCTGATCATCAGGAAAGCTAGGAACTATTTGGTAATTGTTACTAACTACTGCTGCACACTCTGCACATGCTAGCCCATGTCTCAGCACATCATGGGGCTTTTGCCCATGCTCTAGCGGCCCACACACACTTGTTCCAACATGTTTTAGAAGGCTTAGCCCCTACCTAAGCCCTTCTTATCAGCATCACAGCTTACACAACATGTCCATTTATAGCACATTAAGTAACTGTCATCAGCCCACTCATATAAGTCCATGCATTTTGCCAGCACCAACCAGCCCAATGCCTTACACAGCATATCATCATCACAATAGCCCAGCACTGCCTTACACTCAAGCTACCAAGCCCACACACAAAGCAACCATCAGCCAAGCCACCAATGCCATGCACCATCTCATATGGTCAGCACCACTTGCTGCTGCCCAACATTAAAATCTATCTCTGCCCACCATGGCCTTCCTCTGCCATGGTCTTGGGGCATCATGTGGAGCAAGGTGTCTCCACATGCTACCCCTCATCATGATCATCATACTAAATCTAGCAGGGAGACCGAGCTTATCCCCCTCAAAGAGCAGTTAGGAGCTTCACTAGATAGGCATGAGGAGCCATTAGTGTGTTGAGAAAACATAGAGCCAAGTGACTGGCATGATGTTGCCCAAGCACTCCAATTCCTCATGCCATCATAATCAACAACTAAAGCTCCTAACAGACCACCCCCACCAGAAGAAGCCGATGTCATCGTCGGTAGGGTATCTCAAATGCCTTCACCTCTTTCTCAAACTGCCATAATGTAGATGCCTTCTCCCAACTTGCCTCTGTTTCAGCCGCCCCTTTCCACTTCACTAAGTAGTAATTTATCATATTTCCTCCCTTTCGATAACTTGTCACCTTTTTATCAAGAATTCGGTCCACTTCATGATCAAATATGAATTTTGATAATCATAATAGTTACTGATGGACATTTATTATTAATTGTATTTGTATATAGAACTATATATTCTACCATTAAAATAAAATATAATGTGCCATTATTCAAATTATGGGTTTAAATTAATATAGAAACAAATTTAAATTCAATTAAAAAAAAATATTATAATGACGTGTAAAGTTGTGCAGTCTCTAAAGCTTATTTGGCAAAATATTTGAGGTGAACCATAAGTCAAATGTTTTTAATATTATAAATATTAGTCGTTAACCTATGTAATGCATGTGATAATTTATATAGTATGATATAATTTTTTTATCTTAAGTATTAAAGTCGAAAATTATAGTAGATCTTAATATATATATATATATATTTATATTTATAATTGTGTTTGTATACAGAACTATATATTCTAAGAATCGGATAGAATTAATTTTTGTAAGGGCTTTTTATGCTTTTGGGCTAGTAGGTAGGAGAGTTAGGTCTGACTTGTTATCTCCTTAGGATCTACTCAGAGCTAAAACACCCCAAAAAAACAACAAGCAATGTGTGTGTGTGTGTGTGTGTATATATATATAAATAAATGTATATATAAAGCAATAGAATCATAATATATAAAAATGTAGTCTTCACAGAAAGTGAACTAAAGAGAGCCTAAACCCTAACTTATACAACCTTATTACCAAATTAGGCCATAAAGTTATACATTTTGGAGGATGGGTTAGGACAGCTACTTTTTGTATGATGAGATTACAAAGAATGGGTTTATTACGTGAGGGAGGCAAAAGATTTGCTATTGATGCATCATGTTTCTACTGTGTTCACTCTTTTTATTTCTCTAAGAATGGGTTCCCCTACTCAAAACTAAGAGGGAATTCTATAAAAATCCTCGAAGCAATAGGACGATCCATTCATTTCTCCAAGCAGGGGGGATCCAGAGCAAAGCCCCACGTGCTCAGAGGCTAGTTTTATATGAATTATATTATTTAGAATCCAATTGGATCTAGATTCTTCAGTTTTTGTACCTAATAATTCACTTGACACACAAATTTAAAAATTAAATGAGACACGTGACGCAAAACTAGACTCTAATTTAAAATTTAATTAGATTTTCTCTTAGCTTTGACTATATATATATATATATATATATTTATATATCTTGAAAAGACAATTTCTCTCTATAAAGTTTCATAATTCTTCATTTCAATTTAGAATTTTGAATCTATTATAATATAGATTTTTATAGTAAGGCAGGACTGCCAGGTACATGTTGCAAAGTTAGCTGGAGCCATGCAACGGGGAAATTTTCCTTGGGCTCATAACTCAAAAGCCCCTTAAAACACAATAGACTTGCCTGAAAAATCAAGTACGTAACAATAAATTTTATGTATAAATATATATATATATATATATATATTTTTTTTTGACGGAAAACCCATGAGGGGTATTATTCATTAATCAAATAAGAGGAGCTACATCTTGAGCACGCGAACTCAATAAGATTAGGAGTTTCCTCCAACCACACTACTAAGTCCCCAATTTGTTTGGCAAATTAGGCTAAGATATGGGCAGGCTTGTTGCCTTGCCTCTTTACGTGGGAGAAGTGAACAAAAAGAAAACTACCAGCTTGCATAAGGATGCTCTCACATATCGTTTCCTCTGAGTAATCTGCTTCTACCTTTCCCTGAAGAATTCTGCATAGGTGACTGGAGTCTGTCTCAAAGGTAACCTCTCTGAAGCCCATATCCCATGTGAACTGGATTACTGTCTCCATACCTTTTGCTTCAGCTGCTAAGGCATCCAAGGGAGTGTATATCTTCTTGCTCATGGCTGCCATTACCTGACCTTTTTCATCTCTGATCAGCACCCATAACCTTGTCATTTTAGTTGCTGAGAAAATGCCTTCATCCACGTTGACCTTATACCTGTTAGCACTCGGTAGGTTACATTGAACCACTTCATCCGGTTGCTAAGAGGTGGGTTGCTTGTTGGCTACTGTTTAATCCTCCACCAGTGTTAATGTTGATTTAATGATGTTGAGCCTTGGTCTTCTCGAGCCTCCATGTCTCACTACCTTACAATTCTTCCATATATCCCAACAGATGGTTATGGTCTTTTCTAGCAGACCAGGGACTGCCCCACTCAGATTGATTATTTGCCAAACCACATCTATGAAGTCCCAATTCTTCTGAATGGTGAAGGGAAAAGACAGTTTGCTATTACTCCAAGTCTCCATTGCTTTCTCACAGAGCCAGAACATATGGTAGCACGTCTCAAGTTCCCTACCATAGTCGTCACACAGGTCTTTGGAGATTATGTGTCTTCTTCTCAGATTTTCCTTTGTTGCCAGAATATTCCGACATGCTCTCCAGGCAAAGTTCTGTATTTTCTTCGGGGTCTCCATTCTCCAAATCTTTTTCCAAATGAGCTTCATTTTTGAATCATTTGAAATTGATCCTGTGGTTCCCCGCTCCTCGTCTTTTCTGATTAACCTGTAAGCACTACTAATTGTGAACTTGCCGTTGTTGGTTGCTACACAGATTCTCTCGTCTGTCCGAGGTATTGCACTTAGGGGAATACTCATGATTTCTTCCACCTCATGTGGCAAGAAAACCTCAAGAAGTAACTCTTCCTTCCATGCTCCCAGTTCACTGACCTTAGCCTTCCTATGCAAGGCATGGATTGGAGAAACCACTCTGTATGTGTGGTGATGGGAGCCATTTGTCACGCCATATACTAATGCATTCCCTATTACTCACTCTCCATTTCATGCCTTTTTTCACCGTTTCCTGGGCTGCCATGATGCTTCACCAAGCATATGAGGGCTGTTGACACAAAATTGCATCCATAAATTCATAATTCGAGAAGTATTTGGCCTTGAAAACTCTATAGAATAAGGAGTTCTGGTGTGTTTGCGGCCTCCATCCCTATTTAGCCAATAGTGCTAGGTTGAAGCTCTTTAGGTCCTTAAAACCCATGCCCCCTTTTTCTTTTGGTTCACACATTTTTCCCCAATTCATCCAAGCCATTTTCTTTTCCTCCTACTTTTGCCCCCACCTGAATTGGGTTACCATGCTAGTTAGATCTTCACAAATGGCACTTGGGAGCTTAAAGCAGCACTTGTGTATGTTGGGACTGCTTAGGCTACAACGTTTATCAAAACTTCTTTTTCAGCTGCTGATAGAAGTTTCTCTTTCTATCCGGCTAATATTTTAGCCACTTTCTCCTTCAAGTGAGCAAAAGTGTTGGTTTTGGACCTTCCAATCAGAGAGGGGAGGCCTAGGTAAGTCTCGTGTTGCTTGATGACCTGAGCACTAAAGAGGGTCTTTATTGCTACTTGAGTTGCTGGATCTGTGTTTTGGCTAAAAAATAGGGAGGTTTTTTGCTTGTTCAATTGTTGTCTTGAACTGTTCTCAAACACCTTGAGGATTCTCATGATTTCCTCACATTCCCTAACAGTTGCTCACCCAAAAATCAGACTATCATCAGCAAAGAATAGATGGGAGATTTTAAGCCTATTCTGACATGCCAAGACGCCTTTTAAGCGGCATAATTGCATTGACCTATGGAGAAGAGCAAATAAACCCTAAGGCACATAACAAGAACAGGTATGGCGACAACGAATCTCCTTGGCGCAACCCCTGAGTAGGTGTAATGTGCCATTGAGGACAACCATTCAGTCTGATCGCATATGTCACAGTAGAGATACAATGCATTACAATGGTCCCCATCTCACTAAAAAACCCAGCTTTAGTACGATCTTTTCTAAGTAACTCCTTTCCACCATGTCGTAGGCCTTACTCATGTCTAGCTTCAAGGCCAATTCCCCTTTCTTGCCTTGTCGCTTCTGGTGTATGTGGAACATTGTCTCCAAAGCAACCAGGATGTTATTTGTGATTAAGCATTCAAACACGAAAGCACTTTGGTTCTTGCACACCAACTCCAAGAGGATAATATTCAACCTGTTCGCCAATGTTTTAGAGGCCAGTTTGAATGCCACATTGCACAGGCTTATTGAGCGATAATCAGTCACCTGTCTTGGATTTTTAACTTTTGGGATTAATACAATGTGAGTTTCATTGAAATTAGGGGGTGTAATTCAACAATTTAAAAAATCCAACACAATTTTAATTGTTACCATACCTATTGTGGACCACAACTATTGGTAGAAAAATGAGGGCATCCCGTCAGGGCCAGGTGCTATGATAGGGAACATTTGCTTCAGGCCTCTCTCTACCTCAATCGCCTTGAACTCTTTTGTTAATAAGGAGTTCATTTGATCTGTCACCTTGGCATGAATTGCATCAAGAAGTTCTTCACTTACTATTGGGTTTGCAGAGGTAAAGACGGTTTTGTAGTAGTCCTCAAACACTTTACCAATCACTTCTCCATCCTTCTGCCACACTCCTTCACTATCTTCCTCTCCAAAAATTATGTTCCTTTGAAGCTTGCTAGATGCATTGGTGTGGAAAAATGTAGTGTTCCTATCTCCTTTTTACAACCATGTAATGTGGGTTCTCTGATGCCACATCGACTCCTTAATGTCCAACTTCTTGTTCAAATCCTATCTTATGCTCTGTATTTCATTCGTGGTTCTCGTGCTCCCCATCTAACATTCCAACACCTGGAGTTGATTCTGCAGGGATGTGATTTTCTTTCCCATATGACTAAAGTGTGTTTTGTTCCATAAGGTAAGTGATGCTCTAACTTCTGCCATACAACTTGTAAATATTGGACCCAAACCTTGACACAGTCCCTTATCCCAAACCGTAGACACTGCCTCAACACATGACTCATCTTGGAATCACATTGCTCCAAAACAAAAGGGCTTGGCTCTTGGGCACGATTTCCTTCTAGGGGGAGGCACCTTCAATAGCAGGATGCAATGGTTTGAGGCGGAGTTGGGAATGTGGTGGATTTGGTGTCTGGGGAAGTAAGGAGCCTAATTTGTAGAGACCAGAGCTCTGTCTAAATGCTCTCGGATCCAACCTTGGTCACCTAAATGTTGTGCCCATATGTGATCTTGACCTATGTACCCCAAATCTCACAAAAGGCATTTGTTTATTACCTCACAGAAAGCTTCCATTTTCCTTGTTCGGCATTTGTTGCCACCTTCCTTCTCTTTACTATGCATCAGCACATTGAAATCTCCCATACAAACCAATAGAAGAGAACTACTACTAGCGAGTTTGTCAAGGCGAAGCCATGATTCCTCCCTCTTGTTAGTATCTGGATGACCATAGAACCCTGTAAATCTCCATCGTTGTGAGTCCAATGCAGACCCAATGATGACATCTATGTGGTAATCTGAGTAGGTTTGTATTGCGACATCAACCTCTTCTCCATAGCAGAGCTAAACCCCCACTCCTTCCATTACTCGACACAATCAATCACTGCAACCAATCCAACTTTTCCTTTATTTCATTCATCTCAAATACAAAACGTTTCATCTCCATAAGAAAAATCAAAATGAGATCTTCTGAAGTCACTGCCTTCACGAGAACACGAACTATTCAGTGGTTTCCAAGCCCTCGATAGTTTCAACTCAGGTAACTCATTAATTTTGGTAGGGCTGTCTCACAACCTTTGTCGATCCCATATTTTTAGCCATTAGCTGGCTTAGCGTGAAAACTTCTCTCTCTAACCTTACCATTTTCTCAGTCATGGAATTACCTGGGATTTCTTCGAGTGGCTTCATCCTTTTCCTCTTTGGACCCGATTCACCATCACAATCCACTCGCTCCACCTCTGCCTAATCTTTTCTGGGGATCCTTTTCCAGTTGCCATCTACCTTCGAGGGTTTCCTTTATGAATCCACCTCCACCTCTGTTGAGGTATTTTCCTTTACTTTACCCATAGTGACTTTGATTACCCCTTGTGTTTGTTGCTCCTTACCCTTCTTAGGCTTCAGTAAATTCCCCATCTTATTCCTATCGGGCCCGGTTTGGTCCTCAACCCGTACATTAGATGCTTTAAAAGAGACATCAAAGTGGGCCTCGTCTTTCGTTGTTAGGCCTATAAGTCCAAAGGTGATTTCAAGTAAAATTGGGCCACTTTGGTTTGACGAATACACCCTTCTTGCCCTTGTAAGGATTTGATTGCTCGTTATATTAGCTAATTTGAAAGCCTCTTCATGTTGTCTTTTCATGTTTTCAAGCGAGTAACCTGCTCTTTCCAAGACCCCCATCCTTGTAATCTTCTCCCCATTAATGGCTTGATCTATTTCTGCTAACTGATCCTCAAAGTTTTCTTGTTTCTTCTTTTATACCATTTCCTCATCAATCACCATATCTTTAAGATCAATTTCACTCGTGATTGGAGCCCTTTCAAAATTTGGCGTTCCTGACGTAGCCCGAGTTTCCTTTCTTCCACTCGTCGGAGAAGTTCTCCAGTTTTTCGATTGTTCTCCTCTTCCCAGTTCCCCTTTTATTATCGATTTGTTTTTTTCTAGTTGAGCTCTTTGGTGCTTCTGCTACTAGTGATCGTTGTAGTCTCTTTGATTTTGCTTACAGCCAGGGACCAAATTGTTTGCCCTCTAGACCAAGAGATTCCTAGCTCTAAATCCACATAGGGCAGTCTCTATCATCACGGTCGAGTTTGCCACACCAATAACAGAATATGGAAAGCCTTTCATAACGAAAGTCAACCCAAACTGGCATAGGTCCTCCCATTCTCACCATTCTTCCCCTGCACAGAGGTTCAGAAATGTCAATGTTAACTCTCACTTGCAAAAACTTTCCCATGCTGAAACCCTATCCCCTAATGTCAACCTTTACCACCTCCCCCAGTGATCCTCCTAAGTGTTCCCTTATGGCCTTCGTCTGTTGTCTCATCGGTAAGCCATGTATCTATACCCAAAAGGATGCCCTGTCAAAAGGCAAACTTAACACTGATTTCCTCAGGCCTAGTTTATGGAGTACCAGCAAATACTTATTGAAAGTCCAAGGGCTTGACCACAGGACTTGGTCCAAGTCTTCCTCATTTCTAAACACAAAAAGTGCTATGTTATCCCCATCATCCTCAACTTCGGAATTCTCTATCGTCTTCCAGATAGGATTTAGTGCATGGGCCACCACCTCTAAATTGATTCTTCTCATTGTAAGGAATTTTTCAGCCACGACTAGGCCTGCCTCAGCCGCTTCTAGATCGATGTCTAATTCCCCTCCCTCTTTTTGTGATGGCCTCAAGTTTTCACACCGTTGTGCTAACTCCTTCATCGTGTAGAGAAGGCTAGACTCAACACCACTAGAAAAAACCTTTATCTACCCGTAGGAGAAAACTACCTTATCTAGGACAAGCACGCTCTTTCACCTTGTAGCGTTTTCCCTAGAACGGAAACCATGGAGAGAAAATCCAGTGTCTTTTAATAAATATTTCCATAAAACAAAACAATAATTTTTATTCTTCCAAAGAAATTAATTAGTTAACACCAATTTATATTCTAGGATATTATGAGAAAATATTAATGTAAAAAAAGAAAAAAAAAGTAACTTCTTTTAAAACGTGTGAGAAAGATATTTCCAATTCATTGTACTTTTCTTCAAATATATTTTACACTTATTATTTTACATAATCCGAATTTAGGTTGATGTGATATTTCTATTTAATTTGCTTGATTTGTGCAGTTATTTGTTCAAGCCTTGGGGCATTGTTTCTATTCACTATTACATGGTGCTTGTACAAGATCATAAAGAAAAGAAACAAAATCAAGCTCAAGAAAAAATTCTTCAAAAGGAATGGTGGCTTATTATTACAACAACAATTATCTTCAATTAACAACAATGTTCAAAAGACAAAATTATTCAATTCAAAGGAGTTAGAAAATGCGACTGATCATTTTAACAAAAACAGAATTCTTGGTAAAGGTGGGCAAGGTATAGTTTATAAAGGAATGTTAGTTGATGGAAGAATTGTGGCAATTAAAAAGTGCAACATAGTGGATAAGGGGAATCTTGAACAATTCATTAATGAGATTATCATTCTTTCCCAAATCAACCATAGAAATGTGGTCAAACTACTTGGGTGGTGTTTAGAGACGGAAGTTCCTTTGTTAGTTTATGAATTCATTCCCAATGGGACACTTTTTTAGTACATTCATGAAGAGAATGAAGAGTTTCCATTGATAACATGGGATATGCGCTTAAGGATTGCCACAGAAGTTGCAGGAGCTCTTTTTTACTTACACTCAGCAGCTTCACTTCCCATTTACCATCGAGATATAAAATCTTCAAATATACTCCTCGATGACAAATATAGAGCAAAAGTAGCAGACTTTGGAACTTCAAGATCAGTGGCCATTGACCAAACTCATGTAACCACACTGGTATATGGTACTTTTGGGTACTTGGATCCGGAATACTTTCAAACCAGCCAATTTACAGTCAAAAGTGATGTTTATAGTTTTGGAGTAGTCCTTATTGAGCTTTTAACGGGAGAAAAACCAGTTTCTTTAGCAAGATCACTAGAAGATCGAAATTTACCTACATACTTCATTCAATCAATAAAAGAGAATCGTCTCTTTGATATACTTGATACTCAAGTAAGGAAGGATGGTAATAAAGATGAAGTCATGGCAATTGCTAACCTTGCAAAAAGATGTTTGCACTTGAATGGAAAGAAACGACCTACGATGACAGAGATTGTGATGGAGTTGGAGGGAGTTCGAAAAGTTTCTCCTGATCAACCAAATTTTGAAGAATTTGATTATGTTGGAAATGAAGAAATGGGGCCTTGGATTGACATTTCTATTTTATCAAGATCAAGTTCAGAAATAGGTGAACCTTCATTATGATTTGTCCTTCCACTTTTATCTCACTTTGATTAATAAATTATCTGTTTTGGTACTTTTTTTTTCCTTGTTGTAAACTATTATGACTTCTTTTAGGCATATGCACAATATACTAGCCAATGTATAGGTTCATTTTGAAATAGTGTGTATGAAATTATGTTTATGAGCCATATTTGGGGAATTAGGTTCAATTATAAGAAGAAATAGAACATGTAGTTTAGACCCTAGTTGTGTATTATGTAGCAAATTAATTAATTGTAAGCCAATATGCACCATATCATAAAGCAATAGATGCACAATATGGAAATGAAGTAGAAAACTGATGGATCTTGATTTTCAAGGGGAAAAATGGTTTTAGATTAAAAACCTTTTTGAAAAACCCGTGACTTACAAGAATTAATGTTGAGATAAACTGAAAATCTCTATGTTTCCCATGTTATGATGGGAAGTCCTAGCCATCCTTAAGATCCCATCATTCTATTGTGAATAATGTCATTATTTGATTGATGAGGTTTGAACCAAGTGATTACATAGAGGAGAATCTCCTTCATGATTTCATTAGTCGATGTCTTTTTGGAAAGGGGAAACCTTTAAACCGAAATTAAAATATAATTTTTGAAAAAAAAAAAATTGTGCTTTGAAAAGAGAGTTTTGGAAGATCAAAAATTTTTTAATGATATAGAATTTTGCAAAATAATTGCTTTAAAAGAAAGTTTCGAAAGATTAGATTTTTTTTTATGGAGATCAGGAAATCAATTTTGAGACAAGGTTTGCTTAAAAAAGAAAGAGTTTTTGAAAACTTGATTTTTAATGGAAAATCATGAAACCAGGGTTAAGAAATAATTTTGGCAGCATAGCTATAGAATTTCATCATTGGCTAAAGAGATCATGAGAAAGGGGAGGATGCATGCATGCAAGACTATAATGTTGTAGAGGGGTATACACAATGTCAATACCCATTTTTGATAACAAGGGCCCAATGGCAGAAAAGCCAAAATTAAGCCAAGAGAAGGAAAGAAAAGACTAAGGAATAATGGCAGGAACAATAGGACTATGTCCCTAAGGCCCAAAGAAAAGGAATACCCATAAAAAAGCAAGGCATAGAATACAATGACCCATGAGCAGTAGGGAAGGGCTAGCCGTGGTGAGATGGCCCTCTCCAAGAGAGAAGAAAATAGGCCTTGAATGGGCTCCAAGAGGAAGGGAAGAGGAAAAAAAAGGCCCAATGTGCTGGCCCAGTAGGAATTAGAAGTAAATAATAAAGGAAATACCTTGAGAGGTCCACAGGCCCAAAAGGGGAAGATGAGACAAGGCCACATTGTTTTCGTGAAGGGTAAACACGAGTGAAGGGAATCAATTTTAAAAAAGAATAAAATGAGACAACATCCAATGGCATCGGCAGAAATTGCATTAGAAAGGAAGAAGGCCAAACGTGAAGCAATAAGACAACAATACTATGGCCAGAGCACCACCAATTTGTACCCAGCCAATGCAAGGGGGGTGGACCCATGGTCAAGGGAATTACAGAGGGTGTGGTTTGGTGGAGGGGAGAAAATGTTCTATCTCTGATATCCAGCCAGGACCTCTTTTAGGAAGTGCTCTGCTAGGAAGGCATCTTGGCTTAAAATAGGTAGTAAACTGGTTGGGACCACTTGATGCATGCTAGAGAGATAGGTAGAGAGAGACCTAAGGTTTTACCCATCAAAGGATAGAGAAAGATATATGGTAGAAGGGAATGGATAAGAATTTTTTGTGGGATGGGTAGTGGAAGAGAGAGAAAACAATAAGCATGCCCAGATGTAGTGGAGGCCGAACGGCCAAAAAGGTAGTGGGCATTTCTGAGGGGTGTTCGCAGTAGACAAAAATGGTTGGTGAGCAACAAGGGTAATAGGGAGAAATCTTGTAGGCTTGATTTAGTATAAATAGGAACAATAACCATAAGAGGAAGAGGGACAGCGACTAAGGCAAGAAACATAGAGAATTGAAAAGGAAATAAGATAGAAAAAAGAGAGAGTGAAGTAAGACTTAGAAAGGTAGAAGAGTGAACACGAAAGAAATAGCATGCATCGATAAGAAATCATTTCCCTTCTTCATGTAACAAAGCCATTATTTGTAATCCTAGCAAAACAAGAAATAGCTATCTAGACCCATTCGACAAAATGTACAACTTTATGGTTTAATCTAGCAATAAGGTTATCCAGGTTGGGGTTTGGCCTTTCTTTAGTTCACTTCCTGTGGGAGACTTATTATTTATGTTCTATTGCTTTAACTACATTTAATTTCTAATGGTTCTTTTGACTAATCTTTCAACCATAACATGTGTGTGTGTGTGTGTGTGTGTGTGTGTGTATTCATGCGCTCACACATATATACATATATTACTTGTTGACTTTCTTTTGAGATGTTTGTCTTGTGCATAGACTGGCCCCTTAGCAAGGTCCTGCGAAGATAGTGGGCAAGGCCCAACTCTTTGACCCACAGTAGAAAGGGTCTTAGCCCAAAAATACAAAAGGCTCCAACACACAACAATATGACAATATTTTAATATATGTATGTATGCATGGTCATGTCATAGTGAGGTGGAATTTGGATAGCATACCTACTTATATGGGCAGAGCTTCCTTACTCTTAAGGCAATACTGTATCATGGCCCAATGTGGATGTAGACACCGCATTTTGTACCCCTTTCGACTCGGGCCCCTGTTCCCCAATGATGCTTGAACTCTAAGGCTTAATGCCAGTTTGGAGCCCAATCAGATATTAAATTGACTTTAGGAGTATTAAAATAGAAAATATAACCTTTTAGATAAGAAAATATCTATTTTTGGAAATAAAATGATCAAAGTAGCCCTCGGCCTACGTATGTGGGTCATGGCCCGCGTACGCGAGCCAAAGCATGCGTACGCAAGCACATTCCTGCATACGCAACTAGGGTTTTAAAAGTATAAGAAAGGCAAGTTTTCTGTAATAATGGCTGAGATTTGGAATGAATTTCACATTGTCTAGAAGCCGTTCCAAACCCCATTTTTCCCACTACATAAAGCCTTAAATTGTACATTTTCAAAACACACAGAAATCCCACAGGAAAAACCTAAGATTCACAAGAAAATAGTGAATCAAAAGGGAGTTTTTCATAAAACACCCTTAAGTCATTTTTATTTGATTGTGACCTTTTTGGCCCCAATCCTTTAAGTTTAAGATTGTTAATCACTATTTTATTGAATTGTCATAGATTTGATTAAAAGGAACGGTAAAAAATCAAGTCTATGAACTTTTGCTTTAAGGTATCCTTTTAAACTTTTCCTTTTCTTTTCTGTCTTTAATCTTTGTTTTAATCTGTTTCTATTGGTTAGCTTATGTTTATACATGTTTGTTTAGGTTAGTTTTAGGTTTTCTTTATGTCTTTAAGCATGTTAGGTTGCTAGATTTTACATATTACGTTTTGTTTGGTTTTTGCTCTGTTTCTGTGTAAATTAGGTTTTTTGGGTAAGGATCTGCGTATGCATGGTCTAGCCTGCGCACGCAGGCTACACTTATGCGTACACAGACCTGCTCTAGTGTACGTGATGCCGTTATCTAGAAACCCTAATTTTTGTTTGTTTTGTTTCTGCATTCACACATGTATTCTATGTAGCCTCCTTTTCATATGTTTCAAACCCCATAACCATTTTTTTTACCTTTTAACATGTTTGTTTGTTATCACATGTATAAATTAGGGTTTAGATTAGGGTTTCTTAATATTAATGTCATTCATTCACATGTTCATGTATTGATGCCGTAGGTGCTGTGCTACTAAGAGGTAAGTAAAGGATAAGCCATGCATTAGCGATGTTCATGCATTGTATTATGGTTTCACCTTGATAATATGATAGAACATGCTTAGATGTATGATTAGGGTTTTGTAATATGTTTGCTTGCTGCCTTGTTGTAGATGCATGATAGGTTTTCACATGTTAGATGAATGCTAGGGTTTTCTTTTGTGCCTTGGCTCTCTTTTGTTTTAGATTGATAAGTATGTGCATTTTTGGATGAAAGATACCATGATTGTATGCATAGATGTATGTTAGTGTGTGTGTGTGTGTGTGTGTGAGTATAGATGCAAATGTTGAGAGTGCTTTTAATGAGGTTAAGGTATAAGACACAATGATGGGAGGCTAACCTTAGGGTTGGATGATCTTGGATGCCTAACACCTTTCTAAAAGCGTACCTAAACTCCACACCCAAAATTTGGTAGTAAGATCAAAGGTCCTTCCTCAAAAGGACGCTATATTCATGGTTCCTAGACCATATAACTATGTGGCAATTCCCATTTTCCGCTGTGCCCACAGTGGGCACAAGTGCCAGTGACAAGCTTTTAGGCTTCTTGTGGGAAATATGCCTTGCCTTAGGGTGAACCATGGTAGAGGGTGTAAATGGAGTTGCCACCTAAATTAGGTCTAGGAATTATAAATATAGCGCCCTTGTAAAAGGACCGATCTTTATCAGAGCACGTGTCAGGAGTTTAGGAATGGGGATGGAAAGGTGTTAGGAACCTAACTTCACCTGACCCATGGGTTGGCCTCCACTCATTGTGATCCAAATCTTAATCTCATTAAAGAGTCTTTTAACATGTTATTCTAAGTCACACACATTCTAACATGCATCTAAAGCAAGAAAACATGACATATCATCCCTAAGCCTAACATTCATCTATCATGGTATTCAACATAAACCAACAAAACAACAGCATCATAAGGCAAATCAAAGTAAACACATCTAAATATCCAAGCATCAAACTCATGATATTCAACCAAGCATATTAAGCAACTCAAACTCAAACATCCAAATGCATGCTCATGTGATTTATGCATGACTTACCTCGCATACCTTACTACATCACAACACTTATAAATCAATGCATGTTCATATTCAAATGTATGTTCATGGCATCCAACCAACAAAACTTTAATCAAGATTTGATCACTAAAAAGAACAAAACATGTTAAAGCAGATATACAAAGGCTTAAAATAAGAAAGGTATACTAAAACAGTGGCAAACATGTGAAGGAAAACAAAAGAAAACGAAGAAAAAAGTTATTTAGGGTTTCTGAATACAAGTGTTCGTGCGCATCCCAATTGTATGTGTATGCATGCATACACATACACGCCTAGAACTCTAAACCCAGCAACTCAGCAAAGAAAATAAAAGAAAATAAGAAAACTAATAACCTATCATGCTTCTAATACGAACACAAAGTAAACCTAAACGAACATGAACATATTAAAACATATTAAAGCATATAAAACATATAAACAAACAACAAAACAAAGAAAAAGTGAAGAACCAAAGTTGGAACCTATACCTCAACACAAGAAATCCCTAGAGCTTAATTTGACCATTCCTTTAAGTCAATCTAATCAACAATGAAAGTTCACTTGGTGTGTAAAATACTAGTGAATGTTTACACCCCCAATTTCAAAATTACCAATACAAGCTTATACTCAAACAATGTATGTGCAGAATGATAAGTACAAGCTATATCCAAACAAGCAAATAACTCTAAGCCATAGTTTAATCACAACACAGCAGTAATTAAAAGCAAAGAGTAAGGGTTAGAAAGATGCAAACACAAGATAACACCGGCACGTGTTATCGAAGAAGAAACCAAAGAACTCAGCAAAAAACCTCTCCGCTGCCCTCCAAGCGGTAAAATGATCCACTAGAAAATTAGTTGGGATGCATGAATAGCAATAGACCCTCCAAGCCTAATCTACTCGATACTTCTAAGCCCTCCAAGCTTCTTGCTTCAACAGGGTCAAGCCTAGCCTTGTATTCTCTAGCTTATCGGATCCCGCAATAAGCCCATTGTATCAACTAAAATGAATTGGTACTCTCTGAACTACTTTCCAAGCACCAAATAACCTTCTCACTGATATGGATATGGTGAGGTAAAGATTTGGCTAAAGATCCTCTCAAGGGTATGACAATGGAGAGGGTGACAGTAGAGGAATTTGAGAATCAAAGGTCTAAGATTGTGGATGAATCAATCTTGTTGTTCTCTAGGGTTTATCTCTCAAAATTCTTTTTGGAACCTCTCTACATTTCGTGGGTATAAGGGTATTTATAGTAAGGTATGAGAAGGAATGTGAAAAGTCATTTTTCTGCAAAATAAGGGGCTGTGGCGAGTGACTCGCAACTAGGATGAGTCGCAAGTTCCAGTCACCAACTAACAGAAAGCCCAGACTGTACTTTTTTCCCTGTAGTGATCCAGCTGTCATGACCCTTCAACTTCTTGCATGCTCCACACGTGTGACACTTCTGATGAGTCACCACTCGCGAGTCAATCTTCTTGCATGCTCTTTGATTGCACACACTTGATCAAATCTTCACATTCTGTCACACATAACCCTTACATAATTCCCACATAAATACAGGGTTTCTAATTGCTGAATTACAAGCAAATTTGGCATGGAATAAAGCCAACACATGGTTGAATAAATTCAACCTTACAAACAACAAAACTAGCCAGTTAGTAAGCTTTAGAACTTAAAGGCCAAGACCAAAATAGGCCCCAACCAAGTAAAACTTGACTTGAGGATGTTTTGTGAAATCTCCTTTTTTAATTCACTATTTTCTAGTGAATCTTGCATATATTCACCTCCCCATTGAAAAAGTGCCTTTTATGGCTTTATATAGTGGTAAAATAAAGCTGTGGGGTAGCTCCCAGACGCTGTGAGATTCGTTCCACACAAACTTAAATGCAAAAATCTTTCCTTTCATATAATTCTAGAACCCTAGCTGCCTGCGCATACTTGGGGTATGTGTGCGCATACCCTAAGTATGCGTACACATGCTTCAATTGTGTGTGCACATATGCATGTATGTGTACGTACACTTAGGGTTTCCAACAGCCTTTCTTTTCCAAAAATAGGTTTATTCTTCCAAAAATAATTTTATTTTCTCCATAAATAATTCCTCAAGTCAATTTTTACAAGATTGGGCCCTAAATCAACCTTGGGCCTTAGAGTAATGTCGTCATTAAGGAATGGAGGCTCGAGTCGTAAGGGGCACAAAATGAGATGTCTACACCCAATAGAAGTAGAACAACATGACAATCATATCAGTGTAAACATAATATTGACAAAGTTTGAGTAGAGTGCTAGTAGTTTGGTGAGTGGTATCTTTACAAATTTCTTAGCACGAATGCAATTGGCAGTACTAGTTGGTGATACTGTATTTTTTTATTGCTATAAATTTTGCTAGAAGTTTTAGTCCTAAATTAAAGGATTTCATGGTTTTAATAGTTAAACCTCTTTTTAATTTTTATCAATTGTAATGTGATTGTTTAAATTTAACTGAGCTTTAATTGAAATTTGACCATGTGATCGGATTAATTTTGGAATTATGTTTAAGATCATGAAATTACCTTTAATTTAACTAGTCATGGGCAAAAATTGAACTTGAATCAAATGAGGTAGCACTTAACTAATGAAATTACCCATTTTGTATTTTAATTGTGGAAAAAGTATTTAATTTTCTATATAACCCATGCTAAAAGTTTAGTGTATTTCCTTAGAAAATCCGTCCTAAATATATCATTTTGGTCTCATTTATTGAGCATGCCATTAAAGTTTTGAGCATCAAATTAATTAATAAAATTTAAAAGATTTTCATAAATTACGTGTTTTGGTTTTTATTTGGGTCCATTTACTTTGACATATTTGGTCCTTTATTTTTATTAGGTCATACATGTAATTTTTATTTAAAGATGAAATTAATTTCTTTTAATGAATAGAGATGTCAAATTTTATTGTGAGTTATTATTTGTTGGTTTAAAGTCTATGTCATAAAGTGCAAACCATATTCAAAAGAAGCAATTAAACGATGCTACATAAATTTCTATCCATATAGCCATATGTGTATGCTTTTGCATATGGTCATGCTTGCAATTAAATATTTATTTGTTATTTTAAAGATTTATGACCTGTCTAAATTGCTTCTCTAATTAAACCTTTTTCTTGTCATATAAGATTCATGACCTGTCCAAGAGCATCCTGCCTCTGAACAACAGTAGATCCGTAAAAAGTTAATGGCGAAATGGAAATCTTTCCATTGATGAATTAGTTGCAAAATCCATAGTAAAAAACTAATGTGGCCTTTGGTACGGGGTAATGTTTTAGGATTTTCAAAAATGTTTAAAGATTTCCATGTTTGGTTGCAAATCACGCTAGGCAATAAGATACTCGGAGAATCTGGATTCCCCCTCTAAACCCCTCTCAAAAGGAATGTGAATTTCCTTTAAAACAGGTGGATATCTAGATTCCTAAGTTTAAAGGAAATTGTAATTTTTATAAATTGATAATTTTAACACTTTTTCCTTATCATTTAAGCAATTAAGATAGAATATAAAACAAATTGTCAATATCTTTTCCCTTGTCATTATCTTTTCCCGCCAAAACAGCATAAGCAGGATAGACAACTCTGATGATATATTATTTAACAAATTTCTATTAGGTTTCACGTGTGAAAAAAAAAAAAAAAAAAAAAACTTTGAAGGAGACCCTCCATTATTGCCAGGTATTCACTTTTACTGTTGTATGTGTGTTACTCAACAAATTAAATAGTTATTTTTGTATTGTACTTATCATTTTAAAATGTTAGACTACAGTTTTAATGAATTTGTCATAATTAATAGTTTATATTTTGTTTTTCATTATTTATTTAGAGGAAGATTTTTTTTAATGGACTTGGTAGTAGGGATGGCAATGGGGGAGGGCGGGGCCGAAGGATGGGGTCTTCGTCCCCGCCACGCATGGTTTTGTCTTGCCCCATCCTCGCCCCGCCCTACCCCGCCCCACATAACAAGGAAAACTTTCTCACCTCATTCCCACCTCTTGGGGCCCCATGAAGCCCCATCCCATCCCGTAAAACTCTACTTTTTGTTAATTTGTCCTACAATTAGTACAATTTTTTTAATGAAAAATATTTCATTAATAAAAATATACTTGAAATTACAACTAAATATATCCCATCAAATCAAATCAAATTTTTAGAAAAAATTGAATAATATATCCAAGCGTTTAACAAGACAATCACCAAAAAAAAAAAAAAAATCTCATAGTACACATAACAAATTAAAGGTAGAGAACTACATTATTAAGTAGAATAAAATAAGCTAATATTGATATGTTTGATTAAATAGTAGGGTTTTAGGGCATGAAAAATTTACAATTATAACTTTTAGTAATGCGGGGCGGGGCGGGGCAGGGTGCGTCTAAAAAGTCTAAATCATCACCGCCTTGCCCTGTGAGGCGGAGGTAAAATATTGCCTCATCCCCACCCTATGACCTTTGCGGGGCAGGAAAAACCTGCGTGAGGCGAAGTAGGGAGGGGCGGGTTAAACAGGGCGGAGCAAAATTGTCATCCCTACTTGGTAGTTCACATTCAAATCTAAGGATAAAATGGGAAAAATAAATAATTCATTTAAGATTCCTAGGAATAAACCAAATATTATCGTCTCACAATTTTAGGAATCTTTAGAGATTCTCGATGAAACCAAACACAGGAATAGCTACATTTCTAGGCATCCAGATTGAAAGAAATTACATTCTCAAGAATCTTGATGTCAGGAGTAATGTGGATTCTCCCATACCAAACACTACATAAGGGTACTAAATTAGTTTGGTTTGCAGCAGTGGTTTCGTTCTTAGTTCAAGTTGCGGTTTTGAATATATATATATATATATATAGTCTCAAAAAACTATTGTACTATTAACTATCAGTTCCTTCTTCTCTCTCTCTCTCTCTCTCTCTCTCTCTCTCTCTCTCTCTCTCTCTCTCTCTCTCTCTCTCTCACACACACACACACACACACACACACACACACACACAAAATTTATCAGTTCCAAAAATAAAATCTATTTTTTATTTTCGAAAAACTTTTTTCCCAACTTACCAAGTGCCTTTTTTATTTATTAAAAACAAATTTCTGCAAATAGAAAGCTAAAACATTGCCAAACATTACCCGATACTTTTATTGGTTTAGGTCTAATTTGAGCTTCAGCATGGGAGAGCAATTTGTTTGTGATTTGTTCATAGGGGTAAAATCAGCTCTTTCCTTTGAATCATGCAGTGGGTTGGATGATTTTTAAAAGTAAATATCTTATCATTTTTAGGTGTTTGTATATATGTAAAATGAGGTCAAATTTGTAAAAAATATTTTTAGTTAAGCCTAAAATCATTTGTAAAAAGTTGTAAAATGTTTTACCTTTAAAAACTTAGTAAAACATTTTACAAAAACAAACATTGGTCCTCCCCTCATCTGATGGCTAGGTTGCCGATTCAGTGGGCTAGGCAACCAATGCCGATAATTCATTCGCCGAAGTCACCAATTTGATTGCCGAAGTTGCCACTCAGCTAGCCGATATTGATGATCAAGTCACAGGAGCTGCCAGTCTGGCATCCAAAACGATAGTCTGGTCACCGATGGTTTCAATAGTTGGAGCTGCTAGTTTTGGTAGTTTGTTCTTGAAATATTGTACATATAACTTATACCAAACATCTAAAAATATTTTATTAAAACTAATTTACATTGAAAATATTTTACTTCCAAATAAATTTTACATTATTTATCAATACATAGTTTTAAAAACCGTACCTTTTTAAATTATGACTGTACTTTAACCCATTTTTAACGATTAAATCATTCAACAAATACACAGAAACAAGTTCTCAAAAAAAAAAAAAAAAAGTGTGAGTTTAAAAAAGAAAAACCAAAAAAAACAAAGTGGTATCAGGTGTGGTATAGCTGGAGATGCTCTTTTTTGCATTTCCAATATCAAATGGCTTTATATCCGGTTTCGCTTATGTACAAGGGCTAAGGGGTGGACTATAGATCAGATTTATCAAGTGGACGGAATCTTACTGTAGTGGCGTGGCAAACATATTATATACACTTTGTACTCGTAGTAATTAATGCTAATAATTGTATTGGGTTCTTCTAAAGGACACGGATTTCCTTAACTGCTGCAAATAGAAGCAGGTGTCAATTAAATAAGAAAACATTTAAGCAAGGGTCATGTGCGTTACAGGTGTCAATTAAATAAGAAGACACTTAAGCAAGGGTCATCTGCGTTGCACATGACCCATTTTAAGACGATTGTTGTTAACCCTAACGTTAACAGCGTTAGCCAAACAGCCTCTCTACTTCCCCTCACCCACAGCAATAGCCTTACGCCTCTCTCTCATCTCCTCCACCTCTATTTTCTCGGCAAACTCAGAATGGCAAGAGCTTGGGTGAACAGGCAGAATCGAAGGCGGCCACATGCGGTGGCCGCCGATCTCACTGGACCATATCTCCATTCCTCCTCTTCACCCGCATCCCCCTTCGTTGATTCCGCCCCATTCACTTTCTCACTCAGCCGATGCCGCTCCCATAAATTCGCCGCTAAGGACCACCACTCCATTGTTTCTCGGCATTCTCCCTAACAGTGACAAATGCAATGGTTCTTAATTTGTTTAGGTCTAATTTTCATTGAATTTATTGTAATTAAAAAAATATATATTGTTTTTTAAAAGATAATTATTTCCTCAAATTGGTTTCTCAAATTGCATTATATTTGAAGTTTGAATATTTGTCCTTATGATTATTACCATAGCTGAGTTCTATAGCTCAAGAGCTTATGGTTTTGTTGGTTTTGAATGGGTATTTATTGTTGGTGGCAAGGATTTATATACTACTTATTTTTGGGGTTTTTTTTAGTATAATTTCTGTTGAATAGGATGTTTAGGTATTTTGAGTTCTAAATATTGTTGTTGTTGTTGTTCATCATGATTGTTTGTAAGACTATAAGCAACTACGGTTTTTTTGCTGGGTTTATTAAAAAAATTGAATATTATTTTTCATATTGAACATTCTTAACACTATTGCTTTTTATTAGTTTTTGGATTTAGGAAGAAGCTCAAGTAAAACCTATTGATGGCAGTCCTAACACCCCGAGTAAACACAATAAGGAAATTAAGGCACCAATGATTGGAATGAAATTTGATTGTGATGATAGTGCATATGAGTTTTACAAACAATATGCTTATAGAATGGGCTTCAATGTAAGGAAACAGTATGTTAGGTGAGGAAGTGTTGGACATGTTAAGAGGAGAACATTTTGTTGTTCAAAACAAGGTGAACGAGCTATTGACAAACATCGTGAACAGGTATCTTTCCATCACCCAATTTCACAAATTGGTTGTTTAGCACAAATGACTTGTCAACTTCAAAAGGATGGTATGTTAGAAGTTGTTTCTTTTCATGAACAACATAATCATGAGTTTGCTCCTACTCCAATGAAACACATGTTAAGATTAAATAGGAAAATTACACCTACCCAACAAGCTTTTGTGGATGATGCAAAAAAATCTTGGGTATCAATAAAACAAACCATAGATTTGTTGAGCATGCAAGTTTATGGTTATGAAAATCTTGGGTTTTTGAATGTTGACTATAAAAATCATGTAAATTCCAAGAGGAGAGAGGCTTTAAAGAGAGGAGATGGTCGCGCTGTGATGGATCACTTTAGAAAGATGCAATTAGAAGATCCATCTTATTTTTATTCTATACAACTTGATGATAATAATTTTGAATATTTTTTGGGCTTATTCTAGATATAGTTGATTATGGACACTTTGGGGATGTTATATGTTTTGACACCACTTATCGAACAAATTCATATAGTCAACCCTTTGCTCCATTCATTGGGGTTAATCATCGTAAACAATCAATTATCTTTGGTGCAGCTTTACTTTATGATGAAACTATAATGTCATTCAAGTGGTTGTTTGAAACTTTTTTTAGTGCAATGTCAGGGAAACAACCAAGAACTATATTTACAGATTAATTTGCTACAATGGCTAATGCAATAGAAGATGTTTTTCTTGAATCAAATCACCATCTATGTGTGTGGCATATTTATAAGAATGCTGCTAAGCATCTACATCATATATTTAATTCATCAAGCTAATTTCGAAATGATCTTAGTAATTGTGTATATGATTTTGAAGATGAAAATGAATGGATAGTTACTTGGAATAACATGCTTGAGACATATGATCTAACTGATAATCCATGGTTGGATGAAATGTTTGATGTGAAAGAGAAATGGTGTATGATATATGGTCGACATATGTTCACTGCTGATATGAAAAGCACTCAACGTAGTGAGTCAATGAATAGTGTGTTGAAGAAATACTTGAAGCCAAAACATGGTCTTTTGCAATTTTTTGGACATTACTTTAAAGTATTGTCTAATAAGCGAAGTCAAGAACTACAAGTAGAGTTCAAAGTGAGGCAAACAACACCGGTTTTACTATTTGATTTTGAGATGTTGAGACATGCTGCAAAGTTGTACACTCCAGAAATATTCAAAATGTTTCAAGATGAATATGTGAAGATTGTGGATTGTACTATTTACAAGGCTAGTACATCTGATTCTATCACAGAATACAGAGTGAAATATCGAAAAAGAACTCAAGTGCACTTAGTCAAATATGAAGCCTCAACAACTACAGTCCAATGCAGTTGCATGAAGTTTAGCTCTTTGGGAGTTCTATGTTCCCATACTTTGAAAGTTCTTGACAAGAAAAATGTTAAAAGAATTCCAACCCATTATGTATTGAAAAGATGGACACAAGATGCAAAGGTTGGTTCTATCAAGGACTATCGTGGCATTGATATTAAAGGTAGTGCTCAAGAGTCAGTGGGAAAGTGTCTTTCTCATTTGAGTCACATATGTCTTCAAATTAACACACTTGCAGCAGAGAGAGAGAGATGATGTATGAACATGTTGATAAATGTTTTGACAAATTATTGAAGGATTTGCAAGAAATGAGAAATAAATGTTGTTTGTCCTCTATGGAGGGTGAGGTCCATGGAGAAGTTGTTCTCAAGAATGTTTTACAAGGTGATGGTGGATTTGAGTCACATGTTGACATTTCTCAAGGTATATGTGGGATCAAAACAAAACCTACTGTAGGTCGCCCAATAGGAAGGTTGAAAAGTTCATTAGAAAGGAAAAAAAAATCTCAAAGTAAGAAGGATCAACCCAAAAAGACTAGTGGAGCAAGACAAGTTGAATCACATGGTGGCCTAAATAAAGTAAGTTCATTTACATTCCATTATAGAACATGAATTTGTAGGTTCATAAATTTGTTTTATGTGACAATTGTTTTTTTTTTCCCACATAGGTCGATTCCTCAATTAATATTAATTCTCACAAAGAACATAGTAATGTTGAACAACCATCACAATTAGTAGATAACATAACTCAGGTATGATGCTACTACTTACATATTTTTTCTAATATCCTATTAAACAATTACTACTATTAAAAAGTGACACATAAATTTATTTAAATGTCATATACAAGAATCTTTCAGTTATAGTAATTTGGTTGGACAAGACAATGTTGTTGGGTTAAATGATCTGAATCAGGTATACTTATAAATTGTCTAATATCCTACTACCCAGTTACTTTCATTAGCATAGAAAATAAAATATTGATTTGTTTAAATGTTATATGTAGGAATCTTTTGATTGTGAATTTTTGGTTGGACAAGATCACGTTGGGTTATATGGCTTGATTCAGGTGTGTATAGTCATTATGAATTTTGCTACAAATTAAACTTATATTTTCCTTTTAGTTATTTTTTCTATACACTTATTTTATATTTGGTGGCATATTTTGCAGGTTTCAGTAGATCCTAACATTGACAACCTTTGAAAAACACCATATTGGTTGTTTTCCTTGTGTTTTGCATAGTTTTTGGACAACATATTAGCTGTTATATAACATCTAGTGGACAAAACTTTGATAGTATTTTTTGGAGAGCATATCTGACTTTGACAAATTTTTGGAGAGCATATCTGACAATTTGGATAGATTTTTTGGACAGCACAATTTGGACATCACAATTTGGACAGATTTATTTGGACAAATTTTGGATAATTCATGTGCAATGGGAAAGTTCATTTTTATATTTATGTATTTATGTATTTGCATATTTGAACAAAGCAGCTTTAAATGAATGCAATAGAATGATATCGATGGAAATTTAAATTCAGGAACTTTAAATTTAGCAATAGATTTGTTGAGCTTTTTTTTTTTTTTTTGGCTCTCTTTTAAGATTCAGGAAGTTTAAACTTAGATATGGATTTGGTTAGTAAAAAACATTTCAGGTGAAACAAATATAGCCTGAATTGTAGAAGAAATAGCAACTTTTGCAGTAAAAAAGCAGGCAAAGTTTTTTTTCTTTTTTTTTTTTCCCCTATTTTTGGAGATGATTTGTGCAAGAAAAGCTAGTGGTACAAACCTTCTGTGTAAGTAGGGGGGATGTTGATGATCAGCAAAATCAGGCCATGGAACATGCTTATTTCTGTTGTGAGCTAGTTGCATGTGGTACATGTTGATGCTGATTTTTTATGTTGAAGATCAAGGACGGAACCAGGATTTGAACCTAGTGGGGGCGAAAGCATGAACCAAAAAAATTTCAAGTGACATGGTTTATTAAAAAAAAAAAAATCATGGTAGACAAAACAATTGCACTTTATTACCATAAATATTTAAGTCAAGAAGGAAATAATATGAACCAAAAAAGTTGAAAGTTACAATATGATATTCAAACCTTTTCGAAGAAGAATAAAAAAAGAAGAGGACTTCGGATCTCCAAATTTTGGATAATTGGAATTAATATGTTGATTTTATCACATTGACCAACTCACCAATATGATAAACCCATACTTTTGGATGCAACTAAAAATCACACTAATGAAGTTTTCAAAACTTTGTTTGAGGATTTTAAAAAATTGGGCTATTAATATTAAGAGTTGGCAATGCTATATCATCAATATTGGCTTCTAAAAGAATTTTGCATTTTATCTTTTGAAAAAAATTTAAATATTGTAATTGACTTTCCCATAATTTATAAATCAATTAAAAAGTTATATAAATTATTGTCACCCCCATAAGGGAATTTTTTTTTTCTATGAGATTTTTTTGGTTTTGAGTTATTGAATTATGATATTGGTGATTTGTGGATTTTTTTTTTTTTTTTTTTTTTTTTTTTTGTGTTGTATTTGGACTATGGAGGGGCCATGGGTCCAAAGAAAGGGTTAAGTGATTAGTTTCTTTTGGGGTATTTGGACCAATCCAAAAATTTGAGGGGGGCCAACTATATACTCTAAAATATGGGCATGCAAATAAAATAGCTAATTTGAAGAGGGGGGGGGGGGGGGGCAATGCCCCCCTACCCCTTAGTGGGTTTGTCCCTGTTGAAGATGTTTGGTTTGTTAGCAGTCCATGGTTGGAGGGGGATTTGGATGTATATTTTCTTTGTGAGCCAATGTATATTTCAACAAATCTATTGCTAAATTTTTATATTTTTGTGTCTATGTATTTGCATATTTGAACAAGGCAACTTTAAATGAATGCAATAGAATGATGGAAATTTAAATTCAAGAAGTTTAAATTTAGCAATAGATTTGTTGAGTTCTTCCTTCTATTTGGCTCTCTATCAAGATTCAGGAAGTTTAAACGTAGATATGGATTTGGTTGGCTTTCCTTGTCAAATATGTAATTAGACCACCAAATTCACCTTCTTGTAGAAAGGATTGCAATCCATATCATAAAATTTTTTCTTCATGATCAAACTTTATCATGATATTTTGAAAATGCTCTATAAAATTCTAGTTGCAAAGCTTTTAGGTTCTTCAATTCTGATGTTCCATTGAAAGCACTTGACAAAATGTTAACATTGATGATTAGAACTTGTGTACTATAGGTCTCATGTCTGTGGTCTTAAAAAAATTCTTCTACATAAATTTTTTTGCTAATTTGTGTCCATTTTTTGTGTGCAACAAGAAGTCTATCTTCTTAATAAAATACCATAACTCATCACTAAAAAAAAGAGTTCTACTACAATTTTCAATATTTCTGCAGCTCTTTGTTTAAAAAGACTCATTTGCCTCACAATAATAACGCAACATAGCTTGAAAAATACACGATTAGTAACACTTTCTATTCATTACATTACCAAAGATAATCTGCTAAAAAACATCAATGCAGAAATGGTACCATGCACTTGTGCACAAATCACCAATTGAATGCCACTGGTTACGCAAAAGGGGGGAAAAAAGCCACTTTGTAGCACTTTTTACTGAAAAAGATAGTTATACAAACCTACAAAGAAATAATAATAATAATAATAATAATAATAATAATAATAAATGAGGGAAGCCAAGGCTACAATTTCCAATCAATTTTTTGCACTTCTGCTTTTAGTTTCACCTCATCTGCAAGTCATGGTATACTTTACAAATTTTTCTACCTAGTGAGGCAACTGCTCAAATTGCTAGTAGCACAAACTCAATTTGACCACAAGTATGGTGAAATGCCAGAGAATTCCTTTCCTCTCAGATTTCCAATGAAGCAAATAAACATTGAGACCAACCAACAAACAAATAGCTCAGACCCATTTGGGCAAAAACTAAAATGGTTAAACCAAGCTCTTCCAGCTACATTGGCAGTAAGAGAAAAACAAGCTCTTCCAGCTAATACTATCAACTTGATGTCAACTAGAAACTCAGGCGTCATCAACTTGCAGGTGAAAAACAAATTTGGGATTAAAGTGGTTATATCTCTGTCCAAGAAGAAACGGATGGATGTTAGCATCAAGAGCTTGAATTTAGAAATTATTCATGATGGAGAGAGGCCATCATGCTCTAAACATGACATGAGTAGTGAAATACCAGGGTCTATAATAACAAATAACACATTCATCCCATCAGTGTGAGTTCAACAAACTAACTATTTAAAATCTAGGAACAGGAGACACCATGTAATTATCACAGCAAGCAAAAACTAGAATAAAAAATGGTAATTTTAAAAAAATTAAAAACAATAAATCTAATTATTACAGCAGGAAAAAACTAGAATTAAATCATCCATAAATATCACACAAAGCGTACCAAAATAATCTCAAATACAGAGGGATTTGGTAACAAACTTGGAAAAAATCGAAGCCTTGAAAAGATGGGTGGTAGGATTGGTGGTCCTTGGCAACGAAGAGATGGGTGGGGGATGGGAATGGCAAAGAGAGAGAAGGTTTTTAATGGAGTGAGAGAAGGAATGGGGCGGAATCGGCAAAGGAACGACGTGTGTAGTGGGTGGCCGAATTCTCTTACTGGTTTGGGAAGAGGGATAAGAGAGAAAGAGAGAGGAGAAAGGCAGGTTTGAATAGAAAGAGAGAGGTTGGCCATGTGTAGTTGGTGGTCGAATTCTCTTGCCGGTCTAGAAAAACAAAGGTGGAGGAGGATGAGAGAGAGAAGGTTGAGACTCTTGTTTGAGGAGTTTGAGGAGAGAGAGAGAGAGAGAGAGGGGCTGTCCAATTTAGATGAGAGAGACGTTGTTAACGTTAGGGTTAACAGCTCTTCTGTTGCACATGACCCCAAGCTTACGGGTCTTTTTATTTTATTAACACCTATTCTTGTTTGTAGGAATTGCTGCAAACATGTTTAGAAAGCTAAAACATTACCAAACATTACCTGATACTTTTGTTGGTTTAGGTCTAATTTGAGCTTCCACATGAGAGAGCAATTTGTTTGTGATTTGTTCATAGGGGTAAAATTAGCTCTTTCCTTTGAATCATGCAGTGGGTTGGATGATTTTTAAAAGTAAATATTTTATCATTTTTAGGTGTTTGTTTATATGTAAAATGTGGTCAAATTTGTAAAAAATATTTATAGTTAAGCTTAAAATCATTTCTAAAAAGTTGTAAAATGTTTTATCTTTAAAAACTTAGTAAAACATTTTACAAAAACATACATTGGTCCTCCCCTCATTTGGTGGCTAGGTTGCCAATTCGGTGGGCTAGGCAACCAATGCCAATAATTCAATCACCGAAGTCGCCAATTTGATTGCCGAAGTTGCCACTCAGCTGGCCGATATTGATGGTCAAGTCACAAGAGCTGCCAGTCTGGCATCCAAAACGATAGTCTGGTCACTGATGGTTTCGATGGTTGGAGCTGCTAGTTTTGGTAGTTTGTGTTTGAAATATTTTACATATAACTTATACCAAATATCTCAAAATATTTTATTAAAAATAATTTACATAGAAAATATTTTACTTCCAAACAAATTTTACATTATTTATCAATACATATTTTAAAAAACCGTACCTTTTTAAAGTATGACTGTACTTTAACCCATTTTTAACGATTAAAAGACAGAAACAAGTTCTCCCAAAAAAAAAAAAAGTGAGTATAAAAATGAAAAACCAAAAAAACCAAAGTGGTATCAGGTGTGGTATAGCTGTAGACGCTCTTTTTTGCATTTCCTATATCAATTGGCTTTATATCCGGTTTCGCACATGTACGAGGGCCAAGGGGTGGACTATAAATCAGATTTATCAAGTGGGCAGAATCTTACTGTAGTGGCGTGGCAAACATATTATATACACTTTGTACTCGTAGTAATTAATGCTAATAATTGTATTGGGTTCTTCTAAATTAATGCAAATAATTCAACTAGGTTGTTGATAGCATGATAACTCTTTCTTTTTTTTCTTTTTCTTTTTTTTTTTTTTTTTTTTGATAAAAGCATGATAACTCTTTATTTGGTCAATATCACAAACTTTTTAAATTATACTCAATGAAAAATTACAGAAACTCAAAGTATGACAACCAAACTGTGTTGAAATTGTATTGTTGCTTCCTCAAAAGCACTTGCATATGATAATGAACACTTTTATTCATGATTTATTTTGTTCATATGTCACCAATTAAGCACCCAAGACAAGAGAGGGCTAGAAAAGATCAAAACACCAAACAGAAACCAGTTTTGACAAGCCCCAAAATGAAATAGAGAGAAACATCTTTCTCCTCCTACATTGTACTGACTGAAGCTCCATTACAAAGATTGAATCCATACCAAACATCATTAGGAATGTAAGTGTTGTAATAAAATGTAGCAGACTTGGTGTTATAACCATAGATTGTCACTTTCTCAGGCATCCAACCATCGAATCCACTCCTGTAAAGGTAGACATAGCAGATTTGGTATGAGCATGGTCCTAATATCTGAAATGTATCTCTAGAGCACCTCTCAAACGTTACTGTTGATGGATCATCCAGTCTTGGTGCATACACCTGATCATCAAACAAATGATAATTAAATCCAAGAAACGGTAATAAGTTACACAATTAATTAATTATCCATTCTGGATTCTCATGACATATATGCATGCATCTACTTAAATTAATGTACACAAAATTGTCATGTACATACATCTATACCTGTCATGACTGCTCTTTTATCATCAATCAAAACAATTTTTGGTATTTGTGAGATTCAAATCCAAAATATTATATTGGTCGATAAGTTTCTTGGGCCCTGTTTGGAACACCCACTGAATCACATATTTTCAGTTTTTAAAAAATATTTTTAAAAAATATTAAACGTATTTTTACACATTTTTTTCAAACATGGTTTCAGTTTCTAAGTACATCAGTTTTTAAGTACATGTACCAAGGATCTACATTTATACCTGAATTATTTTATGTACTGGTATATGTACTTATATTTAGGTAAAAAAGTAAAAAAAAAAAAAAAAAAAAATAGAAAAGAAACATGCATTTATGTTATACTAATGTATGTACTGTGTACAATGAGTTAAGAAGAACCTGATTGCCATAAGCATCACCAAATGCAAGACTGATTTGATCCCTTGTATATTTGGTTGATGAACAGCTTGTCGTTATTGATACTGTGTAAGAGCAGCTCTTTACATTCTACAAGAAAATTAGTATTTATTTTAGAGACATAAATTAAAAATTGTGACATAACCCTTTTTTTTTTTTTTTGGGTTTTTTTACTGGAATAAAATAATTTTGTTCAAGTTAACCTCTGTCTAGCATCTCTTTTATTGTACTATAGAATCATGGGTTTTATTTCTTGTCCCCTCCCTTGTACTATTTGGTCTATCCTCTCCCTCTTATTATTTGCTCTACTTGCCACATATTATTCGCTTATATTAACTAGTTAATTTTAAAATTAACGGTCAATTGCCTGGCAAGCAAGATAGCCATTCCAAGGCTAAATTTTCAGACCAAATCCTGCCAAAATAGAAATCTTTAATGAGATTTCACTCACAGCATGAAGGCGTCTCAATAGAGGCAATATCCCTTCAGAATACAAGGTCAATAATGACAATGTATTCATGTGGTAATCTAAAGATGTGGTAATCTAAAGACCAGTACAGACATAATATCAAAATAGCTACTACCATCAGACAAAATGACAGACAGATGCAGACATGACAGGCAACTGCGGCAGATCACTATGCATTAGCACGAGGGGATAACTCCCAAACAAAAACGATAGTCCACCCAAAGACAAACAGGACAGATTTTAAGTCATTACTGAACTGACAGATTCCCAGACAGTCTACTATTCATGAATAGTAGAACTTTTACTGTTCAAGATAAGATTCTACAGGATTTACTTTTAACTGTTCAAGATAAGATTCTACAAGATTTACTTTTACTGTTCAAGATTCTACAAGATCTTACCGACAGATCAACTTGAGTTCACTTTATTTAACCCAGGTTACTTTTGAAGACTTACCATGGTTCATTTTATCTATAAAAAGGCAGGCTCCGAAGACAGAAGACAGGTCCAGTTTTAGAGGTCCAAGTTTTAGGTCCAAAGTTAAGGTCCAATTTCCAGTTTCAATTCTCAGACTAAAGTCCAAGACAGCTTTCTCCCTCTTTCAGAAATATCTTTGTACTATTCCCCTTTTGTAATCTTGTAACCTTTCCCTCAGACAGAACCTTGTAACCCTTTAGTTTCAAAGACAGTTTTACTTTGTAATCTTGTAACTCTTCAGACAGTGTTTTATTTTCAAGTTTAATCAAAGACAGAAGTATTTTCAAGTAAGATTTTATTAGTTTCAGTTTTCATATTCCATACTCTGTTTTAACTTATTTTTGAATATATCTACTCTTATAAGACATAATAGTAAAATTAATAAATAATTTACCCAATCACCAGAAAGACAAAAAAGACTATCTATTAAAACTAAAAGATTCTATAGACATACCTACTGCTTGTATTAAGTGTAGAAAATATGGACATCATGTTACGGAATGTAAAAAAGACAAAAAAGAAAAGACAAAAAAGAGACAAGATAGGCTGGATCATCCAGTAACCTTACAGGATTTAATGACAGAAGCAAAAATACTAAAACAAGAAATTAAAGATATTAAAAAAGAAAATGCTACAGATATAAATGAACAAAATATTGCAAAAATAATAAATTTAAAAGAATTTCCTCAACCCATGACAGATCCCCCTTCATTAAAAAAAGAACAGAATTTCTTGAGTTTAATTGACAGAATAATCTTTCAAAAATGGCATACAGAAATTACCCTAGTAATTAATAAAGAATTTTCTCTGACTGAAATTGCCTTAATAGACTCCGGTGCTGACATGAATTGTATACAAGAAGGATTGATACCTTTAAAATATTGTGAAAAATCATTAGAAAGATTAACTCAAGCTAATGGAGAAAAGCTGATAATTAATTATAAAATACCTAATGTCCACATATGTAATGACGGGATATGCTTTGAGACAGTTTTTGTATTAATTAAAGACCTTTCTTCTAAAATTATTTTAGGAAATCCCTTTATGGCCCCTACTTTATCCTTTTTTAACTACAGAAGAAGGAATCAAAACCAATGTATTAGGAAAAGATATGCTTTTTAAATTCATTCTACCACCTATCCCGAAAGAAATTTATTCACTTGATAATATTTCCATAATAAAGGAAATTGATAGAAAGAGAATTGACAGAAAGAATAGACATTTAGAATCTTTAAAATTAGAAATCTTATACGAAAGAATTGCTGACCAATTAACAGACCCCATGTTGCATCAAAAAATAAAATCTTTCAGACAACAAATTGAGACAGATATTTGTTCTACTCTTCCCACTGCCTTTTGGCACAGGCATCGTCACATAGTACAACTACCTTACGAAAAAGACTTTAATGAAAGACAGATACCTACTAAAGCTAGACCGATACAAATGAATAATGAATTATTAGAACACTGTAAGAAAGAAATTGATGACCTTTTAAATAAAGGATTAATTAGAAAAAGCAAGTCTCCCTGGAGTTGTGCTGCTTTTTATGTCAATAAACAGGCAGAATTGGAGCGAGGAGTTCCAAGATTAGTCATAAATTATAAACCTCTAAATACAGCCTTACAATGGATAAGATATCCCATTCCCAATAAGAAAGATCTACTTGACAGACTTCATGGAGCAACCATATTTTCTAAATTTGATATGAAAAGTGGATTTTGGCAGATACAAATTGATGAGAAAGACAGATATAAAACTGCTTTTACAGTTCCTTTTGGCCATTATGAATGGAATGTTATGCCCTTTGGATTAAAAAATGCACCCAGTGAGTTTCAAAATATAATGAATGATATATTTACACCTTTTACAGAATTTTCAATTGTATATATAGATGATGTTTTAATTTTCTCCAAATCAATTGACGACCATTGGAAACATTTAGATATATTTGTCAAGGTAATCAAACACAATGGATTAGTTGTCTCAGCTTCAAAAATAAATTTATTCCAAGATAAAATCCGATTTTTAGGACATAATATTTATAAAGGAACCTTAAGTCCTATTGACAGAGCCATTCAATTTGCAGACAAATTTCCAGATGAAATAAAAGATAAAAATCAGTTACAAAGATTTCTTGGCAGTTTAAATTATGTGTCAGATTATTTTCAAGGACTAAGAAAAATATGCAAACCCTTATATAAAAGATTGGAAAAGAATCCCCCTGCATGGACAGATAAACATACTATGATAGTTTGACAGATTAAAAAATATGTTAAACAACTCCCTTGTATTGTTATCCCATCACCCCATTCTTTTAAAATTGTTGAGACAGATGCTTCTGAAATAGGCTATGGTGGAATTCTAAAACAGATAGCAAAAGAGGATTCTAAAGAACAAATTGTTAGATTCCATTCTGGTTCCTAGTCAACTACTCAGCAGAATTACAGCACTATTAAAAAAGAAATTTTATCTATTATATTGTGTGTTTCAAAATTTCAGAATGATCTTTTTAATCAAAAGTTTTTAATCCGAGTTGATTGTAAAAGTGCTAAAGAGGTTTTGCAAAAAGATGTTCAAAATCTTGTTTCCAAACAAAGTTTTGCTAGATGGCAGGCTATTTTAAGTGTTTTTGACTTTGATATTGAATATATTAAAGGAGAATCTAATTCTATTCCTGATTTCTTAACCCGCGAATTTCTACAGGGAAGATGAGCTCCCCTGCCGAAAAGAATAACTCTACAAAACCCAGAACCAGACAGTCTTATGCTGCTCCACCGATCCCTCCTCCCCCTACCAGATTTCTCCCTTGTCCTTCGTTCACCTCACCTAGTTTCTCTTCAAACAGACCCCAATAAAGAACCCCAATACCCTGCAGCCCAAATCCTTTCCAACCACTTTCCCCAAGCTCTACTCCAACAACTAAACAGTCTTATGGCATATCTTCAACTCCTCCTCCTTTAAAAACACCATTCAATATAGTTACCGCTTCCTTTCCCTCGTTAACCTCTCCCTCTCCCTCTAACCCATCAAAGGACAGACCCTCTACCTCTCAAACTCAAGCCCACCCTCCAAAAGATGATCACAGTGTTGAACTCCCGAAAAACTCTTGGAATTTTATTCTATGGATTGAAAGAGAATACCAGCACATTACTGATCCCCACTCACTAGCCAGACAGCTGTTACCCCCAGGATGGGAACACCCTAAGACAGAAACATTAAAGACCTAGACATTTTATGAGTTTATTTTAGTTGACACAGACTCAATCCTAGTTACACATATGCCTTGCTCCCAAGACCCAAGCAGAGTTGGTTATTCTAAAGTAGTCATAAAACAGATCCTCACCCCTTCCCAGTGGAGGGCAGAGCCTTGGATTCCCAGGAGATTTTCTCAATCTTTTGAGCCTCAGTTTTATAATTATTATGACTATATGGAAGCATGGGACAGATTCCTTTTATTCCAAAACAATATCTACAGACACACTTGGTTCTTCCGATTTGATATGTATAGAAAGAAAGACATGGTGATACCAAGATGGTTTATTGACTGGTGGATCTCTTATGGTCCTGAAGCTATGATCCTTCCTCCTGATCTCCTCAAAGCCTATGAAAGTTTCAAAAAAGAACCAAATATACAGCATCTTAAAGATTTCCCACATCTTCTGCAGTTCTTTTACAGGTTTCCAGATCTCCCATGGATCATCCGTTGGGAATACAAGATAGAAAAGCATCCCCAGTATCCTTTTCCTATGCTCACTAGGAAGTTTAAATTAAAATGGTGGAATAAGTTTAATTTTGATCATATTTGTCAAGAATTACAGGAAAAGGCCTCTTCCTCCTAGACAGAAAGTCCTAATTTCCTCCTAGAAAAGAGTCAAGTACAGTGCCAGCTTGCCTCCGTCTCAGACAGAAGACAGCTTAAAAAGCAACTACTCGAAGCTGCATCGCAAATATCAGATGATGAAGATGACACAGTCATGGAATCCTCCTCCCCAAATTACAGGACTCACCCAGAAATGTTCCAAGATTCTCAAGACCTCTATGACATGTGAAAGATAAAACAAAAAGCAAGATGACAGAAAAGTCAAAACAAAAAGCAAGATGACAAAAAAGTTGTGCACCCCGACAGAAATACTAGGAGATCCCTATTCATCAGCATGCGAACTGACAGATTCCCAGACAGACTACTGATCATGAATAGTAGAACTTTTACTGTTCAAGATAAGATTCTACAGGATTTACTTTTACTGTTCAAGATTCTACAGAATTCTTACCGACAGATTAACTTGAGTTCACTTTATTGAACCTAGGTTACTTTTGAAGATTTACCATGGTTTATTTTATCTATATAAAGGCAGACTCCGAAAACAGAAACTAGGTCCAAGTTTTGGGTCCAAAGTTAAGGTCCAATTTCCAGTTTCAATTCTCAGACTAAAGTCCAAGACAGCTTTCTCCCTCTTTCAGAAATATCGTTGTACTATTCCCCTTTTGTAATCTTATAACCTTTCCCTCAGACAAAACCTTGTAACCCTTTAGTTTCAAAGACAGTTTTACTTTGTAATCTTGTAACTCTTCAGACAGTGTTTTATTTTCAAGTTTAATCAAAGACAGAAGTATTTTCAAGTAAGATTTTATTAGTTTCAGTTTTCATATTCTATACTCTGTTTTAACTTATTTTTGAATATATCTATTTTGCTATTTTCTTCTTTATCATCTATTTTATCATTGTTTATGCTTCTATATTATTGCTGTGCTCTCTCCTGGGTAGTTAATGGTATCAGAGCCATGGATGGTAGATGTATGAGTTTTATTTCTTTGCAATTAAGACGTTACTAGGAACTCATATTACTATATAGCCACTACTTGCTCCTTGATAGCGTTGGTCAGCCTTAGACTCGTTGGCAAACTGTAGTTTCGCGTTGGTCAGCCCGTTTTGTTGATGCCGACGGACAGGCGATGTTTGGGTGGTCTCGCAATGGAGTTTCCCAAGGAGGTGGTCCCGATAGCAAGGATACCAGTGGTTAGTAATAGTTCCGCCAGTAATTATTAATTGCTTGGAAGTAGAATAAATACATTTATCAGCTCATAATCTGTTTGCTTGTTCACACTTAGGTTAGGCACACACTAATTTGAAACATGGACTATGATGATATAGATTATGATGAAGGTCATAGCATGACAGATATAGACAATAATTGGTTAGATTTTAATATGGATTATGAAACTGATTCTGATTCTGACAGTGATGTTGATGATTGTAACTATGATAATAGTACTAATAATTGGAGTACTTTAATAGGAGATAAAATCAATCGGCAGACTAATAATCAAGACAATAGCTTTTTAAATGTAATTAATAAAAAATTAGAATCCTTAGAAGCCAATGAAAGATCCACTACGGATACTAAAGTAGAAAGGAAAAATGATAGTTTTTTGGACCTCTATGAAAGAATGAAAACTTTTACTTCATCTTTAGAACATAAAAGCAAATTTGAGCCCCATCATAGATCACCTTTAACACCTACTGTGACAAATAATTGGCATAATAAAACAAGTACTAATACATTGACAGATAGTAGAAAAAATGACTCAATAGATAAGGATAATGATAGTTTAACAAAGTCAAAAGCAACTGACAAAGTTGTATTTATAACGGATAAAGAAATAAAAATAGATTCACAGGCAACTGGCAAAAAAGTTGACAGAAAAAATGACCCAATTAAGGAAAGATCAACACGTATAGAAGAAAGAAGCACTATAGACAAAAAAGATAAAGGAAACAGTAACTTTGAAGAATCTTTACGTAGGAACCTAGAAGTAGAAGAACAAGAAATTGGTAATAATAGTCCAAAGAAGTGGTGGAAAAGCAAAACAATAAAGTAAAGACTAGTTCAGTACAAATTGCATGTAAGAAGCTAGAAATAAAAAAGAGACATAAAGAAAGAAAAAGAGTTTTCTTTGAAACAAGACATAGAAAAACAAAAAGACAGAATAGTAACAAACAATAATGAAGATATTCTACGTAGGAAACTAGAAGTAGAAGAAGAGATAGAACTAAAAAGAGAAATAGTCAACAAAGGAAGGAAAACTAATAATAATGAAGAAAAGGAAAATAGTGATAGTATAGTAAAAGCGAATAAATGGAAAATTGATAATAATAGCTTAAAAGGGAAAATTGATGAAACACTAGAATTAATAATATATAATCGAAATGATAGTTTGACAGAATTAACTAAAAAGATAGAAATTCTAAATACACCCTTAGATATGGATAAGAAAAGAGAAATAACAGTTTTGAATAATATTGAGTCGACAGAGAAAACTGATAGACATTGAAAGCTCGAAAATGTGTTGAAAACACACGAGCGGTTTAGACCCCCAAATTAAAATTACGGCTTGGTTGCTTTTACACTAACTAAATGATAAGTGCAGAATAGTGTAAACACAAGCGTATAAATGAAACAGCTACTCTAATCCATATTTAAAGCAACACAGTAGTAAAAATGAAATGAACAAGAGTAGGGAAGAAGGATACAAACACAGATAACACCGAGACGTGTTATTGAAGAGGAAACCGAAGACCTCGGCGTAAAACCTCTCCGCCGCCCTCCAAGCGGAAATCGATCCACTAGACAATCAGTTGGGATACATGGTTAGCAAAAGACCCTCCAAGCCTAGTCTACCCTCTGTACCTAAGCCCTCCATGCTCCTACTCCAACAAGGCTTCTCGGAACCGTGTCTTGTCCTAGTTATCCGGATCCCGCAACAAGCTCCATGTTGCATCTGCCATTCAAGGCTTCTTCCAATGCTTCCCAGCAGCACCAAAATGTCACACAGCACTATCAAGGTGTGGTAAGTGTTTGGGCTATCAACCTCTCACAGATATGGATAATGGAGAGGGAAGGGTTGAGGAGATACCACAAGCAATTGTATAGAGAAAGATGGGGAAGACAATCTCTAATTACCAATGTGTTTGGCTAGGGTTTTCTCTCTGAAGCCTTTTTCAACAATTGTGGGTAATGATGGTATATATAGGATAGGTGCAAAAGGTGTGACTCAAAAAGTACAGGCTGGCAGAACAGATTGCCTCGCGAGTGTCTCACGGGAAGGCCTTACCCGCGAGATACTCGCGAGACATAGCTGTCTCCACCTGGCCTGACCTTTCGCATTCCAGCATGTGCCTGGCACATGATTCACTTCGCGGGATGCTAGGTCGCGAGACACTCGCGAGAATTCTTCATTCTTCAAATGCTTGAGTCTTTAAACACTCTCTCTATCACACAACCCTTACAACAAATCCCACAACAAATACAGGGTTTAAACGATTGAACATAATTACAATCAAATTTGGCACGGAATAAAAGCCAACAAAAACACAGTTGTAAATTACAACTTTACAATCTCCCCCTTTGGCTATTCCGTGACAAAACTCTAAAACAGACTCTAGACTTAAACGTGAGTTTGGGAACAAAGGCAAAACTCATTCACACCTAGTTCTAGATTCTGAAGTGCTCTTGAAACATATGAACAAGTAACTCCTGAAACACAACAACACAATAACATAATTGTATGCAGAAAAACTTGAAAAGCATATGGAGCAATAATAGCAAGATCAAGCTAAATGAAATAGAAACACTAGATCATGGCAAGATCAAACAAGTAATCACTATACAGAAGCAATTACTATGCTCATTCACACAGGGAATGAACATCCGGATTTGCAAGATGATAAGCTCATTTGAAGAGAGTCACTTGCAACTCCAACACTCAACCAATGCGAAATACACGAAGTATTTGCATCTAGGAACAATCCTACAAGGGCACAAGAGTGTTCATCACTCAACCAATGCATAGAACGTGTATGCATCTAGGAACAATCCTACAAGGGCACAAGAGTGATGTACTTGAAGTAAAATGCATGACATTGAACAACAAGCAAACATGCATGAAGGTTGCATAGGCAAGGTATTGCAAATGCATGGCACAAACCACAAAGACCTACAAACTATGCATGAAACAAACCCTAAAGCTTACATAAGCAATCATGGGTACAAAATAAAATGCCACAAAGCATATATACCACAAAGCATAGAAAATAAACACAAAATTCTGAAAATATACTGAAATTAATACTAAAGTTAAAGCATAAGTGTCAAAACTATAAACCTAAAACAGTAAGACATTAACTATAAACCAATTATAAAACAAAAAAAAACTTAGTAAACCCGTCTGTGAAACCAATAACCAATAGTTAATATAACTATGTGTCTAGGCTACGCTCCCCCTAAGGCTGTGCAAGCTCTTCTTCATCAGCTCTCCCTCAAAAATGTTCTCCCCCTTTTTGACCGGAATGGCCAAAGGGCTAGAATTGGTCGGATTCGGAGTCTGATCCATGTGTAGGAGATAAGCTCTGAATCTGAGCTGATAATGTGGTGATCTGCTCCTGGAGGTATGCAAACTGATCCGCTGTGTGCTGTACGTGAGTGTCAAGCACTGTAGACATGTGATCCATCTTAGCTAGGATCTGATCAAGCTTGCTGAGACCTTGTGTTTATGTTGGAGCAGAAGACGATGGCTGTGCAGTCTCTGGATGTGCAGTCTCTGGGGCAGAAGTGAACCTGTCAATCTCCTCCTCTGTATCTCCACCTTCATCTGGCACAACTCGAGGCGGTGGAATGAGATGAGGACCAGTCTTGGGGCCTTTAATGTGTGCCGTACTCCGAGTCAAAGTATTTACACCAATGGGGTAATCCCTCTGAACAACAGTAAGACCACTAGGGAATTTCAGCTTCGTCTTGGCAATGAACCCCATGATCAGTGAGGGAAAAGGCATTATGGTTCATGAATTTTGCTTTGTAATGCTCTTTTTCAGGATATGGAAGATGTGGCTGTAGATATCAATTTCCTTGTGAGTGAAGAGGTCGTAGAGAAATCTCGTCCTTGGAGCAGATAAAGTGGTGAGGTTGGTGACCGGATACAAGTTATGGATCATGACATAGCTCAGAGTTCTCATTTCTGGGGAAAACTTGAGAGTATCCATTGATGATTTCTTTGGAACCCCACCAAGAGTTGATATCATCTCCGTGATAGACCCCAATCTCTCATCATATTGAACTGACATTGGTTGTGAGGTAGGACGTATCTCCAGAAGGTCTTGAATACTATCCCTTGTGATCTCAAATTCTTTGTGCCTCACCCAGCAGATTATCTTGTCATCTTCTACAGTAGCATTGGAGAAAAACTCTCTGATTATTTCTGAGTACACCGTCCCAATTGGATTCAACAATTTGGTCCAAGTTCTTTCTTTGAATGCATCTGGAATGCATGTGTGCTCAAGCTCCTCCAATTGAACCACCCTTTCCATGACAATGGTTGCTTTCTTGTAGCAGTCATTGTACTTCATATCTGCTTCTGCGGATTTGAAGTGATCAGATTCAGTACAAGCACGCTTAGGAGCCTTCTTCTTTGAGGCAGCATGCTTGGTGGGAGACATCTGCACAAGTGGACACAACACACATAGCACATGTGCACAAACCATAAGAGCAAAGGCTTGATTAGATTCAAGTTAGTTTGCACTTATTGAGATATTCCCAAAACAGAGTAGAGTGCAAAACAGAGCATGACCAATTCACACAAGCATGCTTCAACACATACAGCACTAAACCAAAACAAGAATATATGAAAAACAAGACATTTTACATGAAATTAAATAACTGTGCAAGTGTGTGTGTCTGTGTGTATGCATGTGTGTGCAACATGTGATGCATGAGGGTGTGCCTAGGTGTTTGCCAAGTAAATGCAACATATTCAAAATGCAATATACACAAGAGCAAAGAACACTATCACTTAGATTCTAGACCAAACCATGGTAAGACATATGGAAACCTTGAAATTGGGACTCACTTGAGACCAATTAGGCACAACACTATCACTTAGACATTCAATCGAACACCTAATATGCATAAGAACACTTTAAGTATGAGCAATGCATGAACATGGTAAAATTATGCCTAAATACATGATAAAATGCCACAAGGGGCCAACACAGATGCACAATAAGTGAAAGGAACACAGCCCAAACAAAAGAACTGAAGGAATTATCAAAAACTAAGAAACCCACCCCAAATTTCAAAAATCCCAATTTTTCAAAACCCTAACAAAAATTCTGCATAATCTAAGTAAAAACTTGAGAAAATATGATTAACAAACATACCTTGAAGAAGAAAATGCAGAAAAATTGCTTAGAATGAAGTGATATGAATGGAATAGTGTTTTTGGGTTGAGATAGTTTGAGAGAGATTGAGCGAGGGAAGGTTGATAGTTTTGAGAAACTGTCACATCAGTTATATAAAAACTGAAAACACGCGTTTTTCGCGGGTTAGGGAGTAGCGACACAGTCGCGAGACAACCGCGAAAGAGAAAACTGAAGCACAAACTTTTCGCGAGAAGCTCTAAGTCGCGACACAGTCGCGAGACAGTCGCGATATTCTCTGTTTGATTTTGAGAAAATTCCAGTTTTTGCCAAACAGCATTTCGCGAGAAGCTTTTAGTCGCGAGACAGTTGCGAAAGTCTCTGTGTGACAGGATGGAAAAAATATTTCCCTCAAACCTTTTCGCGGGAAGCATCTTAGTCGCGAGCTTCTCGCGAAACAACCCCTGAACTAGTTTTTTGATGAAAAACACACAAAAAGCATTTTGACCAAAAAGAAACACAAGAAAGTATAAAATCACTTTCAAAAACTAATAAAACTCACAAAAATCTTTTTGGATTTGATCAACAAGTTCATGGGCATACACATCACATTTGGACATATACAATCACACAAATGAGATAGGCATTGATTGAATCAAAAACTTGTGTGTTGTGTGTGAGTATCAAATGTGAAATAGTCCTTAGACCAGAGCGAAGCTTCAATGATCAATTCACACGAGTCATACACAACTGATACGAAATCATGTGGACTATCTCTATTATAGAAATGAGTATATATGACCTCCCACACAATGAAAACATAGTAAAGAAGCTTTTCATTTGGCTTCACATAACTCATAACAATTGGTCCATTTTCATTTTAATTGGACAAATACATCTCTTTTTGAGATTGGTGCTTGAAATTTGTGATATTTCAATTTTGATGATAAGCCTTTGGCATTTTTGAGCACCATACAAAACACTTTTAAAAGGAGTCGCTTTCCCTTTTTCCTAGTCAAATACTAGTGTGTGCGACAAGCTTTTGCAGCTCAATATCTCTTTTCATTTGGAGATTTACAATTGGTGAGCTCTTTTTACAAAAACATAAAAATAAAGTGAGAAGAGATATAGACACAAGTCTATGCAAGTATCAAGACCAACAAGACTATTGACCAATCATTCATGACAGGCTTGAAGATCTATTTACAACAGTCACACATAGTTTTCAGGGTTTCTTCCACATAGAAAAGAGTGCATACATATCAAGTTAAGATCGTAAATGCACTATGCCATAAGTACGAAGGTACTAGACCAAACTCACATGAGATATGCACACAACAAGTGATCAAACTTTTTGAGATTTTTCAATTTTTATGGGTTTTTGAATTTTTTGAAACACACCCAAAACAAAAACAAGAGAAGTAAGATCAACAAGAATAGGTTCAAACCAGACAAAAGAGAATTAAAATGAAAACAATGCATGAAATGATGCAACAACAAATGTCCCTACACATGGAAAGAATTGATGCATGGACATATTATAATGCTTATGCATGAGTACCCCTCTTCACCCACACGTCACGTGCGTTTGGGGTGATATGCTTGACGGATTGGGTACGAGAGTTGGGACTTTCAAACCTCCTTGTAAAACTCTCCAAGCACGTGGTGAAGGCACCAATCATCTTCATCACGTCTGTCACTCCGGGATCACGATTTTGGCTTCTTGAGTTTTCACCACCCCAAGCTCTATTGTCATTCCTTCTTCCTCGTGACCGCGGTGCATTTGCATTGTTGTCTGCTCTCAGCTTTTGACAGTTTGGTCTAGTATGGCCTTGCAGTCCGCAATAGTGACATATATAATCTGTTCTAGGACCCCGTTGAGGTCTTGAGAGAGATCTTGCTCTGGTTTCATGTCTTCCAACAGATTGATTTCGGGGCTTATTCATCATTCGTTGCTCAATTACATTCTTCTTCTCAACCTTAACATTCTCAGGGATGGTCTCTTGTGCAATTGGCTCTATGGCCTTCACAAATTTTACTTCTTTGGTAGCTTTGACCGATGAGCTACTCCTTCCGGCATATCCCACTCTGGACTTATCTGAGACATGTTTTTGAGAAGAGATAACGTCATCCAACTTTCTGGAGGAGACCCTATCTATTTTGGCTTGCGCTTAAACCACCTCTTGTTCAAGAAATATGATCTTTAAGTAAGCTTCTGACAACTCACCATTCATCTTTTCTATCTCGCATTTTGCCTCCCTATGTCTGACCATGAGGCTCCGGTAATCTTCCTCAGCCTTCTTCATTTTTCTGACGGCCGCCTTGGCTACCCTTGCATATTCTCCCGACTTCTCAAGGGGTAGTGAGTAGTTTTCTTGAAGATTAGCTGCACTCTCATCCTTTTCCTCATCTGATTCTTCTACAATTCCAATGGACTCTGAATCAGAATGCTCACCAAGTTCCTTCACAAGTGCACCCAAGTCATCTGAGGAGTCTACATGATCAATGGTCATGAATGCGGAGTAGTTTCCCTCACCGTCACAGCTCTCTTCCGAGTCAGAATCAGAAGAGTCAGAATCACTGAGCGTTGTAGCATAAGCCTTCCCTTTTCCCCTCAGAAAATTCGGACACTTCTTCTTTAAATGTCCATGGCCATTGCACTCATAGCACACAATATCTGAAGAAGGTTGAGAGTCCTTCCCTTCTTTTCTATTAAACTCTTTCTTATCACCTCTTGAAGGAGAGAACTTTCCTCTATTGAATGGTTTCCCACTATTTTTCATTTTCAGAAATTTGCGGAAATTCTTCGCAAGATATGCTACTTCCTTCTCCATTCTATCTTCTTCGGAGGAATCATTTATTCTTTCGGTGATGGTGTTAAGAGCAAGCGATTTGCTCGTCTTATGGGAAGGCAGTCCCAGCTCATACGTTTGGAGAGACCCGATCAACTCTTGGATTTTAATCTCATCCAAGTCTTTGCTTTCTTCTATGGCTGTAACCTTTGCTCTAAAACTTTCAGGTAAGGACCTCAAAATCTTTCTCACCACCTTAGTGTCTTCAATCTTCTCCCCAAGATTGAGTTTAGCAATGACAATTTCATTGAGCTTCCCATAGAATGAATCAAATGGTTCATCATCACCCATCTTGAGTTCTTCAAATTTAGTGGTAAGCATTTGAAACTTCGTGTCCTTAACTTTCTTTGTACCCTCATAGGTAGTCTCAAAAATCTCCCAAGCTTCCTTGGCTATTGTCATATGAGAAATCCTGTGGAATTCATCAGGGGACACACCACAAAAAATAGCATTTAAAGCCTTACTATTAGCGTTGGCTGCTGCTAGAGCTGCCTTATCCCAAGTGGACTTAGGAGCCTCCGGCTTAGTCCAACCTATCTCAACCGCATCCCAAACGGTATCATCGATAGAGCATAAAAATGCTCTCATTCTAACTTTCCAGAATGCATAATTATTCCCATAAAAAAAATGGTGGAACATTGAGCAATTGAGACCGGTCCATCTCAACAAGGGTCAAGGAACACACTTAGGTATTTAAACCACAACAAGTGTACCCGCTCTGATACCAATTGACGGACCGTGTGCCTTACCAATCCATCCAACCACCAATTGGTGAAGGATGAGGGGGCACAAATCTTTTATAGCATTCGATCGCAGACCAAGCCCATTGGTATTGGAGCAAATTGTGAAATCCCTCACACTAGTAACGTCTTAATTGCAAAGAAATAAAACTCATACATCTACCATCCATGGCTCTGATACCAATAACTATCCAGGAGAGAGCACAGCAATAATATAGAAGCATAAACAATGATAAAATAGATGATAAAGAAGAAAATAGCAAAATAGATATATTCAAAAATAAGTTAAAACAGAGTATGGAATATGAAAACTGAAACTAATAAAATCTTACTTGAAAATACTTCTGTCTTTGATTAAACTTGAAAACAAACTGTCTTTGATACAAGCTTGAAAATAAAACACTGTCTGAAGAGTTACAAGATTACAAAGTAAAACTGTCTTTGAAACTAAAGGGTTACAAGGTTCTGTCTGAGGGAAAGGTTACAAGATTACAAAAGGGGAATAGTACAAAGATATTTCTGAAAGAGGGAGAGAACTATTACAAAAACTTTCTAAAACTTTCTCTGGAATTTTTGGACCTTCACTTTGGACCTGTCTTCTGTCTTCGGAGCTTGCCTTTTTATAGATAAAATGAACCATGGTAAATCTTCAAAAGTAACCTGGGTTGAATAAAGTAAACTCAAGTTAATCTGTCGGTAGAATCTTGAATAGTAAATCCTGTAGGATCCTTGAATAGTAAAAGTTTTACTATTCATAAACAGTAGTCTGTCTATCAATCTGTCAGTAAACCCATGCTATTGAATAGTGACTTAAGAAATCTCATTCTGAGCTATCTTGACTCTTTCTTGAAGCTATTTACGTGTGCTGGTGAATAGTGATCTGTCATTAGTGCTCTGTCTTTGGTGAATATTGATTTGTCCTCATTGTCTGTCCGGGGAAGCATTCTATCAATTCTGTCTTTCAATCTGTATCCGCATAGTTCTCATAATCTAGCGGATCGGGGTTGTCCTCATACTGTTGATGCTCATGGAGCACTCCATAATCATTACATAGAGCACAATATGAGATAAGAGTAAAAACAAGATCATGACCCTTTGCTGTCATTAGTCTCGGATCCTTAGTAATCCTTCTTTTCCCAATAAGCCTTCTTGCAGAAGGTCTTGGACCATAAACTGCTATTCTGTTAGTGTAGCCGTATAAATGGAAATTTCTGTCTAAATCATTCTGCACTTCGTAAATCTTGTTGCACATGAAATTAGACCATTCTTGAGCCAAAGCACCTGGATCATCAAGTGATAAATAAGTATCTCCTGTATACCAGTTATATTCGGGGATAAAACCCCAATCATAGATAAGAACCAGAATATGTGCTGGCTGGGCTTCCATATAATAGCTAGTATCCCAAACTGGAAGAGTACTCCAGATTTCTATCTTCATATAATTAAGCCCTCCAATCTGTGCAGCTGCTTCTTGGATGACTTTGGGGAATAAACTAATCTGACTTGCAGAGGTTATGATTAATTTGCTAATAAACCCTGCTTCTAGCATTTCAGACAACCATAAAGGATCACTGATAACTGGATCTCCTGTCTCTGTGTTGATGAGTAATCCCGAGTAGGGATTATATCTGCCTCCTGTTCTGTCGTATACTCTGTCTGAATTTCCAAAACTCTCATACCATTTAGCTTTATGGGATAACCACATTTCACCTGTCATGTCTTCTGTTCTGATAAATGCTGTAGAGACTAATAATTTAAAAAGATACATCCATCTGTCATAAGAACTTGTTATAGCTGTATGAGTTAATATATTCTGTTGAATTTCAGGGGGTAAGGTTCTGATAGCAAGTCTCGTTTTTTGTTGAATCTTAGGGTGGAGCTTTGAAAAGCTTGTTCCCATAAGATAGCTTTTTAGAGACTGTAATTCTGTCTTTGTGGAGCTTGAATCTCCATCCTCCTTGCTAGGGAGTTGACAACCGAGTGCTTCAATAAATGCCCCGGTGCTAACAAGATGTAATTCCAAAGCCTGAAGGGTCTTTTGGAATAAGGATTTTTGTTTGAGGGTGAAGGCTGCCTGTAAATTGTCAAGAAGTATTTTAATATGGAGAGGAAGGTCTGTAAATTCTCCGTCCTGATACATGAGATCAGTCTGGAACACTTTTTGCAGAATTACTCTGTTTTCACCACATGAATACATTGCCTCTGCTAGCAACGTATCTTGAAGGGATATTGTCTCTATCGAGACGCCTTCATGCACATTCGAAATTTTTACCGAAGGCTTTCGGATTCTGGGTGGCACCGCTGGTGCTTTGCCCTTTCCTTTTATGTCTGCCTGAGAGGTTCTTTTACTCATTGTAGTCTGCAATTGGGTGTCGAGAAAATTATGTCTTGAGATATTATATATATTTTCATGCAAAACTTCTTTCAAATTTATTTTTAAATTTCTTTTGCCAATGCCTTTCTGTAAAATCTCTTTGAAATGTTTTATAAGAAAATTGTGTTTAAATTTTAAAGCATATAAAACAAACTTTACTTCGTGCTCTAGCTGAGTAGTGGTATAAGAGTAGTTATAATGAAGTCTTTCAATATTAGAGGGGTTAAGATCCAAGAATTTTAAAAAATCTGTCATAATTCTGTCTATTTTGTATGTATTATTATATTCCTCATTTTGGGAGAATACGTGGAATAAAGCTTCTCCATAAAGTCTTTTAACAATTACTGTAACAGTCTGTGGGAAGTCTGTTAAAAGCACATGATTAACTCTTTCTATTAAAGTATTAAATCTGTCTTTGGTCAAGAAATTATCACAATTAATATTTTCTTTAATGATTAATAAAATAATATCTGTCAAGGCTTCTTTTATTAAAGCATCTATCATATAAGTATCTAAGGATACTATAAAAGGTGTAAGAATGTTATTTATTATAATTTTGTTTGGTGCTCCTGTCAAACTATCAATTCTTTTAGTCCAATCATCATTTTTACTAAAGGAACTTGTAAGCATGATCCTATCTTTTAGATACTTTCTACTGAATTCTTTCTCGTGAAGTGTTTGGACTATATACTGATACAAAAAGGTAAAATAACAAACTTCTGTCTCCATATCTTGTTTAGACTTTTCCCTGTTAATATCTGCCAAGTGGTCTTTTTCTATTAAGTGTCCCCTACAAGTGTTTTCTTTATTGACATCTTTTAAGATAGTGACCTTCTCTGGGAATCGATTTTGTATCCAAATTAGAGCTGAGGTAAGTCCAAAGGCTAATATATTAATTTTAATCTCTTCATCTGTCATTACAAAGGGGTGAAGTAAATTTATAATAGGGTCAACTGTTAAAATAATTTTGGAATGAAGACTTTTTATTAAAATAATTTCGTGAACATTGGATAAGACAATTTCTGTCAAAGAAAATTTTTTATTAATAACTAAAGTGATTTCTGTGTGCCAGTTTGTAAAGATTACTCTGTTAATTAAGCTCAAAGGATTCTGTCTATTGCTGTCATTTTTATTACCTATAATCTTTTTATCTTGAGGGTTTGTCGTGGGTTTAGAGAATTTTCCTGGATTTATTATTTCAATATTCTGTTCAGCTATATCTAAGGAATTATCTTCTTTAATTTCTTGTCTTACTATTTTTGTCTTTTCTTTCTTATCTTTTTGTTTGTTAACTTTTTCTCTTTTCCTGCATTCTGTAACATGATGTCCATATTTCCTACACTTAATACAAGTAGTAGGTATGTCTATAGAATCTTTCAATTTTAATAAATAGTCTTTTTTGTCTTTCTGGTGATTGGGTAAATTATCTATTAATTTTACTATTATGTCTTTTTGTTTTCTTTTCCTTTTATTTATTTTGAGTGGGTTGGTTGATTTTAGTTCTTTTTCCTTAACTTGGTCTACTTCTTTTTGACTAACATTAAATATCTTCATTAGTTCATTTAGTGTGTCTTTCTTAAATTCTAATTTACCAATTTGTTTAGCTATTTTATTATGTCTATCACATTGTTTCTTAGTGTGACCATATTCTTTACATTTATGACAAATAGTATTTCTATTATGTCTGTCAATTCCTTTATTATCTAATGACTCAGTGTTATTTAAGACTGTTATTTTTCTTTTTCTGTCCATATCTAAGGGTGTATTTAAAATCTCTATTTTTTTAGTTAATTCTGTCAAATTATCATTTTGGGTATCTATTATAGATTTTTCAATTGATTTTAGTCTTTCATCAATTTTTTCTTTTAGACTATAATTATTGTCAATTTTCCATCCATTGTTGACTACTTTTGCTTTTACTATACTATCACTATTTTCCTTTTCTTCATTATTATTAGTTTTCCTTCCTTTGTTGACTATTTCTCTTTTTAGTTCTATCTCTTCTTCTACTTCTAGTTTCCTACGTAGAATATCTTCATTATTTGTTACTATTCTGTCTTTTTGTCTTTCTATGTCTTGTTTCAAAGAAAACTCTTTTTCTTTCTTTATGTCTCTTTCTATTTCTAGCTTCTTACATGCAATTTGTACTGAACTAGCTTTTGCTTTATTGTTTTGCTTTTCCACCACTTCTTTTGGACTATTATTACTAATTTTCCAACCATTCTTGACTTTTTCTATCCCATCCTTTATATCTAGTTTCCTATGTATGACTGCCATCTTTTGCTTATTTTGTCTTTCTATTGCTTTTATCATTTCTTTTACCATTCCTTTTTTCAACACTTCTTTATCTTCTATACGTGTTGCAGTTTCCTTACTTGGGTTAGTTTTCCTACCAACTCTTCTGTCAGTTGCTTTTAATGTCTGTGAGTCTATTTCTTTGTCTTTAAATGCTATAGGTATAGCTCTGTCAGTTTCTTTTGAATTATCTAAAAAGCTGTCTTTCCTACTTTCTATTATTTCTTTTACTATCCTTTTTTATTATCATTCCTTTATCTTTTTTGTCTTTATCTATTATATCTATGGCACTTCTTTCATTTATGGCAATAAACTCTCTCAAAAAAAAAAAAAAAAAATGCAATAAACAGAGCAAGATTAAACAAGTTTGGGTCTTCCAGCAGTCTCCCTTTTAGGAAGGAATCATTTCAAGGCAAATGACAAATGTTTGGCTAGTTAGTGATCTCTCAACTTCTCCACGCCCTCTCTCTCTCTCTCTCTCTCTCTGAAATTTTTTTTGAATCATTACTAGAGGAGCATACACTCTGTTATGAGTCAAGGAAGCACTGTAAAAGGTTTTACCGAGCCCTATTTCTAATTTAAATTCATTGCACGTTTATGGTTCCTTGAACTATATTAAATACCCATCATATAAGTTGGACAATGTTTTCCTCCACTCATTAAAACTCATAAATTCAACCACTACGTAGGTTTAAAGGTTTAAAGGAAATTCCACGGCGCCCCTCTACATCTTCCATGATCTGCAGAATTTCCCAGCAGACTGAACTCCTTGGGTCTTCAAATCCCACTCTGGCAACTCCTTGAGTAAAGCCCTCTTCAATGGCTATGTCTTCAATCATCCCCAAACTTAAGGATTTTGTTGTTTGCAAGACACTTTCAAACCCATTCCTTTTTGCACTCACCTTTATGGTATCTAACCACAACAGCTAAACAATGTTTATTATTCAACAAAGCTATAGATACAAAAATTTCACATGTGAGATGGTAGATTGTGATCAGTATAGCATCACTTTTAGGGACTACCTTTGACATCATTTTTATTGAATCTACTTTAATCCTAATACTCTGCAGAAATCATTAAAAACTTTCGAATCTCTAACGAAAATTACACATAAGATAAAACTCAAGCTGCATTGGCAGCAATCACAAGGATTACACATAAATATTTTTCTTTTAAAGAAAGGAAATCCTTCGTGAAATTCTCTCCCATTAGCTCAGCCAGCTGTCCAGGTAATAGCAAGTAACTTAAATTGCTGTATTTAGCATTTTGACAATGTCAAGCTGCCTCAAGAAGGATTTCCCTGATTGAAAGGGTAAACATACATCAATGATTTGGTACATTTAAGTAACTTGAATTACTGCAGTTAGCATTTTGACAATGTTGAGTTGTTTTATGAAGGATTTCCTTGCGTTGATTATTTAGTTCATTTAAGTAACCTGAATTACTGCAGTTAGCATTCTGACAATGTCAAGTTCAAGTTGTTTTATGAAGGATTTCCTTCTTTAAAAGGAAAAACTTAACTGATTTAGTTCATTTTTGAGTTTCTTTACAATCAAAATTTGCTAATTCAGCTCAGCATATCAAAAGCGGTACTTTAAATGCAATAGAAAAAGAAAATCCTATCCCTTCAAATTTTCCCCCCAATATTCCTCTCACAATAAAATTATTCTTATCAATCTTTAGACTAAAGCAGAAATAACAAATCCTAAGAAGCCGTCAGGATGATTTAATTATAATTTCAAGCCATCATAAACATGTGAAAATGACAGAATTGCTGCATTGTAATTGTCACCAACAATCCAAAAAGAGATGCAAGAAGTAATAGAAAATTCAAATATACTTTTTACCTTGAATTCATAGACAAAACAGTGAGGCACTAAATTTTGCAGCTTATACCCCAAACAAAAAGGTGATAAAGGAAAGGAGAAGAACTCTATAAACTCATCTTAGATTCAGAAACGTTGCAGTGATACACAAGCAAATTAGAAATCCAACCATTTAGTGTAGTATACACAGGTCGTTGGGGAAATTATTCCATCCGGTGTACATAGACTTATCTGTGGACAAACTCCGCATGGAATTGAAGCCATGGCCCCAATTTTTGGTTCCGCTTTAAGGCCTGCTTTGCTTGCGCATCTATAACAAACTTTCCCAATAGGAATAGAATTAAACTCCCCCATTCCAGTACTCTTCACCTCCAATATCTCATTGTCCAAAACCAAAGCATTCAAAATCTCTTCAATTTGCTGAGTTGTGAACTCAACATTGAAGGCTCTACTCCTCCTTATTGTGTCCAAAATTTCCTCCAGTGTAACAATCTTTTGCTCATAAATGATCTTCACACAGTGCTTTTTCAAGAAGTTTATAAATTCTGTATCGAGGCTCCCCTCAACATACCAAGCTCCACCAGTGATTTCCTTTGATGGTTCAAACTCTGTCGCAATATAGTGTTTTCTGCCTTTATTTTGGATGGTTACAACCTCTTTTATCAGTTTCTTAGCTTGAAGTGATTTGAGGGATTTGTTAAGCACATTGTCGGGGATGTTTGTTTCTCGTTTCATGTCTCTTGTCCAAATAGCCATGTCTTGCTTGCTTCGGATCAGATTATAAAGGATACGCTCATGTTCTGTCAAAGACTCAATAGGTGATTTTGAGTCAGGCTGTTTACGCTTCAGAGATGAGAGCCCTTGTGATCGGTTCATTCCTATCAAAAGACAATTGCAGGCGGAAAAAAAGAAGAAAAAAGAAAAAGAAAAAGAAGGAGATGACGTCATTCACTTACATAGGAGTACCGAACCTTGTTTTCTAGCATGGTGGGCATTAACATTCATATTTTAAAATAACCAGAACAATAGAAACTTACAGCCTTTATTCGGTGTTGCATAATAACAGTTGGAAAAGAAAAGAAGAAAGTAAAATTTGTAAACTTAATTACTTCCATCTGTCAGCTATTCTTAAAAAAAAGGAAAAAAAAAATTCTCAAAAATTTAGAATTTTATTCAAAAAAACCCAAATGAATTCACCATGGGAATCACCTTTCCATCCACTTCACAACAGAACAATAGTACTACAAGAAAAGAGTCTACTAGCGAGGGCCATATCCCCTCGCAAAAATTCAAATATCGTCGCAAAAGGTTATTAGCAAGGGCATTTGGCCCTCGAAGGCCGTCGTATTTGCACTTGTCACTAAAAGAGATTTTGCGACCATAGCTTGGCAAATAAATAATTTACGAGGGCAATTTACCGTCACTACTGAACAAATTCGCCCTCACATATATATTACCAAACGACGAGAAAAGTCGACGACTTATTTTTAGCGAGGGGAAACAGTAGTCGTTAACAACTATTTGTGAAGACCTTTATACCCTCGCAATTAGTTATTTGCCAATTTCAAATTGACGACATACTTTTTAGTGACAAATAATGGCATCGCTAAAATTTATTTGTGATGGCTTTTAACCCCTCGCAACTTATTTTTAGCAAGGGGAAGTAGTCGTCGTTAACAACTATTTGTGAGGACATTTATACCCTCGCAGTAATGACATCGCTAAAATTTATTTGTGAGAACTTTTAACCCCTCGCAACTTATTTTTAGCCAGGGAAAGTAGTCGTCGTTAATAACTATTTGTGAGGACATTTATACCCTCACAATTAATTATTTGCAAATTCCAAATTAATAACATACCTTTTAGAGACAAATAGTGTCGTCGCTAAAATTTATTTATGAGGGCTTTTGACCCCTCACAATTAGTTAGAAATAATAGTGACAACATTAAGCTGTCACTTAAAACGTTTTTGCAAGGAGTTAAGTGGCATCGCTATTCTATAAATTGCGAGGGACTTTGTCATCACTATAAAGTTATTTATGACCAAATTTTTATGTCAGTCATAATATTTTATATAATATTTTAAATATTTTATTATTTATTTATTTTTAATTTATTTTATATCTTTTTTGTTTAACTATCCTATTACAATAGTACAATGATTACTAAAAATTGATCCATTGAAACATAAAAATTCTTATAAGTTCAAACTTTAAAATATAGAACATACAAAGAAATCCTGAAATTAAACCATGACGTAAAAATATTGTTTTAAACAACTAGAATTATGAAAAGAGCTATATTAGTTTTCCTCTAGGTCACCCTCCAAGTTGCTTTCAACCTCCTTGTTATTGTTTGAGTTGTCATCTTCATCTCTGCTAGTACCATCCTTAAAAAAAAAAAAAAAAAAAAAAAAAAAAAAAAAAAAAGCATTAAACATGAGTTAAAATGAAACAATTAAAGTGAATTTGTATTTATATCAATGCTTCAATAAATAAGTACACATATTACTATATCAAATATAATCATATAATATATCATAAACAATAGTAATAACTTTTTTTTTTAATTTAACAATAATAATAACTTAATTTGATTACTTAAGCCACTATCAAAATTAAATATAAATTAAAATAATATAACAATTGTGAAAAATGTAAACCACAAATAATGGTTAGATAGAGTGCAAGAGAGGAGAAATTATACAGTCCTCATGGTGGACCTCGTCATTTGTTCACCATTCCAGTAAAAGACTCACACATATTTAAAATTGCTGAATCAGTATTTAGTTTTTATTTAAAACTCCAAAATTTTAAACAAGTAAGAGTCTTTTACTGAAATAGTAAACCACATCACTTGTCTACCAAAAGGACCTTATAATTTCTCGCAAGAGAGATAGAGAGAATTTATGACATGTATTTCATTTATACTCACCCCTCATTCTCCATCCATCCATTCATCCACCATCTTTTTCTAAAAGGGTGTAGGCATGAAGGAATAACCATTCTTGTAACGATCTTCTTTCTCTGTGTACTTCTTAAAAATATGATTTTTAATGTGAAACATCCAATTAGAATAGTGGTGTTTCACATATTCCACAAATACCTTCTTAGAGCATACATTAATTAGACCCTTATATATTTTGGAACTTTTAGTGGAATTTAATTTCAATATGGTTTACCTTAATACCAGATATTGCAGTCCATAACACACCATCCCAATTCCTTATCACAATAAATGAGTGGTTAACCTGCAAAATAAGAGTATAATATTTATAAAAATGTTATCAATACACTTACAAACTTGAGTACTGTAATCTTTATTTTATTAAGATCAACCAATCTAACATGTTTCTTTCTTTAGAAATGAAGATGCATAGACTAAAAATAAAGACAATAAGTAACACCATTAATAAATGGAAAATTCCTTAAAAAATATGTTTAAGGCATTCCTGACAAACCAAACATGTGTGCATTGTAAAGGAACGCCTAACATTTCACCAAGGGAAAGAAAATGTAAAAGAAAATTTCAAGCCACGCTTAAAGACTGCCACAAAATAGGCAGCCTTCTATTATCCTTGCAACAACTACGCAGTACTAAATAAAACCATCAATCCCTTACAGCTCTAGATGTGTATCAATATATATATTGCTAAGTAAAAATGATTTTATTTAAAGAAGACTACCTCATGCAGATATGGACCACATATCATGTTTTCTTGAGCTTTAATCTGCATCCATGTCAGATGAGAAGCACGATTAGAATTTTCAAGATATAAAATCATTTGTACATGCACAAGTTTTATGAAAATGATAATACTCTTTAATCTAAGATGCATTGAATCATTTACCTATTAGGTTAGCTGCCTCACTTGTTTGCAATAACCACTATTTTATCTATGGTTTTTCTTTAATAATTATTCACTAATTAGGCAATACCTCCCTCCCCCAAAAACTTCTCTTAAGTGCAATTTATCCTAAGAATGGATCATTCAAACTAGAGCTTGTATTGGACAAATGAACTTCCACGTTTTTTTTTAGTTTCTTTTCATCTAATATTCAGAAATTTGACCAAATTCTCACAAAAAGTTCAATCTCAGTCACTATACACATCTTTATTAAATTAATATAGACCAACCCAAACCACAATTAGATGATTTTTTTAAAATTTATTTGCAAAAATATAGTGTTAAACCCAAAAAAAAAAAAGTTAGCATATAGATATAGCTCTGTCATATTCATGTTCAGCACCATCCTAAAGCCACTAGCTAATTAGCGTCCACAAATCTCTTAATTTATTTATTTTTGACTTTCTGGGTAATTTTTACAAGCACTTGGCATGCATACTCTGCCTCTATGGAAACAATAAAAAAGACATTAGCAAAAGACAAGGGCAAGTCCAAGTTGATTGCTAAGATGAAACATAGAACCAAAAGTAGTATGGTATTATAGTAAAGAGTAACAAAGAAAGAGGGGTTGATAAGGGCTTGTCCATGGGTCTAATAAGAAAAGGAAACTAAGCATAATAAAAAATAACTTACAAAATTCACAACATACTATATCAAACAACAATGGCATTCATTTATTAACAAAAAAAATAAAATAAAAAACTTTAGAAAGATCAAAAGGTGAACGTTGGGCCATAAATTAAGGTGCTAAAGTCAATGACACAGGAGATAATGTAGCTAGAGGTGCTTATGGTAATTGTAGGAATGCTAGATGGACTTGGTACACGGGCAGCTCATTGTCAATCTTGGGGATCATGAAAGATGTACTAATGTGTTTTACACGGTGGATGGTTGTCAATAACCAGGTTTGTAGTAGCGATGAAGAGGACCGCAGTGGATGAGGTTGCTGGGGTGGAGGCAACCTTGTCCATTAAATAACTACTTATATTAATGTCCTAAAACTCTTATCATTTGGGAGCATTTTGGCCCCCTCAGAACAACAGTGATATGTGATTTTCAAGATTCACTGCAGTTCCTAATTTGCACAGAAGATTGTATGGGTGCCAATCATTGCATCTAATATGACCCAAAGTACCAAATATGTGCCCAGTTTTACTAATTCTGACTCAAACAACATTTCCAAATAGTTTGCACTATCTTATCTGTTTGATAAATTTCCCAACTGACACTACCTTACATTGTTACATTGTTTCATACTTATATCAAATATCTTACATTTGGAACTAGAAATTTGAGGGACAACAAAGCTAACACAATCCAAAGATAAAATGGTTTCAATTATACATTACTTGAGCAGAATGGGAGTGACAATCTGGGCCTTTCCCATAGGCAACAAAAAATTCCTGAAAAACCAAGCTTTAACATCAAGTAGCTGCCCCATCTTTCCAAGGTATTCCATGTCCTCCTTCAAAATTACCTGACCACAACATTAACAACAACAACCACCCCATTATAATGCTGGCACAAAGTCGAGCACAGAAAGATTGAATATAAGAGAATAGCAACAAAAAGTGAAACCCATTTCGTTTTTTGATGGTTATGTTAATCTATATATCTACCTTTCGGGTCTTCTTGGCTTTCTTCTGAGCCAAAATGACTAAGGCTGTTCTTCTGTCCGATAGTTTAAAAGCTTCGTTTGAGTTTCCACCGAAGCTCTTGAGCCACGAAGAAGAACTCCATGACAGAGTCGAAGCTGTAGATGCCATTGCCACACCAAAAGCTCACACTCACTGACTGTCTCTCTTTTGGTGTCTCTGATTTTGGTCTGTTTAATGATCTAATCTCTTTATGGGCATGAGAGATGATCTAATGAAGAAGATCAGATCGGTGGCAGTGGGTGGTGGCTGAGGTGAGAAAGAGTAGTTCTATGGCGGCGGCGGCTATAGCTAGGGCGATGGCGGTGGCCGTGGCGGTGGCGGCGGCTAGTGGCGGTGGAGATGTGACACAGAGAGCTCCGCATGGTGAAAATGAAATGGGTTAGAGAGAAAAAAAAAGAACGAAATTGGTATTTAGCCATAAAATGCTAACTATGTAGTTAGTAGGCAATGGTTAGGAAGTATATAGATTTCTAGCATCTCGAGTCTAAAAGACTCGATTTTAGGCCTATAAATCGCATATTTGAGACTCGATTTTCATGGTCTACCGGCTCTGATGTGGCAATTTTTCCAGGTGGCGATGACATGGAAATCGAGTCTTTAAGACTCGATTTACAGACCTTATATATACACCACAATATCAGAGAAGAACCAGAAGAACCCAGAAAAAAAAAAAAAAAAAAAAAAAAAAAAAAAAAAAAAAACCAGATACAGAAAGAGTGAAGATCAAGATCGGAGTGGGCGGCTTCAGATCAGCTTCAGACCACCATCGTGCGCGAGACCCAGGCCACGCGCAGCCCAGGCGTGGTGCAGCCCAGGCCGCGCGCGACCCAGGCGTGGCGCGACCCAGGCCGTGCGCAGCCTAGGCGTCGCGCAGCCCAGGCCGCGCGCAGCTCTTTCTCTCCCTCTGATCTGCTTTTTCACTCCCTCTGATCTGCTCTTTCTCTCCGTCTGAATCTCTGATCTGAGTCTCTAGGATTGGATTTCTCAGATTTGTTTTTGGGAATTTCGGCCTGTACATGATACTTTAATTATTTTTTTAATGTTTTTGGTTTATAAATCGAGCGTTAGAGACTCGATTTCCATGTCATCGCAACATGGAAAAAGTGCCACATGAGAGTTGGGAAGATCATGAAAATCGAGTCTCAAATACTCGATTTACAGGCCCAAAATCGAGTATTTCAGACTCGAGATGCTAGTATCCTATATTCTCTCCAAACCGGTCAACTAACTAAAAAGTTTGATTTCAGAGTTTAGTTACCCAGATTCCCCAAAAAAAAAATGGAGTTGGATGCGAAATGAAAAATAGGTTTTTAACTTTTAAGAGCTTGAGCAGTGGGAGCCGAATGAAAAGAAAGAAAAATAAAATAAAATAAAAAAGATTTGGGGGGAAAAAAATGGTGGGAAATGAAGAATAGAAGGAAATTTTGTGCGGCAATGAAAAGTTTGGGGGGAAAGCATATAGCGATGTTTTATGGAACATGTCTATGCAACACTTAAATTAATTAATAAAATAAAAATGAAATAAATTAGATACAATTCACATATTTGAATAGTTGGCCAAAAATAGATAATAAAAAATATTAATTATCTTAAGTCACATGTTAAAAGAAAAATATGTAATCACCACAGCGATTTAATAATAATATGTAATCTCCACAAAGAGCTAAATCATATACAATAAATTAAAATTTTTAAATTTAAGGGCTCTTGGCATTTGATTCGGAGAGAACTCGTTTCATAATAGGTCTACTATTAACCTCATTGGCTAATGAAATCATGAAGGAGGTCTCTTTTTGTGTAATCGCTTAGTTCAATTCTCATTAATCGACAAATCACGTCATTCACTATAGAATGATGACATCTTGATGGTGGCTAGGAGTCTCTCCAAAAAGTGACTACAACTTGGGAAATGTTGAGATTTTCATTCCATCTTAACGTCACTCTTGGCTGTCACATGTTTTTCAAAACGGTTTTCAAACTAAAACCTTTTTTTTTTTCCTTTAAAATCAAAACCATGAATATCTTTACATATGTATTGTTCTTGGTGCAACATCTATCATTATTTGGATGTTCCATGAGTATTTTGCTCATTCTGTAGTTTCGATAGCATTTTGGTCAATTAAAGGTTCTGATTTTCAAATTGTTCATTTTAAAGGTAAGTTGCAAGTAGGTGTCTGTTTGGACCACACATAGGAGTGACAAGGGGTTACTTTAACGTACTTTGTTTTAAGTTATGTTTTGAACCTTGTTTTTCACCAAAAGTCTTGATTTTCAAAAATTATCTTTTAAAGGCAAGATAATAGTAGACATACCCTTGGATCACACATGGGAGTGACATGGAACTTTGGCCCAAAGTACCTCCTTTAAATCATGTATTTAATCCATTCTTTCATCAATCTCTTTTTAAATCCAAGATATGAGTAACTGTCCCCTTGGATCACAAATGGTTGTGATAGGGAGAGTTAACCCAAACTATTTCCTTTAAAAAAGATATGTCAATTAAGGAAATGACATAGAATATGATTTCAAATAGAATATAATTGAGGGAAAAAAAATACACATGGTCAACTTTGACTAAGCTTTTTTTTTTTTTTTTTTTTTTTCATAACAAAAACACACACACAAAAGGGAGATGGAAAGGGGTTCTAACACAAAAGTGTTGAGATTTTGTAAGCATGAAAAATATATGAAGATAATGCAATCTAATGGTACATTTATCAAAATTCACTACGAATTAAGAAAAATAGGGTTGGATACGAGTTACACTTGACATAACTCTAAAAAATGTTACACCACCCAATAACTTATTATTGAATTCATATTTTGAAAATCCAACCGTTGGATTACATGTTCTATATGGTCTTAACAAGCATGCCAATTTTCATGCCAATCGGATATAATTTACCATTTGATCTATAAACTCATATTTTATGTATTATTTTAAACCACTAAAATATGAATCTAGACAATTGATCGATGACATGGCTATTAATCTTTAATCACCTTGAAATTTTGTAAGCATGAAAAATATATGAAGATAATGTAATCTAACGATAGAATTGTCTAAATTCACATCGAATTAAGAAATATAGGGTTGGGTACGAGTTACACATGACGTAACTCTAAAAAATGTTACACCATCCAATAATTTATTACTGAATTCATATTTTGAAAATCCAACCGTTGGATTACATTTTCTGTATGGTCTTAACATGCATGCCAATTTTCATGCCAATCAAATATAATTTACCATTTGATCTATAAAATCATATTTTATGCGTTATTTTAAACCACTAAAACTTGAATCTAGACAATTGATTGATGAAATGACTATTAATTTTTGATCACCTTGAAATTTTGTAAGCATGAAAAATATATGAAAATAATATAATCTAACAGTAGATTTGTCTAAATTCACATTGAATTAGGAAATATAGGGTTGGATACGAGTTATACCTGACGTAACTTTAAAAAAAGTTACACCACCCAATAACTTATTATTAAATTCATATTTTGAAAATCCAAACATTGGATTACATGTTCTATATGGTATTAACATGCATGACAATTTTCATGCCAATCAGATATAATTTACCATTTGATCTATAAACTCATATTTTATGCGTTATTTTAAACCACTAAAACTTGAATCTAGACAATTGAACAATGATATGATTATTAATTTTTTATCACCTTGAAATTTTGTATGCATAAAAAATATATGAAGATAATGTAATCTAACGGTAGATTTGCCTAAATTCACATCGAATTAAGAAATATAGGGTTGGGTACAAGTTACACTTGACGTAACTCTAAAAAATGTTATACCACCCAATAACTTATTATTGAATTCATATTTTGAAAATTCAACCGTTGGATTACATGTTCTATATATTCTTAACATGCATGCCAATTAGATATAATTTACCAATTGATCTATAAACTCATATTTTATGCATTATTTTAAACCACTAAAACTTGAATCTAGACAATTGATCAATGACATGGCTATTAATTTTTGATCACTTTAAAATTTTGTAAGTATGATAAATATATGAAGATAATGTAATCTAATGGTAGATTTGCCAAATATAATCATACAAAGTAAACTAGTGCATACACTAGTGTAGGTGGGACATTCACTACATGCAGTGTAGTCCCAAATAAAACACCACAGAGAGCCATTAAGACCAAAAGAAAGACAACTCCACGCCCAACACCACTATATAATTTTTTTCAAAAAAAAAAAAAAACACCACTATATAATTTCTTATAAAACTTTTTTTTATTATTATCAAATTTCTTAAAATTTCTTAAACCTTAGCGCTACATGTCCATCATTTCTCCTATTTTTGGTTTTGAGGTCTTTAGATTGTTTATTCCTTTTCTATTTAAGAGTTGTAGTCTAGTAGTAGTGGAGATGCTCTTAGTTTTTTTTTTTTTCAATATCTAATTTATGGTATATATTTTATTTTTAATGGGTTTTGTATATGGTTATAGGATATTTGAACGAGCTTTCAGATATTTCCTAAAATATTTCCTACATTGATTTTTTTTTTTTTTTTCTCTTTGCCACTACTTCTTCACATAATTTTTTCATTCTTTGCCGCCACTTTCTGCTAAAATTTCCCGCACAAATCATGCTATATATTTCTTGTTTTTTGCTATGCCTCCAGTTCATTACAGGGAGGCTAGAGAATGAAACCAAAGACAAGGTGCCATGTGCTGATTTATCCCCTCCAGTTTTATTCTTTGTGCCTCTAATTTATCTCTCTCTCTCTCTTTATTCCTAATTTCATATTTCTGTTTTCTATTAGTAGATTTGCGCAATCTTTTACAGCTTTTGGTGATCCATCAGTCAAAGGTACACATCTAAAATAATATTTTACTATCTATATAAATAAGACCTACTTTAACTTTGAATAAACTAATGTTACAAGGATAACTAGCTTTACAGAATCAATCTTAAGGATTAATGTGATAGAATAGTACGTTTGGTTTATTTTATAGGTATATAATTTTTTTTTTTATGAAATTTTATAGGTATATAATAGTGTTAGCACATTTGGTTTATTTTATAGGCATATAATACTGTCCTAGTTTATAGCTGTGGATATGTAAATAAAATTTTTACTATAGTCTAGTTCATGCAACTTTCCAAAGAAGTGATCATGTAGTTCTTGTAGTGGTTAATTACACAAATAGAAAATGATGGATAAATTATAATTATGAAGTTCAAAGTCAAGCTGAGTTCGAAGGTTTCAAATAATTTGAGCAAACCATCTATAAGTTGGTGGCCTAATTGAAAACAAGATATTATGAATTTTAATAGGCATAATTTTGAATACAAATTTCCTATCACTTTATGTTTCACCAATCATTATATTCTTGGAATTTTAGAATAACTTTTATCTCCAAAGAAAATTAATATTTTCATGATTATTTGCGAAGGCCAATCGTGGCCCTCGCAAATAATTTAGTATTAGTGAGGGTACATTTTTAACTCACACAAAAAATAAACTTTTTGTAAGGAATTTTTATTGTCCCTCGGAAATAATTTGGTGGGAACATTTCCCTCCAAAATTTTTTACATTTTAATGATTATTTGTGAAGGTCAATCCTAGCCCTTGCAAATAATTTAGTATTAGTGATGGCATTTTTTTAACCGTCACAAATAATACACTTTTTGTGAGAAATTTTAATTGTCCCTCGCAAATAATATGAAGGGAAAATTTCCCTCCAAGATATTAGCATTTCTGACGGCTATAACACATAATTGCGACAGCTTTTTTTGTTGGTCACAAATATTTCACATTTTATTAAGTATTTGAGAGGACTTTATTTTGCCATTGCAAATAAGATTTTTTGAGAGGGCTATTTGGGTCCGTCATAAATTCTTGGTCGCTAATAGGCATTTTTTTTGTAACTAGTTCAGCGCTATATCAGTATCAATACAAAGGCCAGAAAAAATTTCTATATTGTGTTAGTTTCTCTAGGTATACAGGTACAAGTACAACTATAAAAAGATTCAAAGAATTAATATTATTTCTCAATCCAAAATTCTCATAAAAAGATGTAGTTCATCCTCATAAGTCAGAATTTCCATAAGAACCAAGCAAGATCACTAGAAATAATCATACACAAATACTCTCATTGGGGAGGTTGCCATGGACATACAACTTCCTAGAAACAAATATGTTTTTCATAATTTAACAAGGGTATATGAGTAAATTTATTCAAACTCATTTTTTTCATCCCTTCACTTTTCCACTCTCAAACCAAACAAAAATAAGAGAAATTAAAATCTTTCCTATTCTCCCACTTTTCCACCCTTCTGCCATTTTCTATTCTCCCACTTTTTCATCCCTCCAACCAAACAGATCCTTATGTCATCTATTTTATTTTCAAGCAATCCCCTTCCCCTTTACTTTTATGTCATCCATTTTGTTTTCAAGAAATCCTCTTCCCCTTTACTTTATTGCACGTGCGCACGCACACACACACTCAATATCTAGACACCTAAAAAAATAAAAAAATATTTTCTATTTCATCCCTCTTAAACGGTTTTTAAACCTCAAATAAAACACAATATGAGTATGTCTCATAAGAATGATTGATAGTTTAGAACTCTCATTTCTTTATGATAAAGAACCTGTAATGCTTGAAAGAGATTAAAATCTATTTAAGAGAGACATAAAAAAAAAATAAATAAATAAATAAAAACTTTTTACTCAACATTTACAAGTGTGCCGATTTTATTTAAAACATGAGAAAGTTACGTGATTTCATTAATTCAAAAGATACATTGCAATCAAAGAGTTCGTTGGTTAGTGAGATGATCACTGAGTTATATTTGTTTCACTAATTGTAGGGTTAAGGTTTTTTTATTAGAAAAAATTAGCAAATAATTAGAGATTAAATAGAGTGAGTGAGTCTATGCTAAATATATAATTAAACTATTTTGAACCAATTAATTTCAATTAATGAGGTGTTCAATTTTCTCTTTAATTCATTTTCAGTAAATCTAAGATCTATATAATCTTAACTTCTTGCATTTTGAGATTTTAGTATGGGTTCAACTTGGATTTAATGGTGGAGAGAGAGAGAGAGAGAGAGAGAGAGAGAGAGAGAGAGAGAGAGAGAGAGAGATTTTTGACAAATCCACTATTGGATTACATTACCTTTGTATATTCTCATTGTTTGCAAAATTTCAAGACAATTAAAGATCAATAATTAGGTCATCGATAAATTATTTAAAATGCAAAATTTTATAGTTTAAAATTATTTGTAAAAGATGAGTTTATGGATCAAGCTCTCCTTTATCTCTCTCTCTCTCTCTCCGATCTCTCTTACAAACCAACAAGTCAATCCCCTATGGCCATCCCTTTAAGCTTCTCGTCGCTGCTCCCTATTGCCATTATGGTAGTGGCTTTTCTCCGCCTTTCTCTCACTTAATCTGGACCCCTCCATCTCTCAAACCAAAACTTGGAAACCCTAAATCAAAACTTACTTCGGTGACTATTTGTGATGGAGTTAGTCAATTGTAACTAGCTCCAATCATGAGAGTTTAAATGATGATGGTTTAGGATTTGAGAGAACGTGAGAAACTCGATAGGGTTTTTGTTTTCCAAATAATATTTTAAAAAAAAATTAAAAAATTATTTGGCATTTTATAAATCCTACACCAGCTTTTGAGTTAAAAAAAAAAAAAAAAAATAGCTTATCAATTAACATAAAATATTATTATTGTACTATACGGTACACATATATTTATTATTATGATTTGAAATAGGCGGCGATAACCGACTTAGTTGTAATAGAGTAGAGAGAAGAAGTCAGTTAAGTAGCTATATATATTCCAACGAGAGTGAGAGTTACAAATCTTTGAAAACCAAATCCTTTTCTTCTTCAAGAAAATCTCTCTCTCTCTCTCACTCTCTCTGAGGTAAGGACTGTTTTTGATTTTGATTGTCGATTTTAATTGTCAATTTAATGGCGCGCACACACACACACACTCAAACTCACTCACTAATTGCTTGCAATTTATTTTTTAAGTTAGGGTTTCAAAATTGATTTAGGGTTTATTTAGGTTAGTTTATTGTTAATTCAGTGGTACACACCGATTTTAGGTTTCAATTCAGCATCATTATTTTGATAGATTTAGGGTTTATTTATCAAATTATTTTGTAATTTAGCTTAATTGATTGTCAATGCCATAGGAATTTGTGCTTTTAGGGATTCAATTCCAATTGTATATTGAATGATATAGGGTTGGTTTCAATTCTAATTGATTTTTTCATTGTTTTTTTTTTTTGGGCCGTTGTTAGGTTTTCTATTTGATTTTCCTTATCATGGCGGAGTCTTTCACGAATGTTTCAAATGCTTCGTGGTTCAAGCAGAGGCACAATGAGGGTTTTGTTCCTCAAAAAGTTGAGGATTTCGGGGATGGGGGTGCCTTTCCTGAGATTCACATTGCTCAATTTCCTCTTAACATGGGTAGGGTCGTACTCGATGGAGGATCAAAGATTGTGAGGCAGAATCAGACTGTTTACTCACACTATAAACATCTTGTAGCCAAGGTGCTTCTGAGTTAAAAGAGAATGTTGGTGATGAGAAGGAGGAGGAGGAGGAGGAGCTGCAGAGGGAGATTGAAGAGACTACTCAACAGACTAAAGCATCCTTTGAAAAGATTCTGAATCTTAGGTTCACTACTGCAAGACAACAATACTCTTCTAAGTTTATAAAGTATAAACCTTCACAGCAATCTGCTTATGTTGCATTCAACTCAGGTTCTAAAGAGAGGATAATTAACATATTGGAGATGCCTGCCGATCCCCTTGATCCTCCTAAGTTCAAGCATAAGAGTCTTACAAAGCCTTCTGCCTTTGCCTCCCCTCCTGTGCCAGTCATGCATTCTCCTCCTCACCCGTTACCGTGAAGGACTAGCAAGACTGGGAAATTCCACCTTGCGTCTCTAATTGGTTTAACCCTAAAGGTTACACCATTCCTCTTGATAAGCGTCTCGCAGCTGATGGTAGAGCCCTTCATGATGTCCATGTCAACAATAATTTTGCAACCCTTTCAGAAACACTATATCTTGCAGAGCACAAGGCCTGAGAAGCTGTAGCCATCAGATCCAAGCTTCAGAAGGAGATTCTCATGAAGGAGAAGGAAAGGAAAGAACGCGAGCTCAGGGCCCTTGCTCAAAAGGCATGTTTTAAGAGAACTGCTTCTGCTGTTGCAACCTTAGATACTTCTGATATGATGAGAATTCATTTTGAGCATGAAAGCGCCTATGAGAAGAAGGATCATCTGCCTAAGGAGACTATGGATGAACAACATATGATGTGTGAGAAAGTGCGTGAAGAGCGACGCTAAGAAAGGGAGAGGGAGAGAAGGTTGGAGGACAAGGATGTTGCTATGGGGATGACGAAGAAAAGCAAGATCACAAGAGATAGAGATCGTGATATTAGCGAGAAGGTTGCTCTTTGCCCGGCTTCTTCTGTTGGAGGGGCAGGAAGAGAAGGAGAGGTTATGTATGACCAAAGACTGTTCATCTAGGACAAAGGAATGGACTCTGGATTCGCAGCTGATGACCAGTACCATGTGTATGACAAGGCCTTGTTTTCTGCTCAGCCAACACTTTCAACCCTATACAGTAGGCCAAACAAAGGTGTTGATGTCGAGAGATATGGAAACGCAGAACAGTTGCGGATGACTGGTCCTAGAGATGGGCCACTTGAGTTTGAGGAGGATTATTTTGGACTGGGTCAGTTCTCGTCAGAGGTCAATACTGGTAAGAAAGCTCTCAAGGAAGTTGGTGCTAGAGGCTCAATGAGAGCTAGTGCTGGATCTTCAATGCGAGATGGCTATGAAGGTGGTTCCAGTAGAACTCACATTGGATTTGAATCAGTGTTAACTTTTTAGTAGCTTTTTTTTTTTTTTTTTTTTTTTTTTTTTTTTGGGGGGGGGGGGGGGGGGTGGGGGTGGTGTTGTGCTTATAGTAAACGGGTCCTTACTGTTATTAGTATTGTTGATATAAATTGTTGTAGCTGAAATACAAATCTAGTTTTTCTTTGTTTTTCCTTTGTTTTTCTTTACATATTTGAGTCTCTGTTTTACTTGGTTTTTCTATCTTTAATATTTTGTTCCTCTGCTTTTGTTTTGCTTCATTTTTTTTTATCTCTTTGATGTTTATTTGGTTTTTTTATTTTGTTTGAATACCATAAATATGCATTGATGCATATGTGCTGTGATGTAGTAAGGTAAGTGAGGTAAGTCATGCATAATCACATAAACATGCATTTATTTTGTTTGATGAGTATGATATGGTCGATGAACATGAATATAATTGGTTGAATTTCATGTTTTTGACGTTTAGATATCTTGACATGCTTGTTTGAATTTGCTTTGTGATGTTCCTGACCTTGGGAATGTATGCTTAAGGCCATGATAAATGAATGATAGGCTTAGGTTGATTATGCCATGATTGTTTGCTTTTAGATGCATGTTAGAGTATGTGTGAGTTAGAATAACATGTTAAATATGTCTTTAATGAGATTAAGATTTAGAACATAATGAGTGGAAGCTAACCCATGGGTTGAGCACCCAAACACCTTTCCATCCCTATACCTAAACTCTGAATACGTGCTCTGGTAGATATCAATCCTTCCACGAAGGGCGCTATATTTATGGTTCCTAGACCTAAAATAGGTGGCGATTCCATTTACACCCTCCGCCATGGTCCACCCTAGGCCATGGCATACTCACCCAAAGAGGACGACCCAAATTCAATTGCATTATATATTCCTACAAGAGTGAGAGTGAGATACAATTACAAATCTTCGGTTAGTAAGAACCATCCAAATTCAATCTTAATTGTTAAATATGATTCTTAACACCTTCCTTTTGTTAACCAGGCCTTCAATTGCATTAGCATAGTCTACAGCAGAAAGAAGCCATGATGATAGAGAGCGGAAGAAAAGGCAACGGAAAGAAGTCAGCTATTCTTGTAGTAGAGGAAGATGATATTGTAGCCAATGGACCAATGGGTAGAAGGGTTCAAAATGGCTTAGAAAATGAAGTGGAATTGTAGAGGAGGCAACTACAAGCCTTGACTTCAACTGAGAAGAGATACGATGATACAACAACAATACAACCAGCATGATATTGTTGGAAGTGTAGCTTTAAATGAGGATTATGAACAAACTTTTGTTCACATTCAAGGTGAAGACAATTAGCAAATTAGTAAATGAGGACAATTATTTTAATTTTTATTAGAATCAAATAGCAAATGAATTAGAGATTTGATAGAGTGAGTGAGTCTATACCAAGGTAGTCGATACCATATTGATACTGGCCGGTACGTACCGTACCTGTACGTATATTGGTATCAAAACGCCAACATTTCATACCGGTTTAAATACTGATTGTACTGGCCATGTACCGACCATACCAGCTGATTTTAGGCATTACCGACCAATACCAGGCGTACTAGCCGGTACAGAAAAATGTTTTTTATTTTTTATTTTTTTTTAGTTTTGTAATTTTTGAAGTTTTGTAAGGGTAGAATGGTAACTTATTAGTATTATTTATTTTCTTAGTATGCAATGAACAATTAAATTTTCTATTTTTTATATTGTGTTTCTTTTTTATTTTAATTGATGCTAAAGTCTAAAACCATGAATAACTTGTTTTGAATTGAGGTAATGTTTTATGGTAAACTTTTATATTTATTATAACACACACACACACACACACACACACGTGTATATTTATAAATATAAAAAAATAACGGTAAACCAAAAACGGTACACCGGTATTGATCAGTACCGAAATATATCATTCCATTGGTCAAACCAGTATAGCGTCTAGTACTAGATTTATTCCCTTGGTCCATACTATATATATACACTATTTTGTACCAATTAATTCCAATTAATGAGCTGTTTAATTTTCTCTCTAATTCATTTCCTATAAATCCAAGATCTCTATAATCTTAACTTCTAGCATTTTGAGATTTTAGCAAGGGTTCAACTTGGATATGACCTTGACAAACCCTCAAAAAGGTTTATCTACAAAATAAACATTTAATGGAGAGAGAGAGAGAGAGAGAGAGAGAGAGAGAGAGAGAGAATTATGGTAGTGGCTTTTCTCCCCCTTTCACTCTTTATTTCTCACTTTCTCTCACTCAATCCCAACCCCTCCATCTCTCTATATATTTTTTAAATTGTAGACGAACTTCATAAAATTTTTTATGAAGACCATCATAGAAACATATAAAGGCAAAGCAAACAACGGTTTTATAAATTTAAACAAGAAAAATTATATCTCACCAAAGTTTGTTCTATAGATAAAGAATATACTTTATTCATTAAAAAATTTATAGTTGTCATTAATACTCTTGTCATAACAACTTTTTTTTTTTAAATAAATAAAAATCTTTTAATTCCTTTTTATCTTATACCACTCTATTATTTATTTATTAATTTATAGAGGGTAATAGATTAGAAATTGTTAGGTTTTAAGGTCTTAGGATTTTATGTATTTAGAATCTAATTTGTAATGTTGGCAAACCATGATCAAAACAATGTATTTAGTCTTGTTTAAGCTTGCTCAAAGTTGGTTTAATTTTGTAAAGTTGGAATCGAGAGACTGCAGAAGCATTGGAGCTTCTCGGCCTGGCTCGATCGATCGAATGTAATTCTCGATCGATCGAAAATCGGCCCAGATGCGTTTTTCTGCAGAATTCCAACTCATCCCTAACTCTTTAAACGTTTAGGGTTTTATGTTTTTGCCCTAGGTATATAAGGCAAACCCTAGCTACGTTTTTAAGAGTTGCACAAGTTGTGTTGTTGCTCATACATTGCGGTTTTGTGTAAATCTCTTGTGAGATCTAGAGGAGCTTTCCTTTACACATAACTTAGGGTTTTCAAGATTAAGATTCTTCTACATCTTGATGATCAACTTGGTTGCTGCCTTTGGAACTTAAAGATTAACAAGTGAGGAGCTTGTACCTGATTGAAGGAAGACAAAAGAAAGAAGTAGTCCGTAGATTCGGAGCCTGCACGTGGTCGTGTCAGGAAGTTACTACTGGTGGGTAGCATTAGGAAGTCAAGCGGGGTTGCTTGTAAGTCCTTTTGTAACAACTTCAATTCTTTCTTAGTGGATTCCGTTTTGCCTTGAGGATCGGTGGGTAAAATCCTCCCCAGGTTTTTTACCGGTTTGGTTTTCCTGGGTGATCATATCACTGTGTTATTTACTTTCCGCTGCTTTATATGTTTACATGCATGATATGATTTTGTAATTGTTTTAACCTAGAATTGCTTAATTTGACTAAGTAAAAACTTGGTTAATTAATCTAGGCTACGCAATCTGGTTATAGTTAAAGGGGTCTAAATTTCCATCAAGTGGTATCAGAGCGGGTCACTCTTTTATTTGAGATTTTCATCTCTGAGCTGATCCTTGACCCCGGTTGTCATGGAGTCTTGGAAAATCTTTTTGCTTATTAGTCAACTTATCTACTTGCTGTCTTTGCCATTTGTTGTTTTTGTTAAATCTTTCCTTAAGTATTTTGGCATAATCTCATGTGATAAGAATTATGTTTGTTATACTGCTTTAACCGCCTTAAAGGCACATGATTCTTGTCATTGGTATTTGGATAGTGGTTGTTCCAGGCACATGACAGGAAATAAAGATTTGTTCAAAACACTTTTTGAAGGAAAGATTGGGACAGTCACCTTTGGAGATGGAAGTAAATCTGTGATCAGAGGCATTGGTACTGTGGATATTCCAGGTTTGCCAATGTTTGAAGATGTTTGGTATGTTGATGGATTGAAGGCCAATTTACTCAGCATTAGTCAGATTTGTGATAAGGGTTTAAATGTCCTCTTCACCAAGTATGAATGTGAGATACTTGATGGAGGAGGTGATTGTATGAGTGTTGGTGTGAGGATAGCTGACAACTGCTATGGAATAACACCAAGTGTAAACAACAAGTGCTTTAGTGCAAAGATAGATCAAGTTGATCTGTGGCATCAACGGTTGGGGCATGCCAGTCATAAGCAGTTAGAAAAGATTTCCAAGTGTGAGGCAGTTATAGGTTTACCTAAATTTGAGAAAATAGAGAAGTGCATTTGCGGACCATGTCAGATAGGTAAACAAGTAAAATCCAAGCATCCATCTGTGTCTAGTGTTCAAACGTCAAGACCTTTAGAGTTACTACACATTGATCTCATGGGTCCTGCAAGAGTTCAAAGTATGGGTGGAAAGAAGTATATTCTAGTTGTTGTGGATGACTTTACTAGATATACTTGGGTTATACTTTTGAAAGATAAAGCTGAAGCTCCTGAGAAGATGATCCATCTGTGCAAGAAATTGCAGGTTGAGAAAGATACTGTGATAGCCAGAATCAGAAGTGATCATGGAAAAGAGTTTGAAAATACCAAGCTGGCTACTTTCTGCAATGAGCAAGGCACTCATCAAGAGTTCTCATCTCCTAAGACTCCTCAACAGAATGGAATTGTGGAAAGGAAAAATAGGGTTGTTCAGGAAATGGCACGAGTCATGCTTCACAACAAAAATTTGCCAAAGTCCTTCTGGGGAGAAGCAGTCAACACTGCTTGCCATACACTCAACCGGGTGTATTTTAGACCTGATTCTAAGAAGACTCCCTATGAACTCTGGAGAGGGAAGAAACCTGTTGTCAAATATTTCAGGATATTTGGCAGTGACTGTTACATTTTGCGTGATAGAGAGAACCTAGAAAAATTTGATGCCAAGAGCGACAAAGGATACTTTCTAGGATATTCTACCACCAGTAGAGCTTATAGAGTGTACAATATGAGAACCAAAACAGTCATGGAATCTTCAAATGTTGTGATAAATGATGAAGTGTGTTCAGAAAGCATTGTTCCTGCTCAAGATACGTCTTTAGAAGTGGATGACACTCTTCTTACTAAGGATGTTGTCAAACATAGTGAGGAAGAGCTGTTGGTGTTAAATGATACAGTCTCAGTACCTTCAAGTTCAGAACCATCCACTCCAGTTCGTGACACTCGACAAGCACAAAGTCAATCCAGTCCCCCATCTGCACAGAAAGGAACTTCCACTTCTTTAGTCAAAGGACCATCTTCTAGAGTGAGACTGAATCATCCCTCCACAAATATATTGGGTAGTCTGAATGATAACATGAGGTTAAGATCAAAAGCATTGAATGTGATCACTCACTCATGCTATCTGTCCCAATTTGAACCGAAGAAGGTGGATGAAGCACTTCAAGATGCTGATTGGGTAAATTCTATGCATGAAGAACTTCATCAATTCATTCGGAATGATGTGTGGGAACTAGTTCCTAGACCAAAGGATGTCAATGTGATTGGAACTAAGTGGATCTTTAAGAACAAGTCAGATGAACATGGCACTGTGATCAGAAACAAATCAAGACTTGTTGCACAAGGATACACACAAGTGGAAGGAATTGACTTTGATGAGACCTTTGCACCAGTAGCAAGGTTAGAATCCATCCGGATATTGTTGGCTATAGCAAGTCACCTGAACTTCAAGCTATATCAGATGGATGTCAAGAGTGCTTTCTTGAATGGAATGATACAAGAAGAAGTGTATGTTGAACAACCTAAAGGCTTTGTAGACCCTCATAGACCGGATGACGTCTACAAGCTGAAGAGAGCTCTCTATGGGTTGAAGCAAGCTCCTCGGGCTTGGTATGACAGATTGACTGCATATCTCATTGAGCATGGTTTCAAAAGGGGATCTGCAGATACAACACTCTTTATAAGAAAGGATAAGACTAGCTTTGTTGTAGCTCAAATTTATGTTGATGACATTGTTTTTGGTGCTACTAATGATTCTCTTGCTCATTCTTTTGCAGATGAAATGAAGGCGATGTTTGAAATGAGCATGGTTGGAGAACTAACTTACTTTTTGGGATTGCAGGTAAAGCAAACTGAGACAGGAATTTACATCAATCAAGCTAAATATGCAAGGAATTTGGTTAAAAGATTTGGACTGGACAAGGCTGCTCATGCTAGAACGCCGATGGTAGCTAATGCAAAGTTGACAATTGATTCATCCGGTGAGTCTGTTGATGTTACTTTGTATAGAAGCATGATAGGATGTCTTTTATATTTAACTGCTAGTCGTCCTGATATATCTTTTAGTGTTGGTGTTTGCTCTAGATTCCAATCTAATCCTAAGGTTTCTCATTTAAATGCTGTTAAAAGGATTATAAAATATGTAAGTGGAACCTATGATTATGGATTATTTTATAGCAAGGAGTCAAACTTGTCTCTTGCTGGCTTTTCTGATTCTGATTGGGCTGGGAATACTGATGACAGAAAAAGCACCACTGGGGGGTGTTTTTATGTAGGAGCCAATCTTGTGGCTTGGATGAGTAAGAAGCAGAATTCTGTTTCTCTATCCACTGCTGAGGCAGAATATATTGCTGCCGGGAGTTGTTGTTCACAGCTTCTTTGGATGAAGAAACTTTTGGGTGATTATGGGATTCCTCAAGATACCATGGTAGTCTATTGTGATAACTCTAGTGCTATAGATATATCTAAGAATCCGGTTCAACATTCTAAGACCAAGCACATTGAGCTTAGGTATCATTTCATTAGGGATTTGGTGGAAAAGAAAATAGTTGCTCTTGAATACATTCCTACTGATCGTCAAAATGCTGACATCTTTACCAAACCACTTGATGGAAGTAAGTTTGAGACACTTCGTCAAGTGATTGGTGTGCTTCACTGTCCCTAGCTGTTTTGTCTTTCTTGGTCCTTGTGCTTCATTGCTCTATTCTGTTGTGACCATTGTTATTTGGTTTTTGTGTTTTTCTTTTGTTCTAGGACTTGCATTGCATTACATACATGCATTTCATTCTAGGATTTATTTGTTTTCTCTTTTAATAAATTAAAAAAAAAAAAAAAAAAAAAAAGGGAAAGCAAAATCTTTGTTGAACACTATTTTTCTTGATTTCTTGAAAACAAGGTTGGTCATTCTTTTTACACATGTCATGTCTAGTGTACCTTGTTTAACTTGGATGAGCTTATTTACTGCACTTAACTAGTTGAAACTTTGTAGTGCATGTTGTGTGGGAAAGATGTGTGTGGTTTTTAATCACTTTGTCTTGATCTTGAAGTCATATGTTACTTGACTGTCGGACTTGATCCTTTTGAGAAAGGCATAAATAACCATCTCACCACTGTTCACTAGCCAATCATGAACACCTTAGTGCATATCATAAGATTTGGTGCTCGAGAAAGTGTAGCACATGCACAAAAAGAACATAAGGTGTAGCCTCAAATTAAAATAAAAACTGGTGTGTACTATTAGGCTTGATGCCAATTCACTTAATTCAAACCGGTGTGTACTATTAGGCTGAATGCCAATTCATATATAAATAAGAGGCAAAAATGCAAGAAACTTACATGATTGCAAGCTTTTGTTCTAGGAGATGTGGGAGTTGTAGGATGTAACTCTTTAGGTGATAGTCTCTTTTAATTCTATGTGATGAATTGTGTAGACTTTGTGCTTGATTGCCATTCACATATCACCTCACATGTATCTCAAGTCTTTGCTAGTTTCACACACTTCACAAGTTACTCTTTGTTAAACACTGTACATGTTAGTGTGTGTGTCCTTGGTCTGACCAACCAAGTTTAAAAATATCTTGAGATTTGTGCACAACATACATGCTGCTTGAAAATTAATCTGGAAGACAATTGAATCTTGTGTTTGAGAGAATTGGGTTTAAAATTTGGGTTTTTGAAAAAGCATTCCATTTCATACTCATGCATTTTGTTTTCATTGTTCAAGTGCTTTGAGGAGTAGTTTTCAAAATTGGGTTTGCAATTTTTCAAAAGTATGTTTTTCCCCAAAATTTAGTGTGCCTCTGCCTATTTCGATCGATCGAATGTATTCTTCGATCAATCGAAAAAGTGCTTCAGAATGTGCAAAATTGACTGTCACATTCGATCGATCGAATGTAATTTTCGATCGATCGAACATCGTGAAGAAGCTTTTTAAAAAGAGGAATTCTGACTTTTTCAAAGAACTATTCAAAATCTTTTTCAAGCTTTTTTCTCTCTCCGACAAGGCAGCCCAAAAAGATTCAAGTTTTTGTCGTTTTCTTCCGAATTTTTTGCATAATCTCTCTCTTCTCAAGCTGGTATGTCCTTTTTACCCTTCCTTTTCAAATTATTTTCAAGTTTTCATGCATTTTTCATGCATTTTTTAGGGAGATTTTCGGAACTTTTCATATTGGGATTTTTGTTGATTCGGACCAATTTGTTTGCAATTGATCATTGGGTTTTGTTGGGGACACCCTCTAGACATGTTCTTGAGTGATTAATTTGATCAATTTTGTGTTTTGTGAAAAACTTAAATTTCTAGGGCTTATAATTGATCCGAATTGGGGCTTTTTGTGCAATTGGGTTTAATTGATGAAATTGGCTTGTGTAATTGATGCAATTGGTTATTATAAATTGTTTGCAATAGTTTATAATGATTGGTTCATCAATTTGGTACAAAAATTTTCAATTGTTCTCAAATTTTTAGGGTTTTTGTTAAGAAACTCTATGTTCAAGCCAATTTTATGAATTTGAACTTAAATTGATCCTGATTACTGCATTAGTTCATGCATCATAACATTGTTAATGTTCATGCATCATATAGAATTTTAATTCTATATTTTTTTGTGTGCTAACTTGCAGTCTGCCCTTGGTTTTTGTGTTTGTTCTTTTTGGTTTTCTCTCTGTGTCTATGTCCTTTTCCTTAGCACCATGCCTAGGAAGACTAGAGCACGTAGGACTCTTCCCACTCCTACTCCTTCCCCTCCCTCCTTTGATAGTGAGCAGTTCCCTAGTGAGAAAAACCAAGAGCTTTATGACACTTTAAACATTAAGAGGAAGATATGGGCTAAGCGGTCTGTCTCGTTAGATGAGCTTGATCCTGCCATTAGGGCAAATTTTGAGCGTAGGGGTTGGCTCCCCTTGTTTGCTGTGTCTGACCCTCCTCCTCCTGCTACCTTGATTCGAGAGTTCTACTCGAACATCTCGATCCGCGTCTATGATTCCAACACCCTTGTTCGGAGTTGGATACGAGGCGTAGAGTACTCCATTACTCCTCAGGTAGTGGCTGATGCTCTTGAGGTACCTTTAGTTAGGGATCCTGTCTATCCCTATGATGAGTCACCCGAGTTGAGTGATGTCATATCTTACATCACTGGGTCATCTATCCAGTGGGGTTCTGATCCTCAGATCATTTCTGCTGAGCTTCCTGAGACTACCTATCTTTTCTCTAGGATAGCATGTCACTCACTCTGGCCCATTTCTCATCTGCACACCATTCCTCTTGAGAGGTGTGTTTTTCTGTACGCTCTTGTTACAGATGCTCCTATGAGTTTTCCTCATCTTTTTCTTCGTTCTTTGAACGAAGTTTATAGGAGTTCGTCTACTGCTCATGCTCTCGTCCATCCTATTTTCATTCATAGGATTTTATTGTATCTAGGTTTAGAGGATTTCCCTGCTTCTGAGCCTGTTCATGTCATCGGTCCTATTGGTGTGTCTTTTCTTAGACAGAGGGCCGCTCATCTTCAAGCTGGTTCTAAACACCCTAGGTCTGATCCCACTTCTAGCGCTCCTCCTCCTCCCTCATCTTCTACAGGTCTTGCTGGTGAGGATATTCCTGATCCAGTTGGTGATGATGCTGATGCTGCTGCTGCTGCTATTCCTCCACCTCCTGCGGCCGACTTTGATGTTCGTCGTACTTTGGAGATTGTCATGACCGTTCAGGCGGCTCATGGTCAGATTTTGGTGGACTTGCTGGACGAGATGCGTGCTCTGCGAGCTGATCTTGCACGTCTTCATTCACCTTCACCACCACCTTTTGATGGCGATTTTTGATTGCTCTTTGGCATTCCGTCACAAAAAGGGGGAGATATTTTGACTTGTAGAGGAGTTTTGTACTTTTTGAAGAGATTTTGTAGTTAGGGGGAGACATATGTTTAGCATGGGATATTTTTTGTGGAGTTTAGTAGATTGTATCTAGGTGCTTCACTTTGTATATCATTTTTGAGGATATTCATGTTAGGGGGAGTAACATTGATATAGTAACATTGATTGATATATTGATATACATGTTTTCTTTTGATTCTTGTTGACTTATGATTCATTGCTTCTTGATTTATATTTATGAGTTGATTCATTGATATATATCTTTATTTTGAGTTGTGTGAATCTTACAAGAATATTATACCTGTTTATATACTACTTTCTGCCACACATGCGTTTATGTGTTTGTTGAGTATTTCAGGAATATACAGGTTGATTCAACAAAGCTGCTGTCTACACTTGCAACCGATGGATAGTAGTTAGGTTGAACTTTTGTTTATGAGCATTATTTTGTAAAGGGCTTTTATACTTGTAAACTTTGAGCTTTTGATTTGTGTTTTGTCACGGATTGCCAAAGGGGGAGTTTGTTAGGTTTTAAGGTCTAAGGATTTTATGTATTTAGAACCTAATTTGTAATGTTGGCAAACCATGATCAAAACAATGTATTTAGTCTTGTTTAAGCTTGCTCAAAGTTGGTTTAATTTTGTAAAGTTGGAATCGAGAGACTGCAGAAGCATTGGAGCTTCTCGGCCTGGCTCGATCGATCGAATGTAATTCTCGATCGATCGAAAATCGGCCCAGATGCGTTTTTCTGCAGAATTCCAACTCAGCCCTAACTCTTTAAACGTTTAGGGTTTTATGTTTTTGCCCTAGGTATATAAGGCAAACCCTAGCTACGTTTTTAAGAGTTGCACAAGTTGTGTTGTTGCTCATACATTGCGGTTTTGTGTAAATCTCTTGTGAGATCTAGAGGAGCTTTCCTTTACACATAACTTAGGGTTTTCAAGATTAAGATTCTTCTACATCTTGATGATCAACTTGGTTGCTGCCTTTGGAACTTAAAGATTAACAAGTGAGGAGCTTGTACCTGATTGAAGGAAGACAAAAGAAAGAAGTAGTCCGTGGATTCGGAGCCTGCGCGTGGTCGTGTCAGGAAGTTACTACTGGTGGGTAGCATTAGGAAGTCAAGCGGGGTTGCTTGTAAGTCCTTTTGTAACAACTTCAATTCTTTCTTAGTGGATTCCGTTTTGCCTTGAGGATCGGTGGGTAAAATCCTCCCCAGGTTTTTTACCGGTTTGGTTTTCCTGGGTGATCATATCACTGTGTTATTTACTTTCCGCTGCTTTATATGTTTACATGCATGATATGATTTTGTAATTGTTTTAACCTAGAATTGCTTAATTTGACTAAGTAAAAACTTGGTTAATTAATCTAGGCTACGCAATCTGGTTATAGTTAAAGGGGTCTAAATTTCCATCAGAAATCTTAAATTTCCCTTCATCCCTCTATCTAGGAGTTTTTGAAGTCTTGTTACCCTCCGGGATGTTTAAATTGAAGTTAGAACCAAAAAACAATGCCAAAATTAATTTCGAGGAGTTTCTAGGAGTAAGTGTTAGTTGGCATAATTACAAATTTTAAATTACTTTCAAATCATACTTAGAAATTTTGATTTTAAATTAACTGTCCATATTACAAGACGACTTATCAAAATTAAAAAAAAAAAAAAAATTATCTTTAGTATTTATCCATTTTTTTAATTACATTCTTGCCTTAAAATTAAAAAAATAAAATAAAATTTTGACATGCAATTGATTTTAATTAATTCAATTAAGGTTCACTCAAAATCAATTGACCATAATTATAAAATTCAAAGTCCTAGTTGCAAGAATAGAAAACAACTGATAATAAATATAAAAAGAGAAAATGTGGTTCTAGTTTTGGGCTAATCATAACTTGCATCTCTGACACTTCTATGGGTCATTGGACTTGGCTTTAGGGATGACAATTTTTCCCTACCCCGCCTTGATCTACAACAAATTAACCCACTTCACCTTGCTTCGCCCCATGTGGGTTTTCCACTTTTGTGGGCGGGGATGGGGCAAGATATTGTCCCCATACATCGAGGCGGGGCGGGAATGAGTTTAGGATTTTTAACCCTGCCCCCCTCTATCAATGTTAAACAATTAGTTTGTATTACACTAAGTACTTAAATGTATGAATATTAAGACTTTTTTATTTTATTGTGATATTGTATTGATAAACACTTGGGATAATGCTATCAAGCCTTAATGACAACTAGTTTGATTTGATGTAATAAAGTTAACACCTTACACGGGCTCGCCCCACCCCATTTGCAGCTCACTTTGTTTTCTTTTTCCTTTTATTTCTTTATGTTGTGCGTGGCTTTTCTTTTCTCTTTATTTATTTTGTAGGTATGACTATTTGAAACACAAGGATCAAGTCTTTGATCCATCAACCCTCAATTACCATGGCAATTGAATTCAATTGCTAATTATGCCAACTAGCCTTGAAGTGTCATATTGTACTCATGTAATGTGATCATCATATAGGTGATCCTCATCTAATTTTCTAAATAATACAAACTCCACCAAATTAGTAGTAACCAATCAGCTAAGTCTCTCTAATCAAACAATTTTATTGGTGGGATAAATGCCTTTAAAATTTGAAATTTCAAATCCAATTATTTGGGCAAATAAGATGAAGAAATAAAAAACAGTAAGCAAAGAGTACTAGTCTAGATGCACCGTTTCCATGGGGTGTTGCAAATTGTGAAGAACAAGAGTGCAAACTATGTGCAACTTTATTAAATGCTTTGGTCTCGAGTCTTGATGCATTGTTTCATTAAGAGAAACATGACACGGTGGTGTTTTGTTTCCTAAATTATATTTTTAAAAAAAATTAAAGATTTATTTGGAATTTTAAAAAATAGTAGGAGTAATAAATATAGTTTATCAATTAACAGGAAATATTATTATTATTATACTATATAGTGTTAGGACATATGTGGTTCACATGTTAGGAATATATGTCACTATTTTATGTAATTGGTTAATCCTTTAACAAAACACACTTTACTTGTATTTGGGTAGATCTAGGATGTGTTTGATGCTTTAAGAGACCTTGTTTCAAGTTCAAGTGTTAATGTCATGCAAGTCTGTCCAAGATTCAAGTACAGAAAGTGTTATTCATTAAAACTTGATAGCTAGCTCAACAGCTAGCAATCTATTGAGGCTTGAAGAGCTGTTCCAATTTGTGGCTCGACAACAGCTTGACAGATTGGGTATCTGTTAAGGTTTATGAAGTTCAATTTTCCAAGACTGTTTTTCATCCAATTCATGACTATATGTTTGGGCTTTCTTTTCTCACAATTCTAGACATATAAAATGATTATTTTGAGGGCCGTCAAAGGAGACACAAGTTGCACAATTCTAGAGTTGTTCTCTTGCTTATACGCTTGTGTTTACATTATTCCGCACTTAGTATTAAGTTAGTGTAAAATCAACCACGCCGTAACTTTGTTTTGGTGGCCTAAACAGCTCTTGTGTTTTCAACACATTTTCGAGCTTTCTGTCACTACAAAACAAGTCCAATTGGGCATTGGGATAAAGGTTCAATTGTAGGTTGGCATAAGGTACTGAAATTCCTTTACTTGTAACCGCTTGTTGTGATAATAGTGGATTCTCAGGAGTGGTGACCTTAAAATCACCTGGTGGAGTTTTTGCCATGTAGGTTTTCCCTATTCATAAACAAATCACTCGTGTCTAATTTAATTTCTGCTGCATTTAGTTATTTGGTGATTTGTTTATGCTACCATGTGTATTGCATGTAAATTAACTTAATTAATTCACTTGACTAATTAATTGGTTAATTTATCACAATGAGTCAATATGTTTTTGGCCTATCAAGTGGTATCAAAGCAAGCACACTCTGATTAGGGTTAATCTTTGCTGTGTGATCCATTGACCCCTGTTTGTCATGAATAGAGGACAGTCTTTTATTATACCTTCTTTATTTAATGGCACTAAATATGCATACTGGAAAGTATGCATGAGAGCTTTCTTGTAGTCACTAGATGAGAAAGTGTGGCAAGGTGTGGAGAAAGGCTGGACTAAGCCGAAGGAAGCTTTGGTCAACTGGGATAATGCTAAGATCAAGGCAGCAAATTTCAGCAGCAGAGCATTGAATGCCTTATTTAGTTCAGTCACCAATGAGGAATTTAAGAAGATATCCTCCACTGAAACTTGAAGGAAGCATGGACCATTCTCCAGACAACCTATGAGGGAACAAAGGCTGTTAAGGACTTGAAACTTCAAAGGCTCACTACTAGCTTCAAAGAGATCAAGATGGAGGGATGAGTCGTTCGATGAGTTCTACACCAAGCTCAAAGACATAGTGAACTTAGTGTTCAATATTGGGGAAACCATTCTTGAACCCAAGATTGTGAAAAAGGTGTTCAGATCTCTACTCAAAAGATTTCATGCCAAGATCACTGCAATTGAGGAATCAAAGGATATTGACAAAATTCCTTTGACAGAGCTAGTTGGTAATCTGCAGACTTATGAGTTAGGTTTAACAAGGATTGGTAAGTCGAGTAAGGCCAAGAGCATGGTATTGAAGGCTAAGAGCAGTGACACTGATGAGTCTTCAGACGATGAAGATTTTAAGATAGAGTCCTAAATTACAAGGAAATTCAAGAAGTTCATGAAAGAATGCCAATGGGAAGGGCTTTGACAAGGATCGTAGACAATCCAGTTCTTCTCAAATCAAGAGCCAAGATTAAGGGAAGAAGGATACTAGGGATAGCAGTCAGTATATTGTTCCCTTAAGACCAAAGTGTTTTGGGTGTCAAGGTTTCGGTCACATGAAACAACAGTGCCCTACATATCTCAAGACCATTAGGAAGAGTAAGGCACTTGTTGCTACTTTAAGCAACATCAAGCCTGAGGATGATTCCGACAATGAGGATGACAGAATCCTAAATGCCTTCACTGCCACTGTCAATCCTACTAAGGGGATTGTTGAAGATGTGGATGAAGACAAGAAATTAGTGGAATCCAAGCATGAGAAGATGTATAGGTTGACCACCAAGAAGCTTAGTGATGTGGAACTTAAGGGTGAAAAGCTTTCCATAAAGTTTGATGAAACCAATCAAACTATTGGAGCACTGAGGTTTGAGAATAACTTCTTGGCTGGGAAGACCAATAAGCTTGAGGCAGAACTATTCTAAGTCAGAGCTCAGCTGGAAAGAACTTCAAGCACTAAGCTCGATGAAATGCTCAGTCTTCAAAAATCTGCTTCCGATCGAACCGGTTTAGGGTATAATTTCTTTCCTTCTAATATTGCTTCTACTAGTACTACTATTTTTGTTCCTCATAGTAATAATGTTGAAATTAAGAACACCAATGTCAAAACTGATTTAGCTAGTGAGACAAGGGTAAATCTATCTTAGGAGCACCCCCTATGCAAGATAAGAAAGAAGCTAAAAACCCTAGGGCTAAGAAGGCTAACTCTCAAAAACCTAAACAGAAGAAGCAGCATATTTGTCATCACTATTGAGCAGCTGGTCATACTTGACCTAATTGCTATAAGTGGTTAGCTACTCAACAGAGCAATGGCATGATTGCATCGGGAAACCAGAATCAATTTCCATCCTCGTTTGCTCCTCTTGGAGATCTTCTCAAAGCCCTCATGTTCCTTTTGAACTTTAACAGTTTCAATTCGTCTCCCTCACTGCCGGATCAAGGATTTGTTAGACGAAAGGTTTCTTCTAAGGTGTGGAAGGAAAAGGGCTCCAAGTGATTTCGTCACTTCTTCTCTCTCTCCCTTTCTTGTTTTTGCTTTGCATTACTTGTGTGTTTTGCTTTACTACTTTGAGTCAGTCTAGTTTTATACTTTATTTTGTTTTGTTTAACATGTTTTTGTTTGGTTTTCTCTTCAGTTTTTTCTTTGTTTTGTTTTTCATATAAATAAATTAAAAAAACAAAAATAGTGTATGTTTGTGTACAATGGTACTTGAAACAAAATTTTCTAAACTTTGTATCTTTTGTAGCTTAGATGAGCATCTTTATGCACAACTAAGCAAGTGAGCTTTGTGGCTCGTGTTTGTGATGAGTAAGATTAAGTAATGCCTTGTACTTAACACTCATATCACTTCTTTTGATGGGAAGGACTAGAAAATTCTAAGAGAAAGGCATGAATAACCATCTCACCACTTTTGCTCGCCAATCATGAAATAAAATTTGTATGTTTTGGTATAGTAAAAGTGCAATGTCAATGAAATTTGTGTGCTTCGGCATAGCAAAATTGGAATGTCAAATGCTTAACATCATTGGGTATTTCTTTTCTTTCTCTTATATGTCCATGCATGATTTGCTAAATATATATATATATATATATATGCAAAGAAAAATCAAAAGCAAAAAGATCAAAATGCTTTATATATGATTGCAAACATGTATTCTAGGAGATGTGGGAGTTACTGGTTGTACCTCAAAAGTGATAGTTCCCATCAAACAATTATGATTGTGTGTGAGTTAAAGTGATTTTCTCATGTCTCAAATCATCATAACATGTAGACGCTTATGCAATCTTGCGATGTTTTTCACACACATCACACAATATTCTTTGCTACTTTTGATACATGTGTAGATACAATGTGATTTGGCCATCACAAGGTTTACATGTGTTAATTTATGCTCACTAAACTGTCTTGACTTGTTTTTGAAATATAAAATTGGTTAGACTTGTTTAGTGTGTGTGTGTGTGTTTGTTTTGGGATCTATGTGCTTAAAATTTTTGTTGGGAGATGATTTTTGAGAGTTCAAAATGTTGTTTGGATCCTTGTTTGAGTTGCATGTTTGATTGCATTCATATCCGTGTTTTTCTCTTCTTGAAAAACTGTTTTTAAGCAATCTCGACAGCTCCTCGTCACCTCTCGATACCTGGCTTATCTATCAAGCTCTTCAATTGCTTTTTATCGCAATCTCGACACCTCTCAATAGCTAGGTGGATCAATTGAGAAAGTTTTTGTCCCCTCGATACCTCCTCTATACCTCCTCAATTGCTTTTTATCACAAGAGATAGAGATTGTGATATTAGTGATAAGGTTTCTCCTTGCATGGCTTCTTCTACTGGAGGGGCAGGAGGAGAGATTATGTATGACCAAAGACTGTTCAACCAGGACAAAGGAATGGACTCTGGATTCGCAATTGATGACCAATACCGTGTGTATGACAAGGCCTTGTTTATTGCTCAGCCAACACTTTCAACCCTATACAGTAGGCCAAACCAAGGTTTTGATGTCGAGACATATGGAAATGCAGAACAATTGCAGATGACTGGTCCTATTAAAATTTTGTGGAACACTTTTAACATATGAAAATGTTGTAGATGTAGCACTTTTTGTGCACAATAACTTTAATTTTAGTTGAGGTTGGTTCCAATACGATATTTTATTATTTTATTTTGACCTATGAGAAATTAACACCTCAACAATTGTGAAAATATGATGCCATTTTGTTGTGTTAATATTTTATTATTTTTTGAAATATTGCGAATTGAAGAAACCAAAAATAATGTAGCAAAACTAATGTAGCTTTATGCATTCAAAAAAAAAAAAAAGAAAAAAAAAAGTCCAATGAAATAGTGCAAGTTGAACAAACTAAAACTACTGTAACTTCTAGGCATTCGCTCTTTTTATATATAGATAATATAATATAAAGAAAAACAATAACAAATTGGTGTACTTCAAAAGAAAAAAAAAATCATCTCACCATGGTTTTTTAGTAGCATTAGAATTAGTCCAAAACTTGGCTAAACCAAAACACAATTCCTAAGCATGTTGGCTATTTTTATATTTTATTTTGACTTGTAAAGAACTGATAGTTTAGTAGTTTTGAAAATATTGTGATGACAACAAGATGTCTTAAACTTTTCACAATAGAAAAGTTTTGTCCACGACATTTTTATCACAAATTTTAAGTAGTAGGTTGTTATTAGTGCGCAAAAAATTAATTTTATTATCAAGTTAAACTTAGAACCAATAACAATTTACCACCTATAGTTTGTTATAAAAGCGTTGTAAAAACTGTTGCGGATGTTGCACTTTTTTTGCATAATAACTTTATTTTTAGTTGTAATTGGTTCCAATATGATATTTTAATATTTTATTTTGACCTATATGAAATTAAGTCCTCAACAATTGTGAAAATATTGTACCAATTTGTTGTGTTAACATTTTATTATTTTGTGAAATATTGCAAATTGAATGAACCAAAAATAATGTAGCAAAATTATTGTAACTTTACACATTCAAAAAAAAAAAAAGGTGGCTGGTGAAACAATGCAAGTTGAACAAACCAAAAGTATTGTTGCGCATTCGTTATTTTTATATATAGATAATATAATATAAAACAAAACAAAAACAAATTGATGTACTTAAGAAGAAAAAAAATCCATCTCACCAGATTGGCCAAATCCCTTGAATAAGTATGAAAGGTTTTTTAGTAGCATTAGAATGAGTCCAAAAACTTGACTAAACCAAAACACTATTCCTAAGCATGTTGGCTCTTTTTATATTTTATTTTGACTTGAAAAGAATTGATAGCTCAGCAATTTTGAAAATATTGTAACGACAACAACATGTCTTAAAATTTTCACAAAAGAAATGCTATGTCCATGGCATTTTTATAACAAATTATAAGTAGTAGATTGTTATTGGTGAGCAAAAAAGTAATTTCATTAGCAAGTTTAGATTAGAACTAATAACAATTTATCATGTGTGGTTTGTTATGAAGGTGTTGTGAAAAATGTTGTGGATGTAGCACTTTTTTTGCATAATAACTTTATTTTTAGTTGTGATTGTTTCCAATATGATATTTTATTATTTTATTTTGACATATAAGAAATTAACACCTCAAAAATTGTAAAAATATTGTGCCAATTTGCTGTGTTAATATTTTATTAATTTGTGAAGCATTGTAAATCAACTATAAAACCTTGGTAAATTATCAGATTAACCTAGTTATTTAGCCAAGTGATTAACTTAGGTAAATTATACAGATCTAGGTTAACACATATAAATCATATCTTTGAACAGTGCGGAAAATAGATAACACAACGATAAGATAACCCAGAAAAACCAAACCAGTAAAAAACCTTGGGAGGATTTAACCTAGCTATTCTCAAGGTAAAACAAATCCACTATAAAAGAATTGAAGTTTACACAATAGCGACTTAGACCACTAACATCCTATTGCAACCTTGAGTAGAAAACTTACTACCACGACTAGGTGACAACTCCGAGTCCACAGACTATTTCTTTCTTGGATTCACAGCAACCACAAGTACTCCCATTTGCGTTTTCTTTAAGTTCTTTATGCAGCAACTGAATCGATCATCAAGCTTTTGACATAATCTTAATTCTTGATAACCCTAAGTATATGTGAAGGCAAACATCTCGAGATCTCACAAGAGATTCACATACACAGCATAAAAACAACCATTACAAAACGTGGTTAGGGTTTTTCCTTTTATGCTTAAGGCAAAACATAAAATCCTACATGTCATATAGGCTTGGGCTGAGTTAAAAAATTCTGCAGAAAAACAATCTGCACGAGCTTCGATCGATCAAGTCTAATTTTCGATTGATCGAGTTAGGCAGATTTACACAGTAAATCCTGCAGTGCACTTGATTCCAACTTTACACATAAACACACTTTGAGCAAGTCTAAAACAAGACTAAACGTTTTGATCTTGGTTTACCAACATTACAAAATGAAGTTCTAATACATTTAAACCTAAAGTCTTAGAATCCAGCAAACTCCCCCTTTGGTAATCTGAGACAAAACACATAATAAACAAAATGCTCAAAGTTACAAAATAACCCAACCATAAACAATTCACCCTAACTACTATCTATCAGTTGCAAGTGTAGATAGTAGCACGACTAAATCAAGCTATATTCCTGTAACACTTAACAAACACATAAATGCATGTGTGGAAAATACAAGTAAAACAAAATAAATTCTTGATTTCACATAACATAAACTACAAGACATATATCATGAATAACCTCATAAATATATAACAATAATCAATGTAGCACAATGTGAAACAAGGAATAGAAATAGAAAACAAGATGTCTCCCCCTATCATATACAGCTCATAAAAAATGAAGATATCAAAATAAATACATCATGAGCCAAAATAAGTACAAAGTGAAGCACCTAGATACAATCTAAAGCTCCAAAGCTCCAAAACAATAAAAATCTCCCCCTATCTCCATCCATATGTACTCCTCCTTTTTTGTCACGAATTGCCAAAGGGCAATCAAGACTCATCATCATAAGGAGGTGGCAGAGGTGACTGTCTAAAACTCACCAACTCTGCATGCAAAGCCTGAAGCTCCATGAGAACGTCCACCAAAAGTTGACCATGAGCCGCTTGAACGGTCATATGATAGTGTCCAACATATGACGAATGCTGGAATCGTCCGAAGTAGAAGGTAGAGAAGCAGTAGCAGCAGTTGGATCCACAAATGTATCAGCAACCAGATCACCTGTAGAAGGAGGAAGAGGAGGATGTGCAACGCCCGAAGAGGAAGAATCTACTCTAGGGCGTTTAGAGCTAGCTCGCATCTGAGTAGCCCTCTACCTAAGAAATGTGGCAACTATGGGAGCTATGATATGCATGGGCTCAGAAGCTGGAAACTCATCTAATCCTAAATGCAACAAAATACAATACGATGAATAAAAACCGGAAAGAAAAGAGCATTAGCAGAAGAACTACTCCTATGAACCTCAACTAAAGAACGAATAAAAAGATGAGGAAAACTCATAGGAGCGTCTGTGACAAAAGCATACAAAAATGCACATCTCTCTCTATAGGAATAGTATGTAAATGAGAGATAAGCCAGATAGAATGGCAAGAAATCCAGAGAAAGAGATAATTAATCTCGATCAACTCGTGAGAGGTGATTCGAGAATCAGAACTCCATTGGATAGAAGATCTAGTAAGATATGACATAATGTCATTTAGGGGAGGAGACTCATTGTAAGGATAGATGAGATGTTGGACCTTAGGCACCCCAAGAGCAGAGGCCACTACCATAGGAGTAATGGTATACTCTTCACCCCTTATCCAACTTCTCACAAACTAAGTGTTGGAATTATTGGAATGGACAGAGAGATTCGAGTAGAACTCTTTGACATAGGTAGCCGGAGGAGGATGGTCAACATCCAACAAAGGCAACCAGTCCCTACGCTTAGAGTTTCTTCTAATATCTGAATCAAGTTCATCTAAAAGTACTTTACTCTCAGCCCACACATTCCTAAGAATGTTCAGCTTCTCATAAGTTTCCTGGTTTTTCTCACTTAGAAACCTCTCACTATCAAAAGGAGCAGAAGAAAAGGTCAGTGTCCTATGAGCTCTAGTCTTCCTAACCATGACGCTAAAGGGTAGAAAGGATAGACAAAAAAGAGACAAATGACAAAACAAAAGAAAAACCCAAAGGCAGACTGCATCAGACACAGTTAGAGCAAAAAAAAAAATATGGAAAATAACAATCTATATGATGCATGAACAATATCAACACATGATGCATGATTTAATGCAGTGAGAAAAGTTCAATTATACTTTAAAAACACAAAATTTGGCTTGAACATAGAGTTTATATCAAAAACCCCAAATTTTGAAAACCCACTTTCAAAAATCCCAAAAAATTGACCAATTGATCATTACACAAGATAAACAATAGAATATAATGACCAAATCAATCAATCAAACAAGTCAATTTCATCAATTAATGCTCAATTGAACAAAAACCCCAATTCGGGTAGTTTCAAGCCCTAGAAAATCCAAATTTTCCCAATTCATCCAATTGATCAAATTAAACCACAAAGATTAGTTTACTATCATCCATCAACAAAAAACCATTGATCAATTTTGAAAGAAATGATTGAAAACAATAAAAACCCCAAATTTTCATAGGTTCAAATTTCTCCCTAAAATGTATGAAGAATGAAAATAATTGAAAAAGGAAGGGTAGAATAGTCTTACCGGCATAAGAAGACAAAACTTTGAAGAAATTTTGAGGGAAAAAGACAAAAAAAAATTTGGATTGAATCTAGACCGGTTGAAGAGAGAGAGAGAAAGTGCCTTTTGAAAAGTTTTGAATAGTGAAAAACTTAATTAAAAAAAAAAACTTTCTGAACGATTTTCGATTGATCGAAAAACAGGTTCGATCAATCGAAAATTACATTTGATTGATCCAGCATCAATCGAGCATCGATCGAGCCAGGCATATTCAAACAAAATTTATAATTGCAATTTCGATTTGTCGAAAAACAAGTTCCATCGATCGAAAATCTAGAAAAATAAAAATTTTGAAAAACTGAGTAGTGTAATGCAGAAACTCCTCAAAGCACAATGTTTTATGAATGAAATGCATGAATATGAGATGAAAGTTTTTCAAAAAACCTTGAATTTAACCTAGATCTTCCAAAAACAAAATTTTTAATCAATTTGACCTCAAATTTCAAACTTTAAACATATTTTGCATCAATATCAAAGGAATTTTTAATCTTGGATGGCCACAACAATATCACAGACATTAACATGTACAAAGTTTAGCAAAGAGTAACTTGTATAGTGTGTGCAATTAACAAATGCTTGAGATACATGTGAGGTGATATGTGAATAGTAATCAATTACAATCTCTACAATATTCATCACGTAAATTTGAAAGAGACCGTCACTTAAAGAGTTACATCATATAACTCCCACATTTCGTAGAATAAAAGCTTGCAATCATGTAAGTTTCTTGATTTGCCTCATAATGTACACACCAATTTTATTTGATTTGAAACTTATTAAAATAGCCAAGATAATGTACACACCAATTTTATATGATTGTGAAGTTATTATAGCCAAATAATGTATACACCAATTTTAGCATTTAATCTGAGGCTACACCCTATGTTCTTTTTGTGCATGTGTACACTTTCTCTAGCACAAAATCTTATGATATGGACTAAGGTGTTCATGATTGGTTAGCAAACAGTGGTGAGATGGTTATTTATGCCTTTCTTATTAAGTTCAAGTCCAACAATCAAAGGCATGTGACTTCAAGATCAAGATCATGTGATCAAAAACTATAAACAACTCCCACACATCATGCACTACAAAACTCAAACTAGTAAAATGCAATAAATAAGCTCATCCAAGCTAAACAAGGTACATAGACATGTTATGTAAAAATAATATGGCCAACCTTAATTTCAAATCCAAGAAAAATAATGCAAAACACATTTTGCTTCCTTTTTCCTTTTATTTATTTATTTATTTTATTTGTGAAAAGAATAACAAAAACATACTAAAATGATATGCATAAATGTTATGCAATGCAAATCCTAGAAAAACAAAGAGAACAAAAACAACAAAGAAGAATGGTCACAAGGAGTAAAGCGATGAAGCACAAGGACCATACCAGAAAGACTCAATTAGATTGAGCCTTTTGCATCCAAAACATTTTAGATGCAACTCTTACATTGGAGTTATTATTGACTTTAAAATGATGACCAACTCCAGGATTGGAATAAAAGTTTAAAGTCTTTACTAACTCACCAATAAGTACCATAGGATCTTGTGCTTGAGGCACATATACTTTTGGTTTATTTTCTCACTTAGTAGCTTGCAACTTGAAATAGTTTAAACAAATATGCCTAAACTTTCTACAAAAATGACAAACCCATGCAGGTCTATCATGCACTTTGTCCTTAGAAGGGTTAGAAGCCTTAGGTTTAGACTCTTGAAGATCAACCCTAATCTTCCTAGAAGGTGTAACTTCTACCGGTTTGACAATCTCACTCACGGGAGGCTCAAAAGAAGAAACAAAGTTTGTGGAATGAGTTTGAGGCACAGAGATGCTTTCTAAAAAACCTAAACCAGTTTTGTGAGGGAGACTTTTGAACACTCAACATGTGATCAAGTTTGGAACTAACAGACCTATTTGTTTGTTTTCTAGCAACAAATTATACAAGTTCCAAATTCTTAACTTTATCAAGTAAAAGCATGTTCTCAGTCTTTACGTTATTTAACAATTCATCAGCATCAAACAGTTTCAAAAGCAAAATTTTCTTATCAAGTTCAAGAGATGCAATTTTCTTTAAGCCTAAATCAACACTCATAGCATCCTTTGCAGCAACTTTGCAAAGCTTATTGCAGGCTTCTTGCAAATTTACATCCTTAGAGAGTTCCCCATCAGAAGGGTTCTCTTCAACAGCAACACTTTCATCAACTACAGCAGTAACTGTGAAAGCAATGAAATTTCCATCCTCATCACTACCGGACTCATTGTCAGAAACTTCATTATCACTAAGGATTACAGCCATAGCTTTACCCTTGGACCTCAAGAATGTAGGACATTCTGATTTCACATGACTATACCCTTGACAACCAAAACATTATTGACCCATAGAATTATTAGAGGTTTGACCTACTTTCTCTTTTGGTTTTTCAGTGTTATTCATCTTAGTGGGATCATTCCTCCTAAAATTTCCAAGTTTAGCATTGTATTTACCTCTTGATCTTTTATTGTTGTTCCTAAGAAAGTTTCTTGTTAGGACATATACGGTTCACTTGTTAAGAACATATGTCATTCTTTTATGTAATTGGCTAATCCTTTGACAAAACGCATTTTACTTGTAATTAGATAGTTCTAGGTGTTTTTAATACTTTAAGAAACTGTGTTTCAAGATCAAGTATTGAAGTGATCAACTCTGTCCAAGAACCAAGCTGAAGAAGTGCAAATTTATTAAAGCTCGACAGCTGGCTTGATAGCTAGCATGTGTCGAGCTTTAGAAAGCTGCTCAACCCCATGTGCTCGATAGCTGCTTGACACCTCCTATCTGTTGAGATTTAAGAAAAACAGATTTTTCTATTATGTTTTCTTGGGATTCGTGTTTATGTGTTTGGGAATTCTTTTCTCCTAACCCTAGACATATAAAAGGATTTTTTTTTAAGGGCCGTCAAAGAGTACACAAGTTGCACAAGCATTGAGCAAAGTCTGTTCAAGCAATTTGTGATCAACGACAAAGTTTCGCCCTAGTTCATCTGTTCTGAAGTAGTTGCTATGTATGTGCGCTTTTGGGTTTTGTGGCCAAGCATCTTCTTGATCTTCATCATGGATGAACTGAAAAACTTTGTAGCCAACAACTCTTTCTAATTGGTGATTGAAGTCGCATACTGGGATCGGCACATTGGTTAGTCACGTACTTAGGAGTCATGCATCAAAAGGGAAAATTGTCACTACAAAACAAGTTCAATTAGGCATTAGGGTAAGGGTTCAACTGTAGGTTGGTATAAGGTACTAGGATTCTTTTACCTGTAACCGCTTGTTGTGATAATAGTGGAATTTCGGGAGTGGTGACCTAAAAATCACCCGGTGAGGTTTTTGCCGTCAGGTTTCCCCATCCGTAAACAAATCACTGTGTTATTTATTTTTCGCTGCATAATTAGTTGATTGGTGATTTCTTTGTGCTACCATGCATTTGCATGTTAATTTGAATAATTAATAACACGGCTAATTAATCAATTAATATAATCACAAGGGGTCAATACGTTTTTGGCCTATCAAGAGGTATTAGAGCAAACACACTCTGATTAGGTTTTAATCTTGGCTATGTTGATCCATTGACCCTTGTTTGTCATGGATAGAGGACAGTCATTAATTATACCTCCTTTATTTGATGGCACTAACTATGCATATTGGAAATTATGTATGAGAGCTTTCTTGCAGTCTTTAGATAAGAAGGTGTGGCAAGCTGTAGAGATTGGCTGGACCAAGCCAAAAGAAGCACCGACCGATTAGGATGAAGCCAAGATCAAGGCGGCAAACTTCAATAGCAGAGCGTTGAATGCCTTATTTAGCACAGTCACTAATGAGGAGTTTAAGAAGATATCCTCAACTGAAACTACTAAGGAAGCATGGACCATCCTCCAAACAACCTATGAGGGTACAAAGGCTGTCAAAGATTCAAAGTTTCAGAGACTCACTACAAGCTTTGAAAAGATAAAGATGGAGGAGGATAAGTCGTTCGATGAGTTCTATGCCAAGCTTAAGGACATAGTGAACTCAGCCTTCAATCTTAGGGAAACTATTCTTGAACCCAAGATTGTGAGGAAAGTGCTCAGATCTCTACCCGAGAGATTCCATGCCAAGACTACGACGATCGAGTAATCAAAGGATATTGACAAGATACCTTTGACTGAGCTAGTTGGAAACTTGTAGACCTACGAGCTAGGGTTATTAAGGATCAGCAAGTCGGGTAAAGGCAAAAGCATGGCTTTGAAGGCAAAGAGCAGTGACACAAATCATCTTTTAGATGATGAAGATTCCAAGATAAAGTCCTACATTACTACGCAGTTCAAGAAATTTATGAAGAATGCCAATGGAAGGAGCTTCGACAAGGACCGTAGGCAATCTAGTTCTTCTCAGTTCAAGAGACAAGACAAAGGGAAGAAGGATGCAAAGGATGGTGGTCAGTTCCTATAGGACCTAAATGCTTTGGGTGTTATGGTTTCGGTCACATGAAGCAAGAGTGTCCCACATATCTCAAGAGCATTAGGAAGAGTAAGGCACTTGCTGCAACCTTGAGTGACATTGAGCCTGAAGATGATTCTGACAATGAGGATGACGGAATCTTGAATGCTTTCACTGCTACAGTCAATCCTACTGAAGGGATTGTTGAAGACATGGATGAAGAAGAAGAATTGGTGGATTCTAAGTATGAGAAGATGGACGATCAAGATGATATCCATACAGACTATGAGAAACTATACAAGCTTTTTGAGAAGCATGAGAAACTCTATAGGCTGGCCACCGAGAAACTTAGTGATGTGGAACTTGATCGTGAAGAGCTGTCCACAAAGTTTGATGAGGCTAATCAGACTATTGGAGCACTGAGGTTAGAGAACAGTTTCTTGGCTGAGAATACCAAGAAGCTTGAAGCGAAGCTACTTCAAGTTAGACCTCACTTGGAGAGGACTTCAAGTGCAAAGCTTGATGAGATGCTCAACATTCAGAAATTTTCTTCAGATCGAACAGGTTTAGGGTATGGTATTTTCTCCTCTAATATTGCTTTTACTAGTGCTACTATTTTTGTTCCTCCTGCTAATAATACTGAAATTAAGAACAATGATGTTAAAATTGAATTAGCTAGTGAGAACTTAGATAAGGGTAAATCTATCTTAGGAGCACCCCTAAGCAAGATAAAAAAAATGTTAAAAATCCTAGAGTTAAGAAGGCTAACTCTCAAAAGCCTAAACAGAAGAAGTAGCATCTCTGTCATCATTGTGGAGTTGCCGGTCATATTCGACCAAATTGCTATAAGTGGTTGGCCATTCAACAGAGCAATGGCATGATAGCATCTAGAAGCCAGAATTAGCTTCAATCCTCTCTTGCTCTTCTTGGAGATCTTCTCAAAGCTCTCATGTTCCTTTTAAACTTGAACGGTTTTAATTCTTCCCCTTCACCGCCGGTTCAAGGGTTTAATTAAAGGAAAGGTTCTTCCAAGGTGTTGAAGAAAAAGGACTTCAAGTGATTATATCACTTTCTTCTATCTTCTTGTTTTTGTTTGTTTCATTACTTGTGTGTTTTGCATTTATTTTGACTCAGTCTAGTTTTATGCTTTGCTTTGTTTAACATGTTTTTGTTTGTTTGTTTTCAGTTTTGTTTATTTTGTTTTTGATATAAAAATTGAAAAATCAGAAAAATATAAAAACAATGTGTGTTTTATGTACATTGATACTTGTGTACCTTGGATGGCCATTGAAATAAAGTTTTCTAAATTTTGTATCTTTTGTAGCTTAGATGAGCATCTTTATGCACAACTAAGCAAGTAAGCTTTGTGGCTCTTGTTTGTGATGAGTAAGATTAAGTTATCTCTTGTACTTAACACTCGTATCAATCTTTTTGATGGGAAGACTAGAAAATCCTAAGAGAAATGCATAAATAACCATCTCACCACTATTGCCTGCCAATCATGAAAGACATTTGTATGTTTCGACATAGCAAAAGTGTGATGTCAATGACATTTGTGTGTTCTGGCATAGCAAAATTGGAATGTCAAATATCAATGGGTATTTCTTTTCTTTCTCTTAAATGCCCATGCATGATATTTTAAATAAAACAAAAATATGCAAAGCAAAATAAAAAGCAAAAAGTTCAAAAATACTTTTAAATATGATTGCAAACGTGTATTCTAAGAGATATAGGAGTTATAGGATGTACCTCGAAGGTGATAGTCCCCATCAAACAGTTATGATTGTGTGTGAGTTAAAGTGATTTTCTCATATCTCAAATCATCATAGCATGTATACATTTATGCAATCTTGCGATGTTTTTCACACACAACATGTAATATTCATTGCTACTTTTGATACATGTGCAGGTACAATGTGATTTGGTCATCACAAGGTTTTACATGTGCTAATGTATGCTCACTATACTATATTGACTTGTTTTTAAAATATAAAATTGGTTAGACTTGTTTAGTGTGTGTGTGTGTTTTTGGGATCCATGTGTGTAAAATTCTTGATGAGAGATCATTTTGAGAGCTTAATATGTTGATTGGATCATTGGTTGAGTTGCATGTTGGATTGCATTCTTGTCTGTGCTTTTCACTTCTCGAAAAACTGTTTTTAAAGGTTAGCTCGACACCTCCTCGATACTTGGCTATTTGTCGAGCTTCTCAAGCTTTTTCTTATCGCAATCTCAACAGTTGGTGGATCGATTGAGAAAGCTCCTGCCTCCTCGATAGCTTTTCGATACCTAGCCAATTGATCGAGCTTCAGTTTCATATCTGGTGTTCTGTTCCTCGATACCTTCTCAACACCTGAATCTATCGATGACTATTTTCCTCGACACCTCCCTCGACAGATGGCTCGACACCTCTCGATACCTTCATCTATCAAGCTTTACTGAGGTTCTATTTAAGCTTTCTCATGCGATCCGGTTCTTATTTTCTCGATCTCTTTTGATCTATCCGCACCTGTTCATCTCCCAAACTCTCTTTTCTCACTCAAAACCTTCAATCCATGTGATTTTCGGCCTTTCTTTGCTTCAAATCACTTGGTATGCTCTCTTATATCTTCATTCTTCATGCATTTCACAATTTGAAACCTAAATTTTGGGGTTTTTGAAAAAAAATTTGCGGTTTTTCAAAATTGATGAGTGTTTATTGTAATTTTGGGATGGGTTTTCATTTAAATGTGTTTAAAATCTCATACATTGCATTACATTTGCATTATAATGGTATTTTCATGCATTTAGATGTGTGCAATATGCTTGTGTACTGGTAGGTTTGGATTGGGCTGAGCCGATGATGAAATTTCTTTTGCATGTCACATGTTCATGCATTCCCCATGCATACGTACTCTCTATTCAATATACTTGTTATATTTGAATTGCTTTGGGACTTTTCTGATTGTTTCTCTCCTTCTCCCTCTCTTTCTGTTTACATTAGTTGTGTCTATGGCACCTAAGTGTAAATCTACTCCGGCTCGGAACCCTCTTCTTTTTGGAGCATTTTCATCTTCTGATTTTGCTCCTCTCTCTCTTCGGTTCCGTGATGATGATGCCCATAAGGCATTCTTGGAGAACTTTTCTAGACGAGGTGTTCATTCAGAACACTAAGTCAATTTGGCGAACTTCGCCAACACCGACCTTCTCGATGTCATTCATAGTCGGGGATGGGAGTCACTATGTGACATCCCAGTCACTTGTCCTCTCATGCTTATCCAAGAGTTTTAATCCAACATGCACGGGATTCATCGTTTAGTACCTTTTTTCTTTACTCGCGTTTGAGGTATGCGCATGCCTATCAAACCGTAACTTGTTGCGGATGTGCTTCAAGTTCCTAGGATAGAGTTTCCTGACTATCCTCGTTGTGAGCGTCTGAGGACTGTGTCCAAGGATGAGCTCATATCTGTTTTCTATGAGCACCCTTATGAGTGGGGTGAGCATTAGTTTACACCATGTCGGCCTTTTTCTAAAGGTCCTAGATTCTTGAACGTGGTAATGACTTTTGTACTCCATCCTCTCTCTCACTACAACTCCATTACAGAGCCTCGTGCTCGATTTTTGTTGTCCCTACTTGAGCATCTTACTGTAGATTTCCCTTCTCACTTCATTCTCTCTATTATGTTCATCTAGATTCGGCGTCCCATGATAAGCTCATCTTTCCTTCTGCTATCACGAGGATCTTAAGCCATTTTTCCGTCCCTTTTCTTGTGTCCGACCATTTCACCTTTATGTGTGCCATAGATGCCGTTACCATAAAACGTAGTGAGGCGCAATTTTGGTCGCGACAGGAGTCAGCAACACCTCCCTCTGGTTCGACTCCATCTTATTCGGCACCATCTACATCTGTTCCTTCTTCTTCCATGGGCGATGTGTCACTTGGAGACATCATGGCGCAGCTGCAATGCATGGATGCTCGCCTTGATACACTCTTTACTAAGTTGTATCAGGTGAATGTTCATGTTGGTCGTATTGCATAACGGCAGGTAGCTATGGGTGGTTTTGCTCCTGAGGCTTCTCTTTCACCACCTCCTCCAGTGGCTTTTGATTCTGATGTTGAGGATGATGATGATGGTGATGACGATGATGCTTTGGATGAAGATGATAGATATGCTAGCTCTATTGATGAGATGTCTACTTGACACTCTTACCCTTTGTCACTCGTGACAAAAAGGGGGAGTAGTTTTGGGATATGAGAGTAGTCATTCTTAGGGGGAGAGTTAGTATAGGACATTTTTGTTAGGGGTAGTGTTGATATGAGAGATGTAGTAAGGATATTATGTATCTTTTCTTTTCTTTCGTTTTAGATACATTGATCTTGTACATTAGGTCTTGTGACCATTTTTACACATACATTGTACTTATATTCTTTATATGTGGATGTATGTTTCTTTCACCTATCTTTATATGTGTTGTTTCTTTTCTTTCTTTATACACATGCTTCTTATACTTGTATGCAATCTATTATTTCTGTCTCATACAAAGATGCCTTGATGAGTTTTGTTTAAAGTGTTTCAAAAATACAGGTTGTCAAAGTCTACATGCCATAAACTCTCTTCTTGCAAAGTTTTTCAAGAGTTTTTATTATAATAGATTTTATTGTATTCAACAAGTGAATATGAGTTGAGTGATTTATGACTTCTCTCATATGTTCATTTGTTTGCTATGATTTTGTCACAGATTGATAAAGGGGGAGATTGTTAGGACGTATGTGGTTCACTTGTTACGAACATATGTCATTCTTTTATGTAATTGGCTAATCCTTTGACAAAACGCACTTTGCTTGTAATTGGGTAATTCTAGGTGTTTTTAATACTTCAAAAAACTGTGTTTCAAGATCAAGTGTTGAAGTCATCAAGTCTGTCTAAGAAACAAGCTGAGCAAGTGCAAGTTTATTAAAACTCGATAGCTAGCTCAACAGCTAGCATGTGTCAAGGTTTAGAAAGCTGCTCAAGCCCGTGTGCTTGACACCTGCTCAATAGCTGCTCGACACCTTCTATCTGTCGAGATTTAAGAAAAACAAATTTTTCTGTTCTATTTTCTTGGATCCGTGTTTATGTGTTTGAGCCTTCTTTTTTCCTAACCCTAGACATATAAAATTATTTTTTTAAGGGCCGTCAAAGAGTACACAAGTTACACAAGCATTGAGCAAAGTCTGCTCAAGCAATTTGTGACCGGAGACAAAGTTTCACCCTAGTTCATTTCTTCTGAAAAAGTTGCTATGTATGTGCACCTTTGAGTTTTGTGACCAAGCATCTTCTTGATCTTCAACGTGGATGAACTGAAGAACTTTGCAGCCAACAACTGTTTCTAGTTGGTGACTGAAGTTGCGTACTGAGATCCGTGCATTGGTTAGTCACGTACTTGGGAGGCGTGCATCAAAAGGGAAAATTGTCACTACAAAACAAGTCCAATTGGATAGTGGGGTAAAGGTTCAACTATAGGTTGGTATAAGGTACTGAGATTCCTTTACTTGTAACTGCTTGTTCTGATAATAGTGGAATTTCAAGAGTGGTGACCTGAAAATCACCCGGTGAGATTTTTGCCGTCAGGTTTTCCTTATTCATAAACAAATCACCGTGTTATTTATTTTCCACTGCATAATTAGTTTATTGGTAATTTGTTTGTGTTACCACGTGTTTGCATGTTAATTTGAATAATAAATAACTTGGCTAATTAATCAATTAATTTAATCACAAGGGGTCAATACGTTTTTGGCCTATTATTTCTAAAGTTCTTGGCAAGATAAGCAATCTTTGTAGTAGAGAGCTCATCATCAAATCCACTCACATCAACATCATCAACAGACATAAGAGCTATTAATTTGGATTTACTTGTCTTAGGTAGGTCCAACTCATAGGACTGAAGAGATCCTACAAGTTCATCAACAGGGATGGAGTCCACATCCTTGCTTTCAATGATGGCAGTCACTTTGGGTCTAAAGTCCTTAGTCAAAGATCTAAGAATCTTTCTAACAATTTTAGGTTGATCATAGATTTCACCTAAATTATAAGCAGAGTTAACAATATCATTCAGTTTAGCATAGAATTCATCAAAACTTTCATCATCAGACATTCTAATACTTTCAAACCAAGTAGTTAACTGCTGCAGTTTGTTAATTTTAACTACTTTTGTGCCTTCATGCACAATTTGAAGAATATTCCACATAGTATGAGCAACCTCAACATTAGAGATTCTCTTAAATTCCTCCATAGAAACAACATTAAAAATATCATTCATGGCTTTGCTATTAAAAGCGGTTGCTTCTTTCTGAGAAGTTTGCCACTCACTAGCAGGAGTAGTGGGCTTCTCCCATCTGTATTCAATGGAATTTCAAAATCTCTCATTAATAGATTTCAAGAATGCTTTCATCCTTACTTTCCAATAAGCATAATTACTCCCATCAAAATGGGGTGGGATAACAAGAGAGTGACCGTGTTCCATAACAACAGGGGTCAAGGATCAACGCTTAGTTCAAATGATCTAAATAATAGAGCTAACCCGCTCTTATACCACTTATGCATTTTTAAACCCCTTAAACACAACTAGATTAACCTAGTTATTTAGCCAAGTGATTAACTTATGTAAATTATGTAGATCTAGGTTAACACATATAAATCATATCATTGAACAAAGCGAAAAATAAATAACACAACAATATGATAACCCAGGAAAACCAAACCGGTAAAAAACCTTGGGAGGATTTAACCTAGCTATCCTCAAGGTAAAACAAATCCACTATGAAAGAATTGAAGTTTACACAATAGGGACTTAGACCACTAACATCCTATTGCTACCTCGAGTAGGAAACTTACTATCACGATCACGTGATAGCTTTGAGTCCACAAACTACTTCTTTTTTGGATTCACAACAACCACAAGTACTGCCACTTGTGTTTTCTTTAAGCTTTAAGTGGCAACTGAATCGATCATTAAGCTCTTGACATAATCTTGATTCTTGATAACCCTAAGTATATGTGAAGGCAAACACCTTGAGATCTCACAAGAGATTCACATACAAAGCATAAAAACAACCACTACAAAATGTGGCTAGGGTTTTTCCTTTTATACTTAAGGCGAAACAAAAAACCCTCCACATCATATAGGCTAGGGCTGAGTTGGAAAATTCTGCAAAAAATCAATCTGCACGAGCTTCAATCGATTGAGCTAGGCAGATTTACATAGTAAATCCTGCAGTACACAAGATTCCAACTTTGCATATAAACACACAGTGAGCAAGTCTAAAACAAGACAAAATGTTTTGATCATGGTTTGCCAACATAACAAAATGAAGTTCTAATACATTTAAACCTAAAGTCTAAAAACCCAACATAAGTAGTAGGCTGTTATTAGTGAGCAAAAAAGTAATTTCATTATCAAGATTAGATTAGAACCAATAACAATTTACCACCTATGTTTTGTTATGAAACTGTTGTGAAAAATATTTTGGATGTAGCACTTTTTTTGCATAATAACTTTATTTTTAGTTGTGATTGTTTCTAATATGATATTTATATTATTTTATTTTGACCTATAAGAAATTAACACCTCAAAAATTGTGAAAATATAATGGCAATTTGCTATGTTAATATTTTATTACTTTGTGAAGCATTGCAAATCAAACAAACCAAAAATAGTGATGCAAAACAACTGTAACTTTACGCATTTAAAGAAAAAAAAAAGTGGTTGGTGAAACAGTGCAAGTTGAACAAACCAAAAATATTGTAGATTCAAGGCATTCGCTCTTTTTATATATAGAGAATATAATATAAAAAAAAAAAAAAAAAAACAAATTGGTGTACTTAAGAAGAAAAAAATCCATCTCACTAGATTGGCCAAATGCCTTGAATAAGTATGAAAGGCTTTTTAGTAGCATTAGAATGAGTCCAAAACTTGACTAAACCAAAACACTATTCCTAGGCCTATTGGCACTTTTAATATTTTATTTTGACTTATAAAGAACTGCTTGCCTCGCAGTTTTAAAAATATTGTGACGACAACAACATGTCTTAAAATTTTCACAAAAAAAATGTAATATCCACGATATTTTCATAACAAATTATAAGTAGTAAGTTGTTATTGGTGAGCAAAAAAAGTAATTTCACTAGCAAGTTTAGATTAGAACCAATAACAATTTACCACTTATTGTTTTTTATGAAGTTGTTGTGAAAAATGTTTTGGATATAGCACTTTTTTTGCATAATAACTTTATTTTTAGTTGTGATTGTTTCCAATATGATATTTTATTATTTTGGACAAACTAAAAATTCTATAACTTCAAGCTATTTGCTCTTTTTATATATAGCTAATATAATATAAAACAAACAAAAAACAAATTGGTGTACTTGAGAAGAAAAAAAATTCCATCTCACCAGATTGGCCAAATGCCTTGAATAAGTATGAAAAATTCCACCCACTACAAAAAAAAAAAAAAAAAAAAAAAATCAATAGTATTTTCGGATTAGAAGAATTAATATGTTTCATGGGCATTTATATAACTCATTGAAATTCAATCCACTATCCCAAAAAAAAAAAAAAGTTTCATTAAAATTCCACCCAATTAAAAAAAAAAAAAAACGGTCAATAGTATTTTCGGGTTAGAAAAATTAATCTGTTTCATGGAATTTATATAACTCATTCAAATTCAACCCACTATAAAAAAAAAAAAAAGTTTCATTAAAATTCCACCCACTCCCAAAAAAAAAAAAGTCAGCAGTATTTTCGGGTTAGAGAAATTAATCTATTTCATGGGCATTTATATAACTCATTCAACGCACTTAGTTGCATCTCCAGGATTTATTTTTAGGGGGGTCAGTAAAAGGATGCATTTTGGGTATTAAAAAAAAAAAAAGTGAATTTTGCTATCTACGTGATTTTTTTATTACAAAATATTTCATAGTACGTATTTGTAAAAAAATAAAAGATGAGAAGTGTTACATTTACAATATTTTCACAACACTTTTCTAACAAATTTTAGGTTATAAGTTGTTATTAGTTCTAATTTAAATTCACTACTGAAATTACCTTTTTTCTCATCTAGTAACAATCTGCCACTTAGGCTTTATTATGAGTGTATTATGAACATAGCGTTTCTCATATAAAATAAACTATAAATTCATTGCATACTATTTATTAATATGATGAAGATAATAATTATTGTTGTTAAAATTAATCTTGGAAATCATCTATTGTTTTTAAATACAATCAACATATGAATTATTGTTGTTAAGTGAGCTCCAAGTGAGATCGAAATACAAGAAAATTTTATGTATTAGTTTATTTCAAATTTGTTAAGATCTAATTTTTTTTTTTTTTTTTAGATTTTAGATGAACAAATTTATACTTTTTTTGTTAGGCTTACTATTTTTTCCTCCATATTTTACATCAAATTAGTGTTTTGTGTGTGTGTGTGTGTGTTTGAAAAGACCAAGATATTGTCAAGATGATCATATTAAAATTCATTTCAACTAGGCTTAAAAAAAATTTAAGTCTAGGGGGTTCAAAATTTATTTTAGGAGGGTCAAATAAAAAAAAATAAAAAATTATATACACATACATACATACATACATACATATATATATATATATATATTTGGCCCAAAACCTAGCGCCGCCCATGAACCCACTATATATATAATATAAAAAAAAAAAACAAAAAGTTTCATTAAAATTCCACCCACTTGGGGAAAAAAACAAAAAGGTTTCATTAAAAATCCGGCCACTAACTACAAAAAAAAGAGTCAATAGTATTTTCGGATTAGAAAAATTAATATGTTTCATGGGTGTTTATGTAACTCATTGGGAAAGACTGAGGTACAATACTTAGGTGCTGTTTCTTAGATTTCTTTATTAAAATTCTGTCATATGGATTATTTTTCATGGGATGGAGGTGTTTTTTTTTTTTTTTTTTTTTTTTTTTTTTTACAATTGTGCTACAGTGCAGTTCCAAAGGCAGAATTGCACCATAGCAGTATTGCAAATTTTTTTGTAATATTTGCTTTTTACAAGTCCGGATGTGGGGGCTTTTTGGGCCTTTATGCTAAATTTTGCCTATATATAGCATATGACATTCTCAATGTGAATGCTCTTAAAAAGATTAATGTCTGTTTTACAGACATTTATATAACTATTAAAACTCTAACCACTACGAAAAAAAAAAAAAAAGGACATGTTGGTTCTTGTGCCTTAAATTTGTCCATTTAATGTTAGGATTCTAGATATACTTTTCTTGTAAGGTTGCATAAATGTCTGTTTCACGGGCATTTATATAACTATTAAAACTCTAACCACTACCAAAAAACAGGATATATTGGTTCTTGTGCCTTGAATTTGTCCACTTAATGTCATGATTCTAGATATACTTTTATTGTAAGGCCACATATATTGGTTTGTATATGAAGGCTAGCTGGTTTGCTTTGTTGAACTATCACTACAAAAAATAAGCTTATTTGTGATGGTCAAAGTTCGTTGCAAAAGCACAAAAAGCCGTCACAAATTCATATTACCGACGGCAAAAAGCCGTTGACGTCCGTCGGCAAAAGCCTTGTCAGTAATACTAAATTGCCGACAAGGCCATCGCTAACACTTATTTTCGACAACAAAACTCCGTCGTAAGTACTTAATAATTGCCATCACAAATTCAACTTCATACGAGAAAGTTGGACCAAATACAATTTGCGATGAACTAAGGTCGTCATTAATGTATTTTTTTTGACAACTAAAAGTCATCATAAATACTTGCCTTGTCGTCGAAAATAGAACTTCAAACGAGTAAGTTGGATGACCAAATACCTTTTGCGACAAACAATGACCGTCATTAATGTATTTTTTCGATGACTAAAAGCCATCGTAAATACCTAGTTTTTCATCGAAAATATAACATCAATCCAACCAATTACTTTTTTTTGACGAACTTTAACCGTTATTAAAAACCATTTATCTCATCACTAATACATTATTTGCAAAAAAATAGCTCCGTCGAATTATGATATTTGAAAATATCAAATATTTTTGTATATAGAATAATTAATATATAAATTACAAACACAAATCCATAATTGTTCATAAAAGTTTCTCCATTCAAATAACAAACACAAATCCATAATTGTTCAAAAATAATAAGTGCATTAAAAATGAAAATATTAAAAGGTCTACAAAATAGCATGTTGTTCAATAATACATGAAGGCTATATTATATCATTTACTAAACTTGAAAGTATAAATATTGGAAGATCAATTATCATCTGAGTCAGTGTCGTCCTTCATCTAAGAGTCATCTTCCTCCTTAGTCATCTTGTGTCATTATTTACATTGTGATCACCTCCTCCATCATTGGTCTGCAACATTTTAAATTAAATTGAATAAATATATAAGAATCTTGTCGTGCTCTAGTTAATGAGAACTTCAAAGAATACATCTGCCAACAATAACCATATTAATAGTACATCCCCATCACCCTTAAAAATATATCCATCACAACAACAAGTCACATGAAATCACATATGTACTAACAATTGCAATTAATTGAAAATTATAATGAGCAAATTTATCACTTATTTCGACAACCTAAATAAAATAGCAAAAAAAAAAAAAATTTAATGTTGATTATACAGAGAAAATATATCTGTAGTAGTTGCTTGCATATAATTAAAACCCATCGATTTCAAAATATTTTTTTATAATAAAAGGTATCACCTCTTTCAATTGACTGATTGTTCCCTCCAATAACCATTTATCATATCATAAGTTTATAGAAAATATTGGAAAAAAGTTTAGAATTTTAGTATTTTCCATTTTTAATATAAATATAAATAAAATAATATAACTTTAGAGATTGTTAAAGTTAATAAGCCTTCTATATTATGTGTGTGTGTGTGTGTGTGTGTGAACTAAAAGACTAAATCACAAATTAAATAAAGCACTATTATCAAGTGAAAAATGCTTTCCAAGAATCAACAGATTGGTTGAGTTCACCAATACACACAAACATTACACAATGAGCTACTACCAAACTATCAAGAACTTTGCCTAAAATACTAGATGATATATTATGAAAGAGGTTATCTAAACCAAACCCAAAATTTAGATAAATGAAATAAACAAGCAAATACATTTACTAAACCACAATACATTAACAAAAAAAAAAAAACAAAAAAAAAAAAAAATCAAAAGATAAGGATCTAAGAAGACTAACCTTTGGGTTTGATTATGATTGGGAGAAAGAGATAGAGAATGAACAATAGATGGAGATAAGGGTTTTTTTTTTTTTTTTTTTCTTAGTGAAATTGGAGTGTTAAATTTAGTGAGGAGGCAAGGGAGGGCGGGGGATTAAAAAAAAAAAAAAGTGGGGGCGCTTGTTTTTTAGTGAAAGGGAGAGGGAGAGTGCTAGGAAGCTAGGGTTTTGTCTTTTCCTCCTCTCTTTTTTTTTTTTTTTTTTTTTTTTTTTTTTTTTTTTTTTTAACTAAAAGATAAAAATGATATTGTGGGGTTTTCTTTTTTATAAAAAAAAAAATAATAATAATAATAATAATAAGGCATGGCTGGGTTTGTTTTAAATCAATGTAACTTTATTTATTTATTTATTTATTTTTATAACAAAACTATGTATTTCATTTATGACAACCATGCCACTTTTTTTTGTTGTTGTTGTCACTTTGAAATATCACTTTTTATTAATTATTATAATTAATAAAAGATAGAAACACTATGAAATCTCACTTCTTGCAAATTTTTTTTTTTTAACATCAAGTTTTCTTTTTTTTTAATATCTCAATTTAAAATAGGAAAGAGAGATGAGAGACATTCTTCACATTGGCCAAAGCTTGAATGTGAATGTGACTTGTGGATGATTTAAGAAATGAAGATGTGGATGTAGTGAAGGGATTACTTACTATGTACCCATAATTTTTCACTTTTCCAATGGGTCATAGACCCAAGTCACCCAACTTCAATGTTAACCATGTTTGACCAAATATTGACCAATTTTGACTACTAATTTTTCGCAATCCGACCGTCTGATTTTTGTCATACTTTACAAACACCAATATATCACCACATTCTTCCAATCCAACGGTTAGATTTTGGATTTAAGTCTATAACATTATGGACATGTGTCATTGTACCAACACATCAAAAAATTTTGATTGGTCATGTTCTCACAATCCAACCGTTTGATTGAACTCAAAGTTTATTAAAACAAATATTTTATCACACTCTTTCAATCCAATGGTCAAATTTTAAATCTAATTATGGCATAAGATGGAAGCGTGTTGTTGTATCCATCTATTATGAAACTTCAATCACTAAAAATATTCAATACTCTTTCAAGAGAGTTATATACTACATAAACATCACTAAGAATTGAGAAAATGATCTAAAAAACACAACCCAAAATCTACAAAATGATCATAATGGATTTGTATGTGACTTTTGACTACCTTATTTTGCTATTTTAAAACTTGAAACTGATAAAAACATGAAAATCAAAAAAACCTTAAAACACTGACTAATACCCAAAACCCACTTAAAACCTCCTTGATCAACCTAATTTGATCAAATCTAGTGGTCCTGGAACCAACTTTGAAGTTTGACCAAAGATTGAACAAGTTTAAAAGACTTTGACGAATTTTTGTAAGATTTGATTACTCTATTCTCACAATCTAACCGTCTGATTGTCACTGTAATTTACAAACACAAATATTTCACCACATTCTTCCAATCCAACGGTCAAATTTTGGATCTCTATCTGGTTGCATGATGGACACATATTGTTGTACCCACCTAATGAGAAACTTTGATTAACCCTGTTGACACAATCTGACCATCCAAAATTGTTGAAATACACCATCAAAGCTAGGAGATGACCGAAATACCCATAAACTTCTAAAATAACCAAAACACAACCCAAAACCTACAAAATGACCAAAGTGCCCCTCAAAGCTTTAAGATGATCAAAATACCATTTACCTCTAAAATGACCAAAATAGCCCTTAAGTACTTGGAGGGTCTTGAAAGATGTTTTTTGCAGCTTTTAAAATTAAGAAAAATTTCTAGATCTTTAAGAAAAAATTGAGAAAAATTCACCGTTCAAAGAAAATAACCATTTTTTATGGCCATATGTATGTTGGAAATCACCTTTATTGTGACGGATTTACCTTACCGTCACTAATACTTTCTTTTCTTAAGAAAATTTTAACTATTAACGACAACCAACATGTTCGTTGCAAATAACAAATGCGAGATATAGTGATGGGAAAAAAAAAACGTTAAACACATGAAAAATAAGGGCATGAATTCCCCCTTTGAAAAAAATTACCATTGTCAATGGCTTAGGTCCATCGCAAATCTTATTTATTGCGAGGGATCCAAGTCCATCACTAATACATTCTTTCTTTTAAAAAAAATTAACTATTTATGATAGTCAACATGTTCGTCACAAATACAAACTCAATTAGAAAAATAAAAAATAATAATTGTGATGGATAAATGTCATCACAAATGTGAAAATTAAGAGGGGAATTTTCCCTCCAAAATATTTTACCATTTTCAATGGCTTTATGTCTATCGCTAATATTCTCTTTTATATTTACGATAGAAGAATGTTTGTCACAAATACTAACACCATAAAAAAAATATTTTTGGTATTTTCGACGCGTGAAAGCCGTCACAAGTGTTAATAGTTCCGACGGTTTTTCTTCAATCGTCGTAAATAATACTTTATTAGCGACGAATATTTTTATTCTGTCACAAAAAGTAAGGCGGGAACACTTTCCTCCAAAAAAAAAATCATATTTTCGACAAAAATAATAAGCATTTTCGACAGACTTATTTTGCCGTCACAAATGTTTTAATATTTGACGAGTAATTGTTGACAAAAGAGACTTGCCGTTGAAAAAGCTAGTTTTTCCAACGGCTTTTTGTAGTCATCGAAAAAGTTTCGTCGCAAATGGCAATCTTTTTTGTAGTGTATAGACACCCAAAAATGGTTGTGCAAGTGGAGATGGGAATTACTTTATTACTTCACAACATCAAACCCTTGATTCAAGGGAAAATAGAGAGGGGGGAAAAAATGAATGGGAAGAGAGGGACAAGAGAGGGGGAGGGATTGAATGAGTGAATTGAAAAAGAAAAAAAAGAAAAAAAGCTAGAGAGAGGAGATGAGAGTATGACCGGCAAGAGAGAGGGAGGGATTGATAAAGTAAAAACCGATTTTTTTTTTTTTTTTTTTTTTTTTTTTTTTTTTTTTTTTTTACAATTGTGCTATAGTGCAGTTCTAAAGGCAGAATTTCACTATAGTAATGCAAATTTTTTTTGCAATATTTGCTTTTTACAAGTCCTGATGTAGGGATTTTTTTGGGCCTTTATGCTAAATTTTGCCTATATATATCATATGACATTCTCAACGTGAATGCTCTTAAAAAAATTAATGTCTGTTTCACAGGCATTTATATAACTATTAAAACTCTAACCACTACGAAAAAAAAAAGGACATGTTGGTTCTTGTGCCTTAAATTTGTCCACTTAATGTTAGGATTCTGGATATACTTTTCTTGTAAGGTTGCATAAATGTCTGTTTCACGGGCATTTATATAACTATTAAAACTCTAACCACTACCAAAAAAAAGGATATGTTGGTTCTTGTGCCTTGAATTTGTCCACTTAATGTCAGGATTCTAGATATACTTTTCTTGTAAGGCTACATATATTGGTTTGTATATGAAGGCTAGCTGGTTTGCTTTGTTGAACTATAGACATCCATAAATGGTTGTGCAAGTGGTAATTCGAATTACTTTCTTACTTCACCACATCAAACCCTTGATTCAAGGGAAAATAGAGAGGGGGAAAAAAAGGAATGGGAAGAGAGGGATGAGAGAGTGGGAGGGATTGAATGAGCGAACAGAAAAAGAAAAAAAAAAGAAAAAAAGCTAGAGAGAGGAGATGAGAGTATGACCAGCAAGAGATAGAGAGAGAGGAATTGATAAAGTGAAAATCGAATATATATATATATATATATTTTTTTTTTTTTTTTTTTACAATTGTGCTACAGTGCAGTTCCAAAGGCAGAATTGTACAATAGCAGTATTGCAAATTCTTTTGCAATATTTGCTTTTTACAAGTCTGGATGTGGGGGATTTTTGGGCCTTTATGCTAAATTTTTCCTATATATAACATATGACATTCTCAATGTGAATGCTCTTAAAAAAATTAATGTCTATTTCACAGAAATTTATATAACTATTAAAACTCTAACCACTACGAAAAAAAAAAAAGGATTTGTTGGTTCTTGTGCCTTAAATTTGTCCATTTAATGTTAGGATTCTGGATATACATTTCTTGTAAGGTTGCATAAATGTCTGTTTCACGGGCATTTATATAACTATTAAAACTCTAACCACTACAAAAAAAAAGGATACGTTGGTTCTTGTGCCTTGAATTTGTCCACTTAATGTTAGGATTCTATATATACTTTTCTTGTAAGGCTACATATATTGGTTTGTATATGAAGGCTAGCTGGTTTGCTTTGTTGAACTATGGACACCTATAAATGGTTGTGCAAGTGGTAATGCGAATTACTTTCTTACTTCACCACATCAAACCCTTGATTCAAGGGAAAATAGAGAGGGGGGAAAAATGAATGGGAAGAGAGGGACGAGAATGGGGGAGGGATTGAATGAGTGAACTGAAAAAGAAAAAAAAAGAAAAAAAGCTAGGGAGAGGAGATGAGAGTATGACCGGCAAGAGAGAGAGGAATTGATAAAGTGAAAACCGAATAAAATATATATATATATATATATATATTTTTTTTTTTACTATTGTGCTACAATGCAGTTCTAAAGGCAGAATTGCACTATAGCAGTATTGCAAATTTTTTTGCAATATTTGCTTTTTACAAGTCCGAATGTGGGGGTTTTTTGGGCCTTTATGCTAAATTTTGCCTATATATAGCATATGACATTCTCAATGTGAATGCTCTTAAAAAAATTAATGTCTGTTTCACAGGCATTTATATAACTATTAAAACTCTAACCACTACGAAAAAAAAAAAGGACATGTTGGTTCTTGTGCCTTAAATTTGTCCACTTAAGGATATACTTTTCTTGTAAGGTTGCATAAATGTCTGTTTCACAGGCATTTATATAACTATTAAAACTCTAACCACTACCAAAAAAAAGGATATGTTGGTTCTTGTGCCTTGAATTTGTCCACTTAATGTCAGGATTCTAGATATACTTTTCTTGTAAGGCTCCATATATTGGTTTGTATATGAAGGCTAGCTGGTTTGCTTTGTTGAACTATAGACACCCAGAAATGGTTGTGCAAGTGGTAATGGGAATTGCTTTCTTACTTCACCACATCAAACCCTTGATTCAAGGGAAAATAGAGAGGGTGGACAAAAATGAATGGGAAGAGAGGGACGAGAGAGGGGGAGGGATTGAATGAGTGAACTGAAAAGGAAAAAAAAAGAAAAAAAGCTAGAGAGAGGAGATGAGAGTATGACCGGCAAGAGAGAGAGATGAATTGATAAAGTGAAAACCGAATAAAATATATATATATATATATATATTTTTTTTTTACTATTGTGCTACAATGCAGTTCTAAAGGCAGAATTGCACTATAGCATTATTGCAAAATTTTTTGCAATATTTGCTTTTTAGAAGTCCAAATGTGGGGGTTTTTTGGGCCTTTATGCTAAATTTTGCCTACATATAGCATATGACATTCTCAATGTGAATGCTCTTAAAAAAATTAATGTCTGTTTCACGGGCATTTATATAACTATTAAAACTCTAACCACTACGGAAAAAAAAAGGACATGTTGGTTCTTGTGCCTTAAATTTGTCCACTTAAGGATATACTTTTCTTGTAAGGTTGCATAAATGTTTGTTTCACGGGCATTTATATAACTATTAAAACTCTAAGTACTACAAAAAAAAAAAAAAATGGATATGTTGGTTCTTGTGCCTTGAATTTGTCCACTTAATGTCAGGATTCTAGATATACTTTTCTTGTAAGGCTACATCTATTGGTTTGTTTATGAAGGCTAGCTGGTTTGCTTTGTTGAACTATAGACACCCAGAAATGGTTGTGCAAGTGGTAATGGGAATTACTTTCTTACTTCACCACATCAAACTCTTGATTCAAGGGAAAATAGGGAGGGGGGACAAAATGAATGGGAAGAGAGGGGCGAGAGAGGGGGAGGGATTGAATGAGTGAACTGAAAAAGAAAAAAAAGAAAAAAAGCTAGAGAGAGGAGATGAGAGTATGACCGGCAAGAGAGAGAGAGGAATTGTTAAAGTGAAAACCGAATAAAAAATATATATATATATATATATATATTTTACTATTGTGCTACAGTGTAGTTCTAAAGGCAGAATTGCACTATAGCATTATTGCAAAATTTTTTGCAAAATTTTCTTTTTACAAGTCCGGATGTGGGGGTTTTTTGGGTCTTTATGCTAAATTTTGCCTATATATAGCATATGACATTCTCAATATGAATGCTCTTAAAAAAATTAATGTCTGTTTCACAGGCATTTATATAACTTTTAAAACTCTAACCACTACGAAAAAAAAATGGGCATGTTGGTTCTTGTACCTTAAATTTGTCCACTTAATGTTAGGATTCTGGATATACTTTTCTTGTAAGGTTGCATAAATGTCTATTTCACGGGCATTTGTATAACTATTAAAGCTCTAACCACTACGAAAAAAAAAAGGATATGTTGGTTCTTGTGCCTTGAATTTGTCCACTTAACGTTAGGATTCTGGATATACTTTTCTTGTAAGGTTGCATATATTGGTTTATAAAAAATACTAATAAGTGCCCTTAGGAGATTTGTTAAAAATTTATTTTAGGAAAGTTTTTATAGTCACTTTTATAAGAAACGAAAAAAGCTGTTAAAATATTAATTATTTTTTTTTTTAATAAAAATATTCTTTAATTGAATTATTAACTAATGCCCCTAAGGTAGTTGTTAGTATGACCATTATTGGTTTATATATGAAGGCTAGGTTGCTTTGTTGAACTATAGACACCCAGAAATGGCTGTGCAAGTGGTAATCCGAATTACTTTCTTACTTCTACTGACCAGCTATGAGTTAGCAGAAGCTGCAGCACCTATAGCAAAACCCAATTGTTCTGATAGCTGTGGAGATATTTTCGTTCCATACCCGTTTGGAAAGACTACCGATTGTTACTTGAATGACTGGTTCAAAATTGTTTGCAATGAAACTGGTGGCTCTCTTAAAGCATTCCTACCCAGCATTGGCATGGAGGTCCTGGAAATCAATATTACTGATCCATATAATAATAATTATTTTTGGAATGATCCGGGACTCATTCGAGTCAACATGCCAATTATTTCTTCCAACTGTAAGAATGGGAGTTCCAGACATATTGGTGGTGTGAATATCTCTGGTAGTCCTTTTTTCTTCTCATCTTATCGGGATAGTTTCATTTCAGTTGGTTGCGACAACTTGGCCATAATGATCGGCATCAATCCTATGGTGGTGGTTGGATGCAAATCAAATTGCGTTGATAAAAGCATGATAGACGACAGCGAATTTGAGTACTGCTCAGGTTTCAACTGCTGCATGACCGCAATCCCTTCTAGGAAGAGTAAGACTGGGATTCAAGTATTTAATGCAAGTTTCCAAACCGGTGAAGAATGCAAATTTGCCTTCCTTGCAGATGATAAATGGTTGAATTCAATAGAAAAAGATCTCTCTTACTATGTGCAGTTTTTGGAATACGTTCCTGTGGTGCTGGAGTGGACAGCATCTGAGTTTATTACCGTGGATTCAAACGAGCTGAGAAGACGGAACTCAGAAGGGTATCCTACACTTTACGGGGCCCAATATTATTATTGCCTTAAAGGATACCAAGGAAATTCTTATCTTTCCACGGGATGTCGAGGTAAACTGAAGTTACCAACAAGCTTTCATTTTCTAGCATATTCGTCTAGCTTTCACTACTTTAATTCACTCATTTTATTTTGTTTTATTTATTTATTTGTAAATATATGAATGAAATGAAATTTCGTTTCATGCTCATTTGAAAAGTACTTAGCACTACTGCACGCTTTTGGTACAATAGTCGTTCCATAAGTATAAGTATTTGTGAGGTGTAGGGAAAAAGAGTTGGAGTTCAAGTTTCTAGAAGGAAGTTTCACACACACATATACTTAAATTAAGTTATAGTAGAATTTTTATCTTGTATAATAAATAAAATAAAAAGAACTTAGCAAACATATTTTTCAAACTCAATTTAGATGTTCCATTATATTTAATGGACTTTTATAACTAAAAATGAAATAATATCACGAAAATGTATTTAATATTTTTTTTAAAATTTATGAAATATATATTTACTCAAAAATAAAACTCATTGAACAATAAAGGTATAATTCATATAACAAACGGAAGTTAATAGTCTATATATATTAGATCTCATCTCATAGCTTGAAAATTTGAACAAACCTTTTTTTATTCCCACTTGTCAGTTACGATAAGTTACATATAACTCTTGGAATGTTGTCACATGACATACTTCATTGTTAATTATATTTTCTAAAATTTTGTGTGGGGTTTTAATTTTCTCTCCAATTATTAATTGATCAATATTGCATTTGTTCTTCTTTGGCTGCAAGTAGATTGTACTTCTTTATTTCTTTAAGAATTAACTTACATGAACTATTGGTATTTAGTTGTGTTATATGAATTTCCAAATCATATAGGCAATGTGGAAAAAAAATATTGGCTTCTTGAAAGTCACACATGGAGGCTTTAAAAACAAAAGAAAAGAAAATCACATGTGGCATTAAGCAATAGAAACTTAGTTACAAAGATATAAATTTGTGCAAAAGTACCTAAGACAAATTTTAATAATCCTAAAATTTAAATTTTTATTAAATACAAACAAAGAAAATGAATTTATTTATTTTTTCAAAATTTTTTTTTTTAAAGCGTGCCATGTAGTTCTTCTTCTGTTTAATGCATTATTATCCTTTCTACCAAATATATATATATATATATATATCATTAGAACCATACATTTGGATTCATGGACATATTTGTAAATCATAATAATTTAATTTTTACTTCTCAAAAAAAAAAATTAATTTTTTAGTAGAGTCATAATAATTTGAGAATGGGTATCCGCCCATGACCCACGCTATGACATGTTTAGGAGATTAAATTGCCATTATTATTTCATATTATAGTACGAAATAAATAATAATAGCATACTAGGAGATTCAAATGACAATGGAAAGAGTTTTGACATCTATCATTATCGTATGCTTTCACAAAATGACATGCATGTGTCATTATTGTATTCATCATCTGTTTATATATATATATATATATATATACCTTGTGTTCAATGTATTGATGCATTAGACATGTTAAAATACGGACATTTGTCTATATCCTAACGAGTAGATAAATAGTCATTTGAATTATATTTTACTTGTGAATCCTTAGCTTTAAGAAGAAATGATTTGAGAAAGAACCATATGTCATCATTGCATGTATCCAATTGTGAGAATTCAAATTTTAATATATATACACACACATATATATATATATATAAAATAGATAGATTTTTTTTTTTTTGCTAAACATTAAACATAATATAATAAAAAGATTAAAGGCCCACATTAATCATTCATTTTGGGAAAGTTTTTATGGGAAATTGAAAAAACTGTCAAAACAATTAATTACTTTTTTGTTTTTCCATAAAAAATTTCTTAAAATAATTATAATGCATGCTCTAAGGGCACACATTAGTAAGTCTCAAAGATAAATAGTCTATCGTAGCCTTTTCAAGAAGAAGGAAAAAAAGAAAAAAGAAAAAGTCATAGTCATAGACATGGTCTACGTACTATGTAAGTACGTAGTATGTACATGCGCGTTGGGGCACCGTGTATATATTTAATATATTATAATATAACATGTGTCTTTAATTTTTTTTTCTCTTCTTTTAAACGGGACATTATTAATTTTAATTAAGATTGCATTTGGTAAGACTATTGCAAGTAGTATGAATCTGGATAAATTAAATAAATAAATTTTGATTGAACATATTCTTATGAAAAATAACATTTGGTATGATATGTTGAAATTGCTACAAAAACAAATAAATATACTAAATGCAATTACGTTTGATGATTATGTCATGAAGATTTTGGGTTGTTTGAATTGAGGGGGAGAAAGGGGAAGCGGAGGGAAGTAGAGTAGAATTGATTGAAAATAAGCTAATTTTGGACAAACTCTAACCAACTCGACTCTACTTTTTTTCAATACAAATGGACCATTAGTGAAGTAGAAACCAAAAAAAAAAAAAAAAAATTTAAAAATGAATGGAGGCTAAGATGATGTCCAAGATCTATGATCGATCTTTAAAATAGAAAGATCCATTTCACAATAATTTTTTTTTTTTTAAATCTAAAAATACACAGTGTCACTTTATATATAAAATTATATTCAAGAATGATACGTGATTTTAAATAACACACATAAATATATATATATATATTCTCCTTTTAAAATTGTTAGTTCTCTATATTCTTAGCAAATATATATATATATATATATATTTCTCTATTCAATTTTAGGATGTACCAAAATGATTTTTTTTTTTAAAAGAAAAAAGAAAGACCAATAAATTATTTTTCTAACTTAACTTTTACTTTATTTATTTATTTATTATTATTTTTGGCATACTAGAGGACCGTTCAAGTAGTTGACATATTAAATAATTACTATTAGGGTGAATTACACATACCACTTTTATTTTGCGACACTAACCTTTCTTATAGTTTACTTTATAAAACATTTACCTCACCGTGATTTCTTTATTCGCTATTTTCCCTATTAACGAAATTTGATTATGTAATAAGTGGAAAAATCAATACAAACAATGGCTAAGCTAGGATTTGGCTTTAGGGAGAGTTAAATTCATTTGTTTATATTAAATAATATATATATATATATATTATACAAGATAGAAATTCTACTCTAACTTAACTAAGTATATATGTGTGTAAAACTTCTTTTTGAAGACTTGAACTCTAATTCATCCCACAAAAACTTTATACTTATAAAGTAATCATCATAGCAATGGTACACGGTGGTTAGATGATTTTTTTGAAAGAAAACTCATTAAGCATTTGTATATTCATTATATGTATATTAGGCTAAAATGCAAAACTGACCCTCTAAGTTTCAGCTTTTGTCATTTTAGTCCTCTAAGTTTCAGTTTTGTCATTGTAGTCCTCTAAGTTTCAATCAATTTAGTCCTATGTTACCCTTCAGTTAAGTGCTGTTGTTAACTAAACCAAAACTACGTCGTTTTGATTTTTTTTTTTTTTTTTTTTAGCTTCTTAATTTTACTAAAATACTTTAACTAAAAAAAAAAAAAAAGAATCTAATTGGAATGACGTTGTTCCCCTGCCTTTGAAAACCAAAAACATCGCTGATATTAAATATATCACCGATACATTCTCACACGGAGAGTAATCATTGAATGACATCCCAAAAACCAAAACCAAAACTGCATAATTAAACCAAAACAATCACCGATAATTAAACCAAAACTGCATAATCACCGATATTAAACATCACCGATATTAAACCAAAACCATTTAATTAATTTTATAGATTTATTTGAAAACCAAAAACATCACCGATACCCTATCCCAAACAACTCAACTAGCTAAGAAATTAACATATATATGACCACCACCACCACGACGATGATCAAGATGACAAAGGAGTTGAAGATGACTCCATGGCGTCCTCCGCCTCTGCCGTCGCCTCTGCCATTCGCAAAGCTTCCAAGACCCCCATAGACTTCGTCTTGAGATCGAAAAGGACAACACCAATAGAAGCCGCTGCATCGTCCTCCCTAACCTCAATTTTCAACGCCTCTGTATCGAGCAACTTCATCTCTTCCGCCGAGTCGTCCATCCCCACGCTCTTCTCTCTCAGTCTAGATCTCGCAGTCTCTCTCTCTCTCCCCCCCTTTTTCTCTCCCCCAAAATTTCTTAGCTAGTCAGATTGTTAGGGATAGCCGGATAAGATATTGGTGATGTTTTTGATTTTCAGAGGCAAGGGAACATCGTCGTTCCCTTTATATATATATATATATATATTTGGGTGATTAAAGTATTTTAGTAAAATTAAGAAATTAAAAAAAAAAAAAAAACCAAAATGACGTCGTTTTTGTTTAATTAACGGCAGCACTTAACTGAAGGATAACAAAAGACTGAATTGACAAAATTTGAAACTTAAAAGACTGAAATGATAAAACTGAAATATAGAGGACTGAAATGACAAAAGCTGAAATTTAGAAAATCAATTTTGCATTTTAGCCTAGATATTATCTATCAAGGATATTTTGAATGAATAAGCAAAGTTCCACTAATGACTCAAATATTTTTAATAGTTAGATTAAACACCAAGTACGTCTTACGTAAACAATGTTGTTAGGTAATTATTCCAAATTTGATTTCTTATTACACAAATTTTTATGAAGAAGAATAAATTACTAAATAAAGAATTTAATGTCATATTAATTTTTTTTTTTTTTAATATTGCTTTTGAAAGTAATAATAATGTTCTTTCTTTCTCTTTTTACTTTTATTTTCCCTTTTGTTCATGTACCATTTACTTTTTATAGGTTTTGAATCCTAAAATATATTGATTAAATAAGAAACATTTTTTTTTCTTCTTTTTTGAATGAATTTCGAAAACATAGACGAGATAATAGTGTAATCACTATAGGTGTGATAAAAATTATTATGTTAATAAAAAAATACATAAAAGAAATCCACCCAAAAATTAAATATAAAAAAAATCAAATTCAATTGAGGCAGGGGCATTAGTTGTAAAGTATCTGTTGGCTGCTGACTCTAATTTGTAATTTGATTTCTTATATATTTCAATCAGATATAAACGAATGCGAAAACAAGACACTCAATAAATGTCCCAACAAGTCGGATTGTGTGAATATACAAGGTAGCTACCTGTGCAACAAGCCAAAATCTCCAGTGAGGATGGCCATTATAGGTATGTCAATTTTTAAACCGTTACAGGATTGCCTTATACTGATTTAACTTGTGTGAAGCACGAAAGAATTTAAATATAATTTTTTTTTTTCACTTTTTTAGTCTAAATATGAAATTTTGATAATCATGATAGTTACTAATAGACATTTATTATTATTGTGTTTATATATAGAACTATATACATATATATATATATATATATATATTCTACCATTAAAATAAAATATAATGTACCATGATTCAAATGATGGGTTTAGATTTATATAGGAAAATTTTTTTATAAAAAAATTAAAAAATATTATAATAAAGTGTAAAATTGTGCTGCCTCAAAAACGTATTTGGTAAAATATTTGAGGTATACTATAAATCAAATGTCCTTAATATTATAAATGTTAGTCTGTAACTTGTGTAATGCATGTAACAATTTATATAATATGATATATTTTCTTATTCTAACTATTAAAGTTGATAATTTTTTTTTTTTGAGTAAAAAAGTTGATAATTATAGTAGATCTTAATTAGAATTTATTTTATGATTGTGTTTGTGAACTATATATTCTAGGAATCAGAATTTATTGTAAATTTATTTATTTATAAAATTATATATTCTAGCATTTATAGAAGATATGATGTACCGAAATTCTAATGGATGGTTTAAATATAGAATTGAATTCAAAATCAATTAAAAAGTATATATTAAAATAATTATGTGTAAAATTGTGAGGTTTCAAAATTTTATATGACACAATATTATGAGGTTTATCAAAAGTTAAATGTCTTCAGTGTTTTTGATAATTTGATAGTTACAATAAGAGAAAGGAAATTTGAAATTTTTGGATATCTTGAAAACATAAAACAATGCCAACCAATTGAGTTGGAAGGCACTTGGCATAGATTATAGACTATAAATTTAGAAAATGAATAAAGTAAAAATAAAAACAAGATCATAGTTATGAGATAGAGAGGTGCTATACCATAAGTCCTTGACAAGAGGGACTATAAACCAAGGTAGTTAGTTTCATATCGTACGGGCCGGTATGGCTGATATTTTTTGTATTGGTGCCTGAAACGGTACAGTAACATCCTCATTTCGTACCAATTTAAATACTAGCAGTACCAAGAGCGTTTTAGCTGTACCAGCAGAAATACCAGATTTCGGCCAAAAAATGGATACCGGTCTGAAAGAAAAACATAGATTTCTTTGTAATTTTTCACTCACATAAGATAATTTCTCTACAAATTTCACAATCTGATGTATCTCTCTCGTATCTAGGTCTCTTTTCTACTTAGCTTTCCATTTTTCTTTGTGGTCTCTGCAACGTCTGTATTCCTCTAATCATCTTCGTCTTCTTCTTCGCTTTTTAAGTCTTAACTGTTTCTCAAAGAGTTTTGCTTTGGGTGCCCACGTGATGATTGACCAAAGGTAAGGAGATAAGACTTGCTTTTTGAAATTTGAAATGAGATAAGACTCAGTGGAGGTTAACATGTGGAGGAGATAAAATCAAGATAAAAATAAAGAAAGATAAATTATAAAAGTAAAAGAGAATGAGTGGAGGGGAAAAAAGTGAGTTATTAAAAACAATTTGTTGGTAGATGGTAGTTGAAAATTGAGATACGTGCACCCAAACAAAAATAAAAATGATTTTTTTTTTTTTTACAACACTTTCACAACAAGTTTTAAATTTTAAGTTTTGCTACAGTTTTTTATTGGTGGGCCAAAAAAATCAATTTATTGGTAGGAATAAATTAAAACCAATAACAAATAGCCACCTTTAATTTATTGTAAAAGTATTGAGAAAATATTGTGGACGTAGCACATCTAAAAAAATTGATGTTAAAAATATTACAAATTTTATTGTATAACTATTAAAATTAAAGTATTACTAATAAAATATGGTTTTTATTTTACTTATTATGTTGCTAATTCACATTTACCAATCACATTAATTGTCATATTAATTTGTATATGTACTATAATAAAATTTGTAATGTTTTTATTATTTTTTAATATATATAACGGTAATTCCAAAATGGTACACCGGTATTGACTGGTATCGAAATATATCATTCCTTTGATTAAACCGAAACGGCCTCTAGTACGAAATTGACTCCCTTGTTATACACAAATTCTCTTCCATTATTGTAATTCTATGGTGATATACAATTCTAACATCCATTCATTCCCATATATGTATATATATATATATATATTATTTTTTTTTTTTTAGTTAAATTTTTGTATGGATTAATTTTTTTTTTTTTACTTGGAAAATGGAATTGTACCTTTAGTTTATTGGTTTGACTCAGTTCAATGGATCATGAAAGGGAATGACTAGGCCACTTGGGTATCCTACCTTTCTCTAAGCTAGAACGGATAAAAAAAATCTATATTTCATGCACTTTTAGGTGGAATTTGGATAGCATTTTTGAGATTACGTTGCGTGTTTGCATCTCTGTTAGTGAGTCTTGTGTACTGTTCACGGAACCCATAAGTTGTCTAATTCAGTAAAATTTTCATTAAAATTGGGTCCTACAATACTATTCACATATTTACAAATTTATTTTGAAAAGACAATTGCTCTCTATAAAGTTGCATAATTCTTCATTTCAAGTTAGATTTTTATTCTATTATGATATAGATTTTTACAGTAAGCTTGAATGTGGTGTGAGAAGAGAGGACAAGCTCATCTTTTTCAGTCATTGTTCACTATAAAGGGATAAAAAATTTGACATCATACTTTGATCAAAGTCAACATATAACAGGAGATGCGAGGTATTTGAATAATGGAAGAAAATAAAGGAGAAATGAGTGAAGTATTTTGGTTACTCCTAGAAAATAGTGAAGGCTGATTTTACTGATGAGCACCACTATACAATTATTTTTGGTAGTAAATTTTATAATCTATAATAAGAATTCGCCAATTAGGTGTTTAAGCTCGTGTAAGGTAGGACTGCCAGGTACATGTTGCAAAGTTAGCTGTAGCCATGCAACGGGGAAATTTTTGTTAGGTTCATAAGCCCCTTAAAAAACAATAGACTTGCATGAAAAATCAAGTACCTAACAATAAATTTCATATATAAAAAATGTTTCCATAAAACAAAATAATAAATTTTATTCTTTCTTAGAAATTACTTAGTAGTTAACACCATTTATAGTCTAGGATATTATGAGAAATATTAATGTAAAAAAAGAAGAAAAAATTATTAACTTCTTTTAAAACATGAGAAAGATATTTACAATTCATTGTACTTTTGTTTAAATTTATTTCACATTTATTCATAATTTTATATAATTCGAATTTAGGTTGATGTGATATTTCTATTTAATTTTCTTGACCTGTGCAGTTATTTGTTCAAGCCTTGGGGCATTGTTTCTATTCACTATTATATGGTGCTTGTACAAAATGATAAAGAAAAGAAACAAAATCAAGCTCAAGAAAAAATTCTTCAAAAAGAATGGTGGTTTATTATTACAACAACAATTATCTTCAAATGACAGCAATGTTCAAAATACAAAATTATTCAATTCAAATGAGTTGAAAAATGCGACTAATCATTTTAACAAAAACAGAATACTTGGTAAAGGTGGGCAAGGTACAGTTTATAAAGGAATGTTAGCTGATGGAAGAATTGTAGCAATTAAAAAGTGTAACACTGTGGATAAGGGGAATATTGAAAGTTTCATTAATGAGATTATTATCCTTTCCCAAATCAACCATAGAAATGTGGTCAAACTGCTTGGGTGGTGTTTAGAGACAGAAGTTCCTTTGTTAGTTTATGAATTCATTCCGAATGGGACACTTTTTCAGTACATTCATGAAGGGAATGAAGAGTTTCCATTATTAACATGGGAAATGCGCTTAAGGATTGCCATAGAAGTTGCAGGAGCTCTTTCTTACTTACACTCGGCAGCTTCAATACCCATTTACCATCGAGATATAAAATCTTCAAACATACTCCTCGATGACAAATATAGAGCAAAAGTAGCAGACTTTGGAACTTCAAGATCAATGGCCATTGACCAAACTCATGTAACCACACTAGTATATGGTACTTTTGGGTACTTGGATCCGGAATACTTTCAAACAGGCCAATTTACAGAAAAAAGTGATGTTTATAGTTTTGGAGTAGTCCTTATTGAGCTTTTAACTGGAAAAAAGCCAGTTTCTTCTACAAGATCACAAGAAGATCGAAATTTATCTACAAATTTCATTCAGTCAGTAAAAGAGAACCGTCTCTTTGACATACTTGATGCTCAAGTAAGGAAGGAAGGTAATAAACATGAAGTCATGACAATTGCTAATCTTGCACAAAGATGTTTGCACTTGTATGGAAAGAAACGACCTACGATGATAGAGATCATGATGGAGTTAGAGGGAGTTCAAAAAATTTCCCCTGATCAATCAAACTTTGAAGAGCATGATTATGTTAGAAATGAAGAAATGGGGCCTTGGAATGACAGTTCTATTTTATCAAGCTCAAGTTTAGAAATAGGTGAACCTTCATCATCATTTGTCCTTCCACTTTTATCTCACATGGATTAACAAACTATCTATTTTGGCACCCTTTTTTTTCCCTTGTTGTAAACTATTATCACTTCTTTTAGGCATGTGGACAATGTACCAATAAATGTATAGGTTCATTTTGAAATATTGAGCAAGAAATTATGTTATTAGTCATATTTGGGGAATTAGGTTCAATTATAAGAAGAAATAGAGTCTAGTTGTGTATTATGTTGTAGATTAATTAATTGTATATCAACATGAACCATATCATAAAGCAATAGATGCACAATATAGAGATGAAGTACAAAACTGATAGAGAACACTCCAAAAGGAAAACCAGTATGAGAGAATTCTTCCCCAACAAGATATCCATTATAAACAAGAAAGGTTTTAATTGTTGACAACCCAATGCAAGCTAGAAAACCCCGACATCATACTCCAAGGGTTTTAATGATGAATTTTTTGAAGGTGGGTTAGACAATGTACGTGTGAGAGACAAAATGTCAGTCCCTTTCTCTCACAATCCATCTTGTGTGTGCAGTGCTTTCACTAATTGCACTCGTGGTGCTAGTGTGCAGAAAGTGAGTGTTTAGAATCGCTATCAATCATTGGGATTTATTTAAGGCATGATTGATCACCTAAATTTTAAAAAGTGGATTTTTCCAAATTTAGTTTCTATAACCAAATAAGATAAAACTATCTAGAGGCAAAAAACAGGTTCGGGGGTTAGATTAAGCATGGGAAAGGAGTTAAGCACTCCACTACGCCCGGCCATAGTCAGTACCATAATTTTGATTACCCCTTAAAAATATGTGCAATGCAAAATATAAAAAAATATATTTTCTCCCATGATATCTTGCATACATTGAGAATTGTTAGGTTCTAAAGATTTAGGAATTTATGTATTTAGAACTCTAATTTGTATTGTTGGCAAACCATGATCAAAACAGGTTGTTTAGTCTTGTTTAGGCTTGCTTAAAGTTGTGTATTTCATGTAAAGTTGGAATCGAGAGGCTGTAGATGCATTGGTGCATTTCAGCCTGGCTTGATCGATCGAAAGAAAGACTTGATCGATCGAATCTCGGGCAGAATGCTTTTCTGCAGAATTTCCCAACTCAGCCCTAACTCATTAAACGTTTTGGGTTTTCTGTTTTTACCTTAGGTATATAAAGAAAAACCCTAGCCACGTTTTTAGAGTTGCTCTTGTTGTATTGTTGCTCATACTTTTCTATTTTGTGTAAATCTCTTGTGAGATCTAGAGGAGCTTTCCTTTACACAAAGCTTAGGGTTTTCAAGGTAGAGATAGTATCAACATCTTGATGATCAACTCGGTTGTTGCCATTGGAGCTTAAAGAATAACAAGCGTGGGTGCTTGTAGCTGATTGAAGAATCCAAGAAAGAAGGAGTCTGTGGATTCGGAGCTTGCACATAGTCGTGTCAATAAGTTCTACTGGTAGGTAGCATTAGAAAGTCAAGCAGGGAGCTTATAAGTCCTTTTGTATGAACTTCGATTCTTTCGCATAGTGGATTCAGGTTTACCTTGAGGAGAGCTAGGTTAAATCCTCCCCAGGTTTTTACCGTGTGGTTTCCTGAGTGATCATATCATTGTGTCTTTTATATTTCCACTGCTTTATACTTTTGATATGATTGTATGTTTGTGATAACCTAGAATTGCTTAAATTAACTAAGTTAATCACTTGGCTAATTGACTAGGTTAATCTGGTTGGTTTAAGGGGTCTAAAACCGTTCAAGAATAATAGATGTGTTTAAATATTTATGGTTTTGACCTTAAAGGAAGAAATGGTTTTACATTAAAAACATTTTTGTGAGGCCCGTGACTTGCAAGAATTAATCTTGAAAAAAACTAAAAATCTCAATATTTCCCACGTTATGATGGGAAGTCCTAACCATCCTCAAGATCCCATCATTCTATTGTGAATAATGTGGTTCTTTGATTGACGAGGTTTGAATCAAGTGATTACACAAAGAAGAGCCTCCTTCATGATTTCATTAGTCGATGGGATTTTTGAAAAAGGTGAAACCTTAAAATTGGAATTAAAATAGAATTAATAAAAAAAAAATTTCTGCTTTGAAAAGAGAGTTTTGGAAGATCAAATTTTTTTTAATGATATAGGATTTTGGCAACATAATTACTTTAAAAAGAGACTTTTGGAAGACCAAATTTATTTTTTTAAATGGAGATCAGGAGATCAATTTTAAGACTGGGTTTTGGCAGCATAATTGCTTCTGTTTTCTTTTTTTCTTTTTAAATTTTTGAAAACTTGATTTTTAATGGAAAATCAGGAAACCAGGGTTAAGACATAATTTTGGCACCATAAATATAGAATTTCATCATTGGCTAAAGAGATCATGAGAAAGGGGAGGTTGCATGTATGCAAGACTATAATGTTATAGACGGGTATAAGAGAGTGTACCTAACCAATATCTATCCAACAACATGACAATATTTAATTATATCTATGTATGCATGGTCATGTCATAGTGAGGTGGAATTTGGATAGCATACCTGCTTAAGGCAATACTCTATCAATGCCAAATAGCAGCATAACAACATAATGATCAAATCAGTGTAAAGCAAAAGAATTGTGGTGGAAAGAATGTAAATAAGACTCCTTGTTATGATTCTGCACAAACAGGATGGGCTTGGGTGAGACGTTGTGTGGAAGGTAATGAGAAATTGTGTTACAACATGTTTAGAACGAAAAAGGAGGTGTTTCAAAATTTGTGTCAAGTTTTACAATATGACTATGGACTTCAACATTTAAGGAATATAAGGTTAGAACAGTCAGTGGCAATCTGTTTACTAATACTTGGTCATGGAACATATAACCGAATGGTTCAAAAAATATTTCAGCATTTAGGTGAAACCATAAGTAGACATTTTGAGAAGATGGTCACTTTGTTGGGTGCTCGCTTTGCAACTGCATATGTACACCCTTCGAATCCAACTTTTAGTGAAGTTCAAACCAAAATACAAGACCATCCAATTTATTGGCTACATTTCAAAGTATGTGTACTATTTTTGCCTTTTGAATAAGTGTTATTGTCTATAAGATAATTGTCATGTGGAACTGAAAACTATTAATGTTTTTATTAGGATTGCATTGGTGCGATTGATGGCACACATGTGATAGCGATTGTACCTACTGAGAAGTCCATTCCATACTTTGGAAGAAAGGGATATCCAACCCAAAATGTGATGGCTGCATGTGACTTTTATATGTTATTCACATTTGTTTTGCCTAGATGGGAAGGTGCAACACACGAAACCCACATTTTTCTTGATACTATTCGTAAACAAAGTAACAACTTTCCGCACCCACAACTAGGTTTGTAATTGGTTAATAATTGTTCATTATTATGACACCTTGTGTGTGTGTGTTAATACAATTGAATTTTTTTTTCTAGGGAAATATTATGCAGTTGATTCTAGATACCCAATGATGAAAGACTATTTGGCACCATACAAAGAGATATCATACCATCTTCAGGACTTTTGAAGGAGAGGTGTAAGCCCTAGAACTAGACACGAAAATTTTAATCATGCTCACTCATCTCTTCGATGTGTGATTGAGCGCACTTTTGGTGTGTGGAAGAATAAATGGAGAATTATCAAAAACATGCCATCTTTTCCATTCCATATCCAAATACTTATTGTATCTGCTACTATGGTTCTTCATAATTTTGTTAGACTAAATGATAGGGATGATAGGGGCTTCATAAACACCAATTGAGATTCAATTTCTGGAAGAGAACATAATAGTGAAGCAGGTAGCAGGTATGAGCAAAACTCAGGATCTTTAATAGACCCTGTGATGGTGGTTCTTTGTGATTCCATTGCCAATTCCATTTGGGGGCATAATCATTAGTAGTTGCCTTTTTTTTTTTTTCTTTTTTTTCTTTTTTTTTAATATCATGTAGTACAATTTAAACTTGGGTTATTGGTATGTATTTTATCATCTTTTTTACATTTTTCTGTTGTACAATTTAAACTTGGGTTATTGATATGTATTTTATATCTTTTTACATTTTTATGTAGTACAATTTAAACTTGGATTATTGGTGTATATTTTATCATCTTTTTACATTTTCATTTTGAGTTTCATGTTGATGAAAATTATTTAGATTTAATTAATATTAATAAGAAGTCATTAATGGTAATAACAAATAATTATGACACTAAAAAAGAAAAATTGCCCAAACATTAATAATACCAATAATATATATTTATTATTATTATTTTTTTTTTTTTAGTAAGTATATGAAGTAGTTGATTTAAGTATGAAATAAACTCACATAAAAAAAAAAGTATGAAATAAACTCCCTTATATATACATTGTCCTTTTTGGTAATTTATCCCTCAAACTGCCACTTTTATAAATGCTATCCAAACACTTAGCTTTTTTTAAAAGCATTTTTTAATAGCTTTTACCAAATACTCAGCTTTTTGAAAATGCACTTTTTCATTATGCACTTTTTGAAAACTCCACCTTTTCATTATGCACTTTTACAAAAAGCTGAACCAAACTTACCCTTATATCACTTGTATTAGGATTTCATCAATGCATAGTTTACTGTTTTTGTTGATGACTATGGTTTTAAAAATGGATCGGTATGTTAGAATTCTCTAGATAACAATGTTAAATAATGTGCTTTCCTATTTTCCACTAGTTTCCAAATGGCCTGCTGTGTGATTGATGATGTGTACTGAAAAAGAACTTTCTACATATTATATTATATGATAGTAATGCGGTAAAAGAACTTTGTACTTTCTAAATTAAGTGCTGGCTGTAACAAGAAATCCATGATAAGTTAGATGTATGTTCCTAACTTCCTACTAAAGATTTTAACATATAATATCTTGGTGATATTGATGAAATCAAAGTTATAATTGCATCTTGGTTGATCTTTTCTTTCTATTCTCAATAGCTTATAATCTAATGGTGACATGTATGAAATCAAGGCTACAACCTTGCCCTTGATCCCATCAATTTGGGTCAAGAAGGTGCAATTTAGATAGAGCACTGATCTTTATTGATCTCTTTTTTGCTTGTTATTATCTTTTCTCCCTTCTTTTAATTATAAAGATAATGCTTGAAGTAAAATTTATTCAAATTTGAGCTTCATTTTTTTATCCAACTTCTAGCTTCATTGCTTGCATGTGTGGTCAGGTGCTGTGTTGAGTGTGGATTAGATGAGTTTGTTGCTTAATTCCACCCGCCCCCCCCCCCCCCCCCCTTCCCCCCAACCTTTTTTTTTCTCCGATTGCTTATGATTCAATTAAAATTGTTGAGACGATGACAATATAAATATGGGACTTTGTTTTAATATGTGAAAATTTGTATTCAAAAAAAGAATTAATACACAGGCGATTATAAAACATCCTCTCATCAAGTTACACTAAAAAAATTCATAAGAGCAATGCAGTCCAGTAAGGAATCACAATGCAAATTCCAAAAGCATGCAATCAGTCATATAGAAAGCGGAAGAGGAAAAAAAAAAAAAAAAAAAAAACCTTTTTAGGGGATTCCCATGGTGTCCTTGTTTAAAATCTTAGATAAAGATGCATTAAATCTTTTATAATTTTTGAAAAATGGAAACCTTACATGCCCATGACTGATTAAACAAAGGTGGCAGCCAAAACTGAGTGTGTGGTGAGGATGAGGTTGTATGTATTGTATCTATAAGTTGTACGCTAATAGACTAGACAAGACTCAATTCCCATGTGCATCTTTTCTCAAGTCTTCAGCTTTCCCAGCTTATGTCACTATAATTACTATCCTATCATATGATATCTATACAGTGTCTTGTCATTGTCAAGTCTCCTTTGCTTTTTACAAGTGAGTGGTGACATATATAGAAGAGCAAATTGCAATAGTATTGTTGGGATGATACATGATCTCAATCCCTGTTGATAAAATAATTAAGGTTCTCTCTCTCGCTCTCTCTTTCTCTCTCTCTCTGTGGTTGTGGTGGGTTGTTGAATTGGGGCAAGCAGGTGGCTTGCATGGACTAATAAGGTGGTTTTATTTGATATTGGGAGTGTTGACTGTTTTTTATAATATTGGATGATTCCTGTTGAGTTGTTTTTATTTGATTAATTCATTTTACGCTATTGCTAGTAATGATGTTATAGTTACCAAATGTATTGATAACTTCTCTATGTGTTTAAATTCATTATTTTGTTAGGAACATAGTTGAAAGTGAATGATTAAAGTTGATTTGTTTCTTAAATTAAAGTGAAATTGTGTAAATGAAATGTCTGTTAATTCTTGCTTTGTGCTTTCATGAAATGACATTATAGGTATTTCTTGTAAACAACTTTATAGCAATGGATAGGAGTTGGATGAAACTTACGAATAGAAAGTCACGAGAATATTTAGATAGAGTCCAACAGTTTTTGAATTTTGCATCTAACCATGCACACTCAGATGAAATGATTTCATGTCCATGTAGAAAATGTGTGCATACAAATTTGTGGCCTATAGATGTAGTATAGGCTCACTTAGTGTCAAAAGGGATTTGTAGGGGTTATAACCCTTGGGTTTTTAAAGGGGAATCATCATTTGCATAGACTTCTTCTAAAATTCCTAATAGTCATGTTCAAGAAAACTCGATAGAGTATGCCGATTTTCGAGACATATTGCATGACATGTTCCCCATATAAGATATGGCATCTGGACCAATGGAAGAAGTCCCTACTGTGCAACAACCCACAGAAGGTCCTGTAGAAAGTCCAATTGAAGATACACTTCGGTTTATAAAATTGCTTGAAGATGCTAATCAACCTTGTTATGAAGGTTGTAAGCATTTTAGCAAATTGTCAGCCATTATGTATTTGTACCATATGAAGTGTCTTAATGGTTGGACCAACAAATCATTTACTATGTTGCTGCAATTTTTGCTTGATTTTCTTCCTTCAAATGCTAAGTTGTCAAAAGATTGTTACGAGACTAAGAAGATTATTAAGGATTTGGGCTTAAGCTATGAGAAAATTTATGCTTGTCCTAAAGATTGTATTTTATATTGGAAGGAGAATGCCAATCTTGAAGCTTGTCCGAACTGTAATCATTCAAGATGGGAAAGTAATGAGTCTAAAGGTCAACAAAGTACTAATGCTTCCTCCAAGAACAAAAAGAAGAAACCTGCAAAGATCCTATAGTGGTTCCCTTTAAAGCCAAGATTGCAACAACTATTTATGTCTCTTGAAACAACCAATCATATCAAGTGGCATGCCAATGGTCGGGTGAATGACAGGTTACTGAGGCATCCTATTGATTCTAAAGCTTGGAAACCATTTGACTCTAAGTACATAGAGTTATCATCCGAGCCTCGTAATGTGAGGCTTGGATTAGCAATATGGAAATAAAAGTAGTACTCATAGTACATGGCTTGTCATTTTGATCCCATACAATCACCCTCCATGGATGTGCATGAAAAGGTCTTCTTTCATGCTATCATTATTGATTCCTGGCCCAACCTCACATGGGAACGCTATAGATGTGTATTTACAACTCCTAGTTAAAGAACTAAAGGAGTTATGGGATGTTGGAGCAAAAACATTTGATGTGTCTTCCAAAAAATCATTCCAAATACATGTTGCATTATTGTGGACCATAAATGAGTTTCTGCCTATGGTGATATCTCAAGTTGAAGTACCAAAGATGCTCTTGCATGTCCCCCTTGTAACTATAATAGTTAGTCTTGTTGGTTAAGATATGGAAGGAAATTTAGTTACATTGGACATAGGAAATTCTTGGATAGTGATCATAAATTCCGTAAGCAAAAACAATCATTTGATGGGCATGTTGATACCAGATCAGCTCCTATTATGGTATCTGAAGAGGAAATCATGTTACAAATGGATGCTATAGTCGATCATGTGTTTGAGAAGAAAACAATTAATTTTCCCAATAAAAGAAAAAGAGGGGAGGAAGCCTTAATTGTGTGGAAGAAGAGAATTATATTTTTCACCTTGCCTTATTGGGAGGACCATGTGTTGCGTCACAATCTTGATGTGATGCATATTGAAAAGAATGTAGTCAATAATATAATCGACACATTGTTAAACTTAGATGGCAAGACAAAGAATAACTTTGGCATGTCAAGACTTAAAGGATATGGGTATAAGAAGTGAACTTCACTTGGAAAAGTTTGGAAATGATAAGACATGTATGCCACATGCCTATTACCATATGAATGTTAGTGAAAATGATGGCTTTCTGCAAGTTTTGAAGGATGTAATAGTACCAGATGGATATTCTTTAAACATCTCACTTTGCGTTAAACTCAAAGAGCGCAAGATTAGTGGGATGAAAAGACATGATAATCACGTCTTAATGCAGCAACTTTTTTCGATAGCAATACGTGGATCATTGCCCCCTAAAATGAGTAGGCCTTTAATTGGCTTATCTTGTTTCTTTAGAGAGATATGTTCTGAAGTACTAAATGTGGATGAACTTGAGGCTCTTGAAAAGATAATTGTAGTGACATTGTGTGAGTTGGAAAGAATATTCCCTCCTTCTTTCTTTACAGTGATGGTACATCTAGTCATGCATTTGGCTAGCAAAGCCAAAGTTACTGGCCCAGTTCATTATCTTTGGATGTATCCTATAGAGAGGTAACACGTATAGTAACTTTGTCTATCTAATTAATTGTTTTTCACACCAATTTCCTGTTTTTGATCTTGGGTTTTCCTATAAGTATTTGTCAAGACTTAAGTCTTATGTGCATAATAAAACTTATCTAGAAGGCTCCATTGCAAAAGGGTATATAGCAAAGGAATGCTATTTTAAATCCGTTGAAACTACATTCAATCGGCCTATGAGGAATGTCAAGGAATCCATGGGTGCGGTGGTGAGCATTACATTAGATTCAAATTCATGGATCCAAGCACATAGTTATATGCTATTCAATTGTGAAGAAATCACCCCATTTCGCGACTAAGTAATATGTCATTGCGTATCCTTTCATGACATTCAAGTATAATATTCTAACTTAACACTAACACGTTTGTCTACATAGCGTACACATAGCAGAGATTAAGGTTGATTTCCCTTTTCATGTAACCGATGATGTTATTCAAAAGCAGCAAATGGAGAAATTCTGCAGCTGGTTTAGGAACTATGTAAGTAAAGCATATATATAAAAATTTATTGTTTATAATAGGTGATGTCAAAGTCTATATATAAAACTTGGTTGTAACACTGTAGATAGCATACTTATAATAAACGTCATTGTCTATATTAGGTGATATCAATAGATGCATCCAAGAAAAAGAAACTCTTCGATAAAGTCATATGGCTTGCTCAATATCCAGATAATGAAGAAAAACATTTCAAGTGTTATGTTATAAATGGTGTGAAGTTTCGCACCAAAGACTCTGAGGCTACTAGGAAAACTCAAAATAGTGAAGTTTATGTTGTTACTAAAGGTGGTGCTACTTACTATGTTGTACTAATCAATATTATAGAGTTGAACTACTCTAACAAGTATCGATATGAACTATTCAAATGTTAATGGGTTGACATTATTAGTGGGAGAGGATGCAAAAAGGATGATGTATGGCACGGGGCTCCCCAAGCCCATTTGGGCTTTGCGCCTTGAATTCTAGCTTTACAGCATGGCCCATGGGCCAACCTACTCGTCTAACACCAGGCCCCAAACAGAGTGAGGCCACGGAACCAGGCCTCATATCATTATGCTTGGCCCAAAACCCGTTAAGCAAGTCATTATAATACATGTATGTCATCATTCATCACCTGGGAATTGCCAGGCAAAGTACACCTCGAGCAGAAACATGATTGCTCAGAAACATTGTACACTATTTATCCGATGCCGCGCTACCGAACATCCCTCCTAAAATGGGGAACTAGTTCCAATGCCACTCTCACCACACCTCACTCCTAACTAAAACATCCATTTAGAAATAATAGCATTCGACCTCCTATACCACTAACCACAAGAGTAATCATGACTCCCCACTAATTATAAGGCTATAAATAAGAGAAATGAAGGAGGAAAAAAGGGGTTGCTGAAAGGTTCACAAGGAAACTAAGAGTAGAGAGAGAGTAAGAATGTATAGGGCTAGTGAAGTGATAATAGAAAGAGAGGGAGCAAGTTAATTCAAAGGGAAAGGCAGTGTCATTGAGTCTCTAGATGAGGAACTACCCAATGTAGGAAATCCAAAGCCTATCTTACAAATAGATTGTGAGCCCAAGTGAGGATTGGCCTACCAATTCCTTTCTAGGTGCGTACATATGAGTTTCGATTTCCCCTTGTCAATTTTTCATGATTGATACACATGGGTGGTCAATTGATTGATGAGCCTTATGTATTAGCATCTCAAGATTCACAAGTGTTTTTCGTGGAAGGTGTGAGACATAAAGATTGGGTGGTGGTGGTCAAAACAAAACCTAGGGAGGTGTTTGATGTTGGTATTAATGCTTCACATTATGATGATGATGAAGTGGGTACCTATCTTGAGAATGTCCCTTACAATATAACTACTGATGATGCATATGGTGATGCAAATGACAACCATGCTTTGGTTCGAGTTAATGAAGAAGGAACCATTTATGATACACCATTGATTAATGAGGATGACTTGTTTGAATACGACTTTATCGATGATTAAGAGCTTAGCGATGATATTTATGAGTCTAATGATGATGAGTCCAATAATGATGAGTCCAATGACAATGAGTCTAGTGATGATGAGTCTTAGAGTTTCAAAACCTTTCCCTAGTTAGTTTCTTCTCCTTAAAATTGTTTGAAATTGTTTGAAACTGGTTAGTAGATTTAAAAGCCATTCGTAGTTTTTCTATTTCTAGAAATCTTTCTAGTTAAAGTGGTGCTTTGCTTGATTTTTAGTCTCTCTAATTGGTTTTCATGTATGGTTCTCTTTGTTGAAATTGTTTAGTCACTTGATAATCTCTCTCTCTCTCTCTCTCTCTCTCTCTCTCTCTCTTTGATTTTGTTTTTGTTTTAAATGAATATTGTCTAACGTTGATTCATGTCTGTGGATTTAGCTCACTAGCCTCTTCTTAAATCTATTTGGTACTTTATTCATAGTTTCATACATTGTACTAGATACAAGCTAATGTGATAATCTCATAATTTTTATGCTTGAGAATTAAACTATGGTGTTTGAAAATGTGGGGTCTTGATAATCTCATAATCTCTAGAATTCGATCTGTTGTTGTTGTTGTTGTTGTTGTTGATTTGAATGGTTTGTGGAACTATGAATGTGTGATGGAGTTTGAAGCAACTTTACAGTCTCTTTTTTCAATGCTTTACAATATGTTTGGATGGATGCAAGCAAATCAGGCTAAATTTGATCAAGAATAGGAGGATTGGATTGATGAAAATAAAATGTTATTTTGTTAGGATGAGTTTTTGGACTTTTCAAATCTAAAATCTAATTACTTTTTTGGCTGTTCTGGGTGTATGTTAGAATAATCTCTCCATGAACAATACTCTCAACATGTCTGTATATTTTTGTTCAAAGATTTGTGGTTGGAGATATTGTGGTTGGACCCCCATAAAACATTGATAATGTGTTGACACCTCATTTTGCAATCCGCATTTAACCTCACATGGAGGGTAAAAGGGTACTTTCACCTCAGAAATATGCATCTTGATTCTGGCCATTAGATCCTTAATCTCATTTCACCAAAATGATCTTGATGTTGTAACGATCAAATTGACTGGTCATGAGCCCTAATTGGACCACCAGATTGAAAGTTATCATCAAATCAATTTTTAATGGCTGAGATGCACTATCACAAATTGAGTCCGACTATACGTGATTATGAACAATTGATTCCAATTGGTTATAATTATAATCAATTTGAGATTAATGATGTGTCATAATTTGATTGGTTAGGACTACATTTTATGGTGAGATTCCATACACCTAATTAATTAGATAATTAAACATTAATTATTCAATGAGTAATTTGTGCAATTATCTTTTAATTAGTGTAAATTTGGAACCAATTAAGTCTGAAATTGGAGTGATCGGAGCCATTTAATGTTAATTGGGGACTAATTTGGGACCTATTAATGTTAATTGTGCTGAAACCATTTTCTAACAAATGACCTCTGCTCACTATTTCATCGATATCTCTCAGAATATTTTGAATCTGTAAATGAGGTTAATTTTCCCAGAAACTAGACATTCGGGGCTTCAATTTGAGCACAAGAATGAGACAATTCCGATCAGAATTGAGTCAGATATGATTTTTTGAAGTTGGCTTCACATGCTGTTATAGCAGTTACGGGAAAACCGAATTTTGGCTTGCTCCCCACTCCCACCAATCTCTCCATTTAATGCACCAGATTTTTCCCAAGGCTAAAATGAGGTCTAGGTTCATAATCTTTGTCAACCCTCATTAATGGCCTTCCATTCATATTCCCTCCACTACTACTATATAAACTCTCCCTCTCATTCATTCTAGAGACACCAAAACCCCCTCTCTTCTCCTCTCTTGAGTTCTAGTGAAGTTGAGTAGTCTTGTCATATCTTGGTCTTCCTGAGACTCAAGGTATTGAGTGAGACTCACTCTTCCTCTCCTAACTCTTCTTTTCCCTCCACCCTTAGGGTCTCTACGAAGAGTCTCCTCCCTCCATCACATGGATCTTGCATGAAGGTATAATCTCTTCCCTTAACTTGTTTCTTGTATTGCCATGATGAGAATTTAGGATTAAAGCATGATAGTAATCACTTAAATTTCCTTGAATATGTTTGAATGTTCTTATATGTTCTTCACATGTTCTTGATTGTTCATCACATGTTCATGCATATCACTAGTTTTAATCTTAAATCCACATCAAAAATATGAAAAACATGTTTGTTTCATAATTCTTTTAAATCCTTGAATCTAGGATATCACTATACACACACATTCACTAGAATTTATTTTCCAATCCAAATGCAATACTTAATAAATTGAATTAGGGTTTATCACATGTACACACATTGAATTTAACATGTAAATTAATTGACATATTGGATGATATGATATGAATGTTGGCCACCATAGTCTAGAAGACCGGTTTCACCGGGCAAGGTGGGTGCCTAACACCTTCCCACCTTGTAACATAGCCTCCAAACTTAGATCAAGGGTTAGTAGATCAAGTGCTTATTCATGTAATTTTCGATTTTTAGATTGTAACTAGGAAACAAAGCCATGTACTTTATCTTAGATTGTATCTAGGACCAAAGCCATGTAATTTTCCTATGATCAATGTAAATTCAATTGCAAATTAATAAAATGAGGAATTTTTCAATTATGGTTTTCTTATTTTTCCAATAATTAAATAAGTGGCGACTCCATTGTAAAACCCTTAATCTAAAGGGGAAAATATAACTAGTCGAATCTCCATTTTGAGAGACAATAACACGACTCCACCCATTCACGTGGGTTTGGCCCAACACACCTATAAAAAAAAGGGGGCCGGGGGCGCGGTCTCTCACATAATGGAACTCCGGTAGTCACATGCTTTATTTAACCTATGCATTGTGAGTTTGATCTTATCCCTTGATGCATATAATTTAATCTCAAAATTGTCTCAAGCTGGTTATTAATCGTGATCTAGGTTACAGAGTGTTTTGGTTCTAACACTCACATGGATGAGGCCTAACGTGCTGTATTGATGCCCATGTTTGAAGTTGTAAGCATTGAGAAGGATTTGCACACTACAGTGGTGAGCTTTACCTTTATCTTATAAATAGAAGTTCCTAGTTCAAGATTGTTTGTATTGATAGTCCAAAAGATTGGTTTCCAGTCTTGTGCTTTGTAGCCTTAACGTACTCTGATTTCTCTCATTTGATAGGCTTACCTTGATAATTTGATTTTTGTTCCCTTGTATTCAGCATATTTTGAGAAAGGGACTTGATGGGGCATTAAGTACAAGCTATTGTATTGTGTATCTCATTCAACATATAGGTAACTATTTATCCTTATTCTTCTTTATCATCTTACCTTTTTTCATATTCTCCATGAACAATATCTTTGAATGCACACCTTTTTTGGTTGTTCTTAGTGTATGTTAGGAAGCTGGTGGGCCACCACCACCTTTGCCCCTGCCGCCTCCAACCATAGCTCCCAATGTTAAACCAAAACAAGTGACCACTACTAAGTATACTATTACCAGCAAGTGTGGAGTTGGGACTACTAGTTCTTCTTGCAAAAGTGTACCAAGGGCATCTTCTTGCAAAAGTGTTGAAGAATTTATTTAAATACTTTGGAACTTTGATTATGGTTATAGACAATGTTATATGTATTTGATAATATATTTCTATGTTAATATAACGTTAGTTTGGAGACGTTTGTGGTGTTGTTAATTAGTTGCATTTGTGGTATTGTGCCAGTAAAGCTAAAACTATTACAGGTTCTTTGTAACAGGTTTGTAAAAAAAGAGTGGTTTTACAACCTGCTAGGGAAAAAAAAAAAAAAAAAAAAAAAAAAAAAAAAAAAAAAAGAACCTATAGTGGCGTTCAAAAAGCACTGCTAAAGTTGCATATATTATGGTTTAAATGAAGCCTTATAGCGGCGTTTTTGACTCGCCGCTAAAATGTTACACATATAGCGGCGTTTCTCCTTGCCGCTAAAAGTCCAATGAGTTTGTTTTAATTGATTCCCTATAGCGGCGCCTTTTGCCCACCGCTAAAGGTGGAAACCAATAGCTGTGGGCATAACCTGCTGTTAAAAATCAGTTGACATGAATTCTAACCTCATATAGTGGCAGTTTTCTACCTACCACAAAAAACCAACTAAAAGGTGAGTTTATTGCGGCATTTTTTGTTACTGCCGCAATAGAGCTATTGCAGCACCGCAAAGCTGGCAAGTAGAACCGCCGCAATAGCCCCCACCACAATAGGCCAAATGGACCTTTAGCGGCCCTTTTTGGGGCTTCTGCAGTGGTTTTGGCCCACCGCAATAGTAAAATTTTTTTGTAGTTTTGACAAAGTTCGAGTAGAGTACCAGCAGTTTGGTGAGTGGTATCTTTACAAATTTTTGGTAATATATTTATATTGATAGAGTGAGGAAAATTTCCCTTGCACTTCACGCAATGTGATTGGATTGGCTCTGTCCAGTGGGCTCCCAAGCCCAAGGCCCAACCCCCATCCTTTCAATGCAGTATCATCAATGGTAGATGTTTAATCCTACTATGAAATTAAAATTGCATATTAAATTCTACTGCCATTCTGCCAACCCTTGAAGTAGCTACAGAAAATATTTAAATCATTCTCAAAGAACTAATTATTGTGTTTGAACAATTGGAACTTGGTGAAAGCATAAAACGAAGGGTTATTTTATAACAAGAGCATTACACATAACTTATTTGTTGGGTATACACATGTCAGTGAAGTTCCACATTGAATAATGATGAGAAGAACAAGTAGTTAATATAACATAATTGAGCACATGCTCATTAGGCTTAGGTCTTTTGAGTTAAATTGTGTGTGAAAAAAAAAAGGTTTAATTAAAAATATAACTCATTCAAAGTCAACCCACTGCAAAAAAAAAAAAAAAAAAAAAAAAAAAAAAAAAAAGGTTTCATTAAAATTCCACACACTACCCAAAAAAAAAAAAAAAAGTCAATAGTATTTTCGGGTTAGAAAAATTATTCTATTTCATGGGTATTTATATAACTCATTCAACCCACTCATTCACAACTCTATGATATATTTTTAGGGGGGTCAGTAAGAAGATGCATTGCGGTCTACTTGATTTTTTTATTACAAAATTTTTCATAGTACGTACTAGTAAGAGAATAAAAGATGAGAAGTGCTACATCTACAATATTTTCACAATATTTTTCCGACAAATTTTAGGTTACAAATTGTTATTAGTTCTAATTTAAACTCACTACTGAAATTACTTTTTTTCTCATCAATAACATTTAGTAACAATCTGTCACTTAGGATTTATTATGAGCATATTATGAATATAACGTTTCTCATATAAGATAAACTATAAGTTCATTGCATATTGTTTTTTAATACGATGAAGATAATAATAATTATTGCTAAGATTAATCTTGGAAATCATCTATTGTTTTTAAATACAATCAACATATGAATTATTGTTGTTAAGTGAACTCCAAGTGAGATCTAAATACAATAAACTTTTATATATTAGTTTATTTCAAATTTGTTAAGATCTAAATGATTTTTTTTAGATTTAAGATAAACAAATTTATACTTTTGTTGTTAGGCTTACTATTTTTTCCTCCATATTTTAGATCAAATTGGTTTGTTATTAGGGTTTTGTGTGTGTGTGTGTGTGTGTGTGTGTGTTTTAAAAGATCAAGATATTGTCAAAATGATCATATTAAAATTTATTTCAACTAGGCTTAAAAAAAATTTAGGTCTAGGGGGTTCAAAATTTATTTTAAGAGGGTCAAATAAAAAAAATAAAAAAATTATATATATATATATATATATTATAAAGTTGTGATTTACAACTATGTTTTATGTTGGCTTTATTCCATGACAAAAAATGTTGTAATTGCTTTAATTTATTTCCTTGTATTTTGTGGGATTTTATTGTATTTGGTTTAGTATTAAGTTGGTGAAAACTCAAGTTTAAATGAAGAATCAATGGATTTCGCGAGAAGCTAACCCGCAAAAGAGCCACGTGAGGAGCACATGACTGGAAGCTGAAGAGTCATGCCAGACTATCATTTTCACGAGTGTCTCACGGGTAAGGCTTTCCCGCGAGGTAGTCGTGAAACATTCTGCCTGGAGGATTTTTATGTGTGACTTTCTTATCCTTCACTCATACTATATATACCCTTATTACCCAAAAATGTAAATGAGACCATTCAGAGTGAAAAACCCTAGATAAGTTTTCTACAACACACACACCTATCTTTTAGAGAGAGAGCTACTCATAATTAGTGAGAAATCATTGTAGCCTCTTCTCCTTCCCTCTTCCATTGTCATGCCACACCTATTCAGAGTGTAGAGAGTGTTTTGGAGCTTGAGAAGCTTTGGGGTTTGCCAAAAGAAGCTAGTGAGGCTCAGTGGATGCAATTGGGCGTATTGTAGGATCCAGAGAGCTAGATAAGACATAGTTTTGAGAAGCCTTGTTGGAGTAGGACCTTGAGGGCTTAGGTACATTGGGTAGATTAGGCTTGGAGGATCTCTTGCTAACCCATGTATCCCAACTGATTGTCTAGTGGATTGATTACCACTTGGAGGGCGACGGAGATGTTTTTTGCCGAGTTCTTCGGTTTCCTCTTCGATAACACATCAACGTGTTATCTTGTATTTGCATTCTCTCTTCTTTTACTCTTGTGCTTTACTTTTATTGTTTGTTGTTCATGTTTATGCACTAAAGTAGTATCGGTTGATTGTGCTTCATTTACTCTTGTTTCCAAGCTTAGATAAGTTAGAGTAAAAGCAATATAGCCGTAATTTTTTAATTGAAGGTCTAAACAAGCTCATGTGTTTTAACACATTTTCGAGCTTTCATATATATATATATATATATATTTTTTTTTTTGGCCCAAAACCTAGAGCCACCTAGGCATGAACCCAATATATATATATATATATATATAAGTTTCATTAAAATTCCACCCACTAGAAAAAAAAAAAAAAAAAAAAAAAAAAAAAAAAAAAAAAAAAAAAAAAATCTATAGTATTTTCAAGTTAGAAAAATTAATCTGTTTCATGGGCATTTATATAACTCATTGAAATTTCACCCATTGCCAAAACAAAAAAAAAAAAAAAAAGGTCAATAGTATTTCCAGGTTAGAAAAATTAATGTCTATTTCACGTGCATTTATATGACTATTAAAACTCCACCCACTACAAAAAAAATGTCATGTTGGTTCTTGTGTCTTGAATTTGTCCACTCTTAAGGTCATGATTCTAGATATACATGTTTTGTAAGGCTACATATATTAGTTTATGGGAAGTGCTAATGAGTACTCTTAGGACATTGGTAAAAAATTCATTTTAGAAAAATTTTAATGTTACTTTTATAAGAAATGAAGAAAGCTGTCAAAATGTTAATTTTTTTTTTTTTTTTTCTATTCTCATAAAAATTGTCTTTAATTAAATTGTTAACCAATATCCTAAGAGTACTCGTTAGCATAGCCTTTGTTTATATACGAAGGCTAGGTTGCTTTGTTGAATTATAGACACCTAGAAATGGTTGTGCAAGTGGTAATCCTAATTAATTACTTACTTGAAAACTCGAAAATGTGTTGAAAACACGAGCTGTTTAGACCCTCAATTAAAAGATACGGCTCAATTGATTTTACACTAACTTAATACTAAGTGCGGAATAGTGTAAAAGCGAGCGGATAAACAAACAAGCTACTCTAATTTATAATCAAAGCAACACAGCAGTAAAATAGAAAGTAAAAGAGTAGGGAAGAAAGATGCAAACACAAGATAATAGGTCGATGTGTTGTCGAACAGGGAATTGAAGAACTTGGCAAAAAACCTCTCCACCGCCCTCCAAGCGGTAATCGATCCACTGGACAATCAGTTGGGATACGTGGGTTAGCAAAAGACTCTCCAAGCCTAATCTACCCAAGGTACCTAAGCCCTCCAAGCTTTTACTCCAACAAGGCTTCTCGGAACCATGTCTTGTCTAGCTCTCCAAATCTTGCAACAAGCACCATGTTGCATCTGCCATCCTTGGCTTCTTCCAATGCTTCCCAGCGGCACCAAAACTTCACTTGACACTCTGAAATGGTGTGGTAAGTGTTTGGGCTATCAACCTCTCAATGGTATGGAAATGGAGAGGTAAGAGTTGAGGAAATTCCACAAGCAAATGTGTAGAGGATTGTGGGTATAATAATCTCTAACTCTCAAGGTGTTTCACTAGGGTTTTCTCGCAGAAGCACTCCTCAAATTTTGTGGGTAATGTGTGCATAAATAGTGTAGGCACAAAAAGTGTGTATCATAATGGACAGGCTGGCAGAACAGAATGTCTCGCGGGTGTCTCACAAGAAGGCCTTGCCTGTGAGATACTCACAAGACACAACTGTCTCCATCCTAGCCTGACTCTTCACATTCCGACATGTGCAAGGCACATGAGTCACTTCACGGGATGCTAAGTCGCGAGCTACCCGCGAAAACTCTTTAGTCTTCAATTGCTTGAGTCTTCACACACTCTTTCTCTATCACACAACCCTTACAATCAAATCCCACAATAAATACAGGGTACAAAAGATTGAACAATAATTATAATCAAATTTGGCACATAATAAAAGCCAACAAAAACACATAGTTGTAAATAACAACTTTACAATCTCCCCTTAAAACCCCTAAAACAGACTCTAGATTAAACGTGAGTTTGAGAACAGTGGCAAAACTCACTCACACCTAATCTAGAAGCTGTGAAGCACTTGCACGTATATACTTGTTACCTAAAACACTTGCACACAAACAAAACTTTCATTAAGCTTATGACAAGTTGAGCACAAGGTATGTACATGAGCAAGTAAAGTGCAATCAAGTTTGTAAACATTATCAAACATGTAAGCATATCTTGATCAAATGAAAATAGTCATTAAAGAATGACTACAATGAACATTTAGCAAGTAAATGCTCATCTGGACACACAATGCAATTAAGAACAATCACAAAGGATCAATTGCCTGTCCAACACTCAACCAATGCAAAATACATGAAGTATTTGCATCTAGGATACAAGATCCTACTAGGGCACAAGAGTGTGGTACTTAAGACATATTAGCAATATCTTAAAAGTACAAAAAAAATGCTACAAAGCATAGAGATAATCACAAATATTGAAAATAAACTGAAATTAAAAACAGAGTATTTAAAGCTTTAAACAAAAGCAGTAACAATAAACACTGTAAACAAAAGATATAAACTTCTAGCTACTCCTCCCCCTATCACTACACTCCCCCTATCAATGACACCATCTTCTCCTTTTTATCATGGACACCATCTCCCCCTTTTTGTCATGGAATAGCTAGTCTCCATTTTCTTCTAGCTTCCTTTGAATTTCGTCCATCTGAGTTTAGAGAGATGTGAACTTTGTATCAAAGTGAATGTGCTGGGAGTACATGATAGTAAATAGACCGAATATCTTGGCATTAATCTCTTGAAGTGCAGCCATGATGTTTTCTAATTGTTCATCAACGACATGGGGGGTAGAACTTGAGCTTCCTAGAGTTGCATGACTTTCTTGCTTGGTATTCTTCTTGGTGTGACTCATACTTGCATGAAGAGTACGAATGTTAATTGGACTTGGCCTTGGGTATGGACGCTCATCTTCTGAGGGATGGACACCTTTAAGCTTCAAGATTCTTGAGATAAGGCGACAGAAAGGAATACAATTCCTTGAAGCAATCCGGTCAACCGTTTTGGCCAAGATGTGGAAAATATGAGAACACACATCAATTTCTTCATGAGTGATCAGATCATGCAAGAATAATGCTTGACTGAGATTCATATACTTGGTGCTGGACAGAGGATAGAGACTGCTAAATATGATCATTGTAAGCAGTCCCAATTCTAGGGAAAGGGATGCCACACTAATTGATTTCGTATTGGAGGAAAATTCCAAATTAGCTCCTAAAACTTCTTTAAAAACCTCTTCATCTGGATTCAGCTCATCATATACCAGTGGTATAGGGAGTATTGGCCGGTTAATGTGTAGGATTTCTGCCAAATAAACCAGTGTCATTGAGAAACTTTTTCCTCTAACCCAACATTTTAACTCTTCTCCTTGAACAATGGCATTGGCATAGAACTCCTTTACCATATTCTCATATGCATCCTCAAGATTTGAAAGCAGAAAGTTCCAATCCATTATGGCAAACCATATTGGAATATTAGTTTCACGGAGAGATGGTTGGTCAACGACCCTTTCAACCAACAATGGAGCATCTCAAAAACAGGTCGTATAGGTCTAAAATGTAGCATAAGATCTGAACAAGTCAAGATCATACACTTCTGTTGAAAAACGAGTCCTCTTTGACCTTGGTAACAGGTCATCAACATCAATTACTGGCTCTTTCCCTTTGCTGCTACCTCCTTTCACAATTGAGCGCTTAAATGGAGACATCTGCACAAAAGAACGCAGAACAAACCAGAAACATGTGCAAAAACATAAAATAGAGCACAAAACTTAATTAGATTCAAGTTAGATCCAAAACAAAGGTAAAACAGCCTGAAATAGAGCATAAATAACTCAAAACAACATGCTAAAACAGTTTCAACATGTAAACATAGACACAATGCATGAAATTAAGTAGTTGTGCATGTGTGTGCATATGTGCTGATGCATGAGGATGCAGCATGAGATGCATGAGGTGTGCCTAGAGGGTGCCTAGGTGTGTGCATGCCATGGCAATGAGGCACAAAATGGATAAAGTGTGTAAAACACACAACCATTGACCAAAACAAAGTAAACATGATCATTTAAGACCAAAATCAAATATTGGAACTCAGTTAAGTCCAATTAAACACAGAAATGTCATTCGGACATTATGTCAAACACTTAACGTGCAACAATGCACAATAGTCATGGATAATGCATGAACATGGTGAAAACTTGCCTCAATACATGTTAAAATGCTTCATGGGGCCAACATAAATGCACAAATAACAAATGGGACTCAACCCAAACAAAGATTTTGAAAAACAATTTGCAAAATGAAGAACCCCAACCCAATTTTGAAAAATCCCCAATTTTTGAAACCCTAACTTAAATAACTGCAAAATCTTAAATAAACATGAAGAAAATGTTTTAGAAAACATACCTTGAAGTTGAGAATGCAAAAAATAAAGAATGATGGGGTTTGAGTAAAATGTGATTTTGGGTTGAAAAGGGTTCGAGAGAGGCTTAGCGAGGGAAATGGGAGTGTTTTGAAAAACTGTCACATCTACAACATAAAACTGAAAACACTTGTTTTCCGCAAGTTAGACAGTAGTGAGACAGTCACGAGACAATCGCAAGAATGGCCACTGAAGCACAAAAACTTTCGTGAGAAGTTTTAAATTGCAAATTACTCGTAAGACAGTAGCAAGAGTCTCTGTGTGAAAAGACCAAAAAATTATTTCCCTTAGATCCTTTTCGCAGGAAGCTCTAAGTCGCAAGCTTCTCGTGAAACACCCTCTGAACCAGTTTTTTTTTAAAAAAAACACACACAAAAATGCATTTTGAACAAAAACTAAAGACACAAAAGTATAAAATGACTTTCAAAAACATATAAAACACTCAAAAATCTTTTTGGGTTTGATCAGCAAGTACTTGAGCATACACATCACATTTGAACATGTACAATCACACAAATGAGATAAGCATTAATTGAATCAAAGTCTTGTGTGTTGTGGGTGAGTATTAAGTGTGAATGTCCTTAGACCAAAGTGAAACTTCAATGATCAATTCAATCAAGACATACACAATTGGTACTAAATCAAGTGGTCTATCTCAATTATAGAAATGAACATATATGACTTCCCACAAAATGATTACAAATATTAGAAGCTTTTTATTTGGCTTCTGTATAAATCATAACATTTGATCCATTTTGAATAATACATCTCTTTTTGAGATCGGTGCTTAATATTTTTGATATATCAACATTTATAATTAGCTTTTGGCTTTTTGAGCACCATACATTTTAAAACAAAAATTGCTTTCCCTTTTCCTAGTCAAATACTAGTATGTGCGACAGGCTTTTACAGCTCGATATCTCTTTTCATTTGGAGATTTACATTTACATTTGGTGAGCTCTTTTGCAAAAACAAAAATAAAGTGGGAAGAGATATAAGCACAAGTCTATGCAAGTATCAAGACCATTAAGACTATTGACCAATCATTCATGACAAGCTTGAAGATCTATTTACAACAATCACAGATAGTTTTCAAGATTTCTTCCACATAGATAAATGTGCATACAAAACACAACACAAACGATCAAACATTTTGAAGATTTTTCATTTTTTATGGGTTTTTGAATTTTTGAACACTCTAAAAAACAGAACAAAAACAAGAACAAAGCAAAAGCTTGTAAAAGAAACATGCTAAAAACCATAAGCAAATGGTACAAAGTAAATTATGCATGTAATGATGCATGAACAAGTGTCCCTAAACATCAAAAGTATTAGTGCATGGACATGTGAAATGCTTATGCATGAGTATCTCTCTTCACCCACACGGCACGTGCGTTTGGGGTGATATCCCTATAGGATTAGGTATGAGAGTTAGGACTTTCAAACCGTCTAGTGAAGCTCTCCAAGCAAGTGGTGATTTTGACAACAATCACCATTTCGACCTCTTGATTGCTTAACAGCCCAATTCCTTTTGTCATTTTTAGGCCTTTTTGACCTCTGAACACTTGCATTCTTCAATGCCTTCAGCTTATGGCAATTTGGTCTGGTGTGTCCTTGAAGTCCATAGAAATTATAGAAATGTTGAATTCTCGAACCTCTTTGTAACTTTGGAGGTGATTTCCCTTGAACCTTAGGCTTGACCACTGATTGATTACAAGGCTTATTCAACACCTGCTGGTCAACTACATTCTTCTTCTTTTCATCCTCCATTTTCTTAGGGGTAAAGGCAGCCACTACTGGTTCTTTGGCTTGCACAAACTTCACATCCTTGGTGATTTTGACAAATGAACTACTTTCTCCAATATATCCTAGTCCAGTTTTGTTGGAGAAAGGTTTTTGATGAGAGAGGACTTCATCAAGCTTCTTGGAGGAGACTCGCTTTACTTTTGCATTGGCTTGAACCACCTCAAGCTCAAGGAATTTTATCTTTGAGTAGGCTTCCGTCAACTCTCCATTCAGCGTCTCTATTTCACATTTGGCCTCCTTATATCACACTAGGAGACTTCTAAAGTCCTCCTCTGCCTTCTTCATCTTTTTAACAGCTCTCTTCGCCACCCTTGTATATTCTCCTGACTTCTCAAGTAAGGAATTGTAGTTTTCTTAAAGACCAGCTGAGTCTTCATTTACTTCAGCATCTGATTCTTCTACAATTCTCATGGATTCCTCATTACTATGCTCCCCAAGTTCTTGCACTACCAAACTCAAGTCCTCCGAGGACTCAACATGAGCAGTAGTCATAAAGGCAGAGTAATTCCCTTTTCTATCACAACTCTCTTCCGAATTAGAATTGGATGAATCTGAGTCACAAAGAGTTGTGGCATATGCCCTGCCCCTCCCTCTTAGATAGTTGGGACACTCCTTTTTGAGATGTCCATGGCCATTGCATTCATAACACACAATGCCTTGAGGAGATTGGATATCCTTCCCTTCTTTCTTCTTAAACTCTTTCCTATCACCTTTGGAGGATGAAAAATTCCCTCTGTTGAATGGTTTCCCATTGTTCTTCATCTTCAAAATTTTTCGGAAGTTTTTAGCAAGAAATGCTACCTCCTTCTCCACTCCATCTTTTTCGGAGGAATCATCCATTCTTTCGATGATGGTTTTAAGAGCAAGAGATTTGCTTAACTTATGAGAAGGCAGTCCCAGCTCATACGTTTGGAGAGATCAAATGAGCTCTTGGGTTTTAATCTCATCCAAATCTTTGCTTTCCTCTATAGCTGTGACGTTTACTCGAAAGCTCTCTGGTAAAGACCTCAAAATTTTTCTTACTACCTTAGCATCTTCAATCTTCTCACCAAGATTAAGCTTAGCAATTACAATTTCATTGAGCTTCCCATAGAAGGAATCAAAGGACTCATCATCTCTCATCTTAAACTCTTCAAATTTGGTGGTAAGCATCTGAAGTTTTGTATCCTTCACTTTCTTTGTTCCTTTATAAGTGGTCTCCAATATCTCCCAAGCTTCCTTGGCTACTGTCATGTGATAAATCCTATTAAACTTATATGGGGAAACACCACAAAATATTGCATTCAAAGCTTTACTGCTAGTGTTAGCTGTTGCAAGAGCTACTTTATCCCAAGTGGATTTAGCGGCCTTCGGCCTAGTCCAACCTATTTCTACCACATCCCAAATAGTATTACAAATTGAACACAAGAATGCCCTCATTTGGACTTTCCAAAAAGCATAATTACTACCATCAAAATATGGTGGAACATTTAAAGATTGAGACCGGTCCATCTTAAACAGGGTCAAGGATCACACTCAAGTAGTTAAACCACATCGAGTGTACCCGCTCTGATACCAATTTAAAGCTCCAAAATGTGTTGAAAACACGAGCTATTTAGACCCCCAATTAAAAGATACGACTCGATTGATTTTACACTAACTTAATACTAAGTGCGGAGTAGTGTAAAAGCGAGCAGATAAACAAACAAGCTACTCTAATTTATAATCAAAGCAACACAGTAATAAAATAGAAAGTAAAAGAGTAGGGAAGAAAGATGCAAACACAAGATAACACGCCGATGTGTTATCGAAAAGGAAACCAAAGAACTCGGTGAAAAATCTCTCTGTCGCCCTCCAAGCAGTAATCGATCCACTAGACAATCCGTTGGGATATGTGGGTTAGCAAGAGACCCTCCAAGCCTAATCTACCTGATGTACCTAAGCTCTCCAAGCTCCTACTCTAACAAGGCTTCTCGGAACCGTGTCTTGTCTAGCTCTCCGAATCCTACAACAAGCTCCATGTTGCATCTGTCATCCTTGGCTTCTTCCAATGCTTCACAACAGCACCAAAACTTCAATTGACACTTTGAAAGGGTGTAGTAAGTTTTTGGGCTATCAACCTCTGAATTACATGTTCTATACGTTCGTAATATGCATGCCAATTTTCATGATGATCGAACATAATTTACCATTCAATCCATAAACTCAACTTTTATGTATTATTTTAAACTACAAAAACTTGAATTTCAACAAATGATTGATAACATGGCTATTGATCTTTGATCACCTTGAAATTTTGAAAGCATAGAGAATATACAAAGATAATCTAATCTAACGGTGGATTTGTCAAAATTTGCATCTAATTAAAAAATATTGTGTGGTGTAATATTGCTTAAAGTTACACCAAGTGTAACTTGAACCCAACCCAAGAAACAATATCAAATAGGAAATTTTGTAAAGAAACTAAATAAATAGAGCTAGATATCAATTTTCATATGCTTCATCCCCTTTCTCAAACTCTCATTGTAAAAGAGTAAGGTAATAGTTTGCACAGATTTTGGCTGAATGAATGTTCCTCTCTTGCCATTGTTAATATATAATACATTAGAAATACATGATTCATTTGATTTGAATTGAATTGAATTTCTATCCCTTTATCTCTCATCGGGGTGTAGCTTGTTATCTTGATAAGGCTCATTTGAATTTTTGATCATTATCTTCACCTACTGTTCCAATACAGATGACTACATTTTGCAACACCCCCATGACTTCCCAAAACTAATAAGTAAGATAAATTTACAAAACTTAAGTCTAATACTCATAGTAATATTCTAAGAAAAAAGATACCTTCCCATATTCTTTCAATCCCATTTTGTGGAATCATCCCTTATAATATTTGGGAAAATCTTCAAACTTAGTCTTCAAGCGATGTCATTATTTCTCATAAGATGAAAACCTAGCAACACCTAGAGTTGAGTCCACCAATCTTCAACTCCGATCTCCCAATTAGATCTCCAACTTCAATCTTCGCCAATCTTTGTGGTTGTTGATCTGTGGGTTTGAAGTTGGAAGGTTCCTTCCTTTCTTTGATTGCTAGTGTTTGGTTGTGTAGAAAAGGTCCGAGAATTAGGAGAGGCAAAAGCAACACCCACACCACCAAACCCATGGCCGATCTACTACAATCCACTAGTGGCTTTACTTGTATGTGAGGGTGGTCCTAGAACCACCCTCACTTGTCAAAAAAAATTTATATAAATAATTGTTTAAAACTAATATGTTCTGTGATCACCTAGACTTGAAAAAAAATGTATATACATATATATATATATACTTTAAAATATATATATATATATATATACTTTTAAAAATATATATTATATACTAAATTATCTTATTTTGATGACCCTAATAAAAATGTTGAACACCTTTACTTGAGAATCATAAGAATATGAGCTCAATAAATATAAGAAAAATGCTACATCCACAACATTTTCACAATAAATCTTATGTGATAAGTTGTTACTAATTTCAATTAGGATTCAATATTGACATGTTTTATCCACCAATAATAGGCTAACAACTTGTTGCATAAGATTTGTTATGAAACTGTTGTAGTCACTTTATTATTCTCATATCAGCATTTTTAATTTGCACTTTATCTTTTATTAGTCTTTTTTTTTTTTCCTCATTTTCTTTGTTAGTACAAAAAAATTGTAATATTTATGTATTTGCGTGTTTTTTTTTTTTTTTTTTTTGGTGATGTTGATATATTCAAATTGTCTCTTTATTAAATTTTGTATAATTTAATTAGTGACCACCCTAAAAACAATTACTAGAGCAGCCACTACCACAATCCAAACCCACTATTGGATTTCTCTTTACCTTACCCTTCGATTGTTGATTGTTAATCTCTATCTCACTCTCTTTTGTTAATAACGTTGCTGGTTGTTTTGAGATTGTTGATCTTCTTGTAAAATTTGGTTCCAAATTTTGAGTTGTTATGAGACTGTTGATATTGATATAAATTAAAAGTGATTTCATTGAGCCCTTTGATTAGTGTGTTGTTCCTCATCTTTGTTCTTATGCAATGAATTTCTTTTCACTTAGGGCCCATTTAATTGGGGAGAAGAGAAAACATCAAGTTGAATAATATGGTTTGTTGAATTAGGGAAATTAATGTCTGTTTCATAAGAGTTATATCTCATGAAAATTCCATTAACTGCAATAACTTCATGCAAGTTGGAAGATTTTTATGTGGTTCTTATGTAATGAATTTCTTTCCACTTAGGGCCCATTTAATTGTGGAGAAAGAGAAAATAGGGGAGAAAAATATGCTTGGTTGGGAGGGAAAGAGGGGGGGCGGGAGTGAAATGACGAGGGTCAGTAGTTTTCTCCTCGAGCCCACCATTTAAGTTGAAATGGTTCTTTTCCCAATTTGGGGGAGGGACAAAATTGATAGGAAATTCTAAAATTTCTCTCCTTTTTTTATTTTATATATATATACACTCCAACACCTCTAACGAAAAATGTTTATGTGGCACATGGCGTGCACACCTGGCATACTTGAAGTTGATGTAACTACTAAAATAATAATAAAAATGCCACATCAACATTTAAAGAAAAAAATGTAGAAATATTTTTTTTTTGCTTTTCTTGCGCTTTCTTGGCAACCAAACACAACAAAAAACCACTTTCTTGATTTTTCTATCTTTGAATTCATAAATACATTCTACAACGTCTCACTTCTAGCAAATTTTCCCAGAAAGCAAGACTTTCTCAATATGTAACCAAACAAGGAAAAAAGAGGGAGAACAAATCTAGTGGTGAGCATTTCTCAATCGGGTTGGTGTCTTTGTGTTCGATCAAATCCAATGGCTTTGATGGGGCAAATCCAGCCAAATATTTTTGCACAAAACCTAGATTGTGAGGGTGACAATTTCTAAGTGGCTGTCATTCCTATTGAAACTTATCAATTTAAATGTTGATGTAATATTTTTTATTGTTATTTTATTAGTTGTGTCAACTTCAAGTATGCTAAGGCATGCCGTGTGCCACATAGACATTTCTCATTGGTGAGTTAACTATAAAGACTAAATTGATTGTAAGTTAAAATAATATAGACTAAATTAATTGTTACCGAAAATGTAAAAAATAATAAAATATTTTCGGCCTATAAAAATTAATGTCTATTTCATGGGCATTTATATAACTCATTAAATTCCACCCACATACAAAAAAGTCATTCAAGTTGGAAGATTATTATGCTTTAAATTTCTGTCCAATTACAAGAAAAATATGTATATCTAGAACCTTGACATGTCTATACATACCTTGAATTTCTATCCACTTACAAGAAAAGTATGTATATCTAGAACCTTGACATGTCAAGGTTCTAGATATACATACCAGAAATTAAAACCAGTGAAGAATGCAAATTTGCCTTCCTTGCAGAAGATAAATGGTTGAAATCAAGAACAAAAGATTTGAAAGTTCAATTAGTGTTGAAAACACTCTTGAACGTTTAGACTCCAAATTACAAATTACCAATTCAAGCTTATTATCAAACAATTAATGTGCAGAACATGAAAATAATCCAAACACAGAATTGATAAACAATCTAAGCCAATTATAATCACATCCACAGTAGAAAATAAAAGGCAAAAATAAAGGGAAGAGAGATGCAAACACAAAGACAACACGTGATGTGTTATCAAAGAGGAAACCGAAGCCTTTGATGTAAAACCTCTCCGCCACCCTCCAAGCGGTTAATAATCCACTAGAAAATGTAGTTGGGATACATGAACAGCAATAGACCCTCTAAGCCTAGTCTACCTAGGTACCTAAGCCCTCCAAGCTTCTTGCTCCAACGAGGTTGCACCGAACCTTTTTCTTTTCTAGCTTACCGGATTCCGCTATAGCCCATAGCATCAACCAATAACCATCGGTCCCTTCCAAAGTACTTCCTTTAGCACCAAAAGACCTTCTCATAGACGTGGGTGTGGTGAGAAAATGATTTGGTCAAGAACCTCTCAAGAATGTATCAATGGAGAGAAAAAGAGTAATTTGAAGAGTCTCTTAGTGAAGATTGAGGATGAGGCAATCTTGTTTTTCTTTAGGGCTTCTCTCACAAAATTCTTTCTAAAAGCTCTCTACATTTCGTGAGTATAAGGGTCTATATATAGTGGGGTGAGAAAGGAATGCGAAGAGTCAGTTTTTCCCAAACAGGTCAAGTTGGCAGCTTGGCCTCGCAACTGGTCTAAGTCGCGAGTTCAAGTCGCAAGTTAACGGCCTGGCCAGCCTGGGACTTTTGTCCTGTAGTGCGATAGCTAGCATGACCCTTCACCTCCCTGCATGCTTCTCACGTGTGCTACATTTGGTGACTTGCTAGTCGCGAGTCAGCCGCGAGTCCCTGCTTCTTTGCACAACTTTGACCATTTCTTCACACTCTCTCACACACTACCCTTTTATGAATCGCACCTAAATACAGGGTTACTAAGTGCTAAAATACAAGCAAATTGGCACGGAATAAAGCCAAAAAATGATTGATAAAATTCAACCTTACAATCTCCCCCTTTGGCTATTCCATGACAAAACCCTATAACAAACTCTAGACTTAACGCGTGAGTTGGGAACAGTTGGAAAACTCACTCACACCTAACTCTAGAATCTGTGAAGCTCTTGAACCATAAGAACAAGTATCTCCTAAAAGACAACAACACAATCTGATCATTGTATGCAGAAAACTTGTAATGCAAATGGAACAAGTATAATGTGATCAAGCAAAATGGAATAAAGCAATAGACCATGACTTAACCAAACAACCAATCACTATACAATAGTGATCACAATGCTCATTCTCACAAGGAATGAAAATTCGGACATGCAAGCAAATAAACTCAATTGCAGAGTATCATTTGCATGTCCAACACTCAACCAATGCATAAAAGCATATATGCATCTAGGAATAAGATCCTACAAGGGCACAAGAGTGAGAGTACTTAAAGAAAATGCAGAAAATTTTGCAGCAAGTACTTAAAAGCTTAAAAGCTTACAAAAGCAATAGGTACAAACATAAACAAAGAACCTTAAAAACCTACAAAGGTAACAGGTACAAACAAAAACATAAAGTAAAAACATAAAGACTAAACAGTGCTGATGTGAAACAGAAATTAAACAAAGTCCTTCTTGCTGAAAAACTCCCCCTTTGACCTAGCTATTTCTCCCCCTATCATTGTGCTCCCCCTGCCATCATCATATCTCCCCCTTTTTGTCATGGAATAGCTAGTTCTCATCTTCTTCTAGCTTTCTTAGCAGGAGTCTTCTTCTTTGAAGGAGTAGGAGGCTTCTGTAAACAAGCAGAAGAAGCCACAACAAGAGCAAAACACAATATGTGGAAATGCACACATATTAGTAACAAGTTAGTTATAAAGAGAGTAATAAATTGTCAAGTCAGAACACAGACCAAGCACAGTTGATAACCAAAAGATGGATAGATCAAATCAGAACTTCATCAAATCAAACAAGTTTATTATGTATAGATGCAGATAGGAGCGAGCATTAAATAACTAGAAATGGACAATGTAAATCACATTCAGACAAATGAGAGCATATGTCAATGAAACATGACATAATGAAAATGAAATGTGCAAGATAAACCCCCAAGGTAGCAGCACATACATGATGTTGTAACTTAAAAACAAAGCAATGTGAGCTACACAATCCAAAATCTCATACATTCTGATAAACCCAAAACCACATTCAGAGTGAAACACAAAAAACCCCAAACCCATATGCCCAATGAGTAAAAAAAAAACTCTATCAAATATCAATGCTCAGAACAAAGACTAGCATACTGATGCAAAAACATGACACTAAATAAACTCAGCAACAAGAGAAATCAACCCCAAACAATCATACCCAACATTTTAGGCAAATCCATGTTCGAACACATTATTTCACAGAACACAGTTGCAACTCACAAATCAAGAAAATAAAGATCAAATCAGTAAGTATGAAGTGAGATAGAGAAAACCCATACCTTTTTCTTGAAGATTTGAGAAAAAAAAATGCAGAAATTGAGGATTTTCGAAGAGTGACATGGTGAGTTTGAAAGAGTGAAATGGGGAAGACATTGAACAATCACAAATGTATGAGGGAAAAACTGAAAAAGTTTTAAAACTGACTTTAAAACGCAAAACACGCATTTTTCGCGACTAGATCAAGTCGCCATTAAGTCGCCAGGGTAAGCCGCGAAACATTGTGAAACCAAGATTCTTCAAAAAATCTTCTAAGTGTTTTTCGCGATTGGAAGGTCTACCCGCGAAATAGTCGCGAGGTGAGCCGCGAAAATCTCTGATTACCACTCGCGACTAGACCCTCTACGCGCGAACAAGTCGCCATGCTAAGCCGCGAAAGTCACCAAAACTCAAATTTTGAAAAAAATTTTAAGTATTTTTCGCAACTGAGTCCTTGAATCGCCAGTAAGCCGCAAAAAATCTCAGAGTGGGCTCGCGATTGGGACAACCCGCGACTGAGTCGCCAAAATGAGGCAACACTATTTTTGAAATTTTTGACATTTTTGTAAAAACAAAATACTTTCCAAAAACAAGCTAAAACACTCCAAAAAAAAAATTTTGTGTTTGATCAACAAAGATTGAGCATGTAAAAACACATTTAAACAAGTACAATCACACAAATGAATATGGCATTCATTGAACATAGACTTGTGTGATGTTTGTGGGTATCAAAAGTGAGATAGTCCTTAGTCTAATGTGAAGTTTCAGTGATCAATTCAACCAAGGCATACACAACTAGCACTAGATAATGTGATCCATCTCAATTATAGAAATACGCATATATGACCTCCCACAAAGACTTGAGTACATTTCTAGCAAAGGCAATGAACATAAGATGGGCATGTCAATGGCTCAATTGCTAAAGTTAAGAAAGCTAGCAGTGGAATCTGCATTGGTGCACTCAGCAAAGCCACAAACAAGGAATATGATTGTATAGAACCATGGGAACTTAGCACTATGCTCAAAGATATGCCAAAAATCGTGAAAGAGATGGACCAAGTAAGATTTTCAAATGTGCAAGAAGCTTAGTGAAGGAGCAAGTAAGATTTTCTTTTCACTATTGAAGCTATTTGCAATTTGTATCTTCATTGATGCGCGCAGCCAATTTCAGGCTTCATTGTTTAAACCATCAGAGCAGTAGCTATATGTCTCTTAGGCATTTAATCAAACATCCAGTGAACGACACATGGAGATAAAATAAAAAATAAAAAAAATAATAAAATTCATAGAGACCCAACCCAAAAATTAAAACAAACAAATAATTCTTACTATAGAAATTCTCACATGGAGATAGAAAAAAAGTTCTTGTGGATTTGAATAGCAATACGTAAGAAGGGAAAAACAAACATACTAGGTGGTACAACACCAAACCAAGCTCACAGAGGCCCAACCCAAAAATTAAACCAAACCAATCATTTCTATTATAGAAATTCATACATGGAGAAAAAAAAAAGTTCATTGTGGATTTAAACTCAGGAAAAAAAAAAAAAAAAAAAAAAAAAAAAAAAAAAAAAAAAAAAAAACCAAGATTGAACGATGCGGCGGAACCACCAAGGCACCGTCGGGACAAGGACGACAAGACAGCAGGAGAAAGCTCACAGTGGCTCTGAACTGACTGTTTGAGCTCTTTCACCGTCGGACCTATTTCTCTTCCCTTCTCTTTTCGCTGGGTTTTGGACTTTTGGATGATTAAGTTTGTTTTTAAAAGTCACATGAGTTCCACGTGCTTATTCTGTTAGTGTTTTAACATGAGACTAACTAAAGTATTGATTTGGTAGTTTTGAATAGTTTGAGGAGTAAATTAGCCAATAAAAAAGTTAAAGGGGTCTTTTGGCCAGCAATAGTTGAAAGTTTAGGGGGTGAATGGGCATTTTTCCCATTGTTGATAGCATGATAACTCTTTTTTCTTTTTTCTTTTTTTTCTTTTATTTTTTTTTTTATTTTTATAGAAGCATGATAACTCTTTATTTGGTCAACATCACAAACTTTTTAAATTATACTTAATGAAAAATTACAGAAACTCAAAGTACGACAACCAAACTGAGTTGAAATTGTATTGTTGCTTCCTCAAAAGCACTTGCATATGATAGTGAACACTTTTATTAATGATATATTTTGTTCATATGTCACTAATTAAGCACCCAAGACAAGAGACGGCTAGAAAAGGTCAAAACACCAAACAGAAACCAGTTTGACAAGCCCCAAAATGAAATAGAGAGAAACATCTTTCTCCTCCTACATTGTACTGACTGAAGCTCCATTACAAAGATTGAATCCATACCAAACATCATTTGGAATGTAAGTGTTGTAATAAAATGTAGCAGACTTGGTGTTATAACCATAGATTGTCACTTTCTCAGGCATCCAACCGTCGAATCCACTCCTGTAAAGGTAGACATAGCAGATTTGGTATGAGCATGGTCCTAATATCTGAAATGTATCTCTAGAGCACCTCTCAAACGTTCCTGTTGATGGATCATCCAGTCTTGGTGCATACACCTAATCATCAAACAAATGGTAATTACATCCAAGAAACGGTAATAAGTCACACAATTAATTAATTATCCATTCTGGATTCTCATGACATATATACATGCGTCTACTTAAATCAATATACACAAAATTGTCATGTACATACATCTATACCTGTCATGACTGCTCTTTTATCATCAATCAAAACAATTTTTGGTATATGAGAGATTCAAATCCAAAATATTTTATTGGTCGATAAGAGACTTGGTCTGTTGAACTAACTCGCATCTACATTTATACATGAATTATTTTATGTACGGGTATATGTACTTACATTTAGGCAAAAAAAAATATATATATATATATATAGAAGAGAAACATGCATGCATTTATGTTATACTAATGTATTTAATGTGTACAGTGAGTTAAGAAGAACCTGATTGCCATAAGCATCACCAAATGCCAGACTGATTTGATCCCTTGTGTATTTGGTTGATGAACAGCTTGTCGTTATTGATACTGTGTAAGAGCAGCTCTTTACATTCTACAAGAAAATTAGTATTTATTTAGAGACATAAATTAAAAATTGTGACATAACCTTTGTTTTTTTTTTTTTTTTTTTTTTGGTTTTATTACTGGAATAAAATAATTTTGTTCAAGTTAACCTCTGTCTGTCTAAGTCCATTGTTTTGAACCAAAAAAAGAAAAAGAAAAAAGACTCTTGCTCTAAAGGGATCTATCTTTTTAGAAAAAGATCAAAACACCATGTGGTAATCTTTGAGGAGTATTTTCATACCTGGGTATTGTTGATCTTGAAGGATCTGAACTGCTGGGGTTGACGAATGATTGATTTGGCTTGGGAGAATGTGAAGAGGAAGGCCAAAAAGAGCAGAAAAGTCACTGCGTTCACCATTTCCTCTAAATTCCTATGAGCTATATCCCAGGAGTGACTGTGTGAGGAGAAGTATGGTCTTTGGAATAATCCTAAAGGTACATAATATACGTAGACTAGAGTAGAGAGCTTTCTAGCAACCAAGGGTAGATCAGTCAAATTGTTGTCCCCTTTGCGGCTTGTCTAATTTATTTATATGAATTACGAGTTTTACTAGAGGTACAATAAATAACCATGTTTCTTTTTTAGTAGGGCAAGTCAGTCTTTTTGACAGGGATTTTTGGTTTTGGATGAACACAGGTAAACCTATGTTTATCTTTATCCAAGTCAGCTGGGAAACGAAGAATACAAACTAGAATTTGTCGTAGATTCTTACAGTAATATTTGACTATGTTTGTTTCAATTTTAATGCTTTCCAAAAGAAAAAACATAATTATATTTTTTGAAAAACTATCTCATTTTTCTAAGTTTAATAATAACTTTAAAATGAGATAGAATTTTTTCCAAAATAAGTCATACTAGTTACCTAAAAATGAGATAAAGTTGTTTTTAATAGTAAGTTTAAAATGACTTATATTTTAACAGGCTTTTTTTTTTTTTTTTTTCGAATACTACCAAATAAAAAAAATAAAAAAAAAAAGTGAAAACCTATATTCACAAAAGATTGAAATAAACAGAGCAAGATTAAACAAGTTTGGGTCTTCCAGCTGTCTCCCTTTTAGGAAGGAATCATTTAAGACAAATGACAAATGTTTGGCTACTTAGTGATCTCTCAAGTCTCAGCTTCTCCACGCCCTCTCTATCTCTCGGAAAATTTTTTTGAATCATTACTAGTGGAGCATACACTCTTTTATGAGTCAAGGAAGCACTGTGAAGGGTTTTACCGAGCCCTATTTCTAATTCAAATTCGTTGCACGTTTATGGTTCCTTGAACTATATTAAATACCCATCATATAAATTGGACAATGTTTTCCTCCACTCATTAAAAGACATACTGTATAATTCAACCACTACGTAGTAGGTTTAAAAGTTTAAAGGAAATTCCACAGCGCCCCTCTACATCTTCCATGATCTGCAGAATTTCCCAGCAGACTGAACTCCTTGAGCAAAGCCCTCTTCAATGGCTATGTCTTCAATCATCCCATTCCTTTTTGCTCTCACCTTTATGGTATCTAACCACAACAGCTAAACAAGATTTATTATTCAACAATGCTATAGACACAAAAATTTCACAAAAAACTTTCACATGTGAGATGGTAGATTGTGATTAGTATAGCATCACCTTTATGGGACTACCTTTGACATTATTTTTATTGAATCTACTTTAATCCTAATACTCTGCGGAAATCATTAAAACTTTCAAATATCTAATGAAAATTACACATAAGATAAAACTCAAGCTGCATTGGCAGCAGTCATAAGGATTACACAATTTTTTTTTCTTTTAAAGAAGGAAATCCTTCGTGAAATTCTCTCCCATTAGCTCAGCCAGCTGTCCAGGTAATAGCAAGTAACTTAAATTGCTGTATTTAGCATTTTGACAATGTCAAGTTGCCTCAAGAAGGATTTCCCCGATTGAAAAGGTAAACATACATCAATGATTTGGTACATTTAAGTAACTTGAATTACTGCAGTTAGCATTTTGACAATGTTGAGTTGTTTTATGAAGGATTTCCTTGCATTGATCATTTAGTTCATTTAAGTAACCTGAATTACTGCAGTTAGCATTCTGACAATGTCAAGTTCAAGTTTTATGAAGGATTTCCTTCTTTAAAAGGAAAAACTTAACTGATTCAGTTCATTTTTGAGTTTCTTTACAATCAAAATTTGCTAATTCAGCTCAGCATATCAAAAGTGGTACTTTAAATGCAATAGAAAAAGAAAAAGAAAAAAAAAATCCTATCCCTTCAAATTTTCTCCCCAATATTCCTTTCACAATAAAATTACTCTTATCAATCTTTAGACTAAAGCAGGAATAACATATCCTAAGAAGCTGTCAGGATGATCTAATTATAATTTCAAGCCATCATAAACATGTGAAAATGACAGAATTGCTGCATTGTAATTGTCACCAACAATCCAAAAATAGATGCAAGAAGTAATAGAAAATTCAAATATAGTTTTTACCTTGAATTCGTAGACAAAATCGCGAGTCACTAAATTATGCAGCCTATACCCCAAACAAAAAGGCGATAAAGGAAAGGAGAAGAACTCTATAAACCTATCTTAGATTCAGAAACGTTGCAGTGATACACAAGCAAATTAGAAATCCAACCATTTAGTGTAGTATACACAGGTCGTTGGGGAAATTATTCCATCCGGTGTGCATAGACTTATCTGTGGACAAACTCCGCATGGAATTGAAGCCATGGCCCCAATTTTCGGTTCCGCTTTAAGGCCTGCTTTGCTTGCGCATCTATAACAAACTTTCCCAATAGGAATAGAATTAAACTCCCCCATTCCAGTACTCTTCACCTCCAATATCTCATTGTCCAAAACCAAAGCATTCACAATCTCTTCAATTTGCTGCGTTGTGAACTCAACATTGAAGGCTCTACTCCTCCTTATCGTGTCCAAAATTTCCTCCAGTGTAACAATCTTTTGCTCATAAATGATCTTGACACAGTGCTTTTTCAAAAAGTTTATAAATTCTGTATCGAGGCTCCCCTCAACATACCAAGCTCCACCAGTGATTTCCTTTGATGGTTCAAACTCTGTTGCAATATAGTGTTTTCTGCCTTTATTTTGGATGGTTACAACCTCTTTTATCAGTTTCTTAGCCTGAAGTGATTTGAGGGATTTGTTAAGCACATTGTCAGGGATGTTTGTTTCTCGTTTCATGTCTCTTGTCCAAATAGCCATGTCTTGCTTGCTTCGGATCAGATTATAAAGGATACGCTCATGTTCTGTCAAAGACTCAATAGGTGATTTTGAGTCAGGCTGTTTACGCTTCAGAGATGAGAGCCCTTGTGATCGGTTCATTCCTATCAAAAGACAATTGCAGGGGAAAAAAAAAAGGGGGAGAAGACGTCATTCACTTACATAGGAGTACCGAACCTTGTTTTCTAGCATGGTGGGCATTAACATTCATATTTTAAAATAACCAGAATAATAGAAACTTACAGCCTTTATTTGGTGTTGCATAATAACAGTAGGAAAAGAAAAGAAGAAAGTAAAATTTGTAAACTTAATTACTTCCATCTGTCAGCTATTCTTAAAATAAATAAATAAAAATAAAAGAAGGAAATTTTTTTTTCTCAAAAATTTAGAATTTTATTCAAAAACACCCAAATGAATCCACCACGGGAATCACCTTTCCATCCACTTCACAACAGAACAATAGTTCAGCTTATATCAGTATCACTACAAAGGCTAGCAAAAAATTTCTATATTGTGTTGGTTTCTCTAGGTATACAGGTACAAGTACAACTATTAAAAGATTCAAAGAATTAAAAATATTTCTCAAACCAAAATTCTCATAAGAAGATGTAGTTTATCCTCATAAGTCAGAATTTCCATAAGAACCAAGTAAGATCACTAGAAATAATCAGACACAAATACTCTCATTGGGGAGGTTGCCATGGGCATACAACTTCCTAGAAACAAATATGCTTTTCCTAATTTCTACTTAATCAACAAAAGATCTAAGCCCACAAGCACATTGATAAAACTTCTCTTCTTCCTTAAGCCAAAACTTTCCAATTTATTGGAAGCCAAAACACAAAGAAGTTAAATACGTATTTACTTTTCTTTTCCTCAGTTTTCTTAGCAAGCAAACAAAAAGAAAACTCCATTGATTTTTTTTTTTTTTTTGGTTTTGGGGGGGGGGGGGGGGGGGAATGGATGGCTTAAGGACAAAAGGGGCATTTTTTCTTTGTTAGTAATTCTAGTATGCTTTACCATTACAGAACAGAAAAGCAAACTTACAAATTAATATATATATATATATATCAATATTGTCATCTACAATTTACTTAGAAACCAAACAAAGGGTCATAAAACTTACAGAGATTAAAGAAAGCTTAAATTACTAATTTGGTCCAGTAACTATTAGACAAAGTTTAATTTGGCATCTCAACTATTAATTGTCAATGTTGTCCCTCAACTTTCAAAATCAAGTCAATTTCATCCTTGGGTCTCCTCTCCATTAAAATCTTAACGGGATTATCTTTCAATATTGTTCATAAGAGTGGTTATGACATATCCCGTTAAGAATTTTATCTGAGCAGAAACTAAGGATGAAATTAACTTGATTTTAAAAGTTGAAGAACAAAATTGAAACAATTAATAGTTGACATACAAAATTGACACAATTAATAGTTAAGGACCCAAATTGAATTTTTCCCAACAGTTGGAGGACCAAATTAGTAATTAAACTTAAAGAAACGATTCATTTTCAATCCTACCCTGTTAACTGCAGATAAACTGTTGGATTTTTAATTCACTGTATAGGTTTCATTATGTGGTAATGAAATCAACAAACAGAATTAGAGATTTAGAATCAAATTTTAAAATGTTTTTTCAGTTTAATTCTCCTATTTTTTTTCACAATGTTCTCAACAACCATATGAGGGTATCACGATTTTTTTTTTTTTTTTTTTTTTCCTTAAAAAAAATCAAAATGTAAAGAAGAAGAGTATTTCTTCTTTTTGATAAGTAATGAAAGTTTATTAATAAACAAAGAGAATACCCATGTACATTAGCTGTGTAATTGAGTAGCAGTACATCAAACTCTCAAATTACAATGCTCTAACATATCTAATAAATTAGAACAAAGAATGGAGTTAAAAGCAATACTCCAATCCAGAAAGGAGTGAAGAAGAAGAGAATTAATCTTGAGTATTGACCGTTCACTTCCCTCAAATCATCTTGCATTCTTTTCCCACCAAAGACACCACAGGACACAGCGTGGCACAGGCCTCCAGAAAACTATGTTTCAATGTTTGCTGAAAGGACCTTGCCAAGCTGAGTATAAATCAGTGACACTATGTGGCATAACCCATAGAAGACCAAACAAATTTCACACCATTGTCCATAACTCAACAGCAATGGGACAATGAAGAAAAAGATGACCCGCATGCTCCCCACTCATTTGCGCATAAAGCACCAATCCACAATAGTAACACCTCTATTCCATTAGTTGTTAATGGTCAAAACCTTTCCTAAGGATGCAGTCCAAGAAAAGAAAACTAACCTAGGAAGAATCTTTGAATGCCACACAAGCTTCCACAGAAAAAGAATGCCAGGAGTCAAGGAAAGGGAGAAATAGCATTCAAGCACCTTAAAACCCTACTCTTTGCTGACTTCAAACAAATTTTGTCATGTCTCTCACCCTTAAGTGGCATAGAATATATTAGGTCCATAAAGGCAGAGTATTGAAGAGTGACAATCTTACTTGCTCTGAGAAGAAGAAAGATTTTATTAGAACCCTAAAACTTGTGCTGTCTTGGACAACTAGATCCACTTGAGTGGGGTGAGGCGCTAAAGTTGTTTAGGTTTGGCGCCTAGAAAGATAATATGACCAGTTTTTTCCACTTGGTAAACCATAAAACTAAAAATTTTGTTTCTCTATTTCATTTATACCCTTAAAAGCAGTATAACTGCAGACATTTGGATTACAATTGTGATTTCATAAACAATTACAAACACGTTTTCTCATCATGTGCAGTTTCTAATCTTGCTACTTGCAGTGTAATCGTTATTGCTTTTCATGACTGCATATCTGATTATTTGATGAAAACCAATGTTTTTTTTTTCTGCCACAACTATTTAATAGTGCTATTTCCTACCTGGGATCTCATATAAATCAATAATAATTTTCCTTCTAATCTCTCATCTAACACTATCTAAAAGATCCAATAAGAAAGAAGCTCTAAGCTACAAATGATGAAATATATAAGAACTTCAACAGACATGTGGATGTGGCATCTGTTTGATCAGTAAGGCTGGAAGAAGTTTAACTGCTCTCATAATAATTAGTTAATTACTATGAGTTTAAAGAATTAGAGACCAATATGTACAAAAGCAAAAGTAATTCACCATTCCAATAAATCAATGATTAGAACCCCTTTTCCAGGTTTAAAGATTTAGTAGAATAAATCTACCATAGCTAAACCAAAAGGCTCATATAAGTAGGAGACGCAATGGCCAAATTGTTCTGTAACCACCTAACCATGAAGGGTAGCATAAACACCCTCAATAATAATATGGAAAATCTCAAGAAAGTATTTGCTAAACCGCCTAACACACTCCATGAGGTCACAATATCAGAGGATTTGCTTGCACCTCCCAAACTGGGTGATTTCCCCATATACAGCCTCTCTACTAATTTTTTACTTTGCAAAGAGCAAGCAACCAAATCAAGCTCCAAAAACCCATTATGGACAAAAATCCATGGATGAGAAATATGCCCTTTTTCATACATAAAAATCACAAAACATTTCCAATACAAATGAAGATAAACACTTAAAATTTCAAGCAAACCACAAATGATTGTATCTTATCCCTAAGCAAATTGGAATTAATGCTATCAAATCTCATATCCACAATTTTCATTCTTTTTTGCATCAAAATCCCAATATAGCAATATTTCAAAGGACCTATTTTCCCTATGACCTCCAAATCCCAAAAGAAGCACAAAAAGGATCGAAATATTGGCATTTTCCACTTAGCTGACCTTACTATGATTGTTTATCTTACATGAATGAGCTCCTAAACACTTTTTTCCCATAAAAAAAAAAAAAAAAAAAAAAATTACAAAACAGAAGTGCAGAATTGCATATTTCATATTCTCTGCTTTCTCTAAACAGCCAAACATAGGACAATAAAAAGAAAGAGAGAGAGTACCTGCACTCATTTCGTAAAAGCTTTTTGAATTCTCTAACAGGTTCGGAACACAAAGGAATTCAATAGAAGAAGAAATATGTAATATTCAGTTGAAATCTGCATCATAAGGAAAAAGAAAGGGGTCATGTTATACACTCAAAAATATTGGTCATTATCAAAGTCTCCGCTCTGCTCTGACCTTGCCGTCACAGACAGACCCACGACAAGAGCTCCTCCTCCTTCTTCTTGCCGCCTGTAAGTCTCTCAAACTCTCACTCTCTGTACCTCGCCTCTAGCTTGCCTCTTTTCTGAATCGGAAATCGGAATCGCCGACAGGTTTTTTTTTTTTTTTTTTTTTTTCGCCTTCCCTTCCCTCTGCTTTTTCGTTTTGGGTTTTGGGGCCTTGGGCCCTTCGGCTCAGCTCATGTTTGCTGTGGGTCTGTGACTCAGAGACCTGGTTTTTTTTTTTTTTTTTTTTTTGGAGAATGGGTATGTTTGTTTTGTTGTGGTGTGGCCCATTGTCTTGGCCCTCATGGGTCTATGACTCTGAGTATATATATTATTTTATTTTTATTTTTTTGCTGAGAATGGGTATGCCATATGTGGATCTGTGATATCATATATATATATATATATATAAAAGAAATATTAGAAAATCAAACATTAGATAATAAAAACAATGTGTAAATACATTTTTAGTCCTTACATTTTGGTTTTTTTTCACTTTGATCTCTACATTTTAATTTTACCACTTTTAGTCCCTAAACCAATTAACGCGTGTTATTTTCATCATTTTCGTCAGTCAACTGACAGAAATAGCTTATATGACTGTTGGAGGAGTTAAAATATTATAAAAAATGCCACATTAGCATCTAATTTTTTTTTAAAATAATTTATCAATTTTAAATAAATAAAAAAAGAAAAAACAGAATTAAAAACAATAAGAACACAAAAACAAACCCAAAACCAACCCATAATCAAACAAAAACCCAGAATATTGTATTATTATAATCAATTGCTCAACCACAAACCCAACTCAACCAAACCAACACAAACCCAGCTCAATCCCTCTATTTTGCCCTTTAACCTCCACATCTCATTTTTTATGGATCAAGCGTTGTTTAAGATCTGCATACCCAAAAATTTGAACCCACAAACCCATTGATCTCTAACTCGAACATCCACTGATCTCCACAATCCTCTAAATCCCACCATTTCGCCACAAACCCATAAACCCACTGATCTCCAACTCAAAAACCCACAAGCCCACCAATCTGCCACAAATCCACAAACCCAGATCTTCAACTTGAAAACCCACTCATCGGAATCACAACCCACAAACCCAAATCAACAAAAATCATAACTCACAAACCCATCATCGGAATACACGACCATCTGTCTCAACCTCAACCGTGATCTCCACCATTGAGTAAAGAGATAGAGAGATGAAAGAGAAAGACCCACCGATTTGACAGAGACCCACTGATCTGAGAGAGAAAAACACTGATTTAAGAGAGAAAGACACTGATCTGTGAGATAGAATCTAGAGAGGATGAGCTTGAGCCATTTGGGTATGAGTTTGAGCAAATCGAGAGATATAGAGAAGAGGGTCGGTCAAAGAAAGAAAAGAAAAAACCACCACTGATTGTGGTGGTGGCGGCAGTGATGAGTGGAGGCCAGCCATGGAGTTTGAAAGATATTTGTGAGAGTTTTGGAAGAGCGAAAGAGAAAGAGGGGAAGGTTTGAGAATGTTTTGGAAAGGTTGGTTCTAGGTTTGTGTTTGAGCTAGGTTTGTGGTTGAGTTGGGTTTGTGTTGAGCAATCAAGTTTTATTACAATATTCTTTTATGATTTTTCTGTGTTTAATTTCTGGGTTTGTATGATTCTTTTGAGTTTGTGCTCTTGTGTGTTCTGCCATTTTGGGATTTTGAATTCCTTCTTTTTTGTTTGTTTTTATGTTCTTTGTGTTTTTAAATTTGAGTTTGTGTTTGGTTCTAGTTGGTTCTGGGTTTGTTTTTGTATTCTTATTGTTTTTAATTATGTTTTTTCTTTTTTTATTTATTTAAAATTGATAAATTATTTTAAAAAAAAAAATTAGTTGCTGATGTGGCATTTTTTATAATATTTTAATTCCTCCAATAGTCATCTTAGCTATTTCCGTCGGTTGACTAATGGAAAAGACGAAAATAACACGCGTTAATTGGTTTAGGGACTAAAAGTGGTAAAATTAAAATGTAGGGACCAAAATAGAAAAAAACCAAAATATAGAGATTAAAAGTGCATTTACGCCTAAAAACAATAGAATGTGATATGTTGTTACTTAATTTTAAAACTTAAAATAAACATAAAATATGTACAAAAATACTTAAATATACCTAAAAATAAATATTTATTAATTAATTACTTGTTGTATCCTAAATTTTTAAAAAAAATGTTGTATCCTCATACCCGTACCGTTACCGTACCAATATCCATATCTATATCCGTGATCATAGCTAATACATGAGTGATAAGTGGGGTGGGAGAAAATACTTTCGGCTTTAGCATAGTTTGAGTAAGGTGGGAGGGGGGGGGGGGGGGGGTGGGGAAATCAATTGAGTTTTGGTAAATATGAGTACAGAGTTGACACAATTACATATATATAATCTCTCTTTACAACTATGACAAGTCTACAATCCAATACAAGTGCACTCTAATAAGCTTAAAATATAAACATATAATTCCAATGAATATGCCAATATAAGCACCAAAAAATAAAGTTACCCAGAAAAGACAATGGGGTCAACGCACAATAGCAAAAAGGGGGGTGGAGATGGTGGGGGAAAATGGGTGAAATACAAGTAAGGTGGGAAAGTAGGTCATGGGAGAGAATGAAATAAAGAAGAGTCTCAGTGCAAAACAAGGTTCTAAAATCAACCTCCTCAAATTTTTAAACTAACCCAAAAAACTTTACTTTTTCTAGTTTAGATATCCACATTTTGTATGCACACACATCAGACTCAATACTTTATTTCTTACTTCACTTAAATGTTTATTTTTTCTCTCTCCTCTTAGCATATACAACCACCATCACACCACAATAAGCCACCACCGCATTCACGACACCACCACCACTACACAAAACCAACAACCATTTCCACAAAAACCCAAAAAAATGCCATGCAATCAACTCATCTTAACCACCATTGCCTTGCATGCATCTACTGACATAAGTTAAATTGAGTTACAAAATTCAACATCTCATCCACATTTTGGAACAAAAACATCATACCAAATCCAATGCCCAGGACCATAACTTGACCCGGGGCCTTAATTTTGGTGGTGCTACACCTTGCAAATTCAACCATAAAGAACAATATCCATCAACAACAAGTACCATAAACATATTTACTTTTAAAACAAGAACACATTTCCCTCAAACCATGATCCAAGACTACACTCACACTAACATGCTTTCCTCAAGGACTAAGTTCTTGTAGTTAACATTCAGAGCTGTAACACATAATAGCAAAATTTTTCACAGTTTGATACTCCATGAGTGGTAGTAGATCCACATGCTTGACATGCAACACAAGGAATAGTCAATAGGTTGTAAAGAACCATTGTTGGTTGACTAGAACAAACCCATCATGCAATATAACTTGAACAAAAAAAAAAAAAAAACAGAGTTGTTTAGTTTAAAACCCAGAAACATGAACAAACACAGTTAAACAGATGTGAAACTAGGTCAAGAAAATTGATGATTTTGAGCAATAAACCGCATCAGCCACTGAAATAGATACTCTAATTCAAGATTAATGAAAAAAGAGCCACAAAAATTGAACCCATCATCAAGCAAACCCACACTTGTAGCACAACCAATCCCACACACCACAGGCTACCCACCAATACATGGTAGACACGCAAACCCATCATCATCAAGCAATTGAAGCACAAATCAAGAAAATTTGGAGGAATTTCAAACCAAATCAACAGTACCTAAAATGGATTTCGATCGGCACCCCTTTCCCTTTACTGGCAAGCCCAATTAACGGTGAGCTCCTTTCTAAAAATGGCACAAAGTTGAAGAGAGAGCACAATTGAGATAGAGAAAGAATGCAAGACAGTAAATAATTAATGACCTTTTATTGTTTGGCAAGAACAATTCCCTTGTTAAAGCTGGCGAGTTGCCATTAATTTGCTAAATTTGAAGGTTGGTCAAACAAGTTAGGTCGATGCAAAGTGGTTTTGGATGAATTTCTCTATTTATTTGTTGAAACTTTAACCCTATGTTTGGTTTGACGGAAAGGAGTGGAAGAGAAGAGAAAATGAACAAGGGGGAAGGGAAAAATGTAGGCTCAAAGTAATAGGATTGTTAACAAATTTAATACATTTTCTTTTCTCTCATGCTATCCAAATAGTGGAAAACGTATAATTTCTCTTCCTTTCCCTCTTCTTCCTCTCAAACCAAACATAGTTTAAGAGTGGTGACTCTCTTTTTTAAGAATTAGTTTGTATTATACTGTGCATTTAATATATAGATATTAAGACTTTTTATTTTATTGTGGTATTATATTGATAAATGCTTTGGATAATATTATTTAATTCTTACTAAAAACTAATTTGATTTGATGTAATAAATTTAACTGTAATTTCAAGTATATAAGCTGGTTTTTTTATTAAAAAAAAATTGTTAATAGGTGTGGGGCAGGATGTGACAATTTCACACAAAGTAAAATTTTGCAGAGTAGGGCTCCATGAAGCCCCATGGGGCAAGGCAGTTTGCCCCATCATATGGGATAGAGGTGAAGACCCTATCTCATAGCCCAACCCCGCCCCCTCCCCCCTCCCCCCCCCACTTGGCTTTCTTTTTTTCCTTTCTTTCTTTCTTTGTTTTGTGTGTGGCTTTTCTTTTCTCTTTATTTATCTATTTATTTTGTAGTTATGGCTATTTGAAACACAAGAATCAAGTCTTTGATACATCAACACTCATTTACCATGGTAATTGAATTCAATTGTTAATTACGCCAACTAGCCTTGATTTAATTCTTTTTGAAGTGTAATTGTACTCATGTAATGTGACCATCATATATGTGATCCTCATCTAATTTTCAAAATAATACAAACTCCACCAAATTAGTAGCAACCAATCAGCTAAGTCTCTTTAATCAAACAATTTTATAGATGGGATAAATGCCTTTAAAATTTGAAATTTCTAAATCCAATTATTTGGGCAAATAAGATGAAGAAAAAAAAAAAGAGTAAGCAGAGAGTAGTGGTCTTGAAGCATCATATCATAGGGTGTTGCAAATTGTGTGTGCAAACTGTGATGAACAGGAGCGAAAAACACACCAATTTATTAAATGCATTGGTCTTGAGTCTTGACGTGTTGTTTCATTAAGAGGAACATGACACCATATCTCAACTCTTAAGTTCTAAACAAGTGTGCCTGTTTTAGTTAAAAGATGAGCAAGTCACGTGATTTCATTAATTCAATTGTTACTTTGTAATTGGAAAGTTTGTTGGTTAGTGAGTTCAGTTGTTACTTTTATAGTTTAAAATTATGTGTAAAAGATGAGTTTATGAATCAAACTCTCCTTTATCTTTGTTAATATTGTATTTTGTCCAGCCCTGATTCATGTGCCAAAATAAAGAAAAAAAATTCAGAGAAATTGAAAAAATGTACAAAAATACAAGTTTCAAAGCCAAAAAGGGTAAAAAATAAATACAATATGATTGGATGGTGGATAAAGGGGTCACAACATTTAAAAACCCTTTTTATAGCAATTGAGGCCAAAACCCTAACCAAATGTGGTCAAAAGGTTGACTTTTTTATCCAACCATTTGATCGAGTTGAATTTTGGACCTTCTCATAGGGCATATTTTTCTCTTCAAAATGGTAGTTTATGGGCCAAAATTGGAGTTAAAATGGATAAGATATCATCAAAATACCAAAACCCTAATAGAAAACTTCACCTTTTTTTTTTAAAAGGAAAAATGAGCAATTTTTAGGCCAACTTTGCACAATAAATTGTACCAATTAGGCAAGAACTGGAGCAATTCGATTCAACTAACTCAAAGAATAAGGTATTGACTACCTCTCATAAAAAGGGCCCGATAAAATCTGCCTCGGTTTGGAAGATACGAATTTTTCAAGAAAAAACGTCACAAAATTTTCAACACTGCATCCTTCCTTCTGAACGTGATATCTTGAAAACCATCGCTCCAAATCTTGCGAAGTTAGGATCATTGGAAACTAGACATTTAGAGCTTTCCAAGGATATAAAGTTTGAAGAAATTGGAGCCCAGAAAGACCTCCAAACGGCAACCTAAAAATAGTGTCAAAAAGAGGAAATTCAAAAAATTGGAAAAGAAGGATGGAAAAGCTTCTAAAGGGACAGCTAGACATCACAACTAGTGTTACAGCCATTGCTATAGCTGGTGCTCAGTAGAATGAGTGCCACGTACCCCTCCCTCCATCCCTATAAATATCATCTCCCATCCACTTGGAAATACACACTAGGAGACACAAAATTCCTACAAAAATTCTCCAGGATAGGACTCTCTCTCTCTCTCTCTCTCTCTCTCTCTCTCTCTCTCTCTCTCTCTCTCGTTTTTCCCTAAGAAACCACTCTCAAACTTTTAGCACAAAAAAATCCTATTTTGGTAGGTGGGTAAGTTGTAAGGGATTGGGTTAGCTTCCCTATAGCTATACCCATTCCCCTTTCTTTTGTTATTATAACATCATACATTAAATATAAAAATGCTTTTCTTTTTATTCATTATCTCTTTATTTTACTTGCTTTAAATTCCTATATTGTTGTATATCTCTTTATCTTTATGCTTATATTGTTATTGTTTGTTTGTAATATTGTGCTTACTTCCCTAGATGGGTACTGGACTATCTCCTAGGATTTGTATGGGAAGAACCCTTAGGGTCTGTTTGGTCGGAGGAGTGAAAAAGTGGGAGGATAGAAAATGGTGGGAGGATGGAGGAATAGGAGGATAGAAAAGATTTTATTTTCTCTTCTTTTTATTTGGTTGGGAGTGGAAAAGCGGAGGGCTGAAAAAAATGAGTTTGAATAAATTTACTCATATACCCTTATTAAAGAATAATACCGAATTAAAAACAAAAAAGTGACAAATAATCATAAAAAAAGAGTAATCAACCAAATTTATTAAAAAAAAATAAAAATCATGTTTAAAAAAAATCACCTCTAGTTAAAAAATAAAAAACTATTATCACACCAGGCCCTAGAAAATCAAAAAAAAAAGAAAAAAAAAAAGAAAGAGGCAACGTCACTGCCCAAAAGAAGGAAACAAATAATAATAATAAAAATAAAGGAAAGAAGGCACACCCAGGACTGGAAAATAAATAAATAAATAAATAAATAAAGACGCAACATTGCTGTCCAGAAGAAGAAAAAAAGAAAAAAAAAAGAAAGAAGAGGCAATGTTGCTGCCTAAAAAAAAAACCAACGTTGCTACCCAGAAGAAGAAGAAAAAGGAAGAAGAAAGAAGGCACACCTAAGCCTAAAAAATCAAAAGAGAAAAAAAAAAAAAAGAAGAGGCAACATTGCCACAGAAATAAAAATAAAAAAGGCAAAAGACAACGTTACTGCCCAGGGAAGAAGAAAAAAAAATGGCAACTTGAAGAAGCCCATGTGCACATGCACATGGGCATTTTTGTCAATCAAGAAAAAAATTCATCCCCACTTCTCTCCATGTTGGGGAGAAAATATTTTGGTGGATTCGGGGAGAAAACACCTAGGCTCCACCATTTATTTTCTCTCCTCACTACTCAATCAAATACACTCTAAAAAAAGTTTTCCCCTCCCATTTTCTTGCCAAAGTTTTCCCTCCCCACCTAGGCATCTAGGGTCTTTACATTTATGTCATCCATTTTATTTTCAAGCAATCTCCCTCCCCTTTACTTTTAGGGTGTGTTTTTTTGGAGGTGAAATAAGGTGAAAGAAATTTTTTTGAAAGGAAATGGGAATGAAAACTTTTTTAGTGTATTTGGTTAGGTGGAGAGGAAGAAAAATAAATGGTGAGGCCCGAGTGTTTTCTCCCTGGGCCCACCAAAATGTTTTCTCCCTAAAATGGGGAGAAAACTGGGTGGGGATGCATTTTTCCTAATTGACAAAAAACGATTTTCTATTTCATCCCTCTTAAATGGTTTTTAAACCTCAAATAAAGCATAATATGAGTATGTCTCATAAGAATGGTTGATAGTTTAGAACTCTCATTTCTTTATGATAAAGAACCCATAATGCTTGAAAGAGATTAAAATCTCTCTTAAAAAAAAACTTTTTACTCAACATTTACAAGTGTGCCTATTTTATTTAAAACATGAGCAAGTTACGTGATTTCATTAGTTCAAAAGATACATTGCAATCAAAGAGTTTGTTGGTTAGTGAGATGATCAATGAGTTTTTTTTTTTTTTTTTTTTCATTAATTGTAGCTGTAGGGTCTAAATTTGTTGGGCCAGGCACCAACACTCTATATGATGAGCCCACCAAATTTCCCACAATAAATTTGTAGAGAATAGGTTAAACAACTGGGCTAATGGTGGATTTAGCAACGGTTCAGATGGGCAAAGCCAATAATGAAAGAAAAAGGATTGAGTCAGGCCTGCAACAAAATAAATCCCTGTAGTCCGAAGAGGCTTTTTTATTTAAAGGCTTAGTGAATACAAAATTTTTCCTCCCCTCGCTGTGAAACTTCTTTCCCTTATATATACACCCTTTTCCCATCTTCACCGCACACTTGTCCTTCATCTAGGCACCCCACTTGAGTACTAGTCACATCAGCCGTTTGCTTTAACTTGCAGTGAGTGGTGGTGGGTGAAGACGCACTGTTCAGGTGTCTTCTCCACATAAAAGCGGCCAGGAAAGTTGCTGCAGTGCATTAAATGTGGCGGTGGCAGCTTTATTGGCAAGATATTTCGTGATAGTCACGCAGTTAGGCACACCTGAAGTTCTCCCCTGGCAGGGAGATCTTTAGCATGTTTACTCGATCAAGTTCTGGGCTGCTCCGTTGGGTAGGGTCCCTTCGGCCTGTCCAGGTTGTCTTCGGACGGAGCGTTCGTCCCTTATGGATTGCACTTCCACCAAGATGGCAGAGCATTGATACTTTTAACCTCTTCGGAAAGGGAGTCGTATCTGAACTGGGCCACAGGCCCAACACGTGGCGTTGGGCTTTCTCACCCACAATAGCCCCTCAAAATTTCACTTTTTACCTCGCATCCGAAAAGAAAAAGTGGGGTTTTGATCTTTTGACAAATGAGGGCATTGAGTTTTGACTCCACACGTGTGTGCGCATGAATTTATGCGCCTTCTTTATAACCGCTGCTGTCGTGCCGTTCCCGAGGCATCATTAATTGCTCCAGGCGGCGTCTTGTCTAAAATCTGACGGCACGTTGCAAATCCAACGGACGAGATTGCCTTTTAAAAGTTTTAGGCGGGATAAGTCCCACCATTTTGCCCACCTCTATATAAAGTCCTAGAGGGGGTTGTTTTCCCATTTAACAAGTTTCAGACTCTCCAGCGAAATCAGGCGTTCAGACTTCCAGAGCCTTTCCTGTCATCCGCTTCAACCCGTCTCAGAATCCGCTAAAATCCTCCTGCGAGGCTGAAGAACACCTCCCAATTTGATTCTGCGTAAGTTTTTTGCCTGAGATTTTCGAAATCTGTCCAGATTGTCTCTTCGGCCATTTGGTAGATTTTCTTCAGTTGTCATTTCACGTTCCCCTTCCTCTAACATGGGTAGATTTAAATACCTAGTGGACAGCCCATCTCAGATAGAGAAGTTTAGGGCGACATATCGCATTCCTCAGGATGTGGGCTTGAAGTATTGCCCCACAGAGGGTTTACTAACGGACCGGGAAGTGGGTGAAGTTATAATCCCCATTATCGCTTTCCTGGAAGGGGGGATGACCATCCCTATGGGTCCAGTTACCAGAACTTATCTCACCGCCCATAGGCTTAGCCCTGACCAGTGCGCACCTAACACGTTTAGGATTTTAGGGGCAGTTGACGACCTAAACCGTCACTTAGGATTGGGCCTAACCTGGCACGATGTGGTACATATGTATGAGTGTCGTACCAAAGAGGGGGCGGGATACTACCTAAGGTCCCGATCCGATGTCGTCAGGCTTCTATCCTGTCTCCCCAAGTCTAACAAAGGGATGATGGACGATTATCTGGTCGTCTCGGGCGCATGGCATGAAGGAATTCATTGCCCAACCCAGCCAGGAGAGCCAGGTGGGACCTCCCCATTGACATTCTCTAACATTGTTTACTTTTGCCTATTCGGCATTCTTTTCGTCACATTGCGATCTTTTCTGACACTTCCGTTGTAATGTTTACAGATAGACGTCACGTGGCTCCGCGGCTAAGCCTCACGAATACTGCAGCTCTGAACTACCTTCTTCGGTCAGAGATTTTCGTAAGTGAAGACGGACAGCTCCGGTCCGTTCCCCTTATCCTCGGCTACACTCCGAAGTCCGAATTTCAGCCGATTGGCAACGCGATAACACTTGGGGACCGCCGCATCAATAGTATTGACGTGGCTCGGAAGACCTTCTTAGCCCCCTTTGACCTTGCTCCGGTGCCTCATCCAAATCCATAGGATATACCGCTGCTTGTTCAGCCTGTTGCACAAGTTCCCCTTGAACCAGTAGCCGAGGAGGAAGGAGTTGCATCTTCTACACCCTCACTTGACAAGCAAATCGATCAGTTTAGATTTGAGGGTGAGGCCTCGGAAGAGATTCAAATTATAGACGTCGAGGAGGAAACGGACAGGCAATCGGCTGTTAATCCGGAGAGACTAATCGTGTCTACCTATTCTTCAGACGAAGACATGCAGAGCTTATCGGAGCTGATGAAGAATAGGAAACTGAAAACCGTCTCCAAGGGCACTGGTCAATCTCAACCGGACGTGGGTCTCCCTCCTCTTCCCCCCCAAGCCCCGTTAGATCCCAGTTTAAAGCCACTACCAGATCTAAAGAAGAAAAGGGTCGCGACGGAGGCTGAAGACACTGAGGTTGTGCCCAAAAAGGGGTCCAAGCAGCAGAAGGTGGCCCAGGATACCAGGGGAAAAAGGGCTTCCTCTACTGAAAGCAGGGAAGACCCCCCAGCCGCCGATGTGCGCCGGGGTTCTCGGACTTGGCCCCCAAAGATAATGCTCGATGGTGCGGACATCCCCTATGATGCCTCCATCAGAAATTATGGTGGAGGCAAGGCTGGTTACATTGCGGATGCTTTGGAGCAGCCCCTGCTCTTGCCGAGGGACATGGATTCCTACAGGCGCTTCAGCCAGCAGGAACTTTTCTTATCCCTAAAGAGGGATCTAGGCATGGTAAGGGAATTTACTTTATTATCTTCTTCTTGCAACGTCCAAAGAATAACAATAAGGAGTGTTTGACTTGCGCAGATCGCCCAGCAGATATTTGTGGCGGAGGAGTGGAATAAGAAGAAAGATATTGAGGTGCAAGCTGAGGCCCAATCAAAGGAGGAGGCTGAGAAAGCCCTGGGTGCTGCAAAAAGCGAGTGCGCCCGCATCTCCGAGCAGCTGAAAGAGGAGACGAGGGCCAAGAAAAGTGCGGAGGCAGGCCTAAGGACTATTGAGAAGCAAGCTGAAGACCAACGCCAGAAGCTGTACACCACCGAGATTAATCTGGAGACAGAGAGGGCGTTGGTGAGAGAGCTTCGGGCTGAGCTAAACAAGGCCAAGGATGCTGCTACCAGGGCCAAGGAAGACGCCCAGTTAGCCAAAGAAGCGGCTGAGGCCGAGAAACAGGCTGCCTACCTGCTGGGGGTGCAAGAGACCCAGACCAGGCTGACTGAGGAGTTTGCCAAGGTCTGCAGGGGATACTGCGAGATAACGTGGGGCAAATGCCTTGACGCGGCAGGAGTTCCCCCAGAATCTACGTTGAGGCAGCCTGGGAGTGTCTACTACGACCCTGATCTTTGCGACCTCCCAGACACCTTGGAAGCTACTTCGGCTGGTCAAAACCTTGCAGCCCCAGCCGAGACGAGCGAAGCTCCTCTTCAGACCGGAGATGCGGGTGATCTGCCGAAGCTTGATTCAGCGCCCCATAACAAGGCTTAGGATGTTAAAATTATGTAATAGTTAGGGCCCATTATCACCTGCTTTGTAATGATATTACCCTTTCAGTGAATGAAGTATATTTTTTGTTTAGTGTTACTTTCATGGATTATGTTAGATTGTGTCATGATGGTTAACAATGATGGTTTAATAACTAAGAGCTAGTCAAAACAGCGGCAACCTTTTGTTGACGTAATTTTGGCTTTAAATTTGCATATTCCGCTAAGCACCAGATTTGACCAATAACGTAAAAAAAGGGGGTGTTTAAACTAATCCAAATCAGCTGGTCCGAAGAGCGCAGGCATGACTGGATTTAAGTCTAAACACTTAGGAATCGTAAACGGGAGTGTTAACTAACCCAAATCATCTGGTCCGAGGACTACAGGCATGATTGGATTTAAGTTTAAACACTTAGAAATCGTAAACGGGAGTGTTAACTAACCCAAATCATCTGGTCCGAAGACTGCAGGCATGATTGGATTTAAGTTTAAACACTTAGGAATCGTAAACGGGAGTGTTAACTAACCCAAATCATCTGGTCCGAAGACTGCAGGCATGATTGGATTTAAGTTTAAACACTTAGGAATCGTAAACGGGAGTGTTAACTAACCCAAATCATCTGGTCCGAAGACTGCAGGCATGATTGGATTTAAGTTTAAACACTTAGGAATCGTAAACGGGAGTGTTAACTAACCCAAATCATCTGGTCCGAAGACTGCAGGCATGATTGGATTTAAGTTTAAACACTTAGGAAGAAGACTACCACAACAAAATGCAATCATGGCTGAGAGAAGAATTCATTTAATAGTAGTACCTTTTGAGGTTATTTACATTCCACGGCCTGGGTACTACATGATTATCCAGGTCTTCAAGAAAGTATGCTCCAATGCCGGCCTTTGAGGTGATGCGATATGGACCCTCCCAATTCGGCCCCAGTTTTCCCCATGCTGGATTCTTTGCATTACCTACCACCTTCCTTAGGACCAGATCACCAGACTCAAGGGGTCTAAACCTCACATTGGCGTCATAGCCCTGTTTGAGTTTCTGCTGGTAATGCGCCAATCGGACCATTGCGTTTTCTCTTCGTTCTTCAATCAGATTCAAACTCTTTTCCAGCTGCCCATCGTTGTTGGCTGGGTCAAAATAGCTAGTCCTGTAGGTAGGGAATCCAGTCTCGAGAGGTATAACAGCTTTGGCCCCATAGGTCATTGAGAAGGGGGTTTCCCCAGTGGACCTACGAGGTGTAGTCCTATATGCCCACAATACGTGGGGTAGTTCTTTTACCCATCTACCCTTCGCATCATCCAACCTCTTCTTTAGCCCGTTAACAATGACTTTATTAACAGCTTCGGCCTGCCCATTTCCCTGGGGGTAAGCGGGAGTGGAGTATCTATTTGTGATTCCCAGCTCGTTGCAATAACTTCTAAAAGCTTTGCTATCGAACTGAAGCCCGTTGTCCGAGATGAGGGTATGTGGGACTCCGAATCTGGTGACGATGTTTTTCCAAATGAACTTCTTCACGTCTACGTCCCTGATATTTGCAAGAGGTTCGGCTTCTACCCACTTGGTGAAATAGTCCGTCCCGACCAGCAAGTACTTCCTGTTTCCTGCTGCCTTTGGGAAAGGGCCTACGATGTCCAGACCCCATTGAGCAAAAGGCCATGGGCTGGATAGTGGATTGAGGTTACCGCCTGGCTGATGTATGTTCGGCGCGAACCGTTGACATTGGTCGCACTTTTTTACGTATTCGTGGGCCTCTCTCTGCATATACGGCCACCAATAACCCTGCGTGATGGCCCGGTGGGCCAATGACCTACCTCCCGTATGGCTCCCACATATCCCTTCATGCAATTCTTCCAGTAGTGACTCAGCCGCTTCAGGGCGCATGCACAGTAAGTACGGGCCCGAATAGGAACGTTTATAAAGCTTCCGTTCCTCGGACAGCCAGAACCTTGTGGCCTTTCTTCGTATTTTGTCCGCTTCCTCTTTTTCTTCGGGCAACACATCGTCCTTCAAGAACTTGATGATGGGATCCATCCAGCACGGGTCGGCTCTAACGCAATGAACTTGGAGTGACTCTTTTCTTATTTCCGTAGGCTCCTGCATGTCCTCAACAAGGATAACCCTCGGCAATGCCTGTGTCGAAGAGGTGGCGATGGTGGCCAATGAATCTGCATGTGTGTTGCCACTTCTGGGGATGTGTTGCAGGTTAAAATATTCAAACTCTGATTGCAGGGACTTAACTAGGCTCAAGTATCCCTGCATCCTTTCATCCTTCGCCTCAAATTCTCCCTGCACTTGGCCGACGATTAATCTCGAGTCCGAGAATACTTCAACCGACTTTCCCCCTAACCTTCGTACCATCCTCATCCCCGTCAGTAGAGCCTCATATTCCGCCTCATTATTCGTTGCTGAGAAATTAAGCCTTAAAGCCTTTTCGATGGTAATTCTTTCTAGGGTTAACAGCACAAGCCCCACTCCAGAGCCCCTTTGATTTGATGCGCCATCAACGTACACCTCCCAGGGCGAGGGGTTCCGTGAGGAGACCATGCCAACGGTCCTATTCTCAGCGGCCAGTGTTGGGGTTACTTCGTCTAAAGGGGGCTCTGTGAATTCTGCGACCAAGTCCGCAAGGACCTGGCCCTTCACCGACGTACGGGGCATGTACTTAATATCAAAAGCCCCCAGCATCGTCCCCCACTTGGCAATTCTCCCTGTGTAGTCCGCACTTCGGAGTATTGTTCTAAGTGGGAGCTGGGTAAGGACTATGACGGTGTGAGCTTGGAAATAGTGGGGCAGTTTCTTAGTACCCAGCACAACAGCCAGAATGGCCTTTTCTAGGGGCAAATAACGAGTCTCAGCTTCCTGCAGCGATTTGCTCACATAATAGACTGGTTTTTGCACGCCACAGTCTGTCCGGATCAGCACCAAGCTTACAGCACTAGGAGCCACAGCAATGTAGGCAAACAGGACTTCATCTGGCTCGGGACTGGACATGATGGGAGGTCTAGCCAGGTAGTCTTTAAGTTGCTGGAAAGCAATAGCACATTCCTCTGTCCATTTGAAATCCTTCCACTTATTGATTAACGAGAAAAAAGGCCTACACCTGTCGGCTGATCTGGAAATGAATCTGTTAAGAGCAGCGGTCATCCCAGTCAGCTTCTGGATTTCCTTGGGGTTCTGAGGAGCTCCCAAGTCGTTGATGGCCTTTATCTGGTCGGGGTTAACTTCGATTCTCCTATGAGTGACCATATACCCCAGGAACTTGCCCGATCCAACACCGAACGAACATTTGGAGGCATTCAAGCGTAGTCTGTGTCTCCTCAGAATTTCAAAGATGTCCCGAAGGTCCCCAATATGTTCCGTGATAACCTTGCTTTTAACCACCATGTCGTCAATATAAACCTCCATGCTTTTGCCCAGCTGTGGCTCAAACATCCTGGTCATCATTCTCTGATAGGTAGCACCAGCATTCTTCAGGCCAAACGGCATTACCTTGTAGTGGTAATTTCCTACAGGGGTTACAAAAGCAGTTTTGCTTTGGTCGGCGAGTGCCAGTGGTATCTGATGATAGCCTTGAAAGGCGTCCAAGAAACTCATCCGAGGGTGCCCAACGGTAGCGTCAACTAGTTGATCTATCTTTGGCATGGGAAATGGATCCTTCGGACAAGCTCTATTGAGATCAGTGAAGTCCACGCACACCCGCCATTTCCCACTTTTCTTTTTTACCACCACTGTGTTGGCCAGCCATTCGGGGTAAAAAATTTCCTTAATGGCCCCTGCCCGCTTGAGCCTCGTTACCTCTTCCCTGACTGCATCTGCATATTCCTTTGATGGTCGCCGGAGCGGTTGTTTCTTGGGGACTATGGTGGGATCTACGTTTAGATGGTGACAAATGAAATCTGGACTTACCCCCGGGACTTCTGCAGGGTCCCATGCAAATACATCAACGTTTCCTTTGAGGAATTCCATCAACTCCTCCTTCTCCTGAGGAGGCAGCATAGATCCGACCTGAAAGAACTTCTCCGGATCGTTATCAACAACTATTCTTGTTAAGCCTTCGCACTCTGCTTCTCCGGCCGAGGTTCCGGTGTTTGGCGCCGAAGACTTTAATTGCTATAAACTCTCCTTGTCACAGTTTGAGGGCTCGGCATGCTGCTCGTGCTGGATGGCTGCCACTAGACATTGCCTGGACATAGCCTGATCCCCTCGAATTTCTTCAACTATCCCCTCAGAGGGATACTTAACCTTCTGGTGTAGTGTGGAGGACACAGCCCCAAGGGTATGAAGCCAAGGTCTGCCTACAATAGCGGTGTAGGGTGAGTAGGCATCCACCACTATTAAATCTACCTCCACAATCTCAGTACCGGTTTGCACAGGGAGTCTGATCTGCCCCCTCGGAATGATCACGTTTCCATCAAAACTGACTAAAGGGGAACTGTACGGAGTCAAGTCTTCGGAGGACAAGTTCAGCCCCTTATATAGATCTGGGTACATTATTTCTGCAGCGCTGCCCTCGTCCACCATCACCCTTCTGACGTCGTATCCGCCTATTCTCAGGGTGACTACCAGGGCATCATCATGGGGCTGTACAGTTCCTATTTTGTCATCTTCCGAAAAACCCAAAACAGGGACGTCCGTCCTAGGCCTCTTCGGCTCTCTGTTAACCTTATTCGAGGGTACCCGAGCAACTGACAATATCCTGGATGGGCAAGACCCTGTCCTCCCTGGTGCAGCAAAAATGACATTGATCGTTCCCAAGGGAGGTTTTACAAAATCACCCCTCCTGGGCCCCGTGCTGGTTTGATTTCCCTGACCATATGAGTGATGCAGGAGGTGCTTTAACCTGCCCTCGCTAACTAGCTGATCCAAATGATCCCACAAGCTCCTGCAGTCCTCAGTAGTATGGCCATGGTCCAGGTGATACTGGCAGTAAAGATTGTGGTTGCGCCTTTTAGGGTTTCCCACCATCTTGTTCGGCCTCTTGAAGAATGGTTCGTTTTTTATCTTATCCAGGACTTGGTGCACTGGTTCGCGAAAAACTGCATTGACCGTCTGGAAGTTCGCTGTGCTTTGTCCGGCCCAGCCCTTCCTCGGCCTGTTGTGATTCTGCCTGTCCGACCTGAAATCCCTCCCCTCTTGAGGGATAACCTTCTCCTTTCCCTTACTCTGCTGCTGATCTTCCTCAACTCTTTTGTATTTATCGATCCTGTCCATCAACTGGCGTATACTGGTGGCAGGCTTGCGCGTCAAAGACGTTCTCAAGGGGTGTTCAGTGGGGAGGCCCAGTTTAAAAGAGCTAACAGCCATCGATTCACAGTCTTCCTCTACCTTATTGTATGTTTCCCAAAATCTATCCGAATATGACTTCAGAGTCTCGTTCCCTTTCATGCTGACGGACAACAGCGAGGCCACGGACTGTGGAACCCTTCGGCAAGTGACGAAACGGGACCCAAAAGCCTGGGTTAGCTCTTGGAAAGAGCTAATAGTGTTTGCCTTCAGACTATCGAACCATCTCATGGCTACTGGTCCCAAACTGGAGGGAAAAACTTTGCACATCAGGGCTTCGTCCCTGGAGTGAACCGCCATTCGCTGGTTGAAATGACTCACGTGTTCCACTGGGTCGGTCCGGCCATTGTAGATGGTGAATGTAGGTTGGTGGAAACGCCTGGGAAGTCTGGCACCCTCGATATTACGTGTAAAAGGAGACCGGGAGATCTGATCCAGAGCTTTGCTCATAGCATCGTTCCCTGCACCTCTCGGTAAGGGATTCTGAAAGTTCCTCTCGTCATGACGCATTTCTTCACAGGTAAATGATTCGCTGACCGGCGTTCGATGTTTCCGTTTGTAGCCAACATCCTGTTCGTCCTTCAAATCTTCGTCAGAATATGAGGGGCTGCGCTTCCTCTTCGCATGGCGCAACTCCCTTTTGAGCCTGTCTATTTCCCTCTGCATGTCTTCGTTTTTCTCTGCATGGGACATGTAGCTCTCCCCATGCGACTGGTTTTGATCGTCACGTGCAGTGTGTACACTTCCTTCACGACCCTGCCTCCGCTCCAGATGAAGAAAAGGATCGGTGTGTTTAGACGACCTGGATTCAGCTGGTTGTTGCCTTGGTTCAGCCATCTTTTGAGGTGTTGCTCCCACTTTTGCTCAAGCTGTTTCCCACAGACGGCGCCAATTGTAGGGTCTAAATTTGTTGGGCCAGGCACCAATACTCTGTATGATGAGCCCACCAAATTTCCCACAATAAATTTGTAGAGAATGGGTTAAACAACTGGGCTAATGGTGGATTTAGCAACGGTCCAGATGGGCAAAGCCAATAATGAAAGAAAAAGGATTGAGTCAGGCCTGCAACAAAATAAATCCCTGTAGTCCGAAGAGGCTTTTTTATTTAAAGGCTTAGTGAATACAAAATTTTTCCTCCCCTCGCTGTGAAACTTCTTTCCCTTATATATACACCCTTTTCCCATCTTCACCGCACACTTGTCCTTCATCTAGGCACCCCACTTGAGTACTAGCCACATCAGCCGTTTGCTTTAACTTGCAGTGAGTGGTGGTGGGTGAAGACGCACTATTCAGGTGTCTTCTCCACATAAATGCGGCCAGGAAAGTTGCTGCAGTGCATTAAATGTGGCGGTGGCAGCTTTATTGGCAAGATATTTCGTGATAGCCACGCAGTTAGACACGCCTGAAGTTCTCCCCTGGCAGGGAGATCTTTAGCATGTTTACTCGATCAAGTTCTGGGCTGCTCCGTTAGGTAGGGTCCCTTCGGCCCGTCCAGGTTGTCTTCGGACGGAGCGTTCGTCCCTTATGGATTGCACTTCCACCAAGATGGCAGAGCATTGATACTTTTAACCTCTTCGGAAAGGGAGTCGTATCTGAACTGGGCCACAGGCCCAACACGTGGCGTTGGGCTTTCTCACCCACAGTAGCAGTTAAGGTTTTTTATTAGAAAAAAATAGCAAATTAATTAGAGATTAAATAGAGTGAGTGAGTCTATGCTAAATATATAATTAAACTATTTTGAACCAATTAATTTCAATTAATGAGGTGTTCAATTTTCTCTTTTATTCATTTTCAGTAAATCTAAGGTCTATATAATCTTAACTTCTTGCATTTTGAGATTTTAGTATGGGTTCAACTTGAATTTGACCCTAACAAGCCCTCAAAAATGTTTGTATACAAAATAAACATTTAATGGCATCTCTCTCTCTCTCTCTCTCTCTCTCTAGAGAGAGAGAGAGAGAGAGAGAGAGAGATTTGACCAATCCATTATTGGATTACATTACTTTTATATATCGTCATTATTTGCAAAATTTCAAGGCAATCAAAAATCAATAATTAGGTCATCAATCAAATATTTAAATTGCAAAATTTTATAGTTTAAAATTATTCGTAAAAGATGAGTTTATGGATCGAACTCTCCTTTATCTGTCTCTCCCTCTCTGATCTCTCTTACAAAGCAACAAGTCAATCCCCCATGGCCATCCCTTTAAGCTTCTCGTCGTTGCTCCCTATCGTCATTATGGTAGTTGCTTTTCTCCCCCTTTCTCTCTGTTAGAAACTGAAAGAATATGGACAGTCACCCAATGTGAGCATGTCCCTCTATTTGCCTCAATCAAATTGTAACACCCAAGAGTTAAGAAGTAATTATTGGACTGTTACTCTACCCCACTAAGTCCACTATCCCACTTAATATTAATGGAGTGGTGTGTATATAAACACCAAGAATGGTACCCATTATAGTGTGGATGAATTCTGCATTTTTCATAATGTTTATAGAGTGTTGTGAGGCTCTTAGGTTGTGGGTTATGTTTGCATCACTCTGGTAGTGTGCAACACCGTCGGAGAAACATTTTTGATTCGTGGGTAGCTCAAACTGGAATTCAAAACGTGTTTGGATAGCTGGTCTGTGTGGAGGCTGGCTCTAGACAGCGTAGAACAATCTCAAAGCTCCTGTGCGATCATCGGCTTAGGTCAAGAGAGGTATGCCAAAAAACCGATTGTTTATATATCCGCTGTGATTCTCTATTTCTTACACTCTCACTCAATCTCAACCCCTCCATCTCTCAAACCAAAACTTGGAAACCCTATATCAAAACTTACTTCGATGACTGTTTGTGATGGAGTTAGTCGATTGTAACTAGCTTCAATCATGAGAGTTTAAATGATGATGGTTTAGGATTTGAGAGAGGGTGAGAAACAAAATGGTGTTTTGTTTTCTAAATAATATTTTTTAAAAAATTAAAAAATTATTTGGCATTTTATAAATGCTACATTAGCTTTTGAATTTAAAAATAAAAATAAAAATAATTTTAGTTTATCAATTAACATAAAATATTATTATTGTTATATACGTTACACATATATTTGTTATTATGATTTGAAATAGGCGGCGGTAACCGACTTAGTTGTAATAGAGTAGAGAGAAGAAGTCGGTTAAGTAGCTATATATATTCCTACGAGAGTGAGAGTTACAAATCTTCGAAGACCAAATCCTTTTCTTCTTCGAGAAACTCTCTCTCTCTCTCTCTTGCTTTCTCTCTGAGGTAGGGACTGTTTCTGATTTTGATTTTGATTGTCGATTTAATGGCGCACACACACACTCACACTCACTCACTCACTAATTGCTTGCAATTTATTTTGTAATTTAGGGTTTCAAAATTGATTTAGGGTTTATTTAGGTTAGTTTATTGTTAATTCAGTGGTACACACCGATTTTAGGTTTCAATTCAGCATCATTATTTTGATAGATTTAGGGTTTATTTATCAAATTATTTTGTAATTTAGCTTAATTGATTGTCAATGTCATAGGAATTTGTGCTTTTAGGATTCAATTCCAATTGTATATTGAATGATATAGGGTTGGTTTCAATTCTAATTGATTTTTTCATTGTTTTTTTTGGGCAGTTGTAAGGTTTTCTATTTGATTTTCCTTATCATGGCGGAGTCTTTCACGGATGTTTCAAATGCTCCCTGGTTCAAGCAGAGGCACAATGAGGGTTTTGTTCCTCAAAAAGTTGAGGATTTCGGGGATGGGGGTGACTTTCCTGAGATTCACATTGCTCAATTTCCTCTTAACATGGGTAGGGTCATCCTCAGTGGAGGATCAAAGATTGTGAGGCAGAATCAGACTGTTTACTCACACTATAAACAATAACATCTTATACCAAGGTGCTTCTGAGTGTAAAATAGAACGTTGGTGATGATGAGGAGGAGGAGTTGCAGAGGGAGATTGAAAAGACTACTCAAGAGACTAAAGCTTCCCTTGAAAAGATTCTGAATCTTAGGTTCACTACTGCAAGACAACAACACTCTTCTAAGTTTATAAAGTATAAAGCTTCACAGCAATCTGCTTCTGCTGCGTTCAACTCAGGTGCTAAGGAGAGGATAATCAACATATTGGAGATGCCTGCCGATCCCCTTGATCCTCCTAAGTTCAAGCATAAGCGTCTTCCAAAGCCTTCAGCCTCTGCCTCCCCACCTGTGCCAATCATGCATTCTCCTCCTCGCCCCGTTACCATCAAGGACCAACTAGACTGGAAAATTCCACCTTGCATCTCTAATTGGATTAACCCTAAAGGATATACCATTCCTCTTGATAAGCATCTCGCAGCTGATGGTAAAGCCCTTCAAGATGTCCACATCAACAATAATTTTGCAAACCTTTTGGAAGCACTGTATCTTGCAGAGCACAAGGCCTGAGAAGCTGTAGCCATCAGATCCAAGCTTCAAAAGGAGATTCTCATGAAGGAGAAGGAAAGGAAAGAACTCGAGCTCAAGGCACTTGCTTAAAAGGCACGTTCTGAGAGAACTGCTTCTGCTGCTGCAGCCTTAGATACTTTTGATATGATGAGAATTCATTCTGAGCATGCAAGCGCATATGAGAAGGAGGATCATCTGCCTAAGGAGACTACGGAGGAACAATGTATGCTGCGTGAGAAAGTGCATGAAGAGCGACGCCAAGAAAGGGGGAGGGAGAGAAGGTTGGAGGACAACGATGCTGTGATGGGGAAGATGAAGAAGAGCAAGATCACGAGAGATAGAGATCGTGATATTAGCGAGAAGGTTGCTCTTTGCGTGGCTTCTTCTGTTGGAGGGGCAGGAAGAGGAGGAGAGGTTATGTACGACCAAAAACTGTTCAACCAGGACAAAGGAATGGACTCTGGATTCACAATTGATAACCAGTACCATTTGTATGACAAGGCCTTGTTTACTGTTCAGCCAACACTTTCAACCCTATACAGTAGGCCAAACAAAGGTGTTGATGTCGAGACATATGGAAACGCAGAACAGTTGCGGATGACTGGTCCTAGAGATGGGCCACTTGAGTTTGAGGAGGATTATTTTGGACTGGGTCAGTTCTCGTCAGAGGTCAATACTGGTAAGAAAGCTCTCAAGGAAGTTGGTGCTAGAGGCTCAATGAGAGCTAGTGCTGGATCTTCAATGCGAGATGGCTATGAAGGTGGTTCCAGTAGAACTCACATTGGTTTTGAATCAGGGCGTTAACTGTTTAGTAGCTTCTTCTTTTTTGTTTTTTGGGGTTTTGGGGGGGGGGGGGGGGGGGGGGGGGGGCGCATGTTGGTTGGGCTTATAGTAAACGGGTCCTTACTGTTATTAGTATTGTTGATGTAAATTGTTGTAGCTGAAATACAAATCTAGAACCTTGAAGGATATGCAAATCTGTTTATTAATTTCGATGTATTGTTTTTCATTTTTTACATTTGTTGCTGCTATGCTTGCTGTGCACGTTATAATTGTGTTCCCTTTTAGATTATTTGTTATCTTTTTCTTAAATTTCATATTTCTTTTAAATGATATTTAAGTTCAAGGTTTCATAGCTGATAAACTTCGTGCATTGATTCTGATCAGTGTCTATTGATTCTTTTCTTGAGAATCTAGTCCTAATCAAACTTGCTTTATTGGAGTTATATGGTGTTAGGATTTATGTGATTTGTGTAAAGTTGTATGTGAGGAATTTGAATTTATCACTGTTTTTGGTGGTTAAAATGATGTAATTATTTTGTATGTTATATCCTGTAAGTCCTTGCATTAGTTATGCATTAAGATGTTGGGGATGCAATTACATTGTGGCAATCCCTCGCTTGCTCTACATTTGATAGCAGTCAGCTTGTTTTGACTGCTTGAATGGGTTTTTCTTTGCTGTAGCCAATGCTAGATTGTAAGAGCTGAGAGAAAAAACATAAAGAATGGGTCAAGTTTGTAAGGATTACAAAAGGCTTACGTCTATTTAGCGGTGTAGTTTTAAGCATGATCTGTATCATTAATAGAAGAAAATAAATTTATTGAAGGAGGTTATTTTCTTGCTTTTGGAGATAAATCTCATTGAGTTCCCATACCTCTAATTTGGATGAATTACTTAATAGTCTAAGTGTTTATTCAGAAGTAGATTCTCTACCAGATCTTCCGGAACAGGTACTTTATCTCTCTATCACTATTTTTTCCTACACATTGTGGATGTTTAATTTTTGAGTACCATATATATTCTAGTCACTAAGTGGTTGTTTTTTTAATCTTGTGAGGTCCATTAGCAAACAAAGTGTATTTTTGTCTTCTTCCACCTTTTTTTTTTGACAGGTAATAAAACTTTTATTCAAAAATGCTGAGCATCATGTTCACAATGGTGAACATTCTGATCAAGAAAAACATGGAGCAGGTTCAAAAACTTAATGTAATAGAGTGTAAGAATTCAGAAATGGAAATATAATTCGTAAAACCCCAAACATGCGCCCACTGAAACAAAGTACTAAAGAGAAGAGCTTTTAAATGATATAAGGGTCTCTCATTGTCTTCAAAGATGCATGTATTACGTTCCATCCAAACCAGCCACATTAAACATGTTAGGACCATATTCCATATGGTTGACAGATGCTTTCCAAACCAATTTCTCCAAGCAAAGAGGAGAGAGCTAACTGTTTTCGGCATTACCCAATGGATCCCAGATACCTTGAAAATTGCACTCCATAATGCATGAGAAAACTTACAGTAAAGTAGAAGATGATCCATAGTTTCTCATCACAACAACGTAAACAACACCTATTAACCAAGGATTGACTTCTCTTAACTAGATTATCAATAGTGAGTGTCCCATCTCTAACTACTGTCCACAGTTTCTACCTAGATTATATAGATTTCATTATGGTAAATTGGTGACTTCCCTCATTTGGGTACATGGATATGGAGTGAGTTTCCAAAGAGTCATGATGGCTTCAGCTATAATCCTTCTTAACATGATAAAAAAGAAATTATGTTTAGTGTTTTGTTAAACTGTCTGCCTCCCCCCACCTCTACAATTAAATTATATGGCACATCATTTAATTTGTAGAACTCATAATTGACTATTGATGTGAAGATGTTATGTTTAAATAATGCACTGTGCCACTATCCTTGTTATAATTTTTCTTCACCCATCTTTCACCTCCAAATAATGATGATGCTTGTAGGTTTTATGCTATTGTATTTAGTCTCATTATATATAATCCTCAGAATCTTTGCGAGTCAAGTCATCTTAGCATTGAAAAACTACACTTGCAACACTCAAAAATTTAAGCCTAATTCTTTGACTTTACTACATTAATTTATTTCTTTGTTTATTTTCAATGTACTTACATAATCTATATCTATACTACTACTATTTAAGCTACTCCTCATGTTTGGACTCCCAATTTTGGATGCCCAAAATATCTCAATCCTACTCGCTTAAAATTTTTAACTAAGCGCGATAAATATGTAAACTGTAGCCCCACAATTTTAAACCTCCCACCAACTCTGTTTGCGTCAATTTACAACCCAAATAACCTCCTCATCTCTTATCTTTCCTCAAACTGGAATAAAAAAACACAGATTCAGTTTCGGCTCTATATCCTCCTCTTGCTTCTTCTTCTTCTACATTCTCTTTCATCTTCGATAAAAGATGTCTCCACACCCTTTCATCAAACTTAAATTCACCATGGACTTTCAGTGCACGATATTCAATCCAATGGTATGTTCCTTGCACGTTGCAATATAAATTCTTAATACAAAACCTGATACCATTATCTGAAATGTAAGCATCCCACTCCTTATCCTTCATATCAAGCAAAGAAAATCACCACCAAAACAAAATTTTCATAAACGCTATTGGGAGTTTCAGCATAGTGAAACCGCTTTGATGGAACACACCGGGTCTAGCGTTTGCGTTGATGTAAAGTGGATTATTTTATTAGGTTGATTTTGATGTGCATTGATTTAAGTTGGATATCTTTTTAATACTGATATTTTTTTCATACTAACTTACCGTTTGGGTTCTGATTTTTATGCAAAATTATATACTTCCTCTTTCTCTTTTTTCTTTTTAAAAATATGGGGCTCTATTTTCATGACTCTTTCCCCATTCTCTCTACTCCAAACTTAACACTTTTCGGCTCCTGAACTCGCTACTGTTCCGTTTGGTTTTCCTCTCAGGTGCAGATACCAGTTGTTGGACTTAAGCGATTCTGATTGAATCTGTTGGACCTGATTTATTGTGGTATTAGAGGGATTTGATTCCTATTTGATTTATATTTCCATATCTAATGTAATTTCATTGTGAGTTTTATTTTTTCCATGCTTGGTGAAATTTTGCGAACCTTGTTAAAGGCCCTAGACTTCACTATTGTAGACGCTTGACCATGTATTAATAACTGTCTTCTTGGAATTTTCTTCCAATGCTTGGTGCTGACTACTTGGTTTCTGTCATTTTCCCAATTCTTGGTGCTAACTCTAGGCAACCATAGGTATTGACTCCAGGAAGCCTTAGGTGTTGAAACCGGGGTTTTTATCTTTTTTTTCCACTGTTTGGTGCTTACCCGAGGTAATCCTCGATGTTAAAGCCAGGGTTTTATCTTTCTTTCCATTGCTTGGTGCTGATTCCATTTCCATGCAACCCTATGTGTTGAAGCCTCAGTTTATATCTTTTTGTCCTTTTTTTGTTTCCCAAACACACATCCCCTTTGAAAATCCATTGTCCTTTATCACTCTGTTCTCTATCTTTTGTCATTGCTCTCTTTATTTCTTACCCTTGAGCCTACAGCTGTCTCTTTCACTTGTGTCTTGGCCTGTAGCTGGAATTTGGCAGATTTACGTTGATTGTTTGAGTGTGATCATACTTATCAGAAAAAGAGTGAATTCTTTGAGCAGTCATTCCCACAAACAGAATATATTGTCCTAAGCTTAGTGTTTAGAGATGTGGCCCTAGATAGAGCGTAGTGGTGTTAATGGATTGATTTAACTGGTCCCAATTAGTTGGGAGTAGGGTTAGTTGCGTTGGGTAATCCAATTTCAATTGATTTTAGTATAGAATGCCTGTTCTTGCTTTTGATTTCAATCAAGTACTGTGTTTATTTCACATTTTAATATATTTATTTTTGGTTGGTGAAATTTCAGTTTTCGATCTTGCTTTGATATAACATGGGGTTTTGTAATAATAATTGGTTATTGGGGGGAACTTGTAGCTTCTGGGGCAAATGTAGGTGGTTACTGGTGGCAGCTCATGGCCAGATTCTAACTTTGGGTAATCTTATGCTTCATGGTTGCCCTTTGGTGAATCATTGTTGTAATGAAGAATCTATGGATCACCTGCTGATTTTCTGTCCAGTAGCTCATTCTATGTGGATGTATGTGCTTCAATTGTTTGGGATTGATTGGGTTATGCCAGGTTCAACTGCAAACTTATTATTTTGTTGGTATCATTAGTTTGGGAAACATAATTCCAATATTTGGAATTTGGTTTCAGGCTGTTTGATATGGACTATTTGGACTGAACGTAATCGACATTCTTTTGAGGATATTGAGAAATCTCTAGCTCAGTTGTTAGATTTGTGCCAACAGACTCTCTTTGATTGGTCTTAGTGTTGGGTTTCTTGGATTTTTCTGCACTTATGGATTTTCTTTTATCTCTTAGAATAGTTTAATGACTATTTGTTCCTATTTGTTTCTGTTTGCTCTTTGTTCACTATTGTGAACTCTATGTATCTTTCCTTCTATTCCTTTGTTAATAATATTTTCTTTCTTATCTCTCCAAAAAAGAAAAAAAAAAAAGGTTACCGGTGACAGTTAATGTTTCCATTCCTTTTCTGATAGAACATAAAAGGTTGATAAAATTGGAAATTTTGAAGCTTTCTATCGCAAGTCTTCGTGTATCCAAAGGCAGCAGGAGAAATGGGACTTCAGGTGTTCAGCATTGGTGTTTTACCACCTTTGCTTTGGTTTGTGATCTATTGTTCAAAAGTATCGTCTTATTAATTGAGTTGATGACACACTGGTAGAGCAGCTTGTGAAATCTGATAAAACTTGTTAAGAGAGGTGAGTCCCTAGTTAATTGGTGTTGCTTGTGTTGGTATGATGGGGAATTGGTAGACCATCTTTTACTTCATTGTAAGTTTTCTCATGCTTTATGGAATGAAGTTTTTTAGGTGTTTGGGGTCCAACGGATTTTGCCGAAGACTGTTTTCTCTCTTCGTTTTGCAGGGAGGGATTGGTTTGGGAAGCAACTGCCAAATATCTGGAATATAGTTCCAGCTTGTCTTGAGTTGCTTTTCTTGGTGGCTTTACCTCATATATCCCTTTTTTTCTTTGTTGGTAAAACCTCCTTTCTCCTATTGTAAAGTAAAGGGCATATTCATATTTCTGGAGAAGAATAATGTGAAATATATATTCTTCCATCCAATCTTGGAACTCCATTTTTTTGCATCTTATAAATATTAAGATGTTACTGTCTTTGCAGGATTTTGATGTCTGAGATTCTATGATTTCTGCTGCTGGGAGGTTATCAGGAAAATTCCTGTGCTCTTCCAGCACTTTGTTGCCATCTCATACAATTGTTGACATATCTGGAACAGAGGTGATTTGAATTTACTTTTGTTATTAATATCTGCCTAAAGTATTCTAGATTCTACTATAAAATAAATCTAGAATGAAGAATTTCTATATTAATTTATCTAAGCTATCAAAGTATCGGATCTTCAATTCTCTTTCTTTGTGTAGCAGTGCAGATAGAAAATGCAGAGAAGAAAGTGCAAAGCTACTAGGCTGTCTAATACGGAAATGTGAGAGACTAATACTTCCATACATTGTTCCAATACACAAGGTTTAATAAGTCATTTAGCTATTATGACATTTATCAAGATCTGTTATTCTTTTTGTATCCAATCCCTTAAGGAACGGATTTTATTGTTCAGGCATTTGTGGCTAGGCTTCTTGAGGGCAGCGGGGTCAATGTGAATAATTGCATTATACGCGGAGTTCTTGTAACTGTTGGGGATCTTACTAGAGTGGTGAGCTATGTTCTATTCTTTCTAGATTGTCTGATTACGTGTTTAGTTTGGATACCTTATTTTATCTAGATTTCTACTGGCACATCTTTTCTACACTTTGTTTCATCACGAAACATGCTCTACAAGCTTGACACAGAAGATAATTATTCTTGTACTTTTTTTTTTTTTTGATAAGTAATTGAAGAGAGTTTTCAAGAAAAGAAACTTGAGATTCGGAATAGATATCTGTTTTCCCTCAAATATCCATTGATTTCTTAAATTAAATATATCAACTATGTAAGTTTTATGTTTAAATTCATAAAATACATGATTATGTGAGTTTTTGAGGAATAAAATATAAAAATGTGATTTTTTTAATAAATATTTTCAAAAATTAAATTGGTTTGATAGAATTGTAACATTTTACCAGATCAACCAAGAATTACTGGTTCAATCTTGTTGAATCTTCATCTGTCAAAACAGTTTAAAGGGCCTACCAGACTGGAAATTGCCTTGATTCTAATCGTCTGTATACATCATTATATTTTTTTTGAGAATTTTTTTTTTCACTGGATCTTAAATTTTTCAAAATTTCATTATGATATACTGATAGTTATTGTTCATCATGTTTGTTGACGAGTCCTCATGTGATTGACTATAATTGATGGCATTTTTTTTCTCTCTTTCATTATTATTATTAAATTTATATATTGTTGGTTTTCTTTTTGTATAGGGTGGTTATTTACAGAGACAATACATTCCTGAACATATGCCTTTAATTGTTGAAGCTTTATTGGATGGAGCAGCTATCACAAAACGTGAAGTGGCTGTTGCTACTCTTGGTCAAGTTGTGCAGAGCACTGGGTATGTGACATTTTTCTTAAGGTTCTTTATGATGTAATTTATTTGAAGATAGTTTTTATCTAGTTGTGAGGCAGCGTAATATGGATGGTGTGAAATTGTGGATGTAAGATTTGTTCCATGAGAAGCATCTTGTTGAAATTCATTGCAAAGTGATATTTAGATTTCAATTCATTGGTTATTCATGTTAAATTTGAGCATCTTTTCTTTATCATTCTTTTTACTCTCTTACAATCGTTAATATTTATGCAAATCGCATACAAGGGCTTTGTGTGTGTCTACATATCGCAGATTCATGCAAAGCATATGAGGGCTTCGGATGTGTCTAGGTAGCACAGAGGGCACTTGGGTGCAGGTTTGTGCCTTGGTGTGATTAATGTCTGACTGTGAAATCCTATGCAAGACACTGTTTAAGACGTGTCTTTGAAGCAAAATCCTATGCAATTTGTTGAAGGCTTGCTTTCATTGATATTAATATTTCTTTGTGATATAGAAATAAGTCAAGTTCTGATTTTAAATAGTGAGGCGCTCTCGTATTGTCAAGTTCTGATTATTCCCTATCCTCAACTAATGGCAATTTGTTCCCATGGAAGATGGTGTGGCGCTCAAAGGTCCCATCTAGGGTAGCTTTCTTCTCTTGGACTTCTGCTTTAGAGAAGATCTTATCTATAGATAATCTCCGGAATAGAGGTATGTCGATCTTGGATTGGTGCTGCGTATGCAAAAAATGTGGGGAGACTGTGGATCACCTGCTCCTTTATTGTCCTATAGCTTTGGAGCTGTGGACTATGGTGTTTTGTTTATTTGTCCTCCACTAGGTTATACCAATGAAATTCATTGATATGTTTGCTTCTTGGCAAGGGTCTTTTGGCAAGCATAGAAAATTTTCTTTTTGGCTGGCTATTCCACATTGCATTATGTGGTGTCTTTAGCAAGAGCAGAATTCCAAAAGTTTTGAGGGATGTGAATAGAATATCTTAGAAATTAGCCTTTTTTTCTCCATAGTTTGTTGGATTAGAGTGCTGCTTTCTATCTCCACCTTGTTTTTCTCTCTTACATTTGTTTGATCATTGTACTTTGAATTGATTGTACTTCTCTCTTAGTACACCGCCAATGTACTAGGTTTGTTTTATATCCAATAAAATATTTTCATTACTTATCAAAAAACAAAAAAACAAAAACAAAACTAGTGAGAGGCTCTCATGGGCAAGTCTTTGGAAGTGTAATGGGAATGGGTCACACCGTGTAAAATCATTTAGTGCTTTTTTTTTTCTGGGGGGGGGGGGGGGGGGGGGGGTGGTGTAAGTGAAACATGCACTTTGTACTCATTATCTCACCCTTCATTTTGAACTTTCAGGGGAGGTGATGCCATTTGAGTTGGTGCTCATTGGCTATTTTGTGCTTAAGGTTGTAGGTGGAAGGAAAATTATTTTTTGCATAACGAACTATGTAGGGGAATATCCTCCTAAAATTAATTTCAGTTTAAATAGAAGTTAATTTGGAGGTAATAGTAGCTTGTAGCTCAGTTAGGTATTTAATGGCCTATAAGTTTGGTTTTGGCTTGGCTTATGGTGTGGGGATACAATCTTGAAGGATGCCTTTCCAATGTATTGTATAGACAGATAAAGAGGCTTTTGCATGATGTAGTTTTCAACTGGGATATTTCGTTTACTGAACTTGTTAACGATTGGGAGGTGGGGAGTTTGCAGTTGTTTCTTGGTATTCTCTACTCCATTATAATTAATAGGGACGAGGAAGATCAGTTGTGTTGGACCTCTGCTAGGATCTACCATAATTGAAATGCTACTCTATTCAAAGCAAGTCTTTCTCATACTTTTTTGATAATTTCTTATAGGTAATGTTTCATTATTACTTATAAAAATTAATAATTTCTGATAGGTAATGGTAGTATTTCAATATTCTTCTGAAAGCTGGTCTTTCTCATCCCTATTTACTTTGATAGCTAATTCCCACCCATATAAGGTCCATAAAAACAGAAACTTCAGCTATGCTGCTAAAAGCTCACATCCTTCCAAAGGTTTTTGCATTCCTTTCTCTTCAAATGCTCAACAGGAGAAACAAGGGGATGACCCTTCAGTCTCTGAATTTTTTTCTTTCCTAACAAACCTTTCTACTGAACCAAAACTTTTGAAACATTTTTTTTTAATACAGTTTAAGACTTAAGAAATATGTGTGTCAGTGTTTTTTCTCCTTCCTTTTTGATAATATTTTGTTTACTAGTTGAGTATTCTTTGCACTCAATTAAATTCCTCATTTTGCCCTTTAGTAGACTTTTCTTAACACATTTTTTTAATAAAAGATTTAATAAAAAAAGAAATGGAAAAGAAAAAAGAAGATAAAGGTGCCAAAAAGCAGAAGAATTTCCTCCTCCTTTTCTGAAGCTGAGGTTACATAGTGGACAAGGCTAATTGTTCTTTATCCTTCTATCTATTTTAAGTTACATATTGGCTGAACTTGCTTGGAAAAAAATAGACTGAAAACTTTAAAATAACTTGGTGGGAGACCCCTTTTTTGGGTGTTGGGGGGGGGGGGGGGGGTGGGGGGTGGGGGTTGTTATTTACTTTTTTAGGGGGCTTTCGAAAATGAAAACTGACAACTACAATCAAGTTCAAGAACTTGATGACACTTTGGTGAATTCACGCCCCATTTCATCTCTCCTTATATCATTACCTGCTTCCTTGATCATGCAACAAAGTTCATAGCAGAGAAAATTTATGCCATTGTGTGCAAGAGTCACACCATGCTGTGCTTAACGATTGCTACAACTTGAATTTACTCCAATATTGGAGAAATTTCCAATTCATAATTTCATACACTATTGGATTTTTGCAACTGGAATTGATCTGTGTAACTTTAATGATTTAATCTGTATTAATGTTATCACTATGTGATTCTTCTGTTCAAACTGTAATTTACTATATATTTGATTGAGATAACTTGGGCGTATAAATTTGTCAGGTATGTTATAATTCCATAAAATGAGTATCTGCAGCTACTTGAATGGTGAGTTAGCATGGTCTACCAGACAGGAAGCACTGAAGGGATCTACTTACGACTTAGACTTTTGAGTTGTATCCCGTACAACATTTTTTTTTTTTTTTTTTACTAAGGTTGTTCTTGTTTAGATCCTTGGAATTATGGGTGCTCTGGATCCTCATGTGCATAAAAAAAAATCAGCCAAGTTTGCTGGGGTTGCATGGAGATGTAGCCTGTGCTACCAGTGATTCAGGTCATGTTCAATCCTTGGATGATCTGCCTATGGATCTGTGGCCATCTCTTGCAATACCTGAAGATTATTAACCCACGGTAGTGAATCAACCTGACATATGACTTTGTTTATTTTTGCTTGTTATATTAATTTCTGTGGCTCTAGGTTGCGATCAATTCTCTCATGCGAATACTTCGGGATCCTTCTCTTGCTAGTTACCACCTTAAGGTGGTTGGATCACTTATGTTCACATTTAAGGTATGTGTAGCAAACTGGAGTGATTTTTTCTTTTTATTTTGTTGTATTTTTCTTTTAATTTTTTGTGTATTTGAGATACTTTTTTTTTTTTAACTGCTGTTAATCTCCCCGATGTTGATATAATTATTTTTATTACACTCTTTGTTTTGCAAGATTAGTCAATGGGTCTCGATTGTATTATTCAAAAATAAAACCTGTAAACTAATATCCCAATGGATCACGTTGTAACAATTCTAATCTCAATCAACTGCTGCCAACTTTGGATTGTACCATGCAATACCATGTCAGCCCATAACATATTATGATTTTTGGAGACAATCATATGTGGCTGATATGATAACTTTTAGTAATTCAGTTTATATATATCCCCCCTCCCCCCCCCCCCCCCCCCCCCCGCCCCCCCACTCCCCGCCAAAAAAAAAAAATTTATGGAATTTTCGGTGCTGGTGATTGTTTGTGATTTTAGAGTGTCTGAAGAAACTTCAAATAATGTTTAGAATTTAGAGATTTTTTACAAAGAAAAGAAAAAAAAGGGAAAAGGGTCTTGTGGCTAGTGCTTTACTTTTGCTATCTTATTGATTTGTATGGCCTGTGGCTTTGTTAGACTTTGCCCTGTCATTTTAAAAAAAAAAAATTTTAAATTCAGGTTGTATGTGCTTTGTTGTGTGTTGTGTTGATAATTAGTTGTAGATGATTGTTCTGCGATGCACTGTTATTGCTTATTTAAAGGAGATTTCTTGCAAATAGCGTAAACTAGTGTAATTTTAACTCATTTAAGAATTGATGAATCGTAGTGATGGACTACTGGTTTGATATTAAGATGCTCACTGTTCTGATGTGCAGTTATGTATTAACTCTGGAGGTAAAAGCTTGACTTCCAAAATGCCAAGGGATAGAAGAAGGCTTTCCTTGTGTGCAGATTTTAGTGCCCTGAGCATGGAACAAGGTATACCAGAAGAAAAGTTGGGATCAGTCAATGATGTGAAAGAATGTGAAGAAGCTAGATGCCCAATCTGCGTGGAACACCCTCATAATGCTATTCTCTTCAAGTGTACCTCCCATGGGAAGGGCTGCCGGCCTTACATTTGCAACACCAACTACTGGCACACCAGTTCTGTAATTCATTTATTCCACATTCCTCAAGGGCACTAGACCCTTGTGAAATCTCGTTGCAAACAAAGGTTGTCTCTCCTCTTTGTTGGGGAGAGATTTATGGATACTTTATAGTAGAGCCTGCTATTAAATTCATGAATTCCAAAGCAAGGAGTTGTTCTTTGAGATGTGTGATTTTATCAGGACCTATTCAGAACTCAGGACGCATTCAAGGTCTGAACACTCTTTCCGGCTATATGAGACAAGACTGGAAAAGGAGAAGGGCGAGGAATGCAGCACTTTCTCAGAACTTGGGGAAGAGAGTAGTGAAGAAAGCAATTTCTCAATAGGCTGTAGTGCATTGACCTCTTCCTTGGTTGATTTATGCACGTAATTCGGAGGAAAGTAACAACACTTTCATTTTGTCTTCAGATGGTATGATCCTGCATTGGAGGCTTTTACCTCAACTTGATTACTTTAGGCTTCCTATTATTAGGCAGGGCAACAATTTGTCATCAGACAGTAACTCCTATTTTTGGTCATTACAGAATGGTTCTCATCATAGACCCCAATTCTAGTTCTCGCCAATGCCAGCGCAATTGCCATGGAGTGTTCCTAGCTAGTTCCATAGGGTTATCTGAAATTGCCCCACTCGTGGCAATTGTATACGCTACGAGGTGGAGGTAGTCACCATACAATAACCAACGTTGATTACAATTTTGTTGTTATCAAGGTCACTCTGTAATTTGGCTGTAAGTGTTATTCGGTTATTAATTGGAACTTGTGGTTGTTCTCATTGTTAGCTTTGATATATTAGGTTATGTATCATATTGAAACTAAATTTGTTGGGTTTATTTATTTTGGATTTTGAGACTTATTTTAAATTTTGTTAGTTTCTTTTCTATTAAAAAAAATTGTTAGTTTGATTTATTTTTGTATTTTGTGGATTAGTTGGAATGAAATTGGTAAATTAAGTCTAATTACAACCATGCCCAAATTGACCCGCGTGAGTTGGATTAGATGCTATTAGTGATAAGAAGTTACATTTTTTTTTTTTGAGAACAAATGAATCACTCATTCATTAATACGTAAACGATTATGATGCAAAGCATCTACAGCTACAAATCCTCCACAATATTTCTAGCAAATGATAACCATGTTAAAACGATTGAAATTTGAATGACATTAGATGCTATCTCATTATATGCATTTCAAAAGGATTTTCCTTCCAACAGTATACTTCCTAAAGGTGCTAAGTGCTAACAAAAAAAGAAAAACAATAAAGCACATTAAATCCTAATTTATACTATTGGCAAAGTTGTATAAAAATCAAATTAGTTCAAAGCAAAACTATGTCTCCAAACTTGCATATAGGATCTAAGAATTTTGTAGATGCAAGGTGCTCTAATTGCTATGTAACTACTAGTGGAACACGGATTTCAATACCAAAGAGACTTGCAAATTGTGTCCATTTATAATAGACCATCTTGAAACAGTCACCAACCATGTCTTGGCACAACTCCCGGTACAATTCTTCATACATCTGCTCTTGCAACCCTCAATAATACTCCCCCACCAACTCAAAAAATGCTACCCTATTCGATATATTCATATCATATTGAATTAATAGAACCATTGAATGACAGAAATGTTGTTTACTCCAACAAAATGTAAAATGCCAACACTACAAAAAAAAGTCGTTGCAATAACAATTAGTGTCATTGTAATAGGTGTTACTGCAATGACAAAAAACTCGATGTAAGCCGTTGTAATAAACTCTGAGGCAATAAGTTTATGCAACACTAGATTTTCGTTGCAATAAATTCCATATATTGCAACGATTTATATATTGCAACGATTTACTTTAAAAATCTCATTGCAATAAGTTATTTTTTTATTAAAAAAAAGCAATAGGTTTATGCAATACTATATTTTCGTTGTAATAAATTCCACATATTGTAACGATTTACTTTGAAAATCTCGTTGCAATAGGTTTTTTTTTTTTATTAAAAAAAGCAATAGGTTTATGCAACACTAGATTTTCGTTGCAATAAATTCCATATATTGCAACGATTTACTTTGAAAATCTCGATGCAATAGGTTATTTTTTTATTAAATTTTTTTAAAAATTAAATAATAAATAAATCATTTTTTTAAATAATAATTTTTTCATTAACCTGTTTTGCAATTAAAAAACCATATCTAGGTACTATACTAAAAAATTAAAGATATGCATAAAAGATGAAAAATTCGAAATACTTCATTTCAATACATATGTAAAAAAACACAAATATATACACAACTTGTTGAATTTACATTCAAACACATAGTTTTCAAAAAGTATGCAAAAATCAATACAACATGAAAGGAAAGTTTCTTCCCAAAGGTGTTATCCAAAAATGCTTCACGACCATTTCATTGACTTACCACCTATTTTGGAAAAAAAAAAAGTATAAAGTTGAAAAACATCATATATATACAACACAATGACAACAATATACACCATCATTGATTCTAAAAAAAACACATACAAAACAATCCTACTTGAAGACTGTATAATTAAATAAATAAAAATCAAATAAAAATTTAAAGAGAACCAAAAAATTACTTGAAAGTTAGAGAGAAAGTCTTTAAATTGAGAAAGAGTCTCTCCAAGGAGACTATGAATTAAGAGAGACTGAAATTTGAGAGATAAGTTTTGTAGTTAGTAGATAAATTTGAATTTTGAAATACGCTTAAGAAAGAGGGAAAGTGAAATGAAAAAAAGAAAAAAAGGAAAAAAAAAAAAAAAAAAAGAGGCGTGTGGAGAGAGAGAGAGAGATGAGAAAAACATGGAGATAAACGTGGGTGAGAGAAAAGAAACTAAGATGAAAAAAGAAATAGAAAAAGAAAGAAAAAAGGTAGGGGGAGAGAGAGAGAGAGAGAGAGAGAGAGAGAGAGAGAGAGAGAGAGAGAGAGAGAGAGAGGGAGAGAATTTGAGATTAAAAAAGAAAAAAGAAAAAAAAATTGGAGATATAGGTGGGTGAGATAAAGAGGGAAACTAAGATGAAAAAAAGAAAAAAGGAAAAAAAAAAAGAAAAAAGAAAAAGAGATAGGCATGTGTGAGTTAATTTTGAGATGAGAAAAAAATAGGAAGATAGATGTGGTGAGAGAAAGTGGGAAATTGAGAAGAGAAAAAAAAGGAAGATGTGTGGTGAGAGAGAAATATTGAGAGGAGAGGAAAAAAAAAGGATAAACATGGGTGAGAGAGAGGAAATTAATGGAAAAAAAAATAGCGCCAATTTCTCAAATTTTCCCACTACTCAGTTACTCACCTTTATTACATCAACAAAATTCGATGTGAAATAAAGATTTAACCTATTACAATAATATAGTTCGATGTGAAATAAAAAATTATCTATTGCAATAACATATCTCAATGTAAAATAAGAGTTACCTATTACAACAAAACATTTTAATGTAACATAATAATTATTGCTATAATCTCATATTAATGTAATAAATTTTAATTACTATTACAACAAAAAACAACCTAGAGATGTAATAGTATATATATTACATATATTATTATTATTATTATTATTATTATTATTATTATTTTGCAATAATATTTTTTGTATTATGTCTTTTTTCTTGTAGTGCAATCAGCTAGAAAACGAACAAGGGATCGAGGAATTGATGGTGCATTTTGTATCTAGAATATAAGACAGGAGGGGCCTATGCATAGATATAGAGTATGCACCCCATGATCGGTCATGCGTGCCTGCAAGCTCACAATTCCACACTGGATGCGGCCATGGTGCATGTAGTCATTGGTTACAAAGTAGAACAACCTTAGCCAATTTGTCACCATCACTAGCAAGCAAGTGACCATGGTCAACATGTGACATCGGTCGAATCTCACTAAGTAGAGGCTGCTTAAATTGGTTTGGTGAATTCAGACAATTGACCTATCCATGGCTTGCAAGAAAAGAAAGAGTAAGAGAAATTTAGTACGCAATACATACATTAAAAAAAAAAAAAGCATATACATTTAGCAAGCAATACATATCAGTTATGAAAAACAATGATCAACACAAACAAGAAACACTTTATGCATGGTTGAATGAACAACACAATAAATATGTTTCAATTAGGAAAAAACCATTAAAGAAAAGATTTGGAATCGTTACCGTAAGATCAATGGTACTGTTCTTTTGATCTACATACGGCTCAATAAGAAATGGAATGAAAAGATTGTAAAGAAGATATTTTACAATCTAAAAAGGAAGTTGGTGGAAAGTGGAGGGGCTTAAGAAGCGTAAACGTGAAGAAGGATTCAAGAAATGAAAAAGTAAAAAAAAGAGACGAAGATGGTGAAAAGAAAGAGTTCTATATATATATATATATATATGCGTGAATGTATGCGTGAATTTCATGATGAAGATGTAGTAGCAGCATGTGAAGAAATGGGACTCTGAGTTAGTAGGGGCTAGTCACTAGTAGCAATACTAAGAATATAGACTAGAGTATAGCGAGTGAGTTCGAGAAAGAGAGAGGCCGAGATTTTAACACAAAAGAGAGTGACTCACATGGTTTCATATTTCTCACTTTCTTGCATACACACAGCCTCTCTCTCTCTCATTTTACTTTTACTTTTACTCCCTATTTCCATTTATTGTTTAATCCCTTGTTTTTTTTAACTCATTCTGTGCAAGAAATACCGAGTTTTTACACAATGGTTCCACAAAAGACAAAACCTAGTTTCTTTGATTCTGTCTTTCTCCATTTTCGCATGGGTTGTGATTTTTAATTAGATAGAAACTAATTTCTTAATTCTAAAAGTTTTAAATTAGACTGAATTTTTTCAAACTGTGTTTATATATATATATATATTGTTTGAAATCAAGAAAGTGTATATACTTTATTTCGGATGTCATACTTATGTTATACCCGTTTCAAGCACTTTTGCCAAAGCTATACCTATGACACTTTTGCCATACAACATAGTAACTAGTAAGAGTACTTTAGTAATTTATTGAACTAGGTATGAAAACAAGAGCTCCATATGCAATAAATAACAAAGATAGTCTGATGTCTAAAATTCAAGATGCTGGAATTTGACAAACAATATATTCATATATATGAGTAAAGCATAAGCTACAGAAGCAAAGAATGAAATAATGCTCTAAAACATTTACATTCATGCCAAGAAAAAATAAGCAATAATTAAGCTATACAGTGATTAATTAATGATGGGTCATATAGTCACATGGAGATGATTCTATTATCTTTTTCTAAAAGGTCAACAAATCCCTTGGCAGCATCCAACATATCTTGAATTGGTATTGCATCTTATTTGGCCAGTGTATCAATCTATCCAAATCTGACTTGTTTTGTTCCCCTAACATGCCTTGTAAAGAACAAATCTCACTAGCTAGATCCCTACAAATCAATTTGGTTCAAACTTCTAGCAAGTACCTACGCATTGATTTTAAAGTTAAAAGGGAGAATGGTAGCTAACTTCCAGTTCCAAGTGGACATACTAAACTCAAAGCTACAAGGTTGGAAAGCTAAACTGCTATCTTAGGCTAGCAGAACCACACTAATATCCTTTGTTCTCCAAACAATGCCTCTTTATGCCTTCTCTTGCTTCAAAGTCCTTGAAGCCACTTGTAAGAACTTAGATTCTATTGTTAGAAAATTTTGGTGGGGACATGATCAAGTTAAAAGAATGCATCTAATCCACTGGGACAAAGTCTGTCAGAATAGAAGAGAGGGGGGTATTGGCCTTAACAGATTCAGCCTTGTAAACTAGGTGATAATAGCTTAATTTTGCATATTTATATCATTATTAGAAAGCATTATCATACTTATTTTGAGTTAATATATGCATTTTATAGTTGGTTTTGGAATAATGTTGAATAATCAATTTTGTACTTAATTGAATTTTAATGTGTGAATTTGTTTTTTGTAGGATAATGAAATTAAATAAGTGGATTTGTGCAAAGAAGAAAGCTAATGGACTTTAATTTACAAGGGCCATGATGAAGTGAAAGAAGGCCAACCCAATTAAATTCAAGTCCAATTGGAGTAAGGAATCAAAGGAAATTTGCACAAAATCCAAGTCCAATTCGGATTAGGATTCTAGGTTGTGCACCAGTTAGTATTTGGAGCCTAACTTTTGGCACAAATGTCCAATTGAGATGATTCAAGTTGGGCTGGAAATCTAACTTAAAGGGCTACAACGTTTTAGTTTACCAGAAGTTCTAATTTTGAAGCTAAATGGGCCAAAATTATCGGTTAATTGAAGCCTAAAAACCTGAGATTTTCTCCAATCGGGAATTCAACTTGTAATAGGATTCCTTGACCTATTTAAAGGCTTTTTAGGGAAAAATTCAGGGGAGAGCTGCTATAGAACATAATTTAGGTTTTTTTTTAAGTTTTTTTAAAGTTTTTTTTTATTTTTTTTATTTATTTTTTATTTACAGTTTTTAGAATTTTATTTGTGTTATGACTTGCTAAAAACCTTGCTAAGGTAAGAGGTGAAACCCAACCGTTTATTGGTATATTCTTAACAATTATTCTTTGGTTTTAATGCTTATATTTTTATGTTTTTGATTGTTTTACTCATCTAGAAAAGTGTTTAGTCTTGTATAATTCTTTGATTTATCGTAGACTCTAGGCACGTTAAATGCTTAGTATTACCTGCGAACTAATTCACTAATTTTGTTTTGTCTAAAATCAATCAATTTCATGAAACTACCTTAGACAATTAATTCTTGAGTTTTTATTGTTAAATAATTCAACTAAGATCATCCTTGGTATGAATTTTAGTTGAGTTATAAAATAAATATTGTTAAGACTACCAATAGATGTGTTATGTGTGGATTCCTAAACCTTAACGCCTTAATATATTGTTATTTTTATCGAGTTATTATTTCGCAACAATCCTGCACTTGGGAGCATTATTTAAGTCGCAGCAAGTTTTTGGCGCTGTTGCCAAGGATTAGGTGATTAGAGAAGTGTTTCTCTTTGTTTGGAAAGGTTTTCAGCATTAAATTTCTTCACATATTTGGTAATATCTCTCCAACTCTTTCCTTTTTAAGTAGTTTATTTATTTATTTATTTTTTTAGAGTTTTTCTTTTATTTTTACTTCTTTTTATTGTAAAAGGTATTTGTTTTCTTTTCTTTTTCTTTTTTCTTTCTTGCTTTCCTTTTGCATGTGTGTTTAGTGTCGTGATAATGATAATTGCTTGGTTAGAATTGAGTCTAATAATTTGTTTAGCAATTTATTTGATTCTTTCACACATTCTCACACACTTGATGTTATGGCAAACTTAGAGAGTAATCATGGTGATGAGAATAATTTAAATAATGAAAACTTCCATGCTCACCAACCCATTAGAACTCTCAGGGATTATTTGCAACCTACTAGGGGTAGTGCACCATCATGCATTATTTTTCTAACTAATGCAAATAATTTTAATTTTAAGCCCGGTATGATTTCATTACTTCCTAAATTTCATGGTTTAGATTTTGAAAATCCTTACCTATACTTTAAGGAATTTGAGGAGGTATGTTCTACCTTCTATGATCAATCATGTAATAAAGAGACCATTAGGTTGAAATTGTTTCCTTTTTCTCTTAAGACAGGGCAAAAACTTGGTTTAATTCTTTGAGAGCTAGGTCAATTGGTACTTGGCAAGAGATGCAAACTGAGTTTTTAAAGAAATTTTTTCAAATTCATAGGACAAATGCACTTAAAAGACAAATAATGAAATTTTCACAAAAAGATAATGAGACATTTTATCAATATTGGGAAAGATTTAAAGATTTGCTTAATGCTTGTTCACATCATGGCTATGAACTTGGAGTATAATTAGTTTTTTCTATGAAAGTTTAACTCCAAAGATGCGCCAATTTGTAGAGATGATATGCAGCAGAGAGTTTTTGAATAAAGATCCTGATGAGGCTTTTGATTATTTTGATCTCTTAACTTAAAATGCCCAATCTTGGGATACCACTCATACCTCAGATAGTTCTAGAGCATCCACCAACCCCTTTAGGGGTGGTAAGTACCAACTTAGAGAAGATGATGACCTTAGTGCTAAGGTGGCTAGTCTAACTAGGAAGCTTGAAGCCGTGGAATTAAGGAAGGTCAATGGAATCAATAATGTGCCTAAAATTGATGAAGTTTGTAGAATTTGTGAGACCATGGAACACCCTACCAATGAATGCCCTACAATTCCAGCTTTTAAAAAGGTGTTGCATGATCAAGCAAATGCTATGAACATGGTGAAAGAAAATCATACCCTTCCCCCTATTCAGAGACATACAATTTAGGGTGGAAAAATCACCCATATTTTAGTTGGAGGAATGATAATGTGGTTGCACCTTCTACACATGGTTCTTCAAATTTTGTTCCTGATAATCCCTTTCCAAAGAAGAGTCTTGAGGACACTTTGCAATAATTCATGTAGACTCAATCCACCATTAATAATCAGAACTCAAGCCATAAATGACATTAGTAACACTTTCCCTAAATTGACCACATTCATGAGCACAATAAAAAAGGGTAAGTTTCCATCTCAACCACAACCAAACCCCCGAGGTCAATTTTGTGTTAATGATTATAGTTCCTCTGAAAATAAAGTAAGTCAAGTTAAATCTGTAACTACTATTCGTAGTGGAAAAATCATTGAAAAAGATATTCCTAAAAGCAATACACATAATGAGTCTTCCAAAATAAAGAGTAAATCTAATGAAATTGAAAGATGTCCTATCCTAGCTCCTTTTTCCCAAAGGTTGATTTCCCCTCAAAAGGTGAATCAAAATTTTGAAATCCTTGAAGTACTTAAGCAGAGTTAAAACGAACATTCCTCTTTTGGATACCATAAAGCAAATTCCATCATATACTAAATTTTTGAAAGATTTATGTACTATTAAGTGTAAGCTTAATGTACATAAGAAGGCATTTTTGACTGAACAAGTTAGTACAATTATTCAAAACAATAGACCTCCAAAGTTTAAAGATCCAGGTTGTCCCATTATTTCATGTGTGATTGGTAATTCAAAAATAGAGAAAGCTTTGCTTGCTCTTGGGGAAAGTGTTAATCTTTTGCCGTATTCAATGTATGAGCAATTAGGTCTAGGCAAGTTAAAATCAATTTCCATAATTTTACAACTTGCCGATCGATTTGTGAGTGTTCCTAAGGGTGTTGTTGAAGATGTTTTGGTTTAAGTGGACAAATTTTATTTTCCTGTTGATTTTATTATTTTGGACATGCATCCTGTTTCTAATGCTAATTCTCAAATATTTGCGATTTTAGGATGTCCATTTCTTGCAACTTCAATGCATTGATAAATTGTAGAAGTGGGGTCTTAAAATTATCTTTTGGCAATATGACCCTTGATGTGAACCCCGTAAAGAATAACGAGACCCAACAACGAAAGGGAACCCAAGATCGTTCTATGGACAGATTCGAATGGAAGATCTCGACCCGTTGTTTATGACAAACAAGAACCTCGGTATAAGGATGACGCCACAAACGGTGGTGAAAACTCTGTTTGATAAGTCGAGTTGAACGCCACGGGAAATCCCGATAAGTCCGAATAGTTCTTCAAAGAACTAAAGAGAATAAACCTCACAAGTTTTATGAATATTCAATGTCTGCATTTTCCATTGCTTATGCACCTATTTAAAGGGCTGAACATTACAAGAAAAAAAAACCCTAACATAGAAAACCTAATTAAAGCCAAAAAAAAATGGGTAAGGAAAGAAATCCTTAGCTTCCTAAAACACACAAGACATATAAGGCAATAAAGGCTGGATGCCCATCCTCCTAATCAATGCTAAAATAAATCCCTACTTGCCAAAAAAAAAGAGACACTAAAATAGGAAAGAAGAGCTGGACGTCCAGAGTCATATAGAAGGAAACAAAAGACAACATATATGAAAAGAAAGTGGCGCCTAGAATAGCCATGCAATCTGATCCTTCTAGAATAGCCATGCAATCCTCTTGCCAATTCTTAGCCTTGACCGGATCCTTTTAGAACTTGAATCAAGGTGACGATTCTTTGATGCCCATGTGGATCATGCTCAATGGGCCTCCACGAATTTGCTTAAGCCCATAACTTTTGGATGAGTCCGTTGAGTACATCCTTGAACTTCTTTGCTCGTGCTCTCTTAACTGGCCCAATTGGTACTTGAACGAGATCCTTTGAAGCGGTACCTTGATCTCTATCATTCTCCTCCTCTTGAAAAGGATTTGCCCTCAAATCATCACCTACATCAAAAGGACTCAAATCAGTAACATTAAAAGTGGCATTTACATTGTACTCACCAGGTAAATCTAGCTTGTAAGCATTGTCATTGATACACTCTAGGACTTGGAAAGGACCATCTCCTCTTTGGAGCAATTTGGAACGTCTTTTCACAGGGAATCTTTCTTTTCTCATATGCAGCCAAACCCAATCTCTGGGTTCAAACACTAGTTTGCGACGTCCCTTGTTGGCTTGTGTGGCATATTGCTCCGTTCTACACTTAATGTTGAGTCTTGCTTTCTCATGAATCTGCTTCACAAAATCAGCTTTCTTTTTGCCATCTAAATTAATGTGCTCCGTTAAAGGTAAAGGAGATAAATCCAATGGAGTTAAAGGATTAAACCCATACACAATTTCAATTGGCGAAAATTTGGTAACAGAATGAACAGCTCTATTATATGCAAACTCAACATGTGGTAAACATTCTTCCCATGTTTTGATGTTCTTTCTAATGATTGCCCTCAATAGAGTAGACAAAGTCCTATTTACTACTTCAGTTTGACCATCAGTTTGTGGATGACAAGTAGTGAAAAACAATAGCTTAGTACCTAGCTTACACCACAAAGTCTTCGAAAAATAGCTCAAGAACTTAGCATCTCTATCCAAAACAATTGTCCTAGGCATGCCATGTAATCTCACAATCTCTCTAAAGAACAAATCAGCAACATGCGAAGCGTCATCCGTTTTGTGACATGGAATGAAATGTGCCATTTTAGAAAATCTATCCACGACCACAAAAATTGAATCTCATCCACGTTTAGTCCTAGGCAATCCTAACACAAAATCCATTGAAATATCAATCCAAGGCTTACTAGGAATTGGTAAAGGAGTATACAAACAGTTGGGCTGCACTTTGGATTTAGCTTGCTTACATGTGACACATCTACCACAAATCCGTTTGACATCTCATTTCATGTGAGGCCAATAGAAATGTTCCTGCAAAATAGCTAAAGTCTTTGCAACTCCAAAATGTCCCATTAATCCCCCACCATGTGATTCCTGCACTAATAACTCCCTCATAGAACAATTAGGCACGCATAGCTTATTTTCTCGAAATAGGAATCCATCAAGCCTAAAGAACTTACCAGAGGCGATTTTCTCACAAGCTTGATATTCTTCACAAAATTCGTGGTCTTCAGCATATAATTTTTTAATGTGTTCAAAACCAAGCAATTTTGCATCAAGTGTGGACAGTAAGGCATACCTGCGAGAAAGTGCATCGGCGACTACATTCTCCTTACCTTGCTTGTACCGAATGACGTATGGAAACGTCTCTATGAACTCCACCCATCGCGCATGCCTTTTGTTTAGCTTGTGTTGGCCCTTCAAGTGTTTCAAGGACTCATGATCGGTGTGAATCACAAACTCCTTAGGCCATAGGTATTGCTGCCACTTCTCTAAAGCCCGAACCAATGCATACAACTCTTTGTCATAAGTTGGGTAGTTTAAGGCTGCCCCATTGAGTTTCTCGCTGAAGTAAGCAATTGGTCGTTCTTCTTGCATAAGAACGGCACCTATACCAATACCCGAAGCATCACATTCAATTTCAAACATTTTAGAAAAGTTAGGTAAAGACAACAAAGGTGCGTTAGTCAGCTTCTCTTTGATTAATTGAAATGCCTTCTCTTGTTCTTCTCCCTACTGAAATCCAACGTTCTTCTTGATCACTTCGGTAAGCGGTGTGGCTAAGCTACTGAAGTCCTTCACGAACCATCGGTAGAAACTAGCAAGTCCATGAAAACTAAGAACATTACCTACACTTGTGGAGTTCGGCCATTCTTGGATTGCACGTACCTTCTCTTCATCAACCTGTATACCTTGTGCACTAACAACAAATCCCAAAAATACAAGCTTATCGGTATAAAAAGTGCACTTCTTTAAATTAGCAAACAACCTTTCTTGCCTTAGCACATCTAAAACGGATTTCAAATGTACTACATGATCGTCTATGTTTTTGCTATAAATGAGTATATCATCAAAATAGACAATAACAAATCTGCCTATAAATGCACGCAAAACATGGTTCATAAGTCTCATAAAGGTGCTTGGAGCATTAGTCAAACCAAAAGACATAACTAACCATTCATACAAACCATATTTTGTTTTAAAGACAGTTTTCCATTCATCTCCTTCTTTTATCCTAATTTGATGATAACCACTTTTTAAGTCAATCTTAGAAAATATGCAAGAACCATACAGCTCATCTAACATATCATCTAAGCGTGGGATAGGGTGAAGATACTTTACCGTTATGTTGTTGATGGCTCGGCAATCAACGCACATTCTCCATATCCCATCCTTCTTAGGTACAAGTAAGACCGGAACCGCACATGGGCTCATGCTTTCCCTCACGTGCCCTTTTTCCAACAATTCACTTACCTGCCGTTGAAGCTCCGTTGTCTCCTCGGGGTTGCTCCTATAAGCTGGTAGGTTTGGAATGGTTGCACCGGGAACAAAATCAATTTGATGTTCAATCCCTCGGATTAGAGGTAACCCATGTGGTGTTTCCTCGGGGAAGACATCCTCGTACTCCTACAAAAGAGAAACAATAGAACTAGACAAAATAAGGTCAAGTTCGTTAGTGTTTAAAAGTGCCTCTTTGTACAAAAGTACAATCATCGGCTGATTTGAAAACATTGCTCGCTTGATCTCACTCACTTTTGCATAGAAATTGTTTTGTTTTCTCTATGATTTTCTCTCAAGGGCCGAACTTTGATTTTTTTTTTCTCTCTCATTTTTCTCGGTCTCTCTCTAATTTTCACTCTTTTTCTTTTGCTCACTCTCTTTCTTTTGATCACTTTCCTTTTGTAATCTCACTTGATCCTCGTATACTTGCTGCGGTGTCAATGGTACAAGAGTGATTGATCGTTGATTAAGTACAAAAGAGTACTTGTTCGTAAAGCCATCATGCTTCACTTGCCTATCGAACTGCCATGGACGCCCTAGCAATAAGTGTCCTGCTTGCATCGGTACTACATCACACAACATTTCATCTTCATATTTACCGATTCAAAATGCAACTAACACTTGCTTGTTCACCCTTATCTCACCACTATCATTTAGCCATTGCAACTTGTACGGTCTAGGGTGCTTTACCATGGGCAATCCCAATTTCTCTACCATAATTTTGCTTGCAACATTAGTACAACTACCACCATCAATAATCACACTACATACCTTGTCTTTAACGTAGCACCTAGTGTGAAAGATATTCTCCCAATGTACTTCATCAACTCCTTTTGCTTGCAAGCTCAATGCTCTCCTCGCCACCAATGTCAATGCGTTAGGAGCTAAATACTCCTCCTCGGAAACATCCTCCAATGGCGGCATGTCGTCGGTGTCGAAATCTTCATCATCAGTCACATTTCACCATTGGCTTGCAACACCATGACTTGCTTGTTTGGACATTGACTTGCTATGTGGCCCCTGCCTTGATATCTAAAACATTTAATATCATGATTCCTAGAGGTAGAGGCTTCGGTTTTACCTTGAGGAACGTGGCTGGTGGTAGTGGACTTGGGCTCGGGTTTAGGCGTTTGTGACTTGTCCAGTGGCTTGGCATGACTCGATTTCCAAGAGGTAGAACTAAAGTTATGGCCTGCACGTGTCCCACTCCCTCTCTTGAGTTGTTGTTCTACTTTGATAGCCATATGCACCATATCTTCCAATTCCACATAATGTTGCATCTCTACCTTATCATGGATCTCCCGGTTTAAGCTAAGTAAAAATCTAGCCATTGTAGCCTCCCGATCCTCCTCTACATTAGCGCGGATCATAGCAATCTCCATCTCCTTGTAGTAATCCTCTACGCTTCGACTCCCTTGTCTAAGACCTTGTAGCTTTTTGTACAACTCTCGGTAGTAGTAACTTGGAACGAACCGCTTTCTCATCACTACTTTCATCTCCTCCCATGTGTCTATTGGGCGTTCTCTATTTCGCATCCTGTTTATCACAAGCTGATCCCACCAAGTAATAGCATATTTAGAAAATTCAATTATGGCTATTTTTACCTTCTTTGTCTCGGAGTAGTTGTGGCAATCAAACACGAACTCCATCTTCTTTTCCCACTCAAGATATGCCTCAGGATCAGATCTACCTTGAAAGGACGGAATTTTCATCTTAATACCACCCAAGTTGTTATCTTATCGATTCCTAGCTTCTCTATATCTTCCTCCAGGTCTCCTATTGTTAACAATGGATTCTCAATCTTCTTCTTCATCAAAACCAGACCCATAACGCTCTTCATCCTCCTCCCTCGGTGGATCTCTTTCCCTTCTACACAAATTACGACCTTTTTGTGGTTACTCCTCACGTCTATTCTCCATCTGATCTATCCGTTCATGAACTTGCTCCATCTCCATCTTCATCACACGCCTCATCTCACTCATCATGGCCTCCATAAACACTTTTGGATCAGCCAATTTTGTATCATTTTCGGTAATGCTCTTACCACTATCGTGAGACATGACTTCTGCAAAACAAAGGTTAGAAACAAAAAAAAAAACAACCAAAAAAAAAAAAAAAAAAAAGACCTCACGAATTACTCCCTTACGTGTTTACACTCAAGAATATGGATCACTCTCCACTCGTGTTTCACTTAAAATAATATGACTTTTACCCTCTGATGTTCTCACCACTCTTGCCTTTTTTCCCTCGATAATTCTCTTTTAGTTCTTTTGAAACTAAACAAACAACTCAAAAATTTTCAGCAACAATTTACCAAGCACTAATCAAGGAGTTTCAGATTTGAACACAAGGAATATGGAAATTTTCATAATAGAATTAGAAGGAACATGTCAGTTTGGAATTTTGGAAGCACAGATTAGTGATTTTTTTTTTTTTTTTTGACGATTAGCAACTAGCTTTTGAGAATAATGAAATAAAATTTCGAAATAACTAAGAGATGTGAGACCAGACCAATAATTTAGACATCAACAAGAACAAACAAAGATTGAACAGATAGGATAAAGGAAATTCGGCTAAGAAGAGATAAATGATGTGGACAGCTAAAGAAGAAACAAAGGAATGAAAGATGTTAAAGGATAGGCAAACCTGAACTAGAAACCATGCTCTGATACCAAAAGATGTGAACCCCGTCAAGAATAACGAGACCCAACAACGAAAGGGAACCCAAGATCGTTCTATGGACAGATTCGAATGGAAGACCTCGACCCGTTGTTTATGACAAACAAGAACCTCGGTATAAGGAAGATGCCACAAACGGTGGTGGAAACTCCGTTTGATAAGTCGAGTTGAATGCCACAGGAAATCCCGATAAGTCCGAATAGTTCTTCAAAGAACTAAAGAGAATAAACCTCACAAGTTTTATGAATATTCAATGTCTGCATTTTCCATTGCTTATGCACCTATTTAAAGGGCTGAACGTTACAAGAAAAAAAAAACCTAACATAGAAAACCTAATTAAAGCTGAAAAAAAAATGGGTAAGGAAAGAAATCCTTACCTTCCTAAAACACACAAGACATATAAGGCAATAAAGGCTGGATGCCCATCCTCCTAATCAATGCTAAAATAAATCCCTACTTGCCAAAAAAAAAGAGACACTAAAATAGGAAAGAAGAGCTGGACGTCCAGAGTCATATAGAAGGAAACAAAAGACAACATAAATGAAAAGAAAGTGGCGCCTAGAATTGCCATGCAATCTGATCCTTCTAGAATAGCCATGCAATCCTCTTGCCAATTCTTAGCTTTGACCGGATCCTTCTAGAACTTGAATCAAGGTGACGATTCTTTGATGCCCATGTGGATCATGCTCAATGGGCCTCCACGAATTTGCTTGAGCCCATAACTCTTGGATGAGTTCGTTGAGTACATCCTTGAACTTCTTTGCTCGTGCTCTCGTAACCGGCCCAATTGGTACTTGAACGAGATCCTTCGAAGCGGTGCCTTGATCTCCATCTTGAGCTTAATATTTTTAATAATCGTAAGCAAACTAGGGATGAAGAGGATGTGCAGGAAGTTAACTTGATTGAAACAATTGTTCAAGACTAAACATTAGAAACTTGTTCAGTCAATTCATGTGATTTTGACTTTGATGAGAATTTTGAAATTGAATACATTCATTCTCTTTGGAATCTGCACAGGAATTGAAAGTGAGCAATTGGAAATTGAAATATAAGGAGTTACCACCTCGTGAGATAAAGTTGTTGCCATCTAGTGAGCAAGTACCTAAATAGGAGTTGAAGCCCTAGCCAAATGATCTCAAGTATGCTATTCTAGGAACCGATGAGACTTTTCCTATGGTAATATCTTCTAAACTTGGCTCTTTGCAAGAATGTAAGTTATTAAATGTTTTGAGTAAACATAAGGGTGTCATAGGAAGGAACATGGCTAACATAAAAGGACTTAGTCCATTGGTATGTACTCATAGGATTTATTTAAAGGACAATGACAAACTATCTAGGGAGATTAAACAAATTTTGGAAAAGACGATTAACCCAAATCGTGAAGATTGGTCTTTGAGGTTGAATGATGCACTTTGGGTGTACCACACTCCCTATAATAATATTCTTGGTATGTCTCCCTATAGACTTGTTTATGGTAAAGCTTGTCACTTGCTTGTGAAATTGGAACTTCAGCCTTGTCACCAAGTCAATAGGAACTCTCTTATCGCAAAGCTCGTTGAGCAAAAGACTTCAGAATGGGACCTTCCTCACTGCCGAGGTCACGTATATGGCTTTATCGGGCCCGCACCAGTGTCTTCTGGTGCCCTTTCAAATCAACCTTGGGCCTTAGAGTAATTTTGTCATTAGGAAATGAGGGCCTGAGTCGTGAGGGGTATAAAATGAGGTGTCTACATCCAATAGAAGTAGAACAACATGACAATCATATCATTGTAAACATAATATTGACAAAGCTCGAGTAGAGTGCTAGCAGTTTGGTGAGTGGTATCTTTACGAATTTCTTAGCACGGATACAATTGGCAGTACTAGTTGGTGATACTGTATTTTTTCCAACTATAAATTTTGCTAGAAGTTTTAGTCCTAAATTAAAGGATTTCATGGTTTTAATAGTTAAACCTCTTTTTCTTTGTTAATTTTTATCAATTTTAATGCGGTTGTTTAAATTTAACTGAGATTTAATTGAAATTTGACCATGTGATTGGGTTAATTTTGGAATTATGGTTAAGATCATGAAATTCCCTTTAATTTAACTAGTCATGGGCAAAAATTGAACTTGAATCAAATGAGGTAGCACTTAACTAATGAAATTACCCATTTTGCATTTTAATTGTAGAAAAAGTATTCAATTTTCTATGGAACCCATGCTAAAAGTTTAGTGTATTTCCTTAGAAAATCCGTACTAAATATACCATTTGGGTCTCATTTATTGAGCATGCCATTAAAGTTTTGAGCATCAAATTAAATATTAAATTTTAAAAGATTTTCATAAATTATGTGTTTTGTTTTTTATTTGGGTCCATTTACTTTGACATATTTGGTCCTTTATTTTTATTAGGTCATACATGTAATTTTTATTTAAAAATGAAATTAATTTCTTTTAATGGATAGAAATGTCAAATTTTATTGTGATTATTATTTGTTGGTTTAAGGTCTATGTCATAAAGTGCAAACCATATTCAAAAGAAGCAATTAAACGATGCTACATAAATTTCTATCCATATAGCCACATGTGTATGTTTTTGCATATGGTCATGCCTGCAATTAACGGTTCATTTGGTAATATTATTTTAATAATATTGTTTGTATTTTTTGAAAATATATGTGAGTGAAAAAGTGTGTGAAAATATGTGTAATGTTGTTTAAATACTGAAAACTGTTATTTAAACAATGGTAACAAACAGACCCTAAATATTTATTTGTTATTTTAAAGATTTATGCCCTGTCTAAATTGCTTCTCTAATTAAACCTTTTGCTTCTCATATAAGATTTATGATCTGTCTAAGAGCATCCTGCCTCTGAACAACAGTAGATTCATAAAAAGTTAATAGCGAAATGGAAATCTTTTCATTGATGAATTAGTTGCAAAATCCATAGTAAAAAACCTAAGGGTACTAAATTAGTTTGGTTTGTGGCAGTGGTTTCGTTCTTAGTTCAAGTTGCGGTTTTGAATATATATATATATATATATATAGTCTCAGAAAACTATTGTACTATTAACTATCACTTCCTTCTTCTCTCTCTCTCTCACACACACAAAAATTATCAGTTCCAAAAATAAAATCTATTTTTTATTTTCGAAAAACTTTTTTCCCAACTTACCAAGTGCTTTTTTTATTTATTAAAAACACATTTTTGCAAATAGAAAGATAAAAACATTGCCAAACATTACCTGATACTTTTGTTGGTTTAGGTCTAATTTGAACTTCAGCATAGGAGAGCAATTTGTTTTGATTTGTTCATAGGGGTAAAATCGGCTCTTTTCTTTAAATCATGCAGTGGGTTGGATGATTTTTAAAAGTAAATATTCTCTCGTTTCCAGGTGTTTGTTTATATATAAAATGTTTTACCCTTAAAAACTTAGTAAAACATTTAAAAAAACAAACAGTGGTCCTCCCCTCATCTAGTGGCTAGGTCACCGATTCAATGGGTTAGGCAACCAATGCCGATAATTTAGTCACTGAAGTTGCCACTCAGCTGGCTGATATTGATGGTCAAGTCACAGGAGCTGCCAGTGTTGCATCCAAAACAACAGTCTGGTCATCTCTGGTTTCGATGGTTGGAGCTGCTAGTTTTGGTGGTTTGTACTTGAAATATTTCACATGTAAGTTATACCAAACATCTAAAACTATTTTATTAAAAATAATTTACATAGAAAATATTTTACTTCCAAACAAATTATACATTATTTATCAACACATAGTTTTAAAAAACCGCACCTTTTTAAAGTATGACTGTACTTTAACCCATTTTTAACGATTAAATCATTCAACAAATACACAGGAACAAGTTCTCAAAAAAAAAAAAAAAAAAAAGTTGTATCAGGTGTGGCATAGCTGCAGATGCTCTTTGCATTTCCCTATATCAATGGGCTTCATATCCGGTTTCGCCCATGTAGAAGGGCCAAGGAGTGGACTATAAATCAGATTTATCAAGTGGACTGAATCTTATTGTAGTGGCGTGGCAAACAGATTATATACACTTTGTACTCGTAGTAATTAATGCTAATAATTGTATTGGGTTCTTCTAAATTAATGCAAATAATTCAACAAGGTTGTTGATAGCATGATAACTCTTTTTTTTCTTTTTCTTTCTTTGATAGAAGCATGATAACTCTTTATTTGGTCAATATCACAAACTTTTTAAATTATACTCAATGAAAAATTACAGAAACTCAAAGTATGACAACCAAACAGTGTTGAAATTGTATTGTTGCTTCCTCAAAAGCACTTGCATATCATAATGAACACTTTCATTAATGATTTATTTTGTTCATATGTCACTAGTTAAGCACCCAAGACAAGAGAGGCCTAGAAAAGATCAAAAGACCAAACAGAAACCAGTTTTGACAAGCCCCAAAATGAAATAGAGAGAAACATCTTTCTCCTCCTATATTGTACTGACTGAAGCTCCATTACAAAGATTGAATCCATACCAAACATCATTAGGAATGTAAGTGTTGTAATAAAATGTAGCAGACTTGGTGTTATAACCATTGATTGTCACTTTCTCAGGCATCCAACCATCGAATCCACTCCTGTAAAGGTAGACATAGCAGATTTGGTATGAGCATGGTCCTAATATCTGAAATGTATCTCTAGAGCACCTCTCAAACGTTCCTGTTGATGGATCATCCAGTCTTGGTGCATACACCTGATCATCAAACAAATGGTAATTACATCCAAGAAACGGTAATAAGTCACACAATTAATTAATTATCCATTCTGGATTCTCATGACATATATACATGCATCTACTTAAATTAATGTACACAAAATTGTCATGTACATACATCTATACCTGTCATGACTGCTCTTTTATCATCAATCAAAACAAGAATTGATTTTTGGTATATGCGAGATTTAAATCCAAAATATTTTATTGGACAATAAGAGACTTTGTCTGTTGAACTAACTCGCATCTACATTTATACATGAATTATTTTATGTACGGGTATATGTACTTATATTTAGGCAAAAGATTAAAAAAAAAAAAAAAAAAAAAAAGAAAAAGAAAAAGAAAAAAGAAACATGCATTTATGTTATACTAATGTATGTAATGTGTACAGTGAGTTAAGAAGAACCTGATTGCCATAAGCATCACCAAATGCAAGACTGATTTGATCCCTTGTATATTTGGTTGATGAACAGCTTGTCGTTATTGATACTGTGTAAGAGCAGCTCTTTACATTCTACAAGAAAATTAGTATTATTTTAGAGGCATAACTTAAAAATTGTGACATAACCTTTTTTTGGTTTTTATACTGGAATAAAATAATTTTGTCCAAGTTACCCTCTATCTGTCTAAATCCATTGTTTTGAACCCAAAAAAAAAAAAAAAAAAAAAAAAAAAAAAAAAAAAAAAGACTCTTGCTCTAAAGGGATCTATCTTTTTAGAAAAAGATCAAAGCACCATGCGGGAATCTTCAAGGAGTATTTTCATACCTGGGTATTGTTGATCTTGAAGGATCTGAACTGCTGGGGTTGACGAATGATTGATTTGGCTTGGGAGAATGTGAAGAGGAAGGCCAAAAAGAGCAGAAAAGTCACTGCTTTCACCATTTCCTCTAAATTCCTATGAGCTATATCCCAGGAGTGACTGTGTGAGGAGAAGTATGATCTTTGGAATAATCCTACAGGTGCATAATATAGGTAGACTAGAGTAGAGAGTTTTCTAGCAACCAAGGGTAAATCAGTCAAATTTTTGTCCCCTTTGCGGCTTGTCTAATTTATTTATATGAATTATGAGTTTTACTAGAGGTACAATCAATTTTGCTTATAGCTTAACTGCTGTGATCTTCTCATTTCTCAAAAAAAAAAAAAAAAAAAAAAAAAAAAAAAAAAAATTGCTGTGATCTTCTCTTATGATCAGTGGTGCTAAAAAATAGCAATATAATTATTTAGCACCGCTGTTTTGAATGCTCCAAATAATCCAGTTTCTTTTTTAGTAGGGCAAGCCAGTCTTTTTGACAGGGACTTTTGGTTTTGGATGAACACAAGTAAAGCTATGTTTATCTTTATCCAAGTCAGCTGGGAAACGAAGAATAAACAAACTAGAATTTGGTTAGCAAAAAAAACAAACTAGAATTTATGTCTTAGATTCTTACGGTAACATTTGATTATGTTTGTTTCGACTTTAATGCTTTTCAAAAGAAAAGGCATAATTATTTTTTTGAAAAACTATCTCATTTTTTTAAGTTTAATAGTGACTTCAAAATGAGGTAGAATTTTTTCTTCAAAATGAGTCATACTTTAATAGGGTTTTTCATTGACCAAAAATAAAATCTCTTTTAGATACCTTTTTTGATACTACCAAATACAAAAAAATGTGAATTTATTTCATTTTTCTATATTTGGTAGTTACTTCAAAATGAGATAAAGTTGTTTTTAATAGTAGCTTTAAAATAAGTTATATTTTCACAGGTTTTTTTTTTTTTTGGATACTACCAAATAAATAAATAAAAAGTGAAAACCTATGTTCACAAAAGATTGGAATAAACAGAGCAAGATTAAACAAGTTTGGGTCTTCCAGGTGTCTCCCTTTTAGGAAGGAATCATTTCAAGGCAAATGACAATTGTTTGGCTAGTTAGTGATCTCTCAAGTCTCAGCTTCTCCATGCCCTCTCTATCTCTCTCTGAAATTTTTTTTGAATCGTTACTAGAGGAGCATACACTCTTTCATGAGTCAAGGAAGCACTGTGAAAGGTTTTACCGAGCCCTACTTCTAATTCAAATTCATTGCACGTTTATGGTTCCTTGAACTATATTAAATACCCATCATATAAATTGGACAATGTTTTCCTCCACTCGTTAAAAGTCATATAATTCAACCACTACGTAGTAGGTTTAAAGGTTTAAAGGAAATGCCACAGCGCCCCTCAACATCTTCCATGATCTGCAGAATTTCCCAGCAGACTGAACTCGTTGGGTCTTCAAATCCCACTTTGGCAACTCCTTGAGTAAAGCCCTCTTCAATGGCTATGTCTTCAATCATCCCCAAACTTAAAGATTTTGTTGTTTGCAAGGCACTTTCAAACCCATTCCTTTTTGCACTCACCTTTATGGTATCTAACCACAACAGCAAAACAAGATTTATTATTCAACAATGCTATAGACACAAAAATATTTCACATGAGATGGTAGATTGTGACTAGTATAGGATAGCATCACTTTTATGAGACCGCTATTGACATCATTTTTATTGAATCTACTTTAATCCTAATACTCCGCGGAAATCATTAAAACTTTTAATCTCTAATGAAAATTACACATAAGATAAAAGTCAAACTGCATTGGCAGCAGTCATAAGGATTACACATAAGTTTTTTCCTTTTAAAGAAGGAAATCTTTCGTGAAATCTCTCCCATTAGCTCGTTCCGCTGTCCAGGTAGTAGCAACTTAAATTGCTGTATTTAGCATTTTGACAATGTCAAGTTGTTTCAGGAAGGATTTCCCTGATTGAAAGGGTAAACATACATCAATGATTTAGTACATTTAAGTAACTTGAATTACTGCAGTTAGCATTTTGACAATGTTGAGTTGTTTCAAGAAGGATTTACTTGCATCGATTATTTAGTTCATTTAAGTAACCTGAATTACTGCAGTTAGCATTCTGACAATGTCAAGTTCAAGTTGTTTTACGAAGGATTTCCTTCTTTAAAAGGAAAAACTTAACTGATTTAGTGCATTTTTGAGTTTCTTTACAATCAAAATTTGCTAATTCAGCTCAGCATATCAAAAGTGGTACTTTAAATGCAATAGAAAAAGAAAAGAAAAAAATCCTATCCCTTCAAATTTTCTCCCCAATATTCCTTTCACAATAAAATTACTCTTATCAATCTTTAGACTAAAGCAGGAATAACATATCCTAAGAAGCCGTCAGGACGATCTAATTATAATTTCAAGCCATCATAAACATGTGAAAATGACAGAATTGCTGCATTGTAATTGTCACCAACAATCCAAAAAGAGATGCAAGAAGTAATAGAAAATTCAAGTATAGTTTTTACCTTGAATTCCTAGACAAAATTGTGAGGCACTAAATTATGCAGCCAATACCCCAAACAAAAAGGCGATAAAGGAAAGAAGAACTCTATAAACCCATCTTAGATTCAGAAACGTTGCAGTGATACACAAGCAAATTAGAAATCCAACCATTTAGTGTAGTATACACATGTCGTTGGGGAAATTATTCCATCCGGAGTACATAGACTTATCCATGGACAAACTCCAAATGGAATTGAAGCCATGGCCCCAATTTTTGGTTCCGCTTTAAGGCCTGCTTTGCTTGCACATCTATAACAAACTTTCCCAATAGGAATAGAATTAAACTCCCCCATTCCAGTACTCTTCACCTCCAATATCTCATTGTCCAAAACCAAAGCATTCACAATTTCTTCAATTTGCTGCGTTGTGAACTCAACATTGAAGGTTCTACTCCTCCTTATTGTGTCCAAAATTTCCTCCAGTGTAACAATCGTTTGCTCATAAATGATCTTCACACAGTGCTTTTTCAAAAAGTTTATAAACTCTGTATCGAGGCTCCCCTCAACATACCAAGCTCCACTAGTGATTTCCTTTGATGGTTCAAACTCTGTTGCAATGTAGCTCCACCAGTGTTCAAAATTCCTTTGGCGAGGTGAAGGCTGCTCTGGCGGAGAAGATTAGGAAGCCACCCACAGTGGAAGCGCTGGAGTTGCTGGCTGCCAGACGTGCTGCCCTCTTCTCAGAAGAACTTGGCCTTGACAGGGTAGTTTTTGAAGGAGATTCGGAGCAGGTTATGAAGGTCCTTCACTGGGGAGGCTGGGATTTCACTCTAGGTGGTCATCTCATTCGAGATATCCTTGTATTGTAAACTCCTTTGTGAGTACCTCTTTCTCTCGTGTCTGAAGGCAGGGCAATACTGTTGCTCATGCTCTGGCCCAGAGAGCTAGACATTGTTCCCCTATTTCAGTTTGGTTGGACTCATATCCAACGGACATTACATCTTTTGTATTAGCTGATTTTCAGCCTTGATATATTAAAGTTACTGGTCTCAAAAAAAGAAAAAGAAAAAAAAAGAAGGTGATTTGAGGGATTTGTTAAGCACATTGTCAGGGATGTTTGTTTGTCGTTTCATGTCTTTTGTCCAAATAGCCATGTCTTGCTTGCTTCGGATCAGATTAAAAGGATACGCTCATGTTCTGTCAAAGACTCATTGGGTGATTTTGAGTCAGGCTGTTTACGCTTCAGAGATGAGAGCCTTTGTGATCGGTTCATTCCTATGAAAAGACAATTGCAGGGGAAAAAAAAAAAAGAAGAGAAAAAGGAGAAGAAGTCATTCACTTACTGTTAGGCATAGTTGTATTTTGTTTAATAAGAAAAGGGTGCTGGTTCTATGTTGTATAATAAGAAGAGGGTGCTGGTTGTATGTTGTATAATAAGAGGGTGCTGGTGCTGGGCAAAGGGTGCTGTGATGCAGTGTGCAGAGCTATGATGCAGCAGATGTAGCAGTGACTAGTCTAGCTGTGATAGTGTGCTAGTTGTATACGTGCCTAAGTGTCCATATGTGAGGTACATTAGAGTTGGTTAGTAACTGTGCAAGTCAGTTAGAGTTAGTTAGGGACTGATGGTCATTGACAGTTGTTGTGGGGTTGTATAAGAGACCAATGAGTTGTATAGTGGGTAATCAAGCAAAGTGTATTTTCCAATGCAATTGTTTCCTTTTCTTTTCTCTGTTATCTTCTCTCTCTTTATTCTGGAGGCCTAGCTGATCTCGAATCCAGCTACACCATAAATCCACCAATCCAATCCTAACACTTACATAGGAGTACCGAACCTTGTTTTCTAGCATGGTGGGCATTAACATTCATATGAACATTCATACAGTAGGAAAAGAAAAGAAGAAAGTAAAATTTGTAAACTTAATTACTTCCATCTGTCAGCTATTCTTTAAAAAAAAAAAGGAAAGTTTTTTTTTCTCAAAAATTTAGAATTTTATTCAAAAACACCCAAATGAATCCACCACGGGAATCACCTTTCCATCCACTTCACAGCAGAACAATAGTTCAGCTTATATCAGTATCACTACAAAGGCTAGCAAAATATTTCTATATTGTGTCGGTTTCTCTAGGTATACAGGTACGAGTACAACTGTTAAAAGATTCAAAGAATTAAAAATATTTCTCAAACCAAAATTCTCATAAGAAGATGTAGTTTATCCTCATAAGTCAGAATTTCCATAAGAACCAAGCAAGATCACAAGAAATAATCGTACACAAATACTCTCATTGGGGAGGTAGCCATGGACATACAACTTCCTAGAAACAAATATGCTTTTCCTAATTTTTACTCAATCAACAAAAGATCTAAAGCCCACAAGCACATTGATAAAACTTCTCTTCTTCCTTAAGCCAAAACTTTCCAATTTATTGGAAGCCAAAACACAAAGAAGTTAAATATATATATTAACTTTTATTTTCCTCAGTTTTCTTAGCAAGCAAACAAAAAGAAAACTCCACTGATTTTTTTTTTTTTCGGGGGGTGGGGGGGTGGGGGGTGGGGGGGGAGGGGGATGGCTTAAGGACAAAAGGGGCATTTTTTCTTTGTTAGTAATTCTAATATGCTTTACCATTACAGAACAGAAAAGCAATGTCATCTACAATTTACTTAGAAACCAAACAAAGGGTCATAAAACTTACAGAGTTAAAGAAAGGTTAAATTACTAATTTGGTCCAGTAACTATTAGACAAAGTTTAATTTGGTATCTCAACAATTAATTGTCAATGTTGTCCCTCAACTTTCAAAATCAATTCAATTTCATCCTTGGGTCTCCTCTCCGTTAAAATCTTAACAGGATTATCTTTCAATATTGTTCATAAGTGTGGTTATGACGTATCCCATTAAGAATATTATCTGAGCAGAAACTAAGGATGAAATTAACTTGATTTTAAAAGTTGAAGAAAAAAATTGAAACAATTAATAGTTGACATACAAAATTGACACAATTAATAGTTAAGGACCCAAATTGAATTTTTCCCAACAGTTGGAGGACCAAATTAGTAATTAAACTTAAAGAAACGATTCATTTTCAATCCTACCCTGTTGACTGCAGATAAACTGTTGGATTTTTAATTCACTGTGTAGGTTTCATTATGTGGTAATGAAATCAACAAACAAAATTAGAGATTTAGAATCAAATTTTAAAATGTTTTTTCAGTTTAGTTCTCCTATTTTTTCACAATGTTCTCAACAACCAAATGAGGGTATCACGATTTTTTTTTCCTTAAAAAAGAAATCAAAATGTAAAGAAGATGAATATTTCTTCTTTTTGATAAGTAATGAAAGTTTATTAATAAACAAAGAGAATACCCATGTACACTAGCGGTGTAATTGAGCAGCAGTACATCAAACTCTCTTATTTATGATGTATACCCCCCATTACTTATCAAAAAAAAAAAAAAAACTCTCAAATTACAATGCTCTAACATATCTAATAAATTAGAACAAAGAAGGGAGTTAAAAGCAATACTCCAATCCAGAAAGGAGTGAAGAAGAAGAGAATTAATCTTGAGTATAGACCGTTCACTCCCCTCAAATCATCTTACATTCTTTTCCCACCAAAGACACCACAGGACACAGTGTGGCACAAGCCTCCAGAAAACTATGTTTCAATGTTTGCTGAAAGGACTTTGCCAAGTTGAGTATAAATCAGTGACACTGTGGCAGAACCCATAGAAGACCAAACAAATTTCACACCATTGTCCATAACTCAACAGCAATGGGACAATGAAGAAAAAGATGATCCACATACTCCCCACTCCTTTTCGCATAAAGCACCAATCCACAATAGTAACACTTCTATTCCATAAGTTGTTAATGGTCAAAACCTTTCCTAAGGATGCAGTCCAAGAAAAGAAAGCTACCCTAGGAAGACTCTTTGAACGCCACACAGGCTTCCAAAGAAAAAGAATGCCAGGAGTCAAGGAAAGCGAGAAATAGCATTCAAGCACCTTAAAACCCTTACTCTTTGCTGACTTCAAACAAAGTTTGTCATGTCCCTCACCCTTAAGTGGCATAGAACATATTAGGTCCATAAAGGCAGAGTATTGAAGAGTGACAATCTTACTTGATCTGAGAAGAAGAAAGATTTTATTAGAACCCTAAAACTTGTGCTGTCTTGGACAACTTGATCCACTTGAGTGGGGTGAGGCGCTAAAGTTGTTTAGGTTTGGTGCCTAGAAAGATAATATGACCAGTTTTTTCCACTTGGTAAACCGTAAAACTAAAAATTTTGTTTCTCTATTTCATTTATACCCTTAAAAGAAGTATAACTGCAGACATTTGGATTACAATTGTGATTTCATAAACAATTACAAACACGTTTTCTCATCATGTGCAGTTTCTAATCTTGCTACTTGCAGTGTAATCGTTATTGCTTTTCATGCCTGCATATCTGATTATTTGATGAAAACCAATGTTTTTTTTTCTGCCACAACTATTTTATAGTGCTATTACCTACCTGGGATCTCATAGAAATCAATAATAATTTTTCTTCTAATCTCTCATCTAACACTATCTAAATGATCCAATAAGAAAGAAGCTCTAAGCTACAAATGATGAAATATATAAGAACTTCAACAGACATGTGGATGTGGTATCAGTAAGGCTGGAAGAAGTTTAACTGCTCTCATAATAATTAGTTAATTACTATGAGTTTAAAGAATTAGAGACCAATATGTACAAAAGCAAAAGTAATTCTCCATTCCAATAAATCAATGATTAGAACCCCTTTTCCAGGTCTAAAGATTTAATAGAATAAATCTACCATAGCTACACCAAAAGGCTCATATAAGTAGGAGACGCAATGGCCAAATTGTTCTGTAACCACCTAACCATGAAGGGTAGCATAAACACCCTCAATAATCATATGGAAAATCTCAAGAAAGCATTTGCTAAAACCGCCTAACACACTCCATGAGGTCACAATATCAGAGGATTTGCTTGCACCTCCCAAACTGGGTGATTTCCCCATATACAGCCTCTACTAATTTTGCACTTTGCAAAGAGCAAGCAACCAAATCAAGCTCCAAAAACCCATTATGGAAAAAAATCCATGGATGAGAAATATGCCATTTTTCATACATAAAAATCACAAAACATTTCTAATACAAATGAAGATAAACACTTAAAATTTCAAGCAAACCACAAATGCATGTATCTTATCCCTAAGCAAATTGGAATTAACGCTATCAAATCTCATATCCACAATTTTCATTCTTTTTTGCATCAAAATCCCAATATAGCAATATTTCAAAGGACCCATTTTCCCTATGACCTCCAAATCCAAAAAGAAGCACAAAAAGGATTGAAATGTTGGCATTTTCCACTTAGCTGACCATATTATGATTGTTTATCTTACATGAATGAGCTCCTAAACACTTTTTTCCCATAAAAAAAATTACAAAACAGAAGTGCAGAATTGCATATTTCATATTCTCTGCTTTCTCTAAGCAGCCAAACATAGGATAATAAAAAGAACGACAGCGAGTACCTGCACTCATTTTGTAAAAGCTTTTTGAATTCTCTAACAGGTTCGGAACACAAGGGAATTCAATAGAAGAAGAAATATGTATATTCAGTTGGAACCTGCATCACAAGGAAAAAGAAAGGGGTCATATTATATACTCAAAATATTGGTCATTATCAAAATTTACTGATGCACCGATACGGCAAAAATGCCATCGTATCGGTATCGACACGTATCCGATACGGATATGGGTAGCATACCGGTACGAACGTACCCGAAGAGTATCTGAAATCGGAATCGCCGAGAGGAATATTTTTTTTTCGCCTGCCCTTTTCTCTGTTTTTTCGTTTTGGGTTTTGGGGCCTTGGGCCCTTCGGCTCGGCTCATGTTTGTTGTGGGTCTGTGACTCAGAGACCAGAGAATGGGTTTTTTTTTTTTTTTTTTGGGTTGAGAGTGGGTATGTTTGTTTTGTTGTGGTGTGGCCCATTGTCTTGGCCCTCATGGGTCTGTGACTCAGAGTTTATATATTATTTTATTTTTATTTTTTTGCTGAGAATGGGTATGTCATATGTGGGTCTGTGATATCATATATATATATATATATATAAAAGAAACATTAGATAATAAAAACAATAGAATGTGATATATTGTTACTTAATTTTAAAACTTAAAATAAACATAAATTAGTACAAAAATATTTAAATATACCTGAAAATAAATATTAATTAATTAATTACTTGTCGTATCCTCGATGTATCATATCCTAGATTTTTCAAAAAATGTTGTATCCTCATACCCATACCGTTACCGTACCGATATCTGTATCCGTATCCGTGCATCATAGCTAATACATGAGTGATAAGTAGGGTGTGAGAAAATACTTTCGGCTTTAGTATAGGGAAAATTATTAGGTACTTTTGGAGTACCATAAGTGCGTACTCCCTCCTCTTACATGAATGGTAGGTCTCACTATGTAAATTCATGGTAAGATCCACCATTCATGTGAGAGGAAGGGAGTACGCATTTATGGTACTCTAAGAGTACACAATAATTTTCTTTAGCATAATTTGAGTAAGGTGGGAGAGGAGAGGAGAGGAGAGGAGGGGGGGGGGGGGGGTGGGTGGGTGGGTTGGGGAAATCAATTGAGTTTTGGTGAATATGAGTACGGAGTTGACACAATTACATATATATAATCTCTCTTTACAACTATGACAAGTCTACAATACAATACAAGTGCACTCTAATAAGCTTAAACATGCTCTACAAGCTTGACACAGAAGATAATTATTCTTGTACCTTTTTTTGATAAGTAATTGAAGAGAGTTTTCAAGAAAAGAAACTTGAGATTCGGAATAGCTATATGTTTCCCCTCAAATATCCGTTGATTTCTTAAATTAAATATATCAACTATGTAAGTTTTATGTTTAAATTCATAAAATACATGATTATGTGAGCTTTTGAGGAATAAAATATAAAAATGTGATTTTTTTAATAAATATTTTCAAAAATCAAATTGGTTTGATAGAATTGTAACTATTTTACCAGATCAACCAAGAATTGCTGGTTCAATCTTGTTGAATCTTCATCTGTCAAGACAGTTTAAGGGCCAACCAGACTGGAAATTGCCTTGATTCTAATCATCTGTATACCTCATTATATTTTTTTTTGAGATTTTTTTTGTTCACTGGATCTTGAATTTTTCAAAATTTCATTATGGTATACTGATAGTTATTGTTCATCGTTTTTGTTGACGAGTCCTGATGTGATTGACTATAATTGATGGCATTTTTTTTTTCTCTCTTTCATTATTATTATTATTAAATTTATATATTGCTGGTTTTTCTTTTTGTATAGGGTAGTTATTTAATGAGACAATACATTCCTGAACATTTGCCTTTAATTGTTGAAGCTTTATTGGATGGAGCAGCTATCACAAAACGTGAAGTGGCTGTTGCTACTCTTGGTCAAGTTGTGCAGAGCACTGGGTACGTGACATTTTTATGATATGTAATTTATTTGAAGATAGTTTTTATCTAGTTGTGAGGCAGTGTTTAATATGGATGGAGTGAAATTGTGGATGTAAGATTTGTTCCATGAGAAGCATCTTGTTGAAATTCATTGCAAAGTGATATTTAGATTTCAATTCATTGGTTATTCATGTTAAATTTGAGCATCTTTTCTTTATCATTTTTGTTACTCTCTTCGATGGATCAGCTCAATTACAATCGTTAATATTATGCAAATCACATACAAGGGCTTTGGGTGTGTCTACGTATCGCAGATTCATGCAAATAGCATATGAGGGCTTCGGATGTGTCTAGGTAGCACAGAGGGCACTTGGGTGCAGATTTGTGCCTTGGTGTCATTAATGTCTGACTGTGAAATCCTATGCAAGACACTGTTTAAGACGTGTCTTTGAAGCAAAATCCTATGCAATCTGTTGAAGACATGCTTTCATTGATATTGATATTTCTTTGTGATATAGAAATAAGTCAAGTTCTGATTTTAAGTAGTGAGGGGCTCTCGTATTGTCAAGTTCTGATTATTCCCTATCCTCACCTAATGGCAATTTGTTCCCATGGAAGATGGTGTGGTGCTCAAAGGTCCCATCTAGGGTAGCTTTCTTCTCTTGGACTTCTGCTCTAGGGAAGATCTTATCTATAGATAATCTCCGGAATAGAGGTATGTTGATCTTGGATTGGTGCTGCATATGCAAAAAATATGGGGAGATTGTGGATCACCTGCTCCTTCATTGTCCTATAGCTTTGGAGCTGTGGACTATGGTGTTTTGTATATTTGTCCTCCACTGGGTTATACCAGTGAAAGTCATTGATATGTTTGCTGCTTGGCAAGGGTCATTGGCATGCATAGAAAATTTTCTTTTTGGCTGGCTGTCCCACATTGCATTATGTGGTGTCTTTAGCAAGAGCAGAATTCCAGAACATTTGAGGGATGTGAACAGAATATCTTCGAAATTAGCCTTTTTTCTCCATAGTTTGTTGGATTAGAGTGCTGCTTTCTATCTCCACCTTGTTTTTCTCTCTTACATTTGTTTGATCATTGTACTTTGAATTGATTGTATTTCTCTCTTAGTACACCGCCAGTGTACTAGGTTTGTTCTATATCCAATCAAATATTTTCATTACTTATCAAAAACAAAAAAACAAAAAACAAAAAAAAAACTAGTGAGGGGCTCTCATGGGCAAGTCTTTGGAAGTGTAATGGGAACAGGTCACACCATGTAAAATCATTTAGTGCTTTTTTATTTTTTTGGTGGGGGGGGGGAGAGTAAGTGAAACATGCACTACTCATTATCTCACCCTTCATTCTGAACTTTCTGGGGAGGTGATGCCATTTGAGTTGGTGCTTATTGGCTATTTTGTGCGTAAGGTTGCAGGTGGAAGGAAATTTATTTTTTGCATAATGAACTATGTAGGGGAATATCCTCCTAAAATTAATTTCACTTTAAATAGAAGTTAATTTGGAGGTGATAGTAGCTTGTAGCTCAGTTAGGTATTTAATGGCCTATAAGTTTGGTTTTGGCTTGGCTTATGGTGTGGGGATACAATCTTGAAGGATGCCTTTCCAATGTATTGTATAGATAGATAAAGAGGCTTTTGCATGATGTAGTTTTCAACTGGGATATTTCGTTTACTGAACTTGTTAATGATTAGAAGGTGGGGAGTTTGCAGTTGTTTCTTGGTATTCTCTACTCCATTATAGTTAATAGGGACGAGGAAGATCAGTTGTGTTGGACCTCTGCTAGGATCTACCATAATTGAAATACTACTCTATTCAAAGCAAGTCTTTCTCATACTTTTTTGATAATTTCTGATAGGTAATGTTTCATCATTACTTAACAAAAATTAATAATTTCTGATAGGTAATGGTAGTATTTCAATATTCTTCTGAAAGCTGGTCTTTCTCATCCCTATTTACTTTGATAGCTAATTTCCACGCATATAAGGTCCATAAAAACAGAAACTTCAGCAATGCTGCTAAAAGCTCGCATCCTTCCAAAGGTTTTTGCATTCCTTTCTCTTCAAATGCTCAACAGGAGAAACAAGGGGATGACCCTTCAGTCTCTGAATTTTTTTCTTTCCAAACAAACCTTTCTACTGAACCAAAACTTCCGAAACATTTTTTTTAATACAGTTGAAGACTTAAGAAATATGTGTGTCAGTGTTTTTTCTCCTTCCTTTTTGATGATATTTTGTTTACTTGTTGAGTATTCTTTGCACTTAATTAAATTAAAGCAGAAGATTTTCTTCCTCCTTTTCTTAAGCTGAGGTTACATAGTGGACAAGGCTAATTGTTCTTTATCCTTCTATGTGGCTGAACTTGCTTGGAAAAACATAGACTGAAAACTTTAAAATAACCTCCCACCCCTTTTTTTGTGTTTTGGGGGGGGGGGGGGGGGGGGGGGGGTGGGTGGGGTGGGGGGTTGACATTTACTTTTTTAGGGGGCTTTCGTAAATGAAAACTGACAACTACAATCAAGTCAAGAACTTGATGACACTTAGGTGAATTCACGCCCCATTTCATCTCTCCTTATATCATTACCTGCTTCCTTGATCATGCAAAAAAGTTCATAGCAGAGAAAATTTATGCCATTGTGTGCAAGAGTCACACCATGCTGTGCTTAACGATTGCTACAACTCGAATTTACTCCAATATTGGAGAAATTTTCAATTCCTAATTTCATACACTATTGGATTTTTGCAACTGGAATTGATCTGTGTAACTTTAATAATTTAATCTGGATCAATGTTATCACTATGTGATTCTTTTGTTCAAACTGTAATTTAATATATATTTGATTGAGATAACTTGGTCGTATAAATTTGTCAGGTATGTTATAATTCCATAAAATGAGTATCCGCAGCTACTTGAATGGTGAGTTAGCATGGTCTACCAAACTGGAACCACAACTTGTGTGATGTGTCCCATCACTTGTTAGTATTTCTATTTCATTAAAATAACAGGGGCATACGCATGCGCATACCCATGCCTTCAGATCTTGTTTATGTAGTCTAGTCTACGCAATAAAGCCCCATGTTTCATTCCTTTTGGATGCCTCAGGAATGGACATAAATGCAAGTTAGCGTCATTGTCTTTAGTAACCCAGGCATCTACTTTACTTTGTGCTTGGAAAAGCTATTGGCACATATAAGTTCAATCATATAAGTTGGGATCAGTCAATGATGTGAAAGAATGTGAAGAAGCTAGATGCCCAATCTGCATGGAACACCCTCATAATGCTCTTCTCTTCAAGTGTACCTCCCATGGGAAGGGCTGCCGGCCTTGCATTTGCAACACCAACTACTGGCACGCCAGTTCTGTAATTCATTTATTCCACATTCCTCAAAGGCACTAGACCCTTGTGAAATCTCGTTGCAAACAAAGGTTGTCTCTCCTCTTTGTTGGGGAGAGATTTATGGATACTTTATAGTAGAGCCTGCTATTAAATTCATGAATTCCAAAGCAAGGAGTTGTTCTTTGAGATGTGTGATATTATCGGGACCTATTCAGAACTCAGGACGCATTCAAGGTCTGAACACTCTTTCCGGCTGTATGAGACAAGACTGGAAAAGGAGAAGGGCGAAGAATGCAGCATTTTCTCAGAACTTGGGGAAGAGAGTAGCTATGAAGCACAGGTGTGTTTCAGGATTCGGGTGCGGGTGCGGGACTCGGCAATTTTTGAAAAAGTAGGGTGCGGGTATGGTGGTGTGCGGCGATTAAAAATATTTTTATTTATATTTTTAATATATTACTAAGCATACTTTTTTATATTATATAAATATATACCAAATTTAAGAACAGTAGTAGATAATAACTAAAAACATGATGTTCATAAATTAAATACAACCCACAACATTATTACATTACATTAAAGCTTATATAAAAAATAAAAATAAAAATAAAAAAATCAAATCACAGACACATTGAGTAATAGTCAGAGCATGTGAGAGCTATGAAAAACTAAGATTGAAAGCTTGAGATTGATACTTGAGGGGAGACAGAGAGCAGAATGTGAGTGAGTTGAGAGTTGAGACTCTTGAGAGTGAGATTGTGTGAGTGTAAGAGTGAGCTGAGAGTGAGATTGTGTGAGAGAAGGGAGACAGAGAGCAGAGGATGGAGAGCAGAGGCCAGAAAGCCGTGGCGTGGAGCACAGAGACCAGAGAGTGAGAGAGAGTTGAATATGAGAACTGAGATAGAGATACTTGCGGACTGAGATATAAGGTTTTTGTCCAAACGATAAGTTTTGCACCTTTTTTTTTTTTTTTTTTTTTTTTTTTTTTTTTTTTTTTTTTTTTTTTTTTTCCAACCAAACGGTGCATCTCGCACCTTTTATTTATTTATTTTGTATTTTGGCCTGAATCGGCCGGTTCGGTGCCGATATCGGTGGTTTCGCCTGATACGAACCGATACAGTCCAACTCAGAGCGAATTAGCCCAATTCAGCGCAAATCGGCCTGAGTCTGCGCCACGTCGGCCCGAGTCGACGCAAGTCGTGAAAAAAAAAAAAAAAAAAAAAAAAAAAAAAAAAAAAAAAAACTAGACATGGCACCCACACGTAGGCAACGGCGTCCCTCACGCGTCGTTGCGTCGGGCCACGTCGGACGTAGGTGCAGCTCCTCTAGCGCCACGTCCGTGCTTCCCAGGAAAGTAGTGAAGAAAACACTTTCTCAATAGGCCATAGTGCATTGACCTCTTCCTTGGTTGATTTATGCATGCCCGGTGATTCGGAGGAAAGTAACAACACTTTCATTTTGTCTTCAAATGGTATGATCCCACATTGGAGGCTTTACCTCAACTTGATTACCCTAGGCTTCCTATTATTAAGCAGGGCAACAATTTGTCATCAAACAGTAACTCCTGTTCTTGGTCATTACAGAATGGTTCTCATCATAGACCCCAATTCTAGTTCTCGCCAATGCCTAAGCAATTACCATGGAGTGTTCCTACCTAGTTCCATAGGGTTATCTGAAAATGCCCCACTCATGGCAATTGTACACACTACGGGGTGGAGGTAGTCACCATACAATAACCAACGCTGATTACAATTTTGTTGTTATCAAGGTCATTATGTAATTTGGCTGTTAAGAGTTATTCGGTTATTAATTGGAACTTGTGGTTGTTCTCATTGTTAGCTTTGATATAGTAGGTTATGTATCATGTTGAAACTAAATTTGTTAGGTTTATTTATTTTGGATTTTGAGACTTATTTTAAATTTTGTTAGTTTTTTTTTTCTATTAAAAACAATTGTTAGTTTGATTTATTTTTCTATTTTGTGGATTAGTTGGAATGAAATTGGTAAATTAAGTCTAATTATAACCGTGCCCAAATTGACCCATGTGAGTTTGGTTAGATGCTATTAGTGATAAGAAGATACATTTTTTTTTTTTTTTTTTGAGAACAAATGAATCACTCATTCATTACTATATAAACGATCATGATGCAAAGCATCTACAGCTACAAATCCTCCCCAATATTCCTAGCAAATGATAGCCATGTTAAAACGATTGAAATTTGAATGACATTAGATGCTATCTCATTACGTGCATTTCAAGAGGATTTTCCTTCCAATCGTATACTTCTTAAAGGTGCTAAGTGCTAAAAAAAAAAGGAAAAACAATAAAGCAGACAAAATCCTAATTGATATGATTGGCAAAGTTGTATAAAAATCAAGCTAGTTCAAAGATAAACCATGCCTCCAAACTTGCATATAGGATCTGAGAATTTTGTAGATGAAGGGTGCTCCAATCGCTGAGTGTAACTACCAATGGAACATAGATTTCAATACCAAAGAGACTTGCAAATTGTTTCCATCTATAATATACCATCTCATTATTCAACCATTCGAAATAGTCATCAACCATGTCTTGGTGCAACGCCCTGTACAATTCTTCATACATATGCTCTTGCAACCCTTGATAATACTCCCCCACCAACTCAAAAATGGCTACCCTATTCGATATATTCATATCATATTGAATTAATAGCAATTGTCGAATGACAAAAATGTTGTTAACTCCAACAAATGTAAAACGCCAATCAACTAGAAAAAAAGCAAGGGATCGAGGAATTGATGGTGCATTTTGTATCTGGAATATGAGACAGGAGGGGCCTATGCACATATGTAGAGTATGCACCCTATAGATAGGAGGGGCTTGCAACAAAAGCAAGAGCAAAAGCAAGAGAAATTTAGTAAGCAATACATACATACAAAAAAAAGCATATATATTTAGCAAGCAATATAAATCAGTTATGAAAAACAATGAACAACACAAACAAGAAACACTTTATTTATATGCATGGCTGAATGAACAACACAATAAATATGTTTCAATTAGGAAAAAACTACTAAAGAAAAGATTCGGAATCGTTACCATAAGATCGATGGTACTATTCTTCTGATCTACGTATGGCTCAATAAGAAATGGAACAAAAAGATTGTAAAGAAGAGATTTTACAATCTAAAAAGGAAGTTGGTGGAGAGTGGAGGGGCTTAAGAAGCGTAAACATGAAGAAGGATTCAAGAAATGAAAAAGTAAAAAAAAGAGACGAAGATGGTGAAAAGAAAGAGTTTTATATATATATATATATATATGCGTGAATGTGTGCGTGAAGTTCTTGATGAAGATGTAGTAGCAGCGTGTAAAGAAATGGGACTCTAGGTTAGTAGGGGCTAGTCACTAGTAGCAGTACTAGGATTATAGACTAGAGTATAGCGAGTGAGTGCGAGAGAGAGAGGCCGAGATTTTAACACAAACTAGTTGAGTTCCTGCATGATACGCAGTGCAACTTAATATTAGTTTTCTCCAATATTTCGATAAGTTTTACCAAAAATTATGTAACTTAACTGATTGGCACCTAAGTTTCCAACAGAAAGGATTCAAATTCCCACTCTCAACTATCGATGTAAAAAAAAAAGATATTTCAATAAATTTCATTGTAAAAAATTATAATCTTTAGTTAATTTATATATAGACAAAATAGAAATACACTAAGAGTAGTATAGCGATTTGATCATACTAGATATATGTGTTTACAAATTGAAAATTGCTTGATATAGTAGCTAATATAGATAGACAAGTTTCATGCCTACTAAAAAATGCATACATCCCGCATTTTGTGTAAAAAAAAAAAAAAAAACCTCAATAAAAGAGATAAAGAGAAGGCTAAATGCAAGATTAGAGCGCCACTTGGCAAGACCTTATGTACTCCCGCATGAGGTTTCTGCTTATATATATATATATATATATTGATTGATAAGAAATTATGTTTGATAAATGATAACCATGTTAACATCCCTTCTACGAAGAATCAACAGTCTAAAATGCGCATGAGTGAAATTTGAATGAGTTTTTATGTGCAGTTCAAGAGAATTATCCTTCTAACCATAAACTTTTCTTATATCCTTCTAACCATATACTTTTCTTAAAGGTGTGCTAACAATTCTATTTTTCGTAGAAAAAGAAAAATAATAAAGTATATGAAATCCTAATTGATGCTATTGGCCAAATTGTATAAAAATCAAGTGAGTTCAAAACAACACCAAGCCTCCAAATGTAGAGTGCTCCAATCACTAAGTGTAACTGCTAACGAAACACCGATTTCAATATCAAAGAGCCTTGCAAATTGTTTCCAGCCATAACAGACCATCTCTTGATTCAACCATTCGAAATAGTCATCAACCATGTCTTGGCGCAACTCCCTGTACAATTTTTCATACATATGCTCTTGCAACCCTTGATAATACTCCCCCACCAACTCAAAAAGTGCTACCCTATTCGATATATTCATATCATATTAAATTAATAGCAACTGTCGAATGACAAAAATGTTGTTTACTCCAACAAATGTAAAATGTCAATCAACTAGGAAACGAACAAGAGATTGAGGAATTGATGGTGCATTTTGTATCTGGAATATGAGACAAGAGGGGCCTATGTAGATATGTAGAGTATGCACCCTATAGATAGGAGGGGCCTGCAACAAAAGCAAGAGCAAAAGCAAGAGAAATTTAGTAAGCAATACATACATAAAAAAAAAAAGCATATATATTTAGCAAGCAATATAAATCAGTTATGAAAAACAATGAACAACACAAACAAGAAACACTTTATTTATATGCATGGCTGAATGAACAACACAATAAATATGTTTCAATTAGGAAAAAACTACTAAGGAAAAGATTCGGAATCGTTACCATAAGATCGATGGTACTATTCTTCTGATCTACGTATGGCTCAATAAGAAATGGAACAAAAAGATTGTAAAGAAGAGATTTTACAATCTAAAAAGGAAGTTGGTGGAGAGTGGAGGGGCTTAAGAAGCGTAAACTTGAAGAAGGATTCAAGAAATGAAAAAGTAAAAAAAAGAGACGAGGATGGTGAAAAGAAAGAGTTATATATATATATATATATATATGCGTGAATGTGTGCGTGAAGTTCTTGATGAAGATGTAGTAGCAGCGTGTGAAGAAAGGGACTCTAGGTTAGTAGGGCTAGTCACTAGTAGCAGTACTAGGATTATAGACTAGAGTATAGCGAGTGAGTGCGAGAGAGAGAAGCCGAGATTTTAACACAAACTAGTTGAGTTCCTGCATGATATGCTGTGCAACTTAATATTAGTTTTCTCCAATATTTCGATAAGTTTTACCAAAAATTATGTAACTTAACTGATTGGCACCTCAGTTTCCAATAGAAAGGATTCAAATTCCCACTCTCAACTATCGATGTAAAACAAAAGATATTTCAATAAATTTCATTGTAAAAAATTATAATCTTTAGTTAATTTATATATAGACAAAATAGAAATACACTAAGAGTAGTATAGCGATTTGATCATACTAGATATATGTGTTTACAAATTGAAAATTGCTTGATATAGTAGCTAATATAAATAGACAAGTTTCATGCCTACTAAAAAATGCATACATCCCGCATTTTGTGTAAAAAAAAAAAAACCTTAATAAAAGAGATAAAGAGAAGGCTAAATGCAAGATTAGAGCGCCACTTGACAAGACCTTATGTACTTCCGCATGAGGTTTCTGCTTATATATATATATATATATTGATTGATAAGAAATTATGTTTGATAAATGATAATCATGTTAACATCCTTTCTACGAAGAATCAACAGTCTAAAATGCGCATGAGTGAAATTTGAATGAGTTTTTATGTGCAGTTCAAGAGAATTATCCTTCTAACCATAAACTTTTCTTATATTCTTCTAACCATATACTTTTCTTAAAGGTGTGCTAACAATTCTATTTTTCGTAGAAAAAGAAAAATAATAAAGTATATGAAATCCTACTTGATGCTATTGGCCAAATTGTATAAAAATCAAGTGAGTTCAAAACAACACCAAGCCTCCAAATGTAGAGTGCTCCAATCACTAAGTGTAACTGCTAACGAAACACCGATTTCAATACCACAGAGCCTTGCAAATTGTTTCCAGCCATAATAGACCATTTCTTGATTCAACCATTCGAAATAATCATCAACCATGTCTTGGCGCAACTCCTTGAACAATTTTTCATACATATGCTCTTGCAACCCTTGATAATACTCCCGCACCAACTCAAAAAGTGCTACCATATTCGATATATTCATATCATATTAAATTAATAGCAACTGTCGAATGACAGAAATGTTGTTTACTCCAACAAATGTAAAATGTCAATCAACTAGAAAACGAACAAGGGATCGAGGAATTGATGGTGCATTTTGTATCTAGAATATGAGACAGAAGGGGCCTATGTAGATATGTAGAGTATGCACCCTATAGATAGGAGGGGCTTGCAACAAAAGCAAGAGCAAAAGCAAGAGAAATTTAGTAAGCAATACATACATAAAAAAAAGCATATATATTTAGCAAGCAATGTAGATCAGTTATGAAAAACAATGAACAACACAAACAAGAAACACTTTATTTATATGCATGGCTGAATGAACAACACAATAAATATGTTTCAATTAGGAAAAAACTACTAAAGAAAAGATTCGGAATCGTTACCATAAGATCGATGGTACTATTCTTCTGATCTACGTATGGCTCAATAAGAAATGGAACAAAAAGATTGTAAAGAAGAGATTTTACAATCTAAAAAGGAAGTTGGTGGAGAGTGGAGGGGCTTAAGAAGCATAAACGTGAAGAAGGATTCAAGAAATGAAAAAGTAAAAAAAAGCGACGAAAATGGTGAAAAGAAAGTGTTCTATATATATATATGTGTGTGTGTGTGAATGTATGCGTGAAGTTCTTAATGAAGATGTAGTAGCAGCGTGTGAAGAAATGGGACTCTAGGTTAGTAGGGCTTGTCACTAGTAGCAGTACTAGGATTATAGACTAGAGTATAGCGAGTGAGTGCGAGAGAAAGAGGCTGAGATTTTAATACAAACTAGTTGAGTTCCCGCGTGATGTGTGGTGCAACTTAATATTAGTTTTCTCCAATATTTCGATAAGTTTTACCAAAAATCATGTAACTTTACTGATTGGCACCTTAATTTCCAATAGAAAGGATTCAATTCCCACTCTCAACTATCGATGTATCAAAAAGATATTTCAATAAACTTCATTGTAAAAAATTATAATCTTTAGTTAATTTATATATAGACAAAATAAAAATACACTAAGAGTAGTATAGTGATTTGATCATACTATATATATGTGTTTACAAATTGAAAATTGCATGATATAGTAGCTAATATAGATAGACAAGTTTCATGCCTACTGAAAAATGCATACATCCTGCATTTTGGGTAAAAAAAAAAAAAAAAAAAAAAGAGGTTAAGAGAAGGCTAAATGCAAGATTAGAGCGCCCTTTGGCAAGTTATATATATATATATATATATATATTAATTGATAAGAAATTATGTTTGATAAATGATAACCATGTTAACATCCCTTCTATGAAGAATCGACTGTCTAAAATGCGCATGAGTGAAATTTGAATGAGTTTTTATGTGCAGTTGATCGGTGCAAAACTGCAAGTGCACAGTATTGTAGTTTTATAGTAAAGTGATGAGAAGAGTATCCTCCTCAGGGATTGGTCACTTACTTTTGACAAATACCAAAATTATGCTAATCTCAATTTTATCTAGAGAAATCACTAAGGTTTTTGTAATTGGAATTTAAAATAAAATCTATTTAAAGAAAATGTGCAAAGGAAAAGAAAGATGTTGTTCAAAGATCAAATTAATGGGAAGAAAACTTCCAGGAAATCGATTTCACCTAATCCCTCACTATGCTTTACTCATCTAGCTAATTAAATTTAATTCTCTCTGTTTGTTAGCAATTTCAACAAAAACATCCAAAAGCCTCTTTCAACAGTCAATTGGAAACCATCTTGTTCATCAATTTACACAAGAATATGCAATTTAACAAAGCAAGAAAGCATTAAGACCAATGATTTTAATACTACACAGGTTCATACAAGTCTTTCGATCTCTATATTTACCTATGCCAAAATATTCAAGATCTATCCTATAATTCCCTCTTTCGATAGCAAATCACAAGATCAAAATCATTTAATTAATGGCCGGTTAATTAGAAGCAATAAGCTCAGAATAAATTAGACAAACATGAAGAGAATTAATTCGAATTAACATGGAAAAGCAAGCATAGTTCGGAATTAGATTACATCGTTTTCCTAGAATAAAGAAAATTTAGTTCATGCTAAAAATTAAACTCAACATAAACGAATTCACCATCATTTTTCTGAGAAGATTTCAAGGAAAAAATGAAAGCAAAAAATCTCTTTCAGCCCCTGCAGCTTCTTTTCCTCTCGTTCAGCATCAGCCTCCTCTATTCTGCTTCAGCCTCTCTGTTCTGCTTCAGCCCTCTGTTTCAGTGTTTTTCCTCTGTTTTAGCCCCTCTGTTTCAGCGTTTTTTCTTGTTTCAGCGTCTTCTGCTTCAGTTCAGCCTCCCTTTTCAGTTTCGGCCTCTTTGTCCAGCAAAGAACGTGTTTTTTTTCTTCTCCGTTTCAGCGCCTCTTTTTTTTCAGTTCAGCGCCTCTTTTATTTCTTCAGTTCAGCCCTCTCTTTTTCCAGACGTGTTTCCCTTTTTCTGCTTTAGACGTGGTGCTCTTTTCAGCCTAAAAACGTCCTCCTTTCAGCCCAAAATCAGTTCCTCTTTTCAGCCCAAAAACGTTGCTCCTTTTTCAGCCCAAAACGTTGCTCAGTTTCAGCCCAAAACGTTCCTCTCTAGCTGCTTCAGCTCTCTTTTATTTGGGTAAACCTTCTTTTCCTTCAAATCTGCAATGAAATTTAAATAACAATAATGAAGTCTAAAATCAACAAAAATAAATAAAATTAGAGTAAAGTTTAAAGTTGAGAAGTGATAAATTATGCCAAATTATGCAAGTCATCAGCAGTTCAAGAGAATTATCCTTCTAACCATATACTCTTCTTAATGGTGTGCCAACAATTCTATTTTTTGTAGAAAAAGAAAAATAATAAAGTATATGAAATCCTAATTGATGCTATTGGCCAAATTGTATAAAAATCGAGCGAGTTCAAAACAACACCAAGCCTCCAAATGTAGAGTGCTCTAATCACTAAGTGTAACTATTTACGAAACACCGATTTCAATACCAAAGAGCCTTGCAAATTCTATCCACCCGTAATGGACCACTTCCTGGTTCAATCCCTCTAAATAATCTTCAATCATCTACTAGCTCAACCTCTGGTAAAATTCTTCATACATCCCTTCCTGAAACACCCAATAATACTCCCCAACCAAATCAAAAAGTATCACTCTATTCGATATATTCATACTATACTCGGTTAAGAGCAACCACCGAATGACTAAAATATTGTTCGCCCCAACAATTTTAAAATTCCAGTCTGCGAGAAAGTCAACAAATGATAACTATAGTGGGTAGTAGTTGCACCCGTGCTACCCAGCATTCTAACTACCTTGACAACTATTGTGATAAGAAATTATGTTTGATAAATGATAACCATGTTAACATCCCTTCTATGAAGAATCAACAGTCTAAAATGCACACATGATTGAAATTTGATTGACTTTTTATGTGCTGTTCAAGAGAATTATCCTTCTATCCGTATACTTTTCTTAAAGGTGTGCTGATAGTTCTATTTTTCATTGAAAAAGAAAAATAACAAAGCATATGAAATCTTAATTGATGCTATTGGCAAAATTGTATAAAAATCGAGTGAGTTGAAAATACCACCAAGCCTTCGGATGTAGAATGTTCCAATCGGTAAGTATAACTATTAACGAAACACTGATTTGAATACCGAAGAGCCTTACAAAAATTTTCCACACATAACGGACCACTTCCTGGTTTAACCCCTCAAAATAATCATCAACCATCTCCTATTTCAACCCATGGTAAAATTCTCCACTCATCCCTTCCTGCAACACCCAATAATACTCCCCAAACAAATAAAAGAGTGCCACTCTATTCGATATACTCATACTATATTGGGTTAAGAGCAACCGCCGAATGAAAAAAATATTGTTCACCCAACAAATGTAAAATTCTATTCTGTGAGAAAGACAACAAATGATGACTATAGTGGGTAGTAGCTGCACCCATGCATCCCAGCATTCTAAATGCCTTGATAACTATAGTGATAAGAAATTATGTTTGATAAATGATAACCATGTTAACATCCATTCTATGAAGAATCAATAGTCTAAAATGCACATAATTGAAATTTGATTGACTTTTTATGTGCACTTGAAGAGAATTATCTTTTTAACTATATACTTTTCTTATATCCTTCTAACATATACTTTTCTTAAAGGTGTGCCAACAATTATATTTTTCATAGAAAAAGAAAAAATAATAAAGCATATGAAATACTAATTGATGCTATTGGCCAAATTGTATAAAAATTGAGCGAGTTCAAAACACCACCAAGCCTCCAAATGTAGAGTGCTCCAATCACTAAGTGTAACTACTAGCGAAACACCGATTTCAATATCAAAGAGGCTTGCAAAATCTATCCACTTGTGACGGACAACCTCCTAGTTTAACCCCTCGAAATAATCATCAATTATCTCTTAGATCAACCCTTGGTAAAATTCTCCATGCATCTCCTCTTGCAACACCCAATAGTACTCCCCAACCAAATGAAAACGCCCCACTCTATTTGATATAATTGTACTATACTGGGTTAAGAGCAACCACTGATTGACAAAAATATTGTTCACCCCTAACAAATGTAAAATTCTAGTCTGCGAGAAAGTCAACAAATGATAAGTATAGTGATAACTATAGTGGCTAGTAGCCGCACCTATGCTTTACAGCATTCAAACTGCCTTGATAACTATAGTGATAAGAAATTATGTTTGATAAATGATAGCCATGTTAACACCTCTTCTATGAAGAATTAACAGTCTAAAATGCACTTGATTGAAATTTGAATGACTTTTTATGTGCAATTCAAGAGAATTATCCTTCTAACCATATACTTTTCTTATATCGTTCTAACCATATACTTTTCTTAAAGGTGTGCTAAAAATTCTATTTTTTATAGAAAAAGAAAATTAATAAAGCATATGAAATCCTAATTGATGCTATTGGACAAATTGTATAAAAATCAAGTAGAATTATCCTTCTAACCATATACTTTTCTTAAAGGTGTGCTAACAATTCTATTTTTCATAGAAAAAGAAAAATAATAAAGCATATGAAATCCTTATTGATGCTATTGGACAAATTGTATAAAAATCGAGTGAGTTAAAAACACCACCAAGCCTCCAAATGTAGAGTGCTCCAATCACTAAGTGTAACTACTAACGAAACACTGATTTCAATACCAAAGAGCCTTGCAAAATTTGTCCACCTGTAATGGACCACCTCCTAGTTCAACCCCTCGAATTAATCATCAACCATCTCCTAGCTCAACTCTTAGTAGTTTTCAAAAAAAAAAAAAAAAAAACACTTAGTAAAATTCTCCATTCATCCCCTACTAGCTCAACCCTTGGTAAAATTCTCCATACATCCCATCCTACTACACCCGATAATACTCCCCAACCAAATCAAAAAGCGTCATTCTATTCAATATGTTCATACTATACTGAGTTAGGAGCAACCACCGAATGACAAAAATATTGTTCACCCCAACAAATGTAAAATTCCATTATGCAAATTCCATTCTGTGAGAAAGTCAACAAGTGATAACTTTACTAATAACTATAGTGGGTAGTAGCCGCACCCGTGCTTCCTAGCATTCTAATTGCCTTGATAACTACAATGATAAGAAATTATGTTTGATAAATGATAACTTTGTTAACATTCCTTCTATGAAGAATTAACGGTCTAAAATGCACATGATTGAAATTTTGGTCATTACTCATAATAGACTAAAAAATATTGGTCATTACTCATTATCAATATCCAGTACATGAGCAATAATTGGTGGGAGAAAATACTTTCGGTTTTAGCATAGTTTGATTAAGGTGGGGAAAAAATCAATTGGGTTTTGATGGATATGATATCTTACTCTACAACTACAACAAGTCTACAATACAATATAAGTTTACCTAGAATAGATTGTGGTGTCAGTGCACAGTGGCAGAAAGGGGGTGGAGATGTGAAGGAAAATGGGTGAAATACAAGTGAGGTGAGAAAATGGGTCATGGGAGAGAATGAAATAGAAGAGAGTCTAGGTGCAAACCAAGGTTCTGAAATCGCTATTTTTCTCTCCATATAATATGAGGTTATTTCTTCCTATTTCTCTATTTGACGGTATATTTACACAAATATTTTTTTTTTTTTTTTGATGAGAAACATGAAATATTCATTCATCTTAAAGGAAAGATACAACAGAGATACAAACAAACACTGGAGAAAATACAGACAATATCACACCACACTCCTCAAAGAACCCAAGAGCACAGCAGAATTTAAGATTTTGCTTATTAACCATTTGGGATCTCTTTGCTTTGGCTCAAGTGGTGGGCTCAAAAAGAGGAGAGAAAATACTTGTGGTATTCGGACAGGGAAGTCCCGAGGCCGACGAAAGCAATTGGAAGCCCAAAACCGATTTTTGTCCTCAGGGGACCAAGGGGAAACACATGCGTGCTCAACAAAGGAAGGTGCTGGGCTTAAGGAGTAGACTGCCAGCATAAATGAACTTCTGGCTTTCTCCATACCCAGGCTCGGACCCACAGCCGCCGGACTTTGACCGGGATCTTCCTCTCTTCGTTCTTCCTCCAACCCTCCTCGGCAAGCAGCACAATGTTTCACAATAACCCCCATCCTCCAATCGGCTAGATCTTGTAAATCAGACCCAAGAAACCCACCAAAACCCAAAACACCACAAATAGAGCAAAAGGAAGGACGCCACTCCGGTTGAAGACTCAATCTGATGAACTGGAAGATCATTATTCCTCTATTTACATACCTTAGATCCAAACCCATCTTCCAGGCAGATCTTGGAGTGGACTTGGAAGCTCGCATACGCACATCAAGGCTGTCCGATCTCATGGCTGCAGCGGCGCAAGCATCTTCCTTAACCATGGTGAGAAGAAAAATCGGAAGTCCCCCAGTGATAGCAATATCCATGTTGCTGAAAGGACCTTGAAGGCTTCAAAGATTTTGACAAATTACCCGGATTGGGAGAAAGAACTTGTACCAGGCAAGAGAAAGCAAAACTCCTACTGAGGGAGAGAGAAATTTTCTCTCTCCCCCAGTGGGAGAGAGAAAAGTTAGGTAGTCTTTTGTTATTATTGTTACTATTTTTTTTTTATATATATTTACACAAATAAATATAAATACAAATACAAATGTAAATTTAAAAAACAAAAACAAAACAATATTTTACTATTTGTACATAGAAATACAATCTTCACATAGTAGACAACTTCAGCCCAAGCCCACAAGTAGCCAGAGCGCCAACTCCCTATCTGTTAGTCCTTGGTTACTATTGGGTCCCACTAGAATCTGCTATAGTAGAAGAAGCTGTCAATGAGTAATGCTACATACATAATAGTTTTCTTAAAATATTTCCAACAGTTCAATTTACAAGTCATTATTAATTTTTATTTATTCTGTCATTGTTATACTACTTTTTATCCACAACTAATAATTTACCACCTCATGGGTTTTAGTTAGGTCAACTGATAAAATTTCTGATGGTTAAACAAGAAATCTGAGGTTCAATTTTTGCCTACACCAAAAGCCGATTGATGTCTTGATCTGATGATAAAAAATTATCATTAGAAGCTGACGCCATAAGTTGAAACTCTCTAAATTTTTTTTTAAAAAAATAAAATAAAATAAAAACAATTTACCACCTCAAGCTATTTTGAAATTTGAAAAACTTTATGAATACTGAAGTCTTTTTTCCAAATTAATTTTTTTTTAATGAACTGCAAATCTTTATTTATTTTTTTTATGAACTCCAAACTATAAATTATAATACATCATTAAAATATTTTTTATAATTAAAAAAACCCATAAATTATTAAATAGAATTTTAATCTTAATCATCTTATAATTTTTTTTTTTGGAATTAAAAAAAAAAAACCTTAGATTTTAATTTTTTATTTGATAGAAATTTTTATGTTCTTTTTATATTAGAAAATGACAAAACAGAAAAAGAAAAAAGAAACTAGGTAGTTGGGTTAATCAGAGCCCATTACCTTTTTTTTTCTTAATCAAGAGCCCATTACTACTTGTGATTCTTGTGAAAGGAAAGATTAAATTGAGCACGTTTACAAAGTTTGAGCAATCAAAATGACAACTATCTCAATTTTAGAGAGTAAAATATGAAGTTTAGTCCCCTTTTTTTAAAATATATATATATATATATATATTATATCGTTTGGCCTAAAATCCAAAACCCATGTTTTTTTTTTTTTTTTTAGAATACTAAGTATTTTTAACACACACGGAAAGATGAGAGAATATTTTTTTTAAAGAAAAATACAGTGGTATATATCCAAAATAGCCTAACTCTTGGATACATAGCATAGACTTTATTGAAATTAGATCCATTAACTTGTACACAGGATGTATTTGCTTCATAAAAATAACCTTTTTGAAGATATCTAGTAAATTTTCAATTAATCTGTTTATTTTGACTTCAAATGTCACCTTATTTTTACGTCCTAGAATTTCAAAACTTCAATATTTTATAGAACAAGTTGTACTTTTACACATACTATTTTTAAAAACAGAACAAGTTGTACTTTTTATCCACTGTTAGATCATTCACATTAACTCATGTAAAATTTTTTGTCTATGTTAACATAAAAACCTACTTTTTTTCTATTTTACATATTCACTTTTTAAAACAACACATATCAAATTATTTATTTTACACTATATTTTATAAAAATATAAGTTTTTCTTGATTTTTTAATTGTTTCTCTTTTTTCACACATAACAATCACCATCTACTCTCTTTCTTCATCCTTGAGATACATAAGGAAAAAAATAAAAACTAAATGCAAAATAAATAATATCAATGTAAATTTACGCAAATACTTTAGCAAACTTGTAAATATACGCAATTATACACATGTGGGTCATTTTTTGGGAAAACCTTATATATTTTATACATTTTTTTTTATTATTATTATAAACCCACTAATGTGATTGCTGCCCATGAAATTTTAAAAATATAAAACAGCATATAGGCGTGCTATAAGAGAAACCCATTTCAATGGATTCGATTGCCACCATTTCGTTGGTTTTTTCGAGTAATTCTTAGGTACTTCCGAGCACAGTGAATAATGCTCATTTCTCTCACATTTATGGTGATGATCCACTTATTAAATTTATGATAAGGTCCATTATAAATGTGAGAGGAAAGAGAGTACCATTTCACTGTGCTCTAGGAACACTTAAGAATTTTCCAGCTCAAACATCCATCTCATGAAGAATCCAAAAGAAATCTTTAGGAATAAAGGAAAACTTCAACCAAGGTTCATAGATTCTAATTGAAAGAATATATTGAAAAATAATCTGCAAAAGGCTTTTCCACCATTTAGTACAACAAAAGGTAGAATTCACCATTACTTATGACCAGTCGCATTTCAAATTCATAAAACCAAGACTGAAAATATCAACAATTTACGTAAGTCTGTAAAGAATTTTATGACATTTACCTATTAGGCCATCTCTAGGCAAATATTGATCAAGCCAACTCTCCTCCCACAAGGACACAATAAAAAAAATCTCAAATCTAATTATAACAACATAAAAGCCGCAACAAAACATAACGATGTAGGTGAAAATTTTCAGTGTACTGTTACGTGACACAATCATTTGTCCAAGCCCAGACCACCACTGTCTTCAATACACTGTATACACCAAGAAACGTTTGGTTCAGAACTCTGCTGGAGGTTTTAACCTTATGAGTCTTCTGATTCTATCTTTTTCTGTGTTCTCCAAATATCCCTTCAGAGTACAGAAAGGAAACAATGTCAAGGAACAGCAAAAGTAGTTACACAGCATCATAATGCAAGTCATCAGATAGCATTCAGAAGCCGCCTAGCACATGGAGAGCATGTAAATATGAAGATGGCTAAAGCCACAAAGCAGGATGTAGTCAGGTTTAGTTGTCAACCAACTAAATTGGAAAAATAAGAAATTTCCATCATATCCTTTTCAGGAATGTAACAAGCAAGCCTAGGCCCTAGTGAGCTTAAATCAATTCTGGTTTTGTTACTCTTTTTTTTGCTTGTAGTTGTAGGTTTTGTTACTTATTTTCTTTTTTATGAACTGCAAATCTAGTTTTGTTACTTATGTTAGTAGCAAAATGTGGTGTTATTGCACAATACGTCCAGAGTAACTTATGAACCTCCACCGCATGCCTGAAATAAAGCATGAGGACATGGGATCTCACATAATACAAACATTAACTACACAAGTTTAATGAACTATAGAAAAGGTGCCTATAGCAATTAGTAGCCACCTAGCACATGGCGGTTTATTCAGAAATTAGTGCATTGATGAGTGTATATTATGGTCCAGGACGAATAAACCGTCAAATTCATCCTAAAAATTCCAAGATCTCCTGTGTGTTACTGATTTTAAAATGGTTCAGTTCATCACCTCACCTTCCAAACAATTTCATCCAAACACAAGCAAATTCTTCCATACTTATCCAGGAAAAGGCGCTCAGTTGGAGGCTTCCCACATACATCCTTAACAGCTGAGGTTATCACAAAGATCACTTCTGACACTAGAGAAAAATGGATCAATAAGAAAAAATACCATCAGTAATAGGATCAACTATGTAAAGGGTTCTCTTCATGTATTATACAATACATATATTTTAAAAAACAAAAATTATGTAAAGGGTTCAGCTGCTCTCAACTGCACTGGTTAGCAAATTAGGGCATGCACCACATCACAATACACACAGACGCTATCATCATATCTAGGGAAAAAGAGAGTCATTGGCTTTCTTTCTTTTTCTTTTCTCTTATTTTCTTTGTTTTTTGGCAGTAAGATTATGGTATCATCTTCCCATTGCATAATGTGGCATCAATGTGCTGTGATAGGTTAAAGGCTAGAAATCTCAATGAGCATTAAAGAACTGAACCTTCTTCCAAAAAGCATGTAGACTCTTTGAGAGAGGACCAACTTGTATTGTCAATTGCAAGTCATTCAAACTAGAAGATTAATCAGAGGGACCAAGAAGCTGTGTCCCAGATCTTAGAACCTTAAAATGAGTGAACACCACAATTTCGGCATCAACAATTGACATAGTTTCTCCCTATCCACTCCCCCAAAAAAAAAAACACTAAAAGGAAGTAATAAAATACTCACAAGCGAGTTCATCATACTCATCCTTGCCCACAATATAGATGCTGACATCCCCAAGAATTGTGTAGACAATATAAACTGATCTGGTGCATGAAACAAAAATTAACTGCAAGTCTACTCAGTAAAACAATTTTTTAATAAACTAAGTCATAGAAATAGTATTTACATGTGAAGGTTAAATCCTGCTTAAAGCAATAGAGAATGTGGTACTATTATTCATTTCATGTGGATAATTGCAGAGTTTAGCACTCTAATTTTGTACTCAGCAGTATAAGATTTGTCATATGAGCATGATTTAGGCTTCTTTTACAGAAAACTACCCAAGAATGTTACATGACCAATTACAGTGTGTCAAATAAAGGCACTGGGGTGATCTTGGGTTGTTCTATTGAACAACGGCACTATTCTAATAAACTTAATACACCTTTGATGGTAAAACAACAAACTACCCTTTATGCTTAAATAGCAAAACTGGAGATAGTATGGAAATCCTATAGTCAATATTTTAATGAAGAAAGGATTGCTTTTCCAGATGCTGCATCACATAATCTTAAACACCAAGTGAAAATAAAAAAACTTAATGCGGCTTGGATCTACTTCAATTACTGTACGGTTAGAATTTAAATAATAGTGAACATTTTTAAGCTAACTTACACAAGTGGCCTAACTCTAAAAAACACATTATCATGACATGCAAGAGTAAGAGATCCTAGAACATCTATAAAAAGCACCAACCTATATTAATTTGAACCCATTGATCTATCAAGTAAAATAGGAATAGTTGATAATAAAAACACAAATGAAATCATGAAAGATATCCATATTGGGAGGTATCAACATAAGTTTAACTCATAGAGCAAGCCATTATTATTATTGAAACTAATTACCCTCTTTTCTAAACGCAAAAAACACCATATATATATATATATATACGGTTCAATTAGAGGTTAAAGAACCTGCACTACGGTGTCCACAGTGTGGGCCAGCCTTTGAAGGTTATTTTTTTTAGGTTGTCTTTTGCTTCTATTCAAATCAGCAAACTCACACAATCGTTCATGAAAGAATAAATATAATCATTATTAGAGATATCATATATATGTGATACATAATATGAATGTTTTTGACGGCCTTGGGATCAGATGTATCTTATTTTGCCAAAAAGCAAGGTGTGGAGGGTTAGGTCATGAGTTCAATTTCACACAGTGCATAAGTTGTGTTTACTTATAAAAAATATATATGATGCAAATGTTAAACTAAAATTTACATATATATTGATGTGCTAACTAAAGATTTAAAAAAATAATAATTAAAAAAAAAAAAAAAAAAAAAGATTCAACAGTACTTAAAAGCAGACACAAATCTGTCATCCAGTTTGGCTTTGGGTATGTAAGGAATTTAAGGTTAGTAAACATGTAAATGATTAATTCATTGTCTGTTCTTGCACAACTAATTAGGACACATCAGTCTTGTCCAATTCACTAGTTCCATCAGGGCTTTTCAAAGGCCTATCTTGAAATTTTCCACTAAAGGAATTAACCAATTGGAGGGCTAAGTCACAAGGGTCACTGGTCCAATCAGTTCATCTGTTTGAGTTTTGAGTTTAATCCTTCAAAGCAATCCCACTCTCCCCACTGTGCTTATCAATTAATGCAGTCATATACAGAAAAGATTAATCTATATCAATTAAACAAGAATAGTATACATACTTGTGGCAAGCAACAAGGAGCTCTTCATTTTTAACACCTTTAAGATTATCTGCTCCCAGTTTAACTAAGAAAGATCTCCAATGCAGCCGTTCTTCAGCAGGAACTCCATTAAATCTGCAATAAAACATATGCCCTTGAGGTAATGCTTCAATTGGTCATGTTCATTTAAAATGACTACAGGTCTACTCCTTAGAGAGATCAAATAAGGAAAAATATCTCTTCACTTATTGATTAAATTCCGAAGAAGCAGATGAAACAACTGGTCATTTTCTTGATTCAATAATATGTTCTTCTCAGGTATACTCATCCATAGTTTTATGTTTGACAGATATTCAATCATAACATGCCCCTTCAAAATCTCTTTTTTTAATGGAGCACAGCATGAATGTTTTGAAATAGACACACAGACAAACAGGAAAACACACTGTAACCCTTAATAAAGTGAATTATAATGGATTCCTATCATTAATTTATGAACTTTATATAAGCTGAACATGTCAAAAACGGATTACTATATATATATATATATATATATTTTTTTTTTTTGGATAGGTAATCAAAGATTTATTTCATAAAAAGGACATCATGTTCACAATGGTGAACACTTAGAATTTAAAACAAATACAAGTACCTCAATAAGAGATACAAATAGAAAGAAGATATTCAAAAATGGAAATACATTGTGTAAAACCCCAAATTCTACCCCACTTAAATAAGGTCCCAACTAGTATAGGCTTCAAAAGATCTATTGATCTCGCAAAATCTTCAAAAGTACGATTATTCACTCCACAAGGCATAAGCAAACTTACAGTGGAGTAGAAGATGATCCACATTTTCCTCATCACACCGGCACATACAACACCAATTAACTAGTGGTAAATGCCTAAGAACCAGATTATCAATGGTAAGAATACTACCCCTAGCTGCTATCCATAAAAAGAAAGACACCCTTTTAGGTACCTTTGTACTCCAAATGCACTATAGACTATATATATATATGAGCACTTTGCTAATGGAGCAAGTTCATAAAAAATAAATAAATAAATAATGAAAATTCTTAATATTTCAGATTATAATCTTTTTTTTTTTTGCTTGCAAACTTTGGACCTAAAACTTGTTCAACCCCAATGTACCCTTTTAACTATTAAGTTCTTCGCTAGAAAACCTAAAGAAATCTTAAATTGATGTCCACAAATAAATAAATAAATGAAAAAATAGGAGATATTAACACTGCATTCCTGAAAATTACCTCAAAAGCCTAAAGATTAACAGAACAAATTAGCTCAATTTATTCATTGCCAACATGCAATCAAGCTTCACAACAGCACTCATGTCCTATCTCCTGCTTCCACTTCCATTTTGTATGACTTCACTATACCATTAAACCATTCCACATTTGAGACAATTAAAAACTGATCCAGGTTGTCATCTCCACAGATTCTCTCTTCTGCTAGTAAAACTAAAAGTGTTGAGAAGCTCTAATACTAAATGCCACAACCTATACCAATACTCATACATCTAAAGTAGCATTATTATTCCCTTCAAAAAATAGTAATAATAATAATAAAGGTGGAATTATTATTGAACTCCGCATCCAAATTATCTTCAATTCTTAATCCAAATCATGCACATTGGTCCTGCTTGAGCTCAAACATCCGGTCACTAGAATCACATTAAACTCTAAATAAGCAATGTGGGACACTACACCTTTTGGTATCATGCATGTGCTCGCACCTACTAGAAAACTAAGTTTATGTTGGAGTTCAATATTCATTTTACATGAACTGTTACCACCTAACATAGTCAACTGTGGTCAAGGACTGAGCAATGGCATAACCACACTTGATTTTTTGGAGGAATAGAGGATTTCTTTACATCCTACTATCACCTAAGTCAAAAACGCTTAAGATAAAGACTCCAATTCATCTATATTTCTAAATAATTGAATATGTATTAGTAGATTCATGTCAGCATAAAATTAGCCACTTAATTATGTATTAGTAGATTCATAAGTTAATTCAACATGGAGTGAGGATTAGCAACCTATACTGAACGGGATGGGTTTCTCATTTTACTGATTTTTTGGCATTTAACAAATGATTTATACTGGAAAATTCAACCATCCTTGTAAAAATGAATCCGCTAGTAGATCACTACCTAAAACAGAGACTTTCCAGGCATTCTAGTTGCCAAAATAATCAAGTCAAGAAGTTCCACGGAATTTAATGATTTTTTCTCACTATTCAAATAATCTAAATAGATAATGCATACAGCATATAGACATTCCAGCACACATAAATTCATTGAAATTCCAAAATGGTCTTATTTTAATAAAAAGCTAAGAAAAATAAATAGACCCCATTGAATTCTAGCAAAAACAAAGTCAACCCAATTGAAATTCAATGTAAATACAAAGAAATAGATCCATTTTCTATCAAATATTTAAACATTCACGTGCAAGATCCAATCCATAAAATCTGAAACCAAATCAAGCCCATCAACCAAAGCTGAAAAGGGTATTTACAATCAAAAAATTCCAAGCGAATAAACCATAAAAAGGATCCAACACCAATTAATAGTATCAAGATATATAACATGTCTATAAAGCTAGAGCAATGCAAAAGCATGGTGATACGTGCGTAAGAAAATGGACGGTGGAGATCTGAACATACCGTTCAACTAGGATGTTGCCGACGGAGTTGGCAAACACGACCGCGAGTATCATATTCTTTGTTGTTGTTGTTCTTTCTCTCTCTGTTTTTCTTTTCTTTCTTTGTACTTTTGTAGATCTCAACTTTGTTTTGTTGTGTAGGGTCTGTGGCCCAAATTTGCCATATAACACTATTTTTGAAACATATTCGTTACTTAGCCATTTTTCTAAGGGTGGGCACACATTAAGTTATCTATATTTGAAAATATTTTTTTAGAAATTGAAAAAGTATTAATAAATTTTTCAATTTTCGAAAAAATATTTCTAAAAATAGATGATTTAACATTAGCAAAATCTTTTTTCTAAATTTGTTAGCAAACTAACGTCTCAAATTGTAGAGACTCAAGTTTTATGTGCTGGCAGAACTGAATATGAAACCACAAAGAAGGCAACCTCAAACCTCCCTAACCCAAACCCCCACGAACCCAGATCTCTCTAACCCAAACCCCTTGGCTTGGACTGAACCTAGGTGGTGGCGGCAAAAGCTCCAAGTGAAGGTTTTCCTCTAATTCTTTTTTTTTTTTTTTCCTTCTTCATTGAATTGCATGAATTAGATTTGTTATTTGTGTATAGGTAAGACTCGAGTTCCACGTAGATTATTAATCCACCTTAGCTCTGCCAACACATAGAACTCGACTCGAGTTGTTATAGTGAACTCAAATCTAAGATACTTGAGATGTTAGTTTGCTAATAAGTTTAGAAACGATGCTAACTAATGAATATGTTTGAAAATAGGTGTTATACGAAAAATTTGGCCAGGGTCTGTCTATAGGAGTTTTTCGTTGAGAGAACTTGGATTGAATTATGGAAAATTCTAGTACCATATAATTATACACAACTTTGGACAAAACTTGCCACATGGTAAGTTGTGAATGTTAGAAGTGTGGTGGTGGGTCCACACATCTACCACTCACAACTCGCCATGTGGCAAGTTGTGGCTAAAGCTGTGTACAATTATCTTGGATTATTTGCTCTTATTAAAATGCCTGCATTGCAGTCGATTTTAGAATTGCTTATAAGTTTAGCTCATGTGATGGATTAAAAAATTAAAATAGATATAGATATAGTCTTATAAATTGTCATGTAAATTGATTAGAAAATAAGGAAAACTACCTAACACCCTAGATATATATGCATAATCACTTTTAACCTAAACTAATAATTAATGCCCAATATAACTGACTAACTAATTTCACATGCATACATATCCAAATTACAACTATTGAATATAAAGCAATGTAAATAGGGAATAAATAAAAGCAAACCATAGAAAAACACCACTAGTGTTTTGAATAGGAAAATCGAAGTCCCTATAGTATAAGTTTACAACATACCCTTCAAGCTTATGCTACCCTAGAACTCAAGCCATCCAAGTTCTTGGCCTCTTCCTCACACCAAACTTTGCTAAGTTGGTTCTTCAACTAGTCCTTGAAATACATGCGATGAGTGACCAACTAAAAGTCACCAAGCACTCTTGAATTTGTGGAAATGCTTTCCAATAGTTATCAAAACCAACAACAATCAACACTCAATATAGTGAAAAAGGTATAGACACCTTATTTTGTTTTGACCTATACTTGAGACCTCCATCCCAATGACAAGAAATCAAATTGCTACCAAAATTATCGATGCCATGTGCTGAAGGCCAATGATTCAAAAAGACCCAAAAAGTGACCTAAGGAATGAAGTCTAAGCCTACCATACAAGAATGCCTATTATCTAGTGCTAGAAGCAAGCCAGACGAGGTTACTTTGCTTCATAGACAAGGTTCGTTTTGTAGTTGACTTACGAGCTTGTGTAGTACTCGCCTCTATCTCTAAAAGGGCTTAGGCACTCCATTCGCTGTCTACTAAAGGAGTGTTAGAGCGAGGGAGCGAAGCCTTCCATTTAGTGGCTTCCCCCCTTATCCCTCACCCTACTCTTTCATTTTTGCTTAAGCTTTCCCGGTTTGGGAGATTAATTGATTTGATACTCGAGAACCTTAATCTTTCCTAGGAATAGCTTTTACGACAATAGATAACGGTCAGGTTTGTTTGGCATCTAGGCCCTTTGCCTTCCAAACAATATGGGAGCCTTTTAGCTCATATTGCTTTCATTCCTAGATCCTCATGGTACCTTCCTCTGCCATAGTGTGAGCTGGGAGCAACTCTAAAAAGTGAGGCCTACTTCAAAATTTACTTTGAACAACACCACGAAAAAAGTAAACTATGGTTGCCTACTAATTTGATCATAGGTGAAATCCAATCCCTTCATTTTGCGCAAGGCTTGAAAAGCGTGAGTAAGTCAAGCTCCCTTCACCTTTTAGAAACAAGCAACAAGCTAAAAAAGCCTTTTTCCCTTTCTCCAAAAAGTAAGCTTCATAGCTCCAACTTATACAAGGGGCAAGCCAAAACCAACTGAAGGAAGGGCTTAATAGCCTTACTTAATTATTAGAGAAAATGGAGCTTCTAATTCTTATAAATAAATATATATATATATATATAATATCAAGCTTTTGTTGCGACATGCTATGTTTTCTCCCCCATTGCTAGTAGGTTAATAGGTTGCACTCCCAGCACACATGTTTTGACCTTGTGTGTCCAAAACTCAAACTAGGTGACCTAACGGCCGCTGCCTAACTAAATGTACCAATAGTCACCAGATTCATATGGGCTACTGAGGAGTAAGCAATGATCTTATTAAGATCCATCTATCTTGAAGTGGTCAAGGAAGTATATATTATAGCACTCATGCTTATAGTATAAATGAAAGGAGTGGAACAAAGTGTCGCTTTGGCCCTTATGAATCAGCACCAAGCTAAAAATTTAGGAATCAACACCTAAGTTGCTAAGAATCAATACCAAGCAATTGGAAAAATTCCAATATGAAATTTCATTCCTCAATATTCTGTCTCTATGTTTACTGAAGCCTTTTTAATGTGCTTTCAAGGAGTACGTCAATAAGGAAAATAATTATAATAAAAAAAATCCCTCATGATTCTCAACAACGGTAAAGTCAAATTTAAAAAGAAGTTTGGTTCAAAATTCGGAAATAAAATCTAGAAGAAAATGGATGATTTTACTTGGACTCCTTGTATTAATATGCCAGAAGGAAATGACAAAACAAAGCAGATTGTCAGCATTATCTTGTTTGGTAAAGGAAAAAAGGAAATAGAATAAAAGCACAAATGCCTTATAATGTAACTATAGTTCAGAAGATTTTCTTTATCTGTAGCAGAATATTATACGGAGTTTATTTATTTATTATTATATTTTATATAAGTTAAAAATTCTATCAAACAAGGAGAAAGAGATTGTTCTCTTATGAGAACTAGCTTCTATAATGTCTCTCTTTTTTCTTTTTCTTTTTTAAGTTATTATCCTTTGGTCTACTTTCGCTGGTGCCTTACATGTTTTAAACTCAAAAATTGCATGCAAATTTTGTCCATGAGGTTCTCCTTCTCCCCCCCCCCCCCCCCCCCCCCCCCCCCCCCTTATTTTTATTTGTGGCCCCTAATTCCTATATGAACTTTGGGAGGTTAGATTTTTAATCTTCCAATATTAGTTTCTCATTCTTTTCTTTTCTTTCAAGATAAGCTTTTTAATTTTTTCATCCAGAAACATTTCTAATCATTTTTCAATTCTCTGCAGATCCATGTGACCCAGATGTGGAACTTAATGTGATTTTACTAAAGTTTATAGATCCCACAACCTAACACCCTCCCCACCCCCCCAGTGTGAAATAAAATGGTTGAAGATCCGACTTTGATATGGCTTGAAATTGGATTTTGAGAATGGATCTAAATAGGATTCTTATGCAGTTCCTTCACCCTTCACTTAGCACAATAGAATGAAGGGGAATTCATATAATTTAAAATCACATTCTTATTGAAAAAAAAAAAAAAAAAAACTGCTCTCAATCTTGGCTCAGGTTGGGACTTGAGTTTGAAGTGAATGTGCATACTGTCATATTCCGAACTTATTCAAGACTTAATGTAGGAAATGCATTTGGAATTTGATATGCCTGGATCTGCTTCACAATCTGTACCATTTAGTGGCGTCCTTAATTTTTTTTTTTTTCCCTCCTCTCTTGGCGTGGTGAGGGTGGAGAAGGAAATGCCATCTGCCATCCTGTGGCTGTGAGAACCACCCGTCCTCATTGATAGTGGGGTATGAAGATAAGCGACTATACTAGTAGTTGTTCAGTGAATTTGTGTACTAGATGCAAGTTGGAGATGGACGCATCACACTTGCAGAGATGGATGCATGTCTGGTTCATTTGCCAACTGGATATAAGCCAAGCCCTCTCATGTTCAACCAAAGGATATTTTAGCTGGGTTTTTTCAGCTCACCTGAAGCATAATTTAAGATTCTACCTGGCATGAGATGGGTTATCGAGGATGAAGGTAAAAAAAAGATCCAATCGAACTTTTACACAAGATCTAGGCAAGTTAGTGACACAAGGTCAGGTCAAGTCAAGTCAATGTCATCATAATTTCATGTTCGAACATCATTATCAAATCTCTGCCTCCATTTTCAGATACGCACATATCTCTGAATTTTTTTAATGCTGTTTTTGTGTATTGCTTCTGTTTGGTTAAGAATAACCTGATACTTTTTAGATTAGGTGCTTATAACTTACTTAGATTTAGTTGATTCGTTGGTCCTCTAATTATCTGAGACATATTATCAGAATTTCCTTTGGCAGTTCTTTCACTTTCTTGTTGATTTGTATGATTCCTTAGGTAGTTCTTTCACTAACCCTAAATTTGTATGATTTCATATCCCACTTTCTTGTTGACAGTAGGAACAAAAATACAATGCTCTGGGTAGGGATTTCAGTTTGAATTGAATGTAAGTCCTGTAATCAACTTCTTGTCATATTCATAATCAATTCAGGACTTGATACAATAACCATGAAACCTTAACCCTAAAAATGTTGGGTTAGCTATGAATGCTCAAAAGACTAATTAGGGTCAGTATTATTTTATGTCATTCTATCCTATTCAGAGTATGACTCCCAATTACATGCTAAATTGACAGGTAATATTTTATTTTTACAGCTTTTATTAATGTTATTTTAGGTTTTTTTTTTTTTTTTTTCAACTAACTCTTTCCCGGCCCACCAGTGCATTAATTACTCTCATCTACATTTTGCACTTGAGAAAATCATCTTGAGTGACTCTCCTTCATCTTTTTATCAATAGGGACCATCATTTTTTTAAGTGAACATTCTCTTTCAAAATGCTATATTTCCTAATATTTCCACTTATCCATATTAGTATTTTCAATTCTTTTACACCCATTTCATGAATATGGTGCCTCTTAATAGCTTAACATTCAGTATCATAAAGTATAATTCTCTCATAGTAGGCTTATAAATTTTTTTGTTCAACTTAAGAGCATCTCTAACAGACTAGCCAAAGTCATTTTTTGGAGTTGCTATAGTAGCTCTCTTGAAGAAGAGAGCATTGTAGCAATTACCGTAGCAACTCTAAACTTTTTTCTCACTAAAAATAATTAACACTTGAATTAATCTGAATAACAAAAAATTAGCATGGTAAATTAAAATTTTGTTGAAATGGCTTGAATTGTAATGTTGGTGGATTGACATTACAAGCAAGCATTAAATGTTATCTTGCATGAATAGTCAAAAGGCAAGGAACAAAATCTGACATACAATTTTGACAATGAATGCTTGCATGCCTGTATTAGAAAGTGTGGCTTGATCAACAAAGCCTGAGATTTGCAATTCAGCAAATAAGCATGCGTGAAGAAATTCTACACTCTTGCATTAAATGTTGCATGGATTCTTGGCCACTATTGTTGACTTCCTTGACAATAGAAGTATTGCATGTGCTGAAACTATTTGTATTTCAGCTTAACATCTAGCTATAAATAGATGGTGAGTTTGAGAGAAGATGCAAAGAGAGTTCCAAAGAGAGATAGCACAGAGCTTCTTCTATGTGTGCGCACTAAAGATAGGAACCTAGAGTGTTCTGCAACTTTTGTCTAAATACAATAGGGTATTCTCTATTTATTTGTGAGAGAACCAATGGTGTATTTGGGTTTTGGGTTTGTGTGAGAATGTCTTCAAGCTATTGTTGTAATCTCCAAAATTATAGTGAAACTTTATTCTGTCGCCTCCTGTGAATGTAGGCTTATTACTGAACCATGTAAATTCCTTATGTCATATTTTCTCCTGTCTCTCTCTCTTGTCTTTAACCTTGTGTAAACAGATTATTTCATGATTTTTCACAACAACTGGTATCAGAGCTCCGGGTTGATTTATTCAATGGAGATCAATGCTTCTATTGCCAAGGTAGACATAGTTAAATTTGACGGAACTGGTAACTTCGGGTTATGGCAAAGAAGGGTGGAAGATTTGTTGGTACAACAAGGCTTGGTGAAGGCTTTGTATGCAAAAGCAAAGAAACCAGAAACAATGATAGATAACGAATGGGAAGAACTCAATATGAAGGCGATGAGTACAATTCGACTATGTCTAGTAAACGAGCTTATGTATGATGTCATGGATGATGTGTCAACTGCGCCTGTACGGTTGAAGTTGGAGAGCTAGTATATGTCCAAGTCCCTCACAAATAAACTTAATCTTAGGCGAAAACTGTATGAGCTTAAGATGGCAGAGGGTGCGGATTTGGCTCAACACGTCCACATGTTCAATAAAATTATCAATGACTTGTTACAAATCGATATAAAATTCGATGATGAAAACAAGGCAATGATGCTTCTGTCCTCCCTCCCGGCTTCCTATGAACACTTGGTTACAACCCTGCTTTGGGGGAAAGAGACTCTGGAATTTGAAGAGATCTCAGGAGCCTTGTTGGATCACTCCCAACGGACGCAGAATTCCGGTGAAAGTTCTGGTGAAGGGCTTATGGTAAAGGATAATCAAGATCATGGAAGGAAGAAAGACAGAAATCACAATTTTGCCAGGGGACATAGCATATCCAAATCCAAAAGATAGTGAAGTGCTATAAATACCAAAAGAAGGGGCATATTATGTGAGACTGTCTAGAGTGGAAAAGAGGCAAGGACAAAGACAAGGAAGGGTCCTCAAGATCTGCAAACATTGTGGTAGTAGATTCAGATTTAGATGGAGATATGCTTTCTGCTTCATCCAGTGCCAACTAGCTGATTGATTCTTGGATTATGGATTCAGCATGTTCTTTTCACGTGACTCCTCACAGAAATCAGTTCAACACTTATAAGTCAGTTAATTGTGGTTTTGTTTTAATGGGCAATGATGCGTCTTGCAAAGTTGTTGGAATAGGAAAAATTAAGATATAGATGTTCGATGATATGGTGAGGACATTAGGAGAGGTACGACATATTCTAGAGGTGAAAAAAAAATTTAATTTCATTGGGAACCCTAGACTTTAATGGCTATGGCTATAAGTCTGAGAATGAGTTAATGAAGGTGTCAAAGGGCACTATGGTTGTGATGAAGGGGCAGAAAGTAGAAGGTAATATCTACAAGCTATTCGGCAACACCATTGTAGGTGGAGCTGCTGCGGTAACTGACTCTAAGCAAAATTATACACTCTTGTAGCATATGCGACTAAGGCATATGGGTAAGCGTGGTATGAGGGAATTACAGAAAAGAAATTTGTTGGCTAGAGCTAAGTCATGTAAGTTAGATTTCTACAAATACTATGTCATGGGAAAGCAGTGTAGGATGCGATTCAAAATAGCTGCGTGTAGACACCGCATTTTGTACATGTTAATAAATTTTGGTCCCCAACACCAATGATGAGGTTGAAATATGTCAACCAAGGGTAATTAAAGAATTCACGATAGATTGGAAGTAATCATAACTTAAAAGTACTCAAATCGCTTTGAAATCAATACTAAAAAATGACCTTTGCTCACTATTTTGACCATAACTTTTGATCCACAAAGAATTTTTGAGTCAGATTTATTTCATTAGAAAGTAGACATCATGGGCTTCAATTTGACCACAAATTTCGCCTAATATGGACTTATATTGAGTGAGTTATGACTGTTTGAAATGGGGCCAACTGGGCAGTCCGATTTCTAGGTTTTAAAACTTCATTTTAAGGGCCAAAAACATCATTATTTTATGTGGACCGGCCCATAGACCCTTGAGAACATCTAGAGATCATTAAAAAACCCTAATTTTAAGTTATAAATACTCACCTTATGTCTTTAATCAAAACCCTAGCTAGAGAGAGTGATTTTTTGGCCTCCATCTTCTCTAAAACCTTTTTTCTTTTTTCAAAACCCTAGGGCAGCACCTTAGAACGTTTTTTACAAAATTAAAACCTCTCTTTAGTTAGTTCTATTGTATTCTTTTGATTATTCTTGTCCTATCAATCTAATCTTTGTGTTGTAGGCACTGAGGGGATGGTTAAACAAACTCTAAACTCATAATCTAAAGCAAGATGAGAGTTCTTTCCATGAACTCTTTCTTTGTACAATAAGATTCACATGAATTTCTTAACATAGTTTTTATACTTGTTTTATTTGATTTGTTTGATGTTCATGATTATGTTTGATATGTATTAATATGATTTTAGGTTGTTTATAATATGTTCATCTTGTTCTTATATTGTTATTGCAATCCATATGTTAGTTTAACATGTTTATTGATTTAATGTAGTTTAGTTTAATTGTTTGTTTTGTTTCATGTTTTGTTGTTTATGTTGATGTTTTATATTTTTGTTTTAGGTTAGTTTACTTTTTTTGAGTTTCTAACACGTTTGTTTGATCTCACATAATATTATTATTTTTTATTAAATCTCTAAAAATGTTTTTTTTTTTTTTTTTTTTGAATCTGTATTAAAGGCTACATATGCATACTTGAGTATGCGCACGCACCTTGAATCTAGATAGGGTAAAATCTTGTTTTTATTATCTTTGATCATTTTCCATGTGTTATTTGATTCTATTTAACTTTGTTTTAGGTTAATCATTTAGGTTTAATTACTTTCCATGTTTGTTTGAATCTTTTGCCATGTTTAGTTTATTTTATAATCTTTCCTCATGTGTATGTTTTGGTTCTTATCTTCTTCCTTTTTAGTATAATATGATTGACTTGTGTTTTATTTGTTTCCTTTTATATTGTGGTGTTATATTTAATTATCAGTGTCTTATTGTTTTCCATGTTGTTTGAGTATTTTTTGCCGTGTTTAGTTTATTTGATTTTCTTTCCTTGTATGTTTTATTTAATTGTCAACTTGCCATGTTTATTTTATTTTGTTTGATTTGTTTCCTTTTATATTGTGATATGTTTCTAACATGTTATGTGTGTTATTTCCTTAAGTGCATGATGTATATTATGGCCTAACAACACATAATGGAGGCCGGCCCACAAGTCGGGTGGTCTTGGGTGTGGAATACTTTTCTAAGCTGTACCTAAACTTCGGACCCATAATTTGGTACGTGAACCCATGTATGTAAGTGATTGGCTCAAAAGGCCCAATATGGTTCCTAGACCAAATTTAAGTGGCGACTCCATTAGTCCACACCACACACAAGACAGAGGATATATTGGAATATGTACACCATTGGGGATTAGTGAAAGTGGTCTCTAAAGGTGGAGCTTGGTATTTTATGAGTTTCATCGATGATTACTCCAGAAAGGTTTGGGTCTACTTCTTGAAGAACAAGTTCGAGGCATTTGCAAAGTTCAAGAAGTGGAAAGTTGAAGTGGAAAACTAGACTAGAAGGAAGATCAAGTGCCTAAGATCTGATAATGGCACTGAGTACAAGGATGGGGTGTTCTTGAAGTTTTGTGAAGAGCATGGTATCAAAAGGCACTTTACAGTACGAAGAACACCTCAACAGAATGGGATGGCTGAAAGACTTAACCAAACAATCGATGAGATAGACAGATGCATAAGACTAAATGCTGGGCTTCCTAAAATCTTCTTGGCTGAAGTAGTGAACATGGCTTGTTACATTCTTAACCAATCACCTAGGGCTGTGCTTGATGGGAAAGTTGCTGAAGAGGTATGGACAGGGAAAGAAGTTGATTACTCATTTATGAGGATATTTGGGTGTCCAGCTTATGTTCATATTCCCATTGAAGAAAGGTCGAAGTTTGATTCAAAATCCAAGAAGTGTATTTTTCTCGAGTTCGAGAAAGGAGTAAAAGGGTACAAGCCTTGGGATCCAGTGGCACAAAAGGTGGTGATTAGCAGGGATGTGGTTTTTGACGAGAATTCCATGATAAAAGCTTTCAGAAAGGAAGAGGAGTCTCAAGAAAAGGGAAGTAGTAGTGACAACAATAGATCAGTGGTGCAGGTGGAGCTAGGTGAAGTGGAATCTCAGCTAGAGAAAGAATCTCACAATAGTGATCAAGAAGATCACAACATGATATCAAAACGGCCTAAACGCAATTTAAGACCACCGGTCAAGTATGGTTTCGAGGATCTTGCTTCTTATTGCTTAGTAATCAATAGTGGAGATCTTTCCACTTTTCAAGAAGCAATTGATAGCTCAAGGGACAAGTGGATGGAAGCTACGGTAGAGGAGATGGAGTCCTTGAATATGAACAAGACTTGGGAGTTGACAGAACTTCCAAAAGGAAAGAAACCAATAGGTTGCAAGTGGGTGTTCAGAAAGAAGGAAGCAATATTAGAAAAGGAAGAAGAATGATTCAAAGCAAGATTGGTAGCAAAGGGATATTCACAAAGACATGGGATTGACTATGATGAGGTTTTCTCACCTGTGGTCAGGCATACTTCTATCAAGGTAGTGTTGGCCTAGGTAGCACATCAGGATATGGAATTGGAACAATTGGATGTGAAGACGACATTCCTTCATGGGAATTTGGAGGAAGAAATCTTTATGGAATAACTAGAGGAGTTCAAACAATTGGTATAGAGAATCTTGTCTGTAAAATGAAAAAGTCACTCTATGGGCTTAAACAATCTCCCAAACAATGGTACAAGAGGTTTGATTCCTATATGATTTAGATTGGTTACACTTGTTATGAATATGATTGCTACGCATATGTTAAGATGCCTGATTATGGTTCTTATATTTTCTTGTTGTTGTATGTTGATGATATGTTAATTGTTGCTAAGAGCATGTGTGAGGTTGATAGGTTAAAAGTTTTGTTGCGCAAAGAGTTTAAAACGAAAGACTCGGGTATTGCTAAGAAAATTTGGGTATGGAGATTCATAGGGATAGGGAGTCAAGAAAGTTGTGGTTATCTCAGAAGAACTATAAGATGCTAAGCCCATAAGCACCCCATTGGCAAATCACTTCAAATTATTTGGTAGTCAGTGCCCGAAGAATGAAAAAGAAATAAAAGACATGTCAAAGGTTCCATATGCAAGTGCAATTGGGTGTTTAATGTACATGATGGTTTGCACCAGGCCGGATTTGGCTCATGTAGTGAGTACTATCAGTAAGTACATGACAAACCCAAGTAGAAAGCATTGGAATGCTATAAAGTGGATATTCAAATACCTGAATGGAACCACAGGATATGGGATCTTATTTATGAGGCAACATGAGGATAATTCAGTGATATGATATGTGGATTCAGACTATGCAGGCAATATAGATGATAGAAGGTCTACAACAAGTTGTGTTCACACTATCAGGAGGGCCTATTAGTTGGAGACCCACACTACAAACCCCACTAGCCATGTCTACTACAAAAGTTGAGTACATGGCGGTAGCTGAAGCTGCAAAGGAAGCATTGTGGTTGAAGGGGCTAGTCAAAGAGCTTGGTTTGAACCAAGGAGGAGTTTAGTTGCATTATGATAGTCAAAGTGTCATTTACTTGGCAAAGCATTAGGTTTATCATGCTAGGATAAAGCATTTTGATGTAAGATTATATAAGATAAGGGAGTTGACTGCTACAGGAGAGATTGTCCTTGAAAAGATTGACACTTCAAAGAATGCAACTAATATGTTGATGAAGCCGGTACCTATAAACAAGTTCAAGCACTACTTGGACTTAATTGGTTTTTATGGCTTGTGATAGCCCATAAAGGCTAAGGTGGAGGCAACCAAAGAATTTTGTTTGTGAAGCTTGATACAATTCGAGTCAGGGCAAGGTGGAGATTTGTTAAAATGGCTTGAATTGTAATGTCGTTGGATTGACATTACAAGCAAGCATTAAATGCTATTTTGCATGAATCGTCAAAAGGCAAGGAACAAAATCTGACATACAATCTTGGCAATGAATGCTTGCATACCTATGTTAGAAAGTGTGGCTTGATCAACAAAGCCAAAGATTTGCAATTCAGCAAATAAGAATGCGTGAAGAAATTCTACGCTCTTGAATTAAATGTTGCATGGATTCTTGGCCACTATTGTTGACTTCCTTGACAATAGAAGTCATGCATGTGCTGAAACTATTTGTATTTCGGCTGAACATCTAGCTATAAATAGATGGTGAGTTTGAGAGAAGATGCAAAAGAGAGCTCCAAAGAGAGATAGCAAAAAGCTTCTTCTGTGTGTGCACCAGAGATGGGTAGTTAGAGTGTCCTGCAACTTTTGTCTGGGTGTTCTCTATTTATTTTTGAGAGAACCAAGGGTGTATTTGAGGTTTGGGTTTATGTGAGATTATCTTCAAGCTATTGTTGTAATCTCCAAAATTATAGTGAAACTTCATTCTATCGCCTCTAGTAGACGTAGGTATATTACCGAATCACGTAAATTCCTTGTATCATGTATCATATTTTCTACTCTCTCATCTTTAACCTTGTGTAAACAAATTATTTCACGATTTTTCACAACAAATTTCAATATTTATCTCAACCTCAATGCGGCTACAAAGACACCAAAACACAATCAGAACAAAATGCAAAACACAATCAAATCACAAAACACAATATTTCTCATAAAACTAATGAAATCAGAACAATATATATATATATATATATTTTTTTTTTTTTTTAATCTGACCCATTTGGGCTACATGTCATTGGCGAGAGGACGAGGACAAGTGGTGGAGGTGAAGCAAGCGGTGGAGGACGAAGACTATTTCTCTCTCCCTTGGTGGAGCATAGTGGTGATTTCCCACTATGTGATGAGAAGATAAATGACATTTTTTGATGCTTTAGTCAAAGTAAACGAGAGAGATATCTAGAGATAGAGGTAGAAGATGGGTCGAAGAGGTAGGAAATTAAATGCAAAAATGAAGATAAAGAAGAGAAGTGAGGATACGTGTATGGAGGAGAAAAAACAAGAGAAAAAAGAAAAGAAAAAAGGAAATGAAAGAAGAAACGTATGGATGAAAAAAAAAATGAAGAGAGAATAAAAAATAAAATTGAGAAATGCTACTACAATATTTTCACAATTCTTTCACAATAAATCTCAACTAGCGGGTGTTAGAACATTCACAACAAGCAAAGGCGGAGCCAAGACTTGGAGTTAGGGGATAGCTTTATTGCTTGCAATGTGTGGCGGCTTTGGCCTTTGACTCTACTGCTTAACCACTAAGGATTTTTGTTTAAAAATTTTTAAAGGGCCAAATTTTTTGTTTTTGGTAAAATAAGTTGATTGGGTTTAATTTTTTTTTTTTATAGCTTTATTATTAGTAATTGTTGTTGTTGGACTAATTTTTTTTGGGCTTGTATATTTTGTTTTAGATTTAATCAATTAATTTTTTATGGCTTGTAAAAGGTAGAAAATGCTAAAACTACAAAATTTTTACAAATTGCTAATGTAGTGAGTGGTTATTAGTAAGTAAAAAGTGATGCAAGTGTGCGAACCAATAAGAATTTGCTACCTCAATAGTTTGTAAAAATTTTATAGAAAATTTTGTGACTACAACATTATTCTTAAAAGAATTGATGGCATTGTCAAGGGTGGCAAAATGTAATTTTATTGGATAAAATTGCTAAAATTAGTACCTATTAATATATTAATATTTACAAAAAAAAAATTTGGGGGGCGGGGGGGGGGGGGGGGGGCCATTGCCCCCAAGTCAATATATAGCTCCGTCCATGACAACAAGGTTGCTAAAATATATAGATTTTAGCAACTCAAAACACTACTTTATCTATTTTAACACCCTACTTTATAATACACAAAATATTAAAAGTTTTATTTTAACATTCAACACATTAAAATAATATAAACTTCACAATAAAATAATATATCTAACTCAATATCCAAAATATTTTAAAATGAAGAGGAGAGAGAATGAAATAAGATATATATATTTTTTTTTGGAGCTATAGTAAAGTGTCAAATATGACTCTTTATTGTAGCTTGGTTGCTAAATTTTTTAGATTTAGTGCCATTGATGTAACTTGCTTTTTGTGTTTTGGTTGCTAAAATAACTTTTAAGTCATTTTAGCATCTTCAATGTGAGTAATCTTACGGGCTATTATTGTTGATAAAAAAATAATTTCAGTGGTATGTTTAAGTTAGAACCAAGAAAAACTTATCACATAAAATTTGTTGTGAAAATGTTGTGAACATAATATTTCTCATTAAAATTAGATGATCCTACAATTCACTATATCGTTGCCACAAGTGCTTCACAAGATTTGTTAAAAAAATATCACCAAAAAATTTAAATATTAAAGAAAGAATGAATAAATAGTATTTCAATGGAGTAGAGAGAAAATATAGAAAGCCTATTGGAAAGTGTATTTGAAAAAGTAAGTATGTAAAAGGAAAAAATGAACTGTCTACTCTGCAAACAACATAAAAATTTGGAGAGGTTGCTAGAGATACTTCTACTATGCACTTCTCCATTTCATCAACTCCACTGTTATCCTATGATTCACATCTTCTTCAATCTCTCAATCTTTATAAATTATTGATCCAAAATATTAAAAGCTCTTACTTTTTGTTACATCTTAACAATAAAGTCTCGCAACCCCATCATTTTTGTTTTAGTCCTTAGATTCTAAAGTATATTTGTTTAGTCCTATTTAACCTAGAGTGTTTAGTAGTCCTTAGATTCTAAATTATATTTGTTTAGCCCTATTTAGCCTAGTTCGTTTAGATTCTAAAGTATCTTTTAAAATTTTTAATTTGATATTAACTACTAGTCTAGTTTTATCTACTAAAACTATATTTTTTGCAAAAGGCATACACAAGAGACTTGATCTTGAATACTTCTAGTCAACTTTTCCATCACTAGTGCAAAGATATATGGACTGATACTTGATGTAAATCTATTGTAATAACTGATAAGAAACTCACCTTTGATGCCTCTTTTTGTTTTCTATTACGTTACCGTGCATCACACGGGTGAGTACATGGCCCGCGGATCTCACGGATTAGTGTCACATTATATGTGGGGTGTAGAGACTGGAGACATTGACAAAGATGAAGACGAAGAGTCGCTCTCCTCCTTTGTCTTTTCACTTTTGATCCAGCAAATTTCACTAAACCTGAGCTGGTTGAATAATAAGTGAGGTGATGGAGAAGTGCGCTGTGCGCGTGATTCGCTTCTGACAGAAGTACATAGCCCTACATTATTCATTTGATTGGCTCATCTCTCCTGACTCCTGAAAGCATAATTGAAGTTTCTACATGCCACGCCATAGGTTATCGAGAATAAAACTAACAAACATATAAAAGATCCGATTAAAACATGTTCAGTTTGAAATGTTTTCTTCCATTGCTTTATTTTGATTTGATACCCTTTGTTTTTTTCCAAGTTTGTGAAAATGGACCTTTACAAATATTTTCTAAAAGAAAAAGTAAAGGTGTATGGGTAACTTTTAAAACGTGTGGTTTTAAAATATTTTATTAAATAGACAATCAATTGAGAATGAAGGTGATTAGAGCATTCAAATTCAGTGCTCTAAATTAATTGAAATCTAAATAGAGAATGCTCTAAAAAGAATAGAAAAATGAGACACTAATCCGTGTAAAGTAGTAAGAAATAAGAATGGAAAAGTGAGCCAAAAGAAGATATGCTTTTTTGTTTTTTTTAATTGTAGGCATTCGGTAGAAATTCTAGAGAACTTGAAACTGGGAAAATATTAATAAAAAATAGGGTTAATTACAAAAAATAGAAAGGAAAAAAATTTTATAAACTACTGGAAACCTCTGCTTTGCGCCTTAAAGTTCAAATTATGAAAACTTGCAATTACCACCTTAGTTATACAAAGCTTTGCAAATTCCACTTTATTGCCCTATTGACTATTAAAATTAATTGTCACAGACCATAAAAACTTGAATTCTTCATTTTACCTTTTCAGTTAGTTATTTTACTAAAATTTTATGATTATGTGACAAGTACATGCTTATTAATATTAACGGTAAATTAGGCTATATGGAGTGAAATTTGTAAAGTTTGCTACAATTAGGATAGTGAATGTAAGGTTTCATAGTTTTGGATGCAAAGTGCAAGTACCCTATACTTTAGGACGATTTTCTACATATTCCATTATTTTATTTTATTTTTATTTGGAATCCTACCATTTGAGAATTGCTTTTTTAATTAAACTAGTTATAGGTCCGTGCAAGGCACGGGTTCTGTTTATGTATTTATTTGAAAATATATGAAAGAAAACCATGTCTTTAAGGGGAAATTTTTTTTCTTCCATTCATGCTCCTTTGAAAAGTACTTAGCCAATATATTTTTCAAATTCAATTTAGATTTTCTATTATATTTAATTTACTTTAATAACTAAAAATGAAATAATATCACTAAAAGATATATGAAACAATATTTAAAGGAAAAAATTTGACTACAAACTTGGTTGTAGTCAATAGCTACAACTCCCACTAAAAAAAATTAACATGAATACATATTTTGAAAATTTAATTGTTGGATTGCTTGTTCTTTATATTCTTAACATGCATGTCAAATTTCATGCCAACTGGATGTTATTTACTATTCAATCCAAAAACATATTTTTTATGCATAATTTTAGATTACAAAAACCTGGAATTTAAACATTTGATTAATGACATAACTATTGATCTTTTTTTTTTTTTTTTTTTTTGAAATTTTGCAAGCATAAATGATATAAAAAGAAAATGTAATCCAATGGTAGATTTATCAAAATTCACATTCAATAAAAAGATATTGAATAGAGTTATAGCCATTGGTTACAACCAAGTTTATAGCTAAACTTTGTCCATATTTAAATGTCTTCATTTGTTAACAAATTTGGTCAAAATGGCCAACTTGATTCATTTTTAAGAAAGTGGGAGACTAAATTGAGAAAAATTAAAACTTAAGGACTAGGAGAAGAGGAAGGAAGGGAGGGTCAAGCGTGGTTATTCCCCAAGCCCTACAACCCTTGCCACCTTAAAAAATCTTATCATCGCCCATAAGTTTTTGTCTTTCCGTAGTTGAAATGGAATTGCTCCTTCTTCTTTCTCCTTTGTAATGGTATGGTTACACGATTATAATAATTTCATGTCCAGATTGATCAACCTTATCTCACTTTTCCATCGCGAGTTTTCTCCATCCTAGAGATGATGAGGTGGAGACGAGTTTTGCATGCCCCGCGTCATCTTGTCTCACTCCACGACACCCTGATGTATACTTTTTGTATTTTGTACATATCTTATTTATAATTTAGTTTTTTTTAATATATATTTTTAGTTTTTCAAATACATATTCTATTATCATCTTTGAAACGCTTTTTTTTTTTTTTTAGGTCTCTCATCACTATAATTGTGTCATCCATCCATTTTCTCATTCATCTTTATCTCGTCAATGACAAAACCACTTAATTAAGAATTGCAAAATATTTTCACCCCCAGATTTTTCTTCCTTAAAGAGGGGACGGGGTGGGAATTGAACACTCATAATTTGACTTTTTTCTGTTGTCATCACTACTATGACTAATCTAATTATCATACCTGTTGATAGATCAATATTTTTAAGAAACAAACTAACTGTTAAATAGATACACACACTTAATTACACTCTCTCACCAAGTTCAAACATATTATTTAACCCAAGTACCACTATAAAAAGGCTTAACTCTTGTAAATTTTAATAGATCGATTTTAAGTGTCATAACTCCTAAAATGATTTTTATAGAAATATGCTTCACATGTCATGTGAACTTCCCTTAAAAAATATTTAAGTAATATTTTGTTTCCTTATTTACAGACTCTAGTTTTTAATCTTGCTAGGAATGCCAATTAGACAGGGGCGGACCCAGGGGTTCTAGAAAAAAAAAAGAACTTTATTGTTACCTTAAAAAAAAAAAAAATGATAAAAAAATAATAAAAGAAGCATAGGATTTAAATGTAATCATTTATTCTTCTTCATGTATATTTATTTATAAGTACCACTGCGTACCCTTTGCGCAATGATCACTCCATAAGTATAAATGCTTGTGAGGTGTGGTGGGCAAAGGTCGGAGTTTAAGTTTTCAGGAGGGAGTTTCACACATATATACACTTATATTAAAGTAGAGTAGAATTACTATCTCATATATAATAAATAAATAAATAAAATAAAAAAAGTTATAAGTACTAAATTGTAAGGATAGTTATATAAGAGCATTAGTATTGGTGAAGGCAAATTGCTAAAATGCTAAATTTATCAGCCAAAATGCTAAATTTACTAGCTAAATATAACAAAATGCTCCCGCATTAGTAGAGGGAAAGCCAATTTTTTTTGGCTAGTGAGCTATAGTGCACAGCCATCTTTTCGTGTGCACAGCCATCTTTGCGTGTGCACTGTAGCTTAGATGCTAAAAAAAAATATTTTATTAAAAGATATATTATTTTATTCTATTGGTGGTGGTGATTATTTATTGTAGTATATATATTATTTTATTTTATTTTTATATTATTTTATTGTGTTGAATGCTAAAAATAAAAAAAACCACTGATGTTAGGTATTTTGTAAAATGAGGTGGTAAAATAAGTAAAGTAGTCTTTTGTGGTGCCAAATTACTAAAATTTTTGGCACCACCAATTAATGCTGATGCTCTAATAAAATCAAAATTTTAATATATATTTTTTAAAATTTTAACTTTAAATTTTTATGTGCATATATGTTCATTGTGTAGATTATAATAATGTTACATAATGATCATTTTACGATTAAAAAATCTTAGTTTACATAAGTTATACTTGAGGTATTTCCAACTACTAAAATATTTTCATGTCGGAAGGGGAATTTTGACATGAAAAAAAAAAAAAAAATTCACAAAATGGATTATTATATAAACTAACAAATAAACACAATATAAAGTGTATGTTATTTTTTAAGATCTTCCATGAAAATATAAAAAATTACTTATTCATGTATTAAAGAAATATTAAAGAATAAACACAATATAATGATTATGTTTTTTTACGACTTTCTTGTATTAGAATATCGCTTAATCTTTTCTAAAAAAAAAAAAAGAATATCGCTTAATCTTCCCATTAAATTTTTTTTTTCTTCAAATTGGTCTCAAAGACTCACATGTATGTGCAAGTGTATGCGGCTTTTAAACATTCCTCTTAATATTAAATCCTTGCTTCTCCACTAGCTAGGCTTGCATGAGAAAACAAACCCTTTTTAGGGTTTTTAATAAATTTGGTTAGCTTTTAGAACTTTAAATTCTAAAGGACGAACGTTAAGCCTAAAGGTCAAGAAAAAACTACATTATTTTTTAAAACCTAAAAAAGGAAAAGAAAAATAAAACAAAGGAAGTTTGGAAAAAAAAATTATGGAGAAAAAACAAAAAGAAGAGTATGTCGTTGTGACATTTTTTTTTTTTTTTTGAGAATAAGTTGTTGTGAGTCTTGTGACAAATTAAACTTTAAATTTTAAACCCAAAGTTTTTAATCCATATCAATCAAAGCATTTTGTTCATATATGTTAAAAACCACTGACGAAACAACCTATCTTGTGTTATGAAAATTTTTATTGGCTTTGGTAATGTTGTATAATTATTACTGTGTGTGGTTTCTCTCAATGGCTAAACTATGATTTTAGTTTAGGGAACAAGATTATTAAAAGAAAATTACCTGAACAATACTATGTAGCATGTTCGTTGAGCCATGCTAGATTAAATCAATGCATATATTGTTTATTCAAATTGTCTTTGTGAAAAATTATTGTTAATTGGTGTATATATAAAGTCCCTTTTGTTAATTGGTGTATAAGATCTCCTTCCCCTTTGTACCATCGTTAAAGAGGAATTCATAGCCCACCTCTACTTTCTCTTCATCAGAGAGAGAAACTCTTAAAAAAGTAGAATTAACGAAGAGAGAGAGAGAGAGAGAGAGGCTTTAAACAAAGGATGGCATTATTAGGTCCAGCCATCTAAGACTATCACTAAATTCAAAACTTATACTTCGTCAAATCTTTTCTACTACGTTACAAACTTATCTGGTGTATTTTAATGTTTTTAAATTGTTTACTTCCCGGGCCCTGAAGACTGAGATGCCTACCTCTTAGAAGCAAGACTTACACTATGTTTGGATCGGTGGATTTTAGGGAGGATGGAAAAAAAAGAGTGAAAAATAGGAGAGAAAATGAGTGAGAATGGTGTTTGGATGAGAGGGGGAGGGGGAGAGAAAAGTGGTGGGGCCTCGCTGTTTTCTCTCTGGGCCCACCACAATTCAATCTCTCCAAAATTGAGAGAAAATGGGGGAGAAAAGGAGGAAAAGTGTCTTGGACAAAATTGCTTTTCTCCATCCAATGGCCAACTTTTTGTCTTTTTCTTCTTTTGTCTTTCCCTTTTTTTTTTTTTTTTTTTTTTTGGCCTGGATAAAATCTTTTCAGGTTTGCAAAGTACATTCACGTTGGTTTTGGTTTTTTTTATTTATTTTTGGATAAAATTTTGCACATTAGACGTTGGTTCTTTTTGTTTGTTTTTATCTGTGTTTTTTTTTTTTTTAATATCCTTTTAGCATTTGCTTATTTTATAAATAAATAAAAAAAATTAAAGTATCCATACAAAATTTTTTTAATAATAAATGTATTACTTTTTGTTTATATATTTAGTAAGGACATAATGGTAAATTTATATCAACTTTATTTTTCATCCTCTCATTTTTATCTCAACCAAATAAAAAAGTTTTCCATCTCTTCACTTTTCCACCCTTCCAACCAAACACAAATGAGGGAAAATTAAATCTTTTCTATCCTCTCACTTTTCCATCCTCTCACAATTTTCTATCCTCCCACTTTTCCATCCTCCCAACCAAACAGACCCTAAGAGTGAGTTTGGTTCAGCTTTTTGAAAGTGGGTTTTTTCCAAAAAGTGGAGTTTTTAAAAAGTGCATAATGAAAAAATGTTTTTTTATAAAGCTGAGTGTTTAGTAAAAGCTGTTAAAAAGTGTTTTTTGAAAAAGTTGAGTGTTTGACTAGCACTTATAAAAGTGGTGGTTTGAGTGATAAATTACCAAAAAAGACAATGTAAATATAAAAGAGTTTGTTTCATACTTAAATCAACTACTTCACCATACTTAAATCAATTTTTCTCTTTCTAAAAAATTTATTTTTTTTCACCAATATTAGCTAATAATAACCTACAACTTAAGATTTATTGTGAAAATATTGTGATAATTGATACTGATTTTAATTTGAACGTACTATTACAATTATTTTTTTCTCTTTCTGAAAAAAATTATTTTTTTCTCACCGATATTAGCTACTAATAACCTACCACTTAAGATTTATTGGGAAAGTATTGTGAAAATATTGTGATAAAAATTTATACTGATTTTAATTTTAACGTACTATTAAAATTATTTTTTTCTCTTTCTAAAATAATTATTTTTTTCTCACCCATATTAGCTAATAATAACCTACCACTTAAGATTTATTGTGAAAGTATTGTGAAAATATTGTGATAAAAATTGATACTAGTTTTAATTTTAACGTACTATTAAAATTATTTTTTTTCTCTTTCTAAAAAAATTATTTTTTTCTCACCAATATTAGCTAATAATAACCTACCTCTTAAAATTTATTGTGAAAGTATTGTGAAAATATTGTGATAACATTTTCTTTTTTTTTTCCCCTCTTTTTTTCTTCTCCACACACGTACCCTTACTCTTTTCGTTTTTTTACTTCTTTCCTCCTTTTTTTTCCCTGTCATTCCTCCAAACTCCAGAACGTTCCAAAGCTCTCCTTCTTCCTTTTTTTTTTTTTTTTTTCCTTAGCACTTCGTCTGTAACACCCATGCACTTCTTCACCCTAATCTTCTTGATTCTTTTCTTTTTCTCTAAATTCAACCACTCACAAAGGGGATGATTCAGATCGGGAAGATTGGATTAGAGCAAAGCAAACGGGATTAGATCAGATCGGATAGTGCTTGCAAGAACTCATCCATCCTCTTGGAGAGACTCTTCAACTTCTTCTCCAAACTTCCATAATCCATCCACCGCAAGATGGGTACAAACTCCATTTGAAAGATTTTGCTATATTCTAATGTTTTTTTGTTTTGCATTTTGAGGAATCCTAATTTGCAAGGGATTGATTTTTTTTTTTTTCCTTAGCTGATTTGGGAATTTGTTATAGTTTTTTGTGTTTGGATTTGGAAATTTGTTATTGAGAGGGCAGAGGGCAGAGCAGAGAGATGAGAGGAATGATGAATGGTGTGAAGCTTATCTTTTGATTTATCAAAGGGTAATTTGGTAATTTTCCTGTGAGTCCAACGGATATAAAAATCAACACGCACGGGCTTTTTCCAAAATGGAGCTTTGAGCTCCTTTCCCATCCTGTGCGTTCTTTTCACAAACCCAAAACACAACTTTTTCCAAAAAGTTGCGTTTTGGTCTTATCCAAACGGGCTTTGGACATTGGCTATTTTTAAAACGGGCTTTTTGGGCTGAAAAAGTGGAAACAAACGGGCACTTAGGTATAATACTTAGGTGCTGTTCCTTAGATTTCCCTTTTAAGATTTCACTATGTGAATTTTTTCTCATAGGATGGAAGTGTATTTTTTTAATTAAATAACCACGTAGCTGAATCTTAAAAGGGAAACCTAAGAAATAGCACATAAGGTAGTGTACCTAAATTTTGTTCTATTTCTAGCTTCCACATTCCGATCCGTTCACACAGCAGGAACTGGAAATTTAAAATATTTTGGAAATTTCAGTTAGGCCCCCTTAAAAATTAACCCCAAATAAAAAAATAAAAATCATATTAGATTAAAAAACAAAAACAAAAAAAAACAAAAACAAAAACAAAAAATCCCTTTATGAAAAAAAACATCTTCGCCTAGAAAAAAATTTAAATGAATTATATATTATAACTATATGTTTTGTTTGACATTTTGGTGGTTGGATTATTCAAAATTAAAAGTTTAAGATTTTGATGCTATCATATTGTTCAACTCCACCAACAGTTTTTTTTTTATTTTTTTTTTTCATCATTAACAATTTTTTTTTTTTTTTTGAGAGTGGTAATTAACAAGATGACTTTATAATTTAATATTATTATTGATTATATATATATATATATATATTGCTATAAATGTCAATTTTATTTGTTTATTGATAAATAAGTGTTATTTTAAAGAATTTACAAATTATAAAAAACTACTGAAAATGAAATTTTACTATCATTATTATTATTTGATAGTTACAATAATGAGCAGAGTGAGGATTTGAATCCTAAAAACCCACGTTTGAATTTTCAGACCCTTTTTTATTTTTTTTATTTTTTTTTTTTTTTTTTCAGCGTGTGAACAGTAATTTACTATGCAGGGGAAAAAAATACTGTTCACATACTGTTCGTGCACTGTTCACACATTTAAAAATATTAAAAATTGGTCCCATGATACTATTCACACATTTAAAAATTATTTTGCTATAGTATTTTCAGTTTTCAGTTTTCAGTTTCAACAAAAATAAGTTGTATCCAAACGGACCCTATGATGTGTCAATTAAGTACAAGACTTGTGATAAATTTTATCATTACTAGTATAATATGGTTTAGATATCTCAATTTTATAAAAAGAATATTAAATATTTTTTACTTGTGCCAATGACTATTAAAACTAGAAAATCAATTGATTTGTTTACGGTGGTTATTCTTATACTTATTCAAATCATTTCTATTACAATAATGACAGGAGAATGTCTAATCATGCATATTATTAAAACAAGGTTCACAACAAAATATAAGATGATATCATATACTGAGATGGGGGGAGGACTACCGAGAAGACTTAATAATTAAGTCTAGTGGGGGACTGGCATACAAAATTTTGAATAGATATAGTATAAAAAATATGCACATTAGTTCAGAGAAAAAATAACAGCAAAAATCTAAACAATTTAATTTGCATGGAAAGCTAACAAAAGCGAAATTCAATTTTGAATCTAATTAAATTTTCTCTGAGCATTGTGTATGTGTGTGTGCGCACGCGTGCATGGAAAGCTAACAAAAGCAAAATTCAATTTTGAATCTAATTAAATTTTTTCTGAGCATTGTGTGTGCGTGTGTGTATGTGAGATTAGGTTATTGATAGTTTTATATTGAACTTCTTTTTTTTTACATTGAATTAACTCACTTAACACAAAAATTAAAAAACTTACATTAAATGAGAGTTATGAGATACATGGTGCAAAATTAAATTCTAATTTTTACACTAAATTAATTAAGTTGGCACAAAATTTAAAAATTTAGATTAGATGGAACACATTGCGTAAAATTAGACTTTAATTGAATTCCAGTTTAAAATTTAATTAAATTTTCTCTCAATTTTAGCTATTAATATATATATATATATATATTTCTATTGCAACAATGACAGAAGAATTTTTAATCATGAATATTATTAAAACAAAGTTCACAACAAAATATAAGATGATATCATAACTAATTATTTGATTTTTTTATATCAAAATGAAAATTATTACGAATTTAGTTTAGAATTAATAACCAATTATTTTTAGAATGGGTAATGATTAGTTTACAAAGTGATTCAAAGTTTTTTCATATACTTGCACCCCAAGTTTTCTCATACTTGGACCCCAACGTAAATTTCCCCCGGTTCACGCCGTCTTTAAAGCGAGCATATTCTTAGGATTGCTCGCCAATTGCGCATCTTTGAGTTGAGAAACCGGAAGAGCCAACTTAACGTCCAAAATTCCAAATGACCAAAACAGTATCTTCCTCTCCTTCCTTCTCCTCCTTTTCGGCCAAGCAAACTCTGAGTCTCAGCTCAATGACAGAGAACAAATAGTCTTGAAACTAAAGCGATTTTCTCTAAGCCACTTGAGTTTAAAGGCTTCAAGTGGCTTAGAGATAGTGGCCACTGGCAAAATCCACTATCTCTAAGCCACTTGAACCCCTTAAATTCCTCCCACCACGGTGACTGGCCAGAGATCACTTGCACCAGTGGAAAAGTCACCCAGTTTTACACAGTTAAAGAAGCTCGAGTATTTATGGATTTCTGGGTCTAATTTGAATAGGGAAATCCTAGACACGATTGGAGAAATGGAAGCTTCGGTGCATCAGGATTTTTATTTAATCTTAAGGTTATTTGTGTTATTGGGTTTGTTTAGACTGGATTTATGTTTTATTTTGTTTTTAATTTTGGTTTATCTAGAGGTTATTTTTTTTATTTTTTTATTTTTTTATTTTTTTATTTTTTTATCACGAGGTTATTCTTATTATTCTTGGGACTATTGGGTTTGTTTTGATCAGAAGTTTTTTTTTGTTATTCATGGGGCAATCGGGCAAAGTAGATAGTTTTTTTATTTTTGGGTCTATTGTGTCAATTTTAAGCATAATTTTTGAAAAATCTGGGGAACCATGGCCCCTCCAGCCCTCACATAGTTCCGTCTCTGTCTCCTTCCTTCTCCTTTTCGGCCAAGCAAACTCTTTAAGTCTCAGCTCAATGACAAAGAACAAACAGTCCTACTGAAACTAAAGTAACACTGGATTTTCTCTGAGCCACCTGGGTTTAAGGAGTTCAAGTCGCTTAGAAATAGTGGCCACTGGCGAAATCCACTATCTCCAAGCCACTTGAACCCCTTAAACTCCTCCCACCGCGGTGATTGGCCAGAGATCACTAGCACCAGTGGAAAAGTCACCCAACTACTACTTCAAAACAAGAACATCACCCAAACAGTACCACCCTTCATCTGTGACATCAAGAATCTCACAGTCAGTGGCCTTTCAAACAACCATTTCTCAAGAGTTTCCTAAAGCTCTCTACAGCTGTTCCAAGCTCGAAGAGCTCGACCTCTCGCAGAATTACTTCATTGGCACAATCCCCTTTGGCATTTACCGCTTGTCTCACCTGCGCCACCTCAACCTTGGAGCCAACAGCTTCTATGGTAACATTCCATCATCTGTTGGACAGTTAATAGAGCTAAGGGCGCTTCAGCTCTTGCAGTGTGCATTTAACGGTTCTTTCCCGCGAGAAATAGGCAACTTGTTCAATCTTGAATCACTGCAGTTGGCCTATAATGTAAACATGACAGCAACAGAGTTGCCACCAAGCTTTACGCAGTTAAAGAAGCTCGAGTATTTATGGATTTCTGGGTCTAATTTGAATAGGGAAATCCCAGACACGATTGGAGAAATGGAAGCTTTGGTGCATTTGGATTTGTCAAAGAACAATCTGACAGGTAAAATTCCTAGCAATTTGTTTATGCCAAAGAATTTAAGTATTGTGTATCTTTTCAGGAACCAATTGTCTGGGGAGATTCCTCGCGTGGTTGAAGCATTAAACATTGATGTTATTGATCTCTCGGATAATAAATTGACCGGAACCATAACTGATGATTTTGGCAGACTCAGAACATGCCGGGTCTGAGTTTGTTTTTCAGTCAGTTATCTGGAAAAATCCCGAACAGTATTGGTCGTCTTCCAAGTCTGGTGGTCCTTAAAAAGTGTTTAGCAACAATTTATCAAGGAATCTGCCGTTGGAATTTGGGCGGTATTCTATGCTTGTAGAGTTCCAGGTTGCAGACAATAGGCTTGAAGGTGAGTTGCCAGAACACTAGTGTGATAAGGGAAGGTTGTTGGGTGTGGTAGCTTTTAACAACAACCTCACTGGAGAATTGCTTAAGTCGCTTGGCAATTGCAATGTTTTGAAAATTGTGACTGTTTACAATAATAGGCTTTCTGGGGATATTCCTAGTGGCCAATGGACATAATTGAATTTAAGCAACAATTCGTTTACAGGCAAACTCCCTCAAAGTGTGGCAAGGAATCTCTCAAAATTGGAAATAAATAACAACTTTTCTGGTACGATCCCAGCTGGAGTGTCTTCCTTGAAGACTAGGGTGGTATTTAAGGCTAGTAATAACCACTTCACTGGCACAATTCCTCCGGAATTAACTTCTCTTACTTATTTAACAACTCTTTTGCTTGATCAAAATCAACTCTCGGGCTCCCTTCCATCAAATATTATATTATGGAAAACGTTAAATACTCTTAACCTTCACCAAAATAAAATCTCTGGACCTATTCCGGAGAAATTAGGTAATTTGGCAAGTCTTACAGAGTTGGACTTGTCAGAAAACCAACTTTCTGGCCAAATACCACTCCAACTTGGCCTGCTAAAACCCACTTTACTCAATCTCTCTTCCAATCACTTGTCTGGGAGGATCCCAACCCAGTTTGAAAATGATGCATATACCAGCAGCTTCTTGAACATTATTGCTCTCTGTGCTGATAAGCCATCTATCAACATTAACAGCTGCAAATATTTTGAACCTCTGAAATCAAGTAAAGTTCCCAACATCTTTTTCACTTTATTTGTGGGTTTGGCTGTTCTAGCGATTCTCTAGGTTTTTTTTTTTTTTTTTTTTTTTTTAATAATAAAATTGTGTAAATTCTACACAATTCTCTAGGTTTTTCTCTTACATATGGACGGATATAAATGCTCCTAGTTCATTAAACTATTTTTAAAAAATAAATCATTTGATAATCATTTTTAAAAATTTAGCTTAATAAGTAATAACATTAATTCAAAAAAAAAATTTATTAGTATTATTATTGCTATTGCACTTTTATAATACCTGTATTAAAATGTTTCGTTCCAGAATGAATTCAAATTCTTTCTATGCTAAAAATATATATAAGTAGGAAAAATTATAATTAAAATAACATATTGGTAAAAAAGAAGCGATAGAGAAGATGCAGTAAAGACAATGAGCATTTCATTCTTCTTCACTTCTTCACTTCTCAGCATAAATGAAGTCATAGTCTTCCTATATTCTTTCTCAAAAAAAAAAAAAAAAAGCTTCCTATATAAAATAAAATAAATAAATAAGCCAAGGAAAAAAAAAAAGCTAAGTAGTAGGAGATTTAAAAAAAAAAAATATTCGACTTGACAAGGCACTCACATGGACATGGTAGTTTTTTTTTTTTTGAGAAAGACATGGACATGGTAGTTGGCAGGTGACCTGAGAGAGGAAAATAGTTTTTAGGCAAAAATGCAAAACTGACCCTCTAACTTTCACCTCTTTTCATTTCAGTCCTCTAACTTTCAGTTTTGTCAATTCAGTCCTCTAACTTTCAATTTTTGTCAATTCAAGGCTCCGTTACAAATCTGTTACTGTTGCTGTTAGAAGTGCCAAAACGACACCGTTTTTCATGGTTTTTTTTTTTTTTATTTAAAATTCGGAATTAAAAGAAAAATCTGGAAAAAAAAAAAAAAGAAAAAAAAAACATTAAAACTTGTAATGTCTGATCACGGCCGTTGCTTCATCTCTCCTTCGTTCTCTCCTTTCTCCTCAACCTCGTACCTTCTCTCTGTCTCTCTCTCCGTCAACCTCCACCGCGACCTCCTCAGCGTCCCACAAGCCACCCCTTTCCGCCAGTACACGCGACTCACTGTTGTCGCCGAAAATCACTCTCAGAGCTTAGCTCTTAACTCTGGTAACCCTATTTTGAAAACCTACGACTTGGTCGCTGTCAAGCCCTTGGACCAGACCGTGTTCGATGATGCTTGTGATAAATCCGAGTTGAGTTCGTAGTTTCCTAAGTTTTGATTTGTGTTTTGTTTTGAGGTTTGGTTTTAATGTTTGTGTTGTTTTTAGGTAGATATAATTGCGATTGATTTTTCGGAGAGGTTGCCTTTTCGATTGAAGCAAGCTAAGGTTAAAGCTGCCATTGAGGGTTTGTTTGTTTGTTCTTCAATGATTTGAATTTTCGTTTTCTCTGTTTATTGGTTTTGTTCATAAGAAATTTTTGTGGGCTTTTTGGATTTCCAGCGTGGAGTATATTTTGAGATCATGTATTCGGATCTTATTGTGGATGTACAAACAAGGAGAAAAATGATATCCAATGCCCCTGCTCGCCGTGTGAACCTCGCTGCCCCTATTCGCCGTGTAAACCACCACCACCCTCGCTGTGTGAACCTCACCGCCCTTGACTGAATCGGTGATGGGTGTGCCATGAAGACTGTGAGGACAGTGGGGGTTATGGCTTTGTATATGATTTTGCTTTGAACATTGGCTTGTGATTTTGCTTCATCAATTCTGTTATGGCTTTTTTGCTTCATCAATTCATTCATAGATTTTGCTTTGAACATTGGATTTGTTTCAATTTGATTCTTGAATCCTTTTTTTTTTTTATTCAGGGAAGGGGAATGGTCATCGTTCCCCTTAATGTTTTTTTTTTTTTTTTTTTTTTTCCAGATTTTTCTTTTAATTCTGAATTTAAAAAATAAAAAAAAAAAAACCATGAAAAACGGTGTCGTTTTGGCACTTCTAACGGCAACAATAACAGATTTGTAACGGAGCCTTAAATTGACAAAAATTGAAAGTTAGAGGACTGAATTGACAAAACTGAAAGTTAAAGGACTGAAATAAAAAAAAAAGGTGAAAGTTAGAGGGTCAGTTTTGCATTTTTGCCTAGTTTTTAATATATGTTGGGTTTGGTGGGCTTGGGGTTTTAAGCCCATCTAAATCCAATTTAAATTAACTCAAATTAAGCACTAGCCCAATATAAAATAAATTAATACTACTAATTTAGTAGTTTTGTTTAGAAGAATACATCAAAAGAAATTAAAATTTGATAATCACGGTGATAGTTTATTGCATTTGCAAATGATACCTGAGAGAGGAAAATAGTTTTTAATATATGTTGGGTTTGGTAGGCTTGGGGTTTTAAGCCCATCTAAATCCAATTTAAATCAACTCAAATTAAGCACTAGCCCAATATAAAATAAATTAATACTACTAATTTAGTAGTTTTGTTTAGAAGAATAGATCAAAAGAAATTAAAATTTGATAATCACGGTGATAGTTTATTGCATTTGCAAATGATACCATGCTATTATATTTCTATCCACACAAATTGTTCGACCATTACGTTTCAAGGAAAAAAAAATTGATGATACCAAAAATTGTTGTCAGCCGTAGACCTCTTCTAAGTCCTAGACGAGGTGATGTTTCCTGCAAAGATGAGAGAGAATGCACCAAAGTGGCATCAGCCAATAGTTCTCTAATGACTACGTCATAAAACTTCTCAATATCTCTTAGAAAATAAGAATGTAATTCTGTATATTTTGGTGTATATACCTTTCTTCTGATATTTTATGGCTTATTTGTAGCCTATTCTTGTATAGTTGTTGGGGGCCTTTAATGGCCCTCTTGGCTGCTTGAGTAATGTATACGTGAGTATAAACGGAGACTTAATTGACTCATGATTGCTCTTTCTTACTGTTGTAGCTCGTCCGTTACAAAGTCATTTATTGCCATGTAGTTAATGATGTAACCTCGTCTAAGGTACTGACACCCATATATTATTCAACTCATTAGTTGCCCCTCTTAACCCCTCATTATTGTTTATTGACGATTGTAGGAATATGAAAGGTCAGATGGCTTCCATTGACAACTCTTGGGATGCCTTTCCTATTGCATTAAATGCAGTGTGATCATGCCTTAGATTGTAGACACAAGTCTAATCCTTCCTGGTTGGATGTCAAATGTGTCCCTCGATGCCTTGAATCTCGTTTTCTTTTAAGTTTTGGTTTCCTTCTCTCTTTTTCACTTCATCTTCCTTACGCTCTTAGTTTCTCTACATATTCTTGGTGAGTTTCCTTATTTCCCCTTCCATCTCATTTTTCTTTGCTAGGTTAGGGGTTTTTCTTGAATCTTCAAGTGGCCAACGCCCTCCATTGGGGTTATCTGCGTCTCGGGTTTGTGCTTTTAAGCCCGTATTGCTTGAGCTCTACCCATTGATCCACCAATCTTTTATTTGACATCACCTAAACAACGAAATGGTTAAGGAGAGAGTAGATGTTAGGACGAGTGAGCTAGACAAGGGATTATCTTTGGACGATAATCCTATTGGTGTAGAGGTGGATATGACGACTTCCAAACCTTCTTCATCTTCCCAACCCAAGCCTTTTCATACCCTTGATGAGAATTGTGTCCTAAAAGAAAAGAATATTAGGAGATTTAGGAAGAGGTTCCAATTTTCCTCCAAAACAAACATACGCCTTTCTTGCCCAAATGAAAAAGCTTATGCCTTTGCCCACGGCGAGGTGTGTTTCTATGAGGCCTCTTTCTTGTGTGGCCTCTGTTTTCCCATCCATCCCTTTATCTTAAAGTTGCTTGATCATCTGAAAGTTGCCCCTAGTCAACTCGTCCTAAATTCTTGGAGGACAATTGTGAGTTGTATGTCTATATAGATGACTGTTCATGAGGGGGATATGATAAAGACTGATGAGTTCTTCCATCTTTATCACCTAAAACCCTCGACCCACTATAGGATCACCCAAGAGTACCCTTCTTCTTTCTGTGATTGGAAGTCGAGGTACTTCTTCATCTCTGGAAAAGGTTAGGAAACCATTTCTGACAAGGTTTAGGGGGAGGTGCCCATGTTGCTGCATAGGTGGGAGGTTCCCTCTCTTGGTGCGTGTTTCCCCCTTTGGGACTTTACATAGTCCTTACTAACTCTTCTCCTATTGTTTTCTGTTTATTTTGCAACTTTGACTTATCCACATTTGAATAGTTGTTATAAAGAGTGCCTCCAAGCAGCATTGGATTTCGCTCTGAGTACTGAGGATTTTGATGAACTTGATGACCCACGGTCTTTGTACGATCACCTCTTAGGTCCTGAGCCTTCTGCCTACGTTCTTCAACTAATTCTTAAGGAAGAAAGATGTAAGTGTTTGAATTTTGCATTCTTATCTCGTCAGTCTTTGTCTCATCAACATATTTATGATCTTTCTTCTTCCTTTCCCTATCTTGTAAAGATGGCCACCCGGTTCAACCAAGACAAATATGCTCATGCAAAGGGGAAGAAGAATGAACCCTTATCCAAATTGATTTCACCCCTAAAGAAGCAAAAGACTACGAATGGTTTTGAAGTTGTCATATTAACTCCTATTCAACCTTCTTTACCTGCTTCTCCTATTATGTCACTCGAGGAGCTACCTTCACCACCTAGGACTGGAGCCAAAAGGGAGGAAAAGATGGGGCAAAATGTTTGGGCTAATCCTACAACGTCTTTTGGAAGAGCTCACAAAGTCAATGCCGAGGACAAGCTCAAGGCCTTGTCTTCTGTTCTCTCGCACAAGCTTGTTAGTTGTCATATCCATAAAATGCTGTAGGTGAGGTTTTTTCTTTTTTTTGAAATGCTGTTCTCCTTCTCTTTTTATGCATATTTTCTTCCCTTCTTTTCAGGTTATTGGGGAGTCGTTGCATTTGACGACTAATTATCTTGCTACTAAGAAGAAGGTAGTGATGCCTAGGTCCAAGGCTAAGGTTATGGAGGCCAAATATTCAACACTAAGAAAATAGCTAATTGAGGCCATGAATGATGCCAACGAAGCTAAGGGCAAGTTAAAGGGTATCTCTAACGAGTTGAAGGTGGAGAAGATGCTTGTCACTTAAAAAGATGAGCAGATTTAGTTGACCCTATTAAAGCTTGAATCAGAATGCAAGAAGGCTATTGTTGAATTTCTACTTTCGAAGACTTACTCAACTGCTACATTCGATGAATATTTCAAAAGCTTTGAGCTCCTCTAAAGGTGGACAATGAAGCATCATTCGGAGGTCTATTACTCTAGCATTGATTTTGAGGCAATAGATAAAGAGATGATGACAAATGAAGCTGCTGAATAGGCACAAGCCAGTGAGCAAGCTGGAGTTATAGGAGAAGAGGAAGGAGAAGGCCTTGAGAATGTACCTGTTGATCCCCATGTTTAAACCTTTTTTTTTTTTTAATAGTTTGCCCTTGTTTTTGGGTTTATGCTTGTCCATGTTTTGACGAGTTTCTTTTGTGAAGACATTATCTTTTTCTTTCTTTCTACAAACAATTAGAATATTTTAATGCTCATATGTTCTTTGATAATGCTTATACTCCTATAAACATCTTAATGCTAACGTGATCTTGTTTGTCAAATTTGGACTTGTAAATTTAGTTACTCATCCAACTTTGATTCAGTCATGTTTTAGCAACTCCATGAGAATTTTACCTTGTGAATATGAATTTAATCATGCGACTTTACTCTCATCATGAGAATTTTAGTCGTTAGTATGATTTTATCGGTCAATTTTTAACCTTGTGAATTTAATCATGCAACTTTACTCTCATCATGAGAATTTTAGTCATTAGTATGATTTTAATCGTTGTTTTTTACCTTGTGAATTTAATCACATAACTTTACTCTTGTTTTGAGAATTTGATCATCAATATGATTTTAATCGTTGGTTTTTACCTTATGAATTTAATCACATGACTTTACTTTCATTTTGAGAATTTGATTCAATATGATATTACTCATTGGTTTTTATTTTATGAATTTAATCACATGACTTTACTCTCGTTTTGAGAATTTGATCATCAATATGATTTTACTCATTTGAAGTTAACCTTATGTGATGGTTTTCCTCTTATTGAGAATTTTTACTATCTATATGGTTTTACTTGTTGAATTTTAGCGATGGACCTTCCACTTTGAAACCTGTCTTTGCATGGTTTCAAAAACCGGATCGGACCAACTGGTTCAACTGGGAACTGGGCATTAATTCGGTCCAATTATTGTTAAAAACCGAAAATAGAAGAAAAACCGTTAAAAACCAAAAATCGTCGGTTTAACTGGCAAAACCGAAAACCAGTATGGTTAAATAAGTTTTTAGCAGTTCTTCATTAACACTTCAGATGCTGTGTTTAGAGAGAGAGAGAGAGAGAGAGAGAGATTTTGTTTCAGATTTGAGAGAGATTTTGATTTTGAAAATGCTCTCAAGACTGAAGTGGTGAAGCCTAAGACACCAACAGTGACCCCAAAAACATCAAATCTCCTATCTTTGTGTTGAGGAATGAGCCCAAAAATGAAGCAAATTTACAATGATTTGATCCGTCCGCTTCAATTTGCTGCTCTATCACAGTTGCACATACCCATATTGATGAGAGAGATAGAGAGAGGGAGAGAATATTGAAGAGGGAAATGAAAATTTAGCAAAAAGTAGAGGATAGGAAAGAAACTAAGTTCAGAATTGTTGTTTGAAAGTTTGAATAAAACGTGTGGATGTAGTAGATTTTCAAAATATGTGGTGGGTGTGATATAAACATGTAAGTGTAGGATAGGTGGGACAAAATATCAAGTGGGCAATGATATTGTTACCTATTGGTGACTTACTTTTTGTTATTTGACAAATTAAAAAAAATAACTAAAATGGTTTGTAGTTGTTACACTTGACCTTTTTATGGTTTTTTTTTTTTTTTGGTTGAATTTTGTTAAGTGGTGTCCAAAAGTTGGTAAGTTAATATTTAATGTTTTACTATTATTTAATTTTTTTAGTTAAAATGACTGGTTATAATATTATTTATTTATTTTTATAATTAATAATTTATTATTTATGACATCATCGGTTCGACCAACGGTCGGACCATAAAACCAGTAACCACTCCATGTTCCGGTTTTTTCAACATACCAGTTTTTAAAACCATGGTCTTTTGTATAGTAAATGAACCAAAAACAAGACTTTTAGATTTTCTAAGAGAAATATGTTTGTTCATACAAGGAAACTTGTCCCCTTATTCATTATTGCTTAAAAAACAGCTTAATAAAAATAAATTGACAAAATCATCTAGCTAACAATAGTACCTTTTGAGGTGCTCTACATTTCACAGACGAGGTAGCTGTTTACCGTCAAGTCACTTGAGGTAATAAGTTCTCTCTTCTATAGTACTTAACGATCTTGTATGGGCCTTCCCAAGTTGGGTTCAATTTCCCTTGTGCTAGATCTTTTGTGGCTTCTATCACTTTGCACAGTACTAGGTCCCCAGGATTGATCCTCTTAAGCTTAACCCTCTGATCATGATACTTTGTCATTTTCTGCTTGTATTTCGTCATTCATTGTAGAGCATATTCTCTAACTTCGTCTAGGCAATCAAGGTCTAACTTGCAACTTTCTTCGTTGGTCTCTTCATCGAAGGGTTCTCTCCAGAGGCTAGATAAACCAACCTCCATTGGGATAACTACTTTTTTACCAGAAGCTAGTTTGAATGGAGTTTCCCTTGTATGAGTTCTTGTCGTTGTTCGACACGTCCATAACACACCAGGTAGCTCTTCTAGCCATGCCCCCTTTGCCACCTCAAGTAAAACCTTGATGATCTTCAGCAGGGTCCAATCTGCTGCCCCTGTCTGTCCATTGACCTAGGGGTGCCTAGGGGAGGAGAAATGGTTCTTGATTACTAGCTCACAGCATAAATCTTTGAATTTGGAATTGTCGAACTATCGTCTATTGTCCAAGATGATGATCCTTGGATGTCGAACTTGCAAATGATGTTGCTCCGCACAAAGTTTTGGCAATGGGTTCTTGTGGAATTGGTTCGACAATGTCAATTTCTCATGTTATGAATGGACAAGAGGAAGCAATTCTCATCATATTATTTGTTGGGACTCTTCTTAGATGATCCATGTGTGATTTTCTTTCCCCATGAGCACTACTTGATAGCATTCTCGGGCTAGTACTCGATCTCCACGAATCTCCCTTATCCCATTGGTAGTTGGAAACTTGACATTGAGACAGTACGTCAAGGTTGTGGCCTTTAGTAGTTTGAGTGTTAGTTTTCCTAAAATGACATTATAGAACGATGAGCAATAAATTATGAGGAAATCAATACTTTTGGTTACCTGTGCAGGGTAGATTCCAATTGTGATTGATAAGAAAATAATTTCCTTCAGGCAGACTCGATCTTCAATAAAGCTGACTAGAAGTGACTCAAAAGGGTGAAGCCTTTTTAAGTCTATCTTCATTTTCTAAGAGGCCATCATATACATGATGTCTATCGAACTTCCATTGTCAACCAACACTTGACAAGTGTTATACCCTTCTATGGAAAGTATGATTATCAGTGGTTTGTCATGGATCTGCTTCACTCCTCTAGCATCTTATTTTGAGAATGCCATATCATTTGCTCCTATCTTCCTATGCCTCGTCATTGGTTGCCCTGCATTAATACTGTTAACCTGCCTTTGGTGAGTTTTTCCCAAATATTTGAACGACCTTCTAGTGACTAGTCCTCCATTGATCATTCTTATCTCACTGATAGTGGTCTTAGCATTATTTTGCTCATCCTCATTTCTGCTATCGTTTTACTTTAGCTTTTCATCTATTTTATTTAGAGGATTTGAACTTCCCTTGTTGTTTTTTTTATTAGGAGAAAGATCTTTCTTCTCCTTCTTTTTGTGTTGGGGCTCATTTATATCTTTTATCTTTCCCTTGCCATCCATTCCTTTTGTTGTTAGTGCATTTTCTCTGTTCATGTACTTCTGGGATTTGAATATGAGGTCTGTCATTATAGTAGGCGAGGTCTTGGCTAATGAAAAGATGAAATCTTTGGTGGTCAAGCCTGCCTAGAAGGCCGTTAATTGAACTTGGTCGTCTGCTTTGTCGACCTCCAGGATCGATCGGTTGAAAAGTTTCACATAAGCCCTCAAAGTTTCTCCCTTTTGTGTCTCTAGCTGCCAATCAAATGTCGTATAAAGAAATCACTTAATTGTTTGAAATTTTTTATCAAGGACGATGCCAACTTGCTGAACCAAACTTAAGCAGCTCATTTGAGAGTTGTTGGGAAGGACCTACACGTCACTTCATCAGGTGTTCATTGGAGGTTTAGCAATGTCTTGAAAGACTCTATGTGCTCCATTGGATCCATTTTCCCATCATAAGTCTCCAATTAAGAAAGTCGAAAGTTCGATGGGAGAAGGCATTCTAGGACTTGCTAATGAACAGTGAATCTGTTCTCTTGATTATTCCATCTCCTTTCGGCCATTTCTTTCCTCATGCTTCTCTAAAGCTCGTCATTGTTTCAATAGGATTGTTCTGTTTGCCTGGAATTTGACTATTTTGAACACCTAGAACTTTCTTCTTTATGACTGTTCTGTGGGCTATGAACTTCTTCATCATTGTTGTTCTAGTTACATTGGCGAGGTGGTACATTGCTATTCTCCTTAGAGATGCACTAGCTCAACTCCAATTTCTGTTTGACTAGCTCTTCTACGCTTGCTGCCAGCGTATGAATTTGCTAGGTCATCTGCATTGAATCAAATAGGGTTGATGAACTTGGATTCATCGTGTCCCTTTAATGGTAGAGCTACAAGAATTTGTATGATTCAAAACTCAGTCTCCACAAATGGCACCAAACTGATGATGCCAAAAGTGGTCATTAGTCGTGGACCTTGTCTAAGTCCTAACAAGGTGATGTTCCTTGCAATCATGAGAGAGAATGCGCCAAAGTGGCGTCAACCAATGGTCCGATGACTAAGTTAGAAAGCTTCTCAATATCTATTAGAGAATAAGAATGTAATTCTGTGTATTTTAGTGTGCGTACCTTTCTTCTAGTATTTGATGGCTTATTATAGCCTGTTCTTGTATAGCGGTTGGGGGCCTTAAATGGTTCTCCTGGCTACTTAAGAAATGTTTATCTGAGTATAAATGGAGACTTAATTGGCTTGTAATTGTTCTTTTTGACCGTTGTAGCTCGTCGGTGATAAAGTCATTTATTGCCGTGTAGTTAATGTTGTAATCTCGTACAAAACACCCTTATATTATTCGACATGTCAAAAATATAAAACAATTGTAAGTAGCATTTCAGGAAGAATATCAAAATTTAACGAGTAACAGTCCAAAGTAATAATTTGTGCCTGAAATGTAATATATAAAAAAAATCTTTCTTCTTTTTTTTTTTTTTTTTGCAGAATTTTTTTTTTCAAAAGAATATATAAAAAGAAATTAAAATTTGATAATCACGGTGATAGTTTACTTCCATGTCAAAAAGTGATTTAAGGACTATTTTCTATTCATCTTAAACACTACAATTAAATCACTCTCTTCTTCTCAAAAAAAAAAAAAAAAAAAAAAAAAATTCACTCTCTGGAGCGATATAAAAATAAAAAACAAAAAAAGAATAAAAACTTTTAGACAAATAGAAAGAAGAATTATAAACCGTATAAATAAGATGAATTGAACAAATATATGATCAAGCCACTGTTGTATTTAGCATAGATTTATATATACTAGTATTATACTCGTACGATGTACGATTTAATCAAGAATCATGTGTAAACTAAAGAAAATAAGATAATATTTTCTAATTTAAGTAAAATTAAATAATAAAATAGATAGAACAATTTATCATTAAATTATATCAAGACATGCTTAATAATAAGCTAAAAATAAGATTGTTCTCTAAATCAAAATTGAGGGATGTAAGCAACATATCACCATTAGAACCCATGTCATAAACGTGTAATTCATATATAATATAAAAAATAATAGAAAATCATGTTTAATCATATTAAACATAAATGTGTAACAACATATCATCATAGGAACTCACGTCATAAACGTTTAATTCATATACAATATACAAAATAAAATAAAAAAAATCATGTATAAGTATATTTAATTATTGATTCTCAAACCATAATAATAATAAAATTATGTCTAAACATATTTAATGGTTGATTTTCAAACCATAACCATATAAATTGGATAAAACTTAATCAACTTAGGCTAAACTAAAGACAAAACAATACATACTTGCAAGATTGTACATAGAAAAAGAGAAAATAGAGAGAAAAAAAAATAAAAAATAAATTAAAAAAGCCATATGGTGGGTAATTATTATGAATTATTTAGTATATATACACTTCACAGTGAAGAAATTGATGTGAACAAAAAGTTTAACATGAGTCTAATTTATAGAGATGTGAGTTATAGGAGAAGAATATAAGAATAAAATATCATACCTATTTTTTGAAAGTCTAACGAAGGTTGTTTTTGAGGTTAATATAATTTATGTATTTTTTTTTTCAAAAATTTAAAAATATTAATAACGTTGCTTTTTTTGATGTAAAGTAATATAATTTATGTAAAAAAATCATTTGTTAGATTGGTCTTACCAAAATGAAATTTTGCCTATCCATAATCCAACCAATGATCGTTTCTGTCAAAAAAAGAAAATAAAAAAACCAATAACTCATTAAAACTTCAACAAATTAAGGAGTTATATCTTTATGTGGATTTCAAATAGTTTAACTAATAAAATCTTTGATTGTTTCTGTAATTTAGTGATGTCACTTGGTGTAACCACAGCATCTAAACCTAATTTTTATTATATAATATATAATATAAAATTCTTGTTTAGCGAAAATCTTTCCCAAGCTTTATAGCACTCACATTAGTTCTTCCAAAATAGAAAAAGCGGTCATTCAAATAAAAAGAATAGAAAAAGGGTAAAATATACACAATTTTGCTTCAAAACTCCCCATATCAATGGTTGTATAAATATGCAAATATGCACATTTGCTGTTTAATTTACACGGTAGCTGAGCATAGCATTAGTTTATTCTTCTTCTTTTTTATCTTTTTTTTTTTTTTAGTTCTTCCAAAATATAAAAAGTCATTTAAATAAAAAGAATAAAAAAATGGTAAAATTTACACAATTTTGCTTCAAAACCCCCCATATTGATGGGTGTATATATGTGCAAATATTCACATTTGCTATTTAATTTACACAGTAGCTGCGCATAGCATTAGTTTATTCTTCTTCTTATTTATCCTTTTTTTTTTTTCCCCCTCACAACTGTTGACTATCTCTTCCCATCTTCCCATCCTCCACAGCAACCCAAAAGAAAGAAGAAAAACACCAACCCAGTACGATCGCTGGACGGAGCCACAGATGGACTAGGGGCAATGTCCTAAATTTTTTTTTTTAAATTATTATTATTATTATTTATTAATTTTAACAATTTTATTCTATAAAATTATATTTTGTTTTCTTTAAATAATATTATTAATTATTTTAAAAGTAATGATGTACTTACGAACTGTAGGGACTCAATTTGTAATGGACCCTTCACAATAAAAATTTGTAGAGTATGGATATAAGAGCTAGTTCCGGTAAGTAGAAAAAGACGTAGTTCTAGCGCAGCAGAAAGAGTCTTTTCTTTTTTCAAACTCCCCAAAAAAAAATCCCCCTTCAATTTATTCCGATTTCGCTTTATATACTAACTGCTCCGTCTTGCTTTCACCGTACACGTGTATGCTCCCTTCTGAGGATTTCCTTCTGTCCCATCCGACCTTCCCGGATCCTCCGCTTAGTGGTTATAAAGCTGCTTGATTACTGTTCAGGTATCACCTCCACATTAATGCGGCCAGAGAGTTAGGTGGGAAGCATTTAATGCGGGGGCAGCAGCTTTTAGGAGATATTTGTTATCTTTTCCGGTTCCTCCTTTGATCAATATTCATTAGTTTGGTTTGCATGTAACTCCGCAAAGCTCCTTGACAATTAAAATAGTTACATCAACATCGCAAGCTGGTTTAAGGAACGAATCTTATCCTCGGATAGAGGAGCATCCTCGGACGGATGAGTGTTCTCGGACGGATAAGTGTCCTCGGACTGGGCCGTTGGGCCGCAAGCCCACCTTCTATAGACTCCGTCAATTTTTCGAGCTACTGGCCCCACAATAGCCCCTCAAAATCTCCCTTTTTGATATCTCGGAAAAAGGGAGATTTTGATATAACGTCCTTAAATCCTTCATTGGGCTTTTCCAAATGTTAGAATGCCTTTTCACCTGCCCAAGACACGTTTCTGACGTTTCGGCGTCAGGGGCACGCCACCATTAAATGATGGCGGTTTCTCAGTCCTCCACGTTCCAGTAAGATGCGAATCTAACGGTGGAGGATCACCACAACTTATGAGCGGGATTTTTCCCGCTTACGATTTCTGTGCCCTTATAAAGAGCTTTTCAAATCAAATTTCCTTTCAGTTATAAAAAATCTTACGATCTTATCAAGTATTCACTGATCCTGTCCCTCCTTTCTTCTTATCAACGATCTCATAAATACCTGAAGTTTGTCCGAGGAGCCCATTTTTCACAACTGTAAGTTTCTCTAACCCTCTTCAGTTTTCCATTACCTTCTCTAGTTTCTCTTCACGATTCTTAAGAAATGGGTAGGTTTAAGTATTTAGTTAATTCCGAGGAGCAAATAGAGAAATTTAGGGTCAAGTATAAGATTCCCCCAACGGTGGGTATGAGGTACGCTTCCGCGGAAGAATGGTACGATAAAAGGCAAACAGGGGAAGTGGTCATCCCTATGATTGCTTTCATAGAGGGAGGGATGACTATCCCGATGGGCAGACTCACTACTAGTTTCCTTAAGTTCTTTAGATTGTCCCCCACACAATGCGCCCCAAATATGTTTAGGGTGCTAGGGAGTATAGAAGCCCTTAATGCGAGGCTAAATTTGGACCTTACCCATCACGACGTGAATTGGGTGTACAACCTCCAACACTTGAAGGATGCGGGGTACTACCTTAGGTCCAGGTTCCCCGAGATAAGGCTAATCCAGTGTCTCCCTACATCGAACAAGGGTCTGAAAGATGATTTCCTTATCTTTTCCGGCGCGTGGAATGACGGTTTACCATGCCCGACCAAGGGGGGTGAACCAGGTGGGGTTCTTGGGCTGAACACCCTTACACCTTAATTTGTGCTCCTTGATTTAAATTACTTCATTTCTGATGGGAATTTCGTTATTGTCTTACTGATTTTGCAGATAGGCGCGCCACCAAGCGTCGGTTCGGGCTAGTTAACAGGGAAAGCTTGGATAAAATTTTGAGATCCGAGATATACAAGAATCCGTCCGACGGTCAACTAAGGGCTGCGCACATCATCCTTGGGTACAAACCGCTTTCCACAGCCTTTCAAGCACCCAAGTGTGTAATAAAAGCCAAAGACCCTCGGCTACACCGAATCAGCGTAGCCTTCGAAAGGTCCGGGTTCATAGTTCCTGAGGGTGTTCGGATCCCCGAAGGCATCCCCTTTTCTCAGTCCTTACCCGAAGTTGCTATTTTCGTAGGGGCTTCCTCGTCACGAACTGCTATTCAGGAAGTGGAGGAGGAAGAGGAAGAAGAGGAACTATAAGAAATAGTCGAAGAGGTCTCGGATTCTGCTGACGAATTTGAGGTGTTTAATCAACCCCAATCTCCCGAAGCGACTCCCGTTGACATGGGAATTCAAAGAAAAAGCTAAAGAAGTTTGTTTGATGTTATTGAAGGTAAATCTGGAAGAGAGGTTCCAAGGAGGTCTCCTCAGACCAATCTCCCTCCTCCGCCTTCTCCTAAACCTTCCCAACCTCAAGGGGTTGAATCCGTTGATCCTAAGAGGAAGAGAGAGCAAAAAGGCAAGGATGTGGTGGAGATTGGGGGATCTCATCCAGTCCAGGAGAGTCAGGATCAGCGACCTCCAAAACAGCAAAAGACAACTCGTGGGGCTTCTAGAGCGGGTGCCAAGCAAACCGTCCAGCCCTCGGAGCCCGAAGCCTGGCTCCCCGCACCCATGCTCAGTGGTGAGCCCTTGAGGGCAAATGCATCCATCAAAGATTATAATGGGGGGATTGGATGCCATGTTGCCTCTGCTTTAGAAGAAACCCTCCTTCTCCCTCGAGATATGGCCGAGCTCAAAAAGATGAAGAAAAATGAAATCTTCATGAACATAAAAAGGCACTTGGGCATGGTATAGCATCCTTACAGTTCCTTCCATTCCTTTTAGTTCACTTTATTTCTGACTACCTTTCTTTCTTTCGTTTTTCCCCCTTTTTTACAGGCTGTTCAAACCACTTTCAGGCTAGAGGAAATGACCAGCAGCTTATATCTCCAATGGGACAAGGAGAGGGAATTAAGGAGTGAAGCTTCCAAGGCGTTTACTAACAGTGAGCAAAATGTAGAGGACCTGAGGAAAAGGTTGGCAGACGAAGAACTTGCTCGAAAGAGCACTGATTCAGCCCTGTCCACCTTTCAAAAGCAAACTGAAGATCAAAGGAAAAAATTCCAGGACGTCAATGACCAACTGACAGCTTCCAAGGAGAGAATATCGAAGCTGATGAAACAATTGGAAGAAGCTCAAAGGCTTAGAGGTCGAGCTGAGAAGGAAAGGGATGAGGCAGAAAAAGAAAGAGCCGAGGCTGAGAAGGCGAAGGACGAGGCTGAACAACGCGGAAATGACGAAGGCGTAGCCGAGACCGAGGACAGGTTCAGGACTGAGGTCCCAATTGTGTGCCGAACGTACTGTGCGCAAACTTGGGAAGAGGCTCTCAACCGTGCTGGGGTCGAGCTTTCATCAGACCTGAGAAGGCCAGAGAACACTTTTTTTCCTTCAGCCATACGAGCCTCAAGCCCTTCTCCTCAGCAACAGGAGGTTTCCTCTACTGCGGTTGGCTCATCAGAAGGGGCTCAGGGTCAGAATCCTCTCCCAACCAATCAGCAGAAACAGCCTGAAGTGCCCGAAGCGGGAAAAGGGACCTCCTCAGCCAAAGTCGCAGAGGATCCTAAGGATGGGCAAACTTCTCAAAGTTTTAAAAAGGACTTAGCTTCTACCATTTTGCCCGCTAGGGAGGCCTCAAAGGAGAAGGAGAAGGACGTTCCTCTTCAAGAAACAGCAAAAGTCCCACCATTCAAAATACAAATAAAATTAAACAAATAGTTGATGTAAAAAAAATTTTTTTTTTTTATGTATATTTTTTATTGTGACTTATGGTTCCTTTCTCAGACCTATATATGATATCATGGGTTTACTTATTTCTTGTATAATTTCCTGCGCGAATATTCTTATACTTTTAGATGATCTCAGGCTCTAGAAAAGTAGAATCAGACACTATAAAAAAATATCAGACCAAATTGGAGATAGCATTCCAAATAATTAGTCCGTTGAGGTGTTGAACACCCTAAAAATGCTTTAAGTGATGCTCATGGAATTTATCTTGATATATAAAGATGATCGCATAGACCTCATTTAAGAGGTGCCAACTTTCATTGTGTGCATTAATTTTTATGATTTAAGTTCTGCTTAACGCTTCAGTAAAGGGGAGTGTATTGATTTTCACTAAGTTGCGGCTCGAGGACCTTGCATGACTTGGCTTCTATTTAATGCTCCAGTAGTTGTCGCAGTTGTATTAATTTCCACTAAGAAGCGGCCTGAGGGCCTGACGTTACTTAGTTTCTGCTTAACACTCACTTTTCTCATCTGAAGTATCTGGTTTCACCAGAGGCTTAAGTCCGAGGATCATGCAATGCCTTGGTTCTGTCCAGTACCTAGTTTTCTTATCTAAAGTATTTGGTTTCGCCAGAGGCTTGAGTCCGAGGACCATGCAATGCCTTGGTTCTGTCCAGTACCTAGTTTTCTCGTTTTAAGTGTCGTATTAATTTCCATTAAGATGTGGTCCGAGGACCTGACATGCTTTAGTTTCTGTTTAGTACTTCAATTGATTTAAGGAATACAGGTAATAGAACTCCAATTTAGTTAAAAAAGAAACATATGACAGAACTGCTTGTGCTAATAGTAATACCTCTTTAAGTTGCTTACATTCCAAGGGTGGAGTACAGTTTTCTCGTCTAGATCTTCTAAGTAGTAAGCCCCTATTCCTGCTACAGAAGTGATACGATATGGTCCCTCCCAATTGGGCCCTAACTTTCTCCAAGTTGGGTTCTTGGTATTCCCCAAGACTTTTCTCAACACTAGGTCCCCAGGACTTAGTGGCCTTAGCCTCACATTCGCATCGTAGCCTTGCTTTAACTTATGTTGGTAATAGGCCAACTGAACCATCGCCCTTTCTCGTCGTTCATCTATCAGATCTAAACTCTTTCCCAGAAGCTCATCATTGCCCTCGGAGGTGAAAGTACTGGTCCTTAACGTGGGGAAACCCGTTTCTAGTGGAATCACGGCCTCCACCCCATACGTCATTGAGAATGGGGTTTCTCCTGTTGATCGTCGTGGGGTTGTCCGGTAAGTCCACAATACATGCGGCAGCTCTTCCACCCATCTTCCTTTCGCGTCGTCTAGCCTCTTCTTGAGCCTGCTCACAATGACCTTGTTGACAGCCTCGGCTTGTCCATTTCCCTGTGGATAAGCTGGAGTGGAATATCTGTTCTTTATTCCCAGGTTAGAGCAGTACTCCCTAAAAGCCTTGCTATCAAATTGGAGACCATTGTCAGAGATAAGAGCCTGAGGAACCCCAAATCGGGTAATGATGTTTTTCCACACAAACTTCTTGACATCCACATCCCTGATATTGGCCAGGGGCTCCGCTTCGACCCACTTCGTGAAATAGTCCGTGCCAACTAGTAGGTACTTCTTATTCCCAATTGCCTTAGGGAAAGGGCCAACAATATCTAAGCCCCACTGCGCGAAAGGCCAAGGACTAGAAAGAGGGTTAAGGACTCCCCCAGGCTGATGAATATTTGGAGCGAACCTCTGACATTGGTCACATTTTTTAACATATTCTTGCGCTTCCTTTTGCATGCCAGTCCACCAATATCCTTGGGTGATTGCTCGGTGAGACAAAGACCTTCCTCCTGTGTGACTCCCGCAAATCCCCTCGTGTAGCTCTTCTAGAAGTGCCTCTGATACTTCAGGGTGCACACAAAGCAGATAAGGCCTAGAGAAAGAGCGTTTGTACAATTTCTTGTCCTCGGACAGCCAGAACCAAGGAGCTTTTCTTCTTGTCTTGTCTGCTTCCAACTTATCTTCGGGCAGTATATTCTTCTCCAGGTACACCGTTATAGCATCCATCCAGCTAGGTGCTGAGCTGATCTGATTGATTTGAATAGAGCTTTCCGCAATTATAGTGGGTGAAATCAAATCTTCAACCACGACAATACGAGGTAAGCTCTTTGCCAAGGAGGTAGCAAGGGTAGCCAGAGAGTCCGCATGCGCATTTCCACCTCTAGGGACGTGGGACAATACGAAAGATTCAAAGTCTGTTTGCATGCGCCTAACTCGACTCAAGTAACTTTGCATTCTAGTATCTCGAGTTTCCAGCTCTCCTCTAACCTGGCTCACGACCAGGCTTGAATCAGAGAACATCTCCACTATTTTTCCACCGAGCTTCTTTACCGTCGCTATTCCTACTATCACAGCTTCATATTCCGCTTCATTGTTGGTGGCCGAGAATCCCAACCTTAAAGACTTCTCGATAATGGCCATCTCAGGAGATATTAGGACCAGCCCCACTCCTGATCCCCTTTGATTTGCTGCTCCGTCCACGTATACCTTCCAGGGAATGAGGCGCTGAGTGGATATAAGGCCAACCAATTTTTCATCCGTACCATGCGGACTTGTAACTATCTCTTCAGTACCTTCAGCAAATTCGGCCACCAAATCGGTAAGAACTTGACCCTTCACGGAAGTGCGAGGCATATACTTTATATCGAAAGCCCCAAGTATTGTGCCCCATTTGGCAACTCTGCCAGTGTAGTCTGTGCTCCGAAGTACAGCTCTAAGTGGGTACTGAGTCAGAACAACCACGGTGTGTGCCTGAAAGTAATGGGGAAGTTTTCTTGTAGCATGCACTATTGCCAAAATGGCCTTCTCCAATGGTAGATACCGTACCTCTGCCTCATGAAATGATTTGCTCATGTAGTATACTGGCCGCTGCACACCATTGTCCAATCGTATCAACACAAAACTGATAGCATAAGTGGCTATCGCCAGGTACGCAAAGAGAACCTCGTCCACATCAGGACTGGACATAATGGGTGGCTAAGATAGATATTCCTTGAGCTGCTGAAATGCTAAAGCGCACTCCTCAGTGCATTCAAACCCTTTCCATTTGTAGAGTAGAAGGAAGAAGGGTCTGCACCTGTCCGCTGACCTGGATATAAATCTGTTCAGTGCGGCAGTCATTCCAGTCAGCCTCTGGACTTCCTTGGGATTTCTAGGTGGTTGTAAATTGTTTATGGCTTTAATCTGGTCAGGGTTCACTTCGATTCCCCGGTGGGTTACCATGTATCTCAAAAACTTCCCCGAGCAAACCCCAAAAGAGCACTTGGAGGCATTCAGTCGTAACTTATGCTTCCTCAAAACTTCGAACATGCTGATAAGGTCCGTCACGTGTTCGGACACTACCTTGCTCTTTACTACCATGTCGTCAATATAAACCTCTATGTTGTTGCCCAACTGCGGCTCAAACATCTTCGTCATCATCCGCTGGTACGTTGACCCTACATTCTTCAAGCCAAAGGGCATTACCTTGTAGTGATAATTTCCATTGGGAGTAAGGAAAGCTGTCTTCTCTTGATCACCCAATGCCAGTGGGATCTGGTGATAGCCCTGAAAGGCATCTAGGAAGCTCATCCGAGGATGACCTACCATTGCGTCAACCAACTGATCTATACGAGGCATAGGGAAGGGATCCTTAGGACAGGCTCTATTGAAATCCGTGAAATCTATGCATACCCGCCATTTTCCATTCTTCTTTTTTACCACAACGGTGTTCGCCAACCATTGAAGGTAAAACACTTCTTTGATAGCTCCTGCTTGCTTGAGCTTGTCCACCTCTTCCTTAATAGCCTCGGCATGTAATTTGGAAGGACGCCTGAATTCCCTCCTGTCCTGAAGGATCGCCTTGGACTTTCCTCCACTTCGTATCTAATCTTCCTCTATTCTTGTATATTTATCAATCCTGTCCATAAGCTGTCGCATGTTGATGACGGGTTTACCGGTTAGGGAACCCCTCAGATCATGATCGGTTGGAAGACCTTCCTTGAAGGTATTAATGGCCACACTGTCGTTGGCTCCATCTACCTCGTTATACATTTCCCAATACCTGTCAGAATATGCTTTCAGTGTTTCCCCTTCTCGCTTAGATATGGATAATAATGACCCTAGCGGCTGGACAACCCTTCTGCAAGTAATAAAACGAGCCCCAAAAGCGAGAATGAGCCCTTCGAAGGAATCAATGGTATTCTCTCCCAAACCGTTGAACCACCTCATTGCCACTGGGCCAAGGCTTGAAGGGAAAACCTTACACATCAAGGCCTCGTCCCTAGAGTGAATGGTCATTCTCTGATTATAATGGCTAACATGCTCCACCGGATCCGTCTGACCATTATAAATGGTGAACGTAGGTTGATGGAACCTCCGAGGAAGGCTTGCGTCCTCTATGCGTCGCGTGAACGGCGACCGGGAAACTTGACTCAGTGCTTTGTTCAAGGCCTCATTCCCTAAGCCCCGCCGAGGTGGACTCTTATACATCCTCCGACTGTAATGATCTTTATCATGAGAAAAAAGCTCACTGGGCGGAGTTCTAGACCGTTGCCTGTAGCTTGTATCATCTGACTCATTAAAGGGTTGCTTCGAGTCCTGAGTTGTTCTCTTTTGTCGTTCGTAACGTAATTCCTTTCTTAACATATTAATCTCACGCTGCATGTCCTTATTGTCATTCGCATGGGAGGCATGGCTCTTTCCCCGAGACTGGCTCTTCTCCGTGTGGGTTGTCCGCACACTTCCCTCGCGATCTCCCCTTCGTTCATGAACCAACAGGTTGCCATGTTGAGGTCCCCTGGACTCTGCTTGGTGCGGACTAGTGCCCCCCTGCCGTGATGCTCCTTCTGCCATCAGCTGTTGCACTTGTCTTTTCTTACGGTTGGATCAAGCTCTTCCCACAGACGGCGCCAATTGTAGGGACTCAATTTGTAATGGACCCTTCACAATAAAAATTTGTAGAGTATGGATATAAAAGCTAGTTCCGGTAAGTAGAAAAAGGCGTAGTTCTGGCGCAGCAGAAAAAGTCTTTTCTTTTTTCAAACTCCCCAAAAAAAATTCCCCCTTCAATGTATTCCGATTTCGCTTTATATACTAACTGCTCCGTCTTGCTTTCACCGTACACGTATATGCTCCCTTCTGAGGATTTCCTTCTGTCCCATCCGACCTTCCCGGATCCTCCGCTTAGTGGTTATAAAGCTGCTTGATTACTGTTCAAGTATCACCTCCACATTAATGCGACCAGAGAGTTAGGTGGGAAGTATTTAATGTGGGGGCAGCAGCTTTTAAGAGATATTTGTTATCTTTTCCAGTTCCTCCTTTGATCAATATTCATTAGTTTGGTTTGCATGTAACTCCGCAAAGCTCCTTGACAATTAAAATAGTTACATCAACATCGCAAGCTGGTTTGAGGAACGAATCTTATCCTCGGATAGAGGAGCATCCTCGGACGGATGAGTGTTCTCGGACGGATAAATGTCCTCGAACTGGGCCGTTGGGCCGCAAGCTCACCTTCTATAGACTCCGTCAATTTTTCAAGCTACTGGCCTCACACGAACTTTTTACAAATTATTTTCGTTACAAATTTTTATTTGCTCACATTTGAGACTACTATTCACATCATTTTTTTTTTATTACCAATAACCACTTACCATTAAGATACTAATATCGTTAACTTATTTAAAAAAAAAAACTTGCAACACAAACATTTTTCTACTCTTGGTGACCATAAAAAAATTTATAAATCTAAAATTTAAAACAAAATTTACAAGTCCAAATAATTATAACTCAACAACCGAAATTATCAAGAGTAAAACTAAAAGTAATTATAGCTCAACAATTAAAATTACCAAAAGTAAAATTAAAAATAATTATGCTCAATCAACTAACTTTACCCAAAATAAACAAGCCTGCCTTTAAAAAAATAAAAAAATAAAAAAATAAAAAAAAAAACAATTTTGCTTTTATCAAAAAAAAAAAAAAAAAAAAAAAATCTCAGCAACTTGGTAATGTCAAGTCAGAGGTTTAAAGCCACCCTTAACTCAAAGTTTCGGTTCGTCTTTCACGGCAGCCTCCCAAAAGAAGAAGAAGGAAACCTCCTAACTACCAACCCCACCACCGGAAAACCCATCCCAGCACCACCCAACCACCACCACAACTCATTTCATAGCAGGCCACCAGAAGAAGAAGGAGAGTACCACCTAACGACCACCACCACAACTCATTTCATAGCACGCCACCAGAAGAAGAAGGAGAGTACTACCTAACCACCACCGGAAAACCCATCCCAAACCAAAATCAAACTAAAACCAAATCAAACACAAGCAAAAACCCATATGAAAACCCAAGGGAAAAACCACCGAATGCTCTTATGGTGCTTAAGAGCTATATCATATGAAATTGTTACCAATAGGCAGGTTGTGGATCACTGTCCAGCAAACCAAAGAATTGGAGGGCCTTGGGAATTAATTATCAAGATTTCTGAAACTAGGAGAAAGAAAGCAAAAAGGAGTGCCTTATGAATCCAAAAATCTGGAAGGACTTACCATGTTCACTGGTGGTAATAGTGGCGCAGCAGGTTTTTGGTGCTGTTCAGGAAGTTTAGCAGAGGCAGCAATTCAAGCTACAAGTCTTGGTACTCTGAAACTTTGATGGAATGGCTTCTTATAATAATATTTGGAAATAAAAAGAATAGTCAAATGCGTGTAGCGGGTGAGTGGGGCAGAGCAAAAGGAAATTATTAGGCCCCGGGACTGTACGGAAACGAACTCAGCTTATTTAATTAAAAATTAAAAACTTAAAATAGTATACTAAAATAATTTTTAAATATATAAATAATATTATAAAATTTATTTTTAATATTTTTTTTAATAAAATAGTTGTGAATTCCGTAAACTGTATATAAAAAATGCATAAATAATATATAAATACTAATAAACAATACATAAACAGTATATAAACAGTATACTGTCTGCTAAAAGCTGTTGCGCGTGCATCAAAAAAGTGTCAAAGAAACTTTCTACCATGCTTTCGTTACAGTGTTTTGGTTTAGTCAAGTACCTTGTCTCTTTTTGTGAGTCCAAACGTGGTGTTTTGTTGCGAAAAAGCAAGAGGGGGAATCTGGGTAACTAGGCATCAATATCAAACTTTATAGTTAGTTGGTCAGGTTTGAAAACAATATAACATATTAGCATCTCGAGACTTAGATGCTCGATTTTGGGACTATAAATCGAGTTTTTGAGACTCGATTTTCATGAGTTGATGTGGCATTTTTTTTACGTGGGAACCACGTGGAAATCGAGTCTCAAAGACTCGATTTCTAATCCAAAAAAATTTCAAAAAATTTTGAGTCTCAGACACGCTCACCTCACCGGATCAGATCAGAGAGAGAGAGAGAAAGACCAGATCAGCGGAGGGAGAGATCAGTTCAGATCAGAGAGAAAGAGAAAGACCAGATCAGTGAGAGGAAGAGGCCGCGCGAGGCCTGGGCAGCGCGGCCAGGCCTAGCGCGACGCCCAGGCCGCGCGGCCAGGCCTCGCGCGAAGCCCAGGCCGCGCGCGACGCCCAGGCCTCGCGCGACGCCCAGGCCGCGCGCGACGCCCAGGCCTCGCGCGACGCCCAGGCCTCGCGCGACGCCCAGGCCTCGCGCGACGCCCAGGCCGCGCGCGACCCAGGCTCGCACGTCGCCTGGGTCGTTCCGCCGGGGCTTGCGCAAGGCCTGGTCGCGCCGCCTGGGCCTTGCGCGGCTTGGGTCACCGCTGCTTGGCCCTGGGTCGCGCCGGCCTGGATCGCCGCTGCCTGGGGCTTTCTTTTCTTCTTCGCTTTTTTTTTTTTTTTTTTTTTTGCTCTGATTTCTGATTTCTGACTTGTTGTGTTGTGGTGAATATATACATGGGTTGTAAATCGAGTCTTAGAGACTCGATTTACATGTGGATGCCACGTGGAAAAACTGCCAACTCAGACCCATCAAAACATGAAAATCGACCCTCAAAAACTCGATTTATAGACCCTAAATCGAGTCTCTTACACTCGAGATGCTAAAAAAAAATATAGTTTGAAACTATTAACTACTAACTATATAGTTGAGATTTTATGGTTATTTTGCAATTTCGTTCAAGCAAGAGTCTACTTTTCAGTGATAAACCAAAACAAAACATGATATACTACACCATGCCCGTAGTGTTTTTGGCCGAGTAAATTTGGTGAGCAAAAGACTCACAATTTCACCATAGCTGGCCTCTTTTTTTCCTTTGAACACCAAAATATGCGTAATGCTACAAATAACCGTTTATACCAGTTTCCTTTAAGTTGGGGTTCCGTTTTTATTTTTTTAAATATTTATTGCAGTGACACAGTGTTTCGATTGAGGAGTACTCTACTACATAAATAAATTGTCCCAATATTTTTACAATTTTTAAAGTGTTAGTTCTTTATAAATCAAAATAAAATAAAATAAAATAATAAACTATCACATTAAGACCAATCTTAACTTAAAAATAAAACTCTTGTAAAAAAAATTATGACATTTTAGTGTTGTCACAATATCATACTAGGACGTGCTCACCTTAAAATAAATGTATTGTGAAAATGCAACATTTTGTTGTTATCAAAGTATTTTAACAATTAAGTATATGAAATTTGTGAACAACTTAAGTCTTTTAGAGCATTAGTATTAGCTCATGTAAAATGGTATAAGAGCCAATTTTTCCATTAACCCCAAAAGTCACCCACATCAACTTATGCATTTTAGTTGTAGTACTTGTTCAAATATACATCGGCATTGTTGTTGTGAATTTCAATTTTTATTATTTCTTTAAATAGAGTGGATGGTGATTTTGTTATTATCATAATATTTTTACAACTGTTCAGTTATTAGTTTTTTATAAATCAAAATAAAATAATAAAATATTGTACTAGGACCTACAACAAATTAAAAGAAAGGTATTGTGAAAATGTGACATTTTGTTGTTGTGGCAATATTTTCATAATTGTTGAGGTGTAAGCTCTTTATAGGTCAAAATAAAATTTTAAAAAAAATTATATTGGGACCCACTACAATTGAAAATAAAGATATTGTGAAAATGTTATGACATTTTGTTATTGTCGCAATATTTTTTACAAGTACTACCAAGGTATAAGTTTCTTATAGGTCAACATAAAGTAATAAACTATAAGACCGAAAACCATCGCAACTAAAAATAAAATTATTGTAAAAATATTATGATATTTTTTTATGTCTCTAAACTTTTCTTTGGTTTAGTTAAGTTTTGTGAACCAAAAATCACTGTTTCACTATCTTAAATTTCTCACTTTAGGGGCAGCACTTGCCTTGCACATGCCACCCAAACTAGTACTCCAACCAATGATAAAATGCTATTTGTTCATGTTGGAAATAACCACACAAATTTAACTCTTGTTAAAAAAAAAAAATTAACTAGAAACACGGCCCTATTTGGTGAGCAAGTTCTAACACACATTTTCACATTTTAAACAACTTTACACATATTTCAACACATTTTTTCACTTACACAGTTACACGTATATCATAAACACACAAACAACATTATTCAAACTCCTCTACCAAACAGGTTATTTAAACAACCAAATCAAAACTTGAAATAAATTTGAAATCTCAAATCTCAAATTCATCTTTTCCTATTCTCTTAGCTTTCTTTTTCTAAGATTGAAAATCCAGAGAAGTCTTTCTCTCTCAAAGCTTCAGATTAGCTTTCTCCTTCTTCTCCACAACCACCAAATTTAGATACGCAGAGGTGCAAGTGAGCAACACCTGATGAAAATGAAGACATTGACGAAGAATCGTCAAAGTAGATGGAGATCAAATTTTTCTCTTTTAATCAAGATTTTTTTTTTTTTTTCAAAGAATTATTTAACAACTGACTTTGTTTTGAATAGGAATAGGAATTATTTAATAGTGATGTACTTGTGTTGTGTGGTTTGGAATAGGAATTTTAGTTTGGAATTTTAATTTTTTTTGGCTTATTAGAAGGTTGGTAATATTTATGGAAGTTTGTAGTTTAGATTCTGTATTTGTAAATGATTTGTGTTTGAGGGGCGTGATCTCTTTGTTGTTTGAATGTCATTGTAAATTTTTTTGTTTTGATAATAAAATTTCTCTTTTTGTTTTGTCAATGGTATGTGTTGGTGTTGCCACTTGCTAATGTTCTAATGTTATTGTTATTTTAACAGAGCAACTTCATGTGCATGGGCTATATCTTTAGTTGAGCACTAATATCTAACATTATGCATAGAAATGATAAATTGAAGTGGTGCTATTGACATTAATCTAGGTTATTAAACATATAAGACATTAGTTAGATCAGGGCATTTAGAGGTACTAATTTTTTTTTTTTTTTTTTTTTGCAATTTTCATGATATTAGTTGCCCCAAGTTTTTTATTACATTGCTATTATGTATATAATTTTGAAAATCACTATTGTATACTACATATACAATTTCAATTCACAATCATTTTACATGAAATTCTACTAAATATAATACAAAATAAAAAGAATAGATTGGTCCAATAATATCTCCTAAATTGATTTGGAATAAGTACATGAAATCGTTCAGCTAAATTACATTTTTTTTAGATTCAAGATCTTCGCATACAAAGTATCCAAATAAAAACCGTATAAAAAATATGTTCATTAGTTTAGAAAAAAAAAAATTGTGGGGTCAATTTTTGATGGGCCAAGCGCAAGCTTTGTAGACTCAGCCCAATGAAACCCTGAACAATAAATTTGTAGAGAGTGGGTTAAACAACTAGGCTGGAAATGGATTTAGCAACGGTTCAAGTAGACAAACAATGAAAAATAGTGCTCAGATTAGCCTTCAGTAGGAATATTCTTGAATCCGAAGAGGTTAAAGTTTTTGACTTAAATGAATACAATTTTTTCCCCCACCTTTCTGTGAGACCTATTTCCTTTATATATACACCTATCACCTCATCTTTATCGTACACTTATTCTTCATCTAAGCATCCACTTGAGTACTAGTCACATCAGAAGTTTGTTTTAGTCTGCTGTGAGTGATAGTAGTTGAGGTGGCACTGTTCAGGTGTCTTTTTCACATAAATGCGGTCAGGAAAGTTGCTGCAGTGCATTAAATGCGGTGGTAACAGCTTTTTCTTTTAAAATATTTCATGATCTTCTCACCCTTAGGCGTGCCCAAACTTCACTCCTTACCATGGAATCTTCTGGGAGGGTTGCTGGGGTCTTCAGTATATCTACTTGATCAAGTTCTCTAGCGATCCGATGAGTGGAACCTCTTCGGACCAATCAGGTTGTCTTCGGATGCAACATTCGTCTCTCCTTGATTGCATTTTCACCAAACGGACTAAGTGCTGATCCCTTTTACCTCTTCGGACAAGCGGTGATACTCAAATTGGGCCCCAGGCCTCACCTATAAACGGTGATATTCAAATTGGGCTCCAGGCCCTACCTATAAACGGTGATATTCAAATTGGGCTCCAAGTCCAATACGTGGCGTTGGGCTTTCTCACCTACAAAAATAATAACAGAAAAAATTTTAACAATTTAATTTTTATGGAAAGCTAACAAAAGCAAAATCCAATATTGATTATATTTGAATTTTCTCTAAGTTTTGGTTTAATATATATATATATATATATTTCCTAATTAGTAAAGGACCATACATAGTCATGGTATATTACATAAATAGTTTATAAATTTGAATTATTTTTAGTTACACAAAAAAATGGCTCATAAATATCAAATCATTCAAACTTTCTTTTTCTCTAATTTTATATATAGATTTAGATATATGGTTAGGTTTTTTTAATTTTTTATTGTTTATTTATATTGGACTCATTGTTTTCTACATTTAATTAACTCACTTGTCATAGAAATTAAAAATCTTAAATTAAATAAGACACATAATGCAAAATTCAACTCTAATTGAAATCTAATTTTTATATTGAATTAACTCACACGGCACAAAATTTTAAAAGTTTAGATTAGGTGGGACACGTGGCTCAAAATTAGACACTAATTAAATTTTAATTTAAAATTTAATTAAATTTTCTTACAGTTCTGGCTATCAAAATATATATATATATATATATATTAGCATTGACAAATTGCTATTTTAGAACCAAACACGTCAAAAACCTTCGTTACCCCAGGTGTATACTTAAAGAATTGTGTAATGTTAGGACCACAAATTTGCCACAACTTGCTCACATGGCAAGTCATGAGTGGTAGAGTTGTGGACCCACCACTTTTACTCCACCACTCATAACTTGCCATGTGAGCATATTGTGGCAAAAGTTGTGGTCTTACATTTTCTTAAAAACATTTACAGCCATGCTACAGTGAATTCTAATTTAGAGCATTCACAGTAGCTTTTAGCAACTCAAAAAACTATTTTATCTATTTTAACATCATACTTTATAATACACCCAACATCAATGGTTTTATTTTATTTTTTTTTCATTAAAAAAAAATTACCTTATTATTCTTGAGTCTTTTGGCTGAATATTGCTGAATCTTGAGTTTATTTGTGTTATGGTCACTGTTCAAAGTTATTTAGTGAATTGAGGAAAGAAAGTGAATTTCGGCAACGGTGTTGCTGAAATTCTAACAAAAGTATGAGAGAGAAAGTGAAAAAGCGGGAGAAAGAAAATTTTGAATTTCGGCAATGGCATTACCGAAATTCCTGCTGCCCAGATGTGAAGTGCTCAAAGTGTGCTAGGGTGCCCAATGGAAACCAATTGTGGCAATGACATTGCTGAAATAGGGGGAAAATTGTGGCAATTATGGCAATGCCATTGTTGAAAATGGGAGAGAAAAAAAAAATTGTGGTTGCCAAAATCAAAGGAGAAATTAAAAAAAAAATTGCTACGTCCACAATATTTTTACAACATTTTCACAACAAATCATAGGTGATTAGTTATTATTAGTTCAAATTTGAATTTAACACTGAGATTACTTTTTTAATTCAACAATAACAACCAGTAACAACATGCCATTTAGGATTTGTTGTAAAAATGTTGTAAAAATTATGTGCACATATCATTTCTCAAAAAAAAAAAAAAAAAAAGTGGAATGGATTTGTGGTAATGGCATTGCCAAAATAGGAGGAGAAAAAAATGTTGCAATTGGTTTGTGGCAATGGCATTGCCAAAATAGAGGGAAAAAAATTGTGAGAATGAATTTGTGGCAATGGCATTGTCGAAATTTCAGGGAAAAAAAATAATAATTGTGGCAACCAAGTTGCCGAAAATGGAGGAAAAAAAAAATGCTACATCCACAACATTTTTTACAACAACTTACAGGTGGTTAGTTGTTATTGGTTCAACTTTAAACATAACACTAAGATTAGTTTTTTGTCCCAATAATAACAATCAGTAACAACCTGCCACTTAGGATTTATTGTAAAAATGTTGTGGACATATGATTTCTAAAAACAATTGTGGTGCTGAAATAGAAGGGAAAAAAAAAAGTGGCAAATTGATTTGTGGCAACGGCATTACCGAAATAGAGGGAAAAAAAAAAAAAAAAAGCAATGCCACCTTTTTGGCAATGCCATTGCCACTAAAAAATTTGTGGCTTTTTTTTTTTTTTTCTTCTTCTATTTCGGCACTGCAATTTTTTTTAGAAATGATACGTTCACAATATTTTCACAATATTTTTATAACAAATCCTAAGTGACAAGTTGTTACTGATTGTTATTGTGGGGGAGAAAGCCCAACACCACGTATTGGGCCTAGGGCCCAATTTGAGTATCACCGCCTATCCGAAGAGGTGAAAGGGATCAACGCTTAGTCCGTTTGGTGAAAATACAATCAAGAAGGGGCGAATGTTGCATCCGAAGACAACCTGGTTGGTCCGAAGAGGTTCCACTCATCGGATTGCAGGAGAACTTGATCAAGTAGATATACTGAAGATCCCAGCAACCCTTCCAGAAGATTCCTCGGTAAGGAGTGAACTCTGGGCACGCCTAAGGGTGAGAAGATCATGAAATATCTTAGAGAAAAAGCTACTACCACCGCATTTAATGCACTGCAGCAACTTTCCTGACCGCATTTATGTGGAAAAGACACCTGAACAGTGCAACCTCAACCACTACCACTCATGGTAGACTAAAGCAAACTGCTGATGTGACTAATACTCAAGTGGATGCTTAGATGAAGAACAAGTGTACGGTAAAGATGAGGTGGAGGATGTATATATAAAGGAAATAGGTCTCTCAGAATAGGGGGAGAAAAAATTTGTATTCATTTTTAGTCAAAAACTTTAACCTCTTTGGATTGAGGATGATTCTTGCCAAAGGCTAATCTGAACACTATTTTTAATTGTTTGTCTACCTGAACCGTTGCTAACTCCATTTCCAGCCCAGTTGTTTAACCCACTCTCTACAAATTTATTGTTCAGGGTCTCATTGGGCTGAGTCCACAAAGCTTGTGCTTGGTCCAACAAAAATTGACCCTACAGTTATTATTGAGACAAAAAAGTAATCTTAGTGTTAGATTCAAATTTGAACCAATAACAACTAACCACCTGTAATTTGTTGTGAAAAATGTTGTGAACATAGCATTTTTTTTTCCTTCCATTTTCGGCAACTTGGTTGCCACAAATTTTTTTTTTCCCTACAATTTCGACAATGCCATTGCTACAAATTCATTTCCACAATTTTTTTTCCCTCTATTGCGGCAATGCCATTGCCACAAACCAATTGCAACATTTTTTCCCCCTCCTATTTCGACAATACCGTTACCACAAATCCATTCCACATTTTTTTTTTTTTGAGAAATGATATGTGCACACAATTTTTACAACATTTTTACAACAAAATCCTAAGTGGCAGGTTGTTACTGGTTGTTATTGTTGGATTAAAAAAGTAATCTTAGTGTTAAATTCAAATTTGGACTAATAATTACTAATCACTTGTGATTTATTGTGAAAATGTTGTAAAAATATTGTGGACGTAGAAATTTTTTTTTTCCCTCTCATTTTCGGCAATGGCATTGCCACAATTTTTTTTCCTCCTATTTCGGCAATGCCATTGCCACAATTAGTTTCCTTTGGGCACCCTAGCACACTTTGAGCACTTCACATCTGGGCAACAGAAATTTCGGTAATGCTATTGCCGAAATTCAAAATTTTCTCTCTCCCACTTTTTCTCTTTCTCTCTCATACTTTTGTTAGAATTTCGGCAACACCGTTGCCGAAATTCACTCTCTTTCTTCAATTCCCTAAATAACTTAGAACAGTGACCATAACGCAAATAAACTCGAAATTCAGCAATATTCAGCTAAAAGACTCTATTATTCTTTCTCTATTTTTAATCTCTCCTCTTTCTCTATTTTCTTCTCAATCTCTCTCTTCTCTACCACCCACACCATTTGCCAATCACCACCACCACCGGTAAAAACAAATTCTGATTGGTTTTTGAACTGAACATAAAACACCACATAACCAGAGAGAAAGTAGATCTGAAAACAAATTTTGATTTAAAAAATCCATCAGATCTGAGATCTCAAAGAGAAAAAACCAAAGCTTGATCTCAAAAACCCAAACCACAATAGTGACTGAAGCTTGAGGAGGACAAAGCTGAGGTTGGAGATTGGAGCTAATTGAAATGAATCCAATAACTATACAAGTTTATGGTGGGTTGGGTAGATCGATGGTGTAGTGTTGTTGATGGAACTCTTAAAATGGTTATTGCCCTCCATACCGGCCGATGATCAAAATGATGTGAAGGTGCTGACCATCGAACCTTGAACAAACCTAGCCAAAAGAAAAAAGATTGAAGAGAGAGAGAGAGAGAGAGAGAGAGAGAGAGAGAGAGAGAATGTAAAATAATGAAAGAAGATAGAGAAATCGAATAAATTTTAATTTTTTTTATAACTTTGTTTCTACAGTAAATTGCTAGAGATAACAATTTATTGTAGCAAGTTGCCAATTTTTTTTAGTGTTACAACCATTGATAAAGCATGCATTTTGGTTGTGGAGAGATAAAAATAGCTTTTGGAGCATTTACCATCTCTACTGTAAATGTTTTTATTGAGTGTTTGTAGCATGGTTGTAAACTTAGTTTAATATTTTTTATTCCCTATTTTTCTCTCTCTTTCTATCACTTCTCCATCTCTCTCTCTCTCTCTCTCTCTCTCTCTCATATTGTGTTTCACTCCATCTTTATTGCCCCTTTCACTTTTCTCTCTTAGATCGTGTGGTGGCAACGTAATGGAGCCGTGGGTCAAGTGGCGGCGGCGACGTGGGTCACGCGGTGGAGGTGTTGTGGGCTATGAGTCACATGGGTTGTGGGTTGCTGATAGGTTTTGGGGTGGTGTGATGGTGATGTGGCCGTGGGTTGTGGTAGCATGGGGGGTTGTGGGTCACATGGGTTGTGGGTTTTATGGTTTGAGTTGTTGCTAGGTTTTGGGGTGATCTGGTGATGGTGGTGCGGTGTTGGTGTGGTCGTGGTGGGTTTGATATCTAGTGTGAGTTATGGGTTTTGGTGGGCGTGCGGTGGTGGGTCTGGTGTTTGGTGTGGTAGTAGCTACGGTGGTGGTATGGAGGAGAGAAAGATATGGTGGTTTGGTTTTTGGGTTTTTTTTTTTTGGCAATTAGGTTTGGGTATTGGGTTTTGTTTGGGTTCTAAGAAAGGTATGCTCTTCAATTTTTTTGGAGAAGATATTTGCAAATTGCAAGTACATATTAATTGCATTTATTCAAGGACTTTGACTGTTAATTTTAAAATGCACTTGTTTTCATTTATTTATTTATTTATATTACTCCTATATATGATGTAGAAGACTTGAACTACCCTTATTGCATTTACTAGGGAGGTGGTATATTTGCCAAGAGATTAGAGTTAAAATGGCCAGACCATTTTCAAATGAGACTCCTAAGCAATTACATAGAAAGTGAAACTTCATTAAAGATACTTTATGTTACATGTACATTTAAAAACCAACATGCTTGAGTAGCTTCATAAGCCAACTACAAGAACAATCCAAAAAGTTGCTAGAAGTTGTGCAAATACACCTATTGTGAATCTTTCCTAGAAAGCTTCGTAATTTACAAATATTCCTACATGTTTGTTTATATACAAAAATTAGATTTGATTTTTTTTTTCTTTTGAATAACCAAATTTAATCTTTTTGTTATGAATTTTTGAAAAAACTATATTAAGTTGATTAATTTAATTAATATCATTTGGCTTAAAAATAGAAATAAGTGATAACATTTTTATTTATTTATTAATAACTGTAAGAAATAGAACACTAGAATAGATCGGCATTAAAATGTTCCATTTTAATGAACAAATTATAACAGGTATTGAAATAGTATTTAGAATATTGCTTTATAGTTACTTTTAAGAGTGGAGAAACTCATGCATGTATTTAGTAATGACTTTTAAGTATTGTCGTTCAAAATAACATATTAACTGAAATTTAAAAAGTGTTATAAATGTAATTTAAAAAGTGTTATAAAAATACGTCTCTAAAATACTAATAATATAAAAAGTATGTTTAGTTTTATATTTCAAATAATATATTTTAAAATGTGACAAAGCATAACAGTTTGGTGTTTGAAAAAAGAGAAATGCTGGAGACACGCACTTTTGCACAATTTTGTGTGGTTAGAGTGTGTTAATGGGTCATGTGAAAACACATTCTAATCAATCACAACTCACACACATGGCGAGTTGTGGTACAAAATTGTGCAAAAGTGTGTGTCTCCAGCATTTCTCTTGAAAAAGTGGGTATTTTCCTGGCATAAACAGTAAAATAAGTATTTATTTATTGTCTAAGACTACAGCTCCCTCTGCTATCTCTTCGTCCAAGAGAACATCCCTGCTCAATGTGCTCATCCCATCTCCCTCTTTGCTCTTCCAAAACTTAACACAACTAATGAAATTAACACAACCAATCAAATTAACACAACCCACAACACAGCAACAGCAACAAAGGAAGAGAAATTTCAATCATAGCCCCTAAAAAAAAAAAAAAAAAAGAGTGAAAGAGGAATAAATTGTAAACTGGACAACATAGATACCAAGCACCAAACTGGACACCATGGATACCAAGACTACAACCCACAACAGAGCAACAACAAGAAGAAAAAGAAAAATGAAAACGAGAGAAGAGGAATAAATTGTAAACTGGACACCATTCATACCACGACTGAAACGCTGCCTTATCCAATGCTTAAATCTTGGTTAGCAGTGGCGTGAGAGAGAGGAGTTTGATGCATAGAGAGAAGCCAGAGGCGTGAGAGAGAGAGAGAGAGAGAGAGAGAGAGAGAAATTGTTAAGTGTTGTCTAAACACCTACACATATTTACAAAAATGCCATTATGCAATATTATTTAAAAATTAAAAATTGGTAAAAAGGTAAGAATTTTCTAAATTTAGTATTTAGACACTTTAAAATGAGAAATATAACTCAAATGCTCTTAAAAAAATCTTTTACTAAATGCATTATTATTATTGTTATTATTATTATTATTATTATACTTATAATTTTTAGTATTTAAATACTAGTTACCTCACCAAACATACTCTCAATATTTATTTATGTTTGCTTAGGATTTAATATTTTTTAATTTGCCTTATGAATGTTGAAAATACATATTTATTTGGACTATTTTAGTCAAATTTTCTATTTTTACTAATTTCACATATATGTCTTTATATTTTAAATAATTATTAAATTAATTATAATGTAATTAAGATTTGACCTCAATTTAACTTTTATTTGACTTCAAAAATTTGAATCTTTTCTATTTTTCGGTTCTTTGAAAATTTCGGATTTCAAAACAATGGCTATGTACATATCTTTTACTCAAAACATTTCTATAGTAATTATTTAAACATAAGAAAATTGAATACATGTTTTTTGCTAAGCTTGAATACATGTTAATTTGAACTTCTCATCCCAAATGTTCTTAACAACCAAACAACAAAAATTTCAAACACATGATCGTGAACAAACAATAACTAAAACTAATTTAAAGAAAAAACATGTGAATTTAGGAAGAACTTGAAGATGTTATAGGTTAAGATGCTGTAATAGTAATAGTGTTGATGGGGTTGGTTACCAAGAAAATAATTTAATAATTTTTGTTAATCATATTTTTCCTCAGCCTCTCTCCATAACCAAACCTACAGGAAAAGAAAATTTTGAACCTAAAATGCAAATCATGGAAATGCAATTCTAAAACAAGCCCTCCCGGCCCTACGTGGGACCTATGAACAGGACAATCAGCCGTGTGGGACAGGGAAGACCCTAATAATTTTAGTCTAGTCTAGTGGGGACTATTGCGTTAGCTGGCAGTCACTAGATCAATTTTGCATGATTAAGATGTGACCTAATATTCCAGCCACACACTGCACATTTGACTAGAAAATGTACTAAACTATAGCATACGTCTGCGTCAATGTCTTCCACTACGTTTTGATAAATTCACGCCGTGTCGGAAGGGCCTTTTTACCGCACTTCCCGTGTCTTTCATTGGAAGGGAAGGATGAAATCATGAAAAGGATTGGAGAAAAGAACAGATAGATAAAAAAAAAAAGAGAGTAGGAAGAATAGAAAAATGAGGCAAAAGAAGATATGGCTTTTTGGGTTTTTCTTTTTCTTTTTTATTGTAGGCATTTGGTAGAGATTCTAGAGAACATAAAGTGGAAAAATATAAAATGAATTTAAGGTTAGTTACATTAAAAAAAAAAAAAAAATCCCTAAACTATGGGTTATTTTCACTTTGCACCTCAAGTTGTGAAAACTTGTAATCACCCCTACAGTTTTAACTAGGGTAGTAAAATCAACATAAACCCATTTGTCTATCTAAATTCACTCACTTAAATGAGACCCAAACTTATCTAATTATTAATTGGATTAAATGGATATTAACCTAATTAAACCCAATTAACATTAATGTTTATTGTGTTTTAATTGAGTACCCAATTAGACCCAATTAACATTAATGTTTATTGGGTTTTAACTGGATACCCAATTAGACCCAATTATGATCAAAGTATCATTTTTACAAATCACTAAAATACCTCAAAACCACTAAAAATTATCAAAATACCCCCTTAAACCAAAAAAATGACCAAAATACCCCTAAGCCTAAAAATGATCAAAATACCTCTAAAACCAAAAAAATTACCAAAATCCCCCCGAAACCATAAAATTGACCAAAATACTCCTTAAACCTAAAAATGACCAAAATACTCATAAAACCTAAAAAGAAGGAGACCAAAATAGCCCCCTAAATCTAAAAATTACTAAAATACTCCCGAAACCTAAAAAATGACTGAATACCTCCCTAAACATAAAAATTACCAAAATATCCCCGAAACCTAAAAAATGATTAAAATACCCCCCAAAACCTAAAAATTGACAAAAATACCCTCGAAACCAAAAAAAAAAAAAAATGATCGAAATACCCTCAAAGACTAAAAATATCCAAAACACCCCCTAAACCTAAAAAGTAGCTGAAATACCCCCGAAACTGAAATACCACCTAAACCTAAAAAATGAATGAAATACCCCTGAAACCTAAAAATTGATCAAAATACCTCCTAAACCTAAAAATGAGCAAATTACCCCCTAAACCTAAAAATTTACCAAAATACCCCCTAAACCTAAAAAATTACCAAAATACTCCTAAAACCTAAAAATTGACCAAAATACCCTCAAAACCTAAAAATTGACCAAAATACCCCCTAAACCTAAAAATGACCAAAATACCCATAAAACCTACCCCCCCCCCCCCCCCAAAAAAAAAAAAAAAAAAAACTCCATAAAACTAAAAATTACTAAAAATACCCCCCATAAACCTAAAAATTACCAAAATACCGCTAAAACAAAAAAAAGACCAACATACCTCCTAAACCTAAAAATTACAAAAATACTCCCGAAACCTAAAAAATGACTGAATACTAAAAAATGACCGAATACCTCCCTAAATCTAAAAATTACCAAAATACCCTTAAAACCTAAAAAATGACTGAAATACCCCAAAAACCTAAAAATTGACCAAAATACCCTCGAAACCTAAAAATTGACCAAAATACCATCAAAACCTAAAAATTGACCAAAATACCATCAAAACCTAAAAATGACCAAAGTACCCCCTAGACCAAAAAAATGACCAAAATACTCCCGAAAACTAAAAATTATCAAAATACCCCCTAAAGCTTAAAAGTAACTAAAATACCCCCGAAACCGAAATGCCACCTAAACCTAAAAAACGAATGAAATACCCCCGAAACTTAAAAATGATCAAAATAACCCCGAAATCTAAAAATTGACCAAAATACCCCCCCAAACCTAAAAATTACGAAAATACCCCCTTAAACTTAAAAAATGACCGAAATATCCCCTAAACTTGAAAATGACCAAATTAACCCCTAAACCTAAAAATTTACCAAAATACCCCTTAAACCTAAAAAATGATCAAAATACTTTCAAAACCTAAAAATTAACTGAAATACCTCGAAAATCTAAAAAATGACCGAACTACTCCCGAAACCAAAATATGACCAAAATAACCCCTAAACCTAAAAAATGATCAAAATATCCTCGAAACCTAAAAAATGAACAAAATGCCCTAAAACCTAAAAAATGACAAAAATGCCCCTTAAACTTGTAAGACAATCAAAATATACCTTAAACCTAAAAAATGACCAAAATCCCCCCCAAAACTAAAAAAATTATCAAAATACTCCCTAAACATAAAAAAATGACCAAAATACCCCTAAACCTAAAAAATAACTAAAATACCCCCGAAACCTAAAGAATGATTGAAATATCCCCTAAACCTAAAAAATGACAAAAACACCTCCAAAACCTAAAAAATTATCGAAATAGCCTCAAAATCTAAAAATTAACAAAACACCCCTAAAACATAAAAAATTAGTGACATTCCCTTGAAACCTAAAAAATGACTGAAATACTCTTAGAACCTTTAATTTGATGAAAATACCCTTGACACATCCAAAATACCCCAAACCCCTATTTTGTTCATTTTAGAGGGTTGAGGTGTATTTTGTTCATCTTATAGGATTAGTGGTATTTTGGTCATTATAGATATTTTGAGGAGTATTTTGGCTGTTTTATAGGTTTAGAGCTATTTTGACCGTTTTAGAGTTTTGAGGGTATTTTTGGTAATTATAGAGGTTTCAGGTTATTTGTGGTCATTGAGGTTTTGGGTTTATTTGGGTCATTTTAGAGGTTCCGTAGAGGTTTTCGTCATTTTATAGGTTTGAGAGTATTTTGGTCATTTTTAAGTTTCAAGAGTATTTTGGTAATTTTTTAGGTGTATTTTGGTAATTTTAGGTTTTGGGAGTTTTTTGGTCATTTTTTGGTTTCGGGGGTATTTTGGTTAAGTTTTAGGATTCGGGGTTATTTTGGTCATTTTTAGTACGTTTCGGGGATATTTCTGTCTTTTTTTTTAAAAAATTTTTATGTGGTATTTTTGGTTAATTTTTGGGTTTTTGGGGTATTTTGGTCTTTTTTTAGTTTCAGGGTTATTTTGGTCAATTTTTAGGCTTCAAGGTTAGCTTGGTCATTTTTTAGGTTTCTAAGATATTTTGATCATTTTTTAGGTTTAGGTGTATTTTGGTTAATATTTAGGTTTCGAGGGTATTTTCAGTCATTTTTTTTAGGTTTAGGAGGTATTTTGGTCATTTTTAGGTTTCCGGAGTATTTTCGTAAAGTTTTTTTAGTTCCGGGGATATTTTAGTCATTTTTTAGGTTTCAGGGGTATTTTGGTCATTTCATAGGCTTTAGGAGTATTTTGGTCATTTATTAGGTTTAGGGAGAATTTTGGTAATTTTTAGGTTTTAGGAGTATTTTGATCAGTTTTTTTTTTTGGTTTAGGGGTATTTTGGTCAATTTTTACGTTTCAGGAGTATTTTGGTCATTTTTAGGTTTTAGGAGTATTTTGATCAATTTTTTAGGTTTAGCGGGTATTTCGGTCAATTTTTATGTTTCAGGGATATTTTGGTCATTTTTAGGTTTTAGGAGTATTTTGATCAATTTTTTAAGTTTAGTGGGTATTTCGAGAGCTATTTTGGGCATTTTTAGTAGGTTTCAGGGGTATTTCTGTCATCTTTTAGGTTTAGGTGGTATTTTGGTTAATTTTTGGGTTTTGGGGGTATTTTGGTCAATTTTTTAGGTTTCGAGGTTATTTTGGCCAATTTTTAGGCTTTAGGGTTATTTTGGTCATTTTTTAGGTTTCGGGGGTATTTCGGTCATTTTTTTAGATTTATGTGGTATTTTGGTTAATATTTAGGCTTTGTAGGTATTTTTGTTCATTTTTTTTTTGGTTTAGGGGGTATTTTTGTCATTTTTAGGTTTCGGGGGTATTTTGGTAACTTGTTTTAGTTTTGGGGATATTTCAGCCTTTTTTTAGGTTTTGAGGGAATTTTGTTCAATTTTTAGGTTTTGGGGATATTTCGGTCATTTTTTAGGTTTCGAGGGTATTTTGGTTATTTTTAGGTTTCGGGGGCATTTTGGTCATTTTATTAGGTTTAGGGACGGATTTTGGTAATTTTTAGGTTTTAGGAGTATTTCAATCAATTTTTTAGGTTTAGCGGGTATTTCGGTCAATTTTTACGTTTCGGGAGGTATATTGGTCAATTTTTAGATTTCAGGGGTATTTTGGTCAATTTTTAGGTTTGGGGGGGGTATTTTGGTTATTTTTTAGGTTTTGGAGGTATTTCAATAATTTTTTTAGGTTTAGAGGGGTTTTTTTTTTTGGTAATTTTTAGGTTTTAGAGAAATTTTGGTTGTTTTTTTTAGTTTTAGGGCTATTTCAATCATTTTTTAGGATTCAGGGGTATTTTAGTAAATTTTTAGGTTTTAGGGATATTTCATTCATTTTTTAGGTTTTGGTGATATTTCGGTCATTTTTTTAGGTTTCGAGGGTATTTTGGTAATTTTTAGTGGTGATTTTAGCATATTTGGTCTTTTTTTTTTTTTTTTTTTTTTTTTTTTTTTTTTTTAAGATTTAGGGGGTATTTTGGTAAATTTAAAGGATTATATGAGTACTTTGGTCATTTTCAAGTTTTAGTGACATATAATTGGGTTGGGTATATAAGCATATAATTGGGTAAACACACCAATTTGACACACCAATTTGAGCGAGTGAGTAAACACACCAATTTGACACCTTTTGTTTTGACTAACTTTGCAAATTGCACACCAAAACTTTGATTGACTATTAAATTTAACAATCACCTGTATGTCACATGACATCAAATATTAAATTCTTCTTTTTGATATTACTATTAAATTTAATAATCACTTGTATGTCACATGTTATTGTTTCAAATTTTTATGGTTATATGATTGGTATGTATTGTTAGTTTTTATGGTATAGTTTGTGACAAGGGCGTTCTTGCAAAAGATTTAATGTGTGACACACAAGGAGGCCGACGGTTCTTATGGACCCATCAGCTTCATGTGCATATACGGAAGGACAAAAGTAGCAACACCATAAGCCGACGACCCCACCACGATACTCGACAGGTGCCTCCATAAGCCGATGGGGAACCTTTGGATGAAGCAAGTGGCCGACGGGGGTGTAGAGGCCAACGGGTCCAACATGGCTTAGCTTGGTCTCCATGAATGTCTATACATGGAAATGTCTTGTATTCTATGCCCAACCCTAATCAGAGGAATCTCTACAAGGAAACGATCCTGTAAAATACGAGTATTAATGAGAATCTTCTCTATAAGGAAATACCTTATCTACTAAGAAACAAAGGTCAGCTCTACACTATTATAAAAACCCCAAAGCCCTCATAAATCAAGGTATGCGTAATTTTCCCAGCTCTAGCATTCTTGAGCTATAGAAATTCTCTCTAACTTAACCTTTGGAGGGTTTTTGGCCAGTACCACATTGGTACACTCTGTAAGGTCTTCTTTGTTTCTATTTTGCAAGTTTTGTCTAGAGCACGTGAGGACTATGCGACTCATTGACGATTTTTGGCATCATTAGTTGGCATGTCTGTGGGAAAAGAGGCGATAGCAGCTATATTACCGTTTGCCAGACAAAGAGTTATATGGTACTCACTCGCTCAATGGCAACCAATAACAATCAAGGAGAGGTACCATGCACTACTGCCTTTGAAAAGTAGGTACAGACCCTAGCCGTGGCTGTGGAATGCCACACTAAGCAAAACCACGACAGAGAAGAACAATTGCGCCAATGGAACGCTGGGCCCAACAATCACAGAGAGGAGCAAGAGGGTACCAGCCCTCAGTATATTGCTGAATGGAAGGATTGAGAAGGATCAGAAGGTAGCAATGCCTAGAGCAAACAAGAGCGACAAGACACTAGCCATTCATCCGTTGCAAATACAGCACCACCGCATATGGTTGCAGAGATGCAAATGATGAAGGGGAGGATGGACTTCATGATGAACGCCTTCAAGGGACGAGCAAGTCCATAGGACGGACTTGCCCTTTACGGCACCCGTACTTCGTTCCCCCTTCCAACAAAGTTCTGTATACCACAGATAGAAGCCTATAACGGGTCTAAGGACCCCTTGGATCACTTGGAGTCATTCAAAACCCTTATGCACTTACAAGGTGTTCCAGACGAGATCATATGTTGAACTTTCCCAACTACATTGAAAGGTCCCGCCAGGATATGGTTCAGCAGGTTAACTCCCAACTTCATCTGTACCTTTAAAGAACTAACTGTGCAGTTTGCATCACACTTCATAGGGGGGCACAGGTATAAGAAATCCACTGCGTGCCTAATAAGCATCAAGCAACGAGAAGACGTGATGCTGAGGTCCTACATAGCACGTTTCAATAAAGAAGCCCTTTCAATAGACGAAGCTGATGATAAGATACTTATTGCTGCATTCACCAATGGCTTGTGAAAGGGGAAGTTTTTATTCTCCTTATACAAAAACGACCCAAAGACCATGTCAGATGTTCTTAATCGAGCCACCAAGTACATGAACGTAGAAGATGCACTACTGGCCCAAGAGGAAAAACCTAAGAAGAAGGAAAGGCAAAAAGATGCACAGCAGGATAGAGGATGGAAGACGACCAAAATCAGAAACCGATGGGAGGACAGGCGCCACAAATTACCCACTGGAAGGTTTTTGAATTTCGCCCCGTTGACTACCTCGATCAATCAGGTCTTGATGCAAATTAAGGACGATACGACCTTAACGTGGCCTGGTAAGTTAAAGGGAGATCCCAATAAGAGGTCCAAAGACAAGTATTGCCATTTTCATCGGGATTACGGTCACGACACATCTGAATGCTATGACTTGAAGCAACAGATCGAGGCCCTCATCAGGTAGGGGAAGCTACAACGGTTCGTTAGCAAAGAAAGAACAGAGCCACCACAAGAACAAGATGGTAGAAGGGATGGCGAGCACCCCAGGCCCGCTTTAGGGGACATAAGGATAAAAATAGGGGGCACCATAGCATCTGGCTCGTCTAGGAAGGCACGTAAAGCCTACCTTAGGATGGTTCAGAACGTTCAACTGATGGGTTTCATTCCAAAGATGGCACGATAGACAACCCCATAGTTGGGTTTTTAGAGGAAGATGCTTGACGTCACCACCACCCCCACGATGATTCTCTTGTTGTTAGCATATGGGTGGGAGACTACAACACCCATTGGGTCCTAGTCGATAATAGAAGCTCTGTTGATATCCTCTATTACCCAGTGTTCCAGCAAATGAGAATCGAGAAAGAATGGCTCGTATCGACCAATGCACCCCTTATCGGGTTCGGAGGAACGAAAGTATACCCCATAGGGGCAATTACGTTGGTCGTGACAGTCGAAGATTACCCTCAACAGATTACTAAGGATGTTACTTTCCTTGTTGTTGACTGCTCGTCTGCTTACAATGCCATACTAGGTCGGCCTACCCTCAATTCGTGGAAGGTTGTAACTTCAACCTATCACCTAATGATCAAGTTTCCCATCGAGTACGATGTAGGAGAGGTACTTAGAGACTAAATGGCAGTACATGAGTGCTATATAGCGATGTTGGAGATGGACGACCACCTACAAACTATGAGCATAGAGGAGTAACGGATGGTTGCAGAGCTCGTTGAGGGGTTGGAGAAGATACTTCTCGACGACTCTAGACTTGAGTGGATGACCAGGATCGGCACCTTCGCAAGTTTGCCAGTTCATCAAGCGCTCACGACATTCCTAAGAGAAAACCAAGATGTCTTTGCCTGGAGCTACGAAGACATGCCTGGGATTGACCCCTTAAATGGGTCACAGACTAAATGTACACCCTATTTTCTTCTATTCGTCAGAAGAAGTGAGTGTTTGCCCAAGAGCGAGACAAGGCTATAGTGGAAGAAGTCCGCAAATTGTAGGATGTAGAATTCATAAGGGAGGTATACTGCCCTGACTGGCTGACCAATGTAGTGATAGTCAAGAAAGCCAACCGAAAGTGGAGGATGTGTGTAAACTTCACGGACTTTAACAAGGAGTTCCCCAAAGATAGCTACCCACTCCTGCGGGTCAACGTCCTGGTGGACTCAACAGCAAGATACCAGTTGTTGAGCTTCATTGATGCTTTTTCTGGTTACAACCAAATCAAGTTGGATGAGGCTGATCAGGAGAAAACTTCATTCGTCACCAGCCAAGGTCTTTTCTATTACAAAGTGTTGCCGTTCAGTCTCAAGAACGTGAGAGCAACGTATCAAAGGCTCGCGAACAAAATTTTTGCACATCAAATTGGGGGGAATGTTCAAGTCTACGTGGACGAAATGCTAGTGAAAAGTCAACGGGAAGATGACAATTTGGAAAACCTCAAGGAGACTTTTGATACCCTCCGCTCTTCTAACATGAAGCTCAATCCAAGCAAATGCACATTTGGGGGTAACGGCTGGATAATTCCTAGGGTTCATGGTATCTCAGAGAGGCATTGAAGTCAACCTAGATAAGATCCAGGCCATAATGGAGATGGCACCACCTAGGAACATAAACGAAGTTCAAAGCCTTAACGGCAAGGTAGCAGCGCTAAACAGGTTCATGTCAAAGGCAACGAACAAATGCTTGCCTGTCTTCCACACATTAAAGAAGTCCTTCGAGTGGATGGCAGAATGTCAACAAGCATTCGAGGACTTAAAAGCATACCTTTCTTTCTCGCCGTTGCTAAATCCTTCCAAACCTGGGGAGGAGCTATTTCTCTACTTGGCTATCTCTCCAGCTGCGGTCAGTGCAACTTTAGTTAGAGAAGAAGAAAGAGTACAGAAGCCTATGTACTACACTAGCCGAGTGCTCTGAGGCGCAAAGGAGAAGTACCCCCTATGGAGAAGCTAGCCTTCGCCTTAGTTACCACAGCTCGCAAACTGAAACCTTATTTCTAGGCCTATACAGTGGTCGTCCTGATAGACAAGCCCCTATGGAGAGCAATGAGTAATCCTGAAGCCGCTGGACGGATGGCGCTATGGGCAATCGAGTTGAGCGAATTCGACATACAATACCACTTGCGCACTGTAGTGAAGGGACAAGTGCTTGCTAATTTCATTGTGAAATTCACCAATGTGGAAGGCCAAGGGGCAGAAGAGCATCCCCAATGGAGTATCCTTTCAGAAAGATCGTCCAACAAACAGGCTGGCGGAGCAGGAATAGTGATACATTCTCTAGAAGGGGACGAGATCGAATGCATGGTTCATCTCGACTTCCCTACGACCAACAATGAGGTCGAGTACGAAGCTTTAGTGGTAGGACTAGATCTCGCCAAAGCAGCAGGGGCCACAAGTATGGTTATTTATTGCAATTCTCAGGTGATCATAAGTCAGGTGAACAGTGATTACGAATGCAAAGGTGAACAGATGAAGAAATACCTGAAGCAAGCAAGGAAGCGGGTAGGCGACCTTTAGGCCAAGTTTGTTCAAATCCCAAAGGAAAAGAACGCCTTGCCAAGGCTGCATCAGTAAAAAACATGCTCATTTCCAGTAAGGTGTTTTCTTTTGTTCAGTTTTTGTCCTTGATAGATGGAATAGGTGTGCAGGAAATAGGCTCAGAAGTCAACTAGACCATACCAATAGTTTCATATTTGAGAGACGACACACAACCCAATGGTAAAAAGGCCACAAGGAAGTTGAAGGTCCAAGCAGCACAACTCGTCCTAATAAAAGACATCTTGTAAAGAGAGGATTCTCCCGACCATACCTAAGATGCCTAACCACCGAGGAAGCAGATTACGTCAAGAGAGAAGTTCACGAAGGAATCTGCAGGAACCATTCAGGATCACGGTTGTTAGTGTACAAGCTGATTCAAGCAAGATATTATTGGCCTACCATGCAGAAGGATGCCTAAGCTTATGTTAGAACCTGCGACAAGTGTCAAAGGTTTAGCAACATCATTAGGCAGCCAACAAAAGAGCTCACTCCGATGACAGTTCCGTGGACTTTTGCTCAATGGGGGTTGCACATCATGGGCCCATTCCTGACTACAATAAGACAGCTAAAGTTCCTAGTGGTCGGTATAGATTACTTCATCAAATGGGTGGAAGTTGAAGCTCTGGCCACCATCACGAAGAAAAATGTATGAAATTTCATCTAGAAAAACATTATCTGTAGGTACAGAATCCCTAGAGTCTTGGTCTTGAACAACGATAGGCAGTTCAACAACGAGTCATTCAGGGATTTTTGCTTACAATTAGAAATCAAGAATCATTACTCCTCACCTGCCCACCCTTAAGCCAACAGGCAAGTTGAGGTTACGAATCGATCCTTGCTCAAAATCATCAAGACTTGGCTCGAGGGGGCAAATGATATATGGCTAGATGAGCTCCCAAGTGTACTATGGGCGTACCAGACAATGGCCAGAACACCTACAGGAGAAACACCTTTTTGACTAGCATATGGGAGCGAGGCTGTGATCCCTGCTAAGATTGGAATCACAAGCTTTAGAGTAGAAAATCATGACGAGAATGAGAACGATGAAGCCATGCGCCTACAGTTGGACCTAGTGGACGAAGTTAGAGCAACAGCCGAACAAAAGTTAGCACGATACTAGGACCTCATGGCCAAGCATTACAATTCCAAAGTTAGACACAGGGACTTTCAAGTTGGAGATCTTGTCTTGAGGAAGGTGACGGGCACTACAAAATATCCCTCCCAAGGAAAGCTAGGACACAATTGGGAAGGACTCTACAGAATCACTTCATGGCAGAGGAAAGACACTTATCGCCTAGAAACACTCGACGGACAAAAGTTGCATCATCCATGGAACACCGAGCACCTAACAAAATATTACCAGTAGACGATGGCATACAGACTACCACTCCTCATTTCCAGTTTATTTCATTCTAGTTATTTTTATTATCTATAGTACTTTTAGCCCAAAGTGGCAGCTTTTTATTTTTTCAGAACAATTTTTGGCTTATGCACTTGTTTACCATAATAAGAGGAGTTATTCAGATAAATCATATGCATATATACATTTCTACAAAAAACGCATCTACGACCAAGTCCTTGAGTGGACAGATACAAGGAAATCCCAAAGGATATCTTGAAAGATATACAAGTCCTTAAATGGACAGATAAATCCTTAAGTGGACGGACACGTCCTTAAGTGGACGGACACGTCCTTAAGTGGACGGACACACCCTTAAGCGGATGGACACATCCTAAGGGATATCTTGAAACATATGCATGTCCTTAAGTGGACAGACCATGTATGCCTTGAAAATCTACTAAGTCCAGTCCGTAAGGTGGACAAACCATTTATACCTCAAAAGTCTACTAAGATCAACTTATAAAGTGGACGGACCACGGTCACCCTAGAATATTCTTATTAAAATTGATGGGTTAAAAAAAAAAAAACAACGAACTCCCTAAAATCTACAAAACTGATGGGTCCCTTGTCCTCAAAATATTCTAAGTCCTACCTACAGGGTGGACAGATAATCCAGGATATCGATGGGTACTTGATCTTACAAATTATATTAAGACCTACCTATGGGGTTGACGGATGATCTGAGACACTGACGGGTACTTGGTCTTACAAATTTTACTAAGTCCTACCTACGAGGTGGACGGATAACCCAAGATACCGACGGGCACCTGATCTTACGAATTATATTAAGTCCGACCCACAGAGTGGATGGATAGAATAAAATATCAATAGTATCAATACAATAGAGGCATACACGATAGCAATAAAGGCAAAATATAACAAAGTATAGGCAACAGATAAAAGATAGTAAATGTAGCCCGAACGGGTAATTGTATCTACATGAAAATCCCAAAAAGAGGGGGCATAAATTACTGTGTTACAAATGATTTTACATAATACTTAAATACAAAAAAGAAAGAAAAGTCAAGATTGAGGGGCATCAGGAACGGTAGGATTCACTGAGGGCAGATTGTCAGCAGTAGTAGGGTTCTCAACAGGTAGACCATCGGGACCACCAGGAGTAGGTTGGGTAATGACCACACCATCAGTCTTCGCCTCTTGCTCAATCGCATAAGCGGAGTCAACGGTCTCATCGCTAACGGTGTCCTCTTCTTCAGGCGTCGGCGGGATAGTGTCGTCTATTGTGATTTAGGACAAGTCAAGGTTAGGATGAGCAGCTTTCACCTGCTTTAAGCAATCCTCGAACCCGTTACCATAGTAGACGCTGCACTTATCGAAAAAAGGTTGGGAAATGCGAAACTCTGCCAGGAATCGGCTCTGGCCTTCTCCATCTGTTCATGAAGAGCGGCCAATTCTGTCGCCAAATTGGTCTTTGCTTTCTCTGCTTCCTCGAGCCGACAGGTCTCTTTCGCAAGCACTTTAGTCTTTGTCGTCAGTTCCTGGTTAAGGGTATGGACAGCCTCTGAGTATTGAGCTCGCTCCTTATTTTCAATCTCCTGGTGCTTACGAAACCATCGGATCACCCTCTCGTTGGCCACGTACATGTCCTAAAGGGCCTTCATGTGCACCAACGCCTGAAACAAAGCATGACGGTTAAAATCAAGAGAATAATTAAAGTGCAATGTAAGTGACGAGAACATGCCCTTGAAAAATCGTAGAGGCTAGAAGCCCCTAAGTCTCCCAAAGTGTGTCCCCCACACGAATCTAAGTCCATCTCCTTGATGATCGTGGTGACCATCTCGACGGCATAATCTTTGTAAGTAACAAGCCTCTGGACAGGGTCAGGAGCAACAGATCCTTTCCTCGTCATTAGACCTTTCCCAACTCTATGACGAGGGGAAGGGGGCAATAGAGCCTTCTGCTGTTGCTCCCCAATCAGTGGACCCGTCCCCTTCTTCGATAGACGGTCATCTTTGGTGTTGGGTTTTCTCTTAAGTGTGGCTTTAGGGCCCACGTTCAAGGGTTTGAAACCCAGACCGGACCGTACGGTCCAACCTGGAAAACCTCGAACCGTTCATTTTTGCGGTTCTTTTAGCATCAAGAACCATTCTATGTGAAAAAAACAGGGACTCGTGTGAACCGCGGTTGGACCTCACGGTTCTGAGAACCGTGATCAGACCGCTTCTCACGGTTCTCTACTTCCCTTTGAATTTGAACCTTAAAAAAAAAAAAAAAAAAAAAAAGCTTTAAATTCTAGAACTGTGATTAAACCACTTGGTCGGCATGCATTGGACTTTTTTCAGATCTAGAACCAAAAGATTTGTGAGGGAAAAAAAAAAAAAAAAAAACTGAGAAGAAGAAGATGCAAGTTAGCAACCCAACTGTCCTAGCACAGAACGCCAGTCACAGCCTTCATCTTCGTCTTCTGCTTCTATTTCTTCTTCTTTCTTCTTTTTCTCCTTCTCTTTCTTCTTTCAGTGGAGACTGCTGTGGTTTCTCACCTTCTCTCCCTTCTCTCTTTTGGGTTTGTTTTGAATTCTTTTTTATGTTTCCAATGGCATTGGTTCACGTGACTTGACTTGGAAGAATCCAGAGCCTCTCCTACATGTGACTTGGAAGAATCTAGAGCCCCTTCTAGGCTTCTACACATGTGACTTGGCATTGGAAACAAAAAAACTATTGATTTTTGAAATTGGTAAAATGTTTCAGCCATGAGCCATTAAATTTGCAGCTTTGAGCCTGTGATATGACTATTGATGGAGTGATAAGTAACAAATAAAAATATTATAAGTACTTTGTTAATATTTACAATTTTTTTAAAATGAAAAAATAGTGTTATAAAATATTTCACAACTTTTTTATCACAATTATAATGTAGCAAAGTTTGAATGGTAGAGAAAAAATAGTGAGTCAACGGATACAATTAAGTATATAATAATTATTAAATTAATTATGACGTCATCACAGTTCGACCTCGGTTTAACCTCGGTTCGACCTTAAAAACCTTGAACCTCTCCTTTTTACGGTTCAATGAACGGTTCGGGTCTGAAAACCTTGCCCATGTTAGGAGTTGATCCATATGCTTGCTCCTATTGCTTACGAGTGGCAGTTGCCTTCCTCACCAAAGCCCTTTACCTGCCTATGTCCATCTCTAAAAAATCAATAAGTTGAGTTATGCAGATGGAAGGAGTAAAAACGAAAGTAGATAGACAAAAGGACTTATGGTGACGGGAAGAAGCGTGCAACCGTCGGGCTATGGGCGTTGGCTCTAGACTACCACAAAAGGCGTAAAGGGTGTTGAGGGTGACCAGATCCTTCCACTTCCTTTCTTCTAGAGGGATCGCCCAAACTCTCTTAAGGAAATTCTCCTATTTGTTAGTTATCTCGGGACGGACTTGAGCTGCAAAACAAAAAAAGTAGAAGGTTAGGTACACAATTTAGGCTGACAGGGTGACAAAAAAGGACACCAATGACTCACCAGACTCCTTGACAACACCCTAAGTATTGTCAAACCCATCAGGCATGCCATCTTACTCTTTCGGTTTGCACACCCATTTCGTCCCCTTAACGAAGAATACCTATTCTTTCAATTTCTATTAGAGTTTGGAATGTCGAACACTAATCTAAGTGACGACTTCCTAGCCAAAAAATGGAAAATGTCTTTTGACGAACTGATTTGCTGGGGCTTATAACAATAAAAGAACTCGTCAAGCGTAAGCTGACGGTTCCCTCTGCTTAATTGACCCCATATCACCTCGGCACCTATAAAGATCCTTCAGGCATTGGGGGCGATCTGGCTGATGGATAGGCTAAGGTAGTTCGCAAGCTGACGATGCAGCGTCGTTAGCGGCAATCTCAACCCAGCAGTAAACATGGCATCATACATTCCCACGTCTACCATCTTCCCTGAATAACATTTTTGAACTTTCTTGGTAGACGGAGGGGAATGTTGTCTAGGATTTGGTGACGGTCACGAAGGGTGTTAAGAACTTTTCTAGACATGGTTGGGTAAAAGTTGTTTACTATCTATATACTTGGTAAAATGAAGGGCCTAGTTCCACTACTGTCAACCTAGCTTCTCGACCTTTCAATATATTGTTCACTCCCACCGTCACTCTCATTTCCCTAGTCGTCATCTCCTCCCTCCTCCTCGTTTCCTTCCTTCCCTTCGACATCTCCTTCCTCCTCCTCCTCGTAGCCTTCTTCCCCCTTAGCAAGAGAATGAGCAGACGGTTCCCTTGTTGGGGACCAAGTTAAATCCTCCTCGAGCTCACACCTTGACAGATAGACCTTGTCGTAGCCCGCACCTTCACAGAATGACGACAACTGTTCACTCGTCATTCCCTACCACTTTACATCTATTCACCTACAAGCGATAGAGGTATTCTAAGAACCTATTTGACTGGTCTCTAAATAAGCGACGACAAACAAGAAGGTAAATAAAAATGGATGTGTATGAGAATGACGGCACAACATGGTAGCTTTGATCTCCCAAGCTCTCAAATAATGAAAAGCAAATTAGAAAAGAATGACTGAAGAACAAAGGACTATTTATAGAGAGAAGGGGTGCGGTATATGAAGCGACGCTCATGATTGGAGACGAGGCCAACCAACAAGCCCCACATGTCACCTCACATATTAACCAAGAGCTACCTATGCCATTTAATGACATGGGCTCCTATAAAACCTATTGATGATCATAAATGCTTATGTACTCCATGGCCTGTCAGCCAAAGCCGACGAGGCCATGGAGTTGGGGGCAGCTGATAAGGGTGTTCTTGCAAAAAATTTAATGTGTGGCACACAAAGAGGCCAACGGTTCCTATGGACCCGTTAGCTTCATGTACAAATATGGAAGGAAAAAGGCAGCAACACCATAAGCCGACGACCCCACCACAATACTCGACGCACACCTCCATAAGCTAACAGGGAACTTTCAAACAAAGCAAGTGGCCGATGGGGGTGAAGTGGCCGATGGGGGTGAAGAGGCCGATAGGTCCAGCATGGCTTAGCTTGGTCTCCACGAATGTCTATACATGGAAATGTCTTGTATTCTATGCCCAACCCTAATTAGAAGAATCTCTACAAGGAAAGGATCACATAAAATACGAGTATTAATGAGAATCTTCTCTACAAGGAAATACCTTATCCGCCAAGAAACAAAGGTCAGCTCTACACTACTATAAAAACCCTAAAGCCCTTACAAATAAAGGTACACGTAATTTTCCCAGCTCTGTCTCTTTAGAGTTGTAGAAATTCTCTCTGACTTAACCTTCAATGGGTATTTGGCCGATACCACACTAGTACTCTCCATAAGGTCTTCTTTGTTTCTCTTTTGCAGGTTTTGTCTAGAGTACCTGAGGATTGTGCGATTCACTAACGATTTTTGGCATCATCAGTTTGTAAAGTTTGTTATAATTAGAGTGGTATTTGCAAGTTTGTCATAATATAAGGTAGATTTAGGATGGGTTTTCTACCCTTTACTCATGAAAATATCAATTTTCATTTTTTTTTACGAGAATCTTTGTTCATTATTTGGTAAAGAGAAAGGATGGAAGTGGAAGTCATTTAATTATAATCTATACTATTATTAAGAAAATAAAAATATTGGGTATTAGGCTTCATCAATGATAGGGATGCAACTAGTGTTGAGTTTAGTGGTCAGGAAAAAAATCATCTGTAGAGGGAGAAGAAAGTATAGAAAATACCGGTATAAAATAAGAAAATCGAGAAAGGAATAAAATAAATAAATTATATGGATTAAGATTTTTTTTTTAATGTTTTTTTTTTTGTGTTTTTTTCACCCCCGATTCGCATGCTAGACTCCAAAAATTCCAAAAATATCACTTTTTCACTGGAGGACCATGGGAACATTTAGATTGACATGATACAACCCGTTCGAGTATCAGAGCACTTAAAGTGCCTTTTTAGGTCAAAATGACTAGAATGCCCCTTAACCTAGAGTTAACCGAAGCTCAAAATTAGTCAAAACCTCACCAAAACAACATTTTTCCTGTTTTTACATCAAACCTGAGGTTATCAAAGATTTTTGTCAACTTTGACCAAGTTTGACCTATAGTTAACTCTTATAGGTAATAAAAAACCTAATTTTCATCTAATTGTTAGAATGGGTTGGAACCAATGCCACAAATAAGATTATTGAATTCCATTTCCAATGACTGCTCATGGGTCAAAATTGGAGTTAAAATGGTTAAGATATCTTGAAAACCATGCTACGCACATTAGCTCATTTCCCGATTCCATAACTTTTGATTTGATTGGCTAATTTTCAAAATGTCAAGTTTTCTGTAAACTATACATCCATACCATTCTAGTGGTACCAAGATCAGGTCAATCAGAGCAGGGGACAACTTTCAAATGAGTAATAGAAATCAAAACCGAAGAACTGGAAGAAAAAAAAATGAAATTGTTTACGTTAGCATGACACACCCGATGTGCACTAAGTGCACGCTAGGTACGGATGGCGTGCACTTAGTGCATGCCGGTAGTTAAAGAGTCACAAAAAAAGTATTTAACCCCTAAACCCCCTAGAATTAAAAAACAAAAAAACAAAAAACAAATTTTGGGCAGTGAGAGCATTTTATGGAGCACTCCTCTCTCTCTTTTCTCTTAAATTATCTCCCAAATAAACCTTTGATTCTTTCTTTTTCTACACATCAAGAGGTAAGCGTTCTTGCTCTCATCTCCCTCTCCTTGGTCCATCTACCTTGGATTTGTGGTTTAGGAGTGTAGATGTAGCTTTTTAGCTACAATTTGCACCCATTTAATTTCATAGATCATTATTGCTTTCTTTTATTTTCCTAGCATGTTTTATTGATTTTCTAGCATGTTTTATTGCTTTCCTAGCGAGTTTTATCACTTTGATGTGGTTGGCCTAGCCTTCTTGGTCTAGGATATAACTAAATAATTTGTTTATACTCTTTGCCATGTTTATGTGCTTAAAAACCTTTGCTTGTGCTCTTGCCATGTTTATGTGCTTAAAAGTTTTGTTTGGGGGCTATGACTAGTGCTTTTATGGCTTTATAAATCTTGCTTATGCCTTTTTCTTGTGTCTTGCTTTTGAGTAGGGTGTAGATCCAGATCTAGTGGTCTAGGCCTACATCCATACACCTGAGTACAATAAAAGGTTTGGATTGGTTCCTATTTGTATGTTTGTGCTTTATTTACTCTTTCACATGCTTTTATGTGTTCCTTTTCTTAGATCTTTTCTTGTGATGCCATGTTTGGTGTTTCATGCTTAGATCCATACTTTTACCTTTAGTTCCATGCTTGCATGCTTTGATTTAGGTTCTTGCATCCTTACTTTGCTTCACATGCTTTATTTCCCCTTTTCGTATTTGCTTGTTGGCCTTTTATGCCTCTTTGTTTATTTGGTTGCATCTTTTCCCCTTTTGTGGCTTTTTGGATGCAACCACGTGGGTGTGGTCACACTTAGTGATGTTGGCATGCTTGCCACTTGCCTTTCTCTCTTTTGTTTGCCTTTGCATGTTAGAGTTCCTCGTGTTAACCTTGTATGTGCCTTATAACATGATTATCTTTATCCTTGTGTGATAACATGCTTTGCCCCTTTTGTGTCTGCTTGCTTTGTGCTACCTTTTGTTTGCATCTTTGTTTACATGTTCATGCATGTGTCTTTGTGTTCTTGTTGTGTCATCAAGCATCATTTCTACCCATGATTTTTGTACACGAGACCCCGAGTCCCTTTTAGGAACCTTACTTGATGGCACAAGTGTTGTCTGTGCTCCAATATAATGGACCTATAGACACATATCCATACCCACATTTGTCCTTTGGGAACACCCTTTCTTTGTTTGTTTGATAACATGCTTGCTTGCCTTTTTGCATGCTTTCTTCCTTGCCTACTTGCATGTCTTCTTTCCTTTGCTTGTTTGCCAAGTTATATGCTTAGTGCTTTTCTATGCTCCTTTGTTATCTCTTTGCTTGTTTGCTGCTTGTGTTTCTTTTGTTTGTTGTATGTACGCACGGAGCGCGGGAAAAACTTCTAAATGCAAGCAAAAAGGGAAGCGAAAAAGGGCAAAGATCAATAGATTAGGAGGCTTAGCCTCTCTGTGGGGTCCTTTCTCTCTCTCTTTTAGCCTTTTCTTTTAGAACCATGTCTATACCTTTCTAGATTAGGGTTCGTTTTCCTTTGGGTATGGCATTGTCTATTTCTTTCCTTTTTATGTACCTTACTTGGGCCATACCCTTTAAATGTTGGCAATGGCTAATTTACTTCTCTACTCTGTGTTTGCATTGTGCATGTTATATATGTGTGTGTGTGTGACGTAAAAAAATGGTCATGCACTTCGTATGATGGACACACAGGGTAAGGAGGGCAACCTCTTCCTACTCATGGGTGCTATTGATCTTGGAGTGTGGGTATGCATCCAAGGCTTATGTTTTAGGTGCATATTCATACTGTATTGTGTGCATGACTGTTGCTGTGTGATTGCCCTTATCCATGTTAACTAGTGACATTGGTTTCCTTGTGTATGCGACATGCATCAATGTGTTTAATACTTAGGTGAGCCTCGGCTTGCCTTAGTATGAAAACACTGATGCATGCCGTATACACAGGTATGAAACCTTGCCGATGCACTGTTTGCTAAAATTTTACCATGAAAATGGGGCATCCTTTTTCCTTATTCTCATAGTAAAATCTTGGTGAGAATAGTGTTTTGTGTGCTATAATACACTTGATTCGAAATGCTACCTAATTTCTACCAAAAAAATAAGGCGAAATGCTACCCCGAATTCTCATCGAGGAAGTTTGGTAGCAATTCCAAATGTGCTAACAAAGCTTTCATGAATGCTACATCCCTTTCCAAATCAAACCTCAAAGTCCAATTCTTTTATAGCCCCGAAAGTTTACGCCATTAGCTTGTTTTTAACTTTCAATGACCAAAAATTAAGATTTTACCATAACAAAGGATTGTCTTCGGACGAGCGCTACGGGGTGCCTAACACTTTCTTCACACATAACCAGACTTCCAAACCAAGAATCAAGATTTTTTTTTTTTTATCATCCATGTTAGATTAGGAAAAACGACTTTTTTCTTAGCCTAGGATTAGTAATAAAATAAAATAAAGTCAGGTGACCAATCACACCTTAAAATAAAACCCAATGATTGGTGACGACTTTACTACCTTTGGTAAAAATAGATTAAAATTGACTCAATTCAATCACATATCAGAGGTTCCTTTCTCTTCACATCACCCGAGCCTATGCCAAATAAAATAAAACCACCCCTCCAGAACAACAACCTTGGCCCAACAACCTTCACCTTCCTCTTACTTGAGACTTCCTTTAAATAAAAAACGTGTTCCACCATATTGAATCACTCAATGAACTCATCTGGTTGAATCTTCCCTTTGAACTTGGGAATGTCCTTCAAATCAACATCACTTAGTTGTTGATTTTGTCAAGGCCGCTCCACAAACTCCCCTTCATCTGGCTCACCCGCAAGAGCATGAAAATGAAAAGGGTTGACATCATAAAAATCGAGATTTTCATCATCACGATTCTGAGTTTTGTAGCGTGCTAGACACTCTGAAAATTGCTAAACTTGTCTCCTCAGATCTTCCATGTTGTTCGCTTGGTCATCAAAACGACAACCCTCCGTATGGAAACCACCTCTACCATGCCTGTTGTTGACCATGGTTATTGTTGAGAACTGGCTTGATGGAACTCCCAAGGAAAGGCTTGCTTTGATACCACTTGATGCAGGACAAATTAGACCCACAACTTCTGCAGAACCAAACAATGGAAATATATGGGAAATATGAACAATTATATGACTCAACTCCTTTACGTGGTTTGTCAATCCACTTCAAGAAAGAGAAAAAGAAACAAGAGTACTGAAGTGACTCTGAAAACCAAAAGGTTTCATTGATATTAATAATATGGCTAATGATGATCATCCCTAAAGACCCCTTACACCCATTTATAGCACAAGGCTACCTACTGCAGACTTGAATGAGAATAATGATAATTGGATAAATAAGGAAACAAACTAATCCTAGAGATACTGATTCAAATTCAAATACGATAACTACTAAGGAAACATAAAATTATCTCCAATCATGAAATGTAATCCTTGAGACATGTTGGCTTCCTGATGTCTCGCCTTGAAGTTTGTCGTGAGTCACCATCACTCCCTTGATTCTTGTTACATGCTAAATTTGTATAAATGTTACTGTAGAATCCATCCTCCTTACTTGATGTCCCTACATCGTTATTGACAATGGTGCTAGACAACAATGAGGTGTGAGGTTCCCATGGAAGATAAACGACGTGCGAGGTTGACACATGGAGGCCCATGTGTGATGCACTATTGAAGGGAAAGGTACATTAGGCAAGGGGGAGTAAGTAGGACTTATTCATGGCCTACTGAGGGGTCTTAAAGCTCACAAAGAGGCAAAGACTTATAGATGAGGGGGAGATTGTTGGGTTATACGTGTGAGTAAAGTCTCACATTGAATAATTGATAGGCCAAGAATGTATTGACTCCTTGTAATAGATTAACTAATTAATTAGCCAAATGATTTAATTATGTTAATTAACATGCAATACATGTGATAGCACAAACAAATCACTAACTAAGTTAAATGCAGCAGAAAATAAAGTTGACACGATGATTTGTTTACGAATGGGGAAAACCTCTAAGGCAAAAACCCCATTGGGTGATTTTAAGGTCACCACTCCCGAGAATCCACTATTACCAAAACAAGTGGTTACAAGTGAAGAAATCTTAGTACCTTATACTAACCTACAGTTGAACCCTTACTCCAATACACAATCGGACTTGTTCTGTAGTGACAATCTCTCATTTTCAATGTACGGCTGCTAGTACGTGACTAACCAATCGATGCACAGATCCAAGTACGTGACTAACCACCAACTTGAGAAGGATGTTGGATGCAAATTTCTTCAGTTCATCAACACAATGAATATCACAAAACTCCTTGGTTACAAAATCCTACGGTATACAATCGTAGCAGCTTCTTCAAGAGAAAGATGAACTGGGGCAAATTTGTCTCCAGTCACAATTTGCTTGAACAAAACCTTTGCATCAAGTTTTCATCAACTGCGACGGCCCTTAAAATAATCCTTATATATGTTTAGGGTTGTGAGAAAAGGAAGCTTAAACATGTATACATGGATATGTGTGAAATCAGATCTGAAAAACTGATTTTTGTAAATCTTGATAGATAGGTTATCTATCGAGTAGCTGTCGAGCGTCGGGCTAAACATAATTTTTAAATCTCGATAGATGCTATCTGTTGAGCTAATTGTCGAGTTTTAAAATACAGCACTTCTTCACTTGATTTTTTGACAAATTTGCATGGCTTTAACACTTGGACTTGAACTCTTGTTTCTTGAATTATTAAACACATCTTAGATCTACCTAGGTACAAGTAAAGTGCATTTTATCAAAGGATAAGCCAATTCTAAATGACATATTTTCTTAACGTGATTCACATATGTCCTAACAATCTTCTTCTTTGGCAATCTGTGATAAAACCACAACAAACAAATGAGCATATGAGAGAAGTCATAAATCACTCAACTTATATTCACTTGTTGAATACAATAAAATCTATCCTAACACAAACTCTTGAAAATTTTTGCAAGAAGAGAGTTCATGGTATGGAAGACTTTGACAACCTGTATTTCTAAAACACTTTAAACAAAAACTCATCGCGGCATCTTAGTGTGAAACAGAAATAAAAGGTTACATACAATAAATAAGAAGCATGTGCATAAAGAAAGAAAAGAAACAACACATGAAGAGATAGGTGAAAATGTAATAACAACCTCAATATATATATATATATATATCCATAATAAGTAGAAGGTTTCCTATCACAATGTAAGAACAATGTATCTAAAATAGAAAGAAAAGAAAAGATACAAAAAGTCCTCATTACATCCCTCAAAAATAAAGAACACTCCTCCTAACAAAATTATCTCCTATACTAACTCTCCGCCAAAGTATATGACTATTCTCATACCCAAAACTACTTCCCCTATTTGTCACAAATGACAAATGGTAAGTCACTGAGAAGTAGTTATTTCCTTATCACCGGAAGAGCTAGCACCATCATCCTTATCAACATCATCACTACCAGAGCCATCATCATCACTCTCATCCTCTAATGCCTGTGGAGATGGAGATGAAGAAGAAGTGAAACCACCCATGACAGCTTGTCGTCGTGCAATACGACCAGCATGGTTGTTCATTTGACACAACTTTTCACTAAGAGTGTCAAAGAGAGCATCCATGTGCACAAGCTATGCCATGATGGCCTCAAGAATCACTCGACCTGTAGAAGAAGAACAAGCAGAGGTGGATGGAGTGGAAGAAGCCAGAGAAGTTGCTGTCTTGGTCTATGGCCGCTTTGGTCGAAGCTGGGCCTCGCTTTGTCTAACGGTCGTGCATCTATGGCACACATGACAGAGAATTGTGGAGACTCAGAATAGGAGATAGACGTATGACAGAGAATCTATGTGATAGCAGAAAGGAAAATGAACTTATCACGGGTCTCCGTATCCTTATAGATATCTATAAGGGAGAGTATGAAATGAGAAGGAAAGTCTATAGTAAGTCCCTCAAGTAGGGATAGCAAAAATTAAGCATGAGGCTCAGTAATCGAATTATAGTGAGACAAGGGATATAAAACAAATGTCATCACCATATTCAGGAATCTTGGACCTTTTGCAAAGTCTGAGCAATGGGTGTTTTGATGGTTACCCCAAGATGAAGGTGTCTCACAAAATAGAGACATAAGTTTGTCTTAGTAAACTCTACCCTCGAAACATGTAGCACCTCCGATATAAGATTCGAAGTGACTACAATGCGCGTACCTCGAACGCGAGTGATGAAATGAGGTATAGAGTAATCAAATCCATACATATTAGAGTAAAACTCCAATATGAACACCCAGGGACAAGTGACCAGGATGCCACAAAGTGACTCCTAACCTCTATTGTAGATGACAATGGGAAAGTCATTATCGGAAAAGTTTGATAGGACGACTTGGCATTTTGAATGAATGTCTCGTTGAGAAAAGTTCTTCGAGAAGTCCTGACGGGCTTTCTCATCACGGAACCGAACGTGAGAGGGGGTAGAATCAGAAGTAGATGCCTTGGAATGAAGAGGGTTTCGGGATGGAGTAGACTTGCTCTTTTTGGGTGCCATAGAGCAAACTAACTGAAAGAAAGAGAGAAAGGGAAAGAGAGACAAGCAGAAAAGTACTAAGCACAGATCAATAACAATAAGATAGAGAATAAATGGTACGTATGCATTAAAAATGCATGAACATGTGACATGCAAAAGTAAAAACATCATGGGCTCAGCCCAATCCAATCGTACCAGCACACATGATTTCAACATAGTAAACACACATCTATAATGCATGAATTATTGTTAAAATGCAAATGTGATGCAATGCATGAACATATAAGATCATTTAAGCAAAACCCAACCCAAAAATTTTGTAAAAACCTTATCAATTTTGAAAAAAAAAAAAAATTCAAAAATTCAAAAACCCAGAAACCTAGATCTATATGAATTAAATGCATGAAAAAGAAGGAAAACAAGATCTTACCAGTGAAAAGAAGATCAATCTAGGCCGAAAAAACACTTGGGCAAGAGGTTTATAGAGAGAGAGAAAAGTGTTTGGGGAGGTGAAGGGTCAAAAAGTATCGAGAGAGATCGGAGAAAATGAGAAAAAACAAAAATAAAAAAACACGCTGAAGCTTTATATAGGAAATCATGATTCTCAATGGATTGAAAGGTGTCGAGATTTAATTTTTGATAGATGGAGCTGTCAAGGAGCCATTGAGAGGTGTCCATAGCAAAGAGATCTCAATGGATCGAGAAGATATCAAGCAGCTATCGAGCAAACAGAAACTTTCTTGATGGATCGAGAAGCTATTGAGACAAATTCTCAAAAACTTCGATGGATCAAAATTGGGATAACGGCTATCGAGAAAGGAAGATTAAGAGGCTCGATAGATAGCCTAGCTGTCGAGAGGTATCGAGAAGCTGTCGAGATTGCTCAAAAACAGTTTTTCAAGGAAGAGAAAAACACAGATATGAATGCAATCAAGCAAGCTACTCAACCAAAGATCTAAACAACATTTTAAGCTCTCAAAATCATTTCTTAACACGAAAAATGACAAGCATTTAGATCCAAAACACACACACACACACACACACACACAACAAGTCTAACCAATTTAATATTTAAAAAACAAGTTAAGACAATTTAGTGAGCATACATTAATACATGTATTCCTTGTGATGGCCAAATCACATTGTACCTACACATGTATCAAGAGTAGTAAAGAATATTGCGTGTTGTGCGTAAAAAACATCGCAAGATTGCATAAGTTTCTACATGTTATGACAATTTGAGATATGAGAAAATCACTTTAACTCACACACAATCATAACTACTTGATGGAGACTATCACCTTCGAGATACATCCTATAACTCTCATATCTCCTAGAAAACACGCTTGTAATCATATATAAAGCATTTTGATTCTTTTTGATTTTATTTTATTTGCATATTTTTCTATTGATAAGCATATCATGCATGGGCATATAAGAGAGAGAAAAGAAATGCCCAATTATGTTAAACTTTTGACATTGCACTTTTGCTATGCTGAAGTATACTGATGTCATTTCATGATTGGTAGGCAACAGTTGTGAGATGGTTATTTATACCTTTCTCTTAGGATTTTTTAGTCCTTCTTGTCAAAAATAGTAATACGAGTATAAAGTACAAAAGATTACTTAATCTTACTTATCACAAACACGAGCCAATAAGCTCACTTACTTAGTTGTGCATAGAGATGCCCATCTAAGCTATAAAAGATATAAAATTTAGAAAATTTTGTTTCAATGGCCATCCAAGGTACACATGTACCAATGTACACAAAACACACTGTTTTTGTATTTTTTTTCAATTTTTTTATTTTTATGAAAAAAAAAATAAAGTAAAATTGAAAATAAACAACAAAAGCATGTTAAACAAAACAAAGCATAAAACTAGACTGACTCAAAACAAGAAAGCAAAATACACAAGTAATGCATACTCAAAAACAAGAAGGGGAGAGAGAGAAAAAGTGACTAAATCACTTAGAGCCTTTTTTCTTCCACACCTTAGAAGAACCTTTCCATTTTGCAAACCCTTTATCTGGCAATGGTGGGGAAGAATTGAAATCATTCAAGTTTGAAAGGAACATGAGGGCTTTTAGAAGTTATTTAAGAGGTGCAAAAGAAGATGGAAACTAATTCTGGTTTCCCGATGGGATCATCTTGTTGCTCTGTTAAATGGCTAACCACTTATAGCAACTATGACGAGTATGTTCAGTCCACAGTGATGACAGAGATGTTGCTTCTTCTATTTAGACTTTTGAGTATTCCCCTTTTTAGCCCTAGGGTTTTTAGTCTCTTTCTTATCAAGCTTAAGGGGCGCTCCTAAGATAGATTTACCATTGTCTATGTTCTCACTAGCTAAAATAGTTTTCAAATCATTGTTCTCAGATTCAACATTGTTAGCTGGTGAAACAAAAACAGCAGTACTAGAAGAAGCAATACTAGGAGAAGAGAAATCATACCCTAAACTAGTTCGATCATAAGCAGATTTCTGGAAGCTAAGCATCCCGTCAAGCTTTGCACTTAAAATCCTCTCAAATTGAGCTCTGACTTGGAACAACTTTGCCTCAAGCTTCTTGGCCTTCTTAGCCAAGAAATTATTCTTAAATCGCAGTGCTCCATTAGTTTGATTAGCTTCATCAAACTTTGTGAAAAGCTCTTCTAGATCAAATTCCACATCACTCAGTTTCTTGGTGGCTAGCCTATATAGTTTCTCATGCTTCTCAGAAACCTTATACAATTTTTTATAGGCTGTATGGATATCATCTTGATCATCCATTTTCTCAAACTTAGAATCCACTAAGTCCTCTTCATTATCTACTGTTCCTAAACCCCCATTAGTAGGATCAACTGTAGCAGTGAAGGCATTCAAGATTCCCTCGTCATCATTGTCATCTGAATTATCCTCAGGCTCGATGTCACTCAAGGTAGCAGTAAGGGCTTTGCTTTTCCCAATGGTCTTGAGATAAGTTGGACATTCTTGTTGCATATGTCCAAAACCTTGGCATCTGAAGCACTTTGGTTTGGAGGGAACAGTGTACTAACCGCCATCCCTAGCAACCTTCTTTCTTTTCTCTTGGCTCTTGAACTGTGAAGAAATGGATTGCTTACGGTCTTTGTCAAATCCTTTAGCATTGGCATTCTTCATAAACTTTTTGAATTGTCTTGTGATGTAGGATTTCATTTTAGAATCTTCATTGTCCTAGGACTCATTCGTGTCACTGCTCTTGGCTTTCAATGCCATGCTTTTACTCTTGCTCAATTTTCCAATTCTAGTCAAACCCAGTTCATAGGTTTGCAAGTTGCCAACCAGCTCCATCAAAGGAAGTTGATCAATGTCCTTTGATTCCTCAATAGCGGTGATCTTGGCATGGAATCTTTTCGAAAGAGATCTGACCATTTTTCTAACAATCTTGGGTTCGGGAATGGTTTCCCCAAGATTAAAGGCTAAGTTCACTATGCCCTTGAGCTTGGCATAGAACTCATCGAATGACTCATCCCCATCTATCTTAATCTCTTTAAAGCTTGTGGTGAGCCTTTGAAGTTTTGAATCCTTGATAGCTTTAGTTTCTTCATAGGTTGTCTAGAAGATGGTCCATGCTTCCTCTGTAGTTTCAGAGAAGGATATCTTCTTGAACTCCTCATTCGTGACCGCACTGAATAAATCATTCAATGCCCTACTGTTGAAGTTAGCCGCTTTGATCTTAGCATTATCCCAATCAGCCGGCGCTTCCTTTGGCTTGGTCCAGCCTATCTCCACAACTTCCCACACTTTTTCACCTAATGACTGTAAGAAAGCTCTCATGCGTACTTTTCAGTATGCATAGTTAGTGCCATCAAATAAAGGAGGTATAATTAAATATTGTCATCTATTCATGATAGCTGGGGTCAATGGATCATACAGCAAAGATTAGCCCTAATTAGAGTGTGCCTGCTCTGATACCACTTGATAGGCCAAGAATGTATTGACCCCTTGTGATAGATTAACCAATTAATTAGCCAAGTAAATTAATTATGTTAATTAACATGCAATACATGTGGTAGCACAAAAAAATCACCAACTAAGTTAAATGCAGTGGAAAATAAAGTTAACACGATGATTTGTTTAGAATGGGGAAAACCTCCAAAGTAAAAACCCCATCGGGTGATTTTAAGGTCACCACTCCTGAGAATCTACTATTATCACAACAAGGGTTACAAGTAAAGGAATTTCAGTAACTTATACTAATGTACAGTTGAACCCTTATCCCAATACACAATTGGACTTGTTCTGTAGTGACAATATCTCCTTTTCAATGCATGGCTCCCAGTATGTGACTAACTAATTGATGCATGGATCTAAGTACCTGACTAACCACCAACTTGAGAAAGATGTTGGTTGCAAAGTTCTTCAGTTCATTAACACGATGAATATCACGAAACTCCTTGGTTACATAACCCCCACGGCATACAAACACAACACCTTTTTGAAGAGAAAGATGAACTAGGGCAAATTTATCTTCGATCACAATTGGCTTAAACAAAACCTTTGCATCAAGTTTTCATCAATTGAGATGGCCCTTAAAATAATCCTTATATATGTTTAGGGTTGTAAGAAAAGAAAGTCTAAATATGTATACACAGATATGTGTGAAATCATATCTGAAAAACTGATTTTCGTAAATCTTGATAAATAGGTTATCTATCGAGCAACTGTCGAGTATCAGGCTAAACATGCCTTTTAAATCTCGATAGATGCTATCTGTCAAGTTAGTCGACGATTTTTAAAATACAATACTTCTTCACTTGATTATTGGACAGATTTGCATGACTTTAACACTTGGACTTAAACTCTTGTTCTTTGAAGTATTAAACACATCCTAGATCTACTAAAGTACAAATAAAGTGCGTTTTGTCAAAGGATAAGCCAATTCTAAATGACACATGTTTTTAACATGATTCACATATGCCCTAATAATAATGATAAGAATAATGAGTAATTAATATAACATAATTAAGCGCATACCTATTAGGCTTAGACTTTTTGGGTTAAAATATATCTCTATATGTTATATTAATTATTTAAGAAAGTTTTTAAAGCTATTTATCTCCCCCAACAAGGAGAATCTTCACAATATAGCTAATAGAAGACCGTGTGGCTACCAAATTTATATCATGTTGTCCTAATTCAAGGGAGAGACATGAATAGAAAGCCCACTCATATAGATTTGTTTATACAAAATTGGAAAATATAATTTCAAATGTTCATGAAAATAGTTGTGCATTTGCACGGCTTTTGCACCCACATACATAATTATGTGAAGTTAGATGTGCTTGAATTTTTTTATTTTATTTTATTTTTTGATGGGAGATGTGCTTGAATTTGGACACGCAAAGTTTGTGTGTGAGGAGCTTTTACGCAGTACTGAAGATCAACTCAGTACTGAAGATCAACTTGCATTGGTGTGAATTAGTCATACTTCTTTACACTCTATAGTTACAAGATGTCATATATATATATATATATATCACACACAACTATGGGTAGTTATACTAAAAAAAATGAACAGTTGGAGAAGGTTTCACTTCCAAGTTCCAACCCTTCTCATCATAATCTTTCTCCTCTTCTCAGTCATTTTTTCAGAACTTTCGGTATAAGATCTTTATGCTGTGACTAAACTATTTTTGAATTGGACTAAACATGGAAGATGAAAATTGCTCCACCTGATTATTTTCGTCAAATAAATCTCAAGCCAAGTCAATAACAATTTTCCTCACTTTTTTAATAAATAAAATCTATTTAAATACAAGATATTTGATAGAAAAACAAATATTTTTTTAATATTACTAGATCTATTCTATTAAATAAATCCTTACTTGTAATCAAATTTATAATATTGTTATATTGTACTTCATTGAAATGTGCAAGTCTTGTTTCTCAAAAAAAGAAAAAAAAAGAAAAAAGAAAAGAAAAGAAAAGAAATGTGCAAGTCTCTTCTCTCTCTAAAATCTATTTACAAATTCAAAATTTTTTTTTATATTTTTTAACATTGACTTTGAAAATGATCAAGAAAAATTACCATTGCTAGCAATTAACACCGATCAAATTAGAAATCAAACAAATGAAATGTGAACACTTTTATTTTAGAATGTATAAAGCTTGAGAACATAATAAGTGCAGAATAAAATCCATGTACTACTATATATCGCCAGTCATAAAACCACAAATCGGCATAACCCTGTTAGGTCTTTTCTCCTTTTCATTTATTTTTAAATTTTTTTTCGTTTTGTTTTTGAACTCACATGTGGACATTGTAGCGGAGATAAATTTGTATTTTCTAATGTAATTTATTGTAGTATCAACTATCAACCAACAATAAGCTTTTTAATAGTGTTTTTTTTAAAAAAATAATTTTCTTGCTGACAAATAAGTTGATACCGCTGAGACATGACTTCCGGTCCATGGACTACGTTGATTACAATAAAATAAAAAAAAGGAATGTATAATTTCAATTGGTTATTGCCTAAAATGTTTATGCAATGAAGAAAAAAGTCTTTAAGTAGACATTTATTTTTTAATTACTTTAACAACTATAATTCTGTTGTGGTTTTGTGCTTCACATTTTCTTATTGATACTTATTTTCTTATTCTTTCAATATGAGTTTTCAAATTCATATTTCATATTTTACAATGATAATGAATTAAGTGGAAGTTTTAAGCATTGAGTATGACATTTAAGTGGGAGTACGACATTATCACAACACTTTCACAACAAATCATAAGTGACAGGTTGTTACAAGTTTTTAATTTCAATCCACCACTAAAATTACTTTCTTGCCCACCATCATTAGCCTGAAACAACCTGTCACCTAAGATTTGTTGTGCAAGTGTTGTGAAAATATTGTGGATGTAGCATTTTTCTTAGGGTATTTGGTTTATGTCTACTACATGTGTGGTACTCAAAAATTAAACATGCACAATGTAAAGGAAAAGATAATAATAGAGATCAACATATGATGTGAGACTTAGTACATGCCCACACAAAAGATACTCAAAATTTAATTAGATCTCAAATTGTAGTCTAATTTTATGTCATGTGCCATCCCATTTTTTTAGTTTTGGTGTAGCTATTTAGTACAGTACAAAAATTGAGAGTACTAATTTTATTTTTTTGTGTTGCAATGAGTTATGAAGTGAGAAAACCATCTTCTTCTAAAAAAAGTCAAAATTAATAAATTTTTTAAAATAGATAACTGTCAATGATTTATTATTATTATTATTATTATTATTATTATTATTATAGGGACGAGGGGCCCAAATACACTTTTTGGGCCTTGGGCCTTGTCCAAGGAGGCTCAATGGTCAGAAGGTAGATCATAAGTAAGGAAAACGTAAGATTGTAAATCTTCACGAGCAAGTTATGACTGTAAAGTCTGGGGAAGGTGGTCCAAGGAGGAATATCCCTTCGACTAAACAAGGCAAAGATCAAAATGTGTGTCCTATTATCCAGGCTGACATACCAGGAAGTTCTATTGATAAGAATATGCACTGTGAACGTACAGGACAGATGGGAGCTAAGATATCTAAGAGAAAGCTCCTACCACCGCATTGAATACTTCGTAGCTAACTCCCTAACCTCATTAATGGGGAAGTGATGTCTGAACAGTGCTTTTCAGCCTTACAGCTACCCCCAAAGACTTCAAAAGGGTGCTGATGGGACCAGGATCAACACAAGCCATCTGTTGTCCATGTAGAGGGTAGAGATGAAAGGGGAGTTGTAGTATAAATTAGAAGGGAGGCCCTAAGTGGAAGGGATCAAGAAATAGAGAGAGAAACATTGTAGCAATCAAGAATTAAACTTGTAATCAAACTTGAGAATCAATATATAAGAACTGATCTCCTCGGACTGTATCGAGGATAGTTTTCTTTAGATTAAACTAATCTATCTACATTTTCTTGTCATCTGAATCCACTTTATTTGTTGACTAATTCATTAAAGACCACATTTCCAACCCATTCTCTACAAATTCATTATATTGGGCTTTTTGGGCCTAAGTTCATTTATCATTTCGGCCAGGTACTCGAATTGCGTCCTTATAATTATAATTATTATTATTATTACTGATGGTGTAATGAAAATGCACAAGTCTTATCTCGTCCATATGGGTCATTCGTGGGAAAAGAATGGAAAGGTGGGATGCATGAAGCATGCTCTTCCCCAATAACCTCGTCCGACCTCAATGAAGGACGGACGAGTTCATTGGGCCCTGAGCGTATTAAGCTTTTGACGACTCAAATTTTCACCAGGCGTAAAGCATCATTACGAACCAAGTCCTTCACTAACCGTTATAGAACACAGGTCTAAATAAGGTAACTTCCATGGCAGTTATGCAACACAATAGGAATGGTTATTAAACAAATAACCATTTCATGTACGCTATATAAGCATTCCCTTATGAAGAGGTAATTCATTCAGACATTTCCACACAAATTGGAATTCTAAAAAATACTGACTTTACCATCGGAGGATTCTTGGCCGGTCTTCCCCGGTCTCCTCTGATTTTGTGTTTACTTTTTCAGGACATTCCAAGTAACCTTGAAATTAACACCTAAGACATTTAGTCTACTGATTTCCTTGTGTTCATCAGTTGGCGCCGTCTATGGGAAGGCGATTTTGTTAGATTTCATTTTTGAAGTTCTACAATTCCTTTCTTCAACAAAAGGCTGTAATGGTTCGGACAAGATCGAGGGCTACTAGTCCAGGCCATCAAGAGAGTAGGGATGCTTCTAGTAATCCCTACAGCGATCGCCAATGTGCGCCTACCATGCAACCATCCTCTGTTCAACATGTACAATCCATGGCAGCCGCTATGGCAGAATTAACTTGCCAGAACCAAGAATTGACAAGGGAGATTAATCTCAGGAGGCAACGGCTTGAGGCCTATGGAGAAGAGTAAGGCCAGAGCCAGGGAGATGGAAGAAATGCAGAGCCTGAAAGCCAATCAAGGGGTACCACATCAAGAAGGGTGTCACACTTGGAGAGAGAGATGGACTAGATGAAGAAGGTTATGGATGAGATGAGGGAGAACATGAGAAGAGCGAATCTCGTAGAAGATCTAGTCCACTAAACAGATTCCCCCTTCACGTCTTCCATCAACGGTCACCCCTTGGCTCCAAAATTCAAGATGCCTTCCTTGGATTTGTATGATGGAACGCATGACCCGTTTAATCACATTACCACTTTTAAGACCACAATGCACCTTTAAGGGGTCCTAGATGAAATTATGTGTAGAGTCTTCCCTACTACCCTTAAAGGTCCGACACGAGTTTGGTTCAACAAAATACCCCCGAATTCGGTAAGTTCTTTTGAAGAGTTGAGCAAGTTGTTTATTAATAACTTCATTAGGGGACAGAGACACAAGCGTTCATCGTCCAGCCTGTTAACCATAGAGCAAGGAGAGAATGATAGCTTGCGATCTTTCATCATTCGTTTCAACAGGGAAGCCCTGACCGTGGATGAGGTAGATGACATGTTACTATTGTTGGCCTTCCATAATGGGGTTAATTCTGACTTATTCATCCATAAGCTTTATGAGGAAGAGCCTCAGTTCATGGTTGAACTCGTCCATTCGGCCCAAAACTTTATGAATGCAGAAGACGCAATTATAGCTAAGAAGAGGAAGAGAGCTGATAGGATAGAAGCGAATCGCCACTCTGAACAAAGTCCACATCTAAAGAAAGGGCGAACAGAAGATAAGAAAGACCAAGACAACAAGAAGACAGGCCTTTCAGCGCGGAGTCAACAATACACTCCATTAAACATGCCACTTGAGCAAGTTCTTATGAAAATTAAGGATAATCCTTCTTTGAAGTGGCCGGAGAAAATGAAAAGAGATCCGAACAAGCGTAATAGGAATAAGTATTGTCGCTTCCATAGAGACCATGGGCACAACACAGACAAGTGTTATAATCTAAAGCAACAAATTGAGAACCTCATTAGACAAGGAAAGTTGAGGAATTTCCTTGGACGAGACCATAAGGACGAGAATTTGAAAGGGAAGGTGAAAGAGACCTCACAACCCCTGCTGGGAGAAATAAGAGTGATCGTAGGAGGAAGTTCAACAGGTCAGTCGTCCAAATCCAGGAAGACATATCTGAAGGTAGTCCAGAACTTCCAACTTTTGTGACAATCGCCCAGCATGAGGACAACCGAAGAACAAGTTATCACGTTTACGGACAAGGATGCTGAAAGAGTTCATCACCCTCATGATGACGCCATAGTCATCACTTTGCTCATTGCTAACTATACAACTAGGAGGGTGTTGGTGGACAATGGAAGCTCGGTAGACATTTTGTATTATCCTACCTTCTAGCAAATGAGGCTCGAACGAGATTGACTTCGACTAGTGAACTCACCCTTGGTAGGCTTCGGAGGAATGAAGGTGTAGCCTGTGGGCATTGTCACATTACCTGTAGTGGTGGGGGTATATCCACAGCAGGTAGCCAGGGACGTAAATTTCCTAATAGTAGATTGTTCGTCCTCCTATAATGCTATAATTGGAAGGCCAACTTTAAATAATTGGAAAGCAGTCACGTCTACTTACCACCTATCAGTCAAATTTCCAAAGGAGCATGGGGTAGGACAAGTGTAGGGAGACCAGTTGGCAACAAGGGAATGCTACCTAGCTATGTTGGCCAAGGACGAGCAATCTTAGAAGATGAATATTAAAGAAAGGAGAATTGTGGCTGAGCCCACTGAAGCCTTGGAAGACGTTTCCTTGGACGAAAGCAACCCTGAGAGGTAAGGTAGAGCAGATTTTGAAGAGAAGGCAAAGAAGGATCTCGTCCATTTCTTAAGTAATAGCATTGATGTGTTTACTTGGAGTCATGAGGATATGCCAAGTATAGACCCTAGCGTCATTACCCATCGTTTGAATGTATATCCTTCCTCAAGCCTGTACGGCAGAAGAAAAGGGTATTTGCCCCTAAGAGAGACAATTCTATCAAAGAAGAGGTTCAGAAGTTGACCACAGTAGAGTTTATCCGAGAAGTTTATTACTCAGATTGGTTAGCCAATGTAGTAATGGTCAAGAAGGCAAACAGCAAGTGGAGAATGTGTATGGACTTCACTGATCTAAACAAGGCCTGCCCCAAGGACAGTTACTAGTTGCCACATATTGACCAATTGGTAGATTCCACTACAGGTCACAGGCTGCTTAGTTTTATGGATGCTTTTTTTGGATACAATCAGATAAAAATGGACAAGGTAGACCAAGGGAAGATATCCTTTGTCACCAGTCAGGGCTTGTTCTGTTATAAGGTGATGCCCTTCGGTTTGAAAAATGTGGAGGCAATATACCAGAGGTTAGTTAACCATATGTTTCGTTCACAAATTGGGCGAAACATGGAAGTCTATGTAGATGACATGCTGGTAAAGAGCTTAGACGAGGCCAAGCACTTGGATGACCTGCAGGAAGCATTTGGCACACTTAAGCAGTACAACATGAAGTTGAATCTCAGCAAGTGTGCTTTCGGAGTGTCATCAAGGAAATTCCTAGGGTTTATGGTTTCACATAGGGGAATTGAAGCAAATCCAGATAAGATTCAGGCGATACTGGACATGGAGTCTCCATGATACCAAAGAAGTTCAATCTCTCACGAGACGAGTTGCTGCTCTTAACAGGTTTGTCTCTAAAGCTATTGACAAATGTTTGCCAGTTTTTAAGATTCTTAAGAAGGTATTTGAATGGACGGATGAGTATCAGAAAACTTTCTAAGATTTAAAGACATACCTCACCACGGCCCCCTTACTAAGTCCATCCATGTTGGGAGAGGAGTTGGATTTATACTTGGCAGTCACCCTATATACAGTAAGTTCAGCATTGGTGAGGGAAGAAGATAAGGTGTAAAGGCCTGTGTACTATATAAGTAGAGCACTGAGAGGAGCAGAAGGACGATATCCGTAAATAAAGAAGTTGGCTTTTGCATTAAAAACGGCTTCCAGGAAGCTGAGGCATTACTTTCAAGCTTATGTCATCAATGTCATGACCGATCATCCATTCAAGAAAGCAATGAACAAGTTGAAAGTTGCAGGACGACTGATCCAATGGGCTGTCGAGCTTAGTGAGTTTGACATCAGATATCAACTAAGGCATGCTATAAAAGCTCAAGCCTTGGCAGATTTCATTGCAGAGTTTACCCCAAATTATGACTCAAATGAGAGGGAAAACAGTAAGAAATGGGTCATCCATGTTGATGGCTCGTCTACACAGCATGCAGGAGGAATAAGTATGGTTCTACAATACCCAGAAGGAGATAAACTGAAACATAAAGTTCGTTTGCAGTACTAAACAACTAATACTGAAGTCAAGCATGAAGCCCTCCTCAAAGGGCTAGAGTTGGCTAAGTCTGTGGAAGCAAAGTCAATATTCGTCTTAGGAGATTCCTAGTTGATCATGGGCCAAGTTAATAGGATATATGAGGCTAAGGAAGAACGAATGAAGAAGTACCTTAATAGGGTGATGCGCCTTGTGAAGAGATTTGAGGAAGCTAACTTCGTTCAAATCCCAAGAGAGGAGAACGTGGAAGTAGATACCTTAGCAAAAGAAGCCTCAGCAAATGAAGCCATGGATGAGTTTGATGAGTTTCAGTATATACCAAGTATAGATATCCTAGAAGTACAATAGGTGGAGAGTAGAGAAAATTGGATGACTCCAATTATATCATACTTGAAGGACGGACGACTTCCTGAAGAGAAAGACGAGGCTAGAAAGCTCATAGTAAGATCGGCCAGGTATGTTCTTATGAACAAGGTGTTATACAAAAGAGGCTTTTCTTAGCCTTATCTTAGGTGTCTAGCTTCAGACGAGGCAAATTATGTATTGAGGAAGGTACATGAAGGAGCGTGTGGCAACCATTAAGGAGCGTGTGGCAACCATTAAGGAGCCAGATCACTTGTCCACAAGGTCGTCCGCGCAGGATACTACTAGCCAACTATCCAAACTGATGTTAAGGCGTATGTCAAGGTCTGTGACCAATGTCAACGATTTAGTAATGTTCCTAGACAACCATCAGAATATCTCACCCCAATGATGGCCCCATAGCCCTTTGCACAATGGGGATTAGATATCTTGGGTCCCTTTTCACTTGGAACTAGACAAATGAAATTTTTGGTGGTAGGCATAGACTATTTCACTAAGTGGGTGGAAGTGGAACCACTAGCAACGATCACATAACAAAATGTCAAGAATTTTGTCTGGAAGAACATTATAAGCAGGTTTGGAGTGCCTAGAGTATTGATATCGAACAATGGAAGACAATTTGATAACACACTTTTCAGAAACTTCTGTGAGCACTTCGGAATTCAGAATCATTACTCCTCACTCGCCCACCCTCAAGAAAACGATCAAGTAGAAGTAACAAATTGATCCTTGTTGAAGATCATCAAGACTCGGCTTGAGGGGGCAAATGGAGTATGGCCAGATGAGCTACCAGGTGTTCTATGGGCGTACAGGATGATAGTGAGGACCCATACAGGGGAAACTCCTTTCAAGCTAGCCTATGGAAGTGAGGCAGTCATACCTGCAAAAGTGCACATGGCTAACCATAGGATGATGGCATATTAGGACAAGGATAACGAGGAGCAACTCCTTGTCTTGATAGACAAGGTAAGGACAGAAGCAGAACAAAGGATGGAAAGGTACAAAAACCTCATGGCTAGGCAATATGATGCAATGGTGAAGCCAAGGCAATTCAACATAGGAGACCTCGTCTTGAAAAGGGTCTCTTTGGCAACCAAGAACCCAGCTCATGGGAAATTGGGACCTAATTGGGAAGACCCCTACAGAGTTGTCAACTATAAAAGACAAGGATCCTACTACTTGGAGGCCCTAGATGGGAGGAAATTGGAGCATCATTGGAATGTTGAACACCTGAGGAGGTACTACCAGTAAAATGCCAGCCTGGACGAGCATAATTCTGGACGAGCCTGGAGCCCGTTTATCTACTTATTTATCTACATAAGGAGCTTGTTTATCTACATATTTTTAGTATTTCTTTGTTGTTATTATGTTGCGGTTATGGACAAAGTTATGGATTGGCTTGTATTTATTTTCCTTAAAGGCATTAGCTTCTAAAGTGCATGCCTTGTCTATGAACAATATTTATACTATGTACATAATGTTGTGCCTGAATTCTTGGTTTCCACTGCTTTCGTTGAAATTAACCTATAAGAGGGCTAAGAGCCCAAGACGAGTAAATTCTCTGGACACAGGGATGTACTATCTAAATTCTAATAAAGGTAAAGCAAACGAAGGCATACTCATCCAAACCATGGACGAGCTGAAGCCTTAGACTTGGGTGAAGCCATAAACCATCCAAACAATGGACGAGTTAAAACCATTGTTGCATTAGTTCAACCCATGAACGAGGAAATGCATAAGCAAATGTTTACTCTATTGATAGGACACCAACCAAACAATCCAACCAATGGATGAGTGAAAGGTTAGGCCTTTATAAAACATGAAAATCAGCCAAGTCTAAGAACGAGTAAGGCTGATAATTACCATTTCACGTAGACGAATCATACTTGATGAAATTCAAGGAATGAAAAAGTATATATTCATGTTAAAAAGGGAGAAATTCCTTCTATGGATGAGCCAAAGTTCGAAATCTATCATGGAAATAGGAACTCTTGTCCAAATCATTATAGAAAATAATAACATTCATTCAGTTGTTTAAGGGCGGACGACCAACGTCCAAACACCCTTGCAAAATAAAACTTAAATTGTTTTAACAACTCATCCTAAAACCACGGACGAGTTTGATGTACTTGAATTACATAAAAAAGGTCCTGAACAGTGGACCAGATAAAAAAGAAAAAGAAAAAGATAGGAATACAAAGATTAAAGTATTTTCTAAGTAGGGGGGCATCCACGTTAGGGTCATCCTGAGGAGGCAGAGTTGTAGCGTTGTCCTCAACATTAACGTCCTCGGAGTTGGTTTGGAGAAGAGAACTAGTAGCAACATTTAGGTTAAGCTTAATGGAGCTGAAATCCACTTCAGGGAAGTTTTCAACAGCATCCATCCTTAAATCCTTAAAGCCTGCTGTGTAGTTATGATCCAATAAATTCGTAAAGTCTTTGGACGCCTTGAACTCAACAACTGCATCTTCTTTCGCCTTGGAGAGAAGAATACTCAACTCGTCATTCTTATCTGCAAATGATCAAGACGAGTATCCTTCTCCACTATATCAGCTCTCAACTCCTTGATCAAGTTTTGATGCTCCGTTGTTTTCTCCTTAGCCTTGGCAGCTGCCTCAACCCATTTTTTACTCTTGTCCTTCACGTTTTGAATTGTCGTCTCCAGCAAGATCCTCGTCTTGTCCAATTCAGTGGCTTTCCTGGACTCTACGATGAATTTTAACATGGCCTACAAAAGATAAACACCAAAATGCTGGTTAGGTGAGGAAAGTTACGAAGTAATAAAAACGACGAAAATAAAGTTATATACCTTAAAAAGATCATGAACACCTGAGTGTTCAAAATCCTTTAGGGACATGTTATAACAAACGTTTATGTCTTCGTCCTTCATAGCTTCCCCGAAGTGTTCCCAAGCTAAGTCTTCATTTTCAATAATATTTGTGGGAACCCTCGGAGGAAGCTAGGACGAGACAGGCGCAGTCATCCTTGGCGGAGAAGTCTTGGACAAGATAGTCTCGACTGGTATAGACGAGTCAACATCGACTATAAGGACGGGAGGCTGGGACTGAGGAAGTTTGGGCTTGGCTATTTGAGACAACCCACGCTTAACTCTTTTATCTCATCGACTGGGAAGGCTTCCCAAATCAATATCCTTTGGCAGGGATTTCCTTTTATCCCCAGTTGATGGACGAGCCTGAGATTGGGCCTCAGGACGATCCCCCTCACCAACCACCTCTTTTCCTTTATTCCCTTTCATTGTTGCCATTATTAAAAAAAAAATTAAAAAAAAATTTAAAAAAAAAAAGAAGAGAAAAGAGTTTTTAGAACTAAAAATGTAAACAATGTAAGGAATGTTTGAAGTTTAAAACTTACTTCTTCTTACTGTAATTTCGTGTGCAAGTGCTTCTTCGGACGGGTTAGGGCCTAATCCCCACTTGGATAGTTGTCTAAGTGTGACCAAGGAATGAAAGTCCCTATCCATGTGTAGACGAGCCCTGTGGACGTGGTCACGATAAAACTTGCTCAAAGAAGGTCATCCAACGGTTGCAGGAAACAAGTAGAGGTTAGACGTGAATAAAAGAGATAAAATAGAAAGGAAAGAAAAAAGGGAGGGACTTACCCTCAGGATGAAGGTTCCCTAGGTCCCTAGTGTAACGACCAAACATGTCCCGACCAACATCCACAGGATTCCCAGCCCAGAAGTCAAAGACAAAGAAAAACTCTGTCTTCCATTTTCTGTTAGACGAGGCTAGGGACCTAATCAGTCTACAGTCTGTACCCCTAGCTGTGAATTGGTAAAAGCCAAGGGACTGGTGTATCTTTGAGGGTTTGTATCAATAAAAGAACGCGTCCACAGTAAGAGGACGGTCCCTTCTGAATACTTCCCTCTACAAAATTTGCATAGAGATGATCAATCTCCATACATTAGGGTTGAATTGACATACTCCTAAACCTAGCCTAACTAATAACTTTCTAGTAAAAGCGTTTAAAGAAAATCTTAAACCCCATAAAAGATAAGCCTCATAGACGCCTATCTCAAAACGAGGGTTGCAACACCATTCTCTACGGACAAGTAATGTGGGTTTATGCTCGTCCAAGATCTAGTACCACATCCTAAGATTGTTAAGTCTTTGCTCATCTATTTTGGAAGAGATATCTACCACACAACTATAAACAGTAATCTCAGCCTCATCCAAAGGACTAGACGAAGGGATGTTGGACGAGGTGCCTACTTGGGACCTCGAGGCCTGCCTAAGCTATTCTTGCATGACTTCCAAAGGAAACCCAGGGACACCAGAAACATACTCCTTGTTTGTGGAATTCCCCCCACTACTATTACTGGTGCCACTAGAACTAGTACAATAACTACTCTCGTCTAAATACTCGTCTATGGCTTTCTCTGTGCTATTAGTAGACGAGGAAATAACTGTTTTTGACATTTTTGAAAAAAATTTTTTTTTTTTGAAGAGAAACCTAAAAGACGAGAAAGGAGGGAATACTTGGCTCTAAGACAAATGAAGGCTATGGATGTGAAGAAACTCTTAGATGAGGCTCTAGACGACGAATGTCAAAGAAGAAAAATCTCAGAAATGTGAAGGTTTGTGGAGGAATTCCACTATTTATAGGCAGCTAACCTGGGCACATGAAACGACACAACCAATCAGGAGATGACATGTGACGTTCACCTCAAAAAAACGAATTGACGGGACTAGTCACCAGTAAAATGGTGACAAGTGGCACATCAACTTTGACACCAAGCACATACGTCTAAAGGAAATGACGCCCGGTTACCCATCCCCTTGGACGACCTATGTGGACAAGGGGGCAACTGATGGTGTAATGAAAATGCACAAGTCTTATCTCGTCTATATAGGTCATTCGTGGGAAAAGAATGGAAAGATAGGATGCGTGAAGCATGCTCGTCCCCAATAACCTCGTCCATCCTTAATGAAGGACGGGCCCTAAGCGTATTAAGCTTTTGATGACTTAAATTTCCACCAGGTGTAAAGCATCATTACGAACCAAGTCCTCCACTAACCGTTATAGAACATAGGTCCAAATAAGGTAACTTCCATGGCAGTTATGGAAGTTACCTTCGAATCTTCTAAACTCCTTGACAATAGGAACGATTATTAAACAAATAACCGTTTCATGTACGTTATATAAGCATTCCCTTATGAAGAGGTAATCCATTCAAACATTTCCACACAAATTGGAATTCCAAAAAATACTGACTTTACCATCGAAGGATTCTTGGCTGATCTTCCCCGGTCTCCTCTGATTTTGTGTTTACTTTTTCAAGACATTCCAAGTAACCTTGAGATCAACGCTCGAAACATTCAGCCTATTGATTTCCTTGTGCTCATCAATTATTATTATTATTATTATTATACAAAAAGTGGTTGGACAAACTAAAATTGAGAATTTCATGGATTACAATATAATTTTTTTTTTCACTTGTTTCAAATAAACTTATATTTATTTTATCAATATCTATTTTATATTTTCAAATATAGAAATATTATATATATTTTATATAAACTTGGTAAAATTTTAATACGCATTTAGTAATGCTTATTTGTAAATGTATCACATGCATATGCATTAGGGTTATAGTACTATCTAATGTTAGGAGAGAAAATCACTATTTTAAAACTTTAGAGGGCATCAAAATTACCCCAAACTTTAAAGAAGCATTTTGTAAAATACTCTTAAAAAAAAAAAAAAAAAAAAAAAAAACTCAAATCTAACTTCTAGAGCTGTGATCAATGTAACAAATTGGGGGTGCAAATTGGACTCCAAATTAAAAGTTGGCCTAAAAACTTCAACCAAAAAACAAATTTGTAATCTACCTCTTTTTTTTTTCTTTTTTTGATGAAGAATAAGGGGGCAGGGGTGACTACTGTGACTCACCCCCTTGGGCGTGACCATACGAGCACCCCCTTGCTAGAAAATGTTGGATTGAGCCATAGCTATTGTAGTCGGGAATGATCACAAACCTCACCCTAGCCCCGCGAGAAGGCTAGAAGCCTGGATTAGTTGCAAGCAGAATCCCACAATTCGCTCACTGGGAATTGAACATGGAACCTGGTGCTCCTGAGTTCACACCAAGACCGATAGGCCATCTCTCTCGGTGGTGTAATCTACCTCATTCTTGTGGCTGTTGGCCCTAACCCTTTTATGTACAAATCCATGGGTGTTACAATATCAACTTGTTGGACATATTCCATAAAGTAAAATAAAATAAAATAATTGTTCGATATATGCGTGTGTTGAAATTATTGTGTTTGCCTTTGTTTTTTGTTTTCGAAATGAAAATATATTTGACATTTTGGTTGTTTGCTATGTTGGGATCTAGATTCAAAATTTTGGTACATTCATATTCTTGTGTTATCACATACCATTCCACCTATACAATTTGTTTATGTTTTTTTTTTTTTATATAATAATAATAATAATAATAATATTTAAAGTTAACTTGGCAACATGTTAGAAGAATATTAGACATATTAATATAAAACTATAATGGCAATAATTTTTTTGATAAATCAATAATTACATCTATGGGCTTGTAATTCTTGGGCCCATATTGCCAGGTAACAAATAGGATTGTAAGTAAAACAGTAGTATATAATGCCGAAGTCGAATGGGGCCACTCCAATTCATGGGCCTTAACAGAAGTCAATTAGTTATATATATATATATGAGACCAACACTTAGATTTGCTTTCAAATGTCTTCTTCTTCACTCTCACTCACGCTCGCGCTCTTACTCTTTTATCAACATGTGAAACTCTCTTAAGTATGGGCAGTTTCTTTGATTAATTGATTTTGAGTTTAGATATCATAGTACGATGGTATTAAGTAACTGAGAGAGAGAGAGAGAGAGAGAGATTCATTGAAAACGGATTGAAATTATTTTCATTGTATTTATTTAGGTTAATTGATTGTCAATTTAATGGCACACACACTCACTCAGGGTTTCGTCAAGGCCCAGGAATCCGCTGGACATCTCAGCGGCGGGATTGAATACCCGCATCCAATCGAAGTTCCATTGGAGTGCTCCCCTAACATAAAGGAGGGCTGTTTCTAGGTGGGTCGCTTCGTGCAAGACATTGCTTAGGACCAACGGGTCACACGACAGGTGCACGATCAACTTTGCACGCTCCATCCTTCGGCCCTTCGCCTATCGGCTTGGTAGGCAAGCTACCTTGATCCGTCTTTGGCTTTGATTCGTTATGCTCAACAGCTGCAACAAGCCCTAAAGTATCTTGCTGCCTAAAACTCCGCCAAGAAAGCGCTGCTTTACGTTTGATCCTATGTGCCCGGAGAATGCTATGCGTTCTCCACTTTCGGACCCCAAAAAGAGAGAATGTGTTTTTTCCTCTGAGTTTCTCTCTCATTCGCTCCGTGAAGAAAGCGGGCTTTGCCCCAACTACCACGCCTTAAATAAATGATCAATAAGGTTTATTTACATTAATAGTGTGTTCCAGTTAATTCAACTAGTAAAATTTTTTATGATTGAATAAGAGAATTGGAGTTCAATCTTCATCTACACCAAAAACTAATTGGTGTCTTGTCCTGACTATAAAAAGCTATAGTCAAGAGCAGATAAGTGTGTTCCAAAGGCTTCCGGGTTGTCGCCACCTGTGTTGGTGATGCATTCTCCTCCTCGGCCTGTGATTGTGAAGGACCAAGAAGATTGGAAAATCCCACATTGCACTTCTAATTGGAAGAATTCGAAAGGTTATACCATTCCGCTTGATAAGGTCTTGCAGTTGATGGTAGAGGTCTTCAAGAAGTCCAAATTGATGATCATTTTGGAGAGCTTTTGGAGGCATTGTATGTTGCGGAGCAGAAGGCCCAAGAAGCTGTAGTCATGAGGTCGATGGTTCAAAAGGAGTTGATAATGAAGGAGAAGGAAAGCAAAGAACATGAACTGAGGGCATTGGCTCCAAAAGGCACGTTCTGAGAGAACTGGTGTGGCACCCCCTACTGCTGCCATGGATAGTTCTGATATGATAATTGATGATGAGTATGAAAGGGAAGATGAGAAGGAATGAAGGATAATCTGCCTCAGGAGACAATGGAGTAAAGGGAAGAATGTATGCTGCGTGAGAAAATGCTTGAGGAGCATCGCCAAGAAAGAGAGAGGGAGAGAAGGTTGGAGGCCAAGGATCCTGCCATGGAGACAAAGAAGAGCAAGATCACAAGAGATAGTGATCAAGATATTAGTGAGAAGGTTGCTCTTTGCATGGCTTCTTCTGCTGGAGGAGCAGGAAGAGGAGGAATGGACTCCGGATTAATTTGCAACTGATAACCATTACAATGTGTATGACAAGGCCTTGTTTACTGCTCAGCCAACACTTTCAACCCTATACAGTAGGCCAAACAAAAATGTTGATTCCAAGATACATGGAGCCACAGAACAGTTGGGGATGACTAGTCCAAGAGATGGACCACTTGAATTTGAGGAGGATTATTTTGGACTGGATCAGTTCTTGACAGAGGTGAATGAGGGTAAGAAAGCCCTTGAGAAAGTTGGTGCTGAAGAGTCTACGAGAGCAACTGCTGAATCTTCAATGTGAGATGGCTATGAAGAGGTTCAAGTAGAACTTGCATTGGATTTGAAAGAGAATACTAAGTAGCTTTTTTTCCTTTTTAGTTTGGCTTACAGTGAATGAAAGAATTTTGTAGCTGCAAAACAAATCCTAGATCCTTGAAGTGGTTTGTGAAGGACATGCATTTCTGTTCATAAGTTTGATGTCTTGTTTTCCTGTAGAAGTTGCAGAAAAGCTATCAATTTTTCTTCTATTTGTTGCTGCCATGCTTGATGTGCGTATATAACTTTTTTTTTTTTTTTTTTTCCTTTGAGATTATCTGTTATCCTTTTCTTAAATTTCAGTTTTCTTGTAATGTGATTTAAGTTAAAGCTTTCATAGCGGATAAATTTCATGCATTGATTCTGATCATAGTCTTCTGCATTTCCCAGAGAATCAAATCCTAATCAAACTTGCTTTAATGGAATTTTTATGGTACTAGGATGTTTGTGTGATTTGTGTAAGGTTGCATGTGAGGAATTTGACTTTGTAACTGTTTTTAAGTGTTTAAAGTAATGTAATTTCCTGTAGGTTTTGCTTTAGTTATGACTAAGATGCTGGGGATGCAATTACTTTGTTGCAATCCCTTGCTGGCTCTACATTTTATAGCAGTCAGCTTCTTTTGACTGCTTGTATGGGTTTTTCGGGTGTAACTGATGCTATATTGCTAGAACTGAGAAAAAAAAAAAAGCACAAATCCAAGGTTCTGTCCCTCTATTCTTCAGACTATGATAGATTTGTAGCTTATTCTAGTTCTAAGCACCACTGAATCTTTGTTATTTTTTTTTTTTGTTAGCACATCAATCTATAAGTAAATTTTAATTTAACATATATATATATATATATGTGTGGGGGGGGGGGGGGGGGGGGGGGTGGGGGTGTGGGGTTAAGTACACAACTCACACATCGTATGACATAACCCTCCAGCCCTTGTTTATGGCTGAATGAGATGCATCTGATACAAGGCCATTGAAAACATTTATATTATCTCTCTCTCTCTCTCTCTCTCTCTCTCTCTCTCACACACACACACATATATAAATTATTTTTTTTCTTAGATGGTTCGATTCTGTGATCCTAGCTGCCAGTGACCTTGCAACAATTGTGCTCATGGGGTTAATGTCCTGTCTAGGTTTGCTGATTTGATTAGAAGTAAGAGGAAACCTAAAAACATAACCTTTAAACTTTAAAGGCTTTCGGGTCACACTGTGGACACTGTGCTTTTAGAGATGTTCTAGGATCTCTAACTCTTGCAAGTCATGATATATCAAATACATTATATAATGTATTTGTTTTTCTTAAATAATCCAGAGTTAGGCCACTTAGATAAGCTAGCTTAAGGAATGGATACCATTATTACAATTGTAGCCATACAGTAATTGAAGTTTATCCTAGTTGCAGGAAGTTTTGTTGGTGATTAGGATCATTTGATGCGTCATTTCAACAAGTTGTTCCCTGATTCATTTTTATTGACAACAGAATGTCCTTACTGTCTCTGGTTCTGTTGCTTATGTGACATTGTGTTAGTGAAATATTATTGGGGAGGATTGTGTGAAAGTAGTTAAACCATGCTCATATGATAGCTCTTATACCACTGTTTATAAAAATAATAGTGCTAAGCAATCGCACAATGCACTAGAATGTAAATTGAAATTTGAAATTGTACAAATATAGGGAGCTTACAGTGAGTTATTCAATGAAATAATCTTCTAAAGAGCCTAAAAATCACTTCATTTTAACATTGTCAATGATATAGGCACTTTATATTGAAAATTTGCATGATTTACACTTCTATTTCCATGTGATAATACGAGCAATTTTGAAACTGATTTGTAACGTATAACTTGGCATATGCTGTGTCTGAAAACGTCAATGAGATATGTAGTTGTGCAGCTTATCAAAAAATGTATGTAGCTGTGCAGCTAGTGTAAGTGAACACTTCACTCTGTTCATAACTAAGTGAATTGAATGTCCATTAATAAATGCCATTTTTTTCTTTCAACTAAGTAAACACTCATTGATTTCTGACCCATTACGAGTAGGAGATGTAATCTTGTTGCAAAAGAAGTGCAGTGCTTCTGGCTCTTATTGTCATGAGAGGATCTCACACCAAAATAAAAAATAAAAACACTTTTCCTAGGTGTACTGATGCACTTGCTAGACTAGGAGCAAATATGGAGGAGGTTTTTGTTGTTTTTGATTCCCATCCCCCTGATATTGTATCCCTGTTGCATTTTGACAAATTGGGATTGACCCAGGATCCTTTTTGTAATTCTGTGGCAGCTGCCACTTAGCCTTAATATATTATCCTTTCTACCAAAATAAATAAATAAATAAATACTAATGCATGCTTGTTATTGCACACAACCGTCCACGATTGATGGTTCAATGCAAAAAGTGTGTATATGGACAGTTGTGTACTAACTAGTGAGAACTAAAAAGCACACTTTCCTAATTGTTAAGGTAATATATATTGTGATGTATGTAAAAGTACTGTCCTTAATTATGTCTTCACATTTGAATAATATTGTATTAATCACAACAAACTATAAAAATAGTTGTAATATATTCTTTTTCTTTTTTTATAATTTGATAGTTATAATAGAGGCGGAGAAATGTAAATCCTCAATGTCACAGTTGAAAACACCAGAAAGTGTCAATTGGACTACATGATTCTTAGTTAATTGTAATATTTTTTTGTCTCTAATATTGTTCTTATGTTAACATGAAAGGAATGAAATAAAAGATTTAGAGAGATGAGAGAGTAAAAACAGGGTTCACATATGACAAAACCCATACTTCTATGAATTATGTATTACAAGAACCCAACCTATATGGGTTGAGTTCAAGGTACACTTGGTATAATTCTAAATAATGTTACACTACCCAATAACTTGTTATAAAATTCATATTTTGAAAATCTCATCTTTGAATTACATGTTCTATATATTTTTAACATTCATGTCAATTGAATATTATTTACTATTTGATCTATAAACTTATGTTTTATGCATTATTTTAAACTACAAAAACTTGAATTAAAAAAATAATAATTGATGACATGGTTATTAATCTTTGATCATCTTGAAATTTTACAAGTATGGAGAATATACGAAGATAACGTAATCTAATGATAGATTTGTCAAAATTTGCATCCAATTAAAAAATATTGAATAGTGTAATATTGCTTAAAGTTACACTAGGTATAATTTGAATCCAACCCACCCAATATAGGCTATACACACACAATGATTGACCTATAGGGATTATTGAGTATGCTTGACCTAAGGATAATGATATATCTTGATTCAACCATTAAGTGTATAATAAGACACATAATCTCTAAAACATAGAGCATGGATACAATTTTTTTTTTTTTTTTTTTGGTTCTAAAAAAAACAGCTAAGTGAATATAATAAGACTGACGCAGGACAACCAGAACAAAACTGAAACATGAATAAAATAAAGGGATATGACCTATGAGTCAGCACCTAGGCCTGACTTGGAGTCAGCACTAAGCAAGAAAACCATTAGGAGTCAACACCTAGGGCAGACCTAGAGTCAGCACCAAACCAAAAGAGAGACTAAATGGCCATGTTTTTTCATTCATCAAAATATCAACTCCCTCAAGGAGTACAATAAGTTGCTTATAAAGGAGTGCTAAACCCTAGTTCTAATTGGCTAGGAAATCCTAATTTCCTTATTACAAAAATAACCTTGCTTCCAAATTAAAATACTAATAGCCCAATAAACTACTAGGACCTAAAACATAAAAATACAATTGACTTGCAAACATAAATAATATTAAATAATAATTTTCTTGCGTCTCTCGTATCATTCTCCTTTGGTTAGAGAAAACTCGACCTCAAGTTCTAATTTCTAAAGCGTTGAAGGATTTGAATGCTAACAAATAACACTTGCTTCAAGTTTGGAATCACCTTAGGGAGCACAAAGAAAAGAAAAATCTTGAATTCCACCATGTCAAACTCTTCTGGAATAACAAAATTAATGTGTGGAATCAACACAATCTTATCTTGAACCATTGGAAGCACTATGTTATCCATTTTCTCCACTTTAGCAAACTGTTTGTCTTCATGCACCATAGAAGGCTGATCAAAAGTAGATTCATTAGCTTCCAATATCATATCATGTGCACTCTCTAACTTAACACTCTCTTTGGAAATCATCTTTTCGCCTTGTTACTCTTCAATAGATTCATTTCCTTGCACGCATGTTAAAGCAACAATTGCCGAGGCATGTATGTCTTTGTCAACATTAGGCTTTGGTGTCACTTAAGGTTTCTCCACTACCAACATATCATCATCAATGTTGTCTTCTATAGGGACAACAATAATTTCATTGTGATCAAATATCCTTAGTTTCCCTATTGAATCAATTTGAGTCTTCATTTGCTTCATCTGAGCAATCATGTCTTGAACATTTTTCATGAGCTTTTTAGATAATTCCTTTAATTCCTTCGTAGATTGTTCAAAAGTACACCGAGGACATGAAATGGGATGAGAATTCATCCTATTTGCTTCAACTTGAGAAATACCACACTGAGATTGTGGTAGATACTTAGCTTGAAAGTATGGTGACAAATACTCATCACAAAGCGTTTCTTTTATATCTTCCCACACACTAATGGCAAGTTCATACTTTAGATAGCGGAAATATTCAAGATTCTCCTAACGTTTGTGCTCCACCTCTTAACTTCAACTTTGCATACCTAACCTTTTTGTTATCTGCAAAATTTGCTTGCTCAAAGAATTGCTTTATCCTATTCATCCAGTTGACAAAATCTTGTGGATTAGTTTTATAACCATCAAAATAAGGTGCTTCTGATATTACCATGATTCTCTAAAATAGTGCTTCAACAAATAGTTTGCAGTTGGAACAAGAACCTAGGTTGCTGTGATGTTCTCTGGATAGATATTTGCTGGGATTGGGTTGGTTGACAGGTTTGGATTTTGTGGGCTCAGTCTTATTTTTTTTTTAAAAGAAAACTGGTGTTGTAAAATGTGGGCTTTGGGCTTGTTAACAAATGGGTCGAGCAAGGGTTTGTTTATGTTACTGGTGGTGATATGACTTGTGTGACATTGTACAATGAGTTTGTTGTTTTGGCTGGGTCAAGTGGTTTAATGGGTTTCAATTTGAGTTCTTTATTTCAAATGGGCCAGGTTAAGTTGTTCTCAATGGGAAAACACTGTGGGGTTGCAAATTAAAAATGATCGGGAAGAGTTTGAATAGAAAATAAGGTGCTGGGTTTTTTAAATTAAATAAAAGACTAGTTATTGTTACCTTTGAGATGGAATCGCTAGTTTATGGAGGGATTGTGGAGGCATGGTGCTGGGTAATTAAGGGTCATGGTGGCGCAATATCAAGAAGAGGATGGTGGTGGGGCTCACTGTGGTGCGATCTGACAGACAATGGATGGCAGCATTAGCTTTCCAATGGTTGGTGGCATGCGAGGAAACTTCTTGAAAGAACTTGACCAAGTCTAGCCATGGGGTTTGTTGGGTAACCTTCTGGTGGCAGAAAAAATACGGTGAATGAGTTTTTTTTTTTTTTTTTTTTTTTTTTTTTTTTTCTCTTTGTGATATTTTTCTGGTTCTGGATTGACTGCGATAATGCTTCAAACAGATTGATGTTTGCTCTGATACCAAAACTGATGCAAGACAACCAAAACAAAACTGAAACAACAATAAAATAAAGAGATATGATCTAAAAGTCAGCATCTAGACATGGTTTGGAGTCAGCACCAAGCGAGGAAACCACTAAGAGTCAGCACCTAGGGTAGACCTGGAGTTAGCACCAAATCAAAAGAGAGACCAAACGGCTATTTTTTTTCATTCATCAAAATATCAACTCTCTTAAGGAGTACAATAGGGTACTTGTAAAGGATTGATAAACCCTAGTTCTAATTGGTTAAAAAACTCTAATTACATTATTACAAAAATAACCTTGCTTTCAAATTAAAATACTAATAGCCCAATAAACTATTAGAACCTAAAACATAAATATACAATTGACTTACAAACATAAATCATATTAAATAATAATCTTCTCGCATCTCTCGCATCAAAGACAATAAGGTTATTCAATTATATTTGCCCAAAGATAAAATAGCATAGCTTCAAACACTATGTAAACCTGCAAATGAAAGAGTTCATGCAACGGAGATGATGAATTGATGATCAACCAACTAAAACTAAAATTAGACACTAGGAAGTCCCCACTCTAAGTCAAGGAAACTTTTATGATTTTGTTAGACGTACAAATGCCTTGGCCAAGAGCCTAACGAATCTCCTTCACATGGCCTTTTGATACTCCAAAATTCAGCAATTTCCTTTAAAGCCTTGAAAGATCCAATGATGCCTTTTTATAGTTGCTAGTCCTTTGAATGGATGTGAGTTTGGAACTGAATTCTGAAAAGCTCACATGGAAAACACTTTATATTTTTAGTAGAATCGCGAAATAATTCAAAATTATAGTGTTTGATTTTAAATATCAAGCAATCACATCAATGTTGCAGCATGGTATAAGTTTGATGAATTTGTAATAATAAATGCTATTTTTAAGTACAAATTAAGTGGTCACAGTCAGTGTCAGTGTGATATATAACCATGACAAAAATCATTTGGATTTTCTATACACATTAGCCTAAGCAATTCACATCATTCTTTGTTTGATAACTTCATGTCGATTTGATTTTTTTTTTTTTTCTTTTTTTGGAGAAGAAAATGAGATATCATTAACTCAACGAAGAGGAGTACAACAGAGCTGAAACAATACAACCATCAGCCAGAGCCTGACTGAAGCAGGGAAACTAAAAACAACGGAAAATCTTGTTTCCATACATGACTAGCATTATTCCATTTTGCAAACTAGGCGAGCTCATGAGCAACCCCATTATAAGCCCTATTCATGCGTCTAAATGTGCAGCTAGCGAAAGAAGACTTTGCTCTCTGAATCTCCTGAATTAAATGACCAGCTTCGCCTCCATAATGATCCTGCGAAATAGCTTGAACCACAAGTGTAGCATTTGATTCAAAAATAACGTTAGAAATGGCCAACTCTTGAGCCAAAAGGACTCCTTGCTCCATAGCAAAGAGCTCGGCCCACTCTGCTAGGTAACACGAGGGCAGAGCCTTGCACAGTGCCGCAACAACCTCGCCTCCATCATTACGAACAATCACACCAACCCCAAAAATGCCTCTGCCATCTAAAGGCGACGCGCCGTCCACATTCACCTTGAAATACCCAGGCGGAGGGGCCATCCAACCATCATTTGAATCTTGCTTCACAGAACAGAGCACATTGTTGGCTTCGTGAAAATCCTCTAAAACACTTCTTGCCAAATCCCAAACTTGCAGAAGAGAGAAGCCATTTTCATTATGCACTATCAAATTCCGATTGTGCCAAATTGCCCAAGCAGTCGCAAAAATATACTCTTAAGTGCACAACATTTGGGCTTGAGCAGAATTTATGCACAACATAACTTCATGTCGATTTATGCAAGTCTATTTGAATCCATGATTCTAGCATTAATGAGAGAATCTTTTTTTTTTTTTTGGGAAAGGCAGTAATGAGAGAATCAATTCTTATGTTCATGAAGTACTGATAATTCCCTCAAGTTCATCCCCCAAAAAAAAAAAAAAAAAAAAAAAATCCCTCAAAGAAAACTTCAATCATTTGAGAGTGTCTACTTTTCGCTCAGGAAAATTAAAAATAAAATAAAGTCTCTTTGAATCTTTTGAGTGACCCAAATATGTTAACATTCACATCACTACACAAATCGTATATAATTTTTTTCTCTCTCTCTCTCTTTTTGCCCCAATTACTGTACATAATAACAAAATGACCATTATTAGTTTTATTCATATGGCAAATAAGCTGCTGTGAATTTAAAATTTTGTCAAAAGTGTCCTACTCCTAGATTCTAAAGTTATTTATAAGTATTTTCTCAAAAAACAAAAAATTAAGTGCTCACAATCTATCTATTTTTAAAGAGTGTCTTGTGTCCATTATGTAGTAGATAAAGTTCGGCTACAAATTCCACTAAAAAAATTAACACGTTTATATAATTTAAAAATATAATCCTCAAATTGCATGTTTTCTGTGTTCTCAACAAGTATGTTAAATTTCATATTAATCGAATGTTTTTTACTATACGATTCATAAACTTATTTTTTATGCGCAATATTAGACCACAAAACTTTGAATTTAAATATTTGATTAATGACATAGCTATTAATCTTGAATCTTCTAGAAATTTTGTAAGCATAAAAAATATATAAATAAAATATAATCCAATGATGAATTTGTCAAAATTCACATCTAATAAAAAAGATATTGGGTGCAGTTGTATCCATTAAATACAACTAAGTTTATAACCAAACTTTATATATATAGAGCAAGACTTAGGTACAGTACTTAGGTGTTGTTCTTTAGGTTCCCCTTTTAATAAGATTCTACCATGTGGATTTTTTCTCATGGGACGAAAGTGTATTTTTTTAGTTAAATAGCCATATGGCTGAGTCATAAGAAGGAAATCTAAAGAACAGCACCTAAGATACTGTACCTAAATTTTGTCTATATATATATATATATATATAAAATAATGAGAAACCATTACATATTTTAAAAATGTATAATTTTTTAAAAAAAAAGTGTAAACTAATATCATATATAATTTGAACGAATTCTAAAAAAAAAAATATAATTTGAATTGTAGAATTATAATTTTTTTAAATTGTGATCATGCATGTACACAGAACTCCACACAGCACACTAGTAATTATTAATGTTAGGATCACATTCTTGAAAAAACATATAATGAATGGTTTCTTTTTATTATTTTATTTTTTGAGAATGAAGCTATGATTTAAATTAAAGAAAGGTCAAATCGGGTTGAAATATATCGTTTACGTGAATATATAGAATTGACCTAGCAACATTATAAGAAATAGAATTGACCTAACGTCATACATGTGAAAAAACTAATAAAACTAAACAATTCTGCAATTAGCTTTGCATCTTAGGCCAAGTGTCCAAAAAAAGCTACAAAGTCCTTATGAATGATTTGATATTTATAGTTGGTTCTTGTGATGGTTTATATATAAAGTAATGATATATTCACAAGTTATTTTATAATATTTTTATAAAATATTGATGTAGCTAATCTTTTATTGATTTTCATTTAGACCTACCGATATTATTATTTTTTCATTTATCAATAATCACTCAATATATCATTAGTTTGTAAATTTTTTTGTAAAATAATTTGTATCTCTAGCATTATTTATATATATAATAAACATTCTTTGTCGATGTAATCTTTCATCCACCATTTGCTCTTAGTATTCTTTATCACAGTATAGGGGTTAGGCATCCTCCTCTATAAGAATATAATTACAGTTTTTAACTTGATTTGGATATTTTTCTTAGGGTACAATTGGCATATATATATATATATATATATATTTACACACATAATGGGAGAAGAGAGATTTAAATCTTGAATATCTTAAAAACATTAGGAATTGTCAACTAGTAAAACTACAAAACTCTTAACAAAGATAAAAGTGCACATAATAATGAATTTCACTGTAAATGGGTATTTGATACGATTTCATCTTAAGTACTTAATTCTTACCACAAAAGTCGAAACTAGAAATACTAATATCATGGTGCATGCTTCAATAAAATCTCTCTTCTCTAGGTGATTGGAACAATTCAAAATCAATTATCTAAAATCCCGCTTGGTCTATGATATCAAAATTCTTGAGAGATAGAGCTTAATTTCGTGATTTATTAGTAACAATAAGTATCTCATACATTTAATATATGCAACATCTTTTTCAAAATTGTAGGATTCACATGCTTTGAGAAGAATATTTCATATGTTAGAGCATGAGATACTACATGCAAACCAAATAGTTTTACCAAAAGCTCGGGCTAATACTCGTGCAAGAAGAATATATAGAGATGGAATGAGGGATTTTAAAATAAAAAAATAAAAAAATAAAAGGAAACTAAATAAAAACACAATTTATTTACTATGAACTCCCACAAGTAAAATTTGTTGCTACATAAAATACCACTAGTAAATTTCTATAGTAACTAAACACTTTCTAGTTCCTAGAAAGACAGACAAAACATATTGAGGGTAAGGCTTATAACCTCCTCCTTATGATCTCAAATAACAAACCTCTATTTTAAACAAACAAACAAACACAAAGTAATGACAAGAGCTGAGCACATGGAAGCCCCCATGCTTTGCTCTGCTAGCCCCATGTGAAGTTGAAAGTACTTGGTATCTTTAATTTCTATTCAGGAGTTCCTCAATCATCTGCAATGCAACCCTCTCCTCCTCATTAATCCCATCTCCACATTCAGGCTGCTGAGCCTCTATTTCGGCTGTGTTTGATACTGCAGGCAATTTTTTCTCAGGCACAACTTGTCCACTTTTCTCTCCTAGTTCAACCATCATCACCCAATTGGAATCAGAAGAAGTACCTGCACGTTTTTGCCAAACCCCAATATGGGAATTCTGTGTGTCAAGCCTGAGGCAAGTGAGAGACGGTGATGGGAATTTGCAACATTTGCGAAGCTTTGCGCTAAGGACTTTAGAGAGTGCATTATTGGTTGAAGATGTATTAGAGTTGTTGTCGTTGACTATTTGATTTGTGACCACTGGGAAGTTTGTTTTGGCATTACGGCCACTCATCAAAGTGGCTGCCTCATCATAGGCTCGCGCTGCTTCTTCTGCAGTTTCAAACGTCCCAAGCCACACCCTTCTTTTCCTACAACACATGAAAAACATAAGAGTCAATATGGACTGTTTATAAATATGTCGCCCATAGAATGTGCTCATGTTATAATAATAAAGTTTTAGGATATAAATAATAACCAAATATATGCAACTATAAAATTGAATATATACTTGAGAGTTCTACTTATCCAGTTTCTATAAGAAGAAATTTACACAAAGACATACAAATGATCCGGTATTTTATGACTGCCGCAGAAAATTTAGCCTCTGATGTACTTATTCATGGTATATCCGGAATTCGGATTGTTGGAAGCAAAGTGTACTACAAACTAGTAATAGTTGGAAGAGGGAAGAAAAGAAAAGAAAGTGAAATTTTGAAGCATGTGTTATATGCATGTTGTGAGAAGATATATAGCAAGAGTTTGTTGAGAATACAGTAATGGATGACGAATCTCAGCCACCCATGAGCCCCATTGGCGTTGCCTGACGCCTCTGAACTTCTTTGATTGTACCATATTTGCAAAGCCTGGCAGAGAGAGAGAGAGAGGAGTGGGGAGTGGGGGGGGGGGGGGGGGGGTGTTGTAAAGTTCCTTGAAATGAAGGAGCTGGTGCTTGAGATTTATGAGAATTGATCATGGTATGTTGGTATAGACATTTAACAACTATTTACAAAAGCGTATATCACACTATCATATGCTTAACAGCCTAACAATTACACCACTTGAGTTTAACCAAATGACAATTAATTTGAAAGACTTCACAGAATGACTTTTTAACTAATTTAGTCCTTTTGTGGTCCAGTAACATTAATATAGCCACATTGTGTGCCCAACATACGGGCTCTAAGAAGTCAATCTCATAAAGAACTTTCTTAACTAGCATACATCGCTATTTACACAAATTTAGTGAGGTTGCTTTTGCACTCTCACCCTCAGCGCTACACTACAGGAAAGAAAGTAATAATCAAAGTCATTCATGAGTATTTCTACATATCCAAGATATGAATCAGATACAGATAATCCGTAGAGTCTTTACTCCTGATGAGTCTTTTCTCCTGATGGACCCTTCACAGCGTGATTCATAACATTGTATTATTGTTGCTTTGCTTAATTTGAAAATCACTTACTGAAGTGAATACTCTAAGCTCAATATTTATACTGTAAATGTAGGCAATCCTCAAGTACATGAAAGGTGGCAGGCTGGCAGCTTTAGTTCTCATCATTGAAAGATGATTCGAATACAAACATTGAAGTGGCAAGTAATAATTCTTCTCATCAAACGTGCTAGAAATCAAGCAACTTTTGGTATGTCTTCTGAAACTATTTTGAATAAGAAAAGTAAAAATTTGTAGGGTAGTTGGATTTCTGGTTTGTCGCAATAAAACATAATGCAAGAACTTAACTTTATAATTTACAGTCGTACTTGGAGTAGTGGTAGTCAGTCTGTGCTATAGTTGTAATAGTGTCATCAATGATCTAAATTAACTTAAAGAAGAGAGTTTAATTTGTCTCTCTTTCTTTGTAATTGTTTTGTAATAACAATTCTGTTCTTTGTTGGGGATGAATTTCTCATACTCAATTGCGTATTGTTTAGTAATTAAATTAGCTCCTAAGGCTAATTTGGAAACCACTTTGAACAAATAAGAAGATAAGCAAAGTAATGAATAACACCCTCTTTTTGGCATATAACACCTTATTTTAAACATTCACTATAAGGTTAAGGACCCTTTATAGCCGGCATGGCCATTATGCCATTAAAGATGACCTTTTCAAGGCAATCCTTCTAGGAGATTTGTGATCTGCAAGAATAGCCTAAATTAACATATTTATTTTAGCAAATTTTGGCTGTTTTCTTGGGGATATTATGTGCATCAAAAGCAATAATGTCTATGTCGACCAAACCATAATGCACCGAGCTCAGTTTTGGCGGTGGCATAGTAAAATATTATGGTAATGTACAGTCAGGATCATATTTTCTCATCACAAGCAGCAACATGTTGTGGAAAAAAAAAATTGACAGTGTACTATGGTTGTACCAATGATCATCTCATAATAAAAAGGTTGTACCAATGAATTTGGGCTATACACGCCTTTGCCTTACCTTTATGACTTGGTAGTTGGTATACGGTATACCATGGCGAATTCAAAGCCCCGACCATAAAACGCCTATCGCTTATATAAGTAGGTATATTATGAACATTATCTTGTAAATCCATAATGGAAAATTTATTTACATCAATTTTATAAACTTATTAGCTTAACAGTTTAATATATCTCCCTATGTTTATACAGGAAGACTAGAATTTTATTAAATAGAATGAAAAGAAATTACTTCATTTGAGAGAGCGAGTTTTAAGAAAGAAGAACTCTCCCATTTAGATGTAGTATTTGCTTTGTATTAGTTTTGTTTGCTTTGAGCTTATGGTCTGCATGTAATCGTGTTATGGGCTGTCATTTTTTACTCCACCTCTAATGCAAATTTCCAAGTTCATGAATCATGATTAATAAGAAGCTCATGATATTCCCATTAAAAAAAATCACTCTTCTTTTTTAGTAATAGTTTTGTACTTGAAATTTTATTTTGAAAATATTTCTAACTCATTTAATATAATCAAGAGAAAAACTCTTTTGTGTACAATGTATAGCCTTAAAGTTACAAAATGTAATATTATCACAGCAATCCAACCAATGTGTCAAATTTTTTTCGTTGTGATTTCTTTAATTCTTCTGCAATCCTTTTACAATAAACACAATATAGGATGGAATGAATAAAAATCAACACTTTTAAGTTGTTTTAAATCTATTTTAGAAAATAAGTCATACATAGACCATTTGAAAAAAAAAAAAAGTATATTATCATACTTTTGATGCTTCTATGTTAATTTATTTTTCAATTTACTTTTAAGTAATAAAATGATTTGTTTGATATCTTATATTTAGATTAATCTTTTAACTTCATATGAAAATGGCTATATGTTGATTATTTTATTTATTTCTTTTATATATTAATGACAACTTTAAATTGTTTAATGAATAAAGTATATTCTTTATCTATGGACTGAACTTTCATGAGATATAATTTTTATTATTTAAATTTATAAAATCATTGTTTGCTTTGCCTTTATATGTTTTCATGATGGTCATTATCAATTTTTTTATGAGCTTTAATGAATAAAGTATATTCTTTATCTATGGACTGAACTTTTGTGAGATATAATTTTTATTATTTAAATTTATAAAATCATTGTTTGCTTTGCCTTTATATGTTTTCCTGATGGTCATTATCAATTTTTTTATGAGCTTAGTCTACAATTCTAAAAAATAAAAAATAAAAATAAAAAAAGTTGTTTAAAGATCTTTCTGCAAGTGGATTAACATAATTATAGAAAAATTGGGAAAAAAAAATTAAGTTAAATAATTTTTTAAAAAAATTAAAAGGTAATATGAAAACTATTAAAAATAACTCTATCTAATTTTTAAGGATGCTACAAACATAAGAAAATGAAATAAATTTTCAAAAAATACTACTAACTATAAGAAACTGAGATAGTTTTTCAAAAAATAATATTTGAAAATATGACTAACTTGTTTAGAAAATGTTAATGACAAAACAAACAAACAGAGTGTTAGCAAATATATGACCCAAATTTTAGTTTTTGTTTAAATTATATGTTTTTCTCATATTTAATCAAATAGAAGATAAGGAAGAATGAAAGGATTATCAAATAGTCATAGTACATGGCAGGATAACTCATGTACCTTAAATTTGGTTGTCTATAATGGAAATATGTATGTACGCAGCGGAAAATTAATGGATCTACTTCATTCACAATTGATAAAATGTGTCATCTAAGTTTCAGAATATAAGAATAAGAGAGTGTACCTTGAGGCGGTGAAATTCAAAACCAAAGATGAAAAGCGCTTGAGAACACTTTTAATCTTCACTCTAATTCCACTTGATGCCCAAGAAGTGTGGTCTCTCAATCAGTTATATGTGTATGTTCTAAAGAGAATGAAAGAGTGTCCAACACTCACATACCAACCAATTCATGTACTTGTTATTGTTTCAAAATTCTGTATGTTTCTCTTCTAATAATTGATTATCTAACTGAGCTAGTCTTTTGGGTCTTTTCAATTGGGCTTTAGTATGCGGCTTAGAGTGGGATCAAAAGGGACAAATAAGACACTAGCCCCAATGAACCTTGAGCTTTTTTGTCAGCTCTTGACAAGTTTAAAGTTACTATTAATTATATTTAATACCACTATATAAATATAATTGCACTCTAGGCATTATTGATAAATTATATCCCAAGACTTTATTGTACATACAACCCCTTCATAAAATATTCATAGTAATACAAAGTCATGAATGTAAACTGCCACTTTGTAAATTACTACATCTTAATCCTTGAGTACTCGGTTTAATCCTTTAAGTTATTCATCATATATTTATAAAATCCAATTTCATAAATATATACTTTAGTAACTATTTACTAAAGTAGTTAGGCCTAACATTCTAAATAACAAACTCATTAAACTTATTTCAAGGGAATATTTTGTATCTACTTTAAAAGACTATGAATTTCATCTTATATGTTCCATCAACACTAAATGTGACTGCCTAACATACTGAGGTTTTGACCGTAACTTTAGATCTCACACTTGATATATTAAAGCAACTTACAATTCATGATCAAGTCCATTATTCTCTCAGGATTAAGAATTCATGTAAATAGAAGTCGTGAGATTTATTATTCATTTGACAGTCGTTAGAAGAATAATAAATCTCACAGTAGTTCAGTTCAATATGTTTTAACTCTTAAAACATATCAACACATCAACTGGAAGTTTTCACTTCCATGATCAAGACAAATCATCTTACTTGATACTCCCTTCGTCCCACTTTTTTTGTCCTGTTTGAAAAGTCAAATTTTTTAAGGAAACATCATTTATTATCTTGTCTACCTTTTAAAAATGTATAAGTTTTCAAAACTACCCTTAAAAAAATTTATCAAAAAATTGAATTAGTAAATTAATAGGGGTATAATAGTAACATTAGTAAATTAATGACTTTTATTTTTAGAAACAGGACAATATTTTAGGACATCTCAAAATGGAATAGAGGACAAAAAAAATGAGACGGAGGGAGTATGTTATAGTCTTTGCGGATGAAATACCCAATTTCATCACCGACTACGAACTAAAATTCTGAGTTTACACAGAACTTGTAATTTATATCTTCTGTGACTTTTCACATGAATTACATACTATGCATCTCATGGACTATATGATAATGTCCAAATATTCATGTTACTATTATTTTAGATAATAATAATAAAAATTTATCAATCACAATATTAAGTTTATATAATATCATATATAATGTCACACTTAATATTATACATAGCATCACACAATAGGATTTAAGGGCACTAATCCTAACAGTCTATCATCCATTTGTTTGATTTAATTGGTGTTGGTTTTAAGTTATGCAATTCTGAAATCTTGATACTAGGGTTTGTAGTAAATTTCATTTTTAAATGGAAGTTAACTCTACTCTTGATGTCAAATGTGTATTATTGCAGGGTCAATTTATATATATATATATATATATTCCACCTTTTGTTGTGAAATTGTTATTTGACTTTTAGGCAAAAGTTTTTACTTATATGGTTCGATTTCAAGAATTGTGTGCCACTTCTTATTTCAGAGAGCCTTTATTGAGCAAATTATGAATAATTAAAATTTTATATCGTTTTAAAAAGTGAATGCATTACTGAAATGAATCTTATGTTCTTCCAACAATCTTAGAGCCTTTTAAGCATGTATAGTCAGATCCTTTTCGAGCATATAGAAAAATGATCCTTGGCTATAAAAATGGAAATGACAATGACAATGGGGTTTAGGTCAAGGTCAAAACCCCAAAGAAGTACTAAGACGCGCTTTGCAGCTTAACTGCTCTATGGGCTTTTCAATGATTTGAAGGCAAATAAGCATTGTAAAAGCAGATCTATTGAATATGAGGGAATGGGGGTTTTGATAGGTAATGGAGAATTTATGCAAACAAGTCGAGGAGCTTGCTCAAGCAATTATAGAAGGTTGAGCACCAAGATGGGGACAATGCGTTATAAGGGGATTAATAAAGTGATTTTGGGAGAGAAGAGTAAGAATGTGCAATATCATAGCCCATAGCTATCAATAAGTAAATTGCTTATGGATAGTGTGAGATGTGGTTTTTTTTTTTTCACTGATAACATGGTATATTCATAGATATATGTATATATTATTGATTGATTAATGTATTCTATTAAATCATTCCTAGTTTTTCAAGGATTTATGTCATATTTGTATCATATCATATCTATGTCCCTTGTTGGTATCAATGCTTCCTTGTCATAATGATATCATACTCTTAAAAAGGAAAAAACCTAGTTAGATTTTGCAAATGTCATAATGGGGTGAAGTGGGTGATGAGTTAAAGTTCCTCCTGACCTAATATGCTGGCCTAAGATTTGTGCATCAATTTAATTTGGAGGCTTGGATATTGGGAATTTGGTGGTGGAGAAAAAATATGGTATCTTACTGGGTGTATGGTTCTATATGGTTAATGGTCTCTATGGGATACATACCTATCAAGAAAAAAAAAATGGTAAGAATGGGTTCAGACTTCAAATTATGGAAAAATATGGGGCGGTATTCGTTTATGGCATGATGTTTGCATGCTTTAAATGATGAGGTTTTTTTTCTACTATTTTTAGTTCCATGTCTTAGTTGGACATACTAAAATGTTAATTTCAGCTAGTGCAAATTATATCAATACTTTATGTTCTTTAATTTTCTCTATGAAATAATGTATAATAATGTATTAACTTGTCTTCCATTTTCCCTTTTTTTTCAATAGAATTTTATTTATAATTGTAAATTTATATGATCAAGAGCTTTCTATCTTAATTAGTTGGCGCATCTTCAACATCTAGGATTTAAATCAAATTGTATTTTCTCCAACTATCAAATTATCTATTAAAAAAAAAAACTGTCAATTTATATGCTTTTTTCATCTCCATGTGACTATATGACCCATCATTAATTAATCAATGTATAGCTTGATTATTGCTTATTTTTTCTTGGCATGAATGTAAATATTTTAGAGCATTATTTCATTCTTTGCTTCTGTTGCTTATGCTTTACTCATACATATGAATATATTGTTTGTCAAATTCCAGCATCTTGAATTTTAGACATCAGACTATCTTTGTTATTTATTGCATATGGAGCTTATGTTTTCATACCTAGTTCAATAAATTATTAGAGTACTCTTACTAGTTACTATGTTGTATGGCAAAAGTGTCATTGGTATAGGTATGGCAAAAGTGCTTGAAACGGATATAACATAAGTATGGCACCCGAAATAAAGTAAATACACTTTCTTGATTTCAACCAATATATATATAAACACAATCTGAAAAAAATTCAGTCTAATTTAAAACTTTTAGAATTAAGAAATTAGTTTCTATCTAATTAAAAATTACAACCCATGCAAAAATGGATAAAGACGGAATCGAAGAAATTGGGTTAAAGTAAAAGGAGACAATGAGAGAGAGAGAGGGGCCGTGTGTGTGCAAGAAAGCGAGAAATACGGAACCATGTGAGTCGCTCTCTTTTGTCTTAAAACCTCAGCCTCTCTCTCTTGCACTCACTCGCTGTACTCTAGTCTATATTCCTAGTACTGCTACTAGTGACTAACCCCTACTAACCCAGAGTCCCATTTCTTCATACGCTGCTATTACATCTTCATCAAGAATTTCACGCATACATTCACGCATATATATATATAAAGAACTCTTTCTTTTCACCATCTTCGTCTCTTTTTTTTTTTTTTCATTTCTTGAATCCTTCTTCACGTTTACGCTTCTTAAGCCCCTCCACTCTCCACGAACTTCCTTTTTAGATTGTAAAATCTCTTCTTTACATTCTTTTTGTTCCATTTCTTATTGAGCCGTACGTAGATCAAAAGAACAGTACCATCAATCTTACGGTAATGATTTGAATCTTTTCTTTAATGGTTTTTTCCTAATTGAAACATATTTATTATGTTGTTCATTCAGCCATGCATATAAATAAAGTGTTTCTTGTTTGTATTGTTCATTGTTTTTCATAATTGGTATGCATTGCTTGCTAAATATATACATAAAAAAAGCACATCTCACATTTGCAATATATTGCAATATATATACCACCACAAATCTAATTTCTAACATCACAAGTATAGAGTTTTACAAGTATTTAAATCAAAGAAAATAACATTTTTCACATCTAATCAACAATACTCATTCACATTTGCAATAAATGAAAAACACTTCTAATATATATTTAAACCACCTACCAAATGCCTTGTAGCTGAATTGGCATCTCTCAATGCACAAAGTGTTTGGGAGGTTTAGGGAGAAAAGGGTTTGAGCTACAGGGTTAACAGCATGTTGTAATTATCTCTAAAAAAAAAAAAAAAAAAAAAAAAAACCACCTTATAACACCACACAAGCGACCTGCTTGCTAAATATATACATAAAAAAAAGCACATCTCACATTTGCAATATACTGCAATATATATACCACCACAAATCCAATTTCTAACACCACAAGTATAGAGTTGTACAAGTATTTAAATCAAAGAAAATATTATTTTTCACATCTAATCAACAATACTCATTCACATTTGCAATAAATGAAAAATACTTCTAATATGTACTTAAACCACCTGCCAAAGACCTTGTAGCTAAATTAGTACCTCCCAATGCACAAAGTGATTGGGGGTCTAGAAGGAAAAGGATTCGAGCTGCAGAAAAAGCAGCATGTTGTAATTATCTCTAAAAAAAATTAAAAAAAAAAAAAAACCACCTTATAATACCATGCAAACCACCTGCTTGCTCCAACACGACAACCCACCACAAAATCAATTTCCAACATCACAAATATAGAGTTTTACAAATATTGAAATCAAATAAAATATTATTCATCACATCTAATCAACAATACTCATTCACATTTGCAAGAAATGTAAAACACTTCTAATATGTATTTAAACCACATTTTAACACCATGCAAGCCACTCGCTTGCTCCAACACATCATACCACCACAATTCTAATTCCAACATCACAAGTGTAGAGTTTTACAAGTATTTAAATCAAAGAAAATACTATTTTTCACATCTAATCAACAATACTCATTCACATTTGAAATAAATGAAAAATACTCTCAATATGTATTTAAACCACCTTATAACATCATGCAAGCCACCTACTTGCTCCAACACAACAACACACCACAAAATCAATTTCCAACTTCACAAGTATAGAGTTTTACAAGTATTGAAATCAAAGAAAATACTATTTTTCACATCTAATCAACAATACTCATTCACATTTGCAATAAATGAAAAATACTTTTAATATGTATTTAAACCACCTGCCAAAGGCCTTGTAGCTGAATTAGTACCTCCCAATGCACAAAGTGATTGGGGGTCTAGAAGGAAAAGGGTTCGAACTGCAGTGTTAGCAGCATGTTGTAATTATCTCTAAAAAAAAATTAAAAAAAAAAATCACCTTATAATACCATGCAAACCACCTGCTTGCTCCAACACAACAACCCACCACAAAACTAATTTCCAACATCACAAATATAGAGTTTTACAAGTATTGAAATCAAATAAAATATTATTCATCACATCTAATCAACAATATTTATTCACATTTGCAAGAAATGTAAAACACTCCCAATATGTATTTAAACCACATTTTAACACCATGCAAGCCACCCGCTTGCTTCAACACATCATACCACCACAATTCTAATTCCAACATCACAAGTGTAGAGTTTTACAAGTATTTAAATCAAAGAAAATACTATTTTTCACATCTAATCAACAATACTCATTCACATTTGAAATAAATGAAAAATACTCTCAATATGTATTTAAACCACCTTATAACATCATGCAAGCTACTCGCTTGCTCCAACACAACAACACACCACAATACCAATTTCCAACTTCACAAGTATAGAGTTTTACAAGTATTGAAATCAAATAAAATACTATTCATCACATCTAATCAACAATACTTATTCACATTTGCAATAATTGAAAAACACTTCCAATATGTATTTAAACCACCTGCTAAATGCCTTGTAGTTGAATTGGCCCCTCCTAATGCAAAAAGTTCTTGGGAGTCTAGGGGGAAAATGATTCGAATTGCGGAGTTAGCAACATGTTGTAATTATCTCTAAATTTTAAAATAAAAATAAAAATAAAAAAAAAGATCCATTACATGAAGGGTCGTCGGTTGTGTTGGGAGGCGAAGGGTCGCCGGATGGGTGGAAGGCAAAGGAGTGAAGCATTGCTGGTTGGGTGCAAAGGAGTGAAAGGAGGCGAGCTGAGGCGGTGGCGAGTTGGATCGGCGACAGCGGCAAGCTCGATTAGCGGCGATGGTGAGCTGGGGTGAAGCGGATGTGAGGGAGAGAGTAAGGGAAAGAGAGAATGGGGGAGGGAGGGAAAAAAAAGTGAAAAAAAAAAAAAAAAAAAAAAAAAAAAAAAAAAAGGGCTGAAGTGTTTTAGTATTAAACTTTTAGTGACGACTTGTATGTCATCACTATAGGCAACCTTTAGCGACGCAAATTCGGATTCGTCGCTGATACTCCCATTTGATTTTATGTTCATATTTTTAGTGACGACTTATTTTCGTCACTATTTGTCACATTCAACGACGAAAATTTTCGTCGCAAAAAACTTAAGCTTTTAGCAATGAAATAATTCGTCGCTATAGATGAATTTAGTTTGGCGTCTACATTTTTGTTTGGCACCTTTAGTTCAACACAACATATAGCAATGAAATCTAATTTTCGTCACTAAATGTTACTAATTTTTTTTATAATTAGCGATAAATTTCGTCACTATATGGTACTTTTTTGTGACGAAAAAATTTTTCTCATTAAAATTCGTCACTGAAAATACATTTTGTTGTAGTGATAGTCACCTATGATATATCTTTTTCTTTTTTTTTTCCTTTTTTTTTTTACCTATGAAATATCTTTAAGTGCAACAACAATTACACTAAAACTAATGTAAGGCACAAAAATATTAATTTAACTCTTGCATTATATTTTATATGCTAATCAAACTTTTTGTTTAATTAGTTAACTGTTTGTTAATTATACTAATTAAATATTTTTGGAATAAACTTTGTCTTCACTACCCTTTTATTTTCATCTTGCCCCCTAAACTAAAATCTTGGCTCCACTATTGTCAATTTAAATATATGTCTAAAAATAATAATAAATAAATAATGTAGTTTAATTATCTAACAGATAAATACACTGTCTATACATGGAAATAAATAGCGAAATGAGGAAATATAAAGTGGAATATATATATATATATATATATTGTATATAGTTTTTTTTTTTTTTTAGAATACTAAATATTTTAACATACACACAGGACGATATACACCGCTGAATATACACCTCTGCTATGTACTCAAAACTTAGGCCTTTTTGAATATACATTGCTATCAGTTTCTATATTATATATAGTTGAATGAAAGAATCAAGTACAATCATTGATCATGATAAGATTCATTATAGGACATTAATGAGTTAATCAAAGATACATTGATAACAATATTAATTTAGTGTTTTATAGAAAACCTTCTGATTTGGTTCATTCTCAAATTTCAATAGACATAGCACGAGGATTCGAATCAGGTGCTATTTCAACGCGCAATTGTCGATCTCATGTGAGATGTAAAAGCTAACTAGGATTTTTTTTCTTTTTTTCTTTTTTTTTAAACCTTCTAATTAACTTTCTGACTTTTTTATGTGATTAACTTTTACATCTCACATATTCTCTACACACACACACACACACACACAAAAAAAACTTTTACATCTCATATGGGAGTGACAATTGCATGGGCTATTGAACCAGAACTAAATCCATAACATGATGATTTTAAACTAATCCTTTTGTCAACAAATTCTTTGATGATAAACTAGTTGTGTCTCAAGGATTATGCTAAGTTATATTTAATCAGTTTCAATTGAACCCTTGTTACAGTTATTACTCATAAGATAAGCTAGAAAGCACGGATGCGGCTGGGAGGGTACCGCACCCGAGTCCCCCGAGTCCGACGCGGCCTGACGCGGGACGCAGCGGCGTCCAATGCGGTTGACCGCGAGACAGCACTGCGCCTGATTTTTTTTTTTTTTTTTTCTCGGATTTGCGCCAACGAGGCTCGATTCGCGCCGACGAGGCTCGATTCGGCCAGAATCGGCTAGAATCGGTTCATATCGGCCGTATCGGATCGTATCGGCCGGCGACCGATACGGCCGAAATATGCCGAAAACGGCCGAAACAAGCCGATATCGGCCTTGAAACAAGCCAATATCGGCCTTGAAACTAGCCGGAATAGCCGAAATTATGACCTCAGAGGCATAGTAATGTGTTTCTTGCCTTCTTCTTTCTTTGTTTTGTGAATCAAGGCATAACAATGTGTTTTTTATGAATATTTTAATAGTAAAAATATATAGAAAATATAAATAAAAATATTTTTACTAATTTTTTAATCGCCGAGTCCCGCCGCACCCGCACCCTACTTTTTCAAAAATTGCCAAGTCCTGCACCCGCACCCGCACACGCACCCGAGTCCCAAAACGCACCCGTGCTTCATAGAAGATAAGTGCTAGGTAAAGATGGTAGGATTTGAACCTGTGACACTTTTTACCCAAAGCAAAAACACTACCAAGCTGTACTAATCTCATTCCCAACCAATACCATTTAAAGGGAAATTGATTTACCCTACAAATTTTATATATAGATTATATAAGTAAGATGTTAGCATTATTCAGTAATGTAGAGAAAGGTAGAATATTACATAGATTGCGTCGGTTGAGTCTGAGAATGCTTCTGGTATTGTATGTTTATGCTGCATAAGTGAAGGAAATAACTGATGTAACTTCGAGAATCATCAATGGAGAAGGACCACTAGGCCCCAAGCATGAGCCAACGTGCACATTACTTCACTGCTTTCAGTAAAAGACTAGTGCCTTATTACTTGGTAGAGATAACATCGCATGTGTATAACCAAAGTTGGCTAATGACCAAAGCTGTACCAACCAATAACAATTGCTTGTGCTGGTTAGTTACAAAGGTATGGAATGTATCATTAAAGTTTTCAATATGGTTTCATTTCCACATGATCTAATTTTCATTCAAATAATTTAAGGAAATAAATAAATAAATAAATAAAAACTTCTGTGGAATAGTGGATTTTAGCAGGTTGAAATGAATTTCCAATCAATTGAGAGGTCATTTGATTCCATTGACTTGAAATATTTTACATTAATCAATTAAATAGAAATTTAAGAATTCAAAGATAGATGAATTTTTAAAATCCTTCATATATTCAAACACAAATACGGATAAAATACATCTTATCTTCTGTTCTCTAAAATGAAAAGATTGATTGGTGAAGACTATATATTGTGAAACTGGGAAAAGTTTTCGTCTAAGATATTAGGGTAATGGACATGACACAAGAATGATATGTGGTCAATTTTAAACATGTTTTTATGTTCATATCATGTTTAGTACTTAAATGCATTGGATAGAAGCTAAACCTGATGAAAATCATGTTGGAGTGATTTTATTTGCCACAACCTTTGATGTAGACCCAATAATATTGTGGAAGAACTAAGAACTCCAGTACCTTGGGACTGGTAGTTGGGTAGAATAGATATGACTTAAAAAATTTTCATGCCCAAATTTGAACTCATTTGCAAAACTCTTACTCAATCATGTTAAGCCTATAACTTTACTTTTATTTAATTAAGTCCTTTAAGTTTCAAGTTTATTCAATTAAGGTATTTTTGTCGACTTCCGTTAAATGTTGCCGATAAACGAGTCCAAATTTTTCTTTTTCTTTTATTGAATTTTTTAAATTAAAAAAGAATCCAATTAATTACTTTAAAAAAACTAACTGAGCAATATCAAATTTTTTTTTTTTATCGGAGAGCTCTACAAAACTCAATTCTAAACAAATGTAAATCTTGGGCATAGAGGAGTACTAGTGGAGCCTTGTTGTTTTTTATGCAAATTGCAATCAGAGTCTACAGAACATCATGCATATATAAAGCATAGAATGTAAAGAAAATGTTGCATTCTTCTATGAGTTTACTGGTGGAGTTTCGAACCAGCAAACAACATATTAGACAAATGGTACCGAGAGGTAAAGAGCAATGGAAACCATCCACTGATAACATGTATAAGTCGAATGTGGATGTAGCCATCTTTCATCGGATTGGTTTATCGGGTGTAGGGGCAGTCATTCGCAATTCTATGGGCTTACCAATGGTGATGTTATAGGCGAAAGGACCCCCAAAGTTTCAAAATGGGAAAATTTGGACGCCTAACAACAACATTTAACAGAAATTGGCAAAATTTCTTGATTAACTTGAAACTTAAAGGATTCAAGCAAACAAAAGTAAAGTTAGATACCTGAAATGAATTTTGGTCAAACTTAAAATGTACAATTTCCATTTTTATTAACATTTTAATTAGTTTGTAATCTTAGGAACTTCAATAAGCAGTATCAAAAAAAAAAAAAATTTAAAATAATAATTTTGTTATAATGAATGTTACCAGCTAATTACCACTTGCCTCCCACAACCATGTATGTCAAATTTTGTTTAAATTTTAAATAAAATACAAATGAAACCCAACGGACTTTTAGCTTAGCTAGCACCTTTTGGTGTTTTTAATGAACTTTCAATCACCTCATGGTAAAGTCTCTGATGGTTGAATAAAAGATCTGGAGTTCAATCTTCGTCTACACCAAAAATTAATTAGTGTCTTGTTGATGATAAAAAACTATTATTAGGAGCAGACGCCATAAATTAAAATTCTTTCTCTCAAAAAAAAAAAAAAAAAAAAGTTTGTAACCGCAAAAGCAAATATCACCCATCAGAATTTGCATTCACTTAAGCAATAATTAATGCTCCTTTAATGAATAACAGCCCTATAATGTTTCATTCTTGTTGGTGTTTATTTTCCACAGGGTTCTACCCGCTTGTATATGCCTACATCTACATGTGTTAATTTGACACAAATAATGAAATAAATAAATAAAATTATGTGGGCTTGCATGGGCTCAATAATGTTTCAAGCCGAGATTACACCTATAAATAATCATGGAAATGGGCTTAGTCGGCCTCAACGAGCCGAATGGATCACATGTGTCCACTTCCTTGGTGTGGGACTACATTTCACTAATGTGGCCCTGTGGGAGTCTTTAACCAAATTAGAGAATAATAGATTTTGAATTTTTATTTTACATATACGAAATCAATTTAAAGCTTCAGAATGTTTGTTCTTGAAGGAAAAAGGTTCTTGAAACAATGTAAATTGTGTCCTAACTAGTAAAGTCATCTAACGTTATGCAAGGATTTGGAAGTGGTAGAGATTTGTAAATATAGGGGGGAAAAAAAAAAGAAGGAATTTGGGGTTGAAGTTGAACTAGAGAAGGGGTCAAGGTGTCATTTGACATATTTCACTTTATCGTTTGGGGTTTGTACTAATAGTCTAGAATCAAAGGGCGAATGATTATCCGGATAAGAGGAAAAACTATAGTCTCAAGCAAATAGAGAGGTCATTATCAAAACTGTGTCCCAATCCATACCTACATAAACCATGACCTCCTCACACTCCCAATATAATGACCTCAATAAGTTGGGCGTGTAATTATTGTGGGGCAGAGAAAAAGCAAGAGTAAACTCCAATGAATCAGGTGGGAAACACTGTGCAAAGATTAGACCATGGAGATAATGTCAATGCGCTATAGATGGCAATGTTTGTGTTTTAGAGCTTTTTATTATTATTTATTTTATAATTTAATTGTTGGAGGAGGATATTTTTGAACTCTAAACATTTATGTTGAAGTTAACTGAAAGTGTCAATTTAAGAAATTGTTGACTCACTCTTAGAAAGTGGTGGAATGGAGATTTAGTCAATTAGTTTGATGGACATTTATGGTCCGTTTAGATTGAGGGAAAGGGAGGGGGAGTAGAGTAGAGTAGATTTAACTCAAAATTAGCTTATTTTTAGCTAACTCTACTTTATTCTCCTCCACTCTCCCTCCCTCCCCCTCAATCCAAACAAGCCCTTAGACCATGGGAAGCTAATAGTGTGTGTACCTCTTACCACAATCCTCCAATAAGACCACCTTAATATGGACAACAACAAAGAATGGGGGTTTAGTGTAAAGAGGGCCTATTTTGATTTTCTGAGCTATAATCATTAGATTGAACAAAAAATGGTAGCACCAAGAGGCTTAATGGGCATTAGGGCATATATCTATAGAGCTCAACTATCTCACCAAATATTTAAGAGTTTTGCATTAAGAGTAATTACTGTATGTAACTTGTAAATTTATATAACCATACATTACTTGATGTGGGTCATAGGCAAAATTGTGTATCCACTAATGTGATTGCTCTTACTGAGCAAAAGGCCATAAAGAACCATATTTATATATATATATATATATATATAATAAAAATAAAAAAACAAATGAATAAAAGACTTTATTAACAAGAGAAAATGCAAAGCTACACAGAGGAATAAATCTCTCTCCTAAGGAGTGACAGTTACCCAAATCAAAATAGCCAAAAACATTACACTTGTTTTGCTAAAGTATGAGCCGCTACTTTGGCAAGCCTAGACACCCAAAGAAGTGACTCTTGTAGGCTGTAATACGTAGAGATAATGTCATACCTATAACCTAGGATCAAATCCTCTCTTAATATAGAAATTTAGGGGTACCCCTTCCAAAAAAAAAAAAAATAGAAGTACATGACAGATTGCCGTCTATAGATATAGATATACATTCCCTTTTGATATTAATGATTAAAGTATTTATAAAAAAAAAAAAAAAAAAGAAGTAGCCCTAATAACATACTCAAAACAGGAGAGACAATTACCCAAATCAAAAGAGCCAGAAACATTACACTTAAAGAGACCATGTAGCTAAAGTATGAGCCACTACATTGGCAAGTCTAGACACCCAAAGAAGTGACTTCTGTATGCTGTAATATATAGAGATAATGTCATACCTATAACCTAGAATCAAACCCTCTCCTGATATAGAAATTTAGAGGTACCCCTTCCAAAAAAAATTAGGAGTACATGACAGATTGCCTTCTATGGATATAGATACACACTCCCTTTTGATTTATTAATAAAAATACTTATTAAAAAAAATCAAAAAAAGAAGAACTTGCATGTATCACCCATTAATGATGGCTTTGGCATGATGATAGCTCGGGTTTTAGATATAGCTGCTAATGCAGCCAGCTTCCCAGTGCACTGTATACAGCACTCTATGCCTAATATAGGCTAACTTTGTTTGTAGTGCTTTCCTTTATCATTTTGTTTAATGTTTGATCCTTTTATAAAAAAACCGGGGGGGGGGGGGGGGGGGGGGGGGGGGGCGAGAGTCGAAATTTCTTGTAATTCCATAAATTGACTTTAATTCTAAATTATAGTTTTACAATTTCAATTTCTTGACCACACATTTTACAAAATTTATATTCATTTTCTATATTCAGTTCACTCCAATTCATATTTATACTTATACTTCTACACTAATATTCAAGAATGATCTTTATTAAAATTTTGTTAAAATTTAGATGATAATTTACATGCTGTACCTTAAGTTATATTTTAGCTATGTGGCTAATTAATCACATCAACAAATAGTATGAAGCCCATCTGTTTGGCCAAGAAAACCTGAAAAACACCGTTTGGTTTGGGCAAGAAAACATCGATCATTGGCACCGCTGAAAGAATTAGCAGAAGAGAGCGGTGGGGACTGGGGAGAGGACAAGGATAATGATGATTCAAAGGCTCCTTACTCACAAACCATTATTTACTTGCAATCACTGTGTTGATGGCTGGTTTGTCGCTTTTTTGTGTTTTTTTTTTCCTTTTTTTTGGGGGGGGGGGGGGGGGGGGGTCGGGGTCATGACTAAATTCATGGAACATGAATTTAGATGCATGACTAACTTGTTGAACTTATCAAACTTAATAAACATAATTAATCCAAAATAAATTAAAACTCCCAAGAAACAATACTCTTAAAAGAAAACCTCTTATAAAAATCTAAAATCCACAAATTGAAAATAATCTCCACTATATAAAACCTGAATTACAAAATAAAGATAACTAAAATTCTATTAGTTTTCAAGTAATACCGAAGTCGTCTACAACTTTCACGCTTTACCTTGCACCTTACAAAGCAATCCAAAGGTCCTATATTTCCAACTACACTTTAATCTGAAAATAGTAATTGATGGGGTGAGCCACACATCCAATAAGTAATTATACAGAATATACAATGAAATAGAGTCAAGCAAAGCACAAGTATTTTAATTTTTCACAAGCTCATTCAATGATATCAAAAATAATTATTCCAAAACATATAATGAATAACTTAATACATATGTAATCACATCTTAAAATCATTAGAAAACACATACATATAATTGATCAGAGCACAGCCACATATACACATCACATATTCTCACATATAATCCTATGAGCGGATACCAACATCTAACCTCTACTGGTGAGGGATCAACACATATCCTCACATACAATCTTGTGAGCAGATTTACATATTTATCTAATCAATTCTAAAAATATTCATTTTGAGTCACATATCACAAAACAAAATACATACAAAATAGAATAATTTTTTTAATATTAACAATTATTCCAATTATAAAGGCATAGTGAATATCACAATATCGAATTGAACATAAATCAAAGGAGTTTATGTAAATATATTACAATTCTTGAGTAAATCTGAAAATTTAATTTGCTAAAAGAAACATTTTAAATACCATTTGGAGAATATGAATATGATTGAAATCACTTGATTTTAACAAATTTAAAGAACAAGAACCTTTTTAGAAAACTTACATTGAAACCCAATTATTTACGGAAAATAGTTCAGTTTAGAAATCATCTTTTAAATGAGATTTGGACATTCAAAACATTATTTAAAATTCAAAATTTCTCTTTAAAACATTATTAAAAAAAAAAAAAAGGTCAAAGTTTCTCTTTCAATGATGCAAAAATACTTTTGACAAACTTTAGAAAATATAAGTTTGAAATACAAAACTTTTGAAAACTTTTAACTTCTAAGAACCTAATGAACAAAACTTGTGCATATTATGCATAATTACTTACAACACTTAAATCACTCTGAAAGTCCAGCCGAAACAACCTTCAAAAAGCCTTAAAGCACTCTTAAATAGGACCTATCATCAATCATGAAAACATACTTAATATCCTCTACAAAATATAAAGCTTATAGAACTATACAAATAGACTCACTAGGATTAAACTTTGCTAAACTAATAATACTTTTAACACTATATTAAAGTTTCTCTAACCAATGATATTCTAACCAATAATATTCCCTTGCATTAATCGAAACTCATATTACCATGAGGAATGAAGTAGCCAACACTTTAGGATTTAATAAATAATCTCCCAAAGAAAACGTTAATTCATCCTAACATATATAATCAAAGAAACATGGAAAAACTAAAAGGACCTAATATATACAAATCCAATAGAAGACCTGATGGCAATATTTACTTGTTCTAAGGACCCACAAAGAACAACGTGAGAACCATACTCCGACAAAAGCCAATTCCAACTTTAATATATAACCTCAATGGTTTTAATAGCATACTCTCAATGAAACAGTGGGCAATATGTCTCCCAATGGCAACGAAAACGGTGGCAGCATCATTGACTTATTATATATATATATATATATATAAAATATATATATATATATGTACAAATTCGAAGGAAGACTTAAGCCAACATCACGGATCTTTGAAATTCCGTGGCTCAATCTAGGATTATATATATCCTAATGAAAACGTCATAGTCATGCCTTTGTTCATGGATACACAGCGGCAAATCTAACCGTAAAATATAAGTAGAATTTTAGGACCAAAATCAAACTTCTAAACAATCTAACATCACAACTGATTCTAAGATAACCCTATAAACTTTTAATTCTTTGTTTCTAATGGTGAGAAATCATACCTTGAACAATCTAATTGCCTCTTCAATTGTATGTGCTCTAAGTCCAAGGAAACACTCCTCTTAGCCTCCTTGATAAAACCTTTCCTATGAAAACCCTAATTTGTCTTTTCCTCCAACTTATATTTTAACATATCAGAGATGTGGGTTTTGTGGGGTAGTAGGTTGGAGTTTAAAATCCACTTGAGCTTATCTCTTTAGTCTCCAAGAAGCTCATAAAACATCTTCATCTTTTATTTATTTACTAGTAAGTTGCCCGTGCGATGCACGGATAATTTTGTAATATTTTATGTAGATGGTTTTGGATAATATTGTGTATATATATTATAAAGAAAAAGTAAACTAAATTAGAGTAAAGAAACATATACATTTTAAGGTATTAAAAATTAGTTTAGTAGCTTCATTGCATATTTGTACCCTTCTTAAGGTAAGATATATATATATATATATATTAAATCATGAAAACAAAAATAAATACAAAAGAGTAACGGTACCATGAAAATCAACTAATTTGTGTTGTGTTCACATATTTCATACCATGGAATGAAAGTTTGTCCAACTCTCTGACCGTCTTCCACTTATCGATAGTGCGACATTATGACATGGTTTAGACAAATGTGTATGCATGTGTCTTATAGATAATTTAAAATTGAACCATGGTAGAATATGGTTTTACATTGTGCACTAAATATTCTCTCTACTTATATACCCAAAACAAAAACTATCCAACCAAATTACCCACCCCTAATTTTAAAAAGAAAAAGGAAAAAAAAAAAAAAAAAACCGTAGTGGTTTCGGTGTCATGATGGTAGTGGGTGGCCTTTATAACAAAGTAGGGCTGTAATCGGTTCGGTTCGGTCAGTTTTTTCTAGTCCAGCCAACCGAAACCGAAATTTTCGGTTTTTGAAAATCTCAACCGAAGCCGACCGAAATAGTTGAGAAACCGTCGGTTTCGGTTTGTTCGGTTTCGGTCGGTTTCGATTTTTGGGCCTGGAGTTTGGGCCTGTTGGCCTTCAATTTTTTTTTTCTAAAACTTTTCTGTTTGGGCTTTTTTTTTTAAAAAAAATGCAGTATTAAAGTCTCTTTTTTTATGGTCTTTTATGCTCTAATTAAGTCTTTTTTAAAAACCTGTTATGGGCCTTTGTTAGGAACCATTAAGTCTTTTTCAAAAACCTGTTTTGGGCCTTTGTTAGGAACCAGTTGTGGCCCAGATTCGGGCCTTCTCTATTTTGGCAATGGCCATCTTTGGGCCTTTTTTAGCTTTCTGTTTTGGCCCTTATAGCCCAGATTCGGGCCTTTATTATTTTGGCTATTTTTGGGCCTTTTTACACATCCATAAAACATTTTACAAACAAAAAAACAAATTACAACCTACTTTTACTCAAACATAAATCCAGAAATACACATAATCACAACCTGCTTTACTCAACATAAATCCAAAAATACACATAATCACAACCTGCTTTACTCAACATAAATCCAGGCTTTTACTCAACATAAATCCAAAAATACACATAATAGCAAATTTTTCCACAAAAAAAATAAATAAATAACCTGTTACAGATTCATTATTTTGGCCATTTTTGGGCCTTTTTACACATCCATAAAACATTTTACAAACAAAAAAACAAATTACAACCTACTTTTACTCAAACATAAATCCAGAAATACACATAATCACAACCTGCTTTACTCAACATAAATCCAAAAATACACATAATCACAACCTGCTTTACTCAACATAAATCCAAAAATACACATAATAGCAAATTTTTCCACAAAAAAAAAAAAAATAACCTGTTACAGATTCATAAATCCAAAAATACAACACATATATAGCAAATTCATAAATCACAACCTATCAAAAATTCATAACCTGTCCAAAATACATTTGCACAAACACAACCTGTCAACACAGATTCATAAATCCATAAATAATCTTGAGCAAAAAATTGCTCTAGTGCTCAAAGCCTCAAACTAAGCTGTAACTTATTACAAACACCCATCAAATACAAACAAGATTAAAAAAATAAATTGTACAAGTCAAAATAAAATAACTAGTACATATTTAGTTACTTCATTAGTAATATGTCAATGTCCACATTGTCCATATGTCAATACCTACATAGCATTATAGCCAAAGACTCAAAATAAATTGGCTATATGTCAATGTCATCATATACAGTCCATATTTAATATTTGGCCAAATACTCAAAATAAATTGGCCATATGTCATTGCCTACTGCCTAATATCATATATTGTTTATATATTGTCTATGTATTATGTATAGGCCATTGTCAAAGATCAAAATAAAAGCCTATATCTATATGTACTTATGTAGGCCACAATCTAATAGCAAAAAGTGTACAACTATACATATCAAAAAGTGTACATATAATCATCAATACCACCAGTCCAAAGAGCAAAGAGAAATCTTCAACCGTCAACTTCAATAGGTGTTGGTGTGGACATGCCTAGTTCTGATATTAATGCAGCATCACTCACGAGTTCTACAAACAAAAAATGAAAAAAACCATAAAAATCACTTGTACAATAAAACAATAAATATGCCAAGAATCGAAGACATTCAGTTTTTTTTTTTAATAATAATAGACATGCAGATTTTTTTTTAATAAATAAAGAAATAGAAAGTCATTTTTTTTAATATAACAAATAATAATCATACCTCCATCAAGCTTTTCAAACTCCTCAACATCATCCATGGCAGCACGAAGGCAGATTGGAGTAGATGAAGGACGGAGCCAATTTTGACCACATATGAGGGCTTCCACCATAAGGGGAGACAATGAACTCCGGAAGGGATCTAGGACACGACCAGCCGTACTAAAGGCAGATTCGGAGGCCACAGTGGATACCGGAATTGCAAGAACATGTCGTGCAACTCTTGAAAGCACACGGTATCGTGGGGAATTAACCTTCCACCAAGCCAAAATATCAAAATTATCATCAAAATCTTCACAACTCTCTAACAAGTATTTATCAACCTCTGATTTGATATTTGAAGAATCAATAACCTTCAAGTGCTTTCTAAATCCCATCATCCTAATTGCCTTCGCATCAACCACATTATAATCATCTCCCTCCATTAATCCACTTGGATTTTGGCCTTGGGCTTGTGCAGCAACACTAGCACTACTACTCCCCACTTGATTTTGAGTATAAAATTTATATAAATCCTCCAAAACAGCCTTTACTTTTTCTACCAAATCAACAGCCTTTTTCCTCTCATACAAAGTACCAAAACAGTACTCAAGATACCTCAACTTGTATCGAGGATCAAGAACCAACCCTACATACAACAAGTGATTCATATTATCAAAGTTCCCCCAATACTTTTCAAATTTGTTCTTCATGAAATCAGCCATTGCTCTCAACAAATAACTATCTTTTTCATGCTCTAACTCAATTGTGTCATGAATTGACATAAGCTCCAAAAAGAAAGAATTGCTAGTGACATAACTAGCACCCGAAAACCTCAAGGTTGCATAATAAAAAATTTTAAGAAATTTAGAAAAGATCCTAATTTTCCCCCAATCCATATCATCCAGTCCCCAACCAACCTCATCTCTATCATTTCCTTCTTCCTCGGACTCCTCTCTAATTGTCATAAGAAAATTTGGATCATCTTCCTCTAATCTCTCAAAAGCCTTTTGATACTTCTCGGCCTTCTCCAACATAATATAGGTGTAGTTCCACCTAGTTGGTACATCTAAGCACAACTGATTTTTAAACTCAACTTTCTCCTTCTCCGCACATAACTTAAATGTGTTTTGTCTTTGTGGAGATGATCTCACATATTTCACAGCTTTCCTAACCTTCACTATTGTCTCATCCATTTCAACTAACCCTTCACGAACAATCAAGTTCAAGATATGAGCACTACACCTCACATGTAAGTATTTATGCCCTAAAACTGTTGCCTTCCTATGCTTAGTCTTTTTTTGAATAAAAGAAATCAGCCCACTATTAGAGGCAGCATTATCAACTGTAATAGTTAGAATCTTATCTATCTCCCAATCAAGTAAACACATCTCAACTGCCTTCCCAAGTGTTTCACCCTTGTGATTTTCCACTAAACAAAAACTAAGAATCCTCTTGTGTATTTTCCAATCACTATCAATAAAATGGGCAGTGAGACACATGTAGTTCAAATTTTGAACAGATGTCCATGTATCTCTGGTAAGGCAGACCCGCTGCTCTCTTAGGGCTTCTTTCAATTTTTGTTTCTCATCTAAAAACACCCTAAAGCATGTTTTGGCAATTGTTGTGCGGCAAGGGATTGGATTAAACCTAGGTTGGGCAACAGACATAAACTTCCTAAAACCAAAACCCTCCACAAACCTAAAAGACAACTCATCTAGAATAATCATCTCTACTAATGCCTTCTTACATTCCTCAAAATTAAACACCCAAGGCACAAGTTTACTACTACTTTCTCCTTCTTCTTTAGGTTTGAATGGTAAGGTTGATTGGTTTTTTTTGTCCTCCCTATAAGGATATTTCAAACATTGTGATTGTATGTGATTTCTCATGGCTGTAGTGCCATTTAACTTAGTGTCACAAGCATAGGTTGTGCCACAATAGTTACAAGCTGACCTAGGTTTTTCCCCCTCTTCAATAACAGTAAAATGATCCTAAACAATAGATCTTTTTTTACCAGTATTACCTGCAGCTGGTGGGAGTGGGGGTTTGCCTTTGTCTTCATGCACATTGGTTGCCCCTTGATCAACTTCATTGTGTTGACCCTCTGGGATTTCTCTTGTCTCATTCATCTACAAAATAAGATAAAACACAATAAGTCAGCAACTATAAAAAGTAAGAAATAAAAAATAAAATTTAATGCCAAAATGAGTCTAATCTACAATATAAAAAAAAATACAGTAACAATAATAATAGTATAACACAATAAAAGTCAGCAACAGAAAAAAAAAAAAAAAAAAAAAAAAAAAAAAAAAAAAAAAAAAAAAAAAAAAAAAAAAAAAGAAAAGGGACTTTCACAAGAAAGTAATCTATTAACAAATACCCCAACATCAGTCAACTATTAACAAATACAACATCATCACAGTTAAGCACATGGGGTTATTGATTTTCAAATCTGTAACATCAATAAGAAAATAACTTAACTTAACAGTCACAAATTCACAGCATGTCAACAACAATAAACAAAAATATCACAACAACCTCAAGGTCAATCAGCTAACTTTAATAAAGAAACCAACTAGCACATGCAGCCAAGCATTATCGATTTTTTCAAAACCCTAACTTTATTTGCATATAAAACATTAAAACTTGAAAAAATAAACAGAGAGAAACATAACACAGAGAGAGGGTCAGAGGGTATTGATATTTCATATTTCATTATTTCTATTTTCAAAACCTAAAAAACAAAACACAAAACACATAACACAGAGAAACACAAAACAGAGAGAGGGTCATGGGGTATCAAGATTTCTATTTTCAAAACCTAAAACACAAAACCCACTAACACAAAGTAACACAAAACACAGAGTAACACAAAATAGAGAGTGGGTCACGGTATCAAGATTCAAGATTTCTATTTTTAAAACCTCAAACACCAAACACAGAGAAAACACAAACAAAAGAGTGAAAGACAAACACAAAACAGAGAGGCGGCGTGTGGAGGGCGGCATGAAAGTGAAAGTGAAAGTGTGGGGAAGACAGACTCACCGTGGGAGATGAGAAGCCGATGATTGTGGAGACTGGAGAGGGCGGCGTGTGGAGGCGACGATAGAGGGAGTGGAAAATGTGAGAGGTAGGAAGTGGGGCGGCCTGAATGTTAGAGAGTGAAAGAGTGAGGGCGGCCTGAGGTCTGAATCTGAATGTTAGAGAGTGAAAGGGTGAGGGCGGCCTGAGGTAGTGAGGTCTGAATGTTAATCGTGGAGTGAAAGGGTGAGAGGTAGGAAGTGAGGTCTGAAAGTGGAGTGAAAGGGTGAGGGCGGCGTGTGAAGCTGCTGATCGTGCAGAGGGCGGCGTGTGGAAGAGACGGATGAGGAAAGGAATGGAAAGTGTGAGAGGTGGGCGGCCTGAGGTAGTGAGGTGAGGTCTGAATGTGAGAGTGAAAGGGTGAGACTAAAAGTGAAAATGAAAGAGTGGACCGGGTATGTAGGGTAGGGTTTCCACTTTTTCCTTTTATAGTTTAATTAGTTTTAGTTTAATTAGTTTAATTAGATATTTAGCTAGGTTAATTATATGTGATTAAAATCTAATAGATTTTAAAAGGCTGGGCTGGCTGGCCGGATCATTTGAAATTTGAAGCTTTTGAACGTTTAAGTGTTGACTGAAAAAAAAAGAAAAAGGCCCACGCAACTTACTGAACTTACTCACTTAGTTTCCTTTAGTTAATTGATAACTTAGTTTGGTAACTTAGTTTGAATCAATGAATCATTTGGGAACTCAGTTTTCTTAGTCAGTGAATTGATTTCAAACGAAATGATTGATTAGACTTTGCCCACTGCCCAAAGCAAAGCTGGCAAAGCATACCTGCCAACTGCCAAAAGCAAACTTTTTTTGTTTTTGAAAATATCCGGTAGACTGGTAGAGAGAGTAGAGTGTTAACTGTTAAACATTAACAAATTATTTTATATATAATATAATAATATAATATAATATAATAATATATTATTATATAATAATATTTCGGTTCGGTTCGGTTGGTTCGGTGTATTAAAATTTGACACCGAAAACCGAACCGAAACCGAAACCGAACCGAAATTTTTACATCGGTTCGGCCGGTTTGAAGCGGTTTTTTCGGTTCTTCGGTTTTTTGCACACCCCTATAACAAAGGCGGTGACCCCTTAGATTTCTCTTTCTCTCTCTTTCAAATGTTTTGTCAGTTTCAGGTTTTTTATTTTGGTAATATATAGTGAAACAGTGCGTTTTATACAAAAATCCACAACATTTTTGTGTCTCTCTATCTTTCTTCAGAGCCTTATCTGGTTAGTTATTACTATTAGTCCTTAATTATTATTATTATTATTTTTTTTGCTTTTTTTAAAATACTTAAATGGTGGGTGTGCTAAAAGACATGAAAAAAAGAGAAAGGTATGGTGTAAGTTTAGTAAATTAATGAGACATTAATAAACTAACAGTAAAATAAGTTAATATGAACTTTTGGGTAACAGTAAAAAAACTTAATGAAAGAGGTAAAAAAAAAATGTTAAATGTAAAATTAGAGCGTTACTTGGCAAGATCTCGTGCGGGAGTGCATGAGATCTGTACTTTATATATATATATATATATATATTGATGATTATTCCTTTATAACTCCTAATCAGCATGAGTCTAAAAAATCTTTGTGATAGGACTTTATCATACGTACAAAATAAGCATAAATTTTTTTTTTTATCTTTTTTTTTTAAAAGGATATTGCTATTGTGTTCATCCTTATAAGAATTTAAGCATAGATTTTTTTTTTTTTTTCTTTATTTAAATAAAAAAAAAAGGATATTGTTATTGTGTTCATTCTTATAAGAATTTAAGCATAGATTAAATTTTCATTATTTTTGACAATTTTTCTTTGATTCCTTTATAATTTATATATTGTGTTGGTTTAAATGAATTTTTTCTCAAGCTTTCAAAGGATGAACTTTAGATAAGATGTTCAACTTTTATACTCCAAGCATTGATTGTAAGTCTTGTACATGGAACAAATCAAGATAAGAAATTAAGAATATGGTCCATTTTGGTTGGCTTGATTTGTCTAAACATTAATTTTCTCTCTTGCCAAAAGTCCGACTTTTAGGCAAAAGTTTCCTTGATTATTACTTGCATACAAAATTCTAAGATCATTAAATTGTAATAGGTCCCTTATGGACCTAACCAATTGGAATAGGATGAAACTTCTTCCCATCCACACTAAACGTTGTGTACACTCCAAATTTTTTCTGCATCTCATAATGATATGTTGTGGAAATGTGTCATCCAAGTCCAACATGATTGAGAGTTGTAGTTGAGACTATGGCCTAGAAGCTTTACTATTCAATACTTTGCGAGAAAAATTAAACACTCACTTGATGTAATAGGAGACTATGGAATTTGACACTGTATCAAATGGGGTTTGTTCTTGATGTTGTGAAATTGCTGTAGGTACTAAAAACTATAGGTTGATTAGTTGGCAAGTCATGTTCTCTAAGCGTGAAAAGTCTACGATGGAAAACTTTTATGTTCCTACAATAAATGTTTTGGAGAGAAAATTGTTAGCCCCCTTATCCCATTGGAACCCCCCTATTTATACAAAGGAAAAAGGGTCCAATATTCCTGAGTGTGACTTAGTTACATGGAATTTTTGTGCAATTGTGCCTACATTTCTTTTAAAAATTTAATTATAATTTTAAACTCTAATTTGGTGATTTTTATATGATTCTTGTGGTTTGATTTTGATTTAGTAAAGATATATTAGCTAAAAGAAACAAAGGTAAAGCTATTAAAGAAATCTATACTTTCAAATTAGCAATTACCGATGGCAAATGCTGCATTTTCATTTATGGTTGTGGAATGAATAAGCAGTATGTTGTTTGGGCGACTAATTGAGGCAAAGCAATTAACCATATTAAAAGGGATTAGCAACTTTTTCTTTCTCCTTTGCCATTTGTGGTATGTATATGCCTTTTTCACATATGCTCAAGTGAAGTACCCATTAGGATTTCCCTTAATTATGATAAACATATTAATTTTTATTTAAAGAAAGTTCTATATTTATTGAATGAGATATATATATATATATATATATCGTGGGCCATGTAACTGAATTGGCACTTTCCCATGCACAAAGTGTCTAGAGTTTAAGGGAGAAAATGTTCAAATTGTGGGAGTCAAGGAGAAAATGTTCAAGTTGCGGGGTTAGCATAGATACTGTAATTATTTCTAAATATATATATATATATATATATATCTATATTGTTTTCCTTGAGCTAAAGTAGTTGCAATGGATGTGTGGAGTGGATGGCTTTTTTTTTTTAGTCCTTGAGTATTTTGGGTTGTTTCAAATGAGTAATGGCTCCTCTTAGGCTCCTAAAATTTTTGGTTTGTTGATTTTGCTATCTATAACTTGATTCTTCTTTACCTAATAAAGTTTGGAAATTTTTGTAAGTATATTTTTTCTTCAAGAAAATGAATAGAAACCTACCTTCATGTTCATGCTCATGTTAATGTTCATATTTGTAAACCTAAATCATATTTAAGCCCCTAATTCTAAAAAGAAAAAGGAAAAAAAAAAAAAAAAAAAAACCCGTAGGGGTTTTAGTGTATTGATGGTAATGGGTGGCCTGTATAATAAAGGCGGTGACCCCTTAGATTCCTCTTTCTCTCTCTTTCAAATGTTTTATCAGTCTTAGGTTTTTTATTTTGGTAATATATAGTGAAACAATGTGTTTTATATAACAATCCACAACATTTTTGTGTCTCTCTATCTTTCTTCAAGACTTTATCTGGTTAGTTATTATTATTAGTCCTTAATTATTATTTTTTTCTTTTTTTAAAATACTAAAATGGTGGGTGTGCTAAAAGACATAAAGAATAGAGAAAGATGTGGTGTAAGTTTAGTAAATTAATGAGACATTAATAAGCTAACAGTAAAATAAGTTAATATGAACTTTTGGATAACAGTAAAAACACTTAATGAAAGAGGTAAAAAAAAAAACTGCACAATACAAAATTAGTGTACCACTTGGCAGGACCTCATGCACTCCTGCACATGGTCTCTGCTTTTATATATATATTGATTGATTAATTTAATTACCGCACTAAATTATATGCACTAAAACTTTAATTTTTTTCTCACCTATTTGTAGCACCACAAAATTGTCTACTCCCATCTTATTGTGCACACACATATAGTACATTAACTCTATATTAAAATGATAAGGTACGGTGATAATCATAAAAACAAAATTGGGGTATTACAGGGGGGAGCCATACTATGTTTTAAGTCCAATTAAAATAACAAATAATTGAAAGACAAAGCATTCTAACCCTTATATGTGCCATTGTTAAGACTATGGCAAAAGAAAATTATAGGCATTTTTTACTTTGAAGGGGAAAATTATTGTCACAGAAGAGAAAGGTACAAGAAGAAAAAAAAAAAAAAATCTATTGCATTTTTCTCTTTTTATATCCTGTCACTTAACTCATTTTTAATAAGAGATCACCATAGTGGAGGTGCACTTTTCCCTTAGGGTGTGTTTTACATTTGCTTAAAAAAACTGTTTTTTTTACTATTCATGTGTCACATTGCATTTTTTGGTACTATTCATGATCCCACTATACCATTTCAACTATTTTTTAGTTTTATTTACAATACTTTCAACAAAATATTCTCAAACAAACACTAAATAAGCCATTTGAAGGCTATGAAATACTGCAACAAGATCGACGGCTCTCTCAACAGAGTTTTTCTCACCCAAATTTGCTACTTAAAAAAAAAAAAAAAACTAACTTTAATGTTGTAATTTCTTTGATAAAAAATAAAAAATAAAAATTCTCTCATAGAGAGGCAGGTTAATGCTATTTTCTAAGTTGGTTAATTAGCCATATTGCTAAATTTTAATTAAAAAACTTAGTTTACCCCTTAATTTTTGCCAAACTTTCAAAAGGTTCATATGCTAGAGGTATCTCATAAGACAAACCAGTGTCATAAAATAGTTTGCCATTACGGTGGAAGACTATAATAAGAGAACCTCATAAGGTGTTTTCCTTTAATTATTATTCTTTTATCAATAAAATCTAGTCATACAAAATTTTTTATAAGATTAAATTACACTTTTAACTCTTAAAATTTTTAATTGTTTTTATTTTAACTTGTAAAATTTTTATTCTAAGTTTTATGTTTTTATATTTAATTTTGAATCTTCTATTTTATATTTACGCTATCATCCAACAAGATGCTTTGTGAAAAACAATGACTACATTTTTTCCCAAAAAAAAAATAATAATAATAAACTGTGATTTAAAATTTATTATAAAAATATTATACCATTATACCATATTATTTTTCAAATGGCATTACTCAAAATATTATATATATATATATATATATATATTGAATGCATTTTTATTGAGGTAACGCGCTGTTGTTTTTACCAAAAAAAAAAAACGCGCTGTTGTGGCAGGACTCGTCGAATGTAATGATTAATGATGTAATGACTAATGACTGTCTCACGTTTTACATAGGATACGATTTAAGTCGTGGGCCAATCCTTATCCTATCTTTACGTCACATTCACGGCCATGATGTGACCGATCGTCTCTTTGTGTCAACCGTTGGATCATTGTGTCGACACCCATTTGTGATGAGTCTTTCCGCAACTACAAGTCAAATACTTCCATCTAAAAAAACAAAAGTCAAATACTAAAAAAGAGAATTGAAACAACTATGAGTTGGAAAGAAAAGAGCAGACATGCTTCGATTATTGTCAACAAAAAAATTTTAAAAGGTGAATTAAAAAAAAAAAAAAAAAAAGGTTATTTCCATTCTATTGTTTTTTATGATTATAAATTGAAGATAGATATAATGATTGTAAATTGTAATACACATGCATTTTTTCACTTGATGAAATATAAACACATGTTTAAACACATATTTGGTACGTGTGAGTGATAAAATGTGTAAAAATATATGTAATGTTATTTAAAAATTAAAAATATGTGTTTAAAATTATGTATCAAATAGCCTCTAAAAATTTTACAAAGAAATTTGATCTATATTTAGTTGATTTGATTGGTTGTTTGACTATGGAGGTGAGAGATTCTACAACGATGGTGCATACTACCCAAAAATAAAATGAAGGAAGAAAGAAATAGATAGGTAGTAATTGGCTCTTTCATTTTTTCTGCTTCATTTTATATTTTAATAATTACAATTATGTTATTTGTCTTATTTATTTATTTTAAACTTTGGCGACCTTAAAGAGAAGGGGAGGAAGGAAAGACATCTTGAGATAGACAATTTTTATTCTTTGATAACATGTATTTTTTGATATTACATGGTATTGGATCTGCTTCATTCATGAAAAATAATATACAACTTTAAATTCTAGAATAAAAAATAGAAAACATATTTTGATGTAGTGAAAATAAAAAATAATAAGTAGATAATATTTTAAGAAAACCTTCAATCTTCATCTCAATTTTATATGGTGCTCAAGATGTGTGATCTCTCAATTAGTTCTTACTCCTTTCTTTTTCTTTTTGAAAAATTTTGTTCAAGAAAGATCAAAGATAATGTTCATAACAATTTTTGTTAGCTTATGAACAAAGAGGATAGAGAGAGAAATCCTTAGAGTGAGAAATTGATTTTTAGAAAATTAAAAATGATTACCTCGTTGAAACACAAAGTTTTATCAAACAATTTTTCCTTTTATTCTACTCATCAATACCCATAATAACGTAAATGAATAATAGAGATAAACAGAAGCTTCAAAATTGAAACAATTTCATTAGTTTGAAACTTTAATTGATAAAATTAAAAATTTGAAAATTAGTTATGGATCCTCTGATGTAATTTCCCAAATTATTATCGAGGTGCAACTCCAAATGTGCCAAAGAACAATTTGAAATGATGATAGCAGGTTCAACAATTAGCGTGAACTTTTGAATTTAAAAAATTATAAATAAAATTACTGCGCATCTTTGGCGTGATGGTCACTACACAAGTATAAATGCTTGTGAGGTGTGGGGAGCAAGATTCGGGGTTTAAGTCTTTAGGATGGAGTTTTACACATATATACATTTAAATTATATTAGAGTAAAATTTATAACTTGTATAAAAAAAATTATAAATATATAAAAAAGACAAAAGCAAAAAAAAAAAAAAAAAAAAAAAAAACAATAATCTTATTTCATTTATGTTTCTTCTTTTTTTTGTTATAGTTTATTTTTAATTGATAATTATATTAAATTTGGAAACTTCAAGAGTGACAAGTGACAACCAGAAAAACTTAAATATATGATTCTCACATTCCTTGGTTCATTGAGCCCTCCTTTTGTAGCAGAGATCCATATATATTTATATTGGGTGTAAATTTTGAAAATCTAACAATCGAATTGCATGTTATTATTATATCCTTCATAATTGAAAAATTTCAAGAAAATCAAAGATCAATTATTATGTCATCAAAAAAATGTTAAAATTTCAAATTTTTGTGATCTGAAATTGTGCATAAGAAATAAGCTTATTAATTGAATAATAAATAACATCCGATTTGAATAAAATTTAATATGCACGTTAAGAATATAAGGAACATGAAATTTAACAATTAAATTTTCAAAATGCACACCTCAAAAAGAAATATATGAGAAGTTTGAAAAGTTTTTCTCCAAACTAGTTTGGAGAGAAACTTTGTTTGACAAAAAGTATCCCTCCCCTGCCTTAAACCCTTCGTTTGGAGAAAAACTTTGTTTGACAAAAAGTATCCCTCCCCTGCCTTAAACCCTTCTCCTTTGACATAAGTGAGATTCTATATTATGACTTCTTGTAGAATAATATTGATTGATATCTTAAAAAGTTAAGGTTAAATTCTAACTTTGATTAAAATTTAAATCAATCACCTAATTTTATTTTTGTTGATTTCAGTCAATTAATTTTAAATTTTGTTCAATTTAGTTCTTAAATTAATCTCCGTTAAAATTGTGCATTCACTTCCAACTTTATTCAATACAAAATTACTATCGTTTTGGTGGTCCTTAATGGCTCAATTTTGGCAAAATTAATTGAATAAAATTGAAAGTTAAATGACTAAACTGAACTAAAATGAAATTAGAGAATTAAATTGAATTTTAAACTAAGTTAGAGAGTGTAATATGTAATTTAGCCAAAAATTAATTATATTTCAAACAATCATATATTAATTTTTAAATAAAACTAATGAAATTGCATAAAACACTGGTTTTACGCCATAGCTGGACTGAATATATTCTCTTTTTGTTTTAGAGATGTATGTGGGGGTGATTCATGATCCAATGCATTGGTAGAATATGAAAAATAAATAAATAAATTATTTCTTTTTATCACCGGCCGTCTTGTTTTAAATATGGTAATAATGGATGAGGCTAAAAATACGGAATGAGAAGGAAATACAGAATCATTTGATGATAATGTAAAATATACAGCAATTCTTTGTGGGGGGTGAGGGGGTGTAAGGTGCTTTTTGATGGTAATATATCTAACTTTACAGTTAATTCAATGTTGCCATATTTTTTAATTATGATCTTGTTGGCATTTTAAACCCTTTTTTTTTTCAATTCTTTTGTCTCCTTTGTTCATAATTATTGTCCAATCAAGAAGAAATCTTGACAATGATCCAAAGAAAAAAAGAAAGAAAACATGACAAAGAAGAAAGCAACCAAATTATTAAGGGGAGAAAACGAAAAGAACTTTTAAAATACTTTATGAGGACCACACACACCATGTGTGGCTTTCGTTTTCAACAATTTAAAACTTTTTGAAACGTAATTTAATTGGGTTATAGTTATATAATTCAACTAACATTTTGTGATATTTTTAATAAAAATTTCTAGAATTCAAAACTTCTTTTCCCCTAATTATCGAATTATAATATATATATATATATATATTATAACCTACCCTATCTGTAAAATAAAAAAATAAAAATAAAAATAACGTGAATAGATAAACTCAAGATAAAGTGATCACTGTGCATCCTTAGTGCGGTGATCACTCTACAAGTATAAGTGCTTGTGGCTTTCGTTTTCAACAATTTAAAACTTTTTGAAAACGTAATTTAATTGGGTTATAGTTATATAATTCAACTAACATTTTGTGATATTTTTAATAAAAATTTCTAGAATTCAAAACTTCTTTTCCCCTAATTATCGAATTATAATATATATATATATATATATATTATAACCTAACCTATCTATAAAATAAAAAAAAAAAATAAAAATAACGTGAATAGATAAACTCAAGATAAAGTGACCACTGTGCACCCTTGGTGCGGTGGTCACTCTATAAGTATAAGTGCTTATAGGGTGTGAGGGGCAAGAGCCGAGGTTCAAGTCTCTAGGAGGGAGTTTCACACACATACACTTAGATTAGGTTAGAGTAGAATTTTTATCTTGTAAAAAAAAAAAAAAAAAAAAAAAAAAAAAAAAAAAAAAAAAAAAGGAAAGAAAAGAAGATAAAGTGATATTGAAAGTGGAGGAAAGAAAAATAAAAATTGGAAAGTGGCGGGGTAAAACATGGATAGGAAATTGAGTGATGGTAATTTATTAAAATTATATATATTCTTTATTATTTTAATCTTAATTGTATAAATTTACAATAAATCTAATTAGACAAAAAAATTCATAATTTTTTTTTTCAAAACTGCTGAGGTGGGTTGTGATTATTGCATAATAAAAATGGGTTAATTGCACTTTCCCCCCTTAATATTGGGTCCACTTCAATCAACCCCCTAAACTTTATAGTGACCAATGTCCCCTTAAACTTTTGGAAATAAGCAAATTGCTCCTTTGTCATTACTAAATTCCATTAAATTAAAAAATATATATACTGGATAATTTTCTAACTTCAAATATTGAAGAGGAAAATTTGCTTGATTTTAAAGATTAGTGGAGATTGAAGTGTACCTAATAGTTAAGGGAGGATCAAATCATAAGTCTAGGTCATGTTTTGGAAGGGGATAGAGAGAGTTGTGGGACTCAGATCAGAGGAGGCCATAGATGTTGTTGACAATTTTGAATGAGGCAAACTCAGATCAGAAGAGGCCATAGATGTTGTGAAGATATGCATGATTAAGTTGTAGAGGCGTTTGGGTTTTTTAGGAGACATGGTTTATTTGATTTTTTAATTAGTGGGATTTCCTAGAGTAATTAAGCTATGAATTAAGAATGTTTTATAAATTATATATCTTAGTATTACATGAAATATGATTTTAAGGATTGTTGTCATACTTTTTTTATTATTATTTATAATCAGTGTCAGCTGAATGGTAGAAGTAATAGATGTGGTCGCCTAAGGGCCCAAGTAAAATAAAGGCCCCCAAATTTTAACAAATAAAGTTATTTATAATCAATAAATAAAATATTATTTTTTTACCAAATGAAATACAAACAAAAAGAGAGAAAAATGCTACATCCACAATATTTTTCACAATATTTTAACAATAAATGCTAAAAAAATAATTATAGCAGTGCTTTCAAATAGAAAACAGGAAGCAACTTAAAATCTAGGGTTTGTTGTGAAAAATATTGTGAATTTTACACTTCTAAAAAAAAAGAATAATAATAAGAGTTGAGTTAGCAAATTTTTACTAGTTCTTATCTAGGTTTACTACTAACACCACTTTTTGGCTTACCATTATCAATCTACCACATCAACAAGTGGTAAAAGTTTTGTCAAGTTTTTTGTTTCTATAAAATTTCTAAAAAAGAAAAACTTCTATGTAGTTCATATTAATTAGTAGCAATTTTGTATATAAAAATAAAACAAGATAATCAATTTTTGCCTTAGGCCACCAAATGCCAAGCCGCCCCTATTTATAATTATTTTTTTTCAAGAATTGAGATGAGGAATCATATATATTTTAATTATTCGCCTTCTTCAAATTAAGAGATTAGGCTTCATGTTGTATTTGTGTTAAAAAAAAAAAAAAAAAAAAATTGTGCATTTGATCCTGATTGAAAAAGTTGGCATTTTACCGTATATGAAGGGTTTAATAGGAGTTTAATTATGGATAGTGAACAATTAAAAAAAAGTATTTCTATTAATTAATGGACAAAGTTTAGGTATAAAATTAGTTGTAACAGCCTATGGATAAAACCTTACTCAATAAAATAATCAATACTACATATTTTGAAATTTTAACTATTGAATTGCATGTTTTTTACGTTTTTAATGCACATTTCAAATTTTATGTCAATTGAATATTATTTACTATATGAATTATAAGCTTATATTTTATATATAATTTTAAACTACAAAAACTTTTAATTTAAACAATTTATTGATGACATAGCTATTGATCTTTAATTTTCTAGAAATTTTGCAAGCATGAAGAATATAAGAAGATGTAATCTAAGGGTTGATTTGTTAAAATTCACCTTCAATAAAAAGATAATGAGGAAGGATGTAGCCTTAGGTACAATCAATTTTGTAGTTAATTTTTATCCTTAATTAATTAGGGAACACTTCAATTCAATCCCTCCTAAACTTTAAAATCAAGCAATGTACCCCCTTAAATATTGAAAATTAGCAAATTACTCACAATTGTAGCCGCTAAACAAAATTGAATTTATGCTCTATTTGTTTTGATGGAAAATCTTGTATAAAAATATTTTTCTTTATTTTTCAGTGTTTGATAGCATAAAATATATATATATATATATAGTCAATGGAAAACTATATTTGGTCAACATAAAAAGTATGACTTATTTTTAGAGATTGTTTTCAGCTGATTTTTTTTTTTTTTTTTTTTTAAGAAAACAACTCTATCTCACAACAAGCTAAATAAAAGGAAGTTTTAAAATTGTTTTTCAACTCATTTAAAGTTGCAACCAAATATAGAAAAAAAAATATAGTTTTTCAACTCATTTGTTGAGTTAATTGAAATTAACCCAACAAATGTCAAAGTAATTTTTTTCCCTGAAATAAGTAATTTTGCTGTCACCAATTTTTTTTCTTGAGAATCAATGTTGTTATCCCAATAAATTGTAAAAAAAAGGAATAAAATTGATTGTATTTATAGTATTGTTGATGTATTAAGGGGTAATATTTTTTTATAATAAGTGTGGATTGAAGTTTTCTAGTTAACAATACCAATATATATTTGCATAGAATAGGAAAAAAAATTGATTTTTTTTTATAACCAAAAAAAAAAAATTGATAGCAAAAAAAAAAAAAAAAAAAAGAGAAGATTTATTGCTTCACAAATGAAAATATTGAAAAGTGCAAAATCAGATAAATAGAAAATGGAAAAGAATAGGAATAAAAAATAAAAAAAGAGAACCTTTTTCGTTTTTCCCCATACTGTCCCCATATATCCAAATCATATTCTCTGTTTTAAATATAGTACTCCTGATTGCCTGCTTTTGTGCATCTATTTCACTTATTCTCTCCCTCTCTGTCTCTGTTTCATCTTCACTTTCAGTGTGCTGTTGTATAGTATAAATACCATCCGAACAACTTCTTCTTCTTCTTCTTCTTCTTCTTCTTTGCATGTTTCTGATTACTCTGTTTTGATTGATATTTCTTTTTCTTCTTCTTTATAATAATTCTGGTTAATTGGTGCAGAGAAATGGCGCATATTCTGCTGCATGGTACACTTCACGTTACTATCTATGAGGTCGACAAGCTCCACGGTGGTGGTGGTCGTAATATCTTCGGCAAGGTTCTTCTGTCACCCTTTTTCTCTTTCCCTTTTTTATAATTCAATAAATTTGGATCTGACCCAATATTTGATCTCTGCTTTTTAAAGCATGGATCATGGTTTTTTTTTGTCTTTATATTTGGATACCCATTTAGTTTTTATAGTTAAAACATATGAAAAATCAAGTATATAGTAATGTTTGTTGGGGGAAAAATTTTTGTGTTTGTCTGTTTTGAAATTAGCCTACTGGTTTGTTAATCTAATAACAAATGTTTTGTTAATTACGAGAAGTGATTTTCCAGCTGATTGTGTTATATTCGAACAGAGGTGGAACACCTACAATATTTTTACAATAAATTATAAGTGGTTAATTTTATTAATTCAAATTTGAACTTAAAACTAAGATTACTTTTTTATCCCATACAATATTTTTACAATAAATTATAGGTGGTTAGTTTTTATTAGTTCAAACTTGAACGTAAAACTAAAATTACTTTTTTGTTCCAACAATAACAACTAGTAAAAATGTTGTGGACATATCATTTCTCACGTTAGAATATACTAAAAGTGATGGACCCAACTTTTAGGTAAAAATATAAAATTTACTTTCTAACTTTCACTTATTTTATTTTATTTTAATCTTCTAATTTTTAATTTTGTCAATTTAATTTTTTAATTTTTAATTTTTGTTAATCCAGAAATCTGTTATAACTCAGTTAGTGACTGCCATTAAAACTCCTGAAATGACGTCATTTTGCTTCTTTTTTTTTTTTTTTTTTAATTCGGAATTAAAAGAAAAAAAAAAAAACATTAAGGGGAACGGCGTCGTTCCCCTTCCCCTCAAATCAAAACAAAACAAAGAAGGTGCTTGCAGTTCCAAGAGGAATAAGAAGAAGAGGGAGAAGGATTTTGTTCCCAGATTTTAACGGTTTTGTCGCCGCTGCAAGAGGTGAAGACAAGAGGGGTTTCGGCGGTGCCGGTGGCCGGGTTCTAAGCGAGGCTCCATACTCTGTCGGTGTGGCCTTCGAGAGTTTGGAGTAGTTTCATCTCGCAAGCTCCTTCGTAAAACTCCATGGAGAGTTGAGTGATAAGTCTGAAGAGTGTGTGAAAAAGAAGTTTTTGAGATTTGGGGGTTTAGGTGCTCTACATGTGCACTATGTAGTTTTGATTCAGAGTTGAGTGATAAGTTTTAATGTTTTTTTTTTTTTTTTTTTTTTTTTTTTCCAGATTTTTCTTTTATATATATATATATATATATAACCCAAGGTTCTGGAGGTTTCACAATTTTTCACGTCAACACTATTTTCTTCTTCTTTTTATTTTAGGTTTTTATTTTTTTTTATTTTAGGTTTTATATCTTATATATTTATTATTTCTCTTCAACGTGTAATTATCTTCTTCTTCGACAATTTTTAAGTTGAAAAAAATCTTAATTTAATTACAATCCAAATACTTCTATTTATTTGTTCATATCCTATTAAATTCAGATTGGTGGGCCCTTATAGTGTTGAGCTTGGCCCATTTGAATCTGCATATTAAAATAAAGTCGGTTCCGTTCTTCATCTTGACCTATAACTCTGTTTCGTATATAAAGCTTTTATTTTACAACATAGTCGTGTGTGTTAAACAGAGTTGGTATCAAAGAAAAACAGTTCACTTTTTTGCTTTGTTATAAGTATGATCTCTCTCTTGCTTAAAGTACTTTTGGATAATTTTCTTTTTTGGGTTTATTTTTTTAGTGAATGATATAGACATATAGTATATTGCTCAATACTTGGTTTCGCTCAAGGAAAAAAAGAAAAGAAAAGAAAAGTTCACAGATTAAAAACTGATAAAGATAATAATCTACTGACGTGATTACAATACTCTTGCAAGGAATTGTTAGAGTAGTGTTTTTTTTTTTTTTTTTTTTTTTTTGCTGAGTGCAAGGGTAGTTTTGTGTTTTTTTTTTTTTTTTTTTGGGCTGAGTGCAAGAGTAGCTTGGTGTAATTTGTACTACTATGTAGTTTATATATAAAACCCTCATATGATTTTGGAAAAACCACTCTATAAAATAAAAAAAAAAAAAATTTAAACAAGGGAGTGTAATAACCTCTATACATATGGTGGTTGTGTAACGTTAGTGCATGTGAGAGTTAGAGGTCAAAGTTTTGTCTTTTTTATTTATTTAAAATATACATCCTACTTTGTTGATACCTATGGGAAACTATTCAAATTTTACAACAATTTATTTGTTCATATACTATCAAATTCTTTTTCTTTTTTGGATAAATAACAAAACAAAAGTAGTCACTGCCCGCTATTACGGTCTTTTTTATTTATTTATTTAAAATATGCATCTTGCTTGATTGATATGTATACAATACTATGGAAAACTATTTTAAATTATAAAATAATTTTTCTATTAACTTTTAATTAATCGTTTTTTCATACAAAACTCTCTATTTGTTTTTTTTAAATATATGTAATTTTAAATTTAACTATCCCGTGCATCGCACGGGTTAGCAACTATTTTTTTTTAATCCCAAATTTATATATATATATATATATATAAACAAACAGGAGTTCTAATGGTAGCAACTAACTGAGTTGTAACAGAGTCCTGAATTGACAAAAATTAAAAGTTAAAGGATTGAATTGACAAAACTGAAAATTAGATGACTGAAATGAAAAACAGTAAAAGTTAAAGGGTCAGTTTTGCATTTTTGTCCAATTTTTATAATGTTGGTGGGTGGTTGTTATTTTATGTGGATAGCTTTTGTTTAGTGATTGAAGTAATTAAACATATTGAAAAATTAAAATGATATTTAGAAATATGGTTAATAACTATATTTTTTGTTATTTTTCTAGGAGATAGTTGAACTTTCAATTCTTCATTTCAGATTCTTATTATCATGGTTTTACAATCATGCATTTGTAATAATTTACTTAGCAATGTTGTGAAGAAGCTCTGTTTGCTCTCTCACTTATTGCTTAGCGGATGGGTAATTTTGTAATCTTAAAACAGTTTTGGAACTGTCTCATATCGCATACGAATCCAAATCTTCTGTCCCACTTTTCCTGCTCCACTCTGTACTCCACCTATAAATACTTGCCACATGTTCACCTAATTTTTTAAATACTATCATTACTGACTTATTAATATTACAGTTATTAATTAATAGCAGTATTTAATTAATTAGGTAAACACGTGGCAAGTATTTATTGGTGGAGTATAGAGTGGAGCAGGAAAAGTGGGACAGAAGATTTGGACTCATCGCATACATGTCTATCTTGAAAGTAGTTTTTATTTTTATTTTTATTTTTGGCTAAGGTGGGTGTTGAAACTCTAGAAATAATCCTTTGGGCTGGTCCAAAGATGTTGTTTAGGAGTTTCGAACCTAAGACCTAATGGATTTAATGAGGGCTTGGGAATCACTAGGCCGACCCCCTTGAGGTTATCTCGAAAGTATGTTAGTTCTTGGTCATAATACCAGCAAGGCGAGAGCTTGACGCTAGATGAAAACCATATAATTGTTTTAACATTTAAGAATAAGAAGCTGATTTTGGTGTTTCTTGTCTTACTAAACTACTTCAATACTTATTTTTATGAAACTAAGCTTTATCCAGATCACAAATAGCAGTGACCAGTGCAGTGCTTTAAATCATGGGGGCTGCTGTCTCCCCCATTTTCTTTTTGAGTATTCTTATGGCAGCAAGATTTGTTAAAGATTGTGCTTGGTGCTTTTCCTTTTTTATTTGTTATTTCATTTATCAATGTATTTTTGGTTGATTGTTAGCATCATCTTCACCGTATGAATAATCTTTCCCCTGTTCATTTTATACACTACAAAGTATGTGATCATTTTTATAATTTCCACTCTCTAATTATTTTTAGTTACTCTGATAATATGATGCTTGTTGTTGGAGTGTAGGTTTTCAAGTAATACATTTGCTTTTCCTTTCTTCTTCTTTCCCAAAATCTTACTGTTGAATTTATATTTTGTAGATTCTGGCAAACATTGAAGAGACAGTTGGTATTGGTAAAGGAGTTCCTAAAGTCTATGCAACCATTGATCTAGAAAAGGCGAGAGTTGGGAAGACCAGGATACTAGAAAATGAGCCTAACAATCCCAGGTGGTACGAGTCTTTTCATATCTACTGTGCTCATTTGGCTTCAAATGTTATTTTCACTGTCAAGGACGATAATCCTATTGGGGCAACCTTAATTGGAAGAGCATATGTACCTATTGAAGAACTCTTAAATGGGGAGGAAGTGGATAGATGGGTTGATATCTTGGATAAAGAGAAAAATCCTGTAGGTTCGAAGATCCATGTGAAGCTACAATATTTTGATGTTGCAAAAGACCGTAATTGGGCTCGGGGTATTAGAAGTCTTAAATTTCCTGGAGTGCCATACACGTTCTTCTCACAGAGACAAGGATGTAGGATTTCTCTGTACCAGGATGCTCATGTCCCAGACAAATTTGTTCCTAAAATCCCTCTTGCTGGAGGCACATATTATGAGCCCCACAGATGTTGGGAAGACGTTTTTGATGCAATCACTAATGCAAAGCACTTGATCTACATTACTGGATGGTCTGTCTATACAGAAATTTCCTTGGTGAGGGACTCAAGGAGGCCAAAGTCTGGAGGAGACATCACCCTTGGTGATCTGCTTAAGAAAAAGGCAAGTGAAGGTGTTAGGGTTCTTATGCTTGTTTGGGATGACAGGACTTCTGTTGGGTTACTGAAAGAGGATGGATATATGGCCACCCACGATGAAGAAACTGAACATTGCTTCCAGAATACTGATGTGCACTGTGTCTTGTGTCCCCGAAATCCCGATGATGGTGGAAGCATTGTTCAGGACTTAGAGATTTCAACCATGTTCACTCATCACCAGAAGATTGTGGTGGTGGACAGTGAAATGCCTAGTGGAGGGTCACAAAAGAGGAGAATTGTGAGTTTCGTTGGGGGTATTGATCTTTGTGATGGGAGATATGATACCCCCTTTCATTCACTCTTCAGGACATTGGACACTGCACATCACGATGATTTTCATCAGCCAAATTTTAAGGGTGCTTCAATTACAAAAGGTGGTCCAAGGGAACCGTGGCATGATATCCACTCCCGGCTTGAAGGACCAATTGCTTGGGATGTCTTATTTAATTTTGAGCAGAGGTGGAGAAAGCAAGGTGGTAAGGATTTACTTGTTCAGCTTAGAGAGCTTGACAAAATCATCATCCCCCCATCTCCAGTTATGTTTCCAAATGACAATGAGACATGGAATGTGCAGTTGTTTAGATCCATTGATGGTGGGGCTGCTTTTGGCTTCCCAGAGACGCCTGAAGATGCAGCCAGAGCTGGGCTTGTCAGTGGGAAGGATAATATCATTGACCGAAGCATTCAGGATGCTTACATTAATGCTATTCGACGTGCGAAGGATTTCATTTATATTGAGAATCAGTATTTCCTTGGAAGCTCTTTTTGCTGGAGTGCTGATGATATCAAGCCTGAGGATATTGGTGCTCTGCATCTGATTCCAAAGGAGCTTTCACTTAAGATTGTCAGCAAGATTGAAGCAGGGGAGAGGTTCACTGTCTATGTTGTTGTCCCCATGTGGCCAGAGGGTAAGCCGGAGGGTGGATCAGTTCAGGCCATATTAGATTGGCAGAGGAGGACAATGGATATGATGTATAAAGATATTATTCAGGCTCTGAGAGCCAAGGGTATTGATGAGGATCCTCGGAATTATTTGACATTTTTCTGCCTTGGAAATAGGGAGGTGAAAAAGCAGGGTGAATATGAACCATCAGAAAAACCACCACCTGATTCAGACTATAGTCGAGCTCAGGAGTCCCGGCGCTTCATGATATATGTTCATGCTAAGATGATGATTGGTAAGAGATGCCACCTCCACTGTTTGAACCCTAGTTTTTCGTTTTTTGCTTTTTGTTTTTTGTTTTTTGTTTTTTTTTTTTGTTTTTTTTTTATAATTTGAATCTTTTACCCAAATTTGAAACTTGTACAACACGCTAGCATATTTGAACCCCAGAACCCAGTCAATCTCAAAAGAATTTACCAACTTATATGACATTCCTCGTCTTAATGTAAATATTTTGTGTCAAGTCTTGGAACTGACCTATGTCTTTTTGCAGTTGATGACGAATATATAATAATTGGATCTGCCAACATCAACCAGAGATCAATGGATGGAGCTAGGGACTCTGAGATAGCAATGGGAGCTTACCAACCATATCATCTGGCTAACAGGCAGCCAGCACGTGGCCAGATCCATGGTTTCCGTATGTCACTCTGGTACGAGCACCTTGGCATGCTGGATGATTCATTCTTTCACCCTGAAAGCAAGGAGTGTATCAGTAAGTTGAACCAGATTTCTGGCAAATATTGGGATCTATATTCAAGTGAGACACTTGAACATGACCTGCCAGGACACTTGCTGCGTTACCCTGTCGGGATTGATAGTGAAGGAAACGTCACAGAGCTGCCTGGATTTGAGTTCTTCCCTGACACCAAGGCTCGTGTTCTTGGTGCCAAATCTGACTACATGCCTCCAATCCTTACTACTTAGTGGTATTTTCTGCTTGGTTTATGATAATAACAGCCTTCGCTTTGCATTTACTTTTATAATTTTAGTTGTTATAGTTGAGCAATAAATCTTTTTTATGTGTGAACCTGCAGAGAGATCATTTTTCTCTCAGGATGTTCATAGCAGTGCTTATAGGGATGTGGTAATGCCGTGTGATTCTGATTCTGACGATTATAACTTATTAGTACTGTTTATTTGGCTTAAGAATGTTTTTCGTGTGTTTTTTTATTATGTTAATATTGAGAATTATCTGTTTTTGCAACTCTATTTGAGATTGGCTTATTACTATTTGAACCTACCTATTGATGATGCCAAAATCGTCAGTTGGGTCACTCGTCCAATCCGAAGCTCTTGGCGATCTTGTAGGACCTGTGAGATAAAGAGAATTCATCGAAAAGACCATCGGGTTGTGCCCGGTGGGGGAGCCTCCGATGCTTAAGTTAGTATCAGCCCATATATTTTGTATATAGATAGTGTTTTGTGATAGTTTTTGACATACCTTCACAAGTGAGACGGACTGTCCCTTTTATAGGTGATTTGGATAGCTGTTATACATAATTGGAGGTGATTATTACCCATGTGTAACAGTCATCATATTGATGGGCGTTTAAGGCCTGATGAGTAATGGTCGCCATTAATGTGTTGAATGTGCTTGAACGGTTACATCTTTTGGTCTACTAATGATGCAAGGTTGTCCATATTAATGGACGACCTTAATGATTTTTAGGACTCATCAGTTGCCCCCCCATTCCCAAGTCTGATTTTGCTTTATGCTGGTCAGGCTTAGGGAATGTTCTTGATTTCTTTAGATTCAGACTTCTTAGTATCTGCCTTTTGAAGGTCTTTTTGGATGTTCGAGGGATCATAGCTTGGTCTTGAAAGTGAGCAAATTTCTTTGGACGGTCATTTGTTATCACTACTGAAGAACAAGCTAATTTCTTTGGATGACCATTTTTTATCACTGTTGAAATGTAAGATGATTTCTTTGGACGTCCATTTTTTATCACTACTGAAGAGCGAGGTGATTTCTTTGGACACCATTTTTTATCACTTCGATGCTTCTTCTTTTATTCATTTTCTGGTTGTCACATTTGATATTCTTGATTTGCATTTGACTTGCGTTTGTGTAAGAATCCTTGTCTGCTCACACTCGTCTAATGGTATTTAGTCACTTAGCCACTTTTTGGTGACTTACATCCAGTTACGAAGTTTCGTCATTTAGGCTTCGTCAGTGATTTACATCCGTCTTGACAGAATCTTATCACTTAGCCATTTTTTGGGTGACTTACATCCAGTTAGGGAGCTTCATCATTTAGGCTTCGTCAGTGATTTACATCCGTCTTGGCAGAATCTTATCACTTAGCCATTTTTTTGGTGACTTACATCCATTTAAGGAATCTTGTCACTTAGGTTTCGTCAGTGATTTACATCCGTCTTGGCGGAATCTTATCACTTAGCCATTTTTTGGTGACTTACATCCATTTAAGGAATCTTGTCACTTAGGCTTTGTTAGTGATTTACATCCATCTTGGCGGAATCTTATCACTTAGGTATTTTTTGGTAACTTACATCCATTTAAGGAATCTTGTCACTTAGGCTTCGTCAGTGATTTACATCCGTTTTGGCGGAATTTTATCACTTAGCCATTTTTTAGTGACTTACATCCATTTAAGGAATCTTGTCACTTGTTGCTAGAATGATTCCTTGATGCTATGTCGTTTTGGACCTTCTTGAGGCTATGTTGATATCTGCATTAAGTAGCACATGCACTTGCCAAAATTTGTTTAAACAAGAATTTCTGAAAAATTCATACATGAATAATGAGCTACCAATGGCCTTGTTGGGTATTTTTCTTATTGTGCTAATATTCTGATTGGACCAATTATTCTCTTGTAATCCTATAGCTTTACCTCTTTTGTAATTCATGTAAATACATTTTTGCATGAAACCTTATGACATTTACAAAAATAAGCATTGTGACTATAATATTTCATGTGAATAGTTAGCTGTGAAATGCTAGAGGGTAAGAGTTACATAGTTGCTAATCATAGTGCATAAACATTATCAAGAGAATAATTAACGTACTATAATACGTTTCCTCTTATTGCTTCCCATTTAATTCATTCAAAACTGGACTTTTTGACAATTAATTCTAATCGTCATTATTCCAAGAATATTGATAATCTTAAATAATCAGGTATAGCATTCATCACAATTGCTATGCTTTATGCATTTGATGGGTTTTCTGAAAATTTCATGAATTTGCAAAACCAAAAAAAAAAAAAAAACTATATACCTTTTTTATTTATTGATTATTTATGCAAGCTTGATATGTACTCATTTTTAATAAGTTAATCACTCGCATAGCTAGTTAAATGCACACGAATAGAAAGAAATAAATTAGTTACCTTAGATGACGACATTACACTGCCATATACCTCGATCTTTTCATTGTTGAGATCTTCATGACGAGCTTTTGTCCTTTAAGACTTGTTAAGCTTAACATGATATTCAATGTCTAAGGCCTAGGTCTCTTTTGCTTCAATCTTTTGAAGATGTAAAAACTAGGTCATATTGTTGCCCCCTGTTCAGACATGAAAGGTGCAATTCTTATCTGACAACAACCAGAGGAATTGCCTATCATGGTTTGAACTTGTATCTTCCTTTCTTTGGGCTTAATCTTATTTTTTGATGGGAGTGCTTTGACCATGGTCATTTAAGACGACTCACTTCGATAGAGCTAGCTGCATTTTGTTAGGAGTGACAATGTACGAATATGCAATTGCATGCTATACAATTATGGATGTCATTTGACAAAGTGCATTCTATATGAATGATAGATAAGTATTCTATGATATAAAAAGAATTGAAACTATTTGACTACATGCTTCTTTAAGCTGGTCTTTGTTAATTGCTTGCACCGTATATAATTTTTAAAGCAATTTAAAAAGATCTTGGTGAGTTGACAGAGATAGCAGAAATTTATTGAGATTTAGACTCATGATCATATTGTGAACACGATCATCTAGCATTTTAAGTTTAAGAGACTTAATAGAACTTCTCTGATTCATGATGACGAAACATATGCTACTAATAATATATATATAGCCATATTAATTGTGATAATTGTGATAATTTCATAGCAATATTTTCAGCATGTTCTATATATATATATATTTGTAGATAATCATGCAAGCTTGATTTGCACTTAGTTGCAATAAGCTAATATATGGCATGGCTAATTAAAAAGAAAGAAATAAATGAGTTACCTTGATAAGAGACCTTAAATCACGATATTATTTTGTACGTACCTCGATCTTTTCATTGTTGTAGTCTTCTTGACAAGCTCTCCCTCTTTTAAGATCTCTTTTGTTAAGCTTAACATGCTATTTCATGTTTGCGGCTTAGATCTCTTTTGCTTCATTCTTTTGAAGGTACAAGTACTAGGACACTTTGTTCGTTCAAGGTTATATTTCCTTCCTTTAGGGACGAAGGTTATGCCATGTGCTTCTATTATTACATGCCTAATTGGTTACGCATATACTACAATTTAAAGAGAGTACTTATGCTTGACATGTGATCTATCATCATACTTTCACATTCAATAAATATTCAAGCTAATGTTTTAACATCACGTCTCATACATACCATTGTGTGAACCATTATGTAATAGACATATAGCACTATCAACAATTATAGACATATAACAGTGCCATTATGAAAGAAATATTTGTGATGCTATGGAAAGAGTCTAGGCCTTTCCATGATTTTTGGCCTTGGTATAAAATTACCTTATAACAGTGTCAACAATTATATATAAATAGAGATATGGCGGTATGATGCTATCATGTCACATACCTTTGATCTTCTTTTTAGCAAGCTCTTCTTGATGAGTTCTCATCCTTAATCCTATGGACTTGACAGTATATGTACAATCGAGATAATCTAGTTGCTCTAGTCTAGTTGTTGTACTACATGTACTCTTTTTTGTGCAAAGTGTTAGACTAGGAGCAACGATATCAATAAAGAAATTCACCAAAAATTTCTAACTTAAGGGCGATATAGGTTGATGCGTCTATGACATAGCATAATATCTCTTAGAGTGTTTACATAACACAAACATATTTTGGAATACCTTCTCAAAATTAAAGCAGCCAATATCATTTAGAAAGGTTTGGAATAGTGGGTCATGATTACTATTTGTGATTCATAATCAATCATATGCTCATAAGATTTCTCCTAAAAAGAGATCTATTTTTTGACGAACTATAACATTTGAGATATGTTTTTTTTTTTTTTTTTCTTTTTTCTTTTTTGGACAAACTATAACATATGAGATATTGATCAAAGAAAACAATGTTTTGCGCATGTAATTAATTAGTTGTGCTTGTGCATATGCTAAAATCCAAAATTTATGCATGTCATGCTCCATTTTAAATGAGCAATTAAGGACTTCAAGCTCAAAACGGGTTTCATGCTTTTAAGTACCCAAAATTGGGATCTTTAAACTTTGAAAAGTCAAAAAGCAGCTTCTCTTATTTTTAAGCCTATAAGGAAAATATAAAATTGAAGATTTTTCTCGAAACTTTCCTTTTAAGTTTCTAGGATTTTGATGGAATAATAAGAGGGACTATCTTAAAATCATTTAAGATTGACAATAAAAAATAGGCCTATTCCCACGCAAATAAATTACAATTGGTTAAGTGTTTAAAAGGCTTTGAATCCCGATGCATTAGCCTATTCCTTTACTGATGTGAACCATGCGGAATTCTTGTGTGAGATAAATAAAATGTATTTTTTTGAGTTATGGCCTTAGAGCAAAACTGATTTGTGATTTGCCTAAGATTGGCCTTGTGAACAATGGTTTAAGTCCAGACTAAAAATCATTTGAACTTCTAGTGAGAGCTTAATTGTGTTTTATGTGGCTATTTGGATTGGGACAAATAAAATTGGGTAAATGGTCGCGGTTTGCTACCCACCACCTTTGGCGTAACAACATTTATGGGACATAAATTTTGATTTGATTCCATATGGGATACACATAATTCTTCTCCATAACAACGGTTATGGTAAATATTTCAAAAGAATTTGATTTTTTTTTTCTATTTTCTACCATTTTCATAGTTGACTTCCTTAATAGCAACATTCTAGTATACTTTTAAGAAATTACGTTGCCTAATGCAATAATGGGAATACAATTAAAATTATATACACAGCAGTTGGCTTTCCTCAACTGTTTTCTTCTTTTTATTTTTCTTAAATTTTGTAGACAATAAATGGTCTTTTAATGTGGAAAAACCATAATGATATTTTTTTATGCCACAAACTTGTATTTTCAAATGGAATTTGACCTCACCTCTAACAGGCAACCAGGCTTATTCTAAATCTAAAGCCGGTGAGGAAAGCATTTTAATTTAGAAAATTTTTAGAGTGAGGCAATCCAATATTTTAAAAGTAGTTTAGCATGAAATAGAAAAGAAGCCACATTCCAAAACAATCATATAAACACTATTGTAGCTTGCAAATATTTGGAGAGCTAGAACGAAAAATGCAAAAATCTGACCTTAAGACCCAAGAACTGGGTCATACCCTTGAGGCTTGTTGAGGTCGCTTGAATTTTGTGGTTGACTTTTGTTTAGTCCATGCCTCACAATGAGCCACCCACTTGATTGCCTCCACATCATTGTCTACTTGTTTGGTTGAAATGCCATGCTTTGAAGACGAAGGTGTCTTGGTGAGGCCTCTTTATCTCCCCCATCTCAGCCCAATCGTAGATTAAATGAAATGAGCGTGGGCAGAATGAAGAGATGATCACAGAGTATTATCCCGTGGGGTACTCTTAGATCGGTAATTTTGTATTCATGATTCTCCATTGAACTGAGTGAACCCTTTGTTGCAGGAAGAGCTAGATGACTAATCACGTTTTCCCCACAGACGGCGCCAAACTGATGATGCCAAAATCGTCAGTTGGGTCACTCGTCCAATCCGAAGCTCTTGGCGATCTTGTAGGACCTGTGAGATAAAGAGAATTCATCGAAAAGACCATCGGGTTGTGCCCGGTGGGGGAGCCTCCGATGCTTAAGTTAGTATCAGCCCATATATTTTGTATATAGATAGTGTTTTGTGATAGTTTTTGACATACCTTCACAAGTGAGACGGACTGTCCCTTTTATAGGTGATTTGGATAGCTGTTATACATAATTGGAGGTGATTATTACCCATGTGTAACAGTCATCATATTGATGGGCGTTTAAGGCCTGATGAGTAATGGTCGCCATTAATGTGTTGAATGTGCTTGAACGGTTACATCTTTTGGTCTACTAATGATGCAAGGTTGTCCATATTAATGGACGACCTTAATGATTTTTAGGACTCATCACCTATCAAAAAAAAAAAAAACAATTTGAGCTAAGTTCCTTCATTAGTTCATTAAATTCATCGCCAGGTTTCTCAGCTCCCTACAATTATGAACAGGGTGTGGATATTAATTATCAACATTGTTTGACATAACTGATCATAGTTAAGTATTCAAATATTTTCAAATTCTCAAACCTCTCTACTTTGGCATAATTGCTCCGCTCATGTTTCCATGCTTTGGAAGACCACAAAATACCCGATATCCATAAAATCCCAATTCACAGCTAAGCTCGCTCACTCTCTGTGTTCACAAATAGCAAAGCTTTCCAGATCTTCAACCAAAACATTTGCGAAATCTCCAATAATGGGCATAAATTCATTGAAAAAACAACCAAGCAAAAAAGCTCAAACGAAAAGACTGATTTACAAAATAAGTCCCAGTCTTCATTGCCAACCATGACCGGCAGTTTGTGAGTATGGGGGATCTTACAGGAGAATTCTTAAATACTATCGGAGTACGGAGAAACGACGTTCTGTCCTCTTATATTCTTTGTAGCCCCGACTATAAATTTAATGAGTAGATCTTACTATAAATGTGAGAGTAATGAACATCATTTTTCATACTCTAAGTGTACTTAAAAATTATTCTCTCACAAGACAATTAGTCCACGACTAAGTTGGAGGACAAGTTATTTGAGTGGGGCTCTAATGGTGGTCAGCAAGTTGTCGGTACAATTAAACAATGAAATAGATCTAGAGAGAGGAATAGAGACGATTTGTCAATACAATTTTGTTTGAACAAGTTTACAAATGTGAATAACCGACATGCATATAATGACCAAAAGTATTATTTTTGTCAATAGAATCTAAAGGCAAACTTTTGAAACTTTTTTTTTTTTTTTTTGTTGAGAAACAACCTCTGAAACTAAAATAACTTATATAGTACGTAGAGAATATGGTACTTCCCTATGGTGACAAGAACAAATAAATAAAAAATAAAATTTGGGATTGACCTAAGAAAATTCCTGCCCTCAAGAAATAATTGGATAATTTATTTGGATGACTTTTTTTCAATCAAATACTGATGCTTTTATTCCAATTAACTAGGACTTGGAGCATAGCCAAACTTTTTGTTTAGGGGCCAAATTGTAATACTAATATATTCGTTAAGACAAATTCTTACACATGTATGTGCAAAACTTTATTAATTATATACCAAATTATTAACTTTGATCTATATAGTTACTTAAACGATAAGAAAATGATATTTAATTTAACCATAATTCTAATAGTTACTTTGGCTACTCAAGTCTCTGGCTCATAATGTCTATTGGTCCCACATAAGAAAGGAAAGCATAGGACATTCAATGCTGATTTGTGTGAGCGGGTCCGTGTCTATCCAATATTTAATAATTTTTTATTTAAAAGTTTATATGTGCAGTGTAATAAATGAAAATTTAATAATTAAAAAAGCCCTTAAATGCACACTATGAATTTCACAATTTAAAAAAAATCTCACAAAATTTATGAAAATCATCTACAAATAAATACCCTTTAATTTGCACTTACCTTAATATCTCAATTACTTATACTAGCCTTTTGACACACGCACAACATCTGTTAAAAGGCGGTTCCTTTTTCTTTTTCTTTTTTCTTTTTAGAAACCGGGTGACTCTTTTAACCTTTTCTCGAAAAAAAAAAAAAAAATCATTCAAATTTCAAATTAAATAATGGGTTGGTTCTTTCTCAAAAAAAAAAAAAAAAAAAAATAATGGGTTGGTTTTTCCAAAATAGAATAAAAAAGATTAATGACTTGGTAAATAAGAAAAATAAATAAATAAACCAATGCTTAAATTAAAATACCATGATTTTATATATCATATACTTACGTTATATAATAAAAGTTGAGCTTAGAAACCGTAGTTACACCAGCTACCAAGTGGCTACATCAAATTACAATTTTTTATTAGGGGGTGGCAAAATTTGACACGACACGATTTAATACGAAATTAGCAGATTATGGGTTGAGACTTAATGGGATCATATTATATTCGGGTTGATATGAGTTATCCGTTTAATAAACGGGTCAAGTTAGTATCCAACCCATAGAACCCTTTTGACCTGTCTGACCCGTTTAATTAAATGATATTTTACCAATATACCATTTAAATCCTAAGTATATAAACTTATTAGTTGTTGTGATTTATTTTCTTTAACATATTATGATTGATTATTTGTGATATTGAGATATATTTTAATTTAGAATGATTATTTGTGATGCATTTACTCGTTAATTCTGAATTTTATATTAAATTTTTTTTTTTTGGTTTTTCGTAATTTAGATTCATTTGGTTAACACTTTTTTTTTTTTTTTGCTTTAATAAAATCTTATAAATAAATCGACACGATTAATCTATTTAATAAACATGTCGTGTTAAGGTTGAGAAATCTTGACCTGTTTAATAAACATGCTAGACAAGTGTTGACTCATATAGTCGAATACTCCCTTTGTCCAAATTTATTTGTCCTGTTTGAAAAATCAATTTTTTTTAAAGGAATATCATTTATTATCTTATCTACCTTATAAAAATGTATAAGTTTATAAAACTATCCTTAAATAAATTTATTAGTTTTTTTTAAAAGAGTTATTCTTAATGAGGCAACTAAAAAGATGCTCCAATTAAATTGATTTTTTAAATATTTGTTAGTTTTCTTTTCAAATAGTTTTGAAATTAAAGTAAGAGTATAATAAGAACATTAGTAAATTAATGACTTTTATTTTTGGAAACAGGACAATATTTTGGGACATCCCAAAATAGAATAGAGGACAAACAAACTTGAACGGATGTAGTACTTATTAGTTGACACGACATAAACCCAACATGCGAACACGAATTGCTACCCCTAGATAAGAACAAACAGTTTATTTGTTTTAGTGTGGTTGCGTCAAGTGGCTGCACCAAATTACAATTTTTTAAATAAGAATAATTAGTTTATTTGTTCTAATCAACTGCTGTTAGTATTTTAACAAAATATGCAACATTTTGTTCATATCAACTTCTTCCTGCAATCTACATTTAATAGTTGATATCAAACTAGTTTTTCCTTCACTTATTTTATTTCCTACCAAAACTTAATATTTATTCAATATAAACTCTTTTTTTTTCTTCCTTTTTTGTTCTATCTTACGTTAAAGTGCCACAATTTTTTGTCCCTCCTAACACGTTGCTGCTGCTCTTCTTCTTCTTCTTCTTCTTCTTCTTCTTCTTCTTCTTCTTTTCTTTGTTTCTTCTTTCTCTTTTTCAAGTGATACTTATCCAATTATTTTGGGACTGTGTTTTAATCTGATGTGAAATCGATAATGTGATAGTACATTTATGGTGGATTTTTAAATTCTAATGAAAAGTGATAACAACCATTTTTGAGTTATAATTCTCATTTTTATCTAATTAATTTCATGACTGCTATAAATAAGTTTAATTCGGTTTATGCGATTTTTTTTTCTTGAACTATCCTCCCAAACATTCACAATCCAAGACATCTAAGTCGCAATCGCAACTCTCACCGATCTTCAATTTATGTGATTACAAGCTTACATCGTCAAAGGTCTTTCTTCTCTCAATTCTTCAATTAGACATTTAGATTCATTTTCGATAAGCCAGATAAATATATATATATATATATATATTTTATAGGAATACTAAAACTTTTATTAATGAATGGATGAATTTGTAACATCATGGAGAAAAGCTTGCTCAAGAAAACAAGGAGTCTCTTCAATCCAGGTAATGAAGTTATCAACGCCACAAGCGTGTTTGGCTAATAAATGGGCTGGTTTATTGCCCTTTCTCCTGGCATGAGAAAACATTACACCATGAAATTCCTTGCACATATCCTGCATGCCTTGTACCGCAGCAGCCACAAAAGAAGGTGGATTGGAAGATTCGCACATAGCATGGTGAATGATGAGCGAGTCACCCTCAACGATAAATTCATGAATGCCGATATCCTTCACAAAGATCAGACCTGTTTCGTACGCCATCGCCTCTGCCTCCACAATGCCCAACGGAGTAGGTATCTTCTTGCTCATTGCTGCCTTGATCCTGCCCTTTTCTTCTCTGATAATCACTCCCACACCCACTATAAGCACTTTGTTGAGGATCAAAGTTTCACAAGAAAGCTCATTCCATGAAAAGTAAGGAAATACCATGGGCCTTAACAAAAGAATGCCCAATTCATGAAGCTAAGAACGACTATGAAGGCCCAAAATCCCAAAAAGAAGAAAAAAAGAAAGAAATAATAATAATAATAATAAAGAAAAAAAAAAGAGGATCTCAGTTAGGTCAGAGGACATGCAGCAAGGATTCCGGCCAGAGGATATGCAGCAAGAAGAATCAACAACAAAACCAAGATGTATGTTCAGATTTCCAATAAAAAAGCCATTAAAAATCTAGCAAAGACCAGGTATTATCTTTGTGACTCATGGTCCAAGCCCGCGGGATCCCAAGTGGATAGTAAGGGAGAAATGGTTTGGTCGGTAGGGAAGTGATTTCTGGTGAAAGGAGGATCCTGAGGGTTTCCATTGGTTCATATATTTGTTTGGAATGCATGAACCAATGAAAAAATTCAGTTCCCCCATGTGCATGACACCTCTCCACAATTTCCTCACAGTTGTCATTTTCAACAAAGCTGTCATAGTACACTGAGCGGCCCACCCATTCCTCTGACTTTTCAAGAAGGAATCTTTTATTTATAGCTAAAGCCAAATGCCCATTTTGAGGTATAATTGCCTAAATAATCTAAACCTCTGCCCAATGCACATTTTCAGGTGCTAGAGGACATGGTTTTACCCAGCAGACCTGGGACGTCCTTGCCCGAGGTACCAGACCAGGTTTGCTATAAAAGGAACACTAAGACATAGCAGACAAGGGGGATTGTGGGGGGGGGGGGGGTAGAAAAATGAGGATTCAGGGGAAGATTTTAGAGGTTCAAAACATATATTCTTAGAGTTTTAAAAGCCCAACAAGGAAGAGAAAGAAAGACACAAAATAAGAGAGCCAAGGTGGAGAAATTTGTCCCATATCCTTGAGATCATTCAAAATATCACTTAGCCTCCAAAGAAACATATGCCAAAACATGCACATATCAAATATCACTCTCTCCCACAGAAATCCTCCTCACCTAATTATCTTGGAAGGCAATGCCCAAGCAAAGCCACTTGAATTTGAGTTCCAAATCCCACAAGTCTTGTACAAAAGCACTAAGTCTGTAAGAATTGGGACCAGGATCCTCCTGGCTGAATCATTCTCATGAAATTCATTTACATATATGTATATGTATATGTATTAAAATATATATCATAATTTAAGAAACTAACAATTATTTGAGAATATGTGTATTGTATAGTGTGTTCTTATGCAGGACCTATAGAGGTAAAGGGAAATGACAAAACTCTATTGCATAATAAGCATGAAGAAAGATTGTATAGTTCAGAGAATCAGCATTCTAGATTCTTACAGGCCTAGTACGTCTAGGGTACCACAACAGTACCCCCAAGGTACCACGATAGTACGCTCAGGGTCCCAAGTGAAGGAACTCTTTTAAATGTTTATACAATAAAAGATAAATCTTAAATATTCTATTTCAATCTCTTTCTCATTGTGAATATTATGAATACTTATTTTACTTATTTCATAAGCGTAAATGGTCATTTTATGACACTAAAACATTTATAATGGTATTTTATTGCTTAGGAGGAATAACATTTTTGCCTTGAGGAGATTTATGTAACTTGCGCACAACTTGGTTCGTAATCAACCCCTATTTAGCTACAGTAAACCAAGCCCAGTCCACCAAACAATAAGTAAAGGGCCCAGGATCCTTATTTCTACTTGGACCTGAGTATTGTCCAAAAAAAAGGAACCTTACACACTTTTAACACTAAACTTGCCATTTGGAGTTGCAGCCCATATCATCTTATTTGGTGGAAGATGAGAGCTTATCGGGGTTCGCTTCGTGAGGAAAGAACAGGACATCCAATATATTTTACCTTCCAACTTGCTGAGTTTTGGTCAATCAACTCACTCACCCTTGTGTCTTGGTGTAGAAATTGTCTGGGTGAAGCAATCTATTTTGTGGAAGATGAGGGTAGCCATTTATCTTCCCAAATATGAATATTGCTTCCATTGCTAACTCTCCACCGTACACCTTCTCTAACCAAGTTTTAGGTAGACATGATACTACGCCACACAAAAGAAGGGTTATTCCCAAAGGTAGCCTTAATGGAGTCGCACTGCGGAAAATATCTTGCCTTTAGGACACAATGGACTAAGGAGTTTTGGTTGGTTTGGAGCCTCCAACCTTGTTTAGCTAGAAGGGCCAAATTAAATTGTTTAAGCTGCTTAAAGCCCATACCTCCATTGCATTTTGGCTCACAAAATTTCTCCTAACTTGGCCATGCTATCTTCCTTTCATCTTCCTTTTGTCCCTACCAGAAATTCCTTATCAAACTTGTCAACTCATCATAAAAAGCATCTGGTAATTTAAAGCATCTCATGGTATATGTTGGTATCGCTTGGGCCATCGCTTTGATTAGTATATCCTTACCAGCCTTGGACAACATTTTTTCCTTCCAACACCAACTTTTTTCGGAGCTTTTCTTTAATTTCATTGAAAGTATTCCTTTTATTTTTCCCTACCAACGAAGGCAACCCCAAATATTTCTCATATTGTTTTATTACTTGAGCTCCAAACCTTTGCTGTATCTCCTCCTGAATATCATTAGGAGTATTTCAGCTGAAAAATAAAAATGTCTTGGCCCGGTTTAATTGCTGGCCCAAAGCATCCTCATAAACCTTCAATATTTGATGGAGAGCATCACATTCTTCTAGAGAAGCCTTACAGAATATCAAGCTATCATCTGCAAAGAAAATATGGGATAATTTTGGGCCTCTACGACACACAGCAACTCCTTCCAAAACACCATTCGCCACTGAGGATTTTATAAGTGATGATAGACCTTCTGCACATAAGATAAAGAGATAAGGTGATAAAGGTTCTCCTTGCTGGATCCCCTTAGATGGAAAAATATTACCCCTAGGCACCCCATTAATCCTTATAGAGTATGATACAGTTGTAACACGTTGCATGATAAGACTCCTTCACTTTCGTCAAAACCTAGTTTTTCCATAATTTTATCTTGGCAAACCCACTCCACCCTGTCATAAACCTTACTCATATCCAGCTTCAAAGCCACCTCCCCCACCTTTCCCCCTTTTTTTTGGCTAATATGATGCATAGTCTCAAAAGCTGCAAGAACATTATCAATAATTAGCCTACCATGCACAAAAGCACTTTAGGTATCACTAATAATGGAAGGTATTATTTTCTTTAACCTATTAGCTATGGCTTTTGATGCAATTTTGTACACCACATTACATAAACTAATAGGTCTATAATTAGTAGCCTTCTTAGGTGTCTTGACTTTTGAAATTAAAACAATATGGGTCTTATTAAAATCAAGAGGAGAAACACCATGGTTAAGGAAATCCAATACCGTAGATGTGACCACCTCACCACATATTGACCAGAAGTGCTGAAAGAAAAGAGGGGGCATGTTGTCTGGACCTAGAGCTTTTTGTGGGTGCATTTGCTTCAGCGCAAGTTTGACCTTTGATGCATTAAAATCTCTAGTAAGCATCTGATTCATTGAAGTAGTCACCTTGGGTTGGACTACATAGAGCAATTCTGAAAATTCTATTGGTTGGCTTGTAGTAAACATCTCCATATAATAAGCCACCACCACTTCTTCTATCTTCTGATCATCCTCCTACCACACCCCATTTACATCCATGATGCCTTCAATAAAAATTTTCTTTTGCCAAGCAGAAGCTTTTGCATGGAAAAAGCTAGTATTTCTATCCCCTGATTGAAACTAGTTAAGCCTTGATCTTTGTCTCCACATATCATCCTCTTTATCTAACCAGCAGTTTAGTTCGACAAAGGTACTCTAACAGCTTATGGTTGATATTAGGAGATGAAGGTTGAAGTTCAAGCCATTCAAGCCTTTTTTGCAACTCTGTAACCTTCCTTCCCACGTGACCAAATTCCGTTTTGTTCCAATTTTCTAATTTGACCCGGCACTTCTCTAAGCAACTCCCTATCATACTCCTTATATTTGTCACATTCCCTTCCTCCCATGCCTCATGTACTACCTCTTCACACCTTCAATCTCTCAGCCACATTGATTCGAACCTAAATGGCCTATTGATCTTCTTATTCCTCCTTTTAGTTCTGGTCATGCACAAGGCCAACGATGAATGATCCAATATCGATGAGCTAAGGCGATATAGGTTGGCCTCAGGAAATAAGTCTATCCACTCCAGAGTTGCCGTTGCTCTATCCAACCATTCCTTAATCTGCATGCCATCCGCTCACTGGTAAATCCACATAAACTTTGGTCTAATGAACCCTAAATCCTGTACGCCATAGTAGTTAATGGTGTCAATAAAGTTCTTCATCTGTTGTCTTAGTCTCTTGCTGGCCTCCTCCTTCTCCGAGACACTTGTGATCTCATTGAAATCTCTGATAGTGAGCCACGGAAGGGCTGAGGTTCCTTTCAGGTGTCGAAGTTTAGCCCATGATTCCGTCCTTTTTGCTATGTCTGGGTTGCATAAAAGCCAGTGCAGTGCCACCACCCTATGTCTGCTCCACCATCCACCAAGGCATCAATATGGGATTGAGAATACATCTGAACCTCCATTGTTATCCTTTCCTTCCACATCAATGCTAGTCCACTACTCCTCCCTTCACTTGGTATGATCAAACCATGTTTCATGTTGCATTTATCCTTCACATTATTCATCCACTCTCTGTTCGACTTCGTCTCCATAAGGAAAATGATAATGGGCTTTTCTTTATTAATCACCTTTTCCAAGGTTTTAACTAACCAGAGGTTCCCAAGCCCCTGACAGTTCCAACTCATCAGACTCATTAGACCTGGTAGGGCTACCCAGCAGCCTCTGCCGATCCCAAGTGTGTCGCCATTAGAATACTTAGCGTTCTAGTCTCCTCTTCCAACCTTTGTTTCTTTTCCTTACTCGTGGCCTTAGTAATATCAGTTGTAATTGCTTCACTTTTTCTCTTTAGGTCACTCTCCACCTTTATAGGCTCCATCCCATATGAATACACTACAAAGAGTATGGGGGATGCATACTGGTCTGCAGATTATAGAGGTTGGTTCTGTTTTAGTTCAAGTTTCAGAATGACTTTGACTTGAACTGAGTTCTGAGAGGGGGATCGTGGTGCTTTGATAATCAATTGCTTATGCTCAAGAGATGGCATAAAGGGATGACTGCAAGTAATTTTAAATTAGAAAGTGCCTCTCTTTGGTTACAAATTTGGGGGGCTCCTTTTGATATGGTTTCTTCTCAAGTAGCGACTGAAGTAGGCAATAGATTGGGTATTGTGGAAGACGTTGAAAGGCGTAGACGACAAGATATGCAAAATTATTTTATGAGAGTCCGTGTTGCACTACTTATTTCAAAACCTTTGAGGCGTGGAGGATTTATTGCAGATTCAAATGGAGTACGTACATGGGTGAAATTTAAATATGAAAGACTACCTATTTTTTTGTCACTTTTGTGGACTTCTTGGGCATGATTTACGTCATTGTGCTAGTCACTATGTAGTGGAGAAAAATGGAGGGGACGTTGAGTACCAATATGGGGATTGGTTGAAAGCTTCAGGTGGCCGCCAGAGATCGCCACCACGAAAAGGAGTTGCAGAATCTAGTCCCGATGTATGGATGCCTGAGAATCTTGGTGTGGATTTCTCTCAACGTGATGATCATGTTGAGAATCAAGGGATAGACCCGGATAATCAGCAGATATACACCGAGAATAAAGGAATAGATGATGCTGATAAAGGAAACTCTATCTCTATAGAGGATGCTAATAAAGGAAACTTTATCCCTATAATCGTGGATAAGGAAGTTGGCAGTTGAAACTCAAACTCTGAGCTATCACATGTAGTACACGTTGATGGACCAAGTGGGCTTGCTATGCCTAAACAAAAGTCTACTTGAACTGGAATCATAAGAATGGATTATGGGCTTGGGAGTTTCACTAGAGCAATTGAGGGTCCATTACTAGGGAAAAGAGCTAGTGCACATAATACTAACTTATCCCTACCATGTGAAGATGAGGAAGCATAGAAAGCAAAGCGTGAGAAACTGGTTTCAAATTCTGATAATGTATTAGCGAGGGTGGATGGTCACCCTTGCTAGGAGCAATGAGGCTCTTAAGCTGGAATTGCTAAGGGCTTGGGAACCATTGGACGGGTCGCAGCCTTTACAAAGTTGTGAGGGAACAAGCTCCCAATGTGTGTTTTCCTATGGAAACATGGCTAGATAGAGAAGGGATTTTGATAGGTTATATGGTGAGTTGCCTTACCCGAATAGGATCATTGTCAAAAAACCTGATTTGGGTGGAGGTTTGGCTTTAATATGGAAGAATGAAGTGATGATAGATTTAATAAATTTCATAGATAATCATATTCTAGTGAAAGTGAAGAAGGAAGATAGGTTTGAATGGTGGTTGACATGCTTCTACGGTTGGCCAAAAGTGAATCAGTGGCATAAGTCCTTGGAATTACTAATGCACCTCCAATCATTTGTGGAAGGCCCTTGGATGTGTATTGGTGATTTCAACGCCATACTTCAGTCTTCAGAAAAGCTTAGCAAAAGACCATCCCAAATGAGCCAAATCAATTCATTCTGTGCTGCATTGGAGGCTTGTTAGTTGGAAGATTTGGGCTTTAAGGGATATTCGTATACTTGGAACAATAATAGACCTGGGGATGTAAACACAAAACTCAGGTTAGATAGAGCTGAAGCAACAAAGAAATGGAGAGATAAGTTTCAGCTTAGTTCAGTAACTCACCTATCTCCACATGCACTGGATCATCTCCTTATTGTTCTTCAAACAGAGCACTTGAGGACGAGGAGATCACAGGGTCGAAAAGGATTTAAATTTGAAGAAAGTTGGCTGCTTTGGGAGGAGTGTGAAGAGGTGGTTAGGGAAGCATGGGTTGCTAGTGAGAGTGTTGGACACGACTTGGATCTGATTTAGCAGAAAATACAATCTTGTTGTGAGAGACCGCGAAAATTTGGGGTGCTCTCAGAAAAGATATTTTGGTGCTTTTAAGAGCACCTCTCTTTTTGGGTAAATGATGTGGAGTTGCCACTTATTTTTTATAAAAAAAAAAAGAAAAGAAAAAAGAAATACAAATTACATGATCAAAAACTTCATTGTCATTGATTGAATAAAGAAAATTACAACTTTGGTAAATTAACCTTACAAGGCTTTGAGTCCTAGTTACAATCTATGCAAAAGAATACAAAACTTTGGTCCAAGTTATAATCTACCAAAATTAAAAGACAAAACACTAATCTACCTATCCAAAAACCCTAAGCTCGGGGGCTAGGTTACGGAATGGAAATGTGTTAGACACCCATTCCGCTCAGACAAAGTCTGGTCTTCTAAACTCTAAGAACCAATAAACCCTTTTTTGCATGACTGAATGATATGTTGAACATACATGTCAGACACTTGACTAAAATTAATTCAAATAAATTTACCTTATGAATGTATCCTCTTTTTTAAGAAAATTCAAATTTGTTTTGTGTATAAAAGAAAATTTGATTTGTAAAGAAAAATAAAATCTTATGTAGATAAAAAAGTTAGATTTGTAAAGAAAAATCAGATCTATTTTTATGTGGATAAAAAAAAAAAAGATTTGTAAAGACAAAATCAGATCTATTTTTAAACATATCATAAAAAAGGCTTTTGAAAAAAGGATTCACACTCATGAGATAAATTTATTTTACATGCATCACATATTCAGAAAAGAAAAAACTTCAACCTAATTTTTAATTTCTTCTTTTAAATTCCAAAATCTGCAATTTTGTGTTAGAGAAAACTTTCTTAAAAAAATCAGATATGTATTTAATGAAAATACAGAGGGATAATTACAGATTACCTGCTTGTAGTTTAGCCCAAATTTAACTTACCCACCTGTGGTTTTATTTTTGACACTTTACCCACCCGAGGTTCATTCTAGGGATGGAAATTTTTCCCTGCCCCACTTAACCCGCCCCTCCCTGCTTCGCCCCGTGTGGATTTTACCCATCCCGCAAAGGTGGTGGAGCAAGAATGGAGCAAGATTTTAACCCTACACCACGGGTTGCGGCGGGAATGGGTTTAAACTTTTTAGACCCACCCTACCCCGCCCCTCCTCATCCCCACCCCACCTCGCATTGCTAAGAGTTATAATTGTAAATTTTTCATACCCTAAAACCCTACTATTTAAACAAACATATCAATATTAGCTTATTTTATTTTACCCAATGTGGTTTTCTGCCTTTATTTTGTTATGTGTTATGCTATGAGATTTATTTATTATTTTGTGATTGTCTTGTTAAACACTTAGATATATTATTCAATTTTTTCTAAAAATTGATTTGATTTGATGGGATAAATTTAGTTGTAATTTCAAGTATATTTTTATTAATAAAATATGTTTCATTAAAAAAATTGTACTAGTTGTAGGGCAAATTAACAAAAAGTTGAATTTTATGAAGCGGGGTGGGGCTTCGTGGGGCCCCAAGGGACAGAGATGGGGTGAGAAAGTTTTTCTCGTCATACAGGGTAGGGATGGGGTAAGACAAAACCATGCGAGGCAGGGACGAAGACCCCATCATTCGGCCCTGCCCCTCTATATTGCCATCCCTAGTTCATTCTGTCTATGCTCCGTAGCCCACCTCTAAACATTTCATCAAAAAATCAAACAAGAAATCAGATCAAACACTCCTCTCCCACGCACTCTCTACGCTTGCTCACCCACTTGGGAAAAGGGACATTTGATATCAACTTCCATAATAGGATTCACCATTTGTGAACACATGTGACACCAATACCTCGCTGCCATTGTTTCCTCCATTTTTTCTCCTCTCTTCTTTCCCCACCACCACCATTACCTTTAACTCTGTCATGATCAAAAATTTAAATTAAAAAAAAAAATCAACATAGTAATTCAATGAATAATAGACATCAACCATCCCCAACACAAAACTCTCATAGTCAGACATTCATTCACAGGCAAAGAATCAAACAGTTTGCAAGTCTTTCACAGATCTAAATCATCATCAACCTTTTCAACCAACACACCAAAAAAAAACCCAAAAAAATAGAAACCCCACAAAATTCCCAGATTAAAAAAATGCCTAGAAACACTATTTAAGATTATAGAATAAAGGTCACAAATTTGCATATCCATTAACCCAAAAAGGCAAAAGTAACATCCCAAAAAGCAAAAGAACCTGGTTAAAATTGTGAACAAAGATAATCTAGTAAGCCAAAAAAAAAAGTTTGATAGAAGCTAACTAATGAAAATGCCATATTAGGCACTATCAACAAGGAGGTTGGTTTGGGCTTTAGTGACCTTAAAGCCTTCAATCTTGTTTCGTTAGCTAACGAGGATGGAAACTGCAAACGTGTACGAACTCCTTAGTCCACAAGGTATTTTAGGCTAGATATTTCCCCAATGGGGATTTTCTTTCGACCGGGCTAGGGAATCACCCATCCTACGCATGGAGGAGTATATTGGCTGCATAGGATATTGTTCAACAAGGTCATCGTTGGTAGGTGGGTAATGGGCAATCAATTGAAATATAGAAAGATAAGTGGCTACACCAACCCTCTACCTGATGCACAGGTTTCTTTACTTATAGATCCACATACTTGGGCTTGGAGTCAGACATGGTACGAAAATTCTTCTCCCCAAATGATGCATTAGCTATCATGGGCATTCCCTTGAGTTCTCGATTACACAAAAAGGGAATTTCATGGTCCGGAGTACATACAAGGTAACATTGTCACTGGCCAACAACAGTAACCCAAGTGAGACTTCTAGATATCGGATAGCAAACATTTTTGGAAGACAATATGGAGGCTTAGTGTACTTAATAAGGTTAAATCTTTTGATTGGTGTGCGAGAAAAAACGTACTGCGAACGAAAGCTAACATGTGTCAAAGGGAAATTCTCAACAACCTAACCTATGAAGCATGCAAAGAGGAAGCAAAGAGCAGTGGGCATTATTTCTAGGAATGTACTAAAGCTCGCGAAGTCTGACGTATATATGGTATTTCGTTTGATAGTTAAGGTGGTGATTATCACAAGTTCAGAGACTTTGTCTAGCATTTAAAGTTCGGGCAACATATGGATGATGAGATATTGGGGCTAGTCATCACGGTGGCATGGTGTATGTGGTTCAATAGGAATGCATTGGGATAAGGCAAAGCGAGATAGCAAAATGTTGCGATTTTACAAAGGGCAATGTACTTAATGGAGGAATTTCAAATGGCTAACTTCAAGCTGGCTCAACCTGTAATCAGTGATACAGTGCTATGGACACCTCCAATAATGTCATGGTACAAAATCAATATTGGGGTTATCATTCGGGACCACACGGGACAGGTAGAGGCAGCTTTAAGCAAGAAATTACCAATACCACTCGGACCTTTGGAGACCAAAGCTAAGACTTTGAAGGAGGGGGTTTATTATGCTTGGGCTGTGGGGAGTACACAATGTAGTGTTTGAGAGTGACTCCAAGATCGTCATTTACGCATTAAATGGAATAAGTGAAGCTTCGGTTTCTATTGACATTATCTTGCGGGGATAAGAAATAAACTACAGGATTTTAGATACATTGAGTATATCCCATGTTAAGCGAGACGGCAATCACCCAGTTCATCTTTTGGATTAATATGCCAAAAATTATTGATGGTTGGATAGAAAAAATCCTAATATGGTTGAGTACGCATTAGCTTATGATGTATTATTTTCATCTTCTTCTTAAAATAGTTAAGATTTTTTTATTTAAAAAAAGTTCATAGATGATTTATTTATTTTTAAATAAATACTAAAATTAAATTGAGAACGAATCCTAATTAGGAAATGTAAGGTGTCGTATGACTAAAAGTATTTATAAATAATTGTTTAAATTGCCATGAGTTGGAGGAATTGACTTAATGGAAGAATTTTTTTTAAAGAAATAATAAAATTAAATCGAGAACATATCAAAATTAGGAAGTGTAAGATGTCATGTGACTAAAAGTACATATGAATAGTTGTTTGAATTGCCATATGGTAAGTTAAAGGAATTGACTTCATAGATATTTTTTTTTTTCAAAAAAATAAAAAATAAATAAATTAAGAAACGATCAAAATTAAGAAGTGTAAAGCACCACATGACTAAAAGTATATATGAATAGTTAGAAGAAGGTGTAAATACACTTTTGATCCTTACATTTTGGGCAATTTCTCGATTTGGTCCCTAAACTGATTTTGCTTCTAGGTCGGTCCCTGAAATTAGAAAATCGATTTTATTTTGGTCCCTTCCGTCAATCCACTAACAGAAAAATCCTACGTGGCTAATAGGGTGCATAAGTAGCATGTTAGATGTTGACGTGACTAATAATTTAATAATAAAAATACTACATCAGCATCCATGTCAGCATTTAAATTAATAAAAAATGTCAGGTCAGAACAAATTAAAATATTAAAAAAACACAATTAAAAACAAATATCTGAATTGTCAAAGGTTATTAAATTATTAAAATGTCAAAGCCAATAAAACAAAATTATTAAATTAAAAAAGTTATTTTCATTCTTCTCTCTCTCTCTCTCTCTCTCTCTCTCTCTCTCTCTCTCTCTCTCTCTCTCTCTCTCTCTCTCTCTCTCTCTCTCTCTCTCTCTCTCTCTCTCTCTCTCTCTCTATGCCAATTCGCATTCTCCCTCTCTTTGATCTTTCTCCCCCAACCGATTCTTTTTTTTTTTTTTGATAAACTCTCCCAGCCGATTGAATGCTTTGAAATGGGGTTTTGTGGATTAAGTTCTCAAGCTCGACCATGGAGTTTTATGGATCAGTGGAGGCGAAGGATCGGTTTGGGGTGGTGGGTCGATTTGGATTTGTGGGTTGTGGATTTATGGGTGTGTTGTGCTGCAATGAAACCCAAGACTGGTGGTGGTGGTGGTTGCGAAGGATCGATTTGGGGTGGTGGGTTGGTTTGGATTTGTGGGTGTGTTGTGTTGCTATGAAACCCCAAACAGGTGGTGGTGGTGGTTGCGAAGGATCGGTGGTTGTGCTGGCTATGTTGTTGTGATGGTCCCCATGGTGAAGCCTAGATCGGTCCTTATGGCGAAGCCCAGATTGTTTCTAACAGCAAAACCTCAGGTAGTGGGTTTGTGGGTGTTATGAAGCCTAGTTCAGTCCCCACGGCAAAGCCACATCTCTACCTCTCCTCCATTATGCTATATTGAGAATTTTGATGGGTATTTGGAAAAGAGATGATTTTGGATAATAATTTTGGTTGAATATATAATTGATTTTTGTGGAAGAATTTGGGTACAAATTTTGGAATATTATGGGTTTCTATTCTTTTGTTCTTGTGTTTAAATATTCTAGGTTGTTGTCCTTATGTGTTCATGATCAAGATGAACACAGATCTTAATTGATTTTATTTTTAATTTTGTTTTTCCTCTCTTTTATTTGATTAAAACTGATAAATTATTATTTTTTAATTTAGAAACTTATGTGGAGTTGAGGTGGCATTTTTAAAAATTAATTAAAATTTATTATTATTAAATTATTAGTCACATCAGCATCTAACATGTTACTTATGCACTCTGTTAGTCATGTAGAATTTTTCTGTTAGTGTGTTAATGGCAGGGACCAAAATGGAATCGATTTTCTGATTTCAGAGACTGACCTAAAAGTAAAATCAGTTTAGAGACCAAATCAAAAAATAACTCAAAATGTAGGGACCAAAAGCATAGGAGAATTTTGATCAAAACTAGTTAGAGATAAACCCCGTCCATATGTTATTAAGTTTGAAAGTAATTTAAACCAAGTATTTCAAATTAGGCAAAAAGTCTTGTGGCTTATTTTTCTAACTTAGATTTGAACGTCTTCTTCCCTCTTTTATGTTTACTTTCGTCACTTTTGGTTGAATAAATACTCTATTTTCAAGTAGAGACCAAACCAATGCTCAAATTAACCTCAAATTTCGGGTTAAGGTCAACACAAGTTGAAACTAGAGGCATGCATTAATGACTATTAGCTGAGTATGTCTGTCACGTCTCACCTCTCACGTCGACTTCGTGCAAACGAGCTTGTGCATCAGATGCTCCGTGTACGCTGCGCGTGAAGATCAACGGGGAAGAATTATGGATAGTGACGATCACCAATAGATATCTATCTATTAAACGCTTATCAGTCAATAGTCAATACACGTTAAAGAGTCAGGGCCAAGGACCCCACCATTAACTTATGAGGCCCCAAATACACCGTAAAAGTTAGGTTGGATATGAATTTTTATTTTTAGTTAAATAGAATTATATCAATTACAACAACAATCAAGTCTGTTTATAATATAGATTTTAACTAATTTAATTAGTAATTTTTTTTTAGTTAAATAAGAATTTGAAATTTAATTCTTACTAATATTAAAATTTAGTTGTTATTTTTATCTGATAATAAAAAGTTATTATTACAAAATATTTATAAAATAGTTCAATTTTATCCAAAGTCAGCTAAGGTTTCATTACACTGGCAATAAATAGGATTACTTTTTATGAATGATTATTTTGGTCATATTAGTTCCCATTTGTCATGGTTTATTAATCAAGTTTATGATTTATTAAAATAAATATGTTTGTAAATAAACTATCCAACATTAAACTATTCGAAACAAACTCTTCAAACAAAGATTAACGATATAATCCGTATATATAATAAAAAATAATAATATCAGCAAAAAAAAAAAAAAAAAAAAGGAATGTAAGTCCGATTATTTTATTATAGAAAAAAGTAAGAGATTGGCATGCTATGAGTGTGCCACGTTCACATGTGCCGTCCCGTCAGTGTACCAATTAGTTTAACGAAAAAAGATAAGAAAAATAAGAAAATAATAATGAGTGGGCAGCAGAATTGAGAATTTCTACCATTTTTTCTTCTAGAGATGTATGTGGACTGTGGAGGTGATTCACGATCCAATGCATTGGTAGAATATGAAAAATAAATAAATTCTTTTTATCACCGACCGTCTTGTTTTAAATATGGTAATAATAGATGAGGCTAAAAGTACGGAATGAGTTTTATGTTCAGATTTTCTTTGATAAAAGTGAAAATTTTGACGATTCTTATAATTTGATAGTATTCATGCTAGTCAAAAAATTTTGTTTATTCTTCTTTAAAAAGGTAATTGTGTTTTTGAAAAAAAAAAAAAAAAACTGTGACTGCAAGGCTAAAATTCTTCTTTAATCTTTTGTGACCAATTCATGAAAAGAGGGAAATACATAATCATTTGATGATAATGTAAACTATACAGCAATTCTTTGTGGGGGGTGGGGAGGTGTAAGGTGCTTTTTGATGGTAATATATCTAACTTTACAATTAATTCAATGTTGCCATATTTTTTTAATTATGATCTTGTTGGCATTTTAAACCCTTTTTTTTTCAATTCTTTTCTCTCCTTTGTTCATAATTATTGTCCAATCAAGAAGAAAACTTGACACTGATCCAAAGAAAAAGAAAAAAAAAAGAAAAAAAAAAAACATGACAGAAAGCAACCAAATTATAAAGGAGAGAAAACGAAAAGAACTTTTAAAATACTTTATCAGGACCATGTGTGGCTTTCGTTTTCAACTATTTAAAACTTTTTGAAAATGTAATTTAATTGAGTTATAGTCTTATAATTCAACTAACATTTTGTGATATTTTTAATAAAAATTTCTAGGATTCAAAATTTCTTTTCTCCCAATTATCGAATCATAATATATATATATATATATATATTATAATCTACCCTATCTATATAATTAAAAAAAAAAAGTAACGTGAATAGATAAATTCAAGATAAAGTGATATTGAAAGTGGAGGAAAGAAAAATAAAAATTAAAAAGTTGCGGGATAAAACATGGATAGGAAATTGAGTGATGGTAATTTATTAAAATTATATTTTTTTATTATTATAATCTTAGTTGTATAAATTTACAATAAATCTAATTAGCCAAAAAAAAAATTCATAATTTATTCTTTCAAAATTGCTGAGGTGAGTTGTGATTATTGTATAAGAAAAATGGGTTAATTGCACTTTCCCCCCTTAATATTAGGTCCACTTCAATCAACCTCCTAAACTTTATAGTGACCAATGTCCCCTTAAACTTTTGGAAATAAGCAAATTACTTCTTAGTCGTTACTAAATTCCATTAAATTAAAAAAAAATTACTGGATAATTTGCTAACTTCAAATATTGAAGAGGAAAATTCGTTTGATTTTAAAGATTAGTGGAGATTGAAGTGTACCCAATAGTTCAGGGAGTATTAAATCATAGGTCTAGGTCATGTTTTGGAAGGGGATAGAGAGAGTTGTGGGACTCAGATCAGAAGAGGCCATAGATGTTGTTGACAATTTCGAATGTGGCAAACTCAGAGAATTGTAATGAAAAAGGAGGGAAGGAGGTTGAAAACTTGGATGCCAATGTTTCCAAGGATATCAAAATTTTGAGGAATGGCCAATACTAGGATTCGTAGAAACGGTTGAAGTGAAGATATGCATGATTGAGTTGTAGAGGCGTTTGGGTTTTTTAGGAGACATGGTTTATTTGATTTTTTAATTAGTGGGATTTCCTAGAGTAATTAAGCTATGAATTAAGAATGTTTTATAAATTATATATCTTAGTATTACATGAAATATGATTTTAAGGATTGTTGTTGTGGGTGAGAAAGCCCGACGTCACATGATGGGCCTGAGGCCCAGTTCAAATACGACTCACTGTCCGAAGAGATTAAATGTATCAATGCTCAGCCATCCTGGCGGAAGCACAGCCCGTTGATAAAAAAAAAAAACTCTGTCCGAAGACAACCTAATATGGCCGAAGAGATCCTACTTGAGGGAGCAGCCCAGAGCTTGATCGGGTAGCTGTGCTGAAGGTCTCCCTCCTAGGACGGAATTTCGAACACGTCTGACTGCGTAGCTATCACAAAACGTCTTGCCAATAAAGCTGTCACCGCCACATTTAATGCATTGCAGCAACTTTCCTGGCCGCATTTATGTGGAGAAGACACCTGAACAGTGCGTCTTCACCCACCACCACTCACTGCAGGTTAAAGCAGACGGCTGATGTGACTAGTACTCAAGTGGGTGTCTGGATGGAGGACAAGTGTGCGGTGAAGATGGGAAAAGGGGGTCTATATAAGGGAAGCAAGTCTCGCAGAGTAGGGGGGAGAAAAAATTGTATTGACTTAGCATTTAAATAAAAAAAACTCTTCGGACTACAGGGGTTCATCCCGTCAAAGAACTTGACTCAATCTGCCTTTGTGGTTAGTTTTTGTTCATCTGGACCGTTGCTAAATCCACCATTAGCCCATTTGTTTGGCCCATTCTCTACAAATTTATTGTGGGAAATTTGGAGGGCTCATCATATAAAAGTCTTGGTGCCTAGCCCAACAAATTTTTACCCTACAGTTGTCATAATTTTTTTTTTTAAAATTTTTTTTTTATAATCAGTGTCAGGTGAATGGTAGAAGTAATAGATGCGGTCGCTTAAGGCTCCAAATAAAAAAAAGGCCCCCAAATTTTAACCAAGAGAGTTATTTATAATCAATAAATAAAATAATATTTTTTTCCCAAATGAAAAACAAACAAAAAAAGAGGAAAATATTTCGTCCACAATATTTTAACAATAAATGATAAAAAAAAATATTTATAGTGGTGTTTTCAAATAGAAAACAAGAAGCAACTTAAAATCTAGGATTTGTTGTGAAAAATTTTGTAAATTTTGCACTTAAAAAAAAAAAAAGAATAATAACAAAAGTTGAGTTTGCAAATTTTTACTAGTTTTTATCTAGGTTTACCACTAACACCACTCTTTTACTTACCATTATCAATCTGTCACATCAACAAGTGCCAAAAGTTTTGTCAAATTTTTGTATCTATAAAATTTCTAAAAAAAGAAAAAAATTCTATGTAGTTCATATTTGTAGGGTCAATTTTTGATGGGCCAAGTATGGACTTTGTAGACTCAGCCCAATAAAACCCCTAACAATAAATTTGTAGAGTGGGTTGAACAACTGGGCTGGAAATGGATTTAGCAACGATTCAAACAGACAAACAAGGAACAAAATGGTGCTCAGACTAGCATTCAGTGGGGATCCTCTTGAATCCGAAGAGGATAAAAGTTTACAAACTTAAATGAATACAATTTTTCTCCTCCCCTTTTTCTGTGAGGCCTATTCCCTTTATATATACTCCTTCCTCCTCATCCTCATCCTCATCGTCTACTTGTTCTTCATCTAAGTGTCCACTTATTCTTCATCTAGGCATCCACTTGTTCTTCATCTAAGCGTCCACTTGAGTACTAGTCACATCAGAAGTTTGCTTTAGTCTGTCATGAGTGGTGGTAGTTGAGGTTGCACTGTTCAGGTGTCTTCTCTACATAAATGCGGCCAGAAAAGTTGCTGCAGTGCATTAAATGTGGTGGTAATAGCTTTTCCTTTAAGATATTTTATGTTCTTCTCACCCTCAGGCGTGCCCAGAGCTCACTCTTTACCGTGGAATTTGCTGGGAGGGTTGTTGTGGTTTTCAGTATATTTACTTGATCAACTTCTCCAGCGATCCGATGAGTGTAATTTCTTCGGACCAACCAGGTTGTCTTCGGACGCACCATTCCTCCTTTCTCAAGTGCATTTTCACCAAACGGGCTGTGCTGATCCCTTTTACCTTTTCGGACAAAAGATGATATTTAAATCGGGCCTCAGGCCCAATACGTGGCATTGGACTTTCTCACCCACAATATTAATTAGTAGTAATTTTGCATATAAAACAAGATAATCAATTTTCGCCTTAGGCCACAAAATGCATCAAGTCGCCGCTGTTTATAATTATTTTTTTTCAAGAATTAATTTGATGAATCATATATATTTTAATTATTCCTCTTCTTCAAATTAAGAGATTAGGCTTCATGTTGTATTTGTGTTAAAAAATAAAATTAAATTAAGCATTTGATCCTAATAAAAAAAATTGGTATTTTACTATATATGAAGGGTTTAATAGGAGTTTTAATGTGGATAGTGAAAAATTAAAAAAAAAAAAAAAAGTATTTCTATTAATTAATGGACAAAGTTTAGGTATAAAATTAGTTGTAGTCTAAAACTAAAACCTTACTCAATAAAATAAACAATACTACATATTTTATAAATCTAACCGTTGAATTACACGTTCTTTACCCTCTTAATGCACATTTCAAATTTTGTGTCAATCGAATATTATTTACTATATGAACTATAAGCTTATATTTTATATATAATTTTTAACTACAAAAACTTTAAATTTAAACAATTTATTGATGACATAGCTATTGATCTTTAATTTTCTAGAAATTTTGCAAGCATGGAAAATATAAGAAGTTGTAATCTAAGAGTTGATTTGTCAAAATTCACCTTCAATTAAAAAATATTGAGTAAGGTTGTAATTTAAGGTTACAACAAATTTTGTAGCTAATCTTTATCCTCAATTAATTAGGGAACACTTCAATTCAATCCCCCCTAAACTTTAAAATCAAGCAATGTACCCCCTTAAATATTGAAAATTGGCAAATTACCCACAATTGCAGCTGCTAAACAAAATTGAATTTACGATCTGTTTGTTTCGATGAAAAAGCTTGTGTAAAAATATTTTTCCTTATTTTCCAGTATTTGATAGCATTAAAAAAATTAAAAAATAAAGTCAATGGAAAACTATATTTAATCAACATAAAAAAGTATGACTTATTTTTAGAGATTGTTTTTCACTAAATTTTTTTTTGGAAAACAACTCTATCTTACAGCAAGCTAAATAAGGGAAATTAAAAAAAAAAAAATTTCAACTTATTTAAGGTTGCTATCAAATATAGGAAAATAATATAGTTTTTCAACTCATTTGTTGAGTTAATTGAAATTAACCCAACAAATGTCAAAGTAATTTTTTCCCTAAAATAAGTAATTTTGCTATTACCAATTTTTTTTCTTGAGAATCAATGTTGCTATCACAATAAATTGTAAAAAAAAAAAAAAAGGAATAAAATTGATTGTATTTATAGTTTTTTTTTTGAGAAGGGTATTTATAGTATTGTTGATGTATTAAGAGGTAATTTTTGTTTTTTTTTAAGTAAGTGTGGATTGAAATTTTCTAGTTAACAATACCAATATATATGTGCATAGAATAGGAAAAAAATTGATTTTTTTTTGTTAAAAAAAAAAATTTATAGCAAATTTTTTTTTTTTTTTTGATTTATTGCTTCACAAATGAAAATATTGAAAAGTGCAAAATCAGATAAATAGAAATTGGAAAAGAATAAGGAAAAAATAAAAAATAAAAAAGAGAAACTTTTTCGTTTTTCCCCATACTGTCCCCACATATCCAAATCGTATTCTCTCTTGTAAATATAGTACACCTGTTTGCCTGCTTTTGTGGATCTATTTCACTTTCACTTTCAGTGTGCTGTTGCCTGTTGTATGGCGTAAATATCAATCATCGGCATAATAATAATAGTACAAAACCAGAACCAAAAGCGGATCGCAGAATTCACAATCCACTTGAATTACCATCTCTCTGGTTTCTCAGATCTCTCTCTCTCTCTCTCTCTCTCTCTCTCTCTATCTTCCCTCATCCGATAAACTTCTTCTTCTTCTTTGTATATTTCTGATTACTCTGTTTTGATTGATATTTCTTCTTCTTCTTCTTCTTCTTCTTCTTCTATATAATAATTCTGGTTAATGGGTGCAGAGAAATGGCGCATATTCTGCTGCATGGGACACTTCACGTTACCGTCTATGAGGTCGACAAGCTCCAACGTGGTGGTGGCCCTAAGATCTTCCGCAAGGTTCTTCCGTCACCCTTTTTCTCTTTCCCTTTTTTATAATTCAATAAATTTGGATCTGACACAGTATTTGATCTCTGTTTTTTAAAAGCACGGATCATGGTTTTTTGTCTTTATATTTCGATGCCCATTTGGTTTTTATAGTTAAAACATAGAAAAAATCAAGTATATAGGAATGTTTGTTGGGAAAAAAAAATTGTGTTTGTCTGTTTTGAAATTAGTCTAATGGGTTGTTGATCTAATAACAAATGTTTTGTTAATTACGAGGAGTGATTTTCCAGCTGATTGTGTTATATTAGAATACAGTAAAAGTAATGGACCACAATTTTTATAATGTTGGTGGGGTGGTTGTTATTTTATGTGGATAGCCTTTTTTTAGTGATCAAAGTAATTAAAGATATTGAAAAATTAAAATGATATTTAGAAATATGGTTAATAACTATATTTTTTGTTATTTTTCTAGGAAATAGTTGAACTTTCAATTCTTCATTTCAGATCCTTATGATCATGGTTTTACAATCATGGATTTGTAATAACTTACTTAGCAATGTTGTGAAGAAGCTCTGTTTGCTCTCTTTCACTTATTGCTTAGCGGATGGGTAATTTTGTAATCTTAAAACAGTTTTGGAACTATCTCATATCGCATACATGTCTATCTTGAAAGTAGGAGTTTTTTTTTTTTTTTGGCTAAGGTGGGTGTTGAAACTCTAGAAATAATCCTTTGGGCTGGTCCAAAGATGTTGTTAGGAGTTTTGAACCTAAGACCTAATGTGTATTTAATGAGGGCTTGGGAATCACTAGGCCGACCCCTTGAGGTTATCTCGAAAGTATGTTAGTTCTTGGTCATAATGCCAACAAGGCGAGAGCTTGATGCTAGATGAAAACCATATAATTGTTTTAACATTTAAGAATAAGAAACTGATTTTGGTGTTTCTTGTCGTACTAAACTACTTCAATACTTATTTTTATGAAACTAAGCTTTATCCAGATCGCAAATAGCGGTGACCAGTGCAGTGCTTTAAATCATGGGCTGCTGTCTCCCCCTTTTTTCTTTTTGAGTATTTTTATGGCAGCAAGATTTGTTAAAGATTGTGTGTGGTGCTTTTCCTTTTTTATTTGTTCTTTCATTTATCAATGTATTTTTGGTGGATTGTTAGCATCATCTTCATCGTATGAATAATCCTTCCCCTATTCATTTTATACACTACAAAGTATATAATCATTTTTATAATTTCCACTCTCTAATTATTTTTAGTTACTCTGATAATATGATGCTTGTTGTTGGAGTGTAGGTTTTCAAGTAATACATTTGCTTTTCCTTTCTTCTTCTTTCCCAAAATCTTACTTTTGAATTTATATTTTGTAGATTCTCGCAAACATTGAAGAGACAGTTGGTATTGGTAAAGGAGTTCCTAAAGTCTACGCAACCATTGATCTAGAAAAGGCGAGAGTTGGGAGGACCAGGATACTAGAAAATGAGCCTAACAATCCCAGGTGGTATGAGTCTTTTCATATCTACTGTGCTCATTCGGCTTCAAATGTTGTTTTCACTGTCAAAGACGATAATCCTATTGGGGCAACCTTAATTGGAAGAGCATATGTACCTATTGAAGAACTCTTAGATGGGGAGGAAGTGGATAGATGGGTTGATATATTGGATAAAGAGAAAAATCCTGTAGGTTCGAAGATCCATGTGAAGCTACAATATTTTGATGTTGCAAAAGACCATAATTGGGCTCGGGGTATTAGAAGTCTTAAATTTCCTGGAGTGCCATACACGTTCTTCTCACAGAGGCAAGGATGTAGGATTTCTCTGTACCAAGATGCTCATGTCCCAGACAAATTTGTTCCTAAAATCCCTCTTGCTGGAGGCACATATTATGAGCCCCACAGATGTTGGGAAGACATTTTTGATGCAATCACTAATGCAAAACACTTGATTTACATTACTGGATGGTCTGTCTATACAGAAATTTCCTTGGTGAGGGACTCAAGGAGGCCAAAGTCTGGAGGAGACATCTTACTTGGTGATCTGCTTAAGAAAAAGGCAAGTGAAGGTGTTAGGGTTCTTATGCTTGTTTGGGATGACAGGACTTCTGTTGGGTTACTGAAAAAGGATGGATTGATGGCCACCCACGATGAAGAAACTGAACATTACTTCCAGAATACTGATGTGCACTGTGTATTGTGTCCCCGAAATCCCGATGATGGTGGAAGCATTGTTCAGGACTTACAGATTTCAACCATGTTCACTCATCACCAGAAGATTGTGGTGGTGGACGGTGAAATGCCTAGTGGAGGGTCACAAAAGAGGAGAATTGTGAGTTTCGTTGGGGGTATTGATCTTTGTGATGGGAGATATGATACCCCCTTTCATTCACTCTTCAGGACATTGGACACTGCACATCACGATGATTTTCATCAGCCAAATTTTGAGGGTGCTTCAATTACAAAAGGTGGTCCAAGGGAACCATGGCATGATATCCACTCCCGGCTTGAAGGACCAATTGCTTGGGATGTCTTATTTAATTTTGAGCAGAGGTGGAGAAAGCAAGGTGGTAAGGATTTACTTGTTCAGCTTAGAGAGCTTGACGAAATCATCATCCCCCCATCTCCAGTTATGTTTCCAGATGACAATGAGACATGGAATGTGCAGTTGTTTAGATCCATTGATGGTGGGGCTGCTTTTGGCTTCCCAGAGACACCTGAAGATGCAGCCAGAGCTGGGCTTGTCAGTGGGAAGGATAATATCATTGACCGAAGCATTCAGGATGCTTACATTAATGCCATTCGACGTGCAAAGGATTTCATTTATATTGAGAATCAGTATTTCCTTGGAAGCTCTTTTTGCTGGAGTGCTGATGATATCAAGCCTGAGGATATTGGTGCTCTGCATCTGATTCCAAAGGAGCTTTCACTTAAGATTGTCAGCAAGATTGAAGCAGGGGAGAGGTTCACTGTCTATGTTGTTGTCCCCATGTGGCCAGAGGGTATGCCGGAGAGTGGATCAGTTCAGGCCATATTAGATTGGCAGAGGAGGACAATGGATATGATGTATAAAGATATTATTCAGGCTCTGAGAGCCAAGGGTATTGATGAGGATCCTCGGAATTATTTGACATTTTTCTGCCTTGGAAATCGGGAGGTGAAAAAGCAGGGTGAATATGAACCATCAGAAAAACCACCACCTGATTCAGACTATAGTCGAGCTCAGGAGTCCCGGCGCTTCATGATCTATGTTCATGCTAAGATGATGATTGGTAAGATATGCCACCTCCACTGTTTGAACCCTAGTTTTTTGTTTTTTGTTTTTCGCCTTTTTTTTTTTTAATTTAAATCTTTTACCCAAATTGGAAACTTGTACAACATGCTATCATATTTGAACCCCAGAACCCAGTCAATCTCAAAAGAATTTATCAACTTATATGACATTCCTCGTCTTAATGTAAATATTTTGTGTCAAGTCTGGGAACTGACCTATGCCTTTTTGCAGTTGATGACGAATATATAATAATTGGATCTGCCAACATCAACCAGAGATCAATGGATGGAGCTAGAGACTCTGAGATAGCAATGGGAGCTTACCAACCATATCATCTGGCTAACAGGCAGCCAGCACGTGGCCAGATCCATGGTTTCCGTATGTCACTATGGTACGAGCACCTTGGCATGCTGGATGATTCATTCTTTCACCCTAAAAGCAAGGAGTGTATCAGTAAGTTGAACCAGATTTCTGACAAATATTGGGATCTGTATTCAAGTGAGACACTTGAACATGACTTGCCAGGACACTTGCTGCGTTACCCTGTCGGGGTTGATGGTGAAGGAAATGTCACAGAGCTGCCTGGATTTGAGTTCTTCCCTGACACCAAGGCTCGTGTTCTGGGTGCCAAATCTGACTACATGCCTCCAATCCTTACTACTTAGTGGTATTTTCTGCTTGGTTTATGATAATAACAGCCTTTTGCTTTGCATTTACTTTTATAATTTTATTTGTTATAGTTGTGCAATAAATCTTTTTTATGTGTGAACCTGCAGAGAGATCATTTTTCTGTCAGGATGTTCATAGCACTGCTTATAGGGATGTGGTAATGCCGTGTGATTCTGATTCCGACGATTATAACTTATGAGTTCTGTTTATTTGGCTTAAGAATGTTTTTCTTGTGTTTTTTTATTATGTTAATATTGAATATTATCTGTTTTTGCAACTCTATTTGAGACTGGCTTATAACTATTTGAACCTACCTATCAAAAAAAATGAGCTAAGTTCCTTCATTAGTTCATTAAATTCATCGCCAGGTTTCCTCTCAGCTCCCTACAATTATGAACAGGGTGTGGATATTAATTATCAACAATGTTTAACATAACTGATCATAGTTAAGTATTCAAATATTTTAAAATTCTCAAACTTCTCTACTTTGGCATAATTGCTCCGCTCATGTTTTTATGCTTTGGAAGATCACAAAATACCCAATATCTTTAAAATCCCAATTCACAGCTAAGCTCGCTCACTCTGTGTTCACAAATAGCAAAGCTTTCCAGATCTCCAACCAAACCATTTGCGAAATCTCCAATAATGGGCATAAATTCCTTGAAAATACAACCAAGCAAAAAAGCTCAAACGAAAAGACTGATTTACAAAATAAGTCCCAGTCTTCATTGCCAACCATGACTGGCAGTTTGTGAGTATGGGGGACCTTGCAGGAAAATTCTTAGATCTCTCGGAGTACGGAGAAATGATGTTCTGTCTTCTTACATTCCTGGTAGACTCGACTATGAATTTAATGAGTGAATTCTTATATGAATGTGAGAGTAAAGAACATTTTTTTTTTGTTTTTCAAAAAAAAAAAAAAAAAACATCATTTTTCATACTTTGAAAGTATTTAAGAATTAAGATGATTAGTCCATGACTAAATTGGAGAACAAGTTATTTGAGTGGGCTCTGGTGGTGGCCAGCAAGTTGTCAGTACAATTAGATAATCAAATAGTACTAGAAAGAAAGGAATAGGGTTGATTTGTCAATACAATTTTGTTTGAACAAGTTTACAAATGTGAATAACCACCATGCATATAATGACCTAAAGTGTTATTTTTGTCAATAGAATCTAAAGGCAAACTTCTGAAATTTTTTTATTTATTTTTATTTTTATTTTTATAAGGAACTTCTAAAACTAAAATAACTTATATGGTACTTCCCTATGGTGACAAGAATAGATAGATAAAAAATAAAATTTGGGATTGACCTAAGAAAATCACTGCTCTCAAGAAATCATTGGATAATTTTTTTGGATGACTTTTTTCAATCAAACACTGATGCTTTTATTCCAATTAACTAAGAGCATAGCCAAAATTTTTGTTTAGGGGCCAACTTGTAGTACTAATATATTCGTCAAGACAAACTCTTACATGTGTATGCACAAAACTTAATTATATACAAAATTATTAACTTTGATCTATATATAGATATAAAATAGAGAATTTTTTAGAGAATTTATCATATTATAAACTCTAATGACTGTTGGTTTGAGTTACAGGGAACAATTTGCCATTATACCCCAAAACTAAAGAGATTAAAGAGAGAGCCAGAAAAAAAAATTACTGAAACAAAAGTAAAATAAATAAATTTCATAGGTAAAAAGGTTTAGATTCAAAATTAGATTTCATTCAAATTTGATTGAAGGTAGAGAGAGATAGAGAGTGAAAAAACCGTTAATGAGAAGCCTAGGATTGATATATATGAGTTTTTAAGTTAAGATCCCTGGAAGTGTTTAAGTCAATTAAGTTGTATTTCTTTCTCTGTCTCTATCTCATGGAAGTAGTGGCCCAGTAGTCATCATTTGCTGCAGAGGTTGAAGTGGAAGTAAACCTAGAAGTGGATGTTTGATAATGGTGATGATGATAGTGTGATAGTCTTCTGAGTTCTCACTTTTATTAAAGAGAGTCCAATGCTTTCTTTCTTTTTTTCTTTTTTGGTACCTGGAAGAATAGAGTTTACAATGCTTTGTAACTTAGGGAGTTAAGGTTTAATGTTCCATATAATGTAATAAGAATTTAATAGTAGAAGATATTCTATCCGGATGGGTTGTAAAAAACATTCACCACCACATCTTTCATGCATTACATAATGTCTCTTGATATTAAACGCTCAACAAAATAACGAGAGCCTTTTAGCAGATTTGTGGGTCATTTTTTTTTTTTTTTTTTTTTGTAATCTTTGAACCCAAATAACCAAAGTTAAGGTTAAAAGAGAATGGACTCGATCCAAACATGCAGCTTATCACTAGGCTTAGAATATGGGCAACCTTGTTTGTGGCTCAATTTTTAATTTTTCAACCGCCAAACTCCTTTTCTTTTTTTTTTTTTTTAGTCAGAACCATTGGAAAAAACACTTGGTCTTCAAGATGGGCTTAGGACCGTGGCCCAAATTATCTTCTTTTGGTGGGTTGTCACTTGAGCAACCCACTTCATTATATCATGAAGAGATGGAGTATTGTCTTGCATTTAGTGAACCCAATGGTCTTTTTTTTTTTTTTTTTTTTTTTTTTTTGCTAAACTAGTGAACCCAATGGTTTTTTTTTTTTTTTTTTTTTTGCTGAATAAATACTTTATTAATCCGAAGAAACACCAAGCACAAAACAAAGTATATCACTGTGCAAGGGTGAGCCTCTAAACTACACCATATCCTACCATACTCCTGCTCCCCAAATTACCCTTATTGAAAATACATGGGCTTGGGCCATGTATAAAAATATAAATAATACGTGTTAGATAATTGGCCCATGAATAATCTGTGCCTTGCTTTGTGTGGGCTTTTAGGATATTAGTGAAAATGGCCATCAACACCCCCCTAATATTAACATATTTTCTATTTAACCATGGTTATTTTTTTTCATTATCACTGTTACAGATAATTTATAAATTGTTCCAAAAAGTTTAATATATTACAAAATTGTGAGTTTAATGACTTTAATAATTTCATATAGCCATAGTCCTTTTACTTGTCTACATCTATTCACCTATGAGTTCAGATTCTCTCTTCATAATTGGGGCCCAACACATAAAACTTTTAAATGGGAGTTCCAGTAGAAACATGGTTTAAGCTCAAGACCATATACTTTGATACTAATAAAATTATCAATACTTCCCAAAACTTAAATCGTAAGAAAATGACATTTAATTTAACCGTAATTCTAATAGTTACTTGGGCCACTCAAACCTTTGGCTCATAATGTTTGTTGGTCCCCCATAAGAAAGGAAAGCATAGGACATTCAATGTCTGTCTATGTGAGTGGGTCCTTGTCCGTCTAATATTTAATAATTTTTTATTTAAAAGTTTATATGTGCGGTGTAATAAATGAAAATTTAATAATAATAAAAAAGCCCTTAAATGGACACTATGAATTTCACCATTTAAAAAAAAAAATCTCACAAAATTTATGAAAATCATCTACAAATAAATACCCTTTAATGTGCACTTTACCTTAATATCTCAATTATTTATACTACCCTCTTCACATGTGCACAACATATGTTAAAAGGCTGCTCCTTTTCTGTTTTTTTAGAAACCAGGTGACTCTTTTAACCTTTTCTTAAAAATAAAATAAAAAAATAAAAAAAATTTATTCAAATTAAATAATGGGTTGGTTTTGTCAAAATAGAAATTAAGAAGAAAGTACGAATCTTTGTTGAAATTTTGATTTTTGCAATTGGTAATTGCAGTAGAGAGGAGGTGGGCGAAGGTGTGCAATTAGAAGATCTTTTTGGTATTTGCCCAGTTGTGTTACTCAGAAAACATATATACGGATAAGTGAGTATTCTTATTCTTATAATTTTTGTGTTTCTTAAGCCAAGTATGTGAAGTTAATTAAACAGTATGAGTTCTTCTACAATATTTCTTAAGCCATTTAGTCACTCCATAAAGCTCACGAGAAGGAGAATTTCAAGAATAAAAGTTCCATTGTTTTCACTTCCCGATTGCATAACATGCAAAAAGTGTAGGACTTTATGTACGTAAAAGCTACCAAACCAAAATAATACTCCATCCGTCCTACTTTTTCTGTCCTCTATTTCATTTTAAGATGTCCTAAAATATTGTCCTGTTTCTAAAAATAAAAGTCATTAATTTACTAATATTTCTATTATACCCCTATTAATTTACTAATTCATTTTTTTTGATAATTTTTTTTAAGGGTAGTTTTGGAAACTTATACATTTTTAAAAGATAGACAAGATAATAAATAATGTTCCCTTAAAAATTTTGACTTTTCAAACAGAACAAAAAAAATGGGACAGAGGGAGTAATTTTTTAGGGAGGTTTTAGTTTCTAATTGCTTTTCAAATTGCATGTTATCTGTATGAGAGTGATCCCCCACTTATCCTTCACTATCCTTCTTCAATAAGTGATAACGTTGTTAACTTCATATCTACTTGACCAAGACAAAGGCCACACAACATGTTTTTAGGCATTGGCTACTTTTTAAATTGGATTTTACAAGATTTGCTAAGAATGCTTCTAAGTGTAAATCGTAGGGCCAAAATGGGGATATACCCCTTTCGGCGAAAAGTTCCAGCAAAATACTTTATTTCTGAAACTATTTAGGGAAATGCCCCTGTTTTGAAAATCTATTTTCTAAAAATCGAGTTTCAATGTAAAACTTGATTTTTAGATTTTTAGAAAATTGAGTTATAGCCAAATTAAACTTAAAATTTTTTTTTTAAAGAATTGTGGAACTCGAGTTCTACACTAAAACTCGATTTTGATAAAATTGAGTTTCAAAACAGGGGTATATCCTTAAATAATTTCAAAAATTAGGCATTTTACTGGAACTTTTAGCCAAAAAGGGTATATTCCCATTTTGTCCTAAATCATAGTAATGAATTCCAATTCTTAGTGCTCAATTCAAATTGTTTTCAACTAAAATTTTTCCTTGAACTTTTTTAGTTATTTGTTTATGTACATTTTTTAAGTTTCACCATTTTTTAGTTATAAATATACTTACTTTCAACAAAAAATGCGATTCGCAAGTGAGTCCATTTATTTGCAATTTTTCTTTTGACATTTTAACGTATTTATGTATATATCTTTTTTAAAACTCAACTTTTAAAAGTGAGATTATACTTTAATCAACTTAATTAACTTTGTAAAATTGCATCCAAATGCACTAATCAAAAACCTTTTACCAATTGGCAATTGCTAATTAAGCTAATTAGAAGTTAAGTTTTAAATTTTAGAGAAATATTGCAATTACATCATAATAATTAGAGAAGAGAAATTATAGTTAACCCAATACGTTGTAAATGTTTTCTAGTCATAATTGTGATAAACTTATCTACTATTCAAAACATACTATTATTTCTAGAATCGTGGTTGCGCCAAGTAGCTGTATCAAATTATTATTATTATTTTTTTTTTTTTTTTCCATATCAACCTCTTCACACAGCCTACATTTTCTTTATTTATGCAATTTTTTTTAACGCTAATTTTAAAATTTTTAAATATTGTAGAGATTTAATTAAATTCGAGATTATCAGTTTATCAAAAATACTATCTTTCCAAAGATTGATTCTAGGTTGGACTCTTACCTCTTTGTTTTTTTTTAGTAAACAGTAATACTTATTAGAATACACACGAAAATAGTAATATTAGTATTTTAAATTGGATTTATAATATATTACATAACTAGAGAGTACAATTACAAAAGAGAGAAAGAGAGAGTTTTACCTCTTATAAAAAATACAACATTTTTTTATCAACTTCAAACTCAACTATTTAAATTGCTTTTATTTATTTCACAATTTTTTTTTCAAATACAAACCGACCTACTTAAATTCTAATATTGCTAAAAGATTGCAAATATGTGTTATTATCAATTTCAAGAGAAACAAGAAAAACTATTTCACTTGTTATTCTTAGTATTATATGGTTTTTAAAATCTTAAGAATATTAAGAACATGTAATTCAATGGTTAGATTTTCAAAATTTACATACAATAAAAAAAATATAAAAAGTTTGGAGGATTTCTCTCCAAACTACTTTGAAGAGAAAAGTAGTTTGGAAAGAAACCTTGTTGTATAATAATTATGTAAACATGATATATGAGTAAATAAATTATAGTTGTAGGGACCCTTTTTTCCATGCGATGCGGGGGTTCAGGATTTTTACCCCACCAAGGGCTGGCCTTGTAGTGTAAGGCTTGACACCTTAATCCCACGTCGGCGAGAGAAGTGCCCCGATACAATAAATTTATAGAGAGTGGGTAGAAGGACTAGGAATTAGCGAGCATTACAACAGTTGGTATAGGTTTACAAGATCTTCAAATGGGATTTGGCTAAGTGTTCTAAGGGAAAGTTTGTCCTCGGCCCAGTCCGAGGAACTCTTCCTCCATCACTAATGAATATAGGATTTCTTCTCTCAAAACCTCCAAACTCCCAATCTTCGAACCCCACTTCTCTGGGGGTTCGTTCCCTTATATAGTCCTATTCAGCTAATCTATGCCCTCCACTTGTTGATTATCCGAGCTTGTGTCTGAGGGCTTGTCCCATCAGCCGCCTTTTCAGTCCTCTCGTTAGTTGAAGTAACTAAGGCATTACAGTTCAATGGTCAATTCCTCATTAATGCGGCCAGAGTGTCAGTTGTGTGCTTTTAATGTGGCGATGACAGCTCATTTCTCTAATATTGGCCAGCCGAGGACATGGTCATCCTCGACGATGCTCCCGACAGTTTGGGCCTTCCCTGCTCATCCTCGGACACTGCATTGTCCTTGGCATGGGCCTTGGGCCAGACATGAAGTGGGTCGGGGTTACCAAATTTTTGGGCCCCACAATAGCCCCTAAAAATTCTGCTGCTCGGCTCCTTGAGCAGGGAGGAGGATTTTGATGTCCTCAGGTCTTTGTCCTAGCCTGACGAATCTTGTCCTCCTGTCAGTACCAAAATCCTTCTAACTGCTCTAGGAACGCTCCTGACGTTTTAGTACTTGGAACGCACCTTCATTAAATTTTGGCGGCCTTATGTCCTCCACGTTTAACGGTGTGATGATGAATGGACGGTAGGGATGCTTCTGACTTAATGGGCGGGAAAGCCTGTGCGGTTACTTTTTAATTAGGGGTATAAATAACCAACTAAACCGATTTACCCCTTCACTTTTACATTCAAGAGCTCTTGCGCACATACGCTGAACTTAGTCAAGCCTCCAATCGTCCGTACGCCTCCTTTCAACGTAAAAAGGCCTGTCCGAGGAGCCTTTCCTCATTTCTGTAAGTTCTCTTCTCTCCCTGGTTCATACTTTTTATTTGAGTTTCTTGTCTTCTTGTTCCTCTTTCTTTTTTTCCTTCGTTTTCCCTGAGCCCTTCGTTAGTTCCTTAGGATGGGTAGGTTTAAGAAGTTAGTTGAGTCTGAAAAGGCGATGGAGAAATTCGTTGCTGATTATAAGATTCCCAATACAGTGGGTTTGAGGTACTATGGAGATGGGGAGTGGAGCACCAGGAGAAAAGAGGGTGAGGTGGCGGTTCCTATAATCGCCTTTCTGGAGGGTGGTATCAGAATCCCCATGGGGCCAGTGATGAGGGATTATCTTAGGAACTTCGGCTTATCTCCCACCCAGTGTGCCATCAATGTGTTTAGGATCCTAGGTTATATGGATGCCCTGAATGAGAAGATGGGGCTGGGCTTAACCCACCACGATGTAAACTGGTGCTACAACCTCTAGCGCCTTAGGGGGAAGTCTTATTACCTGAAGACGAGGGACGATAGGGTCCGGCTTATTCAGTGCCTTCTTGAGTCCAGTAAAGGGTTAAACAAAGACTTTCTCATTGTGTCCAGAGAGTGGCACGATGGCCTTCATTGTCCAACAGTGGAGGGTACTCCATGTGGGACATTCAGACTAGGAGAAGGTTTAATTTCTTGTGCCTTCGTGTTCTTCTTTGCTTGGTTGTTAACAAGGACTTTGTTTTCTTTTATGCAGATCTGCGTGCTTTTGAGCAGAACTTCGGCTTGGTTAACAAGGAGGATTTGCAGACCATATTGAGGTCAGAGATCTTTGTGAACGAGGCTGACAACCAGGTTAGGGCTGCTCACAAGATTTTGGGGTACGACCCGATTCAAACATCGTTCTCGGCTTCGAAGTACGTGATCCGAGCTAAAGATCCTCGGCTGCATAAGATAACGGTAGTCGAGCACGGATTTTTGATCCCCAAAGGATCTCCTGTTCCGGAGGGCATACCGTTGGTGGGTACCTCTTCATCGTCTCAAGTTGCTGAGGCTGAAGGGGGAGAGCCAGGAGAAGAGGAAGTTGTTGACTTAGGTCCGTCCGAGGACGAGTTTGACGTGTTCGACCAATTCCATTCGTCTGAGGACCTTCTTAGCGATTTGGGTGACCTCAGTTTAACTGAAGCAGACTTTTTATTCGAAGAAGCCTCTTCTAGGTCAAAGATGAGTTTCAAGAAACGACCCCAGACAAGCCTGTTGGCTTTGATTAAGGGGTAGTCGGGGAAGGATGCGCTGGGGAAGTCCCCTCCCAAGCTTCCTCTTCCCCCACCCCAGCAAGGTTCACCATCTGGGTCTAAGCCAACCAGTCCTCAACAGAAGAGGGACAAAGGAAAGAGGCCGAGGGGGGGGCGAAGAATCTGATCCTTCTTAGGGCGACGACGATGCTCGGCAGCCATCGAAGCAGCTGAGGGTTGGGCGCCGAGGTCAGGAGAAACAGGCCACCTTCCAGCCCGGGGCCCAGGCTTGGCTCCCTGCCCCCATGCTCCATGGGAAGCCTTTGATGGATGATGCCTCCCTTAGGAATCCTTGAGGGGACGAGGGTGCACAGGTGGCTGACGTATTGGGGAGGTCCTTGCTGCTCCTCGTGGATATAGCCCAACTGGAGGTTCAGAGGAGCAAGAAGGTCTTCCTCGGCCTTAAGTAATGTTTGGGCATGGTAAGTTTTTTGATCACTTGTGATCCTTTTGACTTCTTGCCTTTTGGCTCCTTACTTATCATGCATTGGTTTCAATTAGCAGGCCATCCAGGCTACCTTTAGGTTGGAGGATGTTGCCAATAGTCAAAGCAAGGCCGCGAGCCTGGAGCATGAAAAGATGCTAGATGTTGTTCGGACCCTCAAAGTCTCTAAGGTCGATCTCTCCAAGGCGAGGGAGCAGTTGGAGGAAATGAAGAAGGCTTGAGACATCGCAGAGTCAGGTCTAACTAGCGCCCAAAAGTAGGCCCATGATCAAACGGAGTGCCTGCTCCAGGCAGAGGATCAGCTGAGGGTTGCCAAAAAGGAGATCGCGACCCTGGAAAAGAGGGTGCTCGAAGCAGAGGGGGCTAGAGGCGTTGCTGAGTCCGCCAGGGATGAGGCCTTGAAAGCCAAGGAAGAGGCTGAGTCTGCCAAAGCCGAGGCTGAGGCTTCCAAAGGTGAGGCCGTGCAAGAGGCCTACGAGTCAGGGGTGGCTGATACAGAAGCCACCCTTAGAGCCCAAGTGTTTGGGGTATGCAGGCCTTACTGTTCCCAGATGTGGAATGAAGCCTTGAAACAAGTGAGTGTGGAGGCTTCATCTGACCTGTGGAAGGTAGAAAATGTGTACTACCCTCCTGCCATTCATGAGGCTGCTCCTTCCAGCTCCAAGGCTAAGGTGACTCTTGGGGGAGTTGGGACTGCTCCTGATGAAGACGCCCCAGTTGCTACCACTTCGGACGAGCCCGCAAAGGAAGTTGATCCTCCTGAAGCCATTGAGACAAGCAAGAGCCCTACTATGGATGCGCCCTGGGAGGCAATGGACCCCTCAGCTAATGTCCAGGCCCCTCACATTGAGGAAGTATCTCCTTCAATTGACCTTCCCCAGGCTGTGGCCCTAAGTGAGGGTGGCAAGGGCCCTGAGACCTCTTCTGCCCAACCCCTTGAGGGAGGGATTGAGACGGAGTTAAAGGAATGATCCTTCATGGCGCCCATGCATTGTATGTTTTTATCTTTTTTATTTATTTATTTATTTATTTATTTTAAAGCATTGTAATGGCACTTTTGCCTTGTATAACTCTCAAAGACTTCAATGAAATGCGTATTTTTTTTTCTCTTATTCGTCCTGCTTGTATTATCCCTTCTTTTTTTTACTTGCACAATCTTAGCTTTAATTGCACTTCAGCTGACCACATACTTATCTTCTGAAGTATCTAGTTTCCCCATAGGTTTAGGTCCGAGAACCATGCAATATCTTGGTTCTGTCTAGTACTTAGTTTTTCTAAAGTAGCTAGTTTCCCTACAGGTTTGAGTCTGAGGACCATGCAATACCTTGGTTCTGTCTAGTACTTAGTTCTTTTGAAATAGCTAGTTTCCCCATAGGTTTGAGTCTGAGGACCATGCAATACTTTGGTTCTGTCTAGTACTTAGTTTTTCTGAAGTAGCTAGTTTCCCCATAGGTTTAAGTCCGAAGACCATGCAATACCTTGGTTCTGTCTAGTACTTAGTTTTTCTGAGGCATGTAGTTTCCCCACAAGTTTGAGTCCGAAGACTATGCAATACCTTGGTTTTGTCTAGGACCTAGTTCTTGAAGTAGTTAATTTCTCCATAGACTTGAGTCCGAGGACCATGCAAGGCCTTGGTTCTGTCTAACACTTGATTTTTTTGAAGTAACTAGTTTCCCCATAGGTTTGAGTCTGAGGACTATGCAATACCTTGGTTTTGTCTAGTATTTAGTTTTTTTGAGGCACCTAGTTTCCCCACAGGTTTGAGTCCGAGGACCATGCAATACCTTGGTTCTGTTTAGAACTTAGTTTTTATGAGGCACCTAGTTTCCCCACAGGTTTGAGTCCGAGGACCATGCAATACCTTGGTTCTGTCTAGGACCTAGTTCTTGAAGTAGTTAGTTTCCCTATAGGCTTGAGTCTGAGGACCATGCAAGGCCTTGGTTTTGTCTAACACTTGATTTTTCTGAAGTAACTAGTTTCCCTATAGGTTTGAGTCCAAGGACTATGCAATACCTTGGTTTTGTCTAGTACTTAGTTTTTTTGAGGCACCTAGTTTCCTCATAGATTTGAGTCCGAGGACCATGCAATACCTTAGTTCTGTCTAGGACCTAGTTCTTGAAATAGTTAGTTTCCCTATAGGCTTGAGTCCGAGGACTATGCAAGGCCTTGGTTCTGTCTAACACTTGATTTTTCTAAAGTAACTAGTTTCTCCATAGGTTTGAGTCCGAGGACCATGCAATACCTTGGATCTATCTAGTACTTAGTTTTTCTAAGGCACCTAGTTTTTCCACAGGTTTGAGTCCGAGGACCATGCAATACCTTGGTTCTGTCTAGGACCTAGTTCTTGAAGTAGTTAGTTTCCCTATAGACGTGAGTCCGAGGACCATGCAAAGCCTTGGTTCTATCTAGGACCTAGTTCTTGAAGTAGTTAGTTTCCCTATAGGCTTGAGTCCGAGGACCTTGCAAAACCTTGGTTCTGTCTAACACTTGATTTTTCCTTTAATGCTTAGAGTGGGGGAGCTCGTCCTCATCGTTGGAGAGTCTGTCCTTAGAGTGATAATGGTCTTGAGCTTGCTCTGCCGAGGGGGGACCCTTCTTTGGCTTGGCCCCTTGGCCCGGCGCGCCGCTTTCAGTTACGAGACGTCTTTTAGGCTATTCAAGTAATGCGTTTAACGCTTCGGTGTGCGAGGCGCGTCCTCATTAATATCCTTGCAGATTTACGAGGATCCAGCTGCTGATAGGCTCTTTGGAAATTGGGGGAATTTAATACCTCCGGTAACTCCTCCTTAGGATTCTGTGTCGTCTAGTTTTCACCAACTCTTGCCTTCTATATAAGGCATTTCGGGGTAATCTTTTCTTCAAATTTCACAAACACTTTAGGTTTAATAGGGGTTCAAAGCTATCCGTTTGTCAAAATAGTGACTTTTGCTTAAGGAATTGGAGTGGCCTTTCAAAAGGGCAAGGACAGGGAAGCCAAGCCCCCTTCATGAGCCGAGGATGCCACCCCGATCCTGGACAACATAGTGGGGGTAGTATAAGTGGAGGCAAAAGATCCTCCTTCTTTTCAACCTAGCCAGAGAGAAGACTCCCTTGCAGTTAGGAGAGGGATTCGAAAGGAACATAACGTCCCTCCTCTGCGGGCGGGTCCACCAACCTTCCAAGTTGGTAGTGATTCGCTAGTGCCCGATTGTCATGGGACTGGGAGGGAATCCAGGGGGAGCCTTGAGGTTGGACCATCAGGTGCTGCGCCTTCCTCTTCCTTCTCTTTCAAAGTGCCGTCCATGTTGGTTGGGGAGCTATGGACGGTCTTAGCATAGATCTGTCTCTACCTCTCCCTCCATGCATGGCTTGGCTTTAAAACAAGCCTGCCTAGGCCCTTTTCTTCTTTTTTCTCTTTTTAGCTTTAGCACAAGCCTACCTAGACATTTACATTTGTAATTAGCTTTAGAACAAGCCTGCCTAAGCATTTACTTTTGTACTTAGCTTTAAAACAAGCCTACCTAAGCATTTGTTGTACGATGTAACTTTTCCTTGATTAATAAAGAAGTAGTCGCATTTCGTTTACTTTGCTTCTCGCATCTTTCATTTCTTTATGATGATTGCCCTTTGAATAAGTGCGTTGCTATTGTTTGTGTTAGTTTTTTTTTTTTTTTTTTTTTTTTTTTTTGAACTTGGAAGAAAATGTTGTACACCAACCGTTGTACTCGTTAATCCTCAAGTCCTTCCCACAGATGGCGCCAATTGTAGGGACCCTTTTTTCCAAGCGACGCGGGGGTTCAGAATTTTCACCCCACCAAGGGCTGACCTTATAGTGTAAGGCTTGACACCTTAATCCTGCGTCGGCGAGAGAAGTGCCCCGATACAATAAATTTATAGAGAGTGGGTAGAAGGACTATGAATTAGCGAGCATTACAACAGTTGGTGCGGGTTTACTAGATCTTCAAATGGGATTTGGCTAAGTGTTCTAAGGAAAAGTTTGTCCTCGGCCCAGTCCAAGGAGCTCTTCCTCCATCGCTAATGAATATAGAGTTTCTCCTCTCAGAACCTCCAAACTCCCAATCTCCGAACCCTACTTCTCTAGGGGTTCGTTTCCTTATATAGTCCTATTCAGGTAATCTCTGCCTTCCACTTGTTAATCATCTGAGCTTGTGTCTGAGGGCTTGTCCCATCAGCCGCCTTTTCAGTCCTCTCATTAGTTGAAGTAACCAAGGTATTACTGTTCAATGGTCAATTCCCCATTAATTTGGCCAAAGTGTAAGTTGTGTGCTTTTAATGTGGTGATGATAGCTCCTTTCTCCAATATCGGCCGGCCGAGGACATGGTTGTCCTCGGCGATGCTCCCGACAATTTGGGCCTTCCCTGCTTATCCTCGAACACTGCATTGTCCTCGGCATGGGCCTTGAGCCAGACATGGAGTGGGCCAGGATTGCCAAATCTTTGGGCCCCACAATAGTTATTTCCAAAATGAAATTATATAATAATCATTTATTTAATTATATTTTATCAATAAATTATTTATCATATAAGTTAAGTGGAGGGTCACAATTTGGAGCCCAGGCCCAACAAAGGATTGAGTCAAGGTCCAAAGAACCCGATCCAATAAATTTTTAGAGAGTGGATTGAAGGGATAAATTTAGGCTATATTGTCAACGGCTAAAGTGTCATTACCGTTAAGAGCATACAAAAACGCTACAAATCAAAAATAGATCAATGCCAATCTAAAAAGTCTCTTTTTTATTCCTTTCTCTTTTTCAAGTCCAAAAATCCTCTACATCTAGCGGGAAGACTCCTTACATTTTATATTCACCCCTATATCATCTTGATCACCCACTTGTCAACCATTTGGGTCACTACTTGAGTACCTGTCCCATCAGCCACCTTCCCTGGCCTTCTGTGTGTCGTTGTTGCCAATGTAACACTGTTCAGGGGTCTCCTTCACATAAATGCGGCCAGGAAAGTGGTTGATGGGCATTTAATGTGGAGGCAGTAGCTTTTTTGTTAGACACTTCTGGGTTAATATCTTCTATACACATGTGGGGATCTTCCTCGTCAGAAGAATCTTCTAGAGGATCATCTGAACTGCGAGGCATAGGGCCGACCTATATCTGATAAGATCCGAGGGTGAGTTCCCCTCAGACCATCTTCGCTCTATCCCATGCAGTCTTGGGCCTGGGACTTCCTCCAGTTGCTCACCCCTCCTCGGATACTCCAGGCTTAAGATAGGGCCCAAGGCCCAGCTTGCATCAGGGGTTTTTACCCCTCACATTAAGTTTATGACCAAAATCGTGCAACACATGGAACTTTATCAAAAAAAATTTGAATAGACACAAATTTTATTATTCATGGTGACTTTTTTTTTTTTTTTTGGGGTAATTCTATTGTCTTTGATTTAAAACTTTTGTTACTTATATCAACTTTGTTTATTTATTTATTTTTTAATGTTTAAGGCTTGAGCAATAAAATATTTACAATGCTAACCAGGGGAAAAAAAAACTAAGAATAGTTTTACAATTAACTGCACTATTTATTAACAATTTGTTAAATATCTTTTGTTCTTAAATTTTTATCTATTTTTATTTACTTATTGAATTGTTTTTATCAAAATCTTTCATATAGGGTGAGGTCTTTTATTCTTATCAACATTCGGTTTTTTTTTTTTTTAAATAGATTCCTCAAAAGTAGATATAAGATAACAAAATGTAGTGGGTTTCAGTTAACTTAATTGGTATAGTCTTTGATAGTTGAATAAGTGATCTGAGATTCAATTCCCGTTTACACCAAAAACCGATTGGTGTCTTTGTCTGATGATAAAAAGTTATCAAAAATTTGTATTTATTGAAAGTTGAAACACATTAATTTAGATTAGGAATAATATAGGAATACTTACCAGAGAAAAAAAAAAAAAAAGTAATAGTGTTAGGGATTTTATAATAGATGAGACTCACTAATTTGATTGTAAGCCTTATATTTTGTTGGTTAGTGCAGTATGGTACGAGAAACATGAGAAATAGAGTCATAACTCATAATTAAAATATTTGAATTTTTTTTTTTTTTTGAGTAAAAAAATATTTGAATTGATTCTTTCAGGTCGAGATGAGAAATTACAACTCAAAGTATCAATGCAAAGTAAAATTAAATGTCAACTTGATTCATGAGGACTACTCAAGTTAAATCCACCGATCTTTTTTTTTTAGTGAAAAGTATGCAAGATATTATTAAAAAAATTAAGTCAAATCCGATTAGAATACAACATCCAAATCACTAGGTAAATCCTCTACCCAAACATCAGTATCTGCAGCTAAAGTTGCTCGTTTAGCAAGGCCATGAGCCAATTTATTCCCATCTCGCCGTACATGTTGAAACTGACAATGCCGCAATAGATTTCCCAGCCTCATAGTCTCATCTATAATGTGGCCAAATAGAGTATAACAACAGTCCGAATCCTGTAAAGCCTGTATGACACTGTACAGAGGAAAAATTCCTGACCTATCACAAGCTTACACATCATACTACCAAGTCCACAAAATACAACTAATTACAAAGCTCCACGTAATGTTACTAGGTTTTGCTATCACTGCTCAGAAACCAACAGAAATATGCCAAGTGTCATGCAAAAACCAATCACGCATCAGCGCATATAAGTGATGGCATAATCAGCCTTGCACGTGTAAGCGATGACCTAAGCGGACCAATCAGATTCCGCCACGTGTCACCAATCAGACTCCGCCATGTGTCACTCATCCACCCCTAAATTCCTATAAATAGAAGCCTTTCTAAGGCATTTAGGGGGACACCAAGCCATCTGAAGCACAAGCAGTATCAGAGAAGATTCAGAAGCACTTAGAAGTACAGAAGCTCTACATGAATCAAGCCTTAAAGCCTTTAAGAACTTCAAGAACTCCAAACTCAAAATCAAAGAACATTTGAAGCAGAATCATCCAAACTATCTGCTTAGATCTCAAAGTTCACCAAAATCAAGCTCAAAAGCCTCTAGAAACTTCAACAAACCATAAATCAACGAAGCTCTACGGATTTAAGCCTCTAAAGCATAGAAGAACTTCCACCACAAACCTTCGAAGACGAAGAACGCACCAAAAACACAAAGAACATACGAAGAACACGAAAAACAAAGAATTTCTAACAAGCTCATAGCCAGAGATTCATTGTGATTCTATTTCAAGGGTCTTCGATCCATCCTTCAGCCAAATTGAAAAATATTTTGTGTTCAAGTTAAAATTACATTATTACAATTCCAATCAACAAGTCTTTCAAGGAGATCGAATCAGAGGATCACTCTTTTGTAATCACAGAGAATTGTACCACATATTCAATACAAATTCACATTTGTAAAACTATTTTACTTGTTTGATTTATTTCAAACTAAGAAATTTAGTCGTCTACAGACACGAAGACAGTCACCTTCAATTATCACTTCGAAAAAACTCAGTTCCCTTGCAAACACTACTGCTCTTCTTGTAGCCAGCGCCTCTGCCATCTCCACCGACTGGACTAGCTCCACTCTTTAACTCAAGGCAGCCATAATGTTACCTTCATATTCCCTGCACACCACTCCTATCCCAACTCGGTTTATACCTTTTAGAATTGCCGCATCAAAATTAACTTTGTATCGCGCAGCTGAAGGAAGTGACCATCGAACTAGAGGTTGACGAACAAGGATCGGCATCTCCTTATAATCGACATCCCAGAACTCCTGAACCAATTCCTTAGCTTTATCAGCAACCTCATAAAGCTGCCAGGTTTGTTGTTGTTCTCTCATCCTATTCCTTCTCTCCCACAAGCACCAAGCAATCATGGCAAACAAAGCACACCAAAATCTAGACCCAGCACTGAGCAAAGTCTCCAAAATCTCCAAAAAAGACCTACAGTTCTTTTGAGTTAAGAAAAAGAAACATGGATCGGACAACCACACTCACTGTGCTTGATCACAAAGCCATAAACAGTGCATGAGGGCCTCTGATTGGTCACTACAACCATCATAAGTATTGTTGATTTGAATATGCCAAAGTCTTAAATTTTGCTTGGTAGGAAGAGAATCTTTTGCAGCTCTCCACAGGAAATGGCAAACCTTATTTGGAACTTTAAGCTTCCAAATCTTCTTCCAAATGCTATGTGTGGACATCAGAGAAGAGGAGCTTGGTAAGGTAGAAGTTTCAGCTTCCAATAGCACATGGTATTCACTCTGCACGCTATAGTTCCCAGATGGAGATAATGGCCAAATCAATACATCCTCTACTTCATCCTCACCCACATATACCCCTCCCCCTCCCTACCTTCTTGGCTTCCCAAGATAGAAAACAATTAGCCATTTTACTTGGGTCCCAAATCCTAGAGTTTGGATAAAACAATTCACAAACCCGAACCACAAGAGAACTAGCTCTAGGGGACATGATCTTGCTACATCTTGGTTCAGGTAGCCACTGATGATCCCAGACATTGATTGCTTCTCCATTCCCAATCCTCCAAATTGCTCTCTTGTGGATTGCCTCACATACATGCAAAATACTTTTCCACGCCTAAGAACTCTTTGGATGGACAAGTGCATCAAGAACACTACCTTCAAGAAAATATTTGGCACTAAAAACTTTATACACAAGAGTATCTTTATTGTGAATTAAGCGCCAAGCCTGCTTAGCTAACATAGCATTATTAAACTTTTGAAAGTCCCGAAACCCCATACATCCAATTGACTTGGAAGAGCAAAGAGAGCTCCACTTAACCCAATGAATTTTCTTTGTTTCACCATTACCCTACCAAAAATTTCATATCATTGCTTCAATATCCTTGCGTAAGCTCACCAGTAGTTTAAAAACACTCATAAAATAAACTGGGATAGATTGAACCACAGCTTTGATCATGACCTCTTTGCCTGCCTGAGACAGAAGCTTCTCCTTCCAACCTTGCGTTCAAGCCCATATTCTTTCTTTGATTTGAGTAAAACAAGCCGTCCTATTCCTTACCAACAAAAAAAGGAAGCCCCAAATATTTTTCATAGTGACAAACAATCGGAACATGTAATGCCACTTTGATAGCATCTTGAGATGGCTCATCTGTATTTTTCCTAAAGAAGAGAGTTGTTTTCTCCTTATTGATCATTTGACCTGATGCCACTTCGTAGTACCCAAGCAACTCCTGTATTTTATGGCATTCCTCTAGGGTAGTTCTGCAAAAAATAGGCAATCATTGGCAAAAAATAAATGGGTTAGTTTGGGTCCATTTCTACAAATAGAAAACCCATGAATTTCTCCTTAGGTTGCCGCACTACATAACAAAGCATTTAATCCCTCTGCACAAAACAAGAATAAATAAGGAGAAAAAAGGTCCCCCCTGCCTTAAACCCCTCGAAAGTGTGATCATACCCTTTGGTTCACCATTCACAAGAATAGAATACGAAATCGTGGTCCACCCATGACTTCTGGAATCCCAATTTGAGTAGGATTCGCTCAAGAAAACACCATTCCGCCCTATCACATGCTTTGCTCATATCCAAATTCATAGCCATAAATCCTTTCTTCCCTGTACAATTAGTCTTCATATGATGTAAGGACTCAAAAGAAATTAAGATATTATTTGTAATCAATCTATTTGCAATAAAAGCACTTTGAGTTTCTGAAATTATGGAATGAAGCATAGGCTTAAGACGATTCGCTAACACCTTACTGATTATTTTATAAATCACATTGCAGAGAGTTATAGGTCTAAAATCATAAACTTTTTTTGGGTTTTGGACTTTAGGGATTAACATGATAAAGGTATGGTTAATAGATTTAAGAATAGACCCTGAATTTAAAGGTATGGTTAATAGATTTAAGAATATAGCCTGAGTAACATCCATACCTACATCCGTCCAGTATGTTTGATAGAATATCGGAGGCATACCATCTGGTCCTAAAGCTTTAAGTGGTACCATCTACCTTATTGCTTCTCCAACTTCCTCACAAGTATAGGGTTTTCCTAGCTTTGCTCCCATCTCATCAGTAACCATTGTTTGAACTCCGTCCAAGATGCGTTCTAAATCATGCGGATTAGAAAAAGTGAAAAGTTGAGAATAATACTCAATAAGGAGGGCCAAAATAGCCCCTTCATCCTCTTGCAACACTCCTTGCGCATCCTGCAACCTTTTAATGAAATTCTGCCTTTTCCTCTGTGTTGCAGACCCATGAAAAAAACGAATATTCTGATCCCCATTCTTCAACCAATATATACGAGACCTTTGTTGCCACATTTTTTCTTCTTTTTCATATAAAGCATGTAACTCCTTTTTCAACCGATCAACCTCATCACAATTTCCAAATCTGACCGAGACATCCTCAGCCTTCCAAAACTGATCCTTAGTTTGCTTTATGCTGTTCTTCATATGCCCAAAATGGTCTTGACTCCATGCTTTCAACCTTTGTTTACACCTTTTCAATTTCATAGCTGTAACATACATAGGAGTGCCACTGGGGGAGCAATCCCAATCTCGAGTAATAGTGTCTTTGCACCCTAAATCTGACACCCACATAGCTTTAAATCTAAATAGTTTTCGACGCCACTTGTGACGCTTCCCACCTACATCCAATGACAGAAGAATGGGACGATGATTTGATGTAACACAATTTAATGCCTTACCCTACCTGTGGGAAATTTAGTCAACCACTCATAATTCGCAACACCCCTATCCAATCTCTCTCAAATCACCTTGCCCCTTCATCTTCCTCGCTAAGTAAAATCCAGACCTGAATAACCCAGATCAATAAAACCACAAAAATCTAAAACATCACGAAATTTTTCCATTAAATTATGAGCCCTCAGTGCCCCACCTTTCTTATTATGCACATCAAGCAATTCAATAAAGTCACCAAAGCAACACCACAGAAACTTAGGCTTTAAACTCAGCGTTTGGAGCATATTCCACCCCTCACTCTTGCGACTTGCCTCAGGCTCACCATAAAATCTAGTCAGTCTCTAGGCACGTTCTGAACCACCATGTATAATTGAGTCAATATGGTAACCCGAAAAACTATCCACCCACAAATCAACCCCCTTTTTCCATAGAAGGGCCAAACCCCCTCCTCTGCCATTAGTTGGAACTGTAAAACAACCATCAAACTGTATCCTATCCTGAACCCACAACATATGCTCTCTAGATGACCATGTTTCTGATAAAAACACAATCATGGGATCTTGAGCTTGTACAATATCAACAAGCTCCTAAATTGCACAACGGTTCCCAAGCACTTAGCAGTTTCATACTAAGAGTTTCATGGCTGTCGGTGGGACTGACCATCAGCCTCCACCGTTAAATCAATAGACTAAGTTGCCTTTTTCTTGCACCACTCATTTGCTTCCTCCGAATCCTCATCAACATCCTACCTTAAACGTTTAGATAAAACCAATTCCAAAGGTTCATGGGCCACACTGGATTTTCTAGGAACTCGAGTAAGCCTAGGAAGAGTCGGGTTGTGTATAGTTGGCTTCTCCTATGTGAACAAGTTTTTCAAAAAGAGGGCTGAACCCACCATCCTAGAACCCACACCCCACACTGTGAGGCCTCTAATCCAACTTCCACTTGGTCGTATCTTGACAGCTCTCCATCAATGTCATCCAATTGAGCCTGAAAAGATTGTGGAGAAGAGTTCACGGTCTAATCTGTCAAACAACCTTTTCCCGAGTCCATGTCCACTTCAGTCTGAACTTCCTGCACCACTACCTGAACTGCCTGTTCTTCCCTGTCAAATGGAGCTTGCTGCCTTTCTTCATTCTCAGTCCTCTGATCAGTTTACACTCCAACCGGATCCAACCCCTCGCTCATTCCCGTGGGTGAGTTTCTTTCATATCCCCCCTTAACTTCTTCCTCATATCCTGCAACCTGTACAATTGTTCTCTTGGCCAGATTCAGAGCACTAGCTCACAACCATAGTCCAAACTGTTGATTCCTTTCCATCATAGACCCCTTTCTATTTTGCCATAGCAAGCAATCCCTATCATGGTGAGTAAGACGCTCACACCAGTAACATAAATTGGGCAAGCATTCATGAAACTAACCCAACTCACCTCACCATTATTGAACTCAACATTTCCGCCTTTACTTAGGAGTTTTGTAATATCGGTAGACACCCGAATTCGCATGTAGTTACCCCTTTCAAACTCCTTAGTGTCACCTGAACCGGGAACCACCTCTCCCGCCAACGAAATGATATCAGAAGCAGTTCTCATATTCAGGCTACCTAACGGGAGATCATGGACCTGAACCCAGAAACTCACTTTATCGAAATTCAGACCTTTCACCTCTGTCGGTCTCATGACTCTCTTCAACGCAACTAAATATTTATCAAAGGACCATGGCTCACCCGCTAAAATTTTCTCAACATCGGATTCCTCCATGACACAATGATTTCCCATGTCCTTCACCTCAAAGCCCTTCTTAATGTGCCAAAGCAACTTAAAAGTTCTAGCAATTGCTTCCATACTTAAAACTCTTCCCGTAAAGAACCGAGCCGCCAAAAAGTATCGTCCTTCCACACCGCTCTCACACACCCGATACTTGCTTCCTTTAGATTCAGACAGAGAGAAGGTTTCCCACATAGCCGAGAGATTCTCCATAGTATCCTCACAGTAGTGCTCGCCACATCCTCCTGATCAGAAACGATGAAAGAAACAGAAGCATAACTCAGAAAGTAGGCACGTCTTCTACTAGTCACTTAGGTTTCGCACGAGCCCTAGGGCAAAGAAACTTTGTATTTAAATCCACCGATCTAATTATCATGTAATTTTCTCTTTGTTTATATCCCTTCTTTATTATTATTATTATTATTATTATTATTATTATTATTATTTTTAATGTTTACAAAATTTGTATGGCTATTAGTTATTGAATTTAGAGAATATTTTTGTTCATCTATAGAATATATATATTTTTTAATTAAACTCTCATATTGTTTATTGTGGATATCCATTTATCTTATGACAAACCTATTAGACTCTATTGCAATTCAATCTTGAGTTGAATCTTCTTCTCAAAAAATAAAAATAAAATCTTGAGTTGAATCTCAAATTTGATGGATGCACAAAATGATAACACATAGCCACTAATGCATATAACAATGACACGTGTCATTTTTTTTTGTAGCTTCCTTCATCTATTTGGTATGATAGGAAAAAAAAATAACACTACATTACATACAATTATTTATACATGTTAATATTTCTGCCATGTGTCAATAATAAATGATAATTAAAAAAAAATGTTCTTAAATGCGCACTATAAATTCCACCATAAGGCTTTTTTTAACTGGTGCTGTTCAACACTCGTTAAAATTGATTTTTTTATTAATAAAGTATTGTTGCTTTTCGGGAGTAGAAAAAAACTTGGTAAAGTAGCCGTTAAAGTGTTAGTGGAGTATAAAAAATTGCACATTTCACAACATGACCGAGATACCCTTTTAAAGTTCTTCCCTCTTCCTTTCCTTTACCAACATTTTCAACTTGGTTTTGTACTCTCTCTTTTTCCCAAATCTACAAAACATCCACTCAAATGCCCCAAATTTCAAACCCAATGCCAAATTGTCAAAGCTTTTTCACATCCCAAATTGAACCCAATCACCTAAACAAACTAGATACAACCAAAAACAGAGGAAGGAAAAAGTAGAAATAAATGCAGAGAGAAAAAGGGGAGGCCAACGGTCACTAGTGGTGGTGGCGGCGTAGGTGAGCACCACTACCAAAAACGATGGTGGAGCTCAAGGGTTCGGCCATGGCTGAGAAGAGAGAGAGAATCTGAGATAGTAGAGAGAGGGAGTGAAATAGATCTAGTTGTGGAAGGTTACAAATCTGGTGGTTGCGGAGGTGGTGGTGTTTTTGTTTCTTGGATTGAAGCATGAGAAAGGCTAAGAGAGAAAGGAGTGAGACAAGAAGAAAGAGAAGAGAGCAATTTTAGACATAGCAGAGACTAGAGAGAGAAAATTGAGAAGAGTTAAAAGAAGAAGAAATGTATTTTTTTCTTATAAGTAGCAAATTTAACTTTTCAAAAACATTTTTCTTTCCTCAGTAAAAATAGCTCCATGTGTAATTTATTTATTATTAATTTTCTTCTTAACGGGTGTTGTGTAGCACCTGTTAACGAGACCTTTTTAAAAAATCTCGCAAAATTTATGAAAATCATCTACAAATAAATATCCTTTAATGCGCACTTTTATCACCAGAGCTAGTCTTTTATCCAGCTGAAGAGATTCAAACTCTTTTTCCTCTTCTAAATTCTTTTTTGAGTTAGTTCCCAGTAAATGATCAAACAAAATGCAAGATTATGATCTTAACTCATTAAGTGCTCAATAAATCATCTTTCAGCAATTCTCAAAATAATAATAAATGTTTATTTTTCTTCTTCTTCACTTTATTCAAACTCTTTTTTCCATGAAATTCTTTGAATCAGTGCCCAGCAATTTTGAATGCAAAATGCAAGAGGTGAATCTCGGACAAAATTGGCCTTTGCCCTTTTCTATCAAAATATGTAGCATTTTGCCTCTCTTTTGAAACTAATTAGGGAAATACTCCTCTTTTGAAACTCAATTTTCTCAAAATCAAGTTAAGTCCTATAGTGGCATTTTAAGAAGCCTATAGTGACGTTTTAAGAACGTATAGTGGCACTTTGTAACTCGAGCTCCATGAACTCGAGTTATAGGTAAAAAAAAAAAAAAAAAATGCCTATAACTCGAGTTCATGGAGCTCTAGTTCCAAAACACCACTATAAGTTCTTAAAACGTCACTATAGGCTCTTTAAAACGCCACTATAGGGCTCCATAAATTTTTTTTTTTTATTTTAAACTCGATTTTGAGAAAATTGAGTTTCAAAAAAAAGGCATTTCCCTAATTAATTTCAAAAGGGGGCAAAATACTGGATATTTTGATAGAAAGGGACAAAGGCCAATTTTGTCTGGTGAATCCCACTTAATTTAGATTGCAATTCAGTTTTTGATTTTATTTTAAATGGTTAATATATTTGGTTTAAACATTAAGGCTACATGGTGATTTGCTCCCCAAATGTTTGAAGTTTTGCTTCTAGATGGAAACCATAGAACCTGTTATGATACCTCTAGAGAAAACTAGCATCATCAACCCTTAATTATGAAGGAAAGTTCATCCAAATGGTTGCAAAGGATGTGATTTTTGCTTCATGCGTTTTGCTTTGTTATATAAATAATGTAAGGCTAAAATGCAAAATTTACCTTCTAGGTTTCTTCAAAATTTATTTCAGTCATCTAATTTTATTTTTGTTTATTTTAATCCTCTAAGTTTCATATTTATTCAATTAAGGCATTTCCGTCAAATTTTGCTAAAATTTTTTGGAAATAAAAAATCCAAAAAAGACTTTTGAATCATTAATTGAACCTTTTTAATAAAAACAAAAATTGATGAAAAATTTAAAAAAATTGAAAAATTAACCACAACATATAACAAAAGTTGATAGAAAAGCTTTAATTGAATAAATTTGAAAGTTAAAGAACTTAAATGAACAAAATCAAAGTTAGAAGACTGAAATGAATTTTAGTGAAACGTAGAGAGTGTATTTTGCATTTTAGTCATATTGTTATTATATTATGTATTTCTGTGGACTTTTACGCACTCTTAATTACTCAAACAATAGAGATTCTACTTGAAAAATAAAAAATAAAAATCAAATCTTATCATTGTTTCACTATTAATGTATATTTATACCCTTCTCAAAAAATAAAAGAGTATATTTATAAAACCTGTAATTGTTTTAGCCATTTACAATCTTTTACTTCGACTTTAAAATTTTAAAATAATAAGACTTGCATACAGGCCATACGGCAACAAGTCTTGTTTTTTAAAGGATTTTTTTTTTTGTAATATAAATGATATTGTATTATGTACAGGGAGATTTTGTGGACTTTTACACAATCTTATATACTCAAATAATAGAGATAAAATCTTATCTTTTTACGCTACTTACGTTTATTTATTAATTTGTAATTTTTTTAGTTAATTCCAATGTATTATTTCTAATTGAAATTTTTAATAACAAGACTTGGATACAAGTTCTCGTTTCTCACGCAACACAATAATAATGATGACGATGGTGATATTTTAAAAAATTATAAAAATAAAACCAGTGCTATGCACTCCTATGACTAATATATACATTAGATCCCAAAAGTGGCAGATGCACAAAATGATGATTTGTGTCGTTTTATCGTGGCATATAATAATGTCATGTCATCTTTTGCAAAACTTAAGATCCATATAATAAGAGTGTTAAAATGACATCTCATCCACCCTTCTAACAGACTAATTCCTTTTATTTATCACCTATTACTCTTCTATTAAAAAATTACTGTAGATAATAGTATTATTATAAAAATCAATTACAAGTTGAGAAAAAATCAATTAAATGGACACTAAAACAACATCTAATTAATTTTTCTATATACATATATAATGTGTGTTTATATGTGTGCATCTTTTTTTAAAAATTACCAAAAATATCCTTTGACTACCCAATAATAATAAATAAATAAAATCCAAAAGGATAGAATAGCTATTAAAACACTAATTAAAAATAATAAAAAAACAACCACAACAACAACAATACCCAGCAATATATAATGGCATCACGGTGTCTTCCAAATTAAAATTTGTATAGGTAACTGTTTTTGAAGCCACTTTATAGGTCGAGGAAAAAAATACTAGCATAAAATAAAATATTGCTTCATACCAAAATTTTGGTAATTTATGTTAAAAAAAAATGATAATGAACATTTTTTTAGATAGTTACAATATACTACTAACCCAATAATACAAATATTAAACTTTGGATATACACTACTATTAGTTTTTTTAAGATATTCCCCCTCTTCCCATGTGTATATTAAAATACTTAGTATTATAAAAAAAAAAAAAAAAAGACTTTGTCCATAAAGTGTCAATTAAGTTATAAGACTCGTGACATAATGAACATGAAGACATATGCTGTATAAAATATGTTTATAGTTCCTGTAGGATCCAAATTTGGTAGGCCAAACCCAAAATTTTTGGATTGTAAGCCTAATGAACCCAGAACAATGAATTTGTAGAGAGTGGGCGAAAAAGCTGGGCTGGTTATGGACTTAGCAACGGTTCACTTTGGTGAATTAAGATGAATTGAAATCAAAAAACACTTGAACACTGGATAATACTTAAATCCGAAGAGGCTTGTTATTCACGTTGTAGTGGATACAATTCTCTCAGTTCTTTTTCTCTCTCTAATTTTTCTGCCCCCCTCTCATTGAGAGGCCTATTTCATTTATATATTCTTCTTCTTTCTCATATTTACCGTACACCTGTTCTTCATCTAAGCATTCACTTGAGTATATGTTACATCAGACGTCTGTTTTAGTTTGCCGTGAGTGGTAATAGCTGAGGTTGTACTGTTCAGGGGTCTTCTCCATATAAATGCGACCAAGAAAGTTGCTGCAGTGCATTAAATGCGGTGGTAGCAGTTTTTCCTTTTAGATATTTCTCTACTCTTATCATCTCTTAGTATCTTAGTATGCCCAGAGCTTGTCCTTATCATAGAAATAGTTGGGAAGGTCACTCAGACCTTCAGTACATTTGCTTGATCAAGTTACCCCGTGATCCGAGGAGAGGGACCTCTTTGGACCAATAGGGTCGTCTTCGGACTTCTCCTATCATTCATTTACAGGTGCTTTTCCCCACATGGACTCATTCCTAATCCCTTTTTTCTCTTCGGACACACAGTGATATTCGAATTGGGCACCAGGCCCAATACATAACGTTGGGCTTTTACACCCACAATTCCATTACGAAATCAATTAATTTCTACCCCCTTAAACGTTTTTGTTAGTCCAAGTATAACAAATATATACAATGAAAACATAAGTACGTTTATTATTAAGAATTTTGATATTATTCCTTATTTATAATATTATAAATTTATAAATATATAAAACCCATGCAAAGGAATGAGAATCAACATGGAAGTATGTACTGAGCTTAAATTATTTTGGTTGTTTAAATAAATAAATAAAATTAACAATTAACACGGAAATGTCACTACGTAGGAAGCCTAATTATAAATCTTATGATGAAAAAAAAATGTGTATATATATATATGCCCCTATATTTTTTTGGTTAAAAAATAAAAATAGTATAAGTGTAAATATGTATCGATCATTTGTCAACTATTCATTTACTTTTGTAGTACAAGTAAGCTCACAAAAAGGGAAAAAAAACACTGATTGTTAAAAAACAATTCAAGTCGGATATTTAAACTTTTTTTTTTAATATATATATATATACAAGATATAAATTATATTATAGTATAATCTAAGTATATATGTGTGTGAAGTTTTTTTCTAAAAACTTGAATCTTAGCCTTTGCCCCCACACTTCACAAGCACTTATATTTATGGAGCGATCATCGTACCAAGTCTCATTCTAGGTTGGTGTATCTATGTTTGTGTTTGTATCTATTTCATTTTCTTCCTTCTTTTAAGATAAAGCAAAAAAGAAAAATCAAAACAAAAATAACTTAATAAATAAATCTTCTTGGCAAGTGTTTTTGTGTGTATCTTTCTTCTTTTCTTTTTCTTTTCGCGTGTGTGTTTCCTTCTCATTTTTTTTTTCAAGATCCTTTCTTTCTCTCTCTCTCTTGGTGCGTATTTGTGTTTGTATCTTTCTTTTTCTTCTTTCTTTGTTCAAGCTTCCGATCCCCCCCCCTCCCCCTCTCTCTCTCTCTCTCTCTAAACCCGATTCTCTAATCTCTAGGTTTTCTAGATTTCCGTAAGGGTGGGTGGTCGGTAATAGAGGTGGAGATCAGTGTGACCATGGGTCTTGGATTGTGGGTTTGGATGGAGATGGAGATGGCTGGGTTTGGTTGGAAATGGTTGGGTTTTTATGGGTTTTAGTGGGGTTGGGTTGTGGTCATGGAGATCGGTGTGGCCATGGATATTGGTGTGGGTCTTGGATTTCTGTTTATAGGTTTGGTTGGAGGTGGGGTTTTTTTGGGTTTCCGTGGGAGTGGGCGGTAAGTAGTGGAGGTGGAGATTGGTGTGGCTGTGGAGATCAGTGAGGCTGTGGGTTTTGGTTTCATGTTTACTAATTTAGGTCTCGATGAGTTTGGTTTCGTGTTTGTGGGGTTTTTTTTTTTTTTTTAATTTTTTTTAATTGATGTGGATTTGTATGTTTATTTCTTGGATTTATTGGGTTTGATTTACTAGATGTTTACGGGTTTGATTTCTTGGATTTATTGGGTTTGATTTACTAGATGTTTATGGGTTTGATTTCTTGGATTTGATTTGGGGAAGAACATCAAGCATGAAGTTCATGCTCTGGGGAAGAAGAAGAACATTGTTCTTCCGAAAAAATAATGAAAAGCCAAAAAAAAAAAAAGATTTATGGTGTTTTTAAAAAATTTATTTCATAATTTGTTTTTTAATTTTCTGAGGTGGCTTTTTTATTTATTAAAATGCTGACATGGATGCTAAAGTGGTATTTATTAATGTTATTTCAATAGTCACATCAGCATCTAACATACCACCTATGCACTCTATTTGCCACCTCAGATTTTTCTATTACTGGGTTGACGGCAAGGACCAAAATAAAAAGATTTTCTGAAATCAGGGATTGACCTAGGAGCGAAATCAATTTAAAGATCAAATTAAGAATCGGCCTAGAATGTAAGGACCAAAAGTGTATTTTCACCTATTTAAAATTATTAAATCAAAGCTACAAATAGTTTTGTAGACACTTGAAGGACATCAATCTTGGATTCTACGAAACAAAACAAAATAAGACCATCATTTTTTCATTAACAAATGATAGCTGGAGTTCAAAGTCTGTATAATAGCAAATTACATTACAAATTCTATTTGATACAAAAGTAATCTCAAATCTTACAAAGGTTTGGAAACTTCTCTTCCTTTGCTAACTTCTCCTTCTTTGTCATTTTTTTCTTTGAATAATTTCCTTTTAGTATTTTGCCAAAATTATTTTTGTTTATGAAAGTATATCTTTTTGTTAGAATAAACTCTTATCAGTATTTTAACTAAATGTTGTATGGCTACAACATGAAAAAAAAAAAGTGAAACATGGATGTAACTTCCTTCATTAGCTAAATGCTATTGTATATATAGGTATATACAAGGATAGGTTGTAATAATGATATTTGAGTTTGGAGAATACGGTTTCATGAAGTGAAAATTCAAGTTCTGGAATTTTCTAAGTAAAATTTTGAAATTCATCATTTTTGATCAATTGAAACTTTGGCTCAATTGATCTAAATGGTAAGAAAATAATCCTGGAGCCTCTGGATGAATCAATTGCTATTCGATTCCTGTTTCATCAATCAAAAAGAGCACTCGATCAATCGAAAGGATATTTCGACCGATTGAAAGTCGTAAAACAGGATTTTCTACAGAATTTTCTGATAACTGTTCTGAATATTTGAAGAGGTATCAAGCTTTGTGAATGGTTTTATGAAATATTTTGACTCTCCATACGTGCCTTTTGATGAAATATAACTCTATGGGTATAAATATAAGTTTATGTTCACTTGAATATAAACTAACTCCACAAAAATAGTAAGTTAGAAAGAAACACAAGAAATTTTATGGTCATTCTCCAGAATTGCTATCTGTAGAAACCAACATCTTGGTTGTATTCTGGGAACAAATTTGCGATAACCCTTTAGCAACAATAGTATGGAAGGCAAATATTGTCTAAGGAAAACGATATTATGCCTCCAAGTTATCTATTTTCTGTTTGTCTTTTGTGTTAACCGTGTTCTTCCATTATTACTTTTTGTAATATTTCCAACAAATGCTAATACAAATGATTAGAGGATTAAAATTCAAGTCACGAGATTGTGGGACATATTTACAATCTTAAAAGTAAAAATTCCACCAATTTGTAAAGGGTTATAACTTACAATTACAATTGAATATGGCACACAAATTGATATATATATACAAATAATAGTGGGATAAAAATTGAGACGTATTAATTATAGTTTGACACATGACATGATTTGTTCATATAATATCAAATAGTTGAAGAAATTTTCCACATGTCAAGTTTTGGGTGCTTCAAGATTGACAAATAGCAGAACCTCAACAAGGGCTTCTCATATTTTCAATCCTCTCTCACATTTGGGGCATAGTTTTCTTACACACAAAATGTTGTTTCTCTCTCTCTTTCTCTCAATTTTTTTTTCCTTCATTTTTTGGTGGTCTTGATTTCGTATTATGTGACTCCTATGGATTTGTTGTGCAAGAGAAATCATGGCCCACTATCAATCCTTTATGATCATAATTCAGTGTATCAGAATTTTTTTTCTTATTTATCATTAATATTTGTTCGCAACTCATTTGCATCAAGCCACATCATAGAATTCATGTTTGTGATTTCAGCCAATTTGATGTAGATATGGGAGTAAGGAATAAGTATACCACCAATGCTTGGGAAGCCTAAGTATACTACTGTTAATTGTCAATTACAAATGTCGCATATGTTATCATTGTTATGTGTTGAGCTGAAGTAATGAACCTATATAGTTGGCCTAAATTGAACATGACCATGCCAAATTTTGAGATGCATATCCTTTTAAGTTATCAAATATGCCAAGACCATATGAATTTCTAAGTTTTCATTATTTTTTTTTTCTTTGGTTGAGATTATGAGTTCCTTTCCAAAGTATTATTGATAATTGTGAATTGAAAAGTTTTGTAAGGTTGAATTTAATCAACCATTTTGTTAGCTTTATTCCGTGCCAAATTTGCTTGTAATTTAGCATTTAGAAACCTTGTATTTAGGTGGGAATCATGTAAGGGTAGTGTGTGAGAGAGTGTGAAGAAATACTCAAGATTGTGTAGTGAAGCAGCGACTCGTGACTAGATCTCGTGAGTGGCTTGCGACTGACAAGCTGCCAAAAGATGCACACGAGTAAAGCATGCAAAGAAGCTGAACTATCATGCCAGCTGTAGCACTATAATACAAAAAGTCCAGACTGGCCATTCATTTAGCTCGCGGTTTGAACTCGCGACTAAGTCAAGTTGTGAGGCCAAGTCGCCAGCCAGCTCTGTTTTGGAAAAATGACTCTTCGCATTCCAAACACACACCAGTATATATAGACCCTTATAACCACAAATTGTAGAGAGCTTCCAGAGAGAATTTTAAGAGAGAAACCCTAGAGAAAAACAAGATTGACTCATCCATAATCTTTACATAGAGACTCTTCAAATTCTTCTATTCTCACCCTCTCTATTGTTACATCATTGAGAGGTACATTAGCCAAATCTTTTTCTCACCATGCCCATATCTGTGAGAAGGATTTTGGTGCTTTGGGAAGCAGTTAGGAAAGGACCAATGGTTATTGGTTGATGCTATGGGCTATAGCGGAATCCGGTAAACTAGAAAAGAAAAAGGTTCGATGTAACCTCGTTGGAGCAAGAAGCTTGGAGGGCTTAGGTAAACTAGGTAGATTAGGCTTGGAGTGTCTATTACTGTTCATGTCTCCCAACTACATTTTCTAGTGGATTATTGACCGTTTGGAGGGCAGTAAAGAGAATTTACGCCGAGGGCTTCAATTTCCTCTTCGATAACACATCGTTGCGTTGTCCTTGTGTTTGCATCTCTCTTCCCTTAATCTTTGCCACTTAATATCTGCTGTGGATGTGATTTTAATTGGTTTAGATTGTTTATCAATTCTGTTATTAGCTTATTGTCATTTTTCGCACATATATTGTTTGTCATTAAGCTTGAATTGATATTTTTGTAATTGGGGGTCTAAACGTTCATAGTGTTTTACATGCTATTTGAACGTGGTATCAGAACGAGTGCACTCTTTATGGTTTAAACACCTTAGTGCGATCCTTGATCCCGTATTAAGATGGACCGGTCTCAATCTTTAAATGCTTCACCATATTTTGATGGTAACAACTATGCTTTTTGGAAAGTCTGGATGAGGGTATTCTTGTGTTCTATTGATGATTCTATTTGGGATGCAGCAGAAGTATGATGGACTAGGCTAGAGGTCGCTAAATCCACTTGGGATAAGGCAGCTCTTACGACAGCTAATGCTAACAGTAAAGTTTTGAATGCTATTTTCTGTGATTTTTCTCTAGATGAGTTTCACAGGATTTCTCACATCACTTTTGCCAAAGAGGCATGGCAGATATTGGAGACCACTTATGAAGGAATGAAGAAAGTAAAAGACACTAAGTTGCAGATGCTGACCACCCGGTTTAAGGATCTCAAAATGAATGAGGACGAATCCTTTGACTCTTTTTATAGCAAGCTGAATGAGCTGGTCATTGGCAAGTTCCATTTGGGGGAGAAAATGGAGGATTCTAAGATAGTGAGGAATATCCTTCTGTCATTGGTGGAAAGTTTCCGTGCCAAGGTGACAGCGATTGAAAAGAATAAGAACCATGATGATATCAAAGTCCAAGAACTGATTAGCTCACTTCAGACTTATGAACTGTCGTTACCCACACAAAGGAAGAGAAAATCTCTTACCTATAAGACAACTAATGAAATGGTAGAAGTTCACGACTCATCGGATGAGGATGTTGTCGATAAAGATGTTGCATACCTTGTGAAAAATTTCCAAAAATTCTTGAAATTCAAGAATAATGAAAAATTTGATGATAAAGGGAAATTCCAAATTTCTGGGAAGGAGAAAAAGGAATTCAAAAAGAAAGATGGAAAGGAATCCCAATCTACATAAGGAATTACTTGTTTAGAGTGCAACGAGCATGGACACTTCAAGAAAGAATGTCTCAATTATTTGAAATCGTAGGGCAAGGCATATGCCACAACTCTTAGTGACTCGGATTCATCCAATTCTGATTCTGAGGAAAGCTATGATGGAGAAGGGAATTACTCCACTTTTATGACTATTGCTCATGTTGAGTCTTCGGAGGACTTGAATTTGCTTGTACAAGAGCTTGGGGAGCATAGTGATGAGGAATCAATGGGAAGTGTAGAAGAATCAAATGATGATGAAGATGAGATTATAGAGGGTCTTCAAGAAAACTACAATTCACTCTTTGAGAAATCAGGAGAATATGCACGCGTGGCCAAGGCAGCCATGAAAAAGATGAAGAAGGCAGAGGAGGACTATAAAAGTCTCGTAGTGCAACATAAAGAGGCCAAGTGTAAGATAGAAACGCTGAATGGAGAGCTAACCAAAGCTTACACAAAGATAAAATTTCTTGAGCATGAGGTGGTTTAAGCCAATGCTAAAGTAGACCGAGTCTCCTCCAAGAAGCTTAATGAAATGCTTGCAAATCAAAAACCATTCTCCAACAAATGTGGATTGGGATATACCAAAGAAAGTAGTTCAGCTGTCAAAATCACCAAGAAAGTGAAGTTTATGAAAGCCAAAGAATTAGTAGTGGCTGCCTCTACTCCTGAGAAAGTGGAGGATGAAAAGAAGAATGTGGCTGACCAACGGGTGTTGAATAAGCCCCGTAACCAATCAGTGGTCAAACCTGAGGGAAATCACTCCCAAGATCACAAAGAGGTCCGTAAACGAACCACTTTTGCCATCATTGTGGACTTCAAGGACACATAAGACCAAATTGTCATAAGCTTAGAGCATTGAAGAATGCAAGTGATCAGAGGTCAAGAGGACTTGGGTTGTTGAGCAATCAAAAGGTCGAGATGGTGATCCTAGAATGATGAATGTGATGAAGATGATTGGTGCATTCACCATTTGCTTGGAAAGCTTCACTAGAAGGTTTGAAAACCCTAACACTCGAACCCAATCCTATTGGGATATCACCCCAAATGCACGTGACGTGTAGGTGAAGAGGGGTACTCATGCATAAGCATTACAACATGTCCATGCATTAATACTTCCTATGTTTTATGAATATGCTTGGTTGTGTGCTTTTTGCTAGTTTGTGTTGAAAATTGTTTGTTTGTTTACCTTTGCTTTAAATGTTTTTACATTGTTACTTTTGATCAATCTTTTCTTGTTTTTATGTCAAAAATCCAAAAACCACATAAAAAATAGAAAATCTAAAAACAGTTTGATTGACATTGTTGAGTTTTGTCTCAAATTATGTTTTGCCTTGTACCTTTGCACTAATGGCTTTGTGCATCTACGAGCTTTGCTTGTTCCCTATGTACTCATTTCATTGTGTGAGAAATCTTGAAATCTATGTGACTATTGTAAATAGATCTTTAACCTTGTCATAAACAATTAGTGAATGGTTTTGTTGATCTTGAGACATGCATAGACTTGTGCCTATATATCTTCCCACTCTTTTATTTTATTGTTTTGCTTAAAGAGCTCACCAAATATAAATCTTCAAATGAAAAGAGATTTTGAGCTACAAAAGCCTGTCGCACATACTAGTATTTAACTAGGAAAAAGAGAAAGCGACCAAAAATAAAATGTATGATGCCCAAAAAGCCAAAGGCTATCTCATCAAATTGAAATATCAAAAATTTCAAGCATCTATCTCATAATGAGATGTAATGATTCAAAGAGATCAAATGATATGATGTATATGGAGCCAAATGAAAAGTTTTAAAGTTATGTTATCAAGTTATTTGGGATGTCATATATGCATATTTCTATAATTAAGATGGATCACTCTATCTAGTGCTAGTTATGTATGCCTTGATTGAATTGATCATTGAAGCTTCACATTAGACTAAGGATTATTTCATTTTTGATACCCACACACATTACACATTTCTATGTTTAATGAATGCCATATTCATTTGTGTGATTGTACTTATTTAAATATGCTTTCACATGCTCAATCTTTATTGATCAAACACAAAAAGGTTTTTATGTATTTTAGTTGTTTTTGGAAAGTATTTTGTTTTTACAAAAAATTGTCAAAATTTCAAAAATAGTGTTGCCCTGATCTGGTGAGTCAGTCGCAGGTTGGTCCAGTCGCATGCCCTAGTTGCGAGCCCATATAGAAATTTTTCACGACTCACTGGTGGGTCAATGTCTCAGTCATGAAAAATACTTAGAATATTTTTCAAAATTTGGGTTTTTATGTTTCTTGCGGCTCAATGTGGTGACTTGTTCGCGGGTGGAAGGTCCAGTCGCGAGGGGTACACAGAGATTTTCACGACTTACCTCCCTATTTTCTCGTGGGTAGACATTCCAGTCGCGAAAAACACGTAGAAAATTTTTCAAATTTTTATTTCTTTAAGTGTTTTGGTGGCTGACCTTAGCAACTTGCACATGACTTGACTCAGTCACGAAAAACGAGTGTTTTGCATTTTAAGGGCAGTTTTTAAAACTTTTCAATTTTCCCTCGAACATTTTTTACTGTTCGTTGTATTGTTGTTTATCACTTTCTAAAACCCACCGTGTTTCTCACAAAAACCTCCATTGTTGTTCATCATTTCTATTTCAATCTTCAAGAAAAGGTATGGGTTTTCTCATTTTTGCTAAGTATTTCATGTTTATAGTCCTGCTTTCTTGGATTTTTGAGTTGTTATTGGAGTTTGAGATTTATGGTGTTCAAACATGGGTTTAGTCTATTTTGTTGTGATTGGGTGTTTGGGTTCTGTTGATCTCAATTTTAAGATGATGGCTAGTATTGTTATCTCGATTGAGCTTCTATTTTAAGTTGGTTTAATGTTCTGTGCTGGTTTGAGCATCTATTACCCATTAAGATATGTTTCATACACATATTCCTATTTTTGTGGGTTTATTGTGATATGCACTGTTTGTGAATGTGGTTGATTCATAATGGTTGATTATTGCTTGTTGGTGTGTGTGTTTGGATGTGTACCCTAAGTTGCTCATGATGGGTTCTGTGCTCACTGTCAAAATGTGTTATGCCTAAAAATTGATGATAAATTGTTCTGTACTCTTCTGATTTGAGTTTTCTCATTCCATGATTGTTTCTATCCTATGTATGAACTGAATGTTAGTATAAGTATATGTTCTTTTCAATACTACTAACCTGTAACTAATGTTTGAGTTTCCATCTATTGTGCTCTATTTTTATGGGCTTTGCTGCTATGGTTTTGTAGATGACTCCTACAAAGAAGAAAACTACAGCCAAAAAGGGTGACAAAAGGTTGAAGATAGACAGTATAAAGTTTAGGCCTCCTCAACATTTTGAGAGATACACTCAGTTCTACAAAGAGGCTACCATTATTCAAGAAAGATTTGTAGACTTGGTGGATTTGAAAGACACTTTCATACCAAGTTGTTTTCAGGGCAGAGGTTGGGATAAGTTGTTGAGTGACCTGCCTGGAGTGTATGAGCCTCTGATCAGGGAGTTTTATGCTAATGTTGTATTAAGAGAGGATGAGATAAATTGTTGGATACAAGGTCATGAGTTCACCATAGATGTGAATAACATAGATGAGGTGTTGGGGTTTGAAGATTTGGATGATCATGACTTCACCCATTACAAGGACAAAATGTTATCTATAGAAACTATCCAATCTCATATTGGTGGAGTTAGAGAGGGGAAATGCCTTAACACTAATGCCTTTTCAGCTGACATGAGGTGTCTCACAACCATCATGATGTTCAATTTGTACCTAGTGAGGAAGCTGACCACCATTAATAATGCTAGAGGTATCTTCCTCATGGAGCTCAAGGAGAACACCTACATTGACATCAGTGCTCATATCTTCTACATCATTGCTAATGAGACCAGAACAACCACCAGGGCCAAGCTAATTTTTTCTAGCCTTCTTATAAGGCCTTTTAGGTTGAAAGGTGTGGAGATCCTTCAAGATATTAGCCTGTTATCTGTTCCCTCAGCAATTAACAAGCTAACCATCACAAGGATAAGAGTTTGTCTTCCGGTTGATGAAGAGGAAGGTAACCAAGAAGAAGGTGAACCCATGGACACTGAGACAAAGGCTGTAGGAGAACCCTCAAACTCAAGAAGGCGGGGCAAAAGGAGCAGAGCTTCATCCTCATCAACTGTACCTCCAGATGCATTCCAAATCATCCTTGAGATGATTGATGGGCTCAGAGATGTCTAGAATGATCAATCTAACAGGCTAGCTACACTTCAAGATCAGATGAACATCCTCTCAGCAAAATTTGATAGTTTCACAACACAACAGTGACCCTTTGGCCATTCCTGTCAAAAAAATGGAGAATTTTGGAGGGTAACTCTTGAGGGGGAGCACATTTTGAGGGGGAGCAAGCATTTACTTTATGTTTTTCTATTATTTGATGGAGTTGGTATTATGCTTTGGATAATGTTGTCTATATTGTGGGTTTGCTACACTTTGGTTAATAGTTTGGTTTAAACTCATGGATCTGTTTACTTTTGAAACTTCTTGGTTCATTAGTAGTATATATAAGATGTTTTATTCAATTTATGGTACATTTGTACCTTTGCTTTTGTAAGCTTTTAGGCTTTTGTACCCATACTTTGTATGCTAGTACTTGTTGTTAAATGTTATGCATTTTCTTTAAGTACATCACTCTTATGTCTTTTGTTGGATTTTATATCCTTAATGCAATTTCCTTAAGTTGTTGCATTGGTTGAGTGTTGGACATGCAAATGATACTTTGCAATTGAGCTTGTTAGCTTGCATGTCCGAATGTTCATTCCGTGTGTGAATGAGCATTGTGATCATTATTTATAGTGATTGTTCATTTTTGGTATAGACATGGTCTACTGCATTATTCCATTTTGCTTGATCACATTGTGCTTGCTCCATATGTATTACAAGTTTTTCTGCATACAATGATCATACTGTGTTGTTGTGTTTTAGGAGATACTTGTTCTTATGGTTCAAGAGCTTCACATATTCTAAAGTTAGGTGTAAGTGAGTTTTGTTTGACTATTCCCAACTCATGCGTTAAGTCTTGAGTTTGCTGTAGGGTTTTGTCACGGAATAGCCAAAGGGGGAAATCATAAGGTTGAATTTAATCAACCATCTTGTTGGCTTTATTCCGTGCCAAATTTGTTTGTAATTCAACATTTAGAAACCCTATATTTAGGTGGGAATCATATAAAGGTAGTATGTGAGAGAGTGTGAAGAAATGCTCAAGATGGTGCAGTGAAGCAGGAACTCATGACTGGATCTCGCGGGTGGCTCGCAACTGGCAAGCCGCTAGAAGATGCACATGAGTTAAGCATGCAGAGAAGCTGAACTGTCATGCTAGCTGTAGCACTACAGGACAAAAAGTCCAAACTCGTCATTCAGTTAGCTTGCAGCTTAAACTTGCAACTAAGTCAAATTGCGAGGCCTAGTCGCCAGCCAACTCTATTTAGAAAAAATGACTCTTCGCATTCTAAACACACAACAGTATATATAGACCCTTATACCCACGAAATGTAGAGAGCTTCTAGAGAAAATTTTGAGAGAGAAACCCTAGAGAAAAACAAGATTAACTCATCCACAATCTTTACATAGAGACTCTTCAAATTCCTCTACTCTCACCCTCTCCATTGTTACATCCTTGAGAGGTACATTAGCCAAATCATTTTCTCACTATACCCACATCTGTGAGAAGGCTTTTTGGTGCTTTGGGAAGCAGTTGGGAAGGGACCAATAGTTATTGGTTGATCTTATGTGCTATAGCAGAATCCGGTAAGCTAGAAAAGAAAATGTTCAACGTAACCTCGTTGGAGCAAGAAGCTTGGAGGGCTTAGGTACACTGGGTAGATTAGGCTTGGAGGGTCTATTGCTGTTCATGTATCCCAACTATATTTTCTAGTGGATTATTGACCGCTTGGAGGGCAGCGGAGAAATTTTACGCCAAAGGCTTCAGTTTCTTCTTCGATAACATATCGTTGTGTTGTCCTTGTATTTGCATCTCTCTTCCCTTAATATTTGCCATTTAATTTCTACTGTGGATGTGATTTTAATTGGTTTAGATTTTTTATCAATTCTTTTATTAGCTTATTGTCATTTTCCACACATATATTGTTTGTCATTAAGCTTGAATTGATATTTTTGTAATTGGGAGTCTAAACGTTCATAGTGTTTTACATGCTATTTGAACATTCAAGTTTCATAATTATTTTCCTTCTTTTTTATATATATTTTTAATTTTTTACATCCTATAATGTGGTTGATGTGGTATGGCTAGCCTCATATTACACTATAAAAAAGTGCAAGTATATTTTTAATTATAGAATAATTAACATTCTGTTGTAGGTTATTGAATTATTTCAGTCTAATATTATCAACGTAAGTTGTTTTCAAAGCTAACTTTAAGTTGATAAATTTTTATATTTTTTAGAACTTTACTTTAGATTGATGTGATTTAGTTTTGTATTTTTATGATGGTATTTTGTTTCTTCTTTGATTTAATAGATGTCGTCTTATTACATTATATAGATAGTATATAAAACTATATCATTATTATATTATATAGCATGACTTGAATAATTTGATGTTTATTACTATATATTATATTTTTACTCTTTTTGTTCTTATCTTATTTTTTATAAATTTGTTTATCTCTCACTCTCTCGATTTTTTATTCTTTCTTGCAACTTTACTTTAGGTTGACAAATCATTGTATTTTTTATAACTTTATTTTGGATTAATACATTTTAGCTAGTGTTATATTTTCAAGTTTTCCATCACAATTAATCCCTCTCCCTCGTATAGTTTTGGTTTAATTTTTGTTTGAGTTATCTAGTTATTTTGTAAATGAGAATTTGAATTTATATAAAAATAAATAAAAGTCTTGGCTATGCATTTGAATGTGTCTATCAATTATTTAAGTAACATTAAGTGCAATTTTGTTATGATTTTTTATTATTATAATAATCTTCTTTAAGAGAATGAAGAATTTGAACGATTTATTCAAAACTTAAAAAGTTTAATTACACAAGAAAAAAATATATAGAAAAACATAGTGCACTATAACATAATTTCGAATGATATGGATCACCTCATAAAGGAATAATACCAATTAAACACAGCCAAAAATAATAGAATGATATATCAATAGAGTTAGAAAGATGGAATGATTTTAGAAATTGTTTAATTTTTAGAGAGAGCAAAATTATCTTCAACAAAATTTAGAGAAAAAAAATAATATTTTATACCATGATTATAAAATAATTATTTATTCCCACGCATCACGTGGGCCTGCAACTAGTTAATATATAATATTTGATTATATATTGTGTATTAATTACCAAAAAGCTTTCAAAAGTAGTATTAATACCACCATCATTTTGCATCCTCCACAATGACAAGCCCAATTGGCCGCTTGCCTTATCCTAGTTATACTCTTTGATCATAGTTCTCTTCATGTTAGCCCTCGTCTGGGAGGATATGCTTCACATACGTAGCAAGATGTTCTGAAGACTCATAAGGTCTACTGCATATGCATATTTCTTTTCTTTGTTTCTAGTTTTGCTTGTGTTTTGGTCAATTTTGAGGTAACCTTCCAGTTTTCCACACTTTGTTCTTATTTTATTTATTTATTTATTTATTTTTAATAGTTTGATCATAAAAATTCTGTGATTGTGCCCCTACAAGATATTTGGTATAAAGAAATTAATGTCAACAATAATACTCTGCAACACAAACAAAAGGGGCAATCATCATAGGAGCAACTAGAATTGGTAAGTCAAAATTTTCTGTCTATCTATCTAAGAAATCATAAACTCGGGCAAAATTTAAGGGGAACTAGCATTGTCCAAAAAATTCGCTAAAGAAGAGCAATGTGGGGTACCACACCATTTGCTAAGAATATTTGATCCCTATGTAGAGTTTACAGCAGAGCATTTTCATGACATGACCTTTCTGCATTTAAATAAATTCTGAGTTGGGGACACATTCCAATCATTGTTGGAGGGTCTAATACCTATGTTGAGGCCCTAATTGATGATGAAGACAAGAAGTTTAGATCAAAGTATGAATGTTGATTTCTTTTGGTGGATGTGCCCACAATAGTTCTTGACACATTTTTATCAAAACATGTCTATCAAATGATTGAAAATGGCGTTGTAGGTGAGTTGATGAAAAAAAAATTATCCCAGGATTATTAACATGGGATTGTTAGATCAATTGGGGTTCCTGAATTTGACCAATATTTAGAAATGAACCTGCTTTATACAAAGAAGCTCGTGTTGTTGCTCCAAAAAACATGAAGCAAAGCGAAGGAAAATATGAACAAATTAGAATCTCGCCAATTATAAAAATTCCATTAGCTTCTAGATGTAAAGGGTTAAGGGATGGAAGATTCACCAACTTGATGTTGCAGAAGTGTTTAAGTGAAATGGCAAAGATGTTGATGAGGCTTGGAAAAAGCTCATGGCCAGGCCAAGTGTGACAATTTTTGTTCATTTTCTTAGCAATCTCACCAATTAGGCTTTGTAGGGAGGGTACCTGACCTAAATGTTTAATCTAATTTTATTTTTTAGTAGGGTGGTTTTGATTTCAAATATTTGAACCCAATACCCTTGCGAATAATGAATGATCCACTTTGGGATCAAACATTTTTCTCAACTCATCTTCCATTTCATTTTCAATCATTTAATCTTCCCGCTTTGATAAAAATGTGTTAAGTAGAAATATGGGCACATCCACCCAAAGGAAGCAACAATCCTACTTTGATCTAAACTTATTATCTTCATCATCAATTAGGGCCTCAACATAGATATTAAACCCTCCAAAAATGACTAGAAGGTAACCCTGCCACACAATTGACTCTATGGCACAAAGGTTATGTCACAAAAATGATCTATTGTAAACTCTGCATAGGGATCAAATATCCCCAGCAAATGATTTGGTACACCATGTTGCTCTTCCTTAGTGGCTTCGCTGGCGACAATGTCAAGTCCCTCTAAAACTTGCATTTTGTCTGAGTCTATGCATTCTACCTAATAACAATTAGTTAGAAAGTCAGATAGTTTTGACAGGCTCGTTCTATTTACTCCCGTGATGATTATCACATTTTCTTTGTATTGCAGTGACATCAATTTCTTTAGACCAAATATCTTGTTAGGTCAAATTCTCATGATCAAGCTATTGAAAATAAATTTCAAAAAATAAAACAATAACGAAGTGTGGAAAACAAGAAAAAAAGTTACTCTCGAAATAGACCTAAAACCAAGCAAAATAGAAACAAAGAAAATGAACCTGCACTTGCAGCATACCTTTTGAAAGTATCTTAGTACGTGTATGAAGCCTAACTTGAAGAAGTTAACTACGATAAAAGAATATCACGAGTATAAGGCAAGCGGTCAATTGGACTTGTCAATAATGGATGAACCAAAATGACGGTGGTATAAATACAACTCTTGAAAGCTTTTTGGCAATTCCCTTGCAACATAATCTAATGTAATATAATAATCTATATATTATATATATTATAAAACCGAAACCTTTGACCAATATTCGACTTATTTTAGAGCTCCCACATTTTTATACATTAGCATTATTATTTAAAAAAAGAAAAAAACCTATTTCTCCCCCAAAAACAAAACCCGATACTTCTATTTGTGAAACTCTTCTAATACTTCTTCATTTTATTCTTATAAAATCCTAAACCCATTCAAGAACTCACCACCACCACCATCATCCTCCACCTAATTCCCCCATCTCTCTTCGGCTCACTCTCTCTTACATCAACAATGAGCAACAAACATAAACCTTCAATCTCTATGACCTATGCTTTCATGACCCACTTCAAACCTTCCATGAGTCCCATCTATAATTTCTGAATATGAAGATTACACACCCAAACACAATTGCGAAGACATTGGCGTGAAGTAGGTCAGCTTCCTTCTTCTTTTTGGGGGCAATTTTCTATGTGGGTTTTGTTCTATGTAAGCCTTTGTTTGTTTATTGGAGAAGTTCAATTTAGTTTTTTTCCCCTCGCAGAATATTTCTCATCTATCAACCTAAACTCAATTGAATTCAATTGAGATGTTGTAAAAACTAGAAAGGCTAAATAGAATTGAGAGAATTTCATTGATTGAGAGTCAATTACAAGAAAATGAACTGAATTAATAAATACATACAAGATGCTCTGTTTATATACACAGAAAATATAACCAACTCTATAATTGGCGCCAAAATCAATTATTTGAATATTCTGGAAACTGTACACGTGGCAAGCTTGAGTAACTAACTCCTAGATTTGTGGAACTGACTCCTTCAACAATCTTGGATGAAGAACTCATGATACGGCATGGCCTAAAGTAATTCCAAGACTGTTGAGTTAATCAAGTCCCCTAATGCAAGCCTTGTGGACTGAGTAGTGCACACCTCATCAGCAAATGCTACATTACTTGTTGTCTTCATGGCCTGACCAATGCACCTAGCATTAGCAACTACTGCTCTTGTGTCTTGGCTAGTGCATCCCTCATCAGCAACTACTACACCACTAGCTACCCGTGTGGCTTGAGGCATGCAACACTACTTTGCACTTTTAACACTCACCCTTAAGAGCATAGCTCTTGCCTTTTGGTCTTTTAAACTGTATAAGGATACTCCACTTTAGAAGCAAACATATTGATAACACCTAGCCTTTTGATCAACCTTAAAAAGCTTTCAACTCCTAAGGCCTTGGTAAACACATCTACCAACTGATTCTTAGTTGAAACATAGAAGGTTTTAAGTGCACCATCAAGGATCTTATTTCTCACAATATGGTAGTTAGCTTCTATGTGTTTTGATCTCTCATGAAACACTGGATTTGCTGCTATATGAAGTGCTGCCTCGTTATCATAGGACATCAACACAGGCTTATCATGTTTGACATGTAAATCTTGTAGTAGATGCAAAATCCAAGTTAATTCACAGGTGGTTATAGCCATGGCCCTATACTCAGCTTCTGCACTAGACTTAGACACTATGCTTTGTTTCTTAGACCTCCAGGACACTAACGCATCACCAAGAAACACACAATAGCCTGTTAAAGACTTTCTTATGTCAAGGCACCCTGCCCAATCTGCATCACAGTATGCCTTTAGGTGCAGATTTGATTCAGTGGGGAAGAAAACACATTAACCAGGTGTTCCTTTTATGTATTGAAGTATTCTAATGGCTGCTTTCATATGTGGTGCTCTAGGTTATGCTAAGAATTGGCTGAGCCTATGCACTACATATGTGATGTCTGCCTAATCAAGGTCAAATACATAAGCTTCCTAATAAGCCCTCTGTACTGTCCTGGATTGGAAAGTAAATCCCCACCTCCTTTAGATAACTTTAACTGCTGTTCCATTGGGATTTGAACTAGTTTACACCCTTTCATATCAGTTTCTTCAAGGACTTCTAAAGCATACTTCCTTTGGGTTAGGCTGATCCCATTCTTATTTCTTGCAATTTCTAAACCCAAGAAATACTTGAGTGATCCCAAATCCTTAATCCCAAACTTTTGATCTAATATTGACTTAAGAGAGACAACACAAGCACAATCATTGCCAACGATTACCATGTCATCAACATAGACAAGTAGAGCAGTGAACAAAGACCCTTTGCTATGCACAAATAAGGAATGATCAGCTTGAGATTGAACAAAACCAAGCTCCTTTATTATTGCTGATAGTTTTGTGTACCACTGCTTAGAAGCCTGTCTCAAACCATAAAGAGACTTAACCAATTTACACACCCTAAGAGCAGCTAAAGAAGTAGAAGAAGAGGCTGAAACACACTCCCCTTACTGTGAAAACCAGGTGGCAATGTCATATAGACCTCTTCATCCAAATCTCCATGGAGAAAAGCATTATTGATGTCCAATTAGTGTAAAGGCCAATTTTTGGTAGCAGCAAGAGCAAGCAAGACTCTCACTGAAACTGTTTTACCAATAGGAGAGAAGGTTTCAAGGAAATCAAAGCCTTCCCTTTGAGTATAACCTTTAGCAACCAATTGGGCTTTGAACCTCTCAACACTACCATCAGGATTAAGTTTTATCTTATAAACCCACTTGCAGCCAATGGGAGACTTACCGAGAGGCAAGGTAGTCACATCCCAAGTGTGATTCTACTCAAGGGCTTGGATTTCTTTGTCCATGGCAGCCCTCCAAAATGGATCTTAAATAGCTTGGGAAAAACTGGTAGGTTCTTTGGGACTTGAACTGATTGCTAGCAAACAAGAATGATAGCCAGGCTCTAAATGGGAATAGGTAAGACATTGATCAAGATTATAAGGGGCACCAGCTACAATAGTAGTATAAGCATAGTCCTGCAAATAAGCAGGAGGTCTGATATCCCTAGTGGGCTTTCTTAGAGGCATTGGACGCACTAAAGCAAGTGGTGGAGATGAAATAGGCACCTGATCAGAATTAGGCACCTAGACAGGACTAGAAGAATATGTAGCATGAGAAGGTAAAACAATAGGAACAGATTGAACAAAAGAAGAAGAAGGAAAATCATCAAAAACCAAGGAAGTAGAATAAAAAAATGCTAATAGGAGTAACAAAATCATCAATATCAACTGAGCCAGAAGCTTCAACAGTAGAAGGAATAAAGGGATCTGCAATATGAGGTGAAACAGAAGCCAAATGGAAAGAATTTTCATGAAAAACCACATCCCTAAAGATGAACACCCTATTAGTAGACAAATCAAGAACCTTATAACCTTTCACCCGAAAAGGGTACCCCAAGAAAACACACTTAACAGCTCTAGGTGCAAATTTAGACCTGTGATTAGAAAGAGTGGAAGCAAAGCATAAGCAACCAAACACTTTTAAATGTGCATAGCTAGGTGGATGACCAAACAACACTTCAAAAGGAATTTGATTTGATAAAGCAAATGAAGGGATTCTGTTGATTAAATAAACAGCAGCTAGTATAGCATGGCCCCATAAATGCAAAGGTAAATGGGATTGAAACATGAGAGCTCTTGCCACATTCAAGATGTGTTGGTGCTTCCTCTCAACAACAACATTCTGTTAAAGGGTTTCAACACAGCTTAAATAATGCAAGATGCCCTTCTTAGCAAAGAAATCTTTCATGACGAATTCAATCCCATTGTCTGACCTTAAAGTTTTAATTTTCTTAGAAAATTGGGTTTCCACCATAGTGCAAAATTGTTCTAAAATAGATTATGTTTAAGACTTATGCTTTAACAGATAAACCCAAGTGCACCTAGAGTAGTCATCAACAGTGGTTAAGAAATACTTGCACTGATCAATGGTAGAGACTGAGAAAGGTCCCCACAAATCACAATGAATCAACTCAAAGCAAGATTTAGACAAATGAGAACTTTTATTGAAAGGTAAACATTTTTGTTTAGCAAGAGGACAAATGTCACAATTAAAGTTCTCAACAGAAGTGAAACTAGGTACATCATTTGGTTTTATTGAAACCAATTTGGCATTGGATAGGTGACCCAATCTGGAGTGCCAAATTTGAACTTGTGAACTATGTACAGAAGCTGCAATGGTAGGTGTAGAAATGTTGTTCTTGTCCAGCAAGTAGAGTCCATTGCTTTCTCTACCCAGACCAAGTGTGCTCCAATGAGCAAGGTCCTAGATAAAGCATAAGTTTCCAAAGAAAATAAGGCAATAAGCAATGGACTTGGCTAGCTGACTGCCAAAAAAACATTGAAACTAAATGATGGAACACAAAGAACATTATGAAGGATAAGATGTTTTGAGATTTGCACAATGCCAACATGAGTGACAGAGGCTACTTCTCCATTAGGCAAATTAACATAAGTGTTTAAAGTAGCAGTGATAGTAGTGAAACATGCAATGGAATGCACCATATGATCAGTAGCCCCTGTGTCTATGACCCAATCAATGGCATGAAAGACTTCTTTATTAACTACTTTGGTAGAAAAAAATGGAATGCTTCAAGGAAGGAGTGAAATGAAGCAATGAATTGATACCTGACATGATGTAAACAAAAGTGGAATTAACACTGTCTGAAGGTGTAATAGATGTGGAAGTCACACCAGCTGTAGCAAGTACACCAGGAGTTCCAAAAAGCACGCTAGAGACAGAGCACTTATACTAACATTTGCAACATCGTAATTAGTACCTTGATCAGTTCCAAAGTTGAAAAGAGCAAGCATTTGCTCAAACTGTGCCTTAGAAATAGGACACTGAGCAAATATATTAGAAGGAACCTCAACAGCTTGACCTTGAGGATATGAAACTTGGTTAGCATTGGAATTAGGCTTGCCTTTGAGCTTGTACCCTGGTGGATAACCGTGAAGCTTGTAACACTTGTCCACAGTGTGTCCAAGCATGTTACAATGAGTGCACAAAGGCCTCTTCTTCTTAGGACCACCTCTATTCCCTGAATTCCCTCTAGTATTGGCATACATTACCACTGAATCAGGCTTAGGTGTGAAGGCAGCACCATGACCAATGCCTTTGTGAGATTCTTCTTGGAAAACCAGAGCATACACCTTGCTCATTGAAGGATATGGCTCAAGCATGAGAATATGACTCCTTACAGTCTTGAAACTCTCATTGAGCCCCATCAAGAACCTTATAACATAGGATTTCTCATGTGCAGTACTCAGAATCTTCATAACTCCACAAGTACAGGCTCATAAAGGTTCATAATGAAGCAATTGATCTCAAAGCTTCTTGAATTTAGAGTAATATTCAGTCACTAATAATTGGCCCTAAGTTATCTATGAAATTTCTTATTGAAGATTATAGATCTTTGGTCCATTTCCCTGGGAGAACACACGTTGCAACTCAAGCCATATCTCCCTCACAGTCTCACAGTACATGATGCTACTTGAAACATCAATATGCATGGAGTTGATCAACCAAGAAAGCACCATTGTGTTACAACTTTCCCAATCTTTGTACAAAGGACAATCAATTTCAAGTTTAACAATCTTGCCATTCACGAATCCTATCTTTTTCTTGGTAGTTAGTGCTAGAACCACAGTCCTAGTCCAAGATTGATAGTTCTTCATTCCCAAATGTGGTTGAGTGACCAAGATATTTCTTGGATTCTCACTTGCACTAAGAAAAAATTGATTGGGAGAATTGGTCTCTGTGTTAGATTGAGGAACGTGTTGTGTGGATTGATTGTGCATATGATCAGAGTCACCTCATTTAGCAAAAGCCATTGATGCTATTCACGAGCTTGAATGAAACTTCTAGTGAAATTGGAAAAGAAAACAAGAAATTCTTCAAGATTTAGTATCAACAAGGATGAATTAAAACTCTGCGAACCAGAATTCAAGAATTTCTTGAAGTAATATCTGTTTGGTAAGCAAGAAAATTTCGTAATGAAAAACGAAACTAACACATACTAGAGGCTCTGATACCATGTAAAAACTAGAAAGGCTAAATAGAATTGAGAGAATTTCATTGATTGAGAGTCAATTACAAGAAAATGAACTGAATTAATAAATACATACAAAATGCTCTATTTATATACATAGAAAAATATAACCAACTCTATATTTGGTGCCAAAATCAGTTATTTGAATATTCTGGAAAATGTACACACGGCAAGCTTAAGTAAGTAACTCCTGGATTTGTGGAATTGACTCCTTCAATGATCTTGGATGAGGAACTCATGATGTGGCATGGCCTTAAGTAATTCCAAGACTGCTAAGTTAATCAAGTCCCTTGATGCAAGCCTTGTGGTCTGAGTAATGCACACCTCATTAGTAAATGCTGCATTACTTGCTACCTTCATGGCCTGACCAATACACCTAACATCAGCAACTGCTGCATTGCCTACTGCTCTTGTGGCTTGGCTAGTGCATCCCTCATCAGCAACTACTACACCACCAGCTACTTGTGTGGCTTGAGGCATGCAACACTACTTTGCACTTTTAATAGATGTCTTCTACCATCTTTTATGTAAGATGTCAATAAATTATTGTTTGTTATATTACTGTTTGAACCTAATGGAATTTGTATTGCTTTTTTATTTATATAGGGTTGGTGAAAATATTTTGGGACCATTTGATTTTATATGTCTAATTGATTTTCTACTTATAACGCATCTAGCAGTGGGTTATAGAATAAGTCAATGGGGTTTCATGATTTCATCCATTAGTATATTAAGGATGTTGTTCAGAGAATAATTATAAAAAAAAGTTGTTCAAAGATTATTATATATATAAGTGCAAGAGCTCTTGACTCTGTCTTGCCATTCCTCTGATAGTGAATAGGCCATTTTGATTTTATTAGTTTGTCTCTGGATGAAATGGATTTGATTTGGGGCATACAACACTTGGTTTTTATGGGTCGGATGATTTTGGAAGGTTTGAATCCAAATTTGTGTGTAAGCTTTTGGGATTTTCTATAGATAAGCTGATTTTATTGGTTTTTGTTGTTCTATTCTCAAATTCCAACATAATAAAAAAAAGCAATATGTGGCACTGGTATGAAACCATGAATATTGGCACACGTTTGGATTTGTAAGTTGGAACACCTAATTACAAACCATGCATGCATGTTACAGTAGTCTTTAGCAGCCCCCAAAAAGAAGATAGGATATTCTTATTCTTGATTTAATTCATGTAAACTACATGCCTAGCCTACTATATTTGCTACAGAATGTGATTTTGGGGGTAGGTCAATTTCTTAAAGACAGTGCCTATGGCGAAGAGAGCATGATCTCATATGTGATAGATTAGATCAGTTCAAGCAATTTGAGAAGCAAGCAACCAGATTTGGCCATTTTACATATATTTAATCCCAATTAAAAGCATCATTTTAGGAGCTAGGAAGTTTGTTAATTGCATAATTCCAATTTTCCCTCTATATATCTAAAATATGTTATAATAGCTGTAATCACAAAAATATGGTCTCTGCTCTCAGTTGCCAGTCTGCACTAAATAGAATAAGCACATTGTTGCCTCTATGCCAGGATTAAGATTTCCTTGATCTATTGACAAACTATCCTTAATTGGAGCCCGTTACTTAAGATTGTTTTAGGAAATCAGTCCAATTGCCACCCATCAATGGGTGGTAGTCTCTCTTTTGTTTAGCTTTTGTCCTTACAACTTATGAATAATATGCATTTTGGAAAAATCTTGATGGAATTTTGGAGGGTTAATTTTGATGGATTACGGATTATATGACTTATTATTTTTATATGTAGTTTGAAAACGTTGTTAGAAAAACTAACAGTATGTTTCTTAAGTGTATAATTTTTTTTTTTTTTTTTTTGGTGTAAGTAAACTTTTGTTAACATTTGGAAGAATGGTTAGTACCACCACTACTATATAAATCCTCTTTGATCCAACATTTTTTTTATTCTTCATGTTTATTTTAATTTTTTTTATATAATTTGATAATTCAAGAAGAGATTGTTCAAACCTAATAAATATAGCTATAATGTTATATATATTTTGTAGATATTCTTTATGTTTTGCACAGGTTAGCTACTAGTAATATATTAAAAGAGAAGCTCTTCTTGAGGCTCTACCATATGTGAATCTTGGTGCACCCAAAACTTCACATGTGGCAAATTTGCTCAACTATTTGGCTTTACATGAACAAATCATGGCACATGTCAAACTATAATTTGTATGTGCCAATTTTTGTTCGTCTATTAAGAGACCTTATATAGGACTTTTGTTCCTCTATAAACGGAATAATAAGTTTTAACCCTTAAGTGGCTCGTTAAGAGATCTTATATAGGATTTTTTTCCTCTATAAATGGAATAATAAGTTTTAACCCAAGGTAAGGGCGGCTAGATCAGGTGTAGCATGTTACACCTAGCTAGCCTCCCACTTTTACCACTTCATCAAGCCTATTTAGTCTTTTTCCCATTTTCTGGTCCGATCTTTGCGCAGTTGTTTGGAGGTCTATCCAAGCTCCGTTTTCTTCAAACTTTATATGCCTAGAAAGCTCTCGCTGCCTTGTTTCCAATGGTCATGGTCTTGCACAATTTGGAGCTACAGTTGTCATGTTATTGTGCTCGGGAGGAGGATGATGCAGTTCTAAAAAATTATGTGACATTTTTCCTTAAAATATTTGCATCTTCCAATCCGGGGCAAATGTCATCGAACCCCTTCTATGAAAGTGGCCAAGACCTTGTTCTTCAAGGCAGTTAAGTCGGACTGCTCTAGTTCCTACCCAATTGGTACAGTTTATTGTGCGAAGTCGGCTAAAAACTGCCTGTTTTTCCTTTAAAAAAAGTGAGATTTTTATTAGGGTTTTTTGTAATTTTAGTTATATCTCTGATTTTGGCCCATAAACTATCATTTCGAAGAGAAAAATGTGCCCTATGAGATGGTCCAAATTTCAACACAATCTGACGGTTGGATCAAAAAGTTAACTTCTCAACCATACTCGGTTAGGGTTTTGGCCTTGGTTACTATAAAAAGGGTTTTCAAATGTTGTAACCCTTTGATCTACTATCCAATCATGTTGCATTTATTTGTACCCTTTTTAGCCTTTAAATTTATATTTTTGCACATTTTCTTTTTCCTTTTTTTTTTTTTTTTTGGCAATTGTTTTGACATATGAATCAAGACCAGAAAAAATATGGTATCGATAGGGTATATACATCTAGCTCTCTCACAACACATAAGACGTACCACGTATTGTTAGAGAACTTGGTATATGCACTCGAAACATAATATTCTTTTGGAAATGAAGTGTTTAATAATTTAATTACAAATATCAATTGACTATAAAATATCATTGCAACTAGGGGTGTAATCAGTTTGGTTCGGTCGAATTTCTTGGTGTTTGGCCAATCGAACCGAAATTTTCGATTTGTAAATTTCTCCATCGAAATCGTCCGAAATAATTGGAAATCAATCGGTTTCGGTTTATTTCAGTTTTGTTCAGTTTTTTATTTTTATTTTGAACAATTGAAAAAAGAAACAAAACCCTAACTTTACGTTGTTACTACTAGGCTATTAGCTTTAATCTCATAAAAATAGCATTGATTTAGTATTAAAAAAAAAAAAAAAAAAAAAAAAAAAAAAAAAAAACCAAAGCAATAGAGAGAGTCACAGAGAGAGACAGAGAGACAGGGTTGTTGAAGTGTTGAACGAAGCAAATCAAGAAAGAAAATGGAAGGAAGAGAGAAGAATCATACCGGCCAATATTTGCAAGCCCAAACATGTTTTATATTATATATGTAATATATAATATATTATTATATAATTCGGTTCGGTTTCGGTTGGTTTGGTGCATACAAACCTGCCACCAAAATCGAAATTTTTGGTTTTTATGAAATGAAAAACGAAACCAAATCGTACCGAAACTGAACTGAAATTTTGGCAACGATTTAACCGATTTTGGCTGGTTTTTTCAATTTCTCAGTTTTGTACACACCCCTAATTGCAACTTGCAAACAATTGACTAAAAATAATTGCAAATCAATAGGATATATATATATATATATATAACTTATATGACAGAAAGTTTTAAAATAAGGGTCATGCTAACGAGTACCCTTAGAATATTGGTTAACAATCCAGTTGAAAATTTTTATGAGGAAAAAAAAAAACAATTAATGTTTTGACAGTTTTTTTTTTTTTTTTCAATAAAAATGATGTCAAAACTTTTTAAAAATAAATTATTAACCAATATCTTAAAATCACTCGTTAGTTAGTATTTCTCTTAAAATAATTATTGGAAGCTTCGAATTAACATTAGCAGCTGGGTACCCCACGAGGTATCACAACATAAAACTTGTGAATGCGTGGAAACTTCCTAGTTCATAGCACCTACTTTAGATACCACGAACCGAGCCCTACGCGTCCAAATCAATCATGTGAATGCTATGCAATGTTCAATTTATCAAAACCAAACTTAACATGATTAATGATTTCACACTTTTGAGAAAAGTTTTTCATAAAGATGCATACACGTGTATTTAGAATCAAATCAATTGAAAATATTTATGGCAAGTTTTTTAAGCAATAAAAATTATTGTTTAAATATTACAATACATATTTTTATATATTTTTTTTCTCGCATATATTTTCATACAAATTAAATAACATTATTATAAATCTCTTACCAAACCTGAGTCTGTCTGAAACTTCTTATTTCAATGGAAATACCCAGTATGTTCTCAATAGCGACAACTGACAATTGGCCCAAACACCAATACTTGCAACGGTCCCCATAACTTATCGTAACCCCAAATTTGACCAAGAGAAACAAGGCACAAATTAATTTCTTGCATAGACAGGATTCAAAATCAATTTCCCTGTTCCACAACAAAACTCAAAACTTTTTACCAATTAACCTTAACACTCTACCTTACCTCACATACACATATTCCAACTACAAATAGAACGCAACGTTTTTTTAGGCCAAAAATCCACAAACTTCATGGGTTTGGGCTTCTAGAATCTAAAACCTCTATAAACATGCACGTGTATGCATCTTTTCTTTTTCCTTTTAAAAAAATACGCGTGTATGCATCTTCATGAATAACGTGTCGCAAAAGTGTGGAATCATTTTATTTTTTGGCTGAATAAAAGTGTGAAATCATTAATCATGTTAAGTTTGGTTTTGATAAATTGAACATTGCATAGCAATCACATGATTGATGTGGACACGTGGGGCTCGGTTCGTGGTATCTAAAGTAGGTGTTATGAACTAGGAAGCTTCCACACATTCACAAGTTTTATGTTATGACACCACATGGGCACTGGCGGCTCTACTTACTTTACTTGTATGTGAGGGTGGTCTTAGGACCACTTACACTTATAAAAAAAAAATTTATATAAATAATTATTTTAATTTAATATGTTCTGAGGCCACCCTGATTTAAAAATATTGTATATATATACTTCAAAAAAATATATTATTTACTAAATTAACTTATTTTGGCAATTCTAATAAAAATGTTGAACACTTTTACTTGAGACTCATAAAAATTTGAGTTTAATAAATATAAGAGTAATGCTACATTCATAACATTTTCATAATAAATTTTATGTGGTTAGCTATTACTAATTCTAATTTGGGTTTAATATTGACATGTTTTACTCACCAATAACAAGCTAACAACTTGTTACACGAGATTTTTTATGAAATTTTTGTGGTCTCTTTATTATTCTCATATAAACATTTTCAATTTGTACTTTATCTTTTTTTAGTCTTTTTTTCCTTATTCTCTTTGTTAATACGAAAAATTGTAATATTTCATGTATTTGCGTGTTTTTTTGGTGACGTTAATATATTCAAATTGTCTTTTTATTAAATTTTGTATAATTTAAATTTCTTAGTGACCACCTTAAAAGTAATTTCTAGAGCTGCCACTGCCCATGGGATACCCAGCTCCTAATGTTAATTAATTCTAACCTTCCAATAATTATCATATGAGTTATAATTAATATATATATATATATATATACCCACCCACATGAGCGACAAAATTTAAGAGAGCAAAAAGAGGAGAAAACAAAAAACAAAAAAAAAAAAAAAACCTTTATTGTCTAAACCTAGTCTAAACTAATTTATTAATCCTAAACTGAAATTAATTTATTTGAATAAATTAAACATATTTCTACCATTATTTATCCAATGCTAATTTAAATAAAGTAGGCACTTAACATTAAATAATGTAATTTTTTTCTACATATTATGGAAAATTAATGTAAATTAATTATTTGATTGTCCTATATAAGAAATTAAAATTGAACTCAACTTATTTCCTTCCTCGAAATCTACTAGAAAGTGTTGATAACATTGATTTTGCCCTATTGACATCTTTATTTAAGTGATCTTGAGAAATATTAAACTCAATTCTCTTCTTCCTCATAGAGAACATAATTTACCTTGAATTTTCCATTTGAAATATTTATTTTGATCATTAAAAAAAAAAAAAAAAGATTTATCTTTACATCTATAATTCCATCATTCATAATTTTTGAACTCTTCACATCTATAATTCTATCATTCAAAGGATTTTATATTATTATTTATCATAGTAATTAGTAATAACAGTATCCATCTTATTAGTAAGAGAAGCTTCTAAGTGTACCCCAGTGAACTTGACCATTTCCATATGTGATCTTAATCAAAATATCAAATACAATGAATGTTGGATTAAAAAAAGGGGGATGTTGGGAGTAAGTACACATATATGTGCCATATAACAATGGATGATCAAACAAGCATGCATGACAAAGTAGTACAAGTTCAAACCTTATAATAATGTGAATATCATTAAGTCAATTTAATGGTACTAATCCCATTACACGAACCTCGAAATTGTCAAAAAAAAAAAAATTTTGATTGAATCTGATGGACATCAAACATATTCCATTTCTTTGACCAAATCCATGATTCCATAAATATAAAAGACCCACAAGAGTGTTAAGCTTGAAAACCTTTTTTTTTTATATAATATATATTAATGGCCGCTTAATAATTACGAAACTATTATTGCGGCTTGGTATCGTTACAAAGAAAGAAAAGTAACTATTACTTGAGGAAAAAATAAAGCGTTTCATTTAATACTAAAACTTCTTAGCTAAGAATATCAATTGCAATTTGCAAGTAGCAACTTGCAATCAATAGTCTGTTCGAAGCTTCCTATTTCAATGGAAATAGAATCTACAAGTCATTGCCAATACTTTCTCGACTGTGGAAATAGAAATACGTACAAGTCCTTGCCAATACTTTCTCAACAGTGACAACTGGCTCAAAAATTAATTGCATCGGTTCCCATAAATACTTATCCAAACCCAAAATTTGACCAAACGCGTGGAGAGAAGTCCCCTAAAAAGTTGACTGCTGACCTCATACACCCAAAAGCCCTCCAAAATAGCACCAAACAAAACAAATGCAACAAAAGCCAACCCAAAACTCCAATAAACTCTCTCCTCGTTTCCTTTACCTTCTAGTTCTTTGCCATCAACCTAAAGAGAAATCCGGATTCTCAAAAAAAAAAAAAACTAAAGAGAAATCCAGATGCCCAATTCGTCAAGACCTTTCCCACCCATCAATTTTTCCTCTTTTTTTTTTTTTTTTTCTTTTTCTTTTTCTTTATATTGAAGATTCCTATTTCACACTCCTAATAAAACAAGACTCTCTCTCTCTCTCTCTCTCTCTCTCTGCGTATATATATTGTAGGATTGGCTTACACGTCTTATTTTAAAATAATCATAGAGACTCCCTGTTGAGTCGTCATAGAACTTCTTCCCCTGTTTACTCGCTCAACTTTCTTTCTTGGTGTTGTTTGAGTTTGTGTCCCACCATGTCTTCCATATCACATGGTTTATTCTTGGCCACAGCCATGGTTGTCTCTAGCACCGTACTCTATCTTTCTTGTAGGCAAAGGACTTTCCCACCATCCCATCTTTCCCGGAATCAAAATTCCCAGCAGCCTCAAAAGCCAATTCTACGTTCTTGTCTACATTCAGGTACATATTCATATGGGGTAGCTTTTTTTCCTTTTTCTTTGACATATACTATTATATTCTTTATTCTCACAGTTGTTGTGATTGTAGGGGAAAAGAAAAGGGAGAGAAAGAAGAAGAAGAAGGTGCAATTTGCTGAGAATGTGAAGGAACCAAGTGGGAATGGTGAGGAGTACAGGAAAGGGCAGATGAAGATGAAGTTGAGCAAATTTATTGAAGGGAATTTCAGAAACAAAATCCCCACAATTCGTGGAATGCAAGAGAATCGGATTGCCTTGTATAATGGAATTCTCAAGGATCGTGTCCGTGTGCAAAGGATGCAGTGCTCATGTTGACGACTTGTGTACAATTCTTGGCTTTATTTTTGTCTGCCGAGCAACAAAAATCTTTTGAGTTTTTGTGGTTGTAAATGATTTTGTATTTTTTAGAGGAATAGCTGTAAATTGTAAATGCTTGGTCTTTTAACAACTCATGGTTTTTTTTTTTTGGTTTAATGAGACATATTGGGCAAAGATTAGTTTCTAATCTCTTTATTATTATTTTTTTTCTTTTTTTTGGGGAAGAATCTCAATTAGTTCCTGAGACTCATGTTTAACACCATTTCATGGTCACATATACTATCAATTCAATTTCAACACCTAAAATTCATCTTTTATAAAAGATTGACAGACAACATGATCCATGGTTAACATTCATATTCCCTTGAAGCTGTAAATGTGTTGTAATTTTATTTTACCTCATTCAATTCCATTACAAGCCAAAATTTTATTTTCGTAATTGACTAGCACTAATTATTGGAGAACACAATAAAATTAACAAATTCCATTCTTAATTTCACGTCTCTTGTTTAGTCCGTGAAAAATAAGAAAGTGAAAGTAAAACTCCTTCTAACATTTGACATTTATTACCTTCTCAAAAAAAAAAAAAAAAAATGGCATTTACCATGATCGTGTTTAGATAAGAGATTATATAGGCTACTCTTTTTTTTTAAAATAAAATAAAATTGATGTACCAAGTTTCTAGAGGAAGTTTTACTCTTATGGCATATTTTATGTGGAGTCCATTTATTTAAACTTATAAATTGGCTTATTTTTTAATTAAAGGTCTAGAGTCACCGAATTTTACAACGGATATTCACACATTCATTTTCTTTCTGAGTTATTTTAGAATCATAACCAATTTTACACCAATTTTTACAACTATTTTATATGGTAAACTATGACTAATTTCTTGTTACTTTCATATGCATTCAACAACTTTTTTTTACCTCATAATTAGCCACGTCGTATAATTGTGAAAATGGACATGGAATTAATTGTGGTTATAAAATCTTTTTGTATTGTAGCAGGCCCAATAGAGGTGTCATTGAGTGGAAAGACTTTCATATGCTCCCAGTGTATGAGATTGAGACATGTGTCTAACTGACACATGAGCCCCACATAAATCTTTTTGTATTGTAGCAGGCCCAATAAAGGTGTCATTGAGTGGTAAGACTTTCATATGCACTGGGTGTATGAGACATGTGTTTCACTAATACATGAGCCCCACAGATGTGGGGACACATGAGCCCCACAAATGGGCCTCACATCTGTGGGGCTCATGTATCAATGAGACACATATTTCATGTGTCTAACACATAAGATACTTTCTCCATTGAAAGAGATTGAGGGTGTGATTTTTTCTATGAAAATTTTGCCGGCAGAATTCTTTCGTATATCTATTTAAACCTTTTTCTAGGCATAGTTGTATTATTTTACTTTGTGTAAACTTAAATAGAGTTCCTTATATACAATTCCCCAATTACATTCAAACGCTTGTACTTAAAATTTGAAAACTATGTTGATAAATAAAGTATTAATAATGTTATTTTTTTCGAGTCAAACCCAATGCATTTATGTGTTTAAGTTTAATTGATCAGTCTAATTAAAAAGTATCTAATTTTTACCCTTTAACTTTTACTCAATTTATCTTCTAAGTCAATAAATTTGGTATCTCAAACCCACACCTCTAGTTTAAGGTTTAAACTCAAACAAATATTTTTTTTGTTATTTTTAAAGAAAACAAATAAAAACCTGATGGTCAAGTGAGATTTATTAAAGTGAAAATTCAGAATTCAATCATAGCCACATAGATCAGCTTTATGGTGGAAGTGGTAGGGGCAATTGGAGGGGACAAACACAATAAGGGTCTTTGGAGTGGGGAATAGAGGAGGAAGAGATCTTAAAGAAAACAAAAATAAAAACAAAAAAAATAAAAAATAAAAAAAAGCAAAACAAAAAACTAACAAAACATTAAAACAAAATAGAAAGAAAGAATAAAGAGATAAAAATAAAATAATTGAGGCATGAGCCTTTAAACTAGACAAAAATTTTCTACATACTAGTTTGGACGATCTTTTCAAACCTATTGTATAGCGGCTTATAAAACCATCAATGTGTATTATTTAAACAAGTCACATTAATTATTAAATAAGTCATGTGATTTTTCTAAAAAAATTCATATGACTTAAAGTATACATGAATTACCATGACTTTTGAATGAAGTTTGTGATATTCTTTGGTGTTAGAATTACATTCCCTCTCCCTTTTTGTGTGTGTGTGTGTGTGTGTGTGTGTTTTTTAATATTTAAATACACATGAATAATTTACCAATCACCATATAATGATTTAGAAGAATTTTCCTCCTAATTTGATAAAATTTTCCCTTCCAAACCCTTTAATTTCATTCCGTCTTGTTTGGTCTTTTTGAGTAAATATTATTTTCTTGTGTTAGAATTACATTCCCTCTCCCTTTTTGTGTGTGTGTGCTTTTTTAAATATTTAAATACACATGAATAATTTACCAATCACCATATAATGATTTAGAAGAATTTTCCTCATAATTTGATGAATTTTTCCCTTCCAAACCCTTTAATTTCATTCCGTCTTGTTTGGTCTTTTTGAGTAACTATTATTTTCTTGTCTAGTAATGCAAAATTTCTTTGTTTCTTTTCTTTCTTTTTTTACCCTTTTAAAATGCAAAATTTTCTTTGAGTAGTCACGGATGCATATTTGTACTATTCTTTTAATTAACTCCAGTAGGCAGTAGTATACCTGTCGATTTTATTTTTAAAATAAGAGTAATGGTATATCAATACGATACAAGGTCTAATTAAAAATAATATGTATATAAATAATATAATTTCTTTTAATTTTTCAAACTTTTATTAATAAAATTGTAATCCAAATAATAGTTTAAGCTTTCCACAATTTTCCCTCTCAAAAAAAAAAAAAAAAAAAGCTTTCCCCAATTTTGGTAATAAAATTTTACCGAGACTAGAATTATTATTAACTTATTATGATTGTAATAATATAAATATAGTGCAATGAAGATTCTTTTGTCATTTGGGATAAAAGAAATCTTTTTTTTTTTTTTTTTTTTTGATAGGGGGATAAAAGAAATCTTGAATGTGTAAAGTGAAGAGGTAAAAGAATATAAGCACCTTGTATAAGAAGAAAAATTAAATGCATTAATAAGGACTTTTTAGGTTTTACAACCACATTATATATAACACAAAATTTATTTTATAGAAATATGATAATGATAACAAGCCAACGTGCATTAACGATGCGGAGAAGAATGTTTGACGTAAAGGACTCAAAAAACTCAAAAAGCATGTAGCAAGACAATATAGTTCTAACTTCTATCTGCCGCAACTTCGAAAAAGTCTCAATAGAGTTTAGATAACATAGATAAGAATATATATATATATATATATATATATGGGTTTAGGGTTTAGTGTCGGCAGTCGGCAGTCAGTAGTCGAAAGTCGGCATAAAGTGGCATTGGGACTATTGGTGATAGTAATACTACCACTCAAACATGACTAAAGGTGAAGCCAAAATATATTGGGATATAATTCCCATGTGCAACTTTACTTTGCACTTTGATGATATATATTTTCACATAATTCAACCCATTTTGTTTGTACTAATTAGAATTCGTTGTCACAAGAAAATCTAAGGGTTTTCTCAAGCTCTTCTTGAGTTGCTAATTAATTAAAATGACTTTTCCCAACTCTTACTAGTTGAGTTAACCAATTGCTAATCAAATTGATTCAAAAAACCATGACATGGTCAAGTCAATCATGTTCCGTGATTGAATTAACGGATGGAGATGGTTGCAGCAGAGAAGACAAGGGTTGCAGACTTGTAGGCCTCTTCAATTATTGATTATTAACTTTTGGTGATCTTCAATTATTTTTTCTTTGACTACTACGTTATTAAATTGAACGTCGGTGCCCATTTCCTCACGTCATATCTTCATATAATCATATTTCTCTTTTCTTTCCCAAAAGTTGAAAAGAATCTAAAGCTTTTTCCTGTTCAAAGTTGTATTAATTATTTGATGGTTAAAAACACAGTGAAAAAATGAGAACATTCCATCGGAAAAAATAAAAAGGATTTTTCAGATGTAGAATTAATTAATGTAAAAGTTTTTTTTTTTTTTTTTTTCCCCTAGGCAACAAATCAAGCCTGTGCTGAAAAAAGAGAGAGAGAAATAATTACATTTAACACCAATGAAGGTTTAAAAAAAAATTAAATACATCACCTTTAGTTTAATACGCTAGATTGTGAGTTCTAATTAGTTCAACTGGTAAAGTCTTTGATGGTTGTATAAGAGATCTGTGATTCAATCTCGCCTACACCAAAAACTGATTGGTGTCTTGGTCTGATGATAAAGAGCTATTATCAGAAGTGAACGTCATAGGTTAAAAATCTATCAAAAAAAAATATGCTAGATTTTTCAATTAAATTTAAACATCTAGTTGCATTCATCAATTAAATAAAAAACAATAGTATCATTTCAAATAATAATTAAATGTAATGCAACTATATATTAAAATTTAATTGAAAAATCTAATATATTACACTTAAGATACTGTAACTAAGTTTTTTCTTTTTTTTTTCCAATTAATAAAGATACAAATTTGAGCCAAGGTGACTGTTGATATCTTTTTCCCTTTTGATGGTCGATATTAATTATTTAGCATGAAAATGGTTTTTTTTTTTTTTTGGATAGAAAACATGAACTGTTCATTCATCTAAAAAAGATATAACAAGTAGAGCAAACAAAGACTGGGAGAATACATCACATACAACTACACCCCACCCCCCAAATGAACCCGAGAGTCCAGGAGAAATCTTGTGCTTGCCTCTTAAGATGTTGGAATATCTTTCCCTGGGCTCTAGCAACCCTAAATAAAATCCCTTTCATTGGGCATACAGGGATACTGTTGGGCTCATAACAAGGGGTGGGCATACATGTGGGTTTCGGTCTTGATAATTTTTGGGCCACAGGAAATAGCAATTGAAAGCCCATACCCATCAATGAGAGTCTAAGGGAAACACAAAAGTGCGTAACAGAGGGGGGCACTGGGCTCAAGGGGCGAACTGCCAGCACCTCTGACCAGCCACCTCGCCCCCCGGTGATTTGATGGAGCAAAAGAGTGCTCTGTACTCAGGCTCGCCAGACAAGCGCCCATTGGAGCGTGATTAACACTGGCGACTTCTTCCTTTCGATTCTCCACCGACCCACCTCTGTAACCAGCTCCAAGTTTCCCCAGCACTCCCAAAAGGCCACAGATTTCACCGGTCCCGTTCCCATAATGCCAGAGACAACCGGACATACCTTTGATCCTAGCACAAAGATTCACACCAAGACCCAAAGCACCACAAATAAAACAAAAGAAAGGAAGCCCCCCCGTTGGAAAACAAGAACAGAATTTAAATTTGAAGACCCTTATTCTCAAATCTACAAACCACAAAACCGGACCCATCATCCAGGCAGTTCTTAGAGGTGACTTGGAAGCTCGCATGCACTCCTCTGAAAGGCCCGTTCCCCTGGTTGAAATGGGGATTTTGACTTTGGAAACTCGCATGCACTCCTCTGAAAGGCCCGATCTCCTGGCTGAAATGGGGATTTTGACTTCCTCCACTGGAGTGAGTTGAAAGAGCAAAAAATCACCAGTATTTGCTTGATCCATGTTGCTGAGATGATTTAAACCAAACTTTTGAAGGCTATTAAGACTTAGAGAGACCCGAATCTGGAAGAGGGAGAAGGACTTGCACAAAGCAAGAGAGAAAACTCCTACTGAGGGAGAGAGAAAAATTTTCTCTCTCCTCCAGAGGGTCTCATGAAAATGGTTTTAAAGTGTCAAAGAATATAACAAGTTAATTTATCACTTAAGTCAGGTGGCTTCTTCAATTAATAAGATTTCTAAATTGGTTGGAAAATGTTGGGTTTTACTACACAAATTGAATTTTATTGATCTCTAACATGCATAAATGAAAAGTTAAAATACTATAAATTTATAACTTTCAATTGGGAAAGACTGATTGTGGTATGACATTCATTTGGGATTTTTTATATGCACAAGTTTTTTAATAGATTACATCAATAGAAGTTAATTTTATGATCTCTCAAGCATCTTTGAATTTTTTTTTAATACAAGATAGAATTTCTGCTCTAACCAAATTTAAGTGTACATATGTGTGAAACTCCCTTTTAAAAACATGAACTCTGACCCTTTCCCCTTACACCCCACAAGCAGTTATATTTGTGAAATGACCACCACACCAAGGATGCACTGTAGTAAAAAAAAAATTGATTCTTTTATATGTACAAGCATTAAGAAACTCAACATGTGGCAACTCAGAGAGTAATGGAAGAACTTATTAATTGGCAGTTTGGCAAATAAAGGATTGGTCTACGTGAAAGGGAGAGAGACGTTTACCCAAAAAAAGAAAGGGAGAGAGACTCCGAAAACAAGAAGGTAAAAATTTCTGTGTACGGATGCTATAAATTGAAAAAAAAATCCAAGTCCATTCCCATGGCCTTATCAAATGCCCAAACAGACGCCAGCTTGAAGCGGACAAAGATTGTGCCCTGTCGGCTGTAATAAAGAGTGTTAGCTTTAGGATTTGACTGTTAGCTTTGTCGACATTGTTGATAGTTCATCATCATAATATCGTATTATTACTAGTTTGCACTTCCAGAAGTGAAGCTTATATAATTTATTATATTCACTTACTATTTTTTTTTTTTTTTTAATTATTCATAGAGCTCCCGCATCAACTTGCTTATTTCACTTGCAAGATTCATTTTATGAACAATGCCTCCCTATTTTATTCATTCTTAGGGCTCTCTCTCTCTTTCTGTGGCTGGGTTGGTGTTAGGGAATTTAGACCCCAGTTGAATGAATTAACATGTTTTAAGCTAAGTGATTAAATAATCAAATTAAGAACAATCCATGTTTAAGCAATCAACCAATATTTTCTAATCAATAGTAAAAGCAATGGAATAGATAAAACACACAATATGGTAACTTAAGGGAAACCAAAGAAACAACTTGTCCCAAAGTAAAAACTATTGTGGGGAAACTTTCCCAAGAAGCAAATCCAATATGATAAAAAAAAAAAAAAAAAAGTTTGATAACAATCAAAGTAAAACCTTTACCTAGACTCTACAACACATTGAAAATTTATAGAGAAAACCTTTCACTGCACTAGAATTTTTGGACTCTTCAATCATATGAATTGTCTCCACGGATAGCGCACTTGTAATCACGACTGGAACTTCCAACCGACTCCAAAAACCTTTTGAAGGTTTTTTTCATAGAAGCAAGTTTGTGATGGCTGCTATGGCTTTATCTCCTTTACCAATCGAACTTCAAATTTACTTAAAACTTTTTGATATGGTGGAAATTGAGAGAACTTGCTTACACAAACCCTAGTTGCACAAACAATGCATCCTCTCTCTCTAAGAAGCCTCTCTAGGGATGGCTTATAATGTCCTTTAAATACCACAACAAGCAAATCTCAAATTGAGTTTGAAACGGGAAAGTTATGGGTTTTTTTAGCTTTGATATTTTTTGCTAATTCACATAGGTTGAGAGGTATTGAGGTGCTATCGACTAGGTATCGAGGAAGTATTGATCAAACAGAAAGTGACTTAAAAAGTCTCGATAGATTGAGAGGTATTGAGACATTCTGTGGGCGCAAAGGAAAAAAAGGGTCGAAGTCGCCATCTAGTTATATGGTCTAGGAACCATGAATATAGTGTTCTTTCGAGGAAGGACCTTTGATTTTACTACCAGAGTATAGGTTTGGAGTTTAGGTATGCTCTTGGGAAGATGTTAGGCACCCAAAATCATCCAACCCTAAGGTTGGCCTCCCATCATTGTGTCTTATGTCCTAACCTTATTAAAAACATGTTCAACACTTGCATTTATACTCACACACATACTAGCATGCATCTAACATACAACATGGCATCATTCATCCCAAAACACATATCCATGTACCAACCTAAAGCAAAAGAGAGCCAAATACAAAGGAAACCCTAGCATTCATCTAACATATGAAAAACCCTATCACACATCTACGACAAGGAAGCAAGCATACAACATAGCAAGGCAAACATATTACAAACCCTAATCATACATTTAAGCATGTTCCATCATATCATCAAAGTGAAACCCTAACACGAATGCATGGACATTGCTAATGCATGATTTACCCTTTACTTGCCTCTTAGCAACATAGCACCTATGGCATCAATGCATAAACATGTGAATGAATGACATTGAAACTAAGAAACCCTAATCTAAACATGTGATAACAAACAAACATGTTAAAAGATATACAAATAGTTATGGGGCTTAAAATATATGAAAAAAAAGGCTACACAGAACAAACACATGAAAGTAGAAACAAAACAAACAAAAATTAGGGTTTTTGAGTAACGGCGTCACGCATGCTAAAACAAGTCTGTGTACGCATGAGTTCATCCTGCGTGCGCAAGACAGATCATGCATACATAGATCCTTACCCTAAAAACCTAATTAACGTAGAAACAGAGCAGAAACCAAACAAAATAGAAAAACATAAATCTAGCAAACTAACATGCTAAAAAAACATAAAGAAAGCCTAAAACTAACCTAAACAAACATACATAAACATAAACTAAACAAAGAAATAGATTAAAGGTAGAAAAGGAAAAAGAAAAGTTCAAGAGAATACCTTAAAACAAAAGCTCTTAAGCTTAATTTTTTACAATTCCCCTCAGTCAAATATATCACAATTCAATAAAATAGTGATTAATAATCTTAAACTCAAAGGATTGGGGCCAAAAAAATGTCTCAATCAACTAAAAAAGACTTTAAGGTGTTTTGTGAAAAACTGCATTTTGATTCACTATTTTCTAATGAATCTTAGGTTTTTTCCGTGGGATTTCTGTGTTTTGAAAATGTACCATGTAAGGATTTTTATAATTGAAAAAATGAGGTTTGGAATGACTCCTAGACAATGTGGGATTCATTCTAAACCCCAGTCATTATTACAGAAAACTTGCCTTTCATATGCTTTTTAAACCCTAGCTTTGTATGCAAGAATGTGTCTGCGTACGCATGCTTTAGCTCTCGTATACAGGTCGAGGGCCATTTTGGTTATTTAATTTTCCAAAAATAGATTTTTTTTTCTCATTTAAAATATTATATTTTCCATTTTAACACTCCTCAAGTCTAAACTGGCCTTAGGCCTTAGAGTTCGAGCATCATTGGGGAATAGGGGCCCGAGTCGTAAGGGGTACAAAATGCGGTATCTACACATACACTGAAAATGCACTTTTTCTTGAGTTGCTCTTAAGCAAACTTTATGTTTTCAACCTGATATTCAATTACCACTTTAAGATACATAAATCTCAACAAAAGACAAATAATTTGGCACGGGTTGACAATTCTAAAAATTATGGACCTAATAGTTAGGTTTTGTCACCGCTATCAATATGGGTTTGTTTCAGTTTTCTATGAGTAAGGTCTGTATTGGTTTTGTTATGGCTAGGTTGTCTTGTGCTATCTCAGCAAAGCTTGTGGTTTTGGTTGGTGGTTTTTTTGTGATTTGCAATTATGTGGGTATGGGTATGGAAGTAGTGGTTGTGGGCGCAACGCATGGTTTTGGGAAGTAAGCCTCAACCGAGTGGACTGGGGCGGAGAAACAAGGAGTTGCCACCTAGTTTTATGGTCGAGGAACCATGCATATAGTGCCCTTACGTGGAAGGACTAGTCTTACTACCAGAGTATGAGTTTGGAATTTAGGTACGGTCTTGGGAAAATGATAGGCTCCCAAGACTGCCCGACCCCTAGGTCGACTTCCATTCATTGTGTCCTATGTCTTAATTCTATTAAAGGCACATTCAACATTGCATCTTAACACACACACACACATACTAGCATATATCTAAGCATACAACATGGCATTTCATCCCAAGACCTAACATTCATTTATCATGCTCATCAACCAACCCTAACATACATCTATCATGACAATCACATCATAAACCATAGCATTCATCTATCATGGCATCTCGCGTTATCTCATCTAAAGTAGCAAAACAAGTTATGGCAGAAAAGTAGGCATGGCAACAAAGTATTAATCATTAAAAATATATACCAAACTTTTAAACATGAAAACAAACATCAAATAAACATATCCATCACTAAAATGCATGTTCATACCAATGCATGTCTTACCTTACTTACCTTATTGTACCACAGCACTTTTGGCATTAATGCATAGACATGTGAATGCATGTTCATGGTATCAAATCAAGAAACAAAGAGGAAACCCTAATCTAGCATGTTAAAGTAAGCAAACATACAAACAAAGAAACAAAAGCCCAAAAATATACAAGAAGATCAAAACATAGGCATATTATGTGAAAGAAACAAAGAAACAAAAGCAGAAAAACTCAGTTTAGGGTTTCTGGGCACGAGTATGCTTGCACATACATAGGCCTGTGTACGCAAGCTAGTTTTATGCATACATATACTTCGAGTCTGCGTACGCATGTAGAAGCATGCGCACGTAGACACGCCCAGAAGAACCCTAACCTAAAAAGCAGGAATAGAAAAAGAAAGGAAAGTTAATTTAACAACCTAACACACTTAAAATCATAAAGCAAAGAAAACCTAGGCTAAACAAGCATGTTTTAGTGTACAGAAACAAAGAAAAAAAGGAACACGAAAAGACTAAAGCAAGAAAAGATAAAGAAATGAAAAAGAAAAGCTTAGAACTCAATACCTCCAAAAAGAAGCTCTTTGAGTTTGATTTTGACTGTTTCTCTCAGTCAAATCCACTCACAATCAAATAAAAATGATTAGTAAACTTCAAAACTCAAAGATCAAGACTAGAAATGGTCCCAATCAAGATAAAATTGACTTAAGGATGTTTTGTGAAAAACTCCCTCTTTAATTCACTATTGCTAGTGAATTTTAGGTTTTCCCTTAGGATTTTCTGTGTGTTTTGAAAAGGTGCCTTGTATGGCTTTATATAGTGAGAAAATAGGAGTTAGGAATGACTCCCAGACGATGTGGAATTCGTTCCAAACCTCAATATTAATGCAGAAAACTTGTCTTTCATAGGTTTCTAAAATCCTAGCTGCGTGTGCAGGTCCGTGCTTGCGTACACATGCATCAGACCTGCATACGCAGGCTTAGGATTTTCTTGGCCTTTTATTTTCTGAAAATAGATTTATTTGCTCATAAAAAGTTATATTTTCCATTTTAACACATCTTAAGTCAATTTGTAATCTGATTAGGCCCTAAACCAACCTTGGGCCTTAGAATCAGCTTCAATGGAGAATAGGGGCCCGAGTCGTAAAGGTTACAAATACAATGTCTACAGTGGTTGTGAAAGTCAGGATTAGTAGGCGGTATGGTTGGTGGATTGTGGGTCACAACCTTGATACGAAGGCATTGAGATTGGTGGTTTTTGCAGTGGTTATAGGTTCGGTGTTGGTTTTTGCAGTTGGTTGAGTTTGTGTAACAGTGGCGTGTTACGAGTTAGGTTTATCATTGGTAGGTCGAAGGCAGGGTTGTTAGGTCGTGTTAGGAACCTAGTGGTTTCTAATAAGGATGAATGAGAATTGTAAGGGAATTCATGAAAATTGTAGGGAAATTGACTTAATTCGAGATAGTCATCCTCCATAAAGAAATATTAAGAGAGAGAGAGAGAGAGAGGAAATGCACTAAGCAAACAATTGGTTTATTCTTCAATGATATCTAATGATCTAATGTTGAATTATAATTATGTATTTATAGGAGACTATCTTTAATCTCATTGGCTCATATGGCTTAAGATAATTGGCTAATTAATTAAACATATGCTTTATAAATTAAGTCATGTGTTAAATGAACTACATGTGCTCAAATCCTAACCAACATGTGATACAGTCTAAAAATTTTGTAGCACTTTTCGTGGAAAATTAGCTTCTCTTAATCTGCAAAAGATATCATCTAACCCTTTTTATGGAAGGTAGCTAACCCATCATACTTCAATAGAGTCTTGGCTATTAGCATCCATTATGATTGGATCGGTACTGTTTTTTGTACGAAAACTCTTTAAGAACAACTCTTTTACCTTCTAAAGTACCTTTAATCTAGGTTTTGGTATTTTCTTGATATTTCATTTGTTTCAACTCTGTTTTTGGCCCGTGAACTATCGTATTGAAGAGAATTTCATGATCTATAAGATGGACAAAACTTTATCTTGATTGGACGATTGGATCTTAGGTTTTCTTTTACTAATTCTAGTTAGGGTTAGTTGACATTGAATCTTGGATGATTTATCCAATGTACGATCAGGGTTAATAGAATTTCTCCATGTAATTCCCTTCTTTTTTTCCTTACTTCCAAAAGTACAAGTTTTGGCATTTTAGATCTTAAGCAAGTATTTTAGCATGCTAATCGATATCGGACAAAATATGATATCAGCCACCAATACTCTTAGCCATTTTTTCTAAAATTGGCAGGTTTTCTACTCAGTTGATTCAAGGTGCTTGAAAATATAAGTATAAATATTGGTGACGGGAATGCATTGAATATGTGTCCTTTAAGAACGGCAAGTTGTTTAGGCTTTTAGGATAGAAGATTTTGTGCCATCTTGCCAATATGTTTAGGCCTATGACAACACAAGGAGAGAAGTTCTTGGTAATGTGACCCTTGATCTAATGATTGGGCCAAAAATCCTAAGAGAATTTTCATTAAGAATGTTAAAATTTTTAGGTTTTGACAACTCAAAACACTACTTTATCTATTTTAACACATCACTTTTCAATATATCCAATGTTAAAGGTTTTATTTTTTTAGCAGTTCATTTAAATATTATTATTATTTTAATTCTTTTATGTTAAAAATTTGCATCTCTTTCTCTGTCTCTCTTCTCCCAAGCAAAAGCAAAAACAACAACAAACCCACCACTCACCACTTACGGCCACCACCATACCACTTCTGCCACCCACAAGCCACAACCCCCACATCACAACCACCTAATTACTGCACAGCCACCACCCACTGCACATCCCAGAAAAAACAAAACCCACCCACCGCATAGCCACCACCCACCACAGCCGAACTACCATAACCACCACACACAGCACAAATCAAAACCCACCTGGCTTGAAGGAATTGTAGGCAATAATGACTCAGATGGAGGAAGTGCCTCACCACCAGGAGTTTTCTTTTTGGCATCTCAGTTCAAGTGAGTTGTCATTCTACTCAGTTTAAATTAGGAAAGGAGTTCAATAATAAGAATGCTTTGGTTAAATGCTACAGCAGACCTATGACATCAACCCAGCCCAAACCCACACTTTCAGCCAAACCCACAAAATCAACCCAATCAAACCTTTCAGCCATTGCAAAAGAAAAAAAAAAATAGAATAAAGGAAGGATGACAAAGAGCATGATACAGAGAGGATAGAGAGAACATGAAAAGGGAGAGAGGGAGAAGCAAATCTGACAAAAAGAAAGAGGCACATGTGGGACAAATAAATTGGTATTATTTTATTATAACATTAAGCTACAGTGAATTGTTAGAGATGACAACTTACTATTGCTAAATGTTAAACTTTTTAGCATTTGAGAGCTTTGACGTAGTAGGTACTTCATCTGTTCCAGTTTATTTGTCCTCTATTCCATTTTGGAATATCCCAAAATATTATCCTGTTTTTAAAAATAAAAGTCATCATATTACTAGTGTTTCTATTATACCCATTCTTTATTTTCAAAATTATTTGAAAAGAAAACTAACAAATATATATATAAAAAATTAATCTAATTGGGGCACTTTTTTAGTTGCCTCATTAAGAATAATTCTTTTAAAAAAAACTGATAAATTTACTTAAGGGTACTTTTGTAAACTTATACATTTTTATAAAGCAGGCAAGATAATAAATGATGTTCTCTTAAAAAATTTGACTTTTCAAACAGGACAAACAAATTGGGATGGAATGAGTATTTTTGTGTGTTGATTGTTAAATTGGCTTTTTAGCATTTTTATCATTCTTGATGCAAATGCTCTAAGGGGGTGTTTGGTTCGCTATAATATGTCTTTGATGTGATGCACATTACGATGATGTGGCATTAAAATTTTTTATTTTTTCTAACATTACTACAATTTAAAATTACAAAACATATCACATCATTTTAATCTCATCACCTTCCTAAACAATTTAATGTTATATTCTTGTATTGAAATTACATTAATGTAAGGTTATAATAATGTAATATTATGTCGTAATGTAACATTATGGCGAACTAAACTCCCCCTAAAAGTAGAATTCCAATTTATGGATATCTTTGCATGCTTCGACTTGCTATTATCCCACCTTTGGATCCATTCCACTGGGGTCATACAATCCTCCCTTTATGATGTCTTATTTCCTTAGAGCATTAGCATTAGGCTTGTAAACACCCCCCCCCTCCCCCCAATTAATATTTTATAACCCAAGATTTCATAAACTCATTCCATCCAGGTTTGTAAACGTAAAAAAATTTGCAACCTATGAACAATAAGGTTGCTTATATGCAATCTTACTGGTCATAGGTTGTAAAGAAAAAAAATTTTAATTTTGTGGTTGTGTGTAAAGAGAAAAAAGAGAATGGGAGGACAGTACTTTTATTATTTTATTAGGTAGTTTATATTATTTTATTGGGTTGTGTAAAAATAAAAACTGAGATGTAAGGTGAGTTGTAAAATAAGTTGATAAAATAGATAAAGTGGTGTTTGAGAATGCAAAAAAAAAATACATATATATATATATATATATATTTTGGCATCCCCGGATGCTAATGCTCTTATAAAGACTCAATGTCACCATATGCAAAGATAACCAAAACAACAGTGGGTCTATCCATGGCATTTAGATTAAGGAGGGAGAGCTCATCATCATCATCTTCTTCTTCTTCTTCTTCTTTTTGGCTATAATGATTTTGTTTTTTCTACTACTTAATTAAAATATGGTATGTTAGAGGTTTTAATAGGGGGTTTAAATATAGAATTAGTTTAAATTTGAATTAAAAATATAAATTAGAATAGTGATGTGTAAAATTATAATGTCTCAAAAACTTTTGTAACACAATATTATAAGGTCAACCAAAAATCAAATGTCCTCAAATTTAATATATGATTGGATATCATGTTTGGCATTGGGGGTGTTTGGTTTGAGGGAATTCACATTACACCCAAATCCCAATATTTAGATTCTTGAGAATGTGATGTCTAGGGATAAAATTATTTTAATGTTTGGTTTGATTAGGAATCTAATAAGAATCGCGGGATATGATATTCTTTATTTAATTTATTTCTACAAATCTTATAAAATATTTTTTTCCCAAAATATACTTTGATTCATAAGCACAATATCAAAAAAAAAAAAAAAAAAAAAAAATCTTTCACTAAATAAACCATGAGAAACAAAATATAAACTATAAATCCTCAAAATTTACATACAACTATAGTTTATAGTGCAACACTTTCTAAATGACATGTATAATACAAATATAATTATTTAAATTGTCAATTTATAATTATTATTATTTTTAGTTTTGTTTCTGGACGACATCCAATGCCCGAACCCATTTGGGCTTGAGGCTCTGATACGGAGACACGGCGCATGGGCCCAGCCCCTGCCTGCTCGAAGGCCCAGTCTGAACCAGCACAAGCCAGAGGCCCAAGTTTCACTATAAGGTCCTTGCCTGACAGAATATCACCGAGCAACAAACAAATTTGGTCATATGTACACATCATCGCTCGTATATCCGGCAGTGCTTTACGAAACCTCTCCGACGAGCTGTCTACGGAAGTGGGAACCAAGTTCCAAAGCCACCCCCACCTAACCATCCACTTATGATCAACGGTACTGGACCTCCCACCGCACCAACCATGGGGGTAATGATGATCACTCCATTAATTTGGAGCTATAAATATGAGAGGCTGGGGAAGAAGAATAGGTTGTTGAAAGATCTTGGAGAGACAAAGAGAATAGGGAGAAAAGAGCGATAGAAAAGTGAGAAAAGGAAAGAGAGAGAACACCATCAAGTCTTAGTGTCAAGAACAACCCACAGTAGGAAATCCCAAACCCACTTCATAAATAAGTTGTGAGCCCAAGTGAGGTTAGGCCCAACAGCCTCATTCTAGGCGCGCACAATTAGCGCCATCTATGGGGATCTCCTACGAAGCTGTAGTTCGACCGAGGCTTGCGCACAGAAAGATGTCTGGAAGACGTTCCGAGAGCGACGCTAAAAGTGGTTCGATGGGGTCCTCTCAAGGATCTTCATGGCGAGAAAGAAGGCAAAAGAGACGTGAAGATAGGGACCGCGAACAAGAGGAGCAGTCCGGCCTCAGGGAGGGGTCATACTAGATGCAGCGGACAATATCGAGTGCCTTGGGGCACAGGCAATTCGATGAAAAAGACGAGGAGCTTGAACGGTTACCTAGGTTGGTGAGAGATCTAGAGTTAAAAGCCGAAAACGGACGCCAAGGAAGGGATGGAGACGGTCAAGATAGAAGGGCAGGGGCAAGGGGAGATCACTAAGGTACTGGGTCCGACAACTCTGAGTCCCGTCGACGTCGGGAACATTCGCGTTCACAGGAGTCCCACCATCACCGAGACCGTTCTCGTTCGCCGGAATCCTGCCACCAACGGGATCATTCACGTTCACGGGTTATACGGAACGGGGATCTGACTCGCCCGAAGAGCGACAACCCCATAATACGGCCATGGATGCAATGAGCCACGCTTTACGTAGAGCCGCTCGGTCCCCATTTTCTGACGATATCAAACGGGCCCTAATGCTGAGAAGGTTCACACGCCCACCATTCAATATTTACAACGAAAAAATGAATCCGGTTGAGCACGTTAGCCATTACATCCACATGATGTCCGTACATTCCCACAATGACGCACTGATATGCAAGGCGTTCCCTTCAAGCCTCGACCCGACTGCTCTAAGATGGTTTAACAGGTTGCGGAAGGGTTCCATCCACACTTTCACCGAGTTAATCCAAAAGTTTGGTGTCCGATTCATAACTTGCAATCAAGTGCCGCAACTGATGGATGCTTTGCTGTTAATGAAAATGAGAGTAGGAGAGGCCCTTCATAGTTATGCCGGTCGGTATTGGGAGCTTTATAATAAAATAGATGAGGGCAATGAGAAGATTGTAGTGAGCACTGACTAAGAAGCCTCCCAAGGAAATAAGGCAGCTCATGAGGCTCATTGAAGAGTATAAGCGCTTAAAAGATGACCGGTTACAGAGTAAGGGTAAGGCCCCATTGACAAATAATCCTCGGCAGGGAGGTTTCCAGCCGAGACCTCGAAAGGATTTAAGGGTATAGAAGCCACTGTGGCAGATGGGGGAGGTGACCGTGACGTTTAAAGAGCCAGTGCACAGGATTGTAAAGCAAATCAAGAACGAGTCGTACTTCAGGTGGCCGAGCAAAATGGGGGAGAGGGGATCCATCTCGGAGAAATCAGAGCCTGTACTATACCTATCACAAAGACAAGGGGCACACTACTGAACAATGCCGAGTATTGAAAGACCATTTAGAGTAGTTAGCAAAAGCGAGACATTTGAAGGAATTTGTAGCGAACCCCGGTGATCGAGGTACCAGCCAAAGTGTTCAGCAAAAGGACATCCTTTCCCACCGCCACTGGGAGTAATTGAAATGATCCTTGTCGCCCCAAGAGGTACGGCTACGACCAAAAGGGGGGTACTGATTGTTACGCCTAGAGGGGGTCCCCCGGAAGAAGAGTCCATGATAAGAGAGCAAAACGTGCTTGGGAGACGCTTGCCTTTGATGATGATGACCTAGAAGGAACAATACAACCGCACGATGACGCATTGGTAGTCATGGCTCAGGTGAGCAGCTTCTTGGTGAAAAGAGTGATGATAGACCAGGGTAGCGGGGCTGACGTGATGTATCCTGACCTGTTCAAGGGACTTGGATTGAAGAATAAAGATTTAACAAAGTATAATATGCTACTGGTCTCATTCGATGGAAGAGTGGTGATTCCAGAGGGGCAAATCTCCCTACCTGTAAGCATGGAAGGTAAGGAAGTGGCGGTCAACTTTATAATAGTCAATTCATTCTCACCTTACACAGCGATCTTAGGAAGGCCGTGGATTCACGCCATGGGGGCTATTCCGTCCACCTTGCACATGAAGATTAAATTTCCTACAAAACGGGGCGTTGCCATGGTATGGGGGTGCCAGCGAGTGGCAAGACAATGCCTAGTCGCTACGGCAAGCAGGGAGGTTAGGCAGGCCGAGCAGAAAGAAAACGACGAGGAGGCGCCATTATAGCAATTATAGAGGCCTCGAGAAGAAGTGGGGGCCGTAGGTGTTAAGGAGCTGATAAGGGTTAGAATACTGCCAGATACTGACAAATATTTTCAAATAGGGGCGAGCATGACAACCCAGGAGCGGGTGGAAATGTTGCTATTTCTTGTGCGGAGCATGGATGTGTTTGCATGTAATCCCTACGATGTACCCAGTGTGGACCCCGAGTTCATTGTCCATAAATTCAACGTGGACCCATCATTCCCTCCTAAGAAATAGAGGCCGAGGAAAGCGGCCAAGGAGCATGTAGAAGCAATTAAGTCGGAAGTTCTAAGGCTAAAGGAGGCTGGGGTGATAAAGGAGATCTTCTTCTCAGAGTGGCTAGTAAACACCGTGGTAGTAAATAAGAAGAATGAAAAATGAAGGGTCTGTGTAGATTTCACGGATTTAAACCGAGCATGCCCAAAGGACCCGTTTCCTATGCCGAAGATTGATCAGTTGGTAGATGCCACCTATGGGCACCCGAGGATGAGTTTTTTAGATGCCTTCCAAGGGTATCACCAGATTGCTCTAGCTGTCGAGGACTAGGAGAAGATGGCGTTCATATCCCCAGAAGCTAATTATCATTACACCGTGATGCCTTTTAGGCTAAAAAATGCCAGGGCGACATATCAACGAATGATGACAAGAATATTCTAGGACAAAATTGGGTGTTCGGTTGAAATGTATATTGATGACATGGTGGTAAAAAGCAAGTAGGAAGTACGACACGTGGAGGATCTTCGGGAAGTGTTCGAGATATTACGACAACATAAGTTGCACCTTAACGCAGAAAAGTGTGCTTTTGGTGTAGAGGTTGGGAAATTCTTGGGGTACTTAATCTCCAGCTGGGGAATAAAAGTTAACCCCAACCAGATCGAGGCCATGAAGTGTCTTAAATCGCCGAGCAGTCCAAAGGAAGTGCAGGTGTTGACCGGGATGTTGGCCGCCCTCAACCGGTTCATTTCTAAATTCTCACATCCCTACTGACCATTTTATCAGCTTTTAAAGAAGTGGAAAGGGTTTCAGTGGGATGACGAGTGCGAAAAGGCTTTTCAGGATTTAAAGGAATACTTAACGCGGGCACCGATGCTGACAGCCCCGGAGCCCGGGGAGGACCTATTTATGTACCCTTCGATATCCAACCATGCCGTAAGTTTCGTACTGCTAAGAGACCGAGGGGTGCAGTAGCCAGTTTATTACATCAGCAAGACCCTAGTTGACGCGGAGACCAGATACTTGCCTTTAGAGAAATTAGTGTTGGCATTAGTACATGCTACCAGGAAATTGCCCCAATATTTCCAAGCTCATACCGTCTATGTGCTGACCGAATACCCCTTATAGTCGTTATTGAAGAGGTCTGACTTCATAGGATGGATAGCTAAATGGGAGACCCGACTGGGGGCTTTCGATGTCAAGTATAAGCTGAGAAATGCAATAAAGGGGAAAATGCTAGCAGACTTTGTGGCGGAATTTTCCCCCAAGAACCCAGGCAACGTAGTATGTCAGTTGGAATGTCGTCTGTGGAAGGTATACGTGGACGGCGCTGCTAGCTCCACGGGGGCTGGCGCGGGGATTGTTATAGTTACCTCGGAAGGAATACGGTTGGAGCACTCGTTCAAATTAGGTTTCAAGGCCTCCAACAACGAGGCGGAGTACAAAGCCTTACTTGCCGGATTAAGGACGGTTTCAACTTTAGGAGCCCGAGACGTAGAAATGTATTCAGATTCATGTCTGGGAGTTAATCAGGTGCAGGGCAGTTTTGAAGCTCGAGACTCCCGGATGAAAGTGTACTTGGAACAGGTAAAGCAAGTTCTAACCAGCTTTAGTACGGTGAAGGTGATCTAAGTTGCCTAGGCGTAGAATAGACACGCCAACTCCCTCACCACATTGGCATCATCAGTAATTGAAGTGATACCTCAGCTAATTAAGGTAGAGCTTGTCCCAAAGCCAAGCATCACGATGGCAAGTAGTCTAGGGGTTGTAGTGGCCGATGTCACAGTAGTTGCAACACTTAGGCCATGCTGGATGGACCCCATCAATGACTTCTTGACCGAGGACCGAGTCCCGCATGATGAAAAGAAGGGCAGCAAGGTCTGCAGAATGGCCCCGGTATTGGTTATCAAAAGATCGAAAGCTATATCGGAGATCCTTCATGGGGCCATACCTTTTGTGTTTACACCCAAAGAAAGTGGGCGAACTTTTGGCTGAGCTTCATGATGGAGTATGCGACAGTCATTTAGGAGGACATTCACTGGCACACCGAGCAATGACTCAAGAATTTTGGTGGCCTCAAATGCAGAAGGATGCCTCGAGTACATGCGTAAGTGTGAACAGTGTCAGAAGCATGCCCCCCTAATCCATCAGCCGACAGGACATTTGAACCTAATCAGTAGTCCCTGGCCTTTTGCACAATAGGAGCTGGACATCCTTGACCCATTTCCCAGGGCTATAGGTAATCGAAGATTCGTTTTGGTGGCTGTCGACTATTTTACCAAATGGGCGGAGGCAGAAGCTTTGGCCAATATTCAGGACGTGGATGTAAAGAAGTTCGTGTGGAAGAACATAATCATAAGATTTGGGGTGCCTAACTCCCTTATATCAGACAACAGCCTGCAATTTGACAACCGAGCTTTCCGTAAATTTTGCAGCGATCTCTGCATCAAAAACAGGTATTCCACTAGAGCTTATCCCCAAGGTAATGGCCAGGCCGAAGCCGTAAACAAAGTAATCGTCAACGGGTTGAAAAGGAGGCTGGAAGGAGCACGAGGTAACTGGGCTGAGGAACTGCCCAACGTCTTGTGGGCTTACCGGACAACTCCTAGGAGATCCACAGGGGAGACCCCGTTTTCTCTCACGTACGGAACGGAGGCCGTGATACCAGCTGAGGTAAATCTTTGCAATGCACGTGTCGAGGGGTTCGATCTCAGCCAAAATGAGGAGACAATGGTTGAATGCTTGGATAGGTTGGAAGAGTACCCTGAAGCTGCAACTATCCGGCTCACTGAGTACCAGCAGAGACTTGCCCAGAGATACAGCCGAGACGTAAAGGTGAGAGAGTTTGGCACTGGAGATTTAGTCCTGAGAAGGGCCGTGGGGAAAATGTGAGATACGAATGCACGGAAGTTGGTGCAGACATGGGACGAGCCCTACAAGGTTACTGCCATCGCTGGTGCGGGAGCATATTATTTGGAAGACCTAGACGAGAGGCCATTGCCCCAACCATGGAACGTCCACAATCTGAAGAAGTTCTATCACTGATCAGCTGTGCGCCAAGTCATAATTTGAGCGTAGTGTCTTGTATAGTTTTTTATAATAAGAATAGTGATGTTTACTCACGCAAATCCATGTTATGACTCTCGGTTCAGTCCATATCCCCGAGCAGGTGAAAACATTAAAAATCTAAGGACAGAAACCTGACCCTCAGTCCGATTCCAATCACCGAGCAGGTGGAAACCTTGAAAAATTACTCTAAGGACAGAAACCTGACCCTCGGTCTGATCCCAATCACCGAGCAGGTGGAAACCTTAAAAAATTACCCTATGTCCGATCCTAATCACCAAGCAGGTGGAAACCTTAAAAAATTACTCTAATGACAAAAACCTGACCCTCAGTCTGATCCCAATCACCAAGCAGATGGAAACCTTGAAAAATTACTCTAAGAACAGAAACTTGACCCTCGGTTCGATCTATATCATCAAGCAGGTGAAAACCTTAAGAAACTAACCTAAGCACTGATACCCGGTCCTTGGTCCAATCGATATCACCGAGTAATCCTTACACTACGAATTTTTCTAATTTCGAGAAGATCCGCACGTCAAGATTCATTACCACTGTCGAAGGGCTAGTCCCTTCAAGATGCAGGTACCTCTACTCGAGGTAAGTCAATCCCCATCCTATGACAAAACAGTATCTGACTACCCGGCCATTTACAACGCAAGCATAAAATAAATGTAAAGCACCATGATTATTCTGAAACTAAACCATCATATTAAGAATTAAAGCAGTATTCCGACCACAAAACATGGTGGTCATATAAGTATCATACTCGGCAGAAAATCAATTATTCGTTCACCACAACCCGATGACATAGGCAAACCAACCAAAAAAAAAAAAAAAACATAGATTAAAGGAAAGAACAAGAGAAACTTTTCTTAAGCAAAGAAATTACGGTTCGGTAACTAGGACATAGAGTCTGCAAGCTATTCCCGGGTATCGGTCTCGGTAAACTGAGGTTGCGCAAGGTCTGAAGGGGCTCCTGACTGGGCTGATCCCTAGCGCGGGGGTTGCTGATCACTTCCGTTTCCTCTATATCCACATGAGTATCTATCTGTGCCACTAACTCCCTCAGGCTGGTCGTCTCTTCTTCATTAACAGGACCTTGAGGATTCTACGCGTCAATGACGGGATTCGAAAATGGGATTTAGCTGGGATTTCTCAAAGGGGAGTCCTCGGGGACTCCCAAAGCTTGCAAAGCAGCTAGCCACCCCTCCTCAAAACCTAGCTTGCGAGCATCCCTTATGACGGGTTTAGTTGAGTTCTCCGCATCGGCAAATCCCTCATTATACCACTTAGTCTCACTAGCTTCCAAGGCTGCTCTCAAGTTGGCCAGCTCTTCGGATCGCGCACTGTTCAGGCTCTCAGCTTTCGTCAACCTGAGTTCGGTCTCCCCTATTCGGGCCTGCAGCTCCGAGTATTTCTTTTCCGCAACCACCTTCGCTTTCTCAGCTGTGACAACCTTCTTCTCCGCGGTTGCGGCAGCCACAGCTTTCTCCTTCGCTTTCACCTCGGCTACATCTTTGAGAGCTTTTTCCTGACCAACGTCCTTCGCTACATCCTTAAGCCGCCCATTAAGTATGTATGCTAATTATACGACCTGACGAAGTAATAAGAGCGGGCATCGAACCCGAGAAAATAAAACATTAGTGGTGAAGAACAGAGGGGAAAAGGAAAAGAAAAAAAGGGAATTATAAATAGTAACAACAAAAACTTACCGCGACAGTGTGCCACTGCAACCTCCTCCCCATGGACTCCTCTGTGCCCTCTTCAAAAGCATGCACATCCTCGGGCAACAGAAGGCCGCGCGCCAGAGCTTGGGCGATGCGGCCCCCCGCTCCCTTTTCCCATACACGAACGCTCGCATCTGAGGGTAGAGGTTTGCCGTCCAACATGAACGAAGGTTGCCACACAGGAACGGCACAAGAAGAGAATGCCACCTGCGTCCCGGTCTGAGCCGAAGGTTCACGGATCACGATGCCACCTAATGGCCGCGGAGGAGTCAATGAAGGCCCGTCATTCGGGCCAATGAGGGCCTGCTCGGTGGTACGCTGCCTTTTCCATTGCCGACTGAGGGCAGGGGGAGAAGGAGGAGAAGTCTGGCCGCGGCCCTGGGACGGTTGCTGTTGCGCGGCAGCCCTGGCTTCGGGAATAAAACGACTAATCATCATCGTCTTTCATGTCATCGTCTCTTCACCTTGATCGTGTTCGGTTTCGGGGAGACCAAAAGACTCGGCAACTACTTCTTCGGTGTTTGGGGCAGGAGCCTTGGGGTTTACGGGATATTCAGGTTAGGTGGGGGCTTCTTGTTGAATCTGCTTATGGGCTCTTTCTCTATGAGCTCGAGACACACGCTCGGCTGATTCATCTCGCACGGGCTGACACTCGTCGGAACAGATATGCTGAGGACCTAATTCATGGGCTTCACCTACGGTAAACTTCGGGGGAAGGAAATTCACATATCTTACGTCGATGTAAGACAATAAAGGACTATCAACTAGTAAGGCTTGACTGAAAGCTTGCCAAGTAGAGTACACGGGTTCGATTCCAAGTATCAAATGGGACGCCCGAAGCTGTCCGTCCGAGTGAACAAAAATCTCGGACCTGAGCCCAAAGTTCAAATCCCGTACTTGTACCACTCTAACATCCGGGACGAACACTCTACCATCTGTATAAAAAAAAATAAAAAGAAATAAAAAAAGTAAATACAATTTGCTGTCAGGCCAAATAAAGCCATTACAATACGAAGTATATGCGAAGTATATGCACAAGTATGACAGTAAATAAAAGCAAGACAATGATCGATACGAACCCACTTCGCACTTTGTAAGGGGGAAAAGGATCTCACCAGCAAACCAATTGCCGCGCACCCGAACAAACTCCCCGGTAGAGTTCCTATTAAAATCAGGTAGGCAGGAGATCAGCCGTACCCTCATATCTCTAACCTTTAGGTAGAAGTTTGTTTTCTTATTCCCACACAAACTGTACATGTGGTTTATGTAATGCTAGTCTAATTGTAAATCGAACATCTGATTTAACTGACTCACGCAACTAACTACCCGGTAAAAGTTAGGGGAAAGTTGGTCGGGGCACAACCCATAATACCTAAGAGTGTCTAGTAAAAAAGGATCTATAGGAAACCTCACCCCACCCTCCAAAATTGCCATCAAGGGAAAAAAGGCAGTGTTGCCCCCTCTATGAAGAGCAATTTCGCTTTCATGGCAGTACGCCACCTCCACATCGTTGGGGACATCAAAAGCCTACTTGAAAATGGTTAAGGCATCCGTATCCAGAAGGTAAGAATATCCCATCCTAAACCCTAGGAGAAAAATGAGTAAGGAAGATACGGAAGTAAAAAGAAAATGTAGAAAACTTACTTTGGGCTCTAAGATTGGGAGAAATTATGGGCTGAAGAATGAGAGCACAGATGAATGCACGGCAGAGAAGGATCTTAAATAGTAGAGAGTGAAAAAGTAAAAGAGTGACTTGGAGCGATCCATTTATAGGAAACCCAAGAGAGGTAAGCAACGGTTAATCAGCCATTATGAGGATTAATTAGTAAAGCCTCGCAGATTGCAACGCTAGCTGGCACCTGCGCCACCTCAGTTCACGAAATGTCAGGTAATAATAAAGGTTGGACCGAACGGCCAGATTCGGAGCGCCTTTTGAGGAACACATTAATGGGGTTCTAGAGTACCCCAGACTTCGCTTCACTAAACTTAAGCACCGTGCGCCTATTGGACACTTTGATTCATGCCATGATCCGGGCACGAATCAAGGAAAGGCTATTGTACAGCATCCAGTGCCCGAACCCATTTGGGTTTGGGGCTCTGATACGGAAGCACGGCGTATGGGCCCAACCCCTACTTGCTCGAAGGCCCAGTTTGAACCCGCACAAGCCAGAGGCACAAGTTTTGCTATGAGGTCCTTGCCCGGCAAAATGTTACCGAGCAACAAACAAATTTGGTCATACGTACACACCATCACTCGTGTGTCTGGTAATGCTTTATGAAACGTCTCCACCGAGCTGTCTACGGAAGTGGGAACCAAGTTCCAAAGCCACCCCCACCTAACCATCCACTTATGATCAACGGTACTGGACCTCCCACCGCACTAACCATGGGGGTAATGAGGATCACTCCATTAATTTGGAGCTATAAATATGAGAGGTTGGGGAAGAAGAATAGGTTATTGAAAGATCCTGGAGAGACGAAAAGAATAGGGAGAAAAGAGAGAAAAGGAAAGAGAGAGAACACCGTCGAGCCTCAGTGCCGAGAACAACCCACAGTAGGAAATCCCAAACCCACTTTATAAATAAGTTGTGAGTCTAAGTGAGGTTAGGCCCAACAGCCTCATTCTAGGCGCGCACAATTTCTATTGGTTAAAGGGTAGGGAGAATAGGTCAAATTGTTAGTTGATAAGAAATGTAACTTTTTCCCGACATGAGAATGTGGATACCTGCATTTGTTTTAAAGGAAATCCACATTCCTTAAAAATATGAGACTGGGAGAGAATTTAGATACCACTGAGCATATAATTCTTTTATGTAATTTGTAACTAAACAAGATAATGTTAGAGAATCTTTCAACATTTCTAAGAATCCTAAAACATTACCTCATACTAAATGCCTAATTTTTTTTATTTCTCTAAACAAAAACAACTAAATTCTTCGATCTACCCTAAAAACAAAGGTTTTACATGTTTGGAAAAAATAAGTTTATATTTGTGTATACTAGCAGGAGCTTGATTATGGGAAGTGTAAGATAATTGGTGCTAAAAAAATAATAAAAACATATGGATGGAAATCTACCTAAATAGAATAATAACTAATCCTATAGTAATGTCAAGTGAATTTCCTCCATCCATTTCGCTTTTGGTTGTGTAATTGCTATTAACAAGATGATTTTTTTGACCATGAATGATACAACCTTTCAATTATTTTAATGGAGTAAATTTCAAGGAAAACAGCTAAAATATAATGTTAATAAACGATCATTTATTTAAAAAAAAAAAAAAAAAAAAAAAAAAAAAAAAAAAAAAAAAAAAAAAAAAGACCTTCTAAATAAGTTTATACTTTATCGGCTTTGAACTTTTTTCTTTTGAAAGGCTGACCATGAATCTGAATACCAACCAGGCTCTTTCAACTCAGCCGTGGACCGAGCATGCTTTGGGGGTGAAAATTAGGCCTTAGGGCTATGATAATCTTTGGGCCCAATTTTCTGGGTTTGATTAAGAGCCATGGAACCAATAATGCATTTTCTTTGCAACAATAAGGAAACCAATTATTAGCACGATTGCTACTACTGCTATCAGTTTTTCATTAAAACATTGATCCAGTTACCTTTTTTTCTTTACTCAAAAAAAAAAAAAAAAAAAAACCTTCTTTTCCCCAGAAAGAACGATTAAGTTTTTTTTTTTTTTAATATAATAAAAATGATTGATTAAAAAAAAAAATGATTTAGATCATATATAATTTGCACTTTTATCCCATATACTTTTTTTCCCATATAAGTTTCACTTAATAGTACTAACTTTTATTTTTATTTTTAAAATTTTTTTTGCTAATTTAATTTTGGCTAAAATGCAAAACTGACCTTTTAAGTTTTTTCGAATTTTATTTTAGTCTTCTAACTTTTTTTTTCGTTTATTTTAGTCCTATAAGTTTCATATTTATTCAACTAAGGCATTTTTGTCAACTTTTGTTAAAATTTTTTGGAGAAAAAAAAAATCTGGAGAATATTTTTCAATCATTAATTGAATTTTTTTAATTTAAAAAATTTGAAGAAAAATTTAAAAATTTGAAAAATTAGCCACAACATATAACAAAAATTGATGGAAAAACCTTAATTGAATATGCTTAAAAATTAGAGGACTAAAATGAACGAAAACAAAGATAAAGGCTTGAAATGAAAATTGAAGAAACTTAAAGGATCAATTTTAGATTTTCGCTTTTAAATTTTACTTACATCCATGTATGTATGTCATCCGAATAAAAATAACTTTTTTAAAAAAAATAATTAAATAGATGAAAAAAAAAAAAAACTCTAAATCAAAGCAACATCTCTACTTATTTTGGGGTTATAATTGACAGTTTCCCAAAACTTTTTAGGATTTGTTTAGAATTGAGACCCAAGATTATTGGCACTATGTAGCATTTTTTTTTTTTTATCCTTATTGTTTAAACTTTCTTCATATTATTTTGGTTAAAATATAAAACTAACCCTTGTTGAGGGTCATTTTTTTGGAATCCGAATAGAAGGAAGAAAGCCCAACCCAGCATCACGGGCAGCAAAGAATTGGCAAATCTAGAGCAAAACCATTAAGCCCAAGCGGCAGGAATAATGGATTACAGGCCCATAATATAAACAAATGGGCATTGAGAAGACAAGTGGGCTTAAATAAGCCCGAAAAGAGAGAAAAAACATGCCCATGGGCAGCATATGATATAGAAAAGTGAGAATGGGTCACTACAGGCCTAAAGTAATGCCAAAAAAAAAAAAAAGGGGGTTAATGGCAAGCCCATGAACCCTAAATATGAGAATAAGGTAATTGGGTTAGGGAAGTCCAAATGAACTTAGTAAAAGTCCACGGGAATGCAGATTTAGTAAAAAGGTCACAGGGATGCCCAAGAAAAAACAAAAGGGACACAGGAGCCCATGAGTAGGAACACCAGTGGCCATGCTAAGCTACTGGGGGAAAGAATAAACAGCAGGTCTAAAGAGGCCCGGCAAGAGTAAGACAATACAACAAGAATGACAAGTGATATGGTAGGAAATCAGGGCAACCAAGAAATAGGCTGCAAGAAATGTAAAGCCCAGTATTAAATAAAGCCCAGTCCCTAAGGGAACGGGAAATCAAAAAAGGCAGCTCACTTAAAAGGTCAAGAATGGACGGCAAACTGTGCAGGCAAAGTCTTAAGACTATGGCGGACGCGTGAGTAGCAGGCAGATTTTGGACACATATGGAAGGAAGGCACGCATAAAGCCCAGACACCACTAGCCTGTACCCAACCAATATAGGACATGGTGAGGTCATAGGTCAGAGGTATGAGGGCATGGTTTGGCAATGGGAGAGGGAAAAACCTATCTTGTGGTTCCTGCTCAATCTCTTTTGGGGGATACGTCCTGCTGGGATGACATACCTCCCAAAAGAAGCAAGGCTGAGTTGAAACCACTAGGTACATGCCATGAGGGATAGAGAGAGAAAGCATCCACATCGTAGCAGGAAAAGGTGTCACGGCAGATTAACAAACAAAATAGTCTTATTTGTCTAGTGATGGGAAATGACACATAGATGGTTCAGCAGTGGTCGGTAAGTACACTTAGACCAAACAAATGTTGTTAAGGGCTAAAACGGTAAAACCTAGTTACAGTAGGCGCTATAAAAGGAGGCCTTTGCTGTGCGCAAAAAAGGGAGGACACCAGAATCATAGTAACAAGGATTTGAGAGAAAAACCACAAAATAGAAAGCAAGAGCAAAAGAAAAGAAAAGAGAAAGATAAAAGGAAAACTGAAACAGAGAAAGAAAAGAAAAAACAGAGTGTTAGTTCGGCAGGCATGCACCAATAGGTTGTTTCTCTCTTTCCCTCTCAAAATACTGTTCTCTGCTAAAAGCAAAAGGATTTCTTCTTGGTACCAACCATTTAAGCCCGCTCCCCTCAAGGCGATTAATTTCCACGGTAGGATTTTCCCTGGGAGATTTGTTGCGTTGAGAAGTAGAGTTTTTCCCTCTTTGGTTTTCAGTCCTGCAGGCTGAACTCACTCTAATCTCTTTTCTCTTTTGATTGACCCATATGCTGACTATTTATTCTCTTGCTTTATTTACAAAAGTAATCGTTGCTGTTATGATTGTTTCACTTAAATAAGGACTAATTGATTATACTAATCAAGAAACAGAAATACTCTCTTTTGTCTTATTATTATCATGTATGTCTGCCACAATTCACCCATAATGGCTCTGCACGCTGTAAGCACGTTCCTGGTAGACGAGGCATAATTTTACGCACAATTTGGACCAAGTTGAATCACAGTTGGGCCAGTCTCAACTCTCTTACTCAGAACATTTGGGTTTAAGACAGCAGGAGGCAGTCCAGCATAACACACAAAACATCCACCTACAACCTTCTAAGTTTCTTCAAATTTTATTTTAGTCTTCTAGCTTTGATTTCATTCATTTCAGTCCTTTAAGTTTCAAATTTATTTAATTAATGCCTTTTCGTTTACTTTTGTTAAATTTTTTTTTAAAAATATATATATATATTTTTCAATCATTAATTGAATTTTTTAATTGAAAAAATTTGAAGAAAATTTTAAAAAATTGAAAAATTAACCATAAAGTATAACAAAAGATAATGGAAAAATCTTAATTGAATAAACTTAAAAGTTAGAAGACTAAAATGAATGAAAACCGAGTTAGAGGATTGAAATGAAATCCGAAAAAACTTAGAGGGTCAGTTTTGCATTTTAGCCTATTATTTTTAACATGGCATAGGTTTTTAACAAGATTGCCATTGTATGCGGCTATACGAAACTCTATATTGCTCTTATGGGGATAAGATCCCAAAATTATATACTGGGCCTTAGGCCCTGTTCATGGATACGTTCGAGGAGTGATGGATAATTAGAAGAGGCCACGGAATGAAGGATCATGCAAGGAGAGGAGAGAGGCATATAGTCCGAGGAGGTTGTACTTCTCGGATAGGACGAGTCTCGCTCAAGCAAGTGCTTGAATGACTTAGGCAACTGATCAGGAAGTTAGAATGATAAGAATGAACTTCAGGCACGTACAAAGGAGATGATAATATGGAAATATCTCAAAGAAAAGCTGCTACCACCGCATTAAATGCACTGCACCAACTCTTCTGGCTGCATTTATGAGGAGGAGACCCCTGAACAGTACAACCTTTAGCTATTGCCACTAATAGATAACAAAAGAAGATATTTGATGGAACATGTACTCAAGTGAGGATCTAGATGAACAACAAGTGTAAGAACAGGATGGCCTGAAAGGACCTATATAAATGTAAAAGATCTCCCATAATGGGGAACGGAAAAAATAAGAAGAAGAGGGGAAGAGAGAATTACTGTAGCACTAAGGGTGGTATGAAAGTTCATAATTCTTGTATTGAATCCTATCCAGTCTTCTCGGATAGCCATTTTGTGAAGCTTTATGTGCTACTCACTTTTGATTATCATCGAATTCTTACCTAGCCGTTAACACAAATCATTAAAACCTAGCTCTTAAGCCTATTCTCTACAAATTCATTGTCTTGGGCTCACTAAATCATAGTCCAAACAAAATTTTAGACCTGGACCAACAATTCGTGACCCTACAACTCTTATTAAAATATTAACACCAAGCGTTTCTATAAATTCAATTATTTATTTATATGTTTGTAATATATAATTTGCCATAAATGATTTAATAATAACTTTTGGGACTTACACATCGTGCTTGCAGTGACCCAATATAAAGATTACAAGCTATATTGCAAAATTGCGCTATATGACTCATTATGAGTACATTAAAAATAATTAAATTTATGTTACATGAAATATTGTGACCAAATTTATAAAGAAAAATACTAATTTGAATAAAATTCAATTATTAAAAGTTTCAAGAAATTTAAAAAGAGTATCATTATATATTCTAAATTATTTCATAATCTATTATAATCTTTGATTTTTGATAAAAACTTAGTCATATACAATATATATTTGACATCTCTGTATATAATCGGTAATTGAAATAGAACTTTTTGCAACCAATTTTTTATACTTCCAACGTCACCAAATTATCTAATTGAAAATGATTAATGTATGGACATAATTCGCAGTCCAAGCCCAAAGATGTATGAGATCTTGGCCCGGTAAGTCCAGTACAATAAATTTGTAGAGAATGGGCTGGAGAACTAGGCAATGATCAGGCAAGAACAAGGCATATAGGACTAAATGAACTCTCTGTCCAAGGAGGCAAATCTTATTATAAATGAATAAATTACAATTGTTACTTTGATTGCTACAGTATTCTTTCTCTATTTTTTCAATCCCCCTTCCTTTTGGAGTCTCTTACATTATATATCTCCTTCCTAGTGATCTTGACCCTCCATTTGTCAATTGTCCAAACCACTACTTGAGCGCCCGTCCCATGAGACACCCTTTCTGGCTCTCTGTGAGTTGTAGTAGCCAAGGAAGCCCTGTTCAGGGGTCTTCTCCACATAAATATGGCCAGAAGAGTAGCTGCAATGCATTTAATGCGGAGGTAACAATTTTTCCTTAAATATTTTTGGGTTCCCTTCCTTCTCGTGTGTTCATAAGGCACGCTTTTAACACTGGAGCTTCTATGGAGGTCATTTTCGTCATTGGAATACGTATCTGAGCTATATTTGTCATAGCCGAGGAGGAATTCCTCCTCAGACCGCCTTTTACTCCTTTCTTACTTATGAGACTCTAAACTGGAATTCCTCATAACTATTTGTCTCTCCTCAGACATGCCAACGTCCTCAAATAAGGCCTAAGGCCCAAGGCCCCCAAGGCCCAATATATAATTTTGGGCACTTATCCCTGCAATTTATAATTAAGACAAAATATGATTATAAAGAAAAATTAAGCATTTTAAAATTTAAACTCAAAGTCTATAAAATTAGGACACACATTTAATACTTAAAAATATAACTATTTAGTATTTATAGTTATTACTTAAAATTTTTGTATATTTTCATTTAAAATATAAAAAATCTTTGACACGTGCATACTGCGTGCAAAGAGACTAACATAACTATAATAATTTTTTTTTTTTAATTTTAGTTTTCTTTTGATTATTTAGTTCTGCTTATATAATTGGAATATTTACATTTAAATATTGATTACTAAGCTATGTTCAATTTTTAAGTGATACTTTGGTTCATTAATATCAATTAATAAGTTTAGGAATACAACCTACAACTTTTTTTTATAACTTGATGAATGAGACCCACTGTTTTGTTTCCACCATTCACAATGGATCGCTTCATCAAGTTGTGACAAAAGTTTTGTTCCTAGATTGAATATGAATAACTTCCACTATAAGAGTATTCCTATCCCATTATGCAAAATCCAATTTGCATAACATTGTAGCAAACAAAAACCAAATCCCCCCCCCCCCCCCCCAAATATCAACTAATGCAACATTGTTGAAATCCAAACACAATGCAACAGTAGTATGTATATATGTAAATTTTCATATTACTATAGCTCCATTCTTAAACATTTTTATTCTTTTTTTATTCACCCTCCTCACTTTCTATTCACCTCGTCAAACACATTCCCTATCTTGATCCTTTGCTCTCTCATTACTGTGTCCTCATCGGCAGTGGTTGTTGTGCTTGTCGAGGTCATCGTGGCTAGGTGGATCATCGATGTTGGTTTGGTGTTGGGTTTTGGAGGTTGGCACAGCAGTGGCTGGGGTGGTGGGTTTTAGTGTTGGTGGCAAATTGGGGTGGGTTTTTTTTTTTAACTTTGATTTTAGGGTGGTGTTGGGTTTTTACAGTGGTGTTGGAGGTGCTAGTGCTGAATTTTTGCAATGGTGGCTAGTTTTGGTTGTTGTGGTGGCCGTGGTTTTTCTATTGGTGGTTGATTTGGGTTTTTTAGCCTTCTAGTGGTGTTGCCATTTGCTTTTGTTGGTTTTTGTTGGGTGTGTTGCAAGAATAATATAAAAATGAGTTATATAGATTATTATAATATGATGTAATGAAAAATAAAGAATTAGATGTAGGGTTTGTTGTAAAAATAGTTATGTAAACGATGCAAAATGCATTTTTCTAAATAAATGAAACTAATGTGAATGCTCTAATAATATAAATAGTTTCTTCTAATTAAATATATATATATATATATTGTGGGGTACAGAAATTCAGTAAGGTAATCATGTCACGTGCCATATCTAAGGCCAAGGAGGCCAATACAGTTCAGAGAAGTCCATACACTCAGATGGTACGGCCAAAGAGGCGGGTCATGGCCACGTCAATGGCACATTACAAGAGGGAGCCTACACTGTAGAGGAAGAGTTTCAGAGAGGGGGTTAACCCTGATATGATTAGAGAGATGGTAGTTGTCACCACATTTAATGCATCTCACGAAACACCCTAGCTGCATTTATGTGGAGAAAACTCCTGAACAGTGCTATCTCAGTTGCCACAACTCACAGAAGACTTGCAAGGGCATCTGATGGAACAAGTACTCGAGTAAGCCCAGATCAGCCAAAAGAGGCTATATAATGTGAGAGATCCACCAGAGAAACAAGTGTTTTTCATCAAAAAAGCTGAAAAACATTGTAATATAGGGAAAAGAAATTGTAATTAAGTTTAAGAGGAATATACTCAAGGACTACTCTCCTTAGACTTTGCCGAGGAAAGATTTCTTCGCATAAAGCTTGTTTTCCTTTGTTTTGTTTTAATCTTAAAATTCATTATGGGCGTTGTCTAGCTCATCGAAACCTAATTTTTAACCCACTCTTTAAAATTTCATTGTGTTGGGCTCTTTGAACCTGAATCCTTTTACCTTTTGGGCTTAGGAATCAAAACCTGCCCTTACATATATATATATATATATATAGCTGCATTTCATAACCTGAAGGATAAATGGGATTTAAGAACATCTATAAATTTTTTTTTCCTTTTTAATTTGAAAAAAAATTAAGGGTGATCATTTTATGAAAGGCCTTCTTGACTTATAATTTTATTTTATTTATCAATATCATTTAGCTACAAAATTCTTGACCAAAATTAATAATTTAAGTAAAAGGCTAAAAGCTTAACAATTTACAAAATTAAAAAATAAAAAAAAAAAATCCTCACAAGACGGGCGTTTGGGAAAATGTAATTTTTTGCTTTTTGTCTCATCCTTTTTTGCAAATGATTTATTTTTTATTTTATTTTTTTGAAAATTATATAATTGTTAGCTTTTTGTCACATTTAATATAAAAGTTACTGAAAGTGATATATATTTTTTGTAATAAAAACTATACAAATAAGCTAAGGATACCAAATCAACACTAATAAAAAGTGTTTGTTTGACTTAAGTTTATTTGATTAGCTTTTAATTTTTTGCTTTTATGTACATTGTTTTTTTTAACCTTGCTTTTTCTTTCATTATTGAAGTACAAGTATACTATAGTATATTTTTAGCAAAAAATTTTAATAAAAGATTTAATAAGCAGTTCTCAAACAAACACCAAGATTAATAGCAAGACTCAAAAGGATATTATCAAAAAAGGAAAAAATTAGCCTAAAAAGGAGAATTTTCTTTTGATCATATGTTATCCATAACTCTGGTCTTAAGAAGAAAACCAAACAGAAATGTGGCAACAAAATTAATGCTAACATAAAAAGAACCACTTGAGGTTAAAAAACATTAGGGGAGTTAAAACTTCACTCTATATATAACCTGTTTCAAGATTGCCCAACTTCTTTCTTCTTCCTTTTTGTCAATAATTGCCAGAGAGGAAGAAGAAGAAACAGCAGAAATCCAAAAGGGCATCCCTTCCAGGAAAGAGAAAGAGAGTGTGTGTTTACATATTAACACACAATCTCACAGGTTTACTTCTTTTCCTTGAATAAATATATATATATATATATATTAAAATAAAAATAAATTATATTTTTGTTTGAATTTTTATCTGATACCCATTATTTTTGTGGGACTCAGGAGGGCTCTCTGATGTTTCTTTCCTGGAATCATTTTCCCATCAAGCTTTGATTTTTGCTGGAAAGCAGATCTGATAAGGGTTTGTGGGCGTTTCTTTATATATTGCGATATGGGGTATGTTTTTTTGATTCCCATTACAGGTTTCGAATTCTATGGGGATTTTGTGGTTGAATGAGATTTCAAGCTTGTAATTCGTGGGTTTTTATTTTTATTTTTTTATGTTTGAATTGGAATCTGTTTTGACTTGTGACTTTTGTTGTTTGGATAAAGAGAAAACCAGTAAAAAGAGAAACTTATCAAAAAAAAAAAAAAACCAGTAAAAAGAGAAGAGTTGTGTGAATTTCAATGAAGGGTATTGAAGGGGCATTGTATTTGTAGATTTATACATCATGTAGTTTGATTCATTCAGAAATTGGCAAAGTCAATTTAGCTCACTAATATTCCGAAGTTTAATATTTTATTAATTTTTTTGGGGTTGTGGTTATTCTGACTCCGTTAGATAAAACTTGATAAAAGAAATTGAAACTTTCAATTTAACCATATGAGATGCCTTGATGAGCCTCCATTGAGCAGAGATTTATGTTTTTCCATGTTTAAATGAAATAAAGCTTGATGTATGTTGTCTCAAAGAAATTACTTTAAAAAAAAAAAAAAAGTTTGACATTTGCTAGGCAATGAAATGGATAAATAGAAGTCCGGTTATCTCGTGATATGATTTTGTTTTCCCTCTACATCATGTTATTGTTATTGTTGAATTTGCTCGTATGACTTGATTTTCGAGTTGGTGTAACTTTTCTGCTAAGGTCTTAGATTTCCAGATTCAAATAAGAATGACACATAATTAATAGTAACCTTCTGTCCTTCATATATTTCTTTCTGTCCTCAAAGCAGTAAAACTCCCTGGTGGCTTCAAATATGTATATAGAGTTGAAGTGATTAAATCTTTTTTCTATGTATGCATACATCTTGATCATTGCTAGCTGATAGGGAAGCACTTCACTGTCACTTATCAAACCTTAATGATGATAAGTTAGGATAATTGAGGTAGTTAGTTTGGTTATTTAAGTTTTTATTTTTTTATTTTATTGGAGCCAATGATATCTTGCTCAAATGGCATTTCCTTCCTTATAAGAGTAAAGTGGAGGGTGAGGTTCTGGGCTCAATACACACCAGGTGCATAAGTTACCAATAAAGAAAATTTGCATAATTTCTTAAGAGCATTTGGAAATTTTTTAAAATTCAAATGTCCTGAATCAACCAAGTTCAAACCTCTATGATTTTTGGCCTATGCAATTTCCTTGGTTAGGATAATCTGGTTGCGGATCTTCACCATATGTTCCCATGGCCTTCTAGAGTGGCCAAGTACCTTGGTAGCAAAAATAACAATGAGAATCCTACCCTGCTGTTAGTTCCTGTTCATGCATTGACTATCTAATGGCTGGTTGCCATGCAAGCCTTGGCTTAGTATGGGTCAAAGATGGCTTGGTGCAACATTCTGAGCTACTCTTGTTGTTGGTTGAAATTTTCCACGGAGAAATTTTTCAAAAGGATGTTCAAATTGTGAATGGAAAACTGTTGTCAATTTGAATTTTAAACTGATGTCAATCTAAAGCTTGATGTGCATATTGTCTTAGGTGGTCTATCAAGCTTTTGAGGCCGTAATAGATATCTACTGCATGCTAATAGTTGCATGCAGAATATTCCAAATAATGATAGCTTAGGTGATCAAGTTCAAACTGAGAACTGACACTGCTCAACTTAAATGTTTAGCTTCAGAAGATGGACAGAGAAGGTTAAATTTATCTTGAATCTATAAGCAGAGTGCAAAGACCAGTGTTATCATTTTAAAAATGTTAGGATAGCTCCTTATAATTTATCCCATATATCAAAATGAATGAATTTAAGAAACATGGTTCCCATTTTTTATCTTACTTGGATTTTAGGTTTGGATAATGAGGTTTTATTGCCAAGCTGTTTTTAATATACTCAGTTCATTAGTATCAGTATCCCATGGATTGTAGCCCTATACTAAATGGTGATTCTTTGAACAACTTTCTCCCCACTTTTCCTATCCAGTTTTTACTGCCCTTTCAACACAATTGACATTCGAAGAGCACTTGCATAAGGCCAGTCAAACTAGCCTGATAAAAATATAGCTAGAAACCCACAAAAACCCCTCACTTTAGACTCAATAAACTAACCCAAAAAAAAATTAACAATGAACAGCAATCGCGACTAGTAGCGAGATACTCTTCCTCGCTAGTGCTAAAAAAAATGTTAAAAAAAAAAAAAAAAAAAAATCTCAAAACTCTCTCTCTCTCTCTCTCCCTCTTCTTCAAACTCTCCATTTGGTGGCAGTCGAAGTTATTGTGAACTGCAACACTTGGATTTGGTGGTTGTAGCTGGTCGGTGGTGGCGGATTTGGGTGTCTGAAAGTTTATTTTTGTGGATTTGTGTTGATATTTGCATTGATTTGTGCGGTGGGTGCAGTGGTTGATGGGTTTGGTTTGATTTGTGCAGTGGGTGTGGGGTTTGTGTTGATTTTTGCAGTGGGTGTGGTGGTTTCCGGCAGTGGGTTCAGTGGTTGCTGGGTCTGTGTTTATTTTTTTATATTCATGTGGTGCTTGTGGCGGTTTCCGTGAGTGCAGTGGTGGCTGGTCTGGTTTGACGGTGGTCTGGGTTTGACGGTGGTTTTTGTGCCTATTGGTCTTGTTTCTTCTCTCTCTCCCTCTCTCTCTCTCTCTCTCTCGGTCAACTGCTACTGGGTATAACATCAATGCATCGCCGAAATTGGGTCACGATTTGGTTGGTATGCGATGACTGAGATAGGTTGCTATTTGGGTTTTCAGCACTGGCGGAGACGGGTGACAGTTGAGAAGTGTTTTTTGGTCAGTGTGCGATGGTGGGGTGCTGGCTCAATACTCTTGGTCTGAAACTCAAGATCAGATCTGTTGGGTTTTGAGGGTGGATCCAAGGCACCATAATCTGGTGGTTGTGTTTGTTTTGGTTTTGATGTGGTTGTGTTGGATTGTTAATGGATATCCATGGCTGGATGCTGATGTGGTTGTGGTGCAATGACTGGTTGGTTTCTGGGTGTGACAGCTGGATGCAGTTGTGCTAAGTGATGTGGTTGTATTCGATGGTTGTGGGTTTTGGGATTAAAATTGTGCATAGAAAGAAAATAATATTTAATTGAAATAGTGATATAGCATTGAGGCTGAGCTAAAAATTTGAGGAGGCTGATGTGAATGCTCTTAGTTGGCGCTATCTTCATCTTTCTTCCCGGTCGATTTATTATTGTATAATTCTCTTTAGATTCCAAGTGAGAAAATTCTGATACTTAGATTACGATATTGTCTTTTCTTTCTGGGTTTTGAGCAAGCAAGAGAGGGAGCTGGTTCTATGTGGGCTAATTTATCTAGGTATTAGGCTGCAGTTTTTGAGTTTGTGGTGAGTCCTATTTAGAAGCTATATTATTATATGTGATTTGTAACAGAACCAAATGTAATTTGTAACAGAGCAGTGGTTGTCTTGGATGCTATGCTAAACCTACAGTAACTACCTCGGTGGATGCACCAGCACAATCACCATCAAAAGGATCAACGAATCGAGGTCGGACAGTGAAGACACAGGATTTCTGGACCACCAGTACGTGGGATATGGACAACAGCGCAGTTCAGTCTCAGCGAAGCATCTCCTCAATTAGTACAACCAACCAAATTCTAGATCCACATGCTGTTGCTGGCAGTGCTAACAGCCCTTCTGAATTTGTAAATCATGGTAAGTTTTCATTTCTCCTGGGATGTTCAGTAACTTTATAGGTTTGGCATTTCCATACACCTGACATAGTTGCAGGTTTTGGCTCTTTCTTCTTCCCTTTGTTTTTTCCCCTTTTCTTTTGGGTGGGGGTCAGGTTTCAACATATGTATGAATGGAACTCCAATTAATATATAAAAGAGTGGTAATTGTAACCTAGTTAGCTTGTCTCCCTCTTAATTTGTTTGGTCTTTCACACTGGATCTGCGTTCCAGTCTGATGTAGGGTGTCTCTAGTCCTTTGCATATGCTTTATGGTTGGGTGTGGTAAGAAAAATGATAGTGTAGACAGTATTACATTTTGCTCTTCCATTTATCTCTTGTTCCTTTGCCTATTTTAAACTTCCAATTTCTGTCTTAAATGGGGGCACAGGTCTTCTTCTCTGGAATCAGACTAGGCAGCATTGGGTAGGAAATAACAGGTCTGAGAACCGGGCACAGCAGATACGAGAACCCAAACTAAGGTTGATTGCTCTGAAATTTATTTTGTGATTTTCAAGTTAAATGGGGCCTCTTATTTGAAGCTCTGATAGCAGAGACTTTCAAGCTATAAAGTAGTTTCATGAGTGTCACCACATTCATGTGCCATTCACCAATTATCATCTCAATTCGTGGATGATTTGATTTTATAGAATCTAAATCTAAGTCATGATTTTATATCAGGATCACAAGAAATGACATCATCTAAGAGACCCCAAGGGGTAGCACAATTAGCCTGGGATCATGCCTCATGGATCGGAGGTCTCTCTAGTTTGGACTTTCCCATCCCCCTCCCCTTGGGGCCAAACTTACTCATCCAACAAGGATTTTTTTTAACAAAAAAAAAAAAAAAAAAAAAAAAGGAAGATATCATCCCAAGATAGTATCATTAGTGGGTGAAGACTTTCTTCCCCTTCATATTCAACACATCGACTTTGTTGTATTATTTGAATATGTGGCATGTCTTGTGGTACAAGTTCATTTTAATGGTAGGCTAAGTTTTGCCCTCAAAAGATGAGTAGCACTGTGAAACCTTAAAAAATATTAAAAGATTGGAAATTGGTATTACATTTTCTTGCTAGCTGCTTTCATGTGACTGTCATGACTGACAAGTAGTGTTAAGTATCCAAATCATTTGTCTTGTCCATATGTTGTACTTTGACAATCGTTTGTTTAGATTTTTTATTTCAAAAGTAGTGGCGAGTGAAGGATGTAGAAAATTTGAAGAAACCGTTTCTGGAATATATACCCTTTTGTTTGTAAAGTAGGAATTGATTATTCATGAATTCTTTCCTTGCATCTTGTCAGCACTCACTGTCTATGCATTGGTAAAAAATTCTGGCTTTGCAGTTGGAATGCATCATATGAAAGTTTGCTTGGGAACAACAAACCATTCCCTCAGCCTATCCCACTTGCTGTAAGTCTCTGCTCTCAAAAGCTGGTCTTACCCAAATTACGTGCTTTATGTAAATCTTTATTGGTCTTGAACACAGGAAATGGTAGATTTTCTTGTGGACATTTGGGAGCAGGAGGGGTTATATGATTGAGCAGCAGAAGTATAAGATCCTTAAAAGGCTCTTTAGATACTGGAACCCGTCTTAGCAACATTCAAGTTGTTGCTATAGCAAGAGGGGTGATTGAGCAAACTGCGACTTGTATATGAAATGTAACATGATCTCTCACATGCCAATGCAGAGATTTTTATTATTCAGGCCTTGTAGACATGCATGTATTACATTCAATTTGATTTATATCATTGGCTGCCTGTCCTGTTCATGGCAGGAAGTTTTGCAAAATTTCATGAACGTGTATTGTCTACACTGCTGCAATTGCCATCAGCCCTTTAGCCTCACGTGTGTTAATTAGTTATTTATGATGCTTCTCACTTAGCCTCAATTGTATTTTGATTAATCCTTTTGCGGCATTGAGTAGATTTGGTTAGTGTTTTCTTGGACCGTTATAACGTATTATCATTTATCAAATCTTGACAAAGCACATTAGGAATCAAAGGAGGGAGGTTGTGATATCTCGGGTTATGTGAATTGGGTTGGATGAGTTTGTTGTGCAAGCGTGTTTAAGTCTTATATTAATTGCGTACCAAGTCAAATTGGATTATATAAGAAATTATTGCGGAGCAGCAGTTTTTTCATTTGTTCTTTTACCTTTTTATGTATTTTAAAACACGTCCGTGTGTAATAATTGTGATATTTTTTAACGGTTTCCTTCTTCCTCCTCCTCTTCTTCTTCCTTCCTTCCTTCCTTTCTTTCTTTCTTTCTTTCTTTTTTTTTTTTGGACAAAGTTTGCATTTTTAAGAATCTTCTCCAATCATTTATGTAACGGTTTATAAGACCATTCATGTTTATTACTTAAACAAATCACTTGATTCATTAAAAGAATTATGTGAACATATTACACAGGAACAGTTTCTTAAATATGGTAGATTGAATGAAGATTCCTCCAAAATGGTGTTTAGAGGTAATTTTTTTCTTTTTTTAATATTTTTAACTAAGAACTGTGATTTCTAGGCCAATAACTTTGACACACTACTTCAAGAGCTGCATAATCTGTACATCTGATGTGGTAGTGGAAGAACAAAGTTTAAAAAAGTGAGACGTGGCATCAGATGCATTTTCCTCTGGAATACTCTCCCGTCCCTATTCATCAAAAGTGTAGTATGTTTGAGAAAGACCAAGAACCATCTCTCTCTCTCATGTCATGCTTTCCTATGTGTCATCACCACCTCCCAGAACCTCTTGGAGACTTCTCCAACTGTCCTAACCGAAGCATCCAACACACCCACTACCCTCTTTAAATTCTCTTGCTAATCTCTTTCTCCATCAACAACAGAGGGAAAAAAACGAAACAAACAACAACAGGCCTGAGATATCTTTAATACAGAGCTCACCAAAATGGCTTTGGCTCGTTTGGCTTTGAAGAATTTGCAACAAAGAGTGTTGGCTTCCCCTTCTTGTGCTTTTTCTTTGCTGGGTGAAGGTATTTGTGAGAGAAGTGTTGGTGGGGTGCAAAGGCAGAGGTGGGGAAATGAGATTGTTAGGAGGTTTACTACAACAGCTAGTGATAACGTAGCTGGTGAGAACATTTCAGATGGCAAAGATGTTGCGGTTTCTGAAGCAAAGAAAAAGTCCAAGTTGTTCCCAAGGAAGCAACGCAGGAGGTGGCTTTGGAAAAACGACGACCCTAACTTTGTTCCTGCCCTTTATGGTACCTCCGTCTCTCTCTCTCAAGTGTCTTTTTTTAATAGGTGTCTTCTAGATATTGAATTTTTTTTTTCCCTCCATTTCATTTGTTCAAGTGATTCACTAATCTAGTGTAAAAACCACATCAACAAAGTGCTTAATTTTCGCACTCATTGGATATACAGGGTCTATTTATTGACTCATAAATTGGACTTAAATGATACATTGAAGCAAATATGGGAATTATGAATAGTTGAACTAATTATTTACTTGGAGGCATGGTCTTCTATATAATTGGATTGGATTTTATAGATAATGCTATATTAAGGCAAACCAAAATTTTAGAAACAATTTAATTGGCGGTTGCTGCTAGTGTCAAATTTAAAAACATGGGCGAAATATAGGCCTAACTCATTGCCCTGCTTATCTTTCCCTAGAATTCTTTCCCTCGGGGCTTGGAAATGCACTCATGCAAGCAACCGATAACATAAACAAACTGTTTGAGAACCTAAACATAACACCTTGGAGCCTCAGTCGCCTCATAAAAGTGAAGGACAATTACTACAAGTTGCAGTATGAGGTGCCCGGGCTTGCCAAAGAAGACTTGAAGATCACTGTTGATGATGGGGTTTTGATAATAAAGGGAGAGCACAAAGAAGAGAAGGAAGAAGACTCAGACGATGAGTATTGGTCATCTAGGAGCTATGGCTACTATAATACTAGTGTATTCCTACCCGAGGATGCCAAAGTTGATGAGATTAAGGCAGAGTTGAAAGATGGCGTGCTTTCTATTACTATTCCGAGAGCTGAGATGCCAAAGAAGGAAGTGAAGGAAATAAATGTACATTGATAGCTAGGAGGGCTAAGTTTGAGCATTTGTTGTGTGTTTGTGAATGTGGACTAAAAAGGGTGCGTGCCTTGTGAACAACTTTGTGTGTTTTTGTTCATGACAATAAGATCTTTGTGACTTTTTAAACTGCACTACTACTGTTTTCTTGATGTGCTTGTTGAATTGAAAAATGGTAGTATGTGACATATTGAGATAATTGGAGGGTTTGAACTTTATGACTGAATGCAAGTTTTGTGCTTCTTACCCATTTAGTTTGTCCCTTGTTTCAGATTAATTGTAATGAAGTTGTGATCAATTGGATTAATTGTAATGATGTTAGTTATCAATTGGACAGATTAATTGTAATGAGGTTAGTTATCAAATTGGACAGATTAATTGTAATGAGGTTAATTATCAATTGGACCGGGCTGGCATAGATTGGTTTAATGAACTAGAGTAGAACTCATGTTTTATATAATAAACTAGACTTCCATTTTTTGAATACCAAAATGTGTCATTAATCATTAGTTGTTTCAAGATACTGATTTGCTTCGATGAAATGCTAAAATTACTGTATATAATATAAGAAACAAAATTTTTATGAAAAAGAGAAATTAGGATATTTCAATTTTCAATTCAGAAGAAAAGAGAGAGAAACAACAAATAAATTGGTGTAACATATGTCATTTTCAGGCTTAAACATTTATCAAGCCTACCATACTGGCAACATTATGAAAGCATAATAAACAAATGAAAAAGTAAATAATATTTTTGTCCTTAAATCTCAATACCATGACTCGGCATAGTTCTTTTACCATTACTATATATGAAATCAATAATTGCACCAATAATCAAAGTCCATCATGGCGTTAATTGAAGTGAAAGGAAAATTAAGAAGAAAAATTCTAGAGAGAAATGAGAGAGCTTCTTCTTATTTCTTCAATGTCTTCAATGATGAAATGCTATGAATTACAAAGATTTATATTATTGCTTACCAAGTTTTCATTTTTTATTTTTTTTTATTGAGAGTTTCAACACATTGCGTTTGCTCCTGATGATAGTTTTTTATAACCAGACCAATGCACCAATTGGTTTTTGGTGTAGGTAGAGATTGAACTTCAGATCTTTTATTCAACCATTAGAGACTTTACCAATTGAGCTAACTGGAACCCCCTATTACTTACCAAGTTTATTGGCCAAAATAACCCACTAAAAATATTAGCATTGGGAGTGCAAAACTCTCCAAATTTCTATTTTACCCTCTCAAACACCAAAAACCATTCATTATTCTAGTTCTTAAACCTAAAAAATTTTACAACCTTGTTACAGTAAATCTTTACTTTTAAGCATTACTTTAGTAAGTTTATAAAACTAAAAAAAATTATATTTTATTCAATACTATAGTAAATTATAAAACTAAAAAAAATTCTCCGCTCCCTCCCACTAATCTCCACCTCCCTGTCTCTCATCTCAACCTTCTTCTCTTCTCTGCTTCTCTCTCATCTCCAGTGGATTTGTGGGTTTAGATTTAGGTTTGTGGGTTTCGTGGGTTTGGATTTGGGTTTTTTTGTGAGTATTTGTGGTGATGATGTTGGTGGCTAGCAGTGGAGTGTGGCCATCGATAGTGGGTTTGGTGGTGGTTCTTGTTTTATTTTTTGTGGTAGGTGGTAGTGGGTTGCGGTTCTGATTTGATTGTTGTTTTTATTTATTTATTTATTTAGTTTGGTTATGTGGGTATGGATATGTGATTTTGATGGTTGTTGATACTTGTGGTGGGTTGTGAGGGTGGTGTCTATTGTAGTTTAGTTTTATTTTATTTTTTGCTATAGGGTTTGATTTTGGGATGAGAATTGATTGTGGTGGTGGTGGCTGTTTTTTTTTTTTGGGTGAAGAGAGAAAGCTACATAGAGGAAAAGAGAGAAATTTCTATGGGCGAAGAGAGAGATGGTAAGGAAGATAGACAAAAAGTGAGAAATGAATAAAAAATTGAATAGTTTTAGGTTTGATGTGAAAAATAAGAAATAAAATGTTCAGTAAATTGTAAAATGGTGTTGTAAATTAGTTAAAGTAATTTTTAAGATGTTAAAATAAGGTTTTTTTTTTTAACAAATCTAAATGTGAATGCTCTAACAACTTGTAATCAATTTGGCAACTAACGAATTAGTCTTGTCAGATATCACTATATGATGATATGTGCATGAAAAAAGAGGTGGGACATGTACTTTTGTAGTTCGTGTTCACACGCGGTGCACTAGAAGAAATTATGAGAAATAATATGAGGCAACAATTAAGTGGCGTGAGAATTGAGAAATAATAGGTGTCATAAGTATTGAGTTTATCTACTATTCATATATTGATAAGAGTCCTAAGAGCATCCACAGCCGGAATGCTAATCTCATCCTATTTTACCATCCCAAAAAGTCACTTTATCAATTATACAATACGATTTTACTATTCATCCAGCATCCCAACTCTTATTTTCTTATCCTACTTATTAAAATAATATATTTACACATTAAAATATATTATCCAACAAAATGCACTCCTCTCACAGAAAAACGCAGCAACCCTGTTCCAAAAAAAGAAAAACCCAGAACCCACCTTGCCACCACCACGCCACCGGCCAGCAACCACCACCACAACCAAACTCACCACCAACAACAACCACAAGAAACAACCACCAAGAGGAAAGGAAACACAAAAAATTGCCAAAAACTACCACCACCGATCGAGAAAATTGCCAAGAAACACAAAAATTGCCAAAAACTACCACCACCGATCGAGAAAATTGCCAAGAAACACAAAAAAATTGCCAGACACACAACAAGAAGAAAAACCACTTCAAACCCACGCTCAAGGAAATCAGTTCAAACCCACCACGCCGACTCGCCGAACTCCATAAGCCACCGATCAGCAACCCCAAGCCACCGATTAGCAAACCCAAGCCGCCGATTTGAAAACCCACCCCGCCGATTTGAAACCCAGGCCGTCGAAAATACTCTATCACTGATTTGAAACCCACGCCGCCGATTTGAATCCCACGCCATCACCGATCAGCAAACGCCATCGCCGCCACGCCTCAACGGACCTTGCTTCCACCAATCGCGGGTCAGAGAGTGAGAGAGCGTAGATGAGAAAACAGAAAGAGAGAGTTGAGAAAGAAAGAAACGTCTCAGCCCAGAGACAAAGAGAAAGAGAAGACAGAGGAGAGAGAGAATAAAAGTGATTAAAAAATTTATAGGATTGTGCTACAGTGGGATTCTACATGTAGAATCGCACTGTAGCACAATCCTAAATTTTTTTAGGATTCTTCAGTTTTACAATCCCAGCTGCTGACTCTTTTAAGCTTAAAATGCCAAAATTTCCTTAGATTTAGCATTTACAATCTCCACTGCGGATGCTCTAATAGGTTGGGTGGTTGAGTTATTGTAGCTCACGTTTTGGGCAAGTCTTTGTTTTTAGATTGTAAACGTTGTGGGGTCGTTAAAGTCATTTTCACGGGATCAAATTTTTTTAGTCCGATTAAAAAACAAAAATCCAGCAATCGTCTCTTTGCAGCCTGAAGACTGAAACCCACTTAAATTTATGTAAGTATGAATTTATTAATTTTTTATGTTTATCAACATAAAATTTAAAATTTATATATCTTATAAGCCTAAATATTAGTCTAAGTATATTAGCTTTAAAAACATGTTTTTTTTTTTTTTTAAATAAAAAAATAAATTTTTTAACATTTTTTAAATATTTTTTTTATTGTACTAGCCAAAACACCAAAAATATATTCAATACAAGCCAGTACAACCCAGTATTTTTACTAGTATATATTTTAGAGGAGTACTAGTATCAGTTTATTGATACTGTTGATACTTGTATGATATTAATTTCTTTGTTTTAAATACCTTGATAACATAAGAAATAGGATATAGAAACAACACACTCTGCAAAATAACAAATCAAACAAGTTTTGCAATCAATCTCTCACATTGACCTACACAATTTTACATAGATGACAAAATTTTGCATGAGCATTGCCCCTACAAACTTCAATTTTTTTCCAACCCAAACTTCAATGTTATTCTTTCTTTGATGTCATGCCTACATGATTTCTTCACCAATAAGGCAATAAGCCTACAATAGAACTGAGTCGGATGCTTTCAATATCAAATCTATCATGTTTGTCTTCAACACTGCCATCAATAAAAGTTGTGCTATCAAATGTTTCATCTCCTAGGCACTTGGTCGAAAGAGTAGACCCACATAATGATGGGTTACCCTTATATATGGATATGTAATTTAATGTTTGGAGTTGATTACCATATGAGATTCTTCCTGCTAAGGTGTTAAAATAAATGTTCAGGTGTGCCATGGAAGTCAAAGAAGACATACTTTCAAGAATAGGTCCAGAAAGAGTATTCTTCGAAAGATCAAGTGTTTCTAGTTAAATGATTCATTGACAAGTTTAATGTATCTAGTCCTGTGAGGTTTGTTATTTCAATAGGAATTCCTCTTGTCCAGTTATTTCGAGAAAGATTAGTGTTGGTAACAAATTAGAGAGTGCTACCATATTCAAGCTTTTTTTCCCTATTGTCAATATATGCGAAGCCAAAAGGGTACACATCAAAGTTGATTTTTCCATAAACCAAACCAGTCAAATTGTCCAAACAGTCTAGAATGTCCTCGAAAAGATTGTTCTGGGCAAAATCTAGAATGTAAAGACTTGGAAGATTGCACCATTACCTAGGAATGATTTCACTAGAAAAAATTGACCATAAACATAGAATTAAGACTTGATCCTATCCACAATGGAAGGCTCCCTAATAAGTGATTCCCACCAAGATCAATGCTCAAAAGAGAACAATTTTGTAAGTCAGAAGGAAATTCTCCATCAAGATTGTTGTTACTCAACACTAATTTAGAAGGGAACTCCAAAAACCAATTGAGCTTGGGATTTTTCCACATATGTTGCTGTATGAAATATACAAAATAAATTATTGTTGTGACTCATTCCAATAATGGGGAAGCTCTCCAAAAATCTGATTTCTCCTAATTAAGGTAAAGTATTTCAAGATTTTCCAATTTTTGAATGGACAAGGGAATTGTACCATCAAGCTTAAGGAGGTTCTCTGATAGATCTAAATAGCACAACCTTGGCATTAGATCACTAATAGTTGATGAGATAGGGCCGGGAAATGAATTGCTTTTAAGAGACACCTTGGTCGCATTAGTAAACCAAGCGGGAAAGGACCCCTAAACTGGTTACAACTTAGATCAACAACATCCACATTTGGAAATAGTAATTAGTACGACAACTTCCCCATGATCTGATTGTTGGATAGATCCAAGTGAGTGAGTTGAGAAGATACCTTAGAGAATCATTCTTTAGGTATGGTTTCTGAGATACCAATATTGTTAAGAGTGACAGAGGTAAGCTCACTTTGAACTTGAAGCCATATAGGAAATTTGGGACCAATGAGACAACTTTCTAGTTCAAGATATTTGAGCCTAAATGTAGGAACCCAAATGTATGTCACATTGAAAACTAGAGACTGGTTTGTAGCAGTTGTTAGTATAAATTCTTCTAGTCTTGTGAGATTCATCAGTTGGGCTTCTGTGATAACACCTTTCCAAGAATTCTCTTGGAGATTCAAATTGACCAACTCTGAAATTTTTCCAATACTTGTAGGAATGGTTCCATTCATCTTCTTAAAAGAGAGGTCCAACTGCTGCAAGGATGACAAGGTGCCAATAGAAGATGGAATTGAACCCCAAAAAGAGTTGTATTGGAGATTGAGGTATCTCAAGTTTCCAAGTCTCCCGAATGAATCAGGAATGTTTCCTACCAGCTTATTATCACCTAAATTTAGGGACTCTAGGCTATTGCTCATGCATGCTGAGAAATTACCTAAGAATCCATCCATGGTGCCGCTAAAATTGCTAAATGAAAAATCTAAAGTCTTCAATTTACAAAAATTTCCAAAAAAGCTTTGGCAATTGACCTCCAATGTATTGATCTTGCAAATCAAGGTGCTCAAGATTTCTTAGGTTCACAAAATCGTATGAAATGGTACTATGTAAAGCATTATAGCTTAGATCAAGTTTTGTGAGGCTGGTAAGATTAAATAGCCACCGAGGTATGGAAGTGTTAAAGTGGTTGCTTGAAAAATCAAGGAAAAAAAGAGAAGTAAAATTAACGAATGGAAAGGAAGGTGGAAAGCTTTCAAGGTCACACAAATCTAAATATAATTCAAGTAGGGAAGGAAGCATACTAATTGCATGCAGCCAATTTGCTCCCACACTGCTAAGATTTAGTCTCCCCATATCCAAGTACTTTAAAGAATTTGAAGAGAGACTTTACAGCCAATCCAAATTTTCAGCTTGCAGTCTCGACAAATTGCCAAGGTGATGAGGAATTACCCCATAAAAGTTTGCAAAAGAGAGATTGAGATACATCAAGTTTTCTAGCATGCCAAAAAATTCAGGGATTCGAATAATGCCTTCAGGGATTCAAATAATCCCCCCATATCCAAGTAATTGAAATATTTCTAGTTAATCAAAGAAGAACTTATCTTAATCTCACCACCGGCACCGAGCCATGAGTTCATAAACGTGTTTCGAAGATCAAGCTTGGTAACAGGACCTGATTTGTTGTTGCACTCTATGCACCCTATCCCGAAAAATGAAGATCCCAACGAGGACAAAAGAAGAAATACAACAGTAAGAATATTACTCAAGGAGTACTTTATCTTGCAACTGATATCCATGCTAGCTGGTAATCACAGCCTCTAAAGTAGTGTTCTAGCGATTAATTTCTATGTAGCGAAAGCCATGTCGCATGATGAATACTTATCAGTGTGACTGTGAATCCATCTAGAAGATTATACAATCATAGAATGGTCTGGTCAATGATGAATCTTCTTGTTTGTATGATCAATATATAAGGTAGCGGTGGGGACTAGTGAGTGAGCGTTTTTCCACCAGGTTGGTTTGTTTGTGTTTATTCTTCAGAAACAATGGGGTTTGACTTATCTAGGCTTTTGAATTGAGAGTGGAAAAGTTCACGAGGGTTTTTGTGGAAAAGTGAGTGTTGTAGCTTAGCACGTCCATTTCATGTGACTAATTTTCTTTGACTGGAAGTGGATAGAATTGATTGATTAGAATAATTGGAGGGGTGTTAATTAATAGAACTGTATTAAGCCACAGGGCGGTATATATGTACATTTTAGCAAATATTTGTATGTGTGTGAGTTTCGCATATGGAAGAGATAAGTTTATTTTTTTACTCTTTAAGTTTTTATCACTAATTTTAGTTCGGAAGGAGCCCAGGATATTAAATTCAAGTAGCCAAAGTTATAAGTCTGCCTTGGGTGGTGCATTATGTAATAGCAAGGGAAAAAAAGATAGAGGGAAGCAAAAATATCAGTGGTTAGGGTGAATTTGGTGAAGAGAGAGTAATGACTCCCTCCTAATCATTTAATATGAAAATTCTAGTGTGGAATGTAAAAAGTTTAAATGATTTCTGGCAATCTCTCTGCTCAAAGAAAGTCTGTGTTGTCTAATTCACATCACCAACGATAGGGTTGAAAGAAGAAAGCAATAGAGGGATCTTGAGCTCTTTAAGGCTCAGGTACAGGAAAGTATGGATGTTGACCGGAGATTTTAATGTTGAAAAAATGTTGATGGAAAGACGGGAGAGGGGCTTGGTATATGCAAATGAATTTGGACAATGCATGCATGTACATCATTGCAGTCATGGATATACCCTTTATTGGTTGTTTTTGTACTGGGTGTAATAGGAGATAGGGTAGGGTCTTTATAACTAGGAAATTGGACCGGGTCATGCATGGGAAATATGAAATGGATTTCACAATTTGAGTAGGCTATTGTTGACTTCTTCAACAGGTATATCATATCATTTACCTGCATTGATTTCACTTGGTGTTAAGAAGGAAAAGGTATATTTTGCATTGGATACATATTTCCTTTCTCTCACAGCTAGTGAGTCCCAGTATCTATCAAGAAGAACTATGGCTTAAAGTCTTTTAGTTTTTTAAATTATGAGATCCACAAGTTGTGAGAAAGAGGAAACATATATCTAATGCAGGGTATATTTTTCCATAAAAAAGAGCTATGGCCTAAAGCCCTTAAATTTCCTAAATTATCAGGCTGTTGATAGTAAGTTTTTAGATTTGATGCATTATAAGCGTAGGAAGTAAAGGTGCATGGTTTCCATTGTACAGATTATATGTCAATCTCAAAGTCTCGAAGAACATTAATAAAGAGGTGTATGGTTGCATATTTATTTCAGAAGGTCTCTTATACTAGAATGAGGCTTGAAAATGCAAAGGAATATTTCTTCCATCATTGTGGTCAAGTTGAGTTTATACTAGAAAAAAGGGAATCCATGCACGAATATTTGTCCTTAAGGACGGGTACAGAGGCCTATGAAGAAAGAAGCTAGAAATAATGGCCAAACTTTTCAGGTTAACAATAACTTTTTTGAAATTTTTTTGAAAATTTTTTTGTTTGTTTTACAGGTTTATCTCATTTTTTTCAGCATTACAAGTACCGCTTAATGTCTTTTTTGACTTTTTACTGACAACTTTTTAATACAACCTTCTTCTATAGAGTTGTAAAGATTACAGATGGAGTAATTCCATCATAATTGATTGTATGATAGTCAACGCAGGAATATGGAGATCGTCGATGTGATGTGTAAAATCCATCATTTGGCAAAAGTATAAAAAAAATTATTTTAAAAAAGAGAGTGAAATCTGTTACAAAAGGTCACGATTTTAGTTAAAATCATGTGTGTACAGTGCGTGTGTTATTGCATGCAATAACCATATATATATATGAGTCTTTTTTTTTTTTTTTTTTTAAGAAGGCTTCTCTTATCACTCAAGAAGATGAGGTATCTGCATTCTGCCATCCATTTTCGTTTCTTTTTTTTTTTTTTTCATCATTTTTTGGAGTTATAGGAAATCTTGTTGGGGTAGTGAAGACCACAATCCGCACTTTAGTCCTAAGAGTGCCAAATCCATCAGTTATGGGGATTTTTCGACATATTTTCTCCTGCAACACAATTTATAAATTCATAACTAAAATCTTAGCCCACATATGAAAGATATAGCTAAAATCCAACAACATTCATCCTAGAAAGGATATAGCTAAAGTTTTCCTTTTTATCTCATGAAATAGTAAAAAATGACCATTGGGCTAGTGTAAACACCCCATTTTGCAACCTTTATTTAATCCCACTATGTACTAAGAACAAAACTGTCATTATATGACAAAAAGGCAAATTCATCATTGTAACTATTAAATAATTAAGAACTTTTTAAAAATGAATCTATAAGTCTTAATGATATAATTAAAATAAAAAAATAAAAAATAAAAACCTCATGTTCTTAAATCTGACCACCGGTAATTTGCAAAATTAAGCATAATCAAGATTTTAACGATTAATGTGCATCTTTGCAATTAAAATCGAACACTTGTGATTATCTCATGAATAATGATTGGTTCTCTAAATTATTAATTATAATTGATTATGTGTCACAATTCTATTAGTTTAAGCTTAGGATAAGGGTGCACATGCTTAAATAGGATAATTTAATTCTATTTAATAGCTTGGTTTTTTTTCTTTTATATTTTTTTGTAAATTAACTTGGAAATAAGTTTTTTAATTAAATTTAAAAGTTCCTAAATATTCATAACATCTAACCTCGAATAAGCTAAAAATCAGGTCCTAAGTCATATTTATCCTAAAAATGATCATAAAATCAAAGAAAATTGAAACAGATTTATAAAGATCAGACATCTTGAGTCAAACTGTGAATCGATACTTTGAAAAAAAAAAAAATTAGAGTGCCAATCAGCACATTAAGAATTCCAATTGACTATTCAATGTCCTGATGCGATTTCTGTTTCTGCAATTTTTTTTTATATGAGTACTTTATCCAATCATTATGGGAGAAAAAAAAAAAATACTACAATTCCAATATTGGAGAGTTTGAAATTGATTCAAAGAGAACAACCTTGACTACCCCCTCTTTAAATATATAAGGGGTTCGCAACTTTGCAATTCCAAGGGACACTTGCATATTCAATAGAGATTTTGAAGAGAGGCGTTAAGTAATTGTTGATCATGTGTGTCAACAACACCTTCTCTCAAATACCACAACTTTGGCTCCCAAAGCCTTAGAAATACCTCAAATTAATGCGCAAGACCCTCCACAACTCCCAAACTTAAAGACGTAGTGACCAAGAACATCAAGCTTAATTAACCCTAGCCTTCAATGGTCAATTAGTAAACAGTAAAGGTCTATTTGGATTGAGAGAGAGGGAGACAAAGTAGAAGAAAGTAGAGTAGAGTTGACTGAAAATATACTAATTATGAATTAACTCTACTCTACTTCCACTCTCTTTCCCTCAATCCAAATAGACTATTAGTGTCATTCTGCCCAGATTTCTAGAGATCGAGAGGGATATTTGAAGGGATATTCAAGGAGGTGTTGCTTGTGAGCTAGGAACTTGAAGCAACCTTCGACCCTACAAAACAAAAGATTAAAAATTAAAATGCAATTGTTAAAGATGTGATATCCAAAACAGTCGTACAACTTTTGTGGACAATCAAACCATTTCTCACAAAAAGTACATATTTTAATAGAATATATTAACGGGTGCTTGATTGCACTCATGAAGGAGGAATATAAAATTAAACCTAAGTGTTTAAGGAGAAGTATGCAAAAAGTTTTTTAATCAAATGGGTACTATTGCATTGGGAAGTAGCTGGAAAAAACACACACACACACACAAGTTTTGGTTAATGAGTATGACAATGATTAAAGTTAACTTTTTTTTTTTTAATTGTAATCAATTACTTAGGTGTACTTGCATATAAGCTAGTTAAAAAAATATTTGTTTATTTGTTTTTGTTGATTCCTAGTGTAATGAGATCTAATAAATTCCTTCATTCTCAAAAAAGATCTAATAAATTCGTCTGCGATAACACCCATTAACAAAAACTATAAATACTCTTTTAATTGAATGTTGTGCAACTCCTTACAAATATTGATTGATTGCAATACAAAAAAAAAAAAAAAAAAAAGCTCAACTTTAATCAATTCACCATATATTAATTTAAGAGAAAGTTTATAGACATAAAAAATTTCACACACAATCAATATGGCATTTTATTAATTAATAGTGTTAGTAAAACCTAGCAGTAATGGTTCAATAAGATCAGTAAAAACTTGGTAGTTCTTTTAGGAACGTAGTATCTGTATTGCTCCTGAAAAGGCCCTTTGGTTTGGTTACATCTGGGAGCAGAACCTGAGTCATGAAATGACCACTGAGTCTGAGTCTGTGAGTGGTCTATTTTGCAGCAGATGACGTTATAGTTAATGATTTGAACAGTACATGATTGCAAAGCAAAGTACGTACGCATCAAGAAGTTAAAGTTAAAGCTGTAGGTCTAATCTTGTATACCATTTTCCCTTTTAGATGCTACACCGACCATGCAGATGCAGGCCGCAGATACCAGTGGCCAGGGGGACACACTGGTAAGCCATCACAGCCATTAGATTGGAGAGCAAAGTAAAGATAAGGTGTTGTGGGATCAGGACCGTCGGTCTGTACGTTCCTGCTGCAGAAATAAGATCATAAAGGAAAGATATGAACGTCTTCAAATTTCGTGCACGCGTGGATACATGCATGTTTAAGTGAGTGAGTACTGATACTGAGTACTGAAGAGTATCATTTAGTGAACTTAGTGGGTAGTTGAAGTACTTACTGAGTGAGTGAGTGCGTTGTTTGTAAATTGTCTATCTAGAGATAATATGACATGGTACAGTCATGAGATTCTAGAATAAAATTAAACAAAAATAGTAAGGTTTTTATTTATTTTTTATTTATTTATAGATAACAAAAACAATAAATTAAACGTCAAATATTATATATATATATATATATATATTTTTAAGCTAAATGTAATAAAATTTCAATTTATGCAGGATTTAACCTCAAATATTTTATTCAATGACAATAAATTCATTTGACTCCACAATAATATATTATGATTAGTATATAATAAAGGGAAAAGATTCGTTGTATACCATACAAGATTTGAAAAAAAAAGAAAAAAAAAAAAAAAGAAAAAGAAAAGCAACAAGTGTACAATGGTCATGTATAATATGCACATGACCAGTTTGTCCCTTGGACACCAATCACCATGTTTCTTCCTCTCTTTTTGACTTTATGTTTATGCACAAAAATATTTTCTCATATAATGTTTAGGAATGACTTACATACTCAAAAATAAAATAATAAAATATTATTAATTAAACAAAAGGCCCAGCCCACGCAAGCATAAAGCACAATCCAATGTCCAACCATAAGTATATGAACTTATATTTTATATTTTTCATTTCCTATGTAGAACTCAAGAATTTTTATTGTTTTAATACCATGTTTAAGTGGATACATTGAGAGTTAATTTATTATTCACTCTTTAACATTTTTCTAATAATTAGGTCTTAAACAACTAAACAACACCTATGTTGTCACCCATATACGGTAAAGCATTCAAACATAACAAATAAGGGAAAGTACATGATCTGGTGATGAAGTGGAAAACTTTTCCAAGAGATAAACTACTACAGGAGAAACATTTTCCAAATAAACAATGTATTATAATTAAGAGAAGTTTACCAACATTTGTCCCTGGGCTCTACTTGGTAACAGGGGCGTAACTAGAAATTTTTATTTGGAGGACCAACTTAGGATATTAATTTAGTAGTTTATATCAACTTCTATAAACATGCACAAACACAGATATTTATACACACGTATAACTTAGTATCCTTCATAGTGAATCCTTAAAGTTTTCATTTTTAATATAAGTTACCAAATTATCAATCAAAGTGAGTAAAAAATTTTCAATTGAACTAGTGAAATATTCAAAGACATAAATTATTCAAAATTTTAATAGATACAAAAACCCATTTTACAATAAAAAAAATAAATAAATGTGAGAAAAAAAAAATTCTCTATAACACTAGACCAATTAAACAATTTTTTTAAAAGCATTATTGGACTAGTTTAAATATTTGGGAGAGCCAAGTCCAATTTATATAGGCTAATAATTGAAATGTTAAATATTTATATATAGTATTAAAATATTTTTAAAATTTTGGAGGAGCCCCACTCATACACGTAGCTCCGCCCCTACTTGGTAAATAAACTTACTACAAAAAAAATCCTCTTAACAACTCAAAACCCTCGAATTGTTCAACCATATAGACGCTCATAGATAATGCACTCGCACTTCACTACTGGAACTTACGACTAACGAACCTCTTGAAGATTTGAACTCCATAGCCGCATCAATGGGGATCCTGTGATTTCAACTTGATCACTTAATTACTTTAACTATATATTGAATATCTTCAAATTTTGAACTCACTGTTTGTATGAGAACATGCCAGCAGGATAAATAGTTAAATACTCTAGCTACTGTTATATCACTTGCGTGCAGTGGGCGATATGGTCCAACTGAAATAGTGAAATGAACGACAACATGGTGGAAGGAAATCTCTATTTGCTGCAGACTTTGTCTGCGAGATATATCATCCGTGAGAGTGATTCACAGGTGGTTGTGTCATCGATCGTTGTTGCAGCAAATGACGCCTAGGCTGTGGCTCCTTTTCTCTGCCCAGGTATACAGCAACTTGCACTCAATTTTCGCACCATTGATTTGCCCTTGTGAGACTCTAGGGAAACAGACTTTCTCACTTTCTCGCTCAACATGCAAGCTAGAGGCGGCTTCTCAAATTATGTAACATGTTTTGAAGACCATCAAAAGTTTTATAGAGCAAGTTTTGCACATGATGTATTACTTTCACCTTCTCAAGAATAAAAGTATTCGGTGTTTCATTAAAAAGACCTACTTTCTAGATACAACAATATCCAAATGAATGCCAATGTAGTTGGTTTAGTTAGTAAGGCTCGAATGCTTTGTCCAAAAAACTTAGGTTCAAGTTTTGCTGTCAATAGTGCTCCTTAGTGGGCAATTTACAAGTCCAACATAAGCTCTTTCTGAGGTCTGCTGTTTGTCCTAGCCTTGGTATGGGTAGCCTTCCCCTCACCTAAACTTCCTTTTACCTAAAAAAAAAAAAAAAAATCCAAATGAATACAATGAACTTATTAGAGTAAATAATGAACGAGATAGAGATCAAAGTTTGAAGTGATTATGACTTACATCCACTTTAAAAATCTATAAAAAAAAAAAAGCTTCATCTTTATTTTAGGAATTATTTTACAATAGGCCCATTTAGAGTTTACAAATAAATAAAATAACTCTTATGTTAGTTAGATTTCGATATGAGGTTTATATATTATATGAATAGTGGAATGTAAAATGTACATTTTAATGAAAAAAAAAAACTTTTAAAATGGCAATATTTTCCATTTTTTGAGAAAATGTATAATAATTTTTTATCTACACTATATACTTAATTTACATTCCACTATTAATGTTCTTTTTTATTTGTTAACCCTTTAAGTGAGTACTAGACTATCCTTAGGGTAGAGTTATAATGTGCAGTAAATTGTAGTAAAACAATTCAAGTGTCACTGATTGATTGAATCTGGAATAGCTAGCTAGCTGCAATGAAGTGTGTGTTTGGCAAAAATTATTGTTGCCAATTTATTTTACTATTCAACTTATTTTTGCTATTATTTATAGGCCTCACTGAACTTTTTGGTTCTATTTATAAGTCTCATTGTACTATTTCAGCTAACTTTTACTTTTATCTACAGTACTTTCAACTAAAAATTTTCAATTTCAACAAAATAAGCGGATTCCAAATAAACTTGAAGTTGGAGAGCTTGAATTTTATCATCTCTAATTTTTAGACCATTAACTAAACCAAAAAAAAAAAAAAAAGCCCATTAAAATTCGACCTCAACTTGTCTAACATTGCATAACAAGGTCTTTTAAAATATATATAAAAATTCCAGTATGACCTTCCCACTTTTTCCATGCACACCAATACATGAAATATTTATTTACAAAAAAATAAAAACAAAAATTGAATATAGTTCATTGGGAATGCTCAAATGCCAGAGATTGAATTGAATTAAAAGAAAGTCGTTGCAGTTTTCCTAGGAGGCAGTTAATTTTCCACATCTTGAAGTAATAAAATAAATAAATAAAATAAAGGACCTGAGCTGAGAGAGAAAGTCCAAAAGAAACACAGAAAAAGTTAATGGAAATTGGAAAGGTCCAGGCCCACAGCTTTTTTAACCGTTTCTCTTTTTACGTATGTGGAGGGGCAGTATTGTCATTTTGAATACGACAGTGCGTTTTGGATGTCTCTCTATGACTCTTATGGTGATTAGAAGACGCCACCCGTACTTTTAGATAGCAAGTGCGTTTCTCAAACACTGTTTTCATTTATTTATTTATTAATTTATTAGAGTCTAGCTTTAAAATACCTTCTATTTTCACAGTCACTGAGTCAGTAGAGTAGTTCCGTCCGTACATTTAAACAGTTTATTCCATCATGCATGCTACTATTGGAAAAATAATGAAAAATCTCATCATTTCGTGTGACTTTAAAGTAGAAATTGATGAAGTATGAAACCAGTAGCTAGGCTGCAAACTCCGACTACTAAAGTGGCTCAATAACCTGAAAAAAGAAGAAAGATTATAGAGTTTACCGAGGTGGAACTAGCTCAAGACCTCTGACAATTAAGTTTGCATCTCTCAAAGATTGAAGTATGAGAATTAGATGAATGGTTTTGTATCTTTTATAGAGAGTTTGGAATTTGTTTACTTGTTAGATGTCATTATCATCGTAGGAGATGTGAATTTAGTGAGGAGGTTAGAATGAATTTCGAAGAATTTATCCCATGTTTTGGAACAATTAATCATGGTGTAACCATTCTTGATTTGCAGAGAATACCTTAGAATTTACTAAGTGTTCATCAATTGCCTATGGTTTCTTGTCTTTAGACGACCTGCCTTTTTCTTAGACAAACATGCTCCTTCTTGGTACTACTACTTTGCTATTTCCTTTTGGACTATGATCTTCTTCTTATTGGACGAAAGCAGTTTTCTTGGACAACTCCTATGGATGATTTTTAATTTTAAATTACACATCAAAAATCAAACTAAAATTTATGACAATCAATCCCTGTAAATATAAATGATAAAATATCTTTTAATCAATTAAGGATTGAGAACTTATAAAAAAACAAAAGCAAAAATTATTAATAAGCCTGTCTACATAAAATAAGAAAATTATATATTAGAATTTTATTTAATAGTAAAAAAAATTATCATTAATGGGAAATCATAAAATCAAAATTTATTATATCTATCAAAAATTAAAATTAAAATTTATTTAAGATGTTACTTGATTTGTCCCAACAAAAAAATTTGACTGTATACTTTAGAGCATGAGATATTTTGGGAAAATATATACAATAATGTTAAATATAATAATATTTTTTTTGAGAATGAAATATAATAATATTCATAATTATTGGTATAATTACTTTAACATTGGGATCGTGCTAACGGGTACTCTTAGGATAATGGTTAACAATCTATTTTAGAAAAGTTTTGATACCACTTTTATGGAAAATAAAAAAAATTGTCAAAACATTAATTTTTTTTTTCCTATAAAGACTTTTCTTAAATGAATTGTTAACTATTACTTTAAGAACATCCGTTAGCATTTCCCAATTTGTTATACCACTTTTATTGAAAATATAATAAAATAGTTAAAAAATCAATTTTTTTTTTCTATAAAAACCTTTTAAAAGTACTTACAGTACAAAATATGAATGCCCTTGAGTATCAGTTAACAAAATCATATTTTTATTAGTATCAATCAAATCATCTTAGAAGTGAAAATTTTCAAATCATATCAATATACCTTTCTTTTATATATATATATATATATATATATAGGGTTGGGTTCAAGTTACATCTGGTGTAACTCTAAGGAATGTTACACCACCGAATAACTTGTAATTGAATTAATATTTTGAAAATCCAACCGTTGAATTACACGTTCAATATATTCTTAATATACATGCCAATTTTCATATCAATTGGATGTGATTTACCATTTGATCTATAAACTTATCTTTTATGTATTATTTTAAATTATAAAAACTTGAATTTTAACAATTGATTAATGACATGGCTATTAATTTTTGATCACTTTGAAATTTAGCAAGTATGGAAAATATATGAAAATAATATAATTTAACGGTGGATTTGTCAATATTCGCATCCAATTAAAAAATATTGAGTAGTGTAACATTACTTAAAGTTATACTAGGTGTAACTTGAACCCTACCCATATATATATATATATATATACTTTTATTAGTAGTTTGTAATTATCCAATTACCCAAAAATAGCCTCATTTTTTTTCTTAAAACTCTTTCCAATTTGGAGTCATTTATGCATCCTTATGCTCCTCGGGACCCTCCTATTGATTTTAATTAACTTCGTCATCTAAAACAAACTACAATTACTCCTATTCGTTCTTTATTTTTGCCTTTAAATGGTAAACAAGGACAACAAAATCACTTTTTCAATCGCAAAAATAAGACATCCGAGGAAGTTAAAGAAAATCCAATTCCTTTTTTTTTTTTTTTTTTTTTTTCCCGAGAAAGAAAATCCAATTCCATTAATTGGTGCTGCAGCAAGCATTTTAATTTCCTAGTGATTAAAGGTAACTTGGGTTACTACTAGCTGTCACTATAGATTATTTCAGTCAAGTCACCTAAACATTATCAAATGGTCAATTCAGTCATTCACAAACCACTTAAAGTCAGTGCACCAGTTTCCCAAAACGACCAGGAAAACACATTTTCTTACTGAAAACGTTTTTTAATTGGTGAGCATGCCATGGCTTCAGAGAAATGTCTCTTCTACAGGAAACAGACTTCAATTCTGTCTACTATATAAATACTGTACCCATTAATTCTCTTCCATCTATCAAACCACCCCAATGATCCAATCCTTTTAAAGCTTTCCTGTTCTTCTTTCTCAACAATTCTTCACTGTAACATACATCAGATTCAGAAGTAAATATTTTCAGAGACTTATCACAACTTATGGCTCCAATAACCTATCTACTCGGCTTGAAAGTTGCTGTCACTGTGGTTTTCATCTTTTCTATCACAATTCTACCTACCAAATCAGGTAAAGCAAAACCAGCCCATTTCAGTAAAAAAACTGTTTAAAGCTTTTACTTCAGTTCACAATAGAAAAAAAAAAAATCCAAAGTGCATGCATCTTTCAAATTAATTGTGTTGTCTCATTTTATGTTCTATATATATGAAAGCTTTCCTTTCCCCTTTTCATTTCTTTCTTGATCTCACTGCTCTCTATCTGTGCCATTATGAATTTATCACTAGACTGTGCTACATTTTCCATTTCACTGTTGTTGTTGTTGCTTGTTTCTTGTGGTTTTGGCATGCAGTTGAATCATTGTCTTCCGGCTATGGTGAGACTATAGAGCAAAGGGAAATGGTGTTGGGATCAAAGCCACCTGGTTGTGTCAACAAGTGCTTAAATTGCAGACCTTGCATGGCCACTCTAGTTATTCCTCGCCAAAGAAATGGTTTCAGTGCAAAAACTCGGGGAGAAGATGATAGCTACTATCTCCTCTCTTGGAAATGCAGATGTGGAAATAAGCTCTATCAACCATGATCTCATAATCTCAATCACTGATCACCATTAGTTAATTTCTCTATGTATAAACTTTTTTTAAAAAATTATTTTTAGGAGAGGTCCATTAAGTTTTAAACCTCTCTCTTCTTGTGTAGACGTGCAATATTTGATTCCAAAAGTATCTTAACCTTAAAAAGACACTACCAGCAGTTAGAATTACTGGAAGATCGAAAAGTGTTTTGAGTGTCAAGGTGGTTGTTCTCTCTCTGTAATGGTGTGCTGTGAAAAAAGACTATGTAATTAAATATTAGAATTAGCAATGATTCTGATTTCTGATGTGCACTGTGCAACACTGCAACATCCATTTCTTCAATTTTTATTTAAAAAAAAAATAAAGAATTGGGTAAGTCATAATTGAGAGATTTTTGTTGCTTTTAGGATTCTCATTATTAAACGCGCATTGAGATGCTCCATGTACAAGATATGTCTATGTACTCAAAAACAGAAACTTACTTAGCAGCAAGAATCTTTTTGCTTTGGCAATACACATTTTCCCCTAGTTTCAGCTATTAGTGTGAGTGTCCATCTAGTTCTAGTTTTACGATCTATCATGGAAATAGTGCTATATGCATGTATCTCAATCTCAATCTCTCTCTCATTATTGATCAGAGATGGGACCATACATGGAGACGTCATGTTTCCACGACCTGATTATGATTTCCATCTATAATATTATATTAGTGGGTACATACAGACGCATCAAAGAGAAGCTGCGCGCTTTTGCCTCGTGTGGTTGCCTTTGTATCCACGGGTAAAGTAGCTTTCCTCGTAAAAAAAACTACCGCTTTCTTGAAGAGCTTATTTGTTTTATATTTTTTTGTCTCAGTTTTTTTTTTTTTTTTTTTTTTTTTAATCTCACATTTAACACAATACTTACTAAAAATTATATTTTTTAATGAATAGTATACAAATAAGCTAACAAAAATAAACTATTTCCTTCTTCTCAAAAAAAAAAAAAAAAAAAAACTATTTCCAAACACGTTCCTATAATTCCAAAACAACCAAACCTCTATAGTTTAAGATATACTAACATTGGTTTCCCGAAAAAGCGATACACTAACATTCAAATTTTTCATCTCATGAATGTGTGAAATGTGAAAACTATATAAAGGTCAATATATCCTAATAAATTTATTTTCTAACCAAATAAAAAATTTATATTATAAAACATTTTAATACAGCACACGAAGTTACGAATTCAGACATTTTAAATTTAAATATCAATAGTTTTTTAAATCCATAAAAGTTAAAACAATACACACATTTATATCAACATGATGCATTTCATTTTTTTATTTTATATAAGAAAAACTCATGAGTCAGTTTATATAATTCAAAACAAATATTTTTTTAATAAGTCATGTGTCATGTTCCTTTAGATTATATTAATCACAATCAACATTCTTTAAAAATTGTAAATAAAATATTTTTTGTTAAATAGATTAAAGATTAGACATTAGAGTATAAAATCTTTGAGCTTGGGGAAATGACGCAGTCCGTGAGGTTCTAACCGAGACGCGTCTATTGCTGGTTGAAAACTATTTCCAGACATTAGAGTATAATAATAGTTTTAGAAAACATCATATGTATATTAAACAATTAATTTTAGATAAATTAAAAGGAAAAGTTAACGGATGCCCTAATAGGAAAAAGAGTAAAATGATAGGTTTAGCAAATATTTTTAGAAACTTTTTATGCATAAAGAAAAAAAGTAATTAACTTTTTTAATAACTTTTTATATTTCCAATAAAAATAGAAATTTTTTACTAAATGGTTAAATAACAAATGCTCTAAGGACATCCATTAGTATGACCCTTAATTAAATAATATATTTTATTTTATATTGGCATAAAATATAACTAACATAAGAGAGATATATAATAATAACAATACCAAATGAAATTATTTATTTATTTATTGATGAAATGGTATAACATAATAGATATGCATACACATACAAAAAATACAAGGAATTTCATGTGTTTTGACTATATATAGTGCATCCATTAGTATGACCTAAATGGTTAAACAACAAATGCCCCAAGGACATTTTCTAAATGGCTAAACAACAAATGCCCTAAGAACATCCGTTAGTATGACCCTTAATTAAATAATATATTTTATTTTATATTGGCATAAAATATACAAAGTAACATAAGAGATATATAATAATAATAACAATACCAAATGAAAATTTTTATTCATTTATTGATGAAATGGTATAACATAAGGGATATGCATACACACAAAAAATACAAGGAATTTCCTGTGTTTTGACTATTGTATGGTGCATAAGCTAATTGGTTTTAGAAATTCTCTAATTCTCTAAAGAACCAAATAAAATCAATGGATTACAAATTCAAATCCAAATCTAAATTTTGTCATCCAAACATAATCTAAGCTCATTTGCTAGATTTTGGAAGAGTCTAATATAGATGAGAAATATATCTTTTATTCAACAAGTTAGTGAGACTTTTGGTGCAATTCAACTAATGCATTGCGTACTTCTCATGATTTAATGGACTCGCAAGCATTCCAAACTTATTTACAAGGCTATCCACGTTCTTCAAATAAATTGCCGAAATGCCCTTTTATGTTCTTCAATCCACAACTCCGATATATTCTCCAAGAAAAAGTACATATAAACTTGGCCAATAAGTTGAGCTTGGTTATTTATTTATTTATATATATTAGATGTGAAAGGACGGTTTGTCATATGATTGTTATAAGTTATAACCTTAAAAAGGTAAATATTAGTACATCCTACTTATTGTGCATATACATTTTTTGCACTAAAATCGTGATTTGTGACTATTATTTAAATTTTTTTTTTTTGGAAATAATCATGAAGTTCAAAAAATGTGTATGCATATGCGTTTGTGTGCAACAAGTAGTGTGGATTGTGAAATAAACACCACCCTAACCTTAAATATAGAGAAAGACATGCGTCTAAAGTAAGGTCATTAATAGAAGAGAATCTGACTACAACATAGTACTATAATGGCGTATAAAGTATAAATCTTAATGGGAAATGCTAACAAATATCCTTAGGGTATTGATTAATAATCCATTTAAAGAAAGTTTTTGTGGGGAAAAAAAAAAAAACAATTAATGTTTTGATAGTTTTTTTCAATTCTCATAAAAGTAGTGTCAAACTTTCCTAAAATGGGTTGTTAACTAATGCCTTAAAGGCATTTATTAGCATGACCCTAACAGTGGGTAAAATTTATTTTTCTCATTACATTCTTGTGTTTGAATAAATTTTTTTTGTTCTTCTAACATTCTCCACTTAGTTGATCCGGTTTCATTAAGGTGGTGAAATCATTTTTCATATTTGGCCATGTTGGGGTTTAGTGTGAGTGTGAACTCCATGTCAAGCAGTAGTGAAAAAGTGATGAGGGTCATTCTCGAGTCTATTGTGAATGTGAAGTCCGCTTCAAGAAATAGTGAAAAATAGTGAGACTAATTTATATATTTTAACCTATAACGAAATAAGTTTTTGAATTAAAGAATGAATGTCTATTAAATACCTCTTTGAAATGTTAATTTTCATAACAAAAATGGTATCAAAATAAGTGTTCACGCAACTGCCCAAATTACAGGTATGTAGTTGAATTCCAATGTGTAGTGATATACTCAATTTAGCACTTCTATACCTAAATTTGGGACCAACTATTACATATGGGATAGAAATTTCTTTCACCTATTTCTCTTAGTAATCTATTATCAACAACTTCTTTCCAACTGAATTTGCTGTGTGTACGTAAGGGAATACTTTATTCTATATTTATGACTTGCTTCAAACAAAGGAGAGAAACAAGCATAAAGATTTTCATAGATATTTACGGAATGTTCCCTATAATAACAAGGGTTATGGATTATGGTCAACAAACAATATGAATTGCAAAATATATTGGTCAAAGTTTTATGATGACCCTATCACATGCAAATCATTTGTTTGTAACTTAGTTACGTAAGCTATTAACCAAGTGGGGCATTAAGGTAGTTGAAAATATGATAAAATTGGTTTAGTTGGGATGATATGGACCGAATGGTTTACTTGTCTAGAGTCAATCTTAGCATAACCTTTTGTCCTTGGGTGACCCCACAAAAAATAGATGGGAAAAACCCCAAGTTGGCTGAAAACTTCTTAGGATTAAAAAAAAAAATGTTTGTTTTTGTAAGCCCACATCCACTATAAGCCCAACCCAAAAACCACTACAAAAACAAAACTCCTTTGCTATAAAACCCCAAACAATTATACAAAACAGAAACTCCTCCAAGCTCCCAGAACCAAGAATCAAAAAAAAAAAAAAAAGATTCTACTAGCACTACAACAAAAAAAGTTTATTACAACAATAAAAATCGTTGCAATAACATCGAAGTTATTGCAATAGTTTATGTGAAGTGTTGCGATAAAATTTGAGGTAATAAGTTTGTACTACAAAAAATTTTTGTTGCAATAAATCTTAAATATTTTAATGAAAATTTTGATGTAATAATATATTTGCTATTGCAATAAACAGTTTATTACTTCGAATATCTTGTAGCAATAAGCTATTATTTCATGAATTTTATTACAATAGATTGTAAAGAATTGACAAAAATAATTTGGGTTCAAATTATTGCAACGGTATAATTATTGTAATAGTTTTTTTTTTCATATTTTTTCTTAAAATATATTGTAAAATAATTGGAATTAGATCATTGTAATAATATATTCATTGCAGCTTCATGTTTGTCATTGAAATAAATTGTAAAATAATTGATATTTTAGTTATTGCAATGTTAAATTTGTTGCAATAAGTCATCTCTTTGAAATTTCTATTATAATATATCGCAAAATATATAATTGGTATCAAGTTATTACAATAGTTTCTTCAATTTAAGTTATTAAAAAAATTTGATTTCTTCAATTTAAGTTATTACAAAAAAATTTATAAATTCAATTTATTAGTATTAAAATCTTTATTGCAACTGAAAATTACAAATTAATACAACTAATTATTATTAATGTAATAATTTACTATTTTTAAGTTACTATTGCAACGACTTTTAATTTTTAGATGTGATATTATGTCTAATACCACTGTACTCATTTTGTTGTATTAACACTTGATGTAATAGACTTATTTTGGTTTAGTGTAGTTTCTCCAAAAATGGAAACTCTCTCTCTCTCTCTCTCACTCACAATCACACACAAATTCCATTCTGTACACTTATAAACCACTCACAACCACAAACCAAGCCTTCCCTCTCTTCCTCCTCCCCTGCACCGGTTCTCACTCCACTAATCACCTCTTCTCCTCTTCTCTTCATCTCCACTGTCCATCCCCACTACGTCCTTACCACACGTCCGCCACCCCGGATCCTCCCCCAGACTTCGACCTGCCCTCGGGTTTAGATTCAGTCTTTAATTTAATTCAATTCAATTAGTTTGAATTAATTACATTTCCATATATAGGGTTTGTTTGTGCATATGTGCTTTTAAATCTTTTTATTGACTTCTTATCACAATTCATATTCTCACTCAACTCTTTTGATCCTTTGGGAATAGGACTTGTAGCATCTTTGTCCAAATTTCAAGACAGAGTACAGATCTCCTTAGCAGTTCTTTTCTGGATGTCTTTATTCTTCTGGGCTTCAGCATGGGATGGGAGAGATAGACCAAACAAGGGATCACGATTTAGAAGATAACCTTGTAAGCTTTCATCTTGTATATTATTAGGTTAGGGGAATAGAATTAGAATATACATCAAGTAGGAAGTATTTGAATTAGAAAAATGAATAAACTTGGGTGAGATTATAATATTAAATTTAAAATGCTGTAATTGCTGCAGTCAATATGATAATTCGTCAATGACTATTGGTTCTTTTTATGGTGCATGGAAAACATGAGAAATAAACAAAGTTACTGACGTGTCTAAATTTTTATATTCTTGTGTAGCCAGCCCCTTAAAGCACATTAAAACAATGTGTTAAATTCACGGAGGTCCCTGAAGTTTGTAAGTTTTTCAATTTGGTTAAGCAAGCTCAAAGTTAGGTATAAATAGTGAATTTTTTATGAAGTTGTGTTTATAATGACCATAGATAATCCCCACTCCCCCATTGACTATGGAATTATCAAGAAGAAGATGCCTTAGATGTTATTGCTTCTCTCCTAAACTCCTCTATTTTCCCTCTTGGATAATTATTTATAAAAATAAATAAAAGACCATGGATTGATATTCATGTTTTTGGTTCCCATCTTGTAATGAATTCTTATTCTAGATTTAACTTTGTCTGAGGACTTTTCTGAATGATGCCTTTGAATATTTTTGGCATGGTTATCCTAGAACGGCTTTTAAGAATTTGTTATTTTGTTTTAAGAGGTGAATTTATTTGGCTGCCTTGTCTAGAAGTTCATACAAAACTTACAGAGAACCGATTAATGTCAACATTCTATTTTTCTATCAAAAAAATAAATGAAGCATTTGAGCAAAGTTAAATTCAAATGACAATTCTTGCTAAATTTTGTGAATGTGGAGGCTAGACAGAAAGCAAAAAAGAAAAAGAAAAAGGGACTTTAAGAATCTAAAGGTTTGGCCAATAAAATTACCCTTACTTTTCTTACTGAAACCTTACAAAATAAATTGTCAACGGAAAATCTCAATGTATCCATGATGAGAGGTAGCAACGAGCTACAGTTAGTGTCACACTATTTTGAGTAAAAATATTATTCTCATGTTTTCGAGAATGTCTTAGAACAATTGTACATCAATAGGGTGTAGGGATTAGATTTTTTAGAGTTCTTACAATAGTTTCACCATGGAGTTATTAAAATTTTATCTATCAATTTTTTTTTTTTTTTTGAAACCAAATTTTATCTATCAATTTTGAAATAAGTGGTTTAGAGTTTTTCATATGATAAATAATTAAAGAGATACTAAACGATAATAATCAAGAATTTTCAAATATTGATGAATTCGTAAAATATAATGCACCCATTTCAAAATGAATGGATAGGAGTTACCCAAAGAACTTAAAAAGATTTTAATCTAGGGTGTAGTATTTAATTAGCCTCAAGGTTGTAGCCACTCAAGTCATTTTAGGATCGAGATGAAGAGACTTGGACAAAATGTAGAGCAAGGACTAAAATCAAGAAAACATCCAATGCTCATTCAATTTGAATAATCAGTATATATATTATGGAAAGCCTAGACAGTAAATTTCTATATTCTGAACTACAAAAGCAATATGAACAAACTTGGATAGAACCAGTAACTCATGAAAAGATATTCAAACACTGATTACTGACCGAGGCCTGGGGAGATATGCCTCCATTGAGTTGTACTATGCCCAGAATATGGCTTAGGTTTAGGAAGATGACAGCAAAATACTAACAAACTCCTAGCTTGTCTATTAATGTCTCTCATGCTTTGTATTTCAGCAGAGGTAGGAAGCAAAACAAACCTAATAATTAAAAGAGCACGTTAATGGAAAGGTAACCCAAATAAAAACTTAAACCAAAAACATATAAGATAGGGTTTTCTTTTTCTTTTTTCTCTCTTTTTTTTTTTTTTTTTTTTTTTTTTTTTTTTTAAGAGAGTCTAACCTATGGTATTTACTCCTAATAATTGTACTTTATCATCAGACTAAGATACTTAATTGATTTTTGGTGTAGGCAGGAATTGAGCCTCAGATCTCTTATTTGACGACAAGAGACTTTACTAGTTAAGCTAATTGGAACTCACACATAAAAGTTAGCTAGTAAGATAGTTAGTAGAGGAAAATAGGTGGATTTATCCAAAGTAAGATAGCCATTATAATATGGATTTGATTTTTAGGAACAAAAACAAGGGAAACAAAAAGAAAGATTGAAAAGCAGAATACATAATTGGAGCAGATCAGCTTGTATGTGACATAGTGCATTTCTTGGGTTGGGTTTTCAGTTTTCATTGAACAGAACATGCTAGAGCCGCAACTTGTCATTTTCTTTTGAATAATTTTGCCCAACTGGAAAGTTAGTAGGTGCTTATTGGAGTTGGTTGATTAATGTAAAGAGACAAACAGACACTTGTAGACGCTAAACAGACCCACAAACCCATAGAAAAAAAATGGTTAGGCATGAGCCATCTCATTTGTTTGTAATTTGGTGTTTCATGTATCCTACCTACCCTATTGGCAATTTGTTCATCAGCCATGCTAGCTAGGTTACTTTCAAGATTACACCAAACCAAACCTACTTACAGGAGCTTGTCTGGTATTACCCTTTTCTTGTTTTTAATAAATACGATAGAAATTTAACTTAAGGTGTCAAATTCATAGTGATTGTTTTTTATCATTAGGTCAAGACATCAAAGCAGGATTTGAACTCCAAATTATTTATTCAACGACAAAATACTCTACCAGTGAAGCTACCCTATCATGTTTCTTTTCTAAAGTAATTAATTAAAAGAAAGAGGTATAGATGAAATCCATCAGGCTTTATCTCTTAAGCCTACTTTAAAATATTCAGGCTACTTGTTAGGCATAGTTTTGTATGCTATATCAAATTGTATGATGGGTTGTATGATGGTTGTATGGTAGTAACTAGATAGTGTAGTGTGTTAGTAGTATAAGTGCCTAAGTGCCTAAGTGTCCATATGAGGCTGGCATATCAGTGTTGTAGGGTATACGGGTTGGTTAGTGACTGTGATTAATGACTGTGCAAAGGGCAATTAGAGTTAGTTAGAGACTAGTGGGTTGGTGATAGCCGTGAGGTGTGGTTTAAGAGGCCAATGAGTTGTACAATGGGTAATCAAGTGAAGTGTAATCCTGAATTCCAATCTTTTCCTTTTATCTCTCTGTTTTCCTTTCCCCATTTCTTGGAGGCCTAACTGACCTTGAATCTAGCTATACTATCAAACCATTGAATTCAATCCTAAAAATTGGTATCAAAGCATCATTCCTGTGCTACCATGACTGAGACATGAGCTGCTGCCATGAATATGGTGAATGAAGCCATTGCTTCTCTCTGTACTACCTCTGACCACCATAACAAGGACATCCAAGAAATACAAAAGATTCAAGGCATTCATACCAGAACCTTGAACGAGATGAATCAAGCAAAGGGTAATCCTGAATTCAATCTTTTCCTTTTATCTCTATGTTTTCCTTTCCCCAATTCTTGGAGGCCTAGTTGACCTCGAATCTAGCTATGCAATCAAAACATTGAATTCAATCCTAACATTACTTATGATGGTCAAGTTCTTTTTCCCCCTTCTTCTAGGGTATTCTTTGATAAGTGGAAGCTACCTATACAGCTATACTGGTGCTTTAGCTTTTCACTGTTATTCCTAAAAACAATTACAATTTGTTTTATATAGTAATGCTAGCAATATTCTAGATTTCTATTCCAAATGGAGCTTTTTCTTTTTCTTTTTCTTTTTTTTAAATAAAAAAAATGATGTATTAATTTTTAGACAAAGTTTGGTAACAAACTTTGTTTTTGGCAAATCCACCATTAGATTACATTTTCTTCTTATATTCTCTATGTTTGCAAAATTTTCAGAAGATTAAAGATCAATAACTATTTCATCAATTAAATGTTTACATTTTTAGTTTTTGTAGTCTAAAATTATGCATAAAAAATAAGTTTATAAATCAAATAGTACATGAAATTCGAATTATGCGTAAAAAAAAATAAGTTTATAAATCATATAGTAAATGAAATCCAATTAGCACAAAATTTTACATGTGTGTTAAGAACATAAAGAATATGCAATCTAACAGTTAGATTTTTGAAATATATAGTCATGTTAACTGTTTTAGTGAGAGTTGTAAATTTAAATTATAGCTAATTTTATAGCCAAGTTTTGTCCGTAATTTTAAAAATACGATAATAACAATAATTGCTTAGTCTTGAATTTTTAAACATAAAATAATAAATATAAAAATAATATTTATTTATTATATTATGAATCAGTCATTATCATATCAATTTATTTTATTTTTAATATAATTGATTGTTTTCTTTTTCATATATATGGCTACAACTTTCTCAACTTTGGCGTTTAGAACAGTGTTGGTTGTGGTGTTTCCTCCGTTGCTTTTCTACACTTAAGACAACATAGCACGAATATCCCTTTTCTGTATATCCTAAAATCGTCATGGGCCAATTGATGACCCATCCAATGCCCATCACCAATCCAAAACTAATTTTTTAAAAGATAAAATAAAATGATAATAATCCAAAACCAATTGACAAAAAATAGGAATAACATTAGTAAGAGCATTCACATCAGATCATCTAAAGTCTTCTAAAATAGAACTACAGTACAAATTTTACACATTTTGAGCAAAAAAACACCCACATCAGTGGGTGTAAGAATGTGTAAAATTGTATATATATTTCCATGAGCTACAGTACCCGTATATATTTACACGGGCACTGTAGCTCGTGTATACATTAAAATAATATTATTATTGTACGGTATAAAACAATTGGGTCTCTCTTCCTATCTCTCTTAGCCACCCATTGTCACCATAGAGCAACCCAATGCACCACCGACCACCGATACAAACCCAATACTCAAACAAAAGCCACCTACTACCACCCCAAACCCTGAACCCCTCGATTAACCAAACAGACCCACCACCAAACAAACCAATAGCACCACCACCACGCCACAATCAACAAACACCATCAACCACAAACCCATCCACCATCCACTACTCCACCACTCACCACAAACCCATTAGAAAAAAAATCAGAACAACCACATCACCACACCCAAATCGGAACAAACACAAACCCATACCCAAATTGGAACAAATCAAAACAATCACATACCCATACCTAAACCGGAACAACTACACCCATACCATCGAACCAACCAACCAGCCACCACCATTGAAAATCTGAAGAACACCACCCTCAGACCTCAAACTCCGATCATTGATGTTGTAGCTACTAATAGAAACACTTCCAAAGCACGGGTCCGAAGAGCAACGCCTGGCCCATCGTCACCATAGCATCAAATCCTAATAAAAACACACAAAAATGCCTCATTGTTGCTATAGCTGTTGTTGCTTCTCCAATCTCTAAAGATGCCCATGATTCGACCCAAATGACTGATCCAAAAACCACCGGCCCAACCCAAACAACAACCACAACCACAAAGTACATAGAGAAGAGAGATTCAAAGAGGCATTGAGGGAGAAGAGAGAAGAGAAATTCGTATTGTGAGATTGATGGAAAAGAGAGAAGGGAGAAGAAATACAGTCAGAGACACAATGTGAGAGAGATGAAGTGAGAGAGGAAAAAAATTGAATAAAATATAATATTTAGTTTACAAACTCATGGGTGGGTCTGAATATCACACAGTCGTCAGAGCCACTATTACAACAATCGGCCCATTGGTGATGACGATACAATGGTTGGAGACACCAATCCGGTGGGCGGTCACCAAAGCCACTATTTTGGTAGTTTGGGCATTGGCGACGTTTGACGAAGCCACTATTTTAATAATCCACCCACCGGTGGGTCACTATTTGGCGGTACGGTGGGCGGCGAGACCAATTCGACAGCGTTTGCCGGAGCCACTATTTTGGCGATTTGGCCATCGGACCTCCACCACAAGCGACTCCATTGGCCGAGCCACCGGTGTTGGTAGTTTACTTAAAATATAAGTTTAAATTAAAAAAGTATGACCATTAGGGAAAATAATAAAAAATTGATAAAGAATGAATATTTTATTGAAAAGTCTTGTAAAATAGATAAACTGACGTGGGTGTTTGATAAAGTGGTGGTGTAAAATAGAAAAAGTAGGTTTTTGTGTAAAATAAACAGAATCTTTTCCATGAGCTGATGTGGTTGCTCTAATATAACAAAACTCACCATTTTTGCATAATAAAAAATTGTGAATGGCAAAGTTATAGATCCCCAACTTTGTCATGCCGACAAGTCGTGGATTGTGGGTTTTGCTATGGTGTTAGTATTATTTGTTAATAAAAAATTGAGTAATGTTAAGGATATATAAAATTCCACAACTTTTGTCACAATTTGTCACATAACAATTTGTGAGTAATAAAAGTGTGGACCTATCATTTGATCTCTACTATTCACACAACTCATGACAAGTTGTGAGTTGTGAATAGTATAGTTATAAACTCCCATAGATATACAACTTGTCATGCCAACAAGTCATGGGTTGTGGGTGTTACTGTGGTGTTAGTATTATTTGATAAAAAAAAAATTGAGTAATGTTAAGGACATATAAAGTCCTACAATTTTTATCAAGGCTCGCGATTTGTGAATAGTGAAAATGTGGACATATGATTTGATCTTTACTGTTCACACCTCGAGGGAGTTGTGAGTTGTGAGAGTTAAAGGGCCTATTTGATACATATGTTTAAATACATGTTTTCAGTTTTTAAAACATTACACGTATTTTTATATACTTTTTTATTCATATGTATTTAAAAAAGAAATTAAAAACTGTTATTTAAATACATGTATTACACGGGTTCAAAATAAAAAAAAAAAAAAAAAAAAAAAAAGACGGGCGGTGAACGGTGACGGTGGTCACAATTTCACGTGACACCTTGAACGTGTCGATCCCAAAGAGATGGTAAAGCTACGCGTCCTACATACTGTACTTTTGCCTCATCCGTGGGCTTGGACTATGCGGACAACACATACTAATCCACATGCACTGGTCTGTCTAATTTGTCCTTACTAATTGTACGGCCCAGATTCATTCATCATGTCCACTTTCCTCACACTTTCTATAAGACCATCAAGATGGCGCTTCCAAGTCTCAACCCACTTTGATAAGTTTTTCCTTCTAATAACAGGTTTTTTCACTCTACTCTTCTCTCAAATCAGTTTTTCCCTGTTCTTCCTGCTTGGCATCAAAAGCCATTTTTCTTTATATTCCAGGCTTCATGCACTTCATGTTCATTTAGAGTAATATACTAATTTACTTCACCAAACCACATAAAAATATAAATATGTATTTACTAGGTTGTTGTAATCTACTTATCTACCTATCCTACTCTTTAGTACATCACTCCTAAATATTTTATTGTAGTTCTAACATTTTTCTTTTAACGGATACCTTTTTGGTCTGCTTCTTCTCAATAGCCTTTTTTAGTCACTCTCACTCTTTTTTTTTTAAGTACTTTTTCACTGTTTACTCATTCGTTTCTTTTCTTTTTTATTTTTTAACCTCAAAAGCCCATTTCCTCAGCTTTTAAAAAAAAAAAAAAAATTTTAATCCTTTTCCTGTCTACACAACCTGTCCTTTTTTTTTTTTCTCTCTTCCATCTCTTTTATAAGCTTTTTTTTTTTTTTTTTTTTTTTTTTTCTCTACTAATAAGTTCAAACTAAACGGTCCCATCCTCTCTCTGAAGTCATACACCATGCTTCTGAGAAGCTCCTCAACACCAATCTCGAACTCATGGCTGCTTCACTCGAAGGACTCATCATCCCCAGAGTCTGACCAAGTTCTCCAGCTTCGAAGAACCAGATCAGTTTCCTTAACAACTGCATCATCATCTTTTCATTCTCTCACTGATGTCTCTACAAAAAAGCTGACCCGAGCCTCGTCAGAATCAGACTTCCTAACCACACCAAAGCCCAAAAAGAAGAACCCCATATCTCACAACCTTGAAAAACAACCAAAACTCACAGTCAATGAAAGTGATGAGATGGAACAAGAGCTAAAACCCAATTCAATATCATCCTCATCTTCTTCAATTCAGAGACTTTTTTCAAGCTCTGGGTTGGGTGAGAGTGTTTTGGATGATGAGGGTTCTACGGTGAAAAAAGATAGTATTTTGCAGACTCTGGTTGTGGGTGGTGGAGTTGGGAGCAATGGTGGTAGGATTTGTGGTGGTGGTGGAGATGGAGGTGATATTGGTGGTTCAGGGTTTTTTGAAAGTAATAATCATGGTAGTGATAGAACTGATGCTTACTACCAAAATATGATTGAAGCAAATCCTGGCAATGCACTTTTGCTTGGAAACTATGCAAAATTCTTGAAAGAGGTAATATAAAAAAGAGCCTCTTTGCAAATTTTTTTTTTTTTTAAAGAATTTAAGTTCTTGACTACTTTCTTTGATTGGTTGCTACAAAAATTTAGGAATGATAAAAGAAATGATCATGTAACTCACTGAGACCAATATATAAAGTAAAATTTTTGTTTGGAATTTAATTATTCTTTTAACATGTGAATAGGTTCGTGGAGATTTTGGAAAAGCAGAGGAGTATTGTGGAAGAGCAATTCTGGCTAACCCAACTGATGGAAATGTCTTGTCTCTTTATGCTGATTTGATATGGCAAACAAAGAAGGATGCTGATCGAGCTGAGATTTATTTTGATCAAGCTGTTAAAACTGCCCCAGACGATTGGTAAAGAAGGCCTCAACTTATCTTGCTTAGATTTTGGCAGTAGTAGATTTTGATGCTTATATTGTGAGTGGATTAATATATAATTCCTTGTCTGAGTGAAAATTGAAGCTTTTTGTTTGAGCAAATTGTTAGATCTTGCCTGAAGTTTGAAAAAATTGAAAGCTCTTGATTAATTTGTTTTAGAAGTTGAATCCAAAGCTTTGATAAAGTTCTACAGTTTATGTATTGAACTATTTTGAACTAATATCAACTTTTTCATGGATTTTTTTTCCAAGTGGGCTCTCCAATAATTTGGGTACTGAGGAGATTTTTTTTTGGTGGCCTGTACTTTTTTAGTTGACCTTTGATAGTTGGTGCACAAGTTTGACATCTAAACTTCTTTACTGTTTGCAGTTATGTCTTAGCTTCATATGCTCGGTTTCTTTGGGATGCTGAGGAGGAAGAGGAGGATGAAGAGAATCAACATGCATTGCGTACTTCTCATGATTTAATGGACTCGCAAGCATTCCAAACTAATTTACAAGGCTATTCACGTTCTTAAAATAAATTGCTGAAATGCCCTTTTATGTTCTTCAATCCACAACTCCGATATATTCTCCAAGAAAAAGTACATATAAACTTGGTCCATAAGTTGAGCTTGGTTTATTTATTTATTTATATATATTAGCTGTGAAGAACGGTTTGTCATATGACTTTGTTTTTTTTTTTTTTTTTTTTTTTTTTTAAATTTATTTTATTTTAGATAAGAGAAACTTTCATTAAACCAGAAATTGAACTACAAAAACGCACAGAAAACAGCCCAACTACAAGCGATCCAAGTGGATCAAATTTCTCACTACAGGAGGAGAAACACCTCTCCACACCTGGCTAACATTATTACATCTAGCAAAATGGGCAAGCTCATGTGCAACGCTGTTGAAATCCCTTTTCAAGTGCCGGACCTGCCAACTGCTAAACTCTTCAAGGGAACTCAGAATACCGTTGACAATGTGGCCGAATCCTCCTCTGAAATCCTTGGACAAGATGCATTGAACTACTGAGAGCGAATCCGATTCAACAACAATATGATGATGGTCCATTTCCTTTGCAAGCAGGATCCTCGCCTCAACTGCTAAAACTTCAGTCTCATCCACAGAAAAACAACCTAGGAGTACTCTGCAAAGTGCATCACCAGTCCCTTATAATCACACCTATACTTGACTGCCTCCCATCAACTGCAGTTGCCCCATCAGCATTTATCTTGAAAACCCCAATTGGAGGCTTTTTCCAACTAACCTCACAAGACGAAGGACCCAGCAAACAAAACTTTGCAGCTTCTTTATAATCAGCGAGCATACTAACTGCATAATTCCAAACTTGCTCAGCCCCCTGACTGACCGATTCAAACACTCTCAAGTTTCTACCGTGCCAAATTGCCCAAGCTACCACAACCAACAACTCCATGTCTCTAGGAGTTCTTGCTTCTAACAGTTTTAAAGCCAAATCAGAGAAGTCCATATTTTCAGCCCCAATAACAATTGGACACTTCTTCCAATGGTCCCATATTTCCTTCACAACACCACATTTAAAAAGAGCATGGAAAATAGATTCAGCCTCCAGACCACACACGGGGCACATTCCATCCTTGTTCACCCCTCTCTTCCTTAAATTTAACATTGTTGGTAGGGCATTAACACAAGCTTTCCATGTGAAAATTCTTATTTTAGGGGGATTTTTAACTACCAGATCTGCTTCCAAAGGGGAGTTCTAGGATCACCATGAGAGCACTCTCCACTCTCTGAAGAGTTTATCACAGTAAGGACAACATAATACGCACTTTTCACTGAAAATTTTTCCCTTTTGTTTCCCACTCAAATTATTTTGTCGTTAGGAAGATTATAGCTCAACGGAATATTGAGGATTGTTTCAACCTCAAAAGGGAGGAATAAAGACTTCAGAGTATCAACCTTTCATCTTCTAGTATCCTCATCAATTAAGGCGAAGCCATAGGAAAATCATCAAAAAGCCAAGGAGGAGATATTACCTTATAGGTTGTTGGTTGTTGGGGTGGGGAGCCACTTGTCATCTCAAATATGAATGAGCCTTCCATTGCCTACTCTCCATCGGGTATCCTTCCAAACCACTTCTAGGCCTTTAAGAATACTCCTCCATGTATGTGAAGAACTACCACCCAGCTTTGAATTTAAAACATCTCCATTTGGATAGTATCTAGCTTTATAGACTTTGTCACAAAGGGAGTCTGGGTTTGACAAGAGTTTCCAACCTTGCTTAGCAAGCATTGCTAGGTTAAAAGCTTGGAAATTACGAAAGCTCATTCCACCATTTGACTTCGCTTTACACATTTTCTCCCAACTCACCCAAGCAATTTTTGGCTCTTCTTTTTTTTGCCCTCACCAGAATTTCCTTATCATTCATTCAATCTCCTCACACAACCTTTTCGGGATTAAGAAGTAACTCATAATATAGGTGGGAACCGCTTACACTACGACCTTTATCAAGATCTCCTTTCCTCCAATGGATAATAATTTTCCCTTCCACCCCGCTAATTTCCTCCTGACCTTTTCCTTCACTTTCGCAAACACTTCGGTTTTAGATCTTCCAATAATGGACAAAAGCCCCAGATATTTTCCATGCCTAGTGTTTTGCATTGGACCAAAGATGTTCAACACTTCACACCTTTTTTCATGGGGGGTATTATGACTGAAGAAAACAGAAGACTTCTCAGCATTTACTTTTTGACCAAAGGCAGCTTCGTAAAGCTCAAGAATCTCAATGATTTTATGGCATTCTTGATCAGTGGCTTTGCTAAACATCAGACTGTCATTCGTAAAGAACAAATGAGTAACCATAGGGCAACCCCTACAAATAGAGATTCCACTTAACATCTGATTCCTTGCTGTATCCTTAATTAATGATGAGAACCCATCTGCACATAACAAGAACAAGTAAGGAGATAAGGGATCTCCTTGTCAGAGACCTCTTGTAGGGAAGATACATCTGTGGACCGCTCCATTGATAATCACAGAATAAGAAACAGTAGAAATGCACTTCATAATTAGTTGAATCCATTTTTCATGGAAGCCCATTTTTTCCATTACTTTCTCAATAAAACCCCACTCCACGCGATCATAGACCTTACTCATATCAAGCTTGACTGCAATAAAATTTTCCCTCCCCTTCTTTTTATGTTCTAGATAGTGCATCAATTTAAAGGCAACTAATACATTGTTAGTAATGAGCCTCTCCGAAAGAAAAACACTTTGGTTTTCAGAAATTATCTGAGGGAGGATGTTTTTTAGGCGGTTTGTAATTACTTTAGACACCATCTTATAAACTACATTACATAAGCTTATTGGCCTAAAATTAGACATTTTGGATGGACTATTGATTTTTGGGATCAAAGTGATGTTGGTTCTATTTATATCAGCAATTTACATATTGGAATTTAACACATTCAGAACCATACACGTAATATCATTTCCTACCACATCCCAATATTTTTGAAAAAAGATAACAAACATGCCATTAGGTCCTAGGGCTTTTGTGGAATGCATTTGTTTCAGAGCGGCCACCACTTCTTCCATTGTAAAGGTTGAGATCAGTCTCTGATTCATCTCATAAGTTACTCTGGTGGGTATCGTATCAGTGCCTTCAGCGATTCAGCTAGGGTGGGAGGTAGTAAACAACGTCTCAAAGTAAGAAATAGCCATTAATGCAACAATGCTCTCATTTGTATCACACCAATTCCTATTCTCATCCCAAATGCCACTAATAGTATTTTTCTTTCTTCTCTGCGAAGCCTTAGAATGGAAGAACTTTGTGTTGCGATCCCCTTGACCATACCAAAGAACTCTAGGCCTCTGATGCCATAAAATCTCTTCACAATCAAGAAGATCATTAATCTCCCTTCGTAAATTGTTTATCTCCTTCCCCATGATTTCGTTTCTATCTTGGAGAGCCAACTCATTGATAGCTTTTCTTTTGCTTTGAATTTGCTTGGGCACATAACCAAAAATCGACTTATTCCATCTCACCAAATCTGCTGCACAGTTTTGAAGACATGAAGTAATACCTTCAGGTGTACCTTGGTGCAAACACCCCTCCCAAGCGTTTTTGATGATTCCCTTACACTCCTCTATTTTTGTCCACATTTCCTCAAAATGGAACCTACGCTTCTGAGAAGGCTGCACAACAATGGAGCCGACAATCAGCAAAGCACAATGGTCAGAGGTCGAACCTACCAAATGGAGGACTTTTGTTCCATTAAAATAGTTTATCCAATCATTGGTGGCGAGAGCTTTATCTAACCTCAGATAAACGTTGTTTTCCCCTTCTTGGATGTTACACCACGTAAAATCAGGACCGCTATACCCCAAATCTTTAAAGCCATAGGCATTAACCACCTTCCTAAAGCCATCCATATGCCTTTGGGGTCTTGGAGCGCCCCCCACCCCCCCCCCCCCCCCCCGGCGGCAGCCATCGCCCATCTTTTCCTCCCCAGACAAAATCTCATTGAAGTCACCATAGCACAACCAAGGGAGTTGAAATTTTCTGTTCAAAGCCGCAAGGTCTTCCCACAACTCCTTCCTTCTATGTGCCTCTAGATTCCCATAAAAACCAGTAATTCTCCACCTAAAACCCGTATCTTGTTCTGAAAAATTTGCATCAATAAAGCTTCTGGAATATCCCATAATTTCCAAATCAACTTCTCTTTTCCACAGCATTGCTAATCCTCCTCCCCTACCCTTTCTAGGCACAATAAGCCCATTAACAAAATTTATTTTTTCCATTACTTTTTCCATAGCTTTCTTCTTAATTTTCGTTTTCGAAAGAAAAACAATTTTGGGATCCCACTGTTGGACTAATTCGCCCAACACTCGAAATGTTCGGAGGTTCCCAAGCCCCCGGCAGTTCCATCCTAAGGAAATCATTGCTCTTGGCGGTGCTGCCTAGCAGCCACCGTTGTTTCCTCACAGATTTTCTCTTTTTCCTTACCTTCACCATCACAGTTTTTTTCTTTTCACTTTCTGCCAACACCTCTGTGTTCTCACGCCTCTTCGTACCCACTACTATCTCTTGAGTCTTCATACCAGCACCCTGGGCCTTTCCAACTTCCCTAGCAAACTTTTTTAAATTCCCTTTACCCGCCCCACATTTTCCTCTACTTGGGCCGGCTTGCACATCTCCACATTCATTGTTTTCCTTATTCAGCTTAGGCTTAAGTGAACTTGTTACTTTTTGCTCCTCCTTATTGGGCTTCATGGACTGTGCCACAATTGATAACTCTTCCTCATTAGTTTTGAGCAACTCCTTGACTAGACAACTTTTAGTTACCTTTTGTGTAATGCGTGGCCCTTTTTCCTTACTTAATTCCTGCTTCTCAGAACCAAAGTTGTCCCTTCCACTCTGATTGCTTACTGCACACAAATCTGACCTTGCATCATGTCTCTGTTTTTTAAAATTTTCAAAATTTTTCCTTCCTTCGAGGTTGTCTTTTTCGCCCAAGCTACCGCTCCCTTCATTTTCACTTTGAACAGAAACCACCAACTCCCCCACCATGGCTTAAGGCTTTTTCCCTGACTCACCTCCACTCTTTGGTTCGTGACTGCTGCTTCCCAAGGCTCTAGATCCTTCATTTGTTCCTTTTGAAGTTGCCCTTACCCTCATCTACTCTCCATATTGCCGCTCTAATGGTTGCTTCTCAATCGCTATACCACAATGCTTCTCATCATGCCCAATTTTTCCACAGGTGAAACAAAAAGTGGGCAATCTCTCATTTTTAAAAGATACCCAACATCTTTCTCCATCCATATTTGTAACATATCCACCCCTTCTTAGTGGTTTCTCAATGGGCAAGTCTACCCTCACTCACATGAACTTAGCTTGGTCTACTTGCCATGACCGTTTGTCCACCTCAATGACTCTTCCTATCTTGCCACCGATATCACGTCCAGCTTCTTCAGTCATATATTCAAATGGTAAGCCCCAAACTTGGACCCAAAATGGTGCATGAGTGAAGACCAAATTGGTTGATGATAAACCCTTCCTCCATCGACATAAGAGCAGGAGATTATTTTCGAAATTCCACGGCCCGCTTCTCTCCACCCACTCTAGCTAATACATTGAACTAAATTTGAATTGCAATACATTATTTCCAACCTTAACTATTCTAAGATCAGAACCCATCTTCCATGCTGATCTTAAAGTATTCTTGAGGGCTGTCTGATTTTGATGACAATTTACCAACAATCTCCCAAACAAACTCAGCGCACATTCTTCCAGCAAGTCTGGTGTGCTGTTTGAAGAGATGAAAATATCTTCCTCTTCTTCTTTAGTAAGCTGTAAGTTTTTTAGGCTGTCAACGATGGTTTGCTCCATATCATGAGGAAAACAGAGGTGAAGTAGTGAGAAAAGAAAACTAGAAAAAAAGGAAAGGAAGGACCCTTAAGCTCTGACACTTAAGGGAGAAAACACTCGCTTCATGACGAGAGAGAAGGAGCTCCTATAGGGGAGAGAGAACGGAAATACAAAGACTTTGGTCTTTGAGTAGGGTTTCACACCATGCTTTTGGACAAAAGAGATAAAAACAAAAAAGTAATGAGTTCATATGACTGTTATAAGTTATAACCTTAAAAAGGTAATATTAGTACATATTACATATTGTGCATATACATTTTTTGCACTAAAATCATGATTACTTAATTTTTTTTTGAAATAATCCTGATTTCAGTGCAAAAAATGTGTATGCACATACATTTGTGTGCAACAAGCAGTGTGAATTGGGAAATAAACACCACCCTAACCTTAAATATAGAGAAAGACATGCATCTAAAGTAAGGTCATTAATAGAAGAGAATCTGACTACAATGTAGTACTATAATGGCGTATAAAGTATAAACTTTAATGAGAAATGCTAATAAATGCCCTTAGGGTATTAGTTAATAATCAATTTAAAAAAAAAAAATTTATGGGGAAAAAAAAAAAAAAAAAAAAAAACAACTAATGTTTTGATAGCTTTTTTCTTTTTCCATAAAAGTAGTGTCAAAACTTTCCTAAAATAGATTGTTAACCAATGTCCTAAGGGCACTCATTAGCATGACCCAACTTTAATAAAGAGAGTTTTCTTTTTATTTATTTATTTTAAAATCAAGAGAGTTTTCTTATTTATTGGGCTAATAATAGTGGGTAAAATCTAATTTTCCCATTACATTCTTATGTTTGAATAAATTTTTTTTTGTTCTTCTAACATTCTCCACTTAGTGTTAGTTTAGATACAAAACGCGTTTGCGTTTGTGAATGGGCTACATTTTTTGTGCGGGTCTCATGCATTGTTTACGAGACCCACAAGTACGGGTTTCAGCAAATTTTTCTTTAAAACAGGGCCTTACAACACTATTCACACATTTAAGAATTATTTTGCTACAGCATTTTCAGTTTTTAGTAATAAGCGGTATCCAAACAGACCCTTAATTGATTCGGTTTCATCAAGGTGGTGAAATCATTTTTCATATTTGGCCATGTTGGGGTTTAGTGTGAGGGTGAAGTCCATGTCAAGTAGTAGTGAAAAAGTGATGAGGGTCATTCTTGAGTCTAGTGTGAATGTGAAGTCCACTTCAAGAAATAGCGAAAAATAGTGAGACTAATTTATATGTTTTAACCTATAACGAAATAAGTTTTTGAATTAAAGCATGAATGTCTATTAAATACCTCTTTGAAATGTTAATTTTCATAACAAAAAAGGTATCAAAATAAGTGTTCACACAACTGTCCAAATTAAAAGTATGTAGTTGATTTCCAATGTGTAGTGATATACTCAATTAGCACTTCTATACCTAAATTTGGGACCAACTTTTACATTAGAAATTTTTTTTTACCTATTTCTCTCGGTAATCTATTATCAACAACTTCTTTCCAACTCAATTTGCTGTGTGTAAGGGAATACTTTATTCTATATTTATGGCTTGCTTCAAACAAAGGAGAGAAACAAACATAAAGATTTTTATAGATATTTCCGGTATGTTCCTTATGGTAACAAGGGTTATGGATTATGATCAACAAACAATATGAATTGCAAAATATATTCGTCAAAGTTTTATGATGACCCTATCACATGTAAATCATTTGCCTATAACTTAGTAAGGTAAGCTCATAACCAAGTGGAGGTATTAAGTTGATTGAAAATATGATAAAATTGGTTTTGTTGGGACAATATGTACCGTATGGTTTCCTTGTCTACAGTCAATCTTAGCCTACGTTTTTGTCCTTGACTAAATGGGTGACCCCACACAAAATAGATGGGAAACCCCAAGTTGGCTGAAAATTTCTTAGGATTTAAAAAAAAAAAAAAAAAAAAAACAAAGTTTGTTCTTGTAAGCCCACATACACTATAAGCCCAACCCAAAACCCACTACAAAAACAAAACTCCTTTGCTATAAAACCCCAAACAATTTTGCAAAACAGAAACTCCTCCAAGCTCCCAGAACCAAGAATAAAAAAGAAAGAAAGATTCTACTAGTTTCCTCAAAAATGGAAACTCTCTCTCTCTTTCACTCACATTCACACGCAACTTCCATTCTGTACACTTATAAACCACTCACAACCACAAACCCGGCCTTCCCTCTCTTCCTCCTCCCCTGCACCCGTTCTCACTCCACCAAGTCCAATCACCTCTTCTCCTCTTCGCTTCATCTCCACCGTCCATCCCCCCTTCGTCCTTGCCACGCGTCCGCCACCCCGGGTCCTCCCCCAGACTCCGACCCGCCCCCAGGTTCGGATTCAGTCTTCAATTCAATTAGTTTGAATTAATTACATTTCCATCGGGTTTGTTTGTGCGTATGTGCTTTTAAATCTTTTTATTGACTTCTTATCACAATTCATATTCCCACTCTGTGCACACTATTCTGTGCTGCCAAACGCTGCGTTAATTGATTTGTTTTGAGTTTTGTTATCTGATTTATTCTGAGCTGTAACAAAATTGACGTTTTTTTTAATTTTTAACCAAGTTGAAAGAATTAGTGGGAAATTGTCTAGAACTTGTCTCGTTTGAATCCAGATTTGCATATTGAAACCACCTTGAATTGATAACAGCTCTGTAATTTGGTTAAAGAGAATAATGTTTAGCATTGAGTAACATCTGATTGTATGTACCAATGGCTCAATTATGGCTCTCATAGGTTTTAAATAAAGCTAAAATTTGTACTATTTTACACACATGCTCATTCGACAAACATGGTCAAAACTATATCGTCTATATCTGTTTGTGTCTATTTATTTGCTCAAGCATTGTTTATGATCTAGAGTACTCTTTTGGAGGTGAGCTTGTGGTAGGTTGCAATCTGCTCCATGGATTTTCAAAAAATTTTCCAATTATGTCCCTACATCTGCTTGTACCATCTAAAGACTTTTGTGTTACAAGGGAGAATATCTTTGTATGTATTAATGATCTCTTTAGGCATAATGGATCTTAAATTTTTAATTTTGAACAAAGTAGTTGATTAGTGCAATGATACTTATAACAAAATTTGATCAAACTAAAGATGCCATCACAGATTTTGGCGATGTGGTTCTTCTGCCTCAATTTTGGTGACAATTTCGTCTTTGCCTAAATGAAAACATGGAGGATGGATTTGAACATTTTAAAATTTAAGGGCCAAATGTGAACCTGTCCTGTAGTAAATAAGATTATTGTTTACACCCCCCTCCCCCCCCCCCCCCCCCCCCCCTTCCGAAAAAAAAAAAAGGCCCAAACCGAGGAGCGGAGATGAACATTTCAAATTATGTTGTTTATATATATATATATATATATATGATGAATATTATGAATTTTTTTTATGTAACTCCTGTTTTAGATCCTATTAACATTTTCTAAATGACTTCAGTTGCGTTAACCAGTAGACATTACACTGAGTGTATATGTCAAATTTTATTCAACTTGGTGGACCCCTGCCTTCCTAAAGTGAATATTATAAGAAATGAACAAGTAAAGAGGAAAGGAAATACTGGTTGGTATGATGATGGACAAGTAATAGAATAAAACATTATCTATTTTTTCCCCTTTGAGAGATTAGCTCTCATTTGTGTGTATTAGTATGAGACTTTTTACTTATCAAGAGAATGAAGCTCTCATTCATTTGCATGTATACTATTAGGCTGGCTGTGGATCACAAATAAATGAGAATGTTAAAGAGAGACATCGATTTGTGGATGGTATTTCCCAAATATCAACAAGATTGATGCATGTAAATGTATGATTATCAGGTTGCGAACTGGGAAGTGTTTGGTTGATGTCTTTTCCCACCCTGGCTGTTGTGGGATAAACCTCTTCCTCCCTCCCCTCTGTCCATTTTCCTCCTGTGTAACTGTGTTCTATCTCCTTGTGAAATAAATATTTTCTCTCATGTAGCGGAATTTTTTTTTTTTTTTTTTATACTCTTATGTAATGGTATTGGTTAAACTGTTAAAGATGTTAAAATTTTGTTTGTATAACTACTTAATGTTGTTTGTTTGAATAGAATGATGACTAGATGGCCTTGATGATATGAGCTTGTTAGATGTTGTAAATCATTTCTTTTTTGTGTGGATTACGTCATAGTTATGTTTGTGAAGTGCCTGAAGTTTGGTACTCACTCAACTCTTTTCATCATTTTGGGAACAGGACTTGCAGCATCTTTGTCCAAATTTCAAGACAGAGTACAGATCTTCTTAGCAGTTCTTTTCTGGATGTCTTTATTCTTCTGGGCTTCTGCATGGGATGGGAGAGATAGACCAAACAAGGGATCACGATTTAGAAGATAACCTAGTAAGCTTTCATCTTGTATATTATTAGGTTAGGGGAATAGGATTAGAATATACATCAAGCAGGAAGTATTTGAATTAGAAAAATGAATAAACTTGGGTGAGATTATAATATTAAATTTAAAATGCTGTAATTATTGCAGTCAATATGATAATTCGTCAATGACTATTGGTTTTTTTTATGCTGCATGGAAAACATGAGAAATAAACAGAGTTACTGACGTGTTTAAATTTTTATATTCTTGTGAAGCCAGCTCCTTAAAGCACATTAAAACAATGTGTTAAATTCATGGAGGTCCTTGAAGTTTGTAAGTTTTTCAATTTGGTTAAGCAAGCTCAAAGCTAGGTATATTAATAGTAAAATTTTTATGAAGTTATGTTTATAATGACCATAGATAATCCCCACTCCCCCATTGACTATGGAATTATCAGCAAGGAGATGCCTCAAATGTTATTGCTTCTCTCCTAAACTCCTCTTTTTTTCCTCTTGGATAATTATTTATGAATAAATAAAAAAAGACCATGGATTGAAATTCATGTTTTTGGTCCCATCTTGTAATGAATTCTTATTCCAGATTTAACTTTGTCTGAGGACTTTTTTGTATGATGCCTTTGAATATTTTTGGCATGGTTATCCTAGAACGGCTATTAAGAATTTGTTACTTTTGTTTTAAGAGAATTGTCTAGAAGTTCATACAAAACTTACAGAGAACCGATTAATGTCAACGTTGTATTTTTCTATCCAAAAAATAAAGGCAGCATTCGAGCAAAGTTAAATTCAAATGACAATTCTTGCTAAATTTTGTGAATGTGGAGGCTAGACAGAAAGCAAAACAAAAAAAGGACTTTAAGAATCTAAAGGTTTGGCCAATAAAATTACCCTTAATTTTCTTACTGAAACCCTACAAAATAAGTTGTTAATGGAAAATCTCAATTTATCCATGATGAGAGGTAGCAACGAGCTACAGTTCGTGTCACACTATTTTGAGTAAAACGATAATAATCAAGAATTTCAAATATTGATGAATTCGTAAAATATAATGCACCCATTTCAAAATGAATGGATATGAGTTACCCAAAGAACTTAAAAGGATTTTAATCTAGGGTTTAGTATTTAATCAACCTCAAGGTTCCAGCTACTCAAGTCATTTTAGGATTTAGATGAAGAGACTTGGACAAAATGTAGAGCCAGGATTAAAATCAAGAAAACATCCAAAGCTTATTCAATTTGAATAATCAGTATATTATGGAAAGCCTAGACAGTAAATTCCTATATTCTGAACTACAAATGCAATATGAACAAACTTGGATAGAACCAGTAACTCCTAAAAAGATATTCGAACACTGATTATTGACTGTGGCCTGGGGAGATATGCCTCCATTGAGTTGTTGTATGCCCAGAATATGGCTTAGGTTTAGGAAGATGACAGCAAAATACTAACAAACTCCTTGCTTGTCTATTAATGTCTCTCATGCTTTGTATTTCAGCAGAGGTAGGATGCAAAACAAACCTAATAATTAAAAGAGCATGTTAATGAAAAGGTGACCCAAATAAAAACTTAAACCAAAAACATAAAAGATAGGTTTTTTATTTTTTTAATTTTTTTTTAAAAAAAAGAGACTCTAACCTATGGCTTCTGCTTTTGATGATTGTTCTTTACTTTCAGACTAAGATACTTAATTGATTTTTAGTGTAGGCAGGGATCGAGTCTCAGATCTCTTTTTTGACGACAAAAAATTTTACTAGTTAAGTTAATTGGAACTCACACATAAAAGTTAGCTAGTAAAATAGCTAGTAGAGAAAAATAGGTGGATTTATCCCAAGTAAGATAGCCATAGGTTTGCAACTAAACCATATAGCTATTATAATATGGATTTGATTTTTGAGGAACAAAAACAAGGGAAACAAAAAGAAAAAAGAAAGACTGAAAAGCAAAATACATAATTGGAGCAGATCAGCTCGTATGTGACATAGTGCATTTCTCGGATTGGGTTTTCAGTTTTCAATGAAGAGAACATGCTAGAGCCGCAACGTGTCATTTTCTTTTACATAATTTTGGCCACTTGGAAAGTCAGTATGTGCTTGTTGGAGCTGGTTGATTAATGTAAAGAGACAAACAGACACTTGTAGGCACTAGACAGACCCATAGACCCACAAACCCATAGAAAGAAAATGGTCAGGCATGCACCATCTCATATCTTTGTAATTTGGTGTTTCATGTATCCTACATACCTTATTGGCAATCTGTTCATCAGCCATGCTAGGTTACTTTCTAGATTACACCAAACCAAACCTACTTATAGGAGCTTGTCTAATATTGCCATCTTCTTGTTTTTAATAAATACAATAGAAATTTAACTTAAGGTGTCAAATTCATAGTGATTGTTTTTTATCATTAGGGCAAGACATCGAAGCAGGATTTGAACTCCAAATTATTTATTCGACAACAACATACTCTACCAGTGAAGCTACCTTATCGTGTTTCTTTTCTAAAGTAATTAATTAAAAGAAAAAGGTATAGATGAAATCCATCTGACTTTATCTCTTAAGCCTACTTTAAAATATTCAAGCTACTTTTGATGGTCAAGTTCTTTTTCCCCCTTCTTCTAGGGTATTTTGACTTTGAAAAGTGGAAGCTACCTATACTGGTGCCTTAAGGGCTGTTTGGTAACGTTGTTTTACTAACATTGTTTGCATTTTTTAGAAATACATGTGGGTGAAAAAATATATGAAAATACGTATAATGTTATTTAAAAACTGAAAATATGTGTTTAAACACATGTACCAAACAAGCTATTAGCTTTTCACTATTATTCCTAAAAACAATTACAATTTGTTTTATACAGTAATGCTAGCAATATTCTAGATTTCTATTCCAAATGGAGCATTTTTTTTTAATAAAAAAAAAATGATGTATTAATTTTTGGACAAAGTTTGGTAACAAATTTAGTTGTAACCTAAGGCTACTACTTCATTTAATATATTTATATGAGATGTGAATTTTGGCAAATCCACCGTTAAATTCCATTTTCTTCTAATATCCTCTATGTTTGCAAAATTTTCAGAAGATAAAAAATTAATAGTTATGTCATCAATTAAATGTTTATATTTTTAGTTTTTGTAATCTAAAATTATGTATAAAATATAAGTTTATAAATCAAATAATAAATGGAATCCGAATTATGTATAAAAAAATGAGTTTATAAATCGTATAGTAAATGAAATCCGATTAGCACGAAATTTTACATGTGTGTTAAGAACATAAAGAATATGCAATCTAACGGTTAGATTTTCAAAATATATAGTCATGTTAATTGTTTAAGTGAGAATTGTAGTTTTAAGCTATAGCTAATTTTATAGCCAAATTTTGTCCTTAATTTTAAACATACAATTATAACAATAATTGCTTAGTCTTGAAATTTTAAACATAAAATAATAAATATAAAAATAAGGGAAAATTATACTTTACCTTCATGTGGTTCATCCAAAAAACACTTTACCCACCTGTGATTTAAAAAATGGCACTTTGCCTACCTGTAGTCTAATCTGTTAACCAAACGTTTACCCACTTTTTTCCTGCCGTTACTCTAACACTATTCCACTCAAAAAAACAATAGCAATTGAATCAAAACACTTTCCTGAGAAAAAAAAACAAAAAAACAAAAACAAAAACAAAAAGCTTCCCTTTACCGGTCCCCCCTCTGTTCAAGATTGTGATCCACTTCATCAAGATCAACCCATGAAACTCTCAGCATCAAGAGAAGAAGGTAGTCCTATCAAAACCCATGTGAAGGATATTGAAGATTTTCTCTCTATTGCACCCTGTAAAGTAAACATTCATAAGCTCCTTCATATTTGTCTTGTTAATAAGTCAAAGACCAATTATTGAATTGCTTTCTCATAAGGCTCTTGCATTGGTCTATTTGCAGCTATCGTCATCTTCTAAGAGCAAATTTGGAAGGACTGAATTGTGTAACATAATATTTATTGATATTAACCTGGTAAGTCAAGTCTCTGATTTCCTTGCTGGTTTTGTTATCAGTATTGATTCTTGTTAGGTGTTCCATATTGATCTTTGTTGTACATATCAGATCAGTGGAATGGAACAGACCAGCTTTTTATTTCAGCAATCTTCAAAATCTGCCTAGATTAGCGAAACATTTTCCAACTAATGGGAATTTTAGTAGTTGAAAATTTCAATTAATGATTGCTAAAAATACAAAACAATGACTTTTTTTTTTTGGTGCTTGTTGTTTAAATCTTCAAGAGAGAAAATCTTCAATATCCTTCACATGGGTTTTGATGGGACTGTCTTTTTCTCTTGATGTTGAGAGTTTCATGGGTTGATCTTGATGAAGTGGATCACAATCTCAAACAGAGGGTGGACAGGTAAAGGGAAGCTTTTTTTTTTCTTAGGAAAGTGTTTTGATTTAATTGCTATTGTTTTTTTTTAGTGGAATAGTATTAGAGTAACGGCAGGACAGATGTGGGTAAACGTTTAGTTAACAGATTAGATCACAGGTAGGCAAAGTGCCATTTTTTTGAACCACAGGCAGGTAAAGTGTTTTTTGGATAAACTATAGGTGGGTAAAGTGTAATTTCCTATAAAAATAATATTTTATTTATTTATTATATTATGAATCAGTCATTATCATATCAATTTATTTTATTTTTAATATAATTGATTGTTTTCTTTTTCATATATATGGCTACAACTTTCTCAACTTTGGCGTTTAGAACAGTGTTGGCTGTGGTGTTTCCTTCGTTGCTTTTATACACTGAAGAGTGAAGACGACATAGCACGAATATCCCATATCTGTGTATCCTAAAATCGTCATGGGCCGATGGATGACCCATCCAATGCCCATCACCAATCCAAAACTAATTTTTTATAAGATAAAATAAAATGATAATAATCCAAAACCAATTGACAAAAAATAGGAATAATATTAGTAATATAACAAAGCTCACCATTTTTGCATAATAAAAAAATTGTGAATAGTAGAGTTATATATCCACAACCTCGTCATGTCGATAAGTTGTGGGTCATGCCAACAAGTTGTGGATTATGGGTTTTGCTATGGTGTTAGTATATATTATTTTATAATAATAAATTGAGTAATGTTAAAAAAATATAAAGTTGTATAACTTTTGTCACAACTTGTTACATGATGATTTGTGAGTAATGAAAGTGAGAACCTATCATTTGATTTCTACCATTCACACAACTCGTGACAAGTTATAAGTTGTGATTAGTAAATAATAGAGTTATAATTTATAAACTCATGTAAATCCACAACCTCGTCATGCCAATAAGTCATTGGTTGTGGGTTTTACTGTAGTGTTAGTATTATATGATAAGGGTTGTGTTAACGGGCATCTCAAAATGCTTGTTAACAGTAATAATTCTGTATTTTTTCTGACAAAAAATTTTACCTTCATTTATTTTTATGTTAAATTTTTAACTTTTTAAGGACTATATAAGCTTCTTTTTTACTTTTTTTTAACAATTTTTTTTGTCATTCTTCACCTTATCAAGCACCGGTTCGGTGCTTGTTAACAAATCCCATTTGATAATAGTCTTACCATTTTTATCACAGCTCACTGTTTGTGAATAGTGAAAATGTGGACATACGATTTGATCTCTACTGTTCACAACTCTCCCGACTTGTGAGTTGCGAGACTGAATGGGTTGCTTGGTACATGTGGGGGTCACAATTTCACGTGACACCTTGAACGTGTCGATCCCAAAGAGGTGGTAAAGCTACGCGTACTACGTACTGTACTTTTGCCTCATCCGTGGGCTTATACTGTGCGGACAACACATACTAATCCACATGCACTGATCTCTCTAATTTGTCCTTACTAATTGTACGACATAATTTAATATGTGCAGACAGAACGCTTCCCAATGGCACACTAATTAATAGATATTATGAGTAGGACAAATTTTACTTCACCAAATCACATAAAAATATAAACGAATAATATAAATATATGTATTTACTAGGTTGTTGTAATCGACCTATCCTACTCTTTAGTACATCACTCCTAAATATTTTATTGTAGAACATTTTTCTTTCAACTACTATCTTTTTTGTCTGCTTCTTCTCAACAGCCTTTTACTCACTCTCACTCCTCTTTTTTAAAGTACTGTTTCACTGTTTACTCATTCTTTTCTATTTTTCCTCAAAAGCCCTTTTCCTCAGCTTATTATTATTATTATTATTATTATTATTTTTTATCCTTTTCCTGTCTAGACAACCTTTCCTGTTTTTTTTTTTTTCTCTCTTCCATCTCTTTTATAAGCTTTTTTTATGTTTTTCTCTTCTAATAAGTTCCAACTAAACAGTCCCATACTCTCTCTTTGAAATCATACACCATGCTTCTGAGAAGCTCCTCAACACCAATCTCGAACTCATGGCTGCCTCACTCGAAGGACTCATCATCCCCAGAGTCTGACCAAGTTCTCCAGCTTCAAAGAACCAGATCAGTTTCCCTAACAACTGCATCATCATCTTTTCATTCTCTCACTGATGACTCTACAAAGAAGCTGACCCAAGCCTCATCAGAATCAGACTTCCTAACCCCACCAAAGCCCAAAAAGAAGAACCCCATATCTCATAACCTTAAAAAACAACCAAAACTCACAGTCAAAGAAAGTGATGGGATGGAACAAGCGCTAAAACCCAATTCAATATCATCCTCATCTTCTTCAATTCAGAGACTTTTTTCAAGCTCTGGGTTGGATGAGAGTGTTTTGGATGATGAGGGTTGTCCTATGGGGAAAAAAGATAGTATTTTGCAGACTGTGGTTGTGGGTGGTGGAGTTGGGAGCAATGGTGGTAGGATTTGTGGTGGTGGTGGTGGTGGGAGAGGATCAGATGGTGGAGATGGAGGTGATGTTGGTTCAGGGTTTTTTGAAAGTAATAATCATGGTAGTGATTGCACCGATGCTTACTACCAAAATATGATTGAAGCAAACCCTGACAATGCACTTTTGCTTGGAAACTATGCAAAATTCTTGAAAGATGTAATATAAAAAAGAGCTTCTTTGCAAGTTTTTTTTTTTTTTTTTTAGAATTTTAGTTCTTGACTACTTTCTTTGATTGGTTGCTACAAAAATTTAGGAATGATAAAAAAAATGGTCATGTAACTCACTGAGACCAATATATAAAGTAAAATTTTTGTTTGGAATTTAATCATGTAACTCACTGAGACCAATATATAAAGTAAAATTTTTGTTTGGAATTTAATGATATCTTTTAACATGTGAATAGGTTCGTGGAGATTTTGGAAAAGCAGAGGAGTATTGTGGAAGAGCAATTCTGGCTAATCCAAGTGATGGAAATGTCTTGTCTCTTTATGCTGGTTTGATATGGCAAACAAAGAAGGATGCTGATCGAGCTGAGATTTATTTTGATCAAGCTGTTAAAACTGCCCCAGACGACTGGTAAAGAAGGCCTCAACTTATCTTGCTTAGATTTTGGCAGTAGTAGATTTTGATGCTTATATTCTGAGTGGATTAATATATAATTCCTTGTCTGAGTGAAAATTGAAGCTTTTTGTTTGAGCAAATTGTTAGATCATGCCTGAAGTTTGAAAAAATTAAAAGGTCTTGATGAATTTGTTTTAGAAGTTGAATCCAAAGCTTTGATAAAGTTCTACAGTTTATTTATTGATGAACTATTTTGATCTAATATCAACTTTTTCATGGATTTTTTTTTTCCAAGTGGGCTCTCCAGTAATTTGGGTACTAAGGAGATTTTTTTTTTGGTGGCCCGTACTTTTCTAGTTGACCTTTGATAGTTGGTGTTCAAGTTCAAGTTTGATATCTAAACTTCTTTACTGTTTGCAGTTATGTCTTAGCTTCATATGCTCGGTTTCTTTGGGATGCTGAAGAGGAAGAGGAGGATGAAGAGAATCAACATGGAACTGAGCACAGTTATTCACCACATTTATTCCTAGGTGCTTCTCACCATTCTCCTTTAACTGCAGCTTCTTAATCTTAACTCTTCAACTTTCTCTCTGTCTGCTTCTCGCAGTATAAAATATTAGCTCAAGGTCATGTAACATAGTAGCTAAGAAATAACACATATTTTGGCAACTTTTCAGATTTTTTTGGCAGCTTTTCGCAATTTTTTTTTTTTTTTTTTAATCCCTTTTGGTTATTTTTTTGACAAATTTTTTTCGTTTTTTTAAGTGAGGCCTAAAATGAAAAATCTTAACCAGCACCGCAGGTGCCTGGTAACATTTACCATAGAATAAATATCTTCCATTTCTTTCCGAGGCTTTTTAGTCTGTCTTCTAGTTCAATGACCATTTTGAAGTAGTTATGTATGGAGATGAACTTTGTTTCAAAGAATTTCAAAGAATCTAAATAAAAAAAATCTAATGTCAAAAGCTATGACAACTCTACTACGGGGCTGAGTCTGAGAGGTTGAAAAAAAGTGATAAATTCATGTAAAAGTGACAAATATTTTATCACAGTGCTCGAGAGTTGTGCTGAAAGTCATGACTAGATAACAACTCGAATTTTTTTTTTAGAATATTAAGTATTTTTAACACACATACAACGAGAGTGGGAAGAAGGTTTTAGATAACAACTCAAATCTAATATGCCATGGTGAGAAATAAAAATTCTTTATTCCATTTTATACTCTGCCAATTATAACATATTATTTATTCATTTGAATTTACTTAAAAAATAACCAAAATTTAATAAGGAAAAAAAAAAAATCAATTACATGACAAGTTGTGATTGATTTGGTGAAATATAAAGTGGGGGAGAAGATTTGTATTCGGTGAGTGAGACCATATGATTATTTATATTGGGTAGCCTGTGACAAAATTGATCGTGTCTCCTCGGCTCCACATAAAACTCATTTCATTTCCTCTAAATGGATTCTTTTAGCATTTTCCAAGACAAATACATTATACAAAAGATTATAGACATAAAAAATTTCACACCTCAACACGGATTGTTAGTGATAGGTAAAAACGTAGTATTTGCAGTATGTTTAAATGAAAACCAGTAAAACTTATTAATTTAATTATTGTAAAATTTTTGTATATATAGCATTGCTCTGATATGTTGATGTTTATGACTGTTTTTCAACCTGTTGAAATCTCCTAGTGAATCCAGATCATTCTAAGAAATGGTCCTGGGTATTTTTCGTTCTAATTCTCTTGTGGAAAAAGTTTCTCTCCAAACTAGTTTGTAGATAAACCCTTCAAAGTCCTCCTATATATGTTTATTGGATGTGAATTTTGAAAATCTAACCGTTGGATTGTATGCCCTTATTTTATCCCCTGTGCTTGTGAAATTTCAAGAAGATCAAAGAACAATAACTATGCCATTATTCAAATATTTAAATTTCAAATTTTTGTGATCTTAAATTATGAATAAAAAACAAGTTTAAGGATAACATAGTAAATAATATCTAATTTAAACTAAATTTGACATGCATATTAAGAATATAAAAACCATGCAATTTAATGATTAGATTTTCAAATTTACTTCTAATAAAAAATATATATAAGGAGTTTGAAGGGTTTTGGAGAGAGAAGCCTTTTCCTTCTTGTCTTTTTCAAAAAATAAATTTATGTAATACATTGTAACATTGGCAGCCAAAGAGGCAAACTTCCCAAAAATATCTTCAATGAATCAAACATGAAATTAAAATTAGGGGTGTGCAGCAAACTTGGAACCCGCCAAAACTGACCCGATCCAACTTATACCGCAAGATTAGGTCAATTTTTAAGAGTTGGTGAGTTTGGTTGGATTATAAAATTTTTTTTGACAATGGGTTGGGTTAGGTTCAGGTCATTAGATTCATAAATCTGCCTAACCCGACCCACTTATATTTAATATATATTTAAAATTTAAAAAATATATTATATAATTTTTTATGTACTTTTTTGCCTCTTTTCCTTAATAAAACTCAAACTTTAAGTTCTCTTTATATAATTTGTGTTTATTTGGTGTTATGCTCATGATTATTTGAATATAAATTTGCTCTTATTGGTGTTGTTATAATGTTCAATTTAATAATAATGCTAGTAATTAAAATAATAATAAAAACTATCAAATCCATGGGTCTAACCCAACCCAAACCGATTCACGTGGGTTGGGTTGGGTTGGATTTTTTTTTAACCAACCATGGTGGGTTGGATCGAAAAAACTCCTCAACCTAATCCAATCCAACCCATACACTCCCCTAATTGAAATATCTAAAAAGGTAGGGGAAGTGGGTTTCGACTAAGGTCTCTATACAATTTCCCTCTCTCATATGTATTATGTGCACACTAGATATTCTTTCCTCTTGGCCTAAAATATTGTGCATAATTACCCTTTGAATCATTGTATGGGTAATGGGTCACCTAAACCATTTCCTTTTCTGTCTTCTGTCGGCAATAAATCTGATATCATGCTTCATATTGTTTAATCTTTCTGTGTTGTTGGATTTATGACTTGATGTTGAGTTGCTGAGGCATAATGTCATTATGCAGCGATTTACATCAATTGTTACTGTAATGGTTTTTTTTCATGGTTGGAAAGCTTCAAATGTTTGGACTCATCCTTTTCTCTCTTCTGATTGTTTAATCTTTCTGTGTTGTTGGATTTATGACTTGATGTTGAGTTGCTGAGGCATAATGCCATTATTCAACGATTTACATCAATTGTTATTGTAATGGTTTTTTTTCATTGTTGGAAAGCTTCAAATGTTTGGACTCATAAAAAAGATTTATTTATTTATATTTTTATTGTCAAGACCGAAATCTTTGGATCCAGACGGCTTTTCAGCTTTGAGACTTTGGCCCGTTATTGGGTTGTCCATATTCATTCCTCAGTCCAAACTTTAGAAATTAGGATTAATAATAAAAATAATGATGATAAAGACAGTAATTTTTGTAGCAGATGCGTCGATAAATTTTTTTTTTTTGACCCACTATTAACATTACTTTATCATTTACTATTAACAATTTGTCATCTCGCCCTTTTACAATATCTTGATTACTCCAAAGTTATTATTTTATAATAATAAAACATTCGCTCTAAGAGGTATCTCATCTTTCAAAATAAATGCAGAGTCCTGCACAAGAAGTGATGAAACATCTAAACCACTGAGTAGCAACTGGCAACTAACAAATGGTGCCTTGATGGTAGTAGGTAACAATAACATGAACCATGACCACTGCATAGACTCAGAACTGGTTTGGTAGATTTGAACGTAGATCACGATAGGAATAGTATTTAAAAAAAATAAAATAAAATATGTTGTCATAAAAATAACTATTCATTTTTAATAGTTTGGGCCAGAATTAGCTAGAATTTAGAATAAGATGGAATTGAGAGGTGATTCGTACTAGTTAATTAATCAAAATGAAAATTTTTAGTTGTTTTGGGTGGAACAAACAAAATTAATAACATTGTGATGCAGGACAACCTAGGCTTCCCACCTAGATTAATCCTACCGAAGAACCTTAGGCTTCCCACCTAAGGTGTTTGGAATCACCACCAAACAATTCAATGAAAATAATCTTAATAATAATAATAATCTGTAACGTACAAAAGAAACCATCTGGAGCTTTATATACAGCTTCCAGGATAAAGATAAACTCTCCTAAACAATCTCAAATACTAATATGATAATCCTAAACAGTCTCAAATACTAATCCAATACTAAAGATAAATCCAAATAAAAATAACATAAATGATAAAGATAATCTCCACAGATGTGCCATCATGTGGTGTCCGCACCAACTCCCCTGGGGTGGGAGAAACTTGACCCCGTCGAGTAAAACTTAAAGGATCAAGTGCCATCAGAATAAGCTCCATCAAGCCACAAGCTCACTGGGTCAGCATGGCGCCTCTGTCGACGCTCATATGTGCGGGTGATAGGAGGTAGAGATGAAGTGGTAGCAAGTGAATCCAAGTAAGCCTCCAAAAGAGCGGGATCAAGCTGCTGCAACTCCTCTCTGGTGATCCATGTACAGTCAGAATCAGGCCATCCTCGCCAGCGAACCAAGAAGCGCTGAACTGTTCCATCCCTAGTGAAAAGAGACTGCTCATCCAAAATAACATCAATAATATCTTTATGTGCCTTTTGGAAACAAGATGGTGTAGGGCTAGGGACATGTTTAGTCAAAGAATGAGAGGGTGAAGCATCAAAAGGGTCATAGGGAATAACTGCTGGACCTTTAAAAGCAACTAAATCAGCAATATTAAAAGTAGAACTAATACCATAGTCTGAAGGTATATCAATCACATAAGCATTAGGTCCAAGTTTCTTTAATACCTTGAATGGGCCAGCACTGCGAGCCTGCAGTTTCTTAACGGTTCCTGAAGGATACCGTTCAGGCCTGATACGAATCATAACATAATCTCCTACATCAAAGTCTAAATGACGTCGATGTAAATCAGCTTGAGTCTTATACTTAAGATTACTAGCATGAATTCGTTTGTTAATCTCTTTATGTAGCTCATGCATGTGACTAGCAAACTCTACTGCAGACACAGAAACCCTATCATGTGAGGACATTGGGAGAAGGTCTAAAGGTCTCCTAGGTGTATAACCATGAACAACTTCAAATGGGCTCATACCTATGGACCTATTGACTGAGTTGTTGTATGCAAACTGGGCTACAGGGAGTATAGATTCCCAAGTCTTACCATTCTCACCTATGAGACACCTCAAAAGATTTCCTAGACTCCTATTGACAACCTCAGTCTGACCATCAGTTTGAGGATGATATGCTGTGGAGAATTTCAACTTTGTTCCCATCATATGCCAAAGGGTTTTCCAAAAATAGCTCATGAATTTAACATCCCTATCTGACACAATTGTTTTAGGTAACCCATACAACTTAACAATCTCATCAAAGAAAATCTTGGCTACCTTGGATGCATCAGAAGTCTTAGAGCATGGAAGAAAATGAGCCATTTTAGAGAACCGGTCTACCACTACAAAGATGGAATCAAACTTTCTAAGGGTACGGGGAAGACCTAGTATAAAGTCCATGCTAATATCCTCCCAAGGACGGTGTGGAACTGGTAGAGGAGTGTAAAGGCCAGTATTTTGCTTGCAATGCTTAGCTAACTGACATTGACGACACTGACCAATTATCTTAGCAACATCCCTTTTAAGACTTGGCCAATAGAACTGCCTCTCTACCTCTTTAATTGTCTTATCACGTCCAAAATGTCCTGAAAGTCCTCCCGCGTGCACTTCCCAAACCAAAAAGTCTCTAACTGATGTGCGGGGGATACAAAGCTTATCGGCTTTAAACAAGTAGCCATCTCGGAGGATAAAATCATCAACAACCTGAAGATGTTCAGTCCTAAGTGTAGTGTACACTTCTCCAAAATCTGGGCAAGCTTCATACTCCTCTTGTAACTTCTCAAACCCTATGACTTTTGTGCTCATCACAGAAAGTAAGGTGACTCGACGACTCAAAGCATCAGCTACCTTATTCTCCACACCAGATTTATGTCTCAAAACAAAAGAGAATCTTTGCAAATACTCAACCCAAGGGACATGTCGAGCATTTAATTTCTTTTGGGAATTGATGTGGCGGAGAGCATCATGATCAGAGTAAATGACAAACTCATGGGGTGTCAAATAATGACTCCAATATCTTAAAGCTTGTACCACAGCATAGAGTTCTTTGTCATATGTTGAATACTTCTTCTTAGCCTCATTTAATTTCTCACTAAAGTAAGCTATAGGGTGATAATCTTGGCTAAGAACTCCTCCTATGCCTACACCAGACGCATCACATTCCACTTCAAAGACCTTATCAAAGTCTGGTAGGCGCATCACCGGTGCTTCTGTCATTTTCTTCTTGATTTCTTGAAATGCTTTACCAGCAGCATTTGACCATTGAAATTCGCCTTGCTTCATACAATCAGTGATTGGTGCCATGATTGTACTAAATCCACGTATGAAGCGGCGATAGAAAGTTGCCAGCCCATGAAAACTGCGAACCTTATGAATGTTCTTGGGTTCAGGCCAATCCACTATGGCCTTGACCTTTTCTGGGTCAGCAGAAACCCCTTTGGAGGAGACCACAAAACCTAAGAAAATGACACTATCACTAAAGAAAGAGCATTTCTTGAGGTTGGCATACAAGTTTTCTTTCCTCAAAGTGGAACAAACTTGTTTAAGATGGTCCAAATGTTGCTCTTTTGATTTACTATAAATGAGGATATCATCAAAGTACACTACCACAAATTTTCCCATGAAAGGCCTTAGTACTTGTGTCATCATTCTCATAAAAGTACTAGGAGCATTTGATAAACCAAAGGGCATCACAAGCCACTCATATAGACCATCCTTTGTCTTAAAAGCAGTCTTCCATTCATCACCTGGGCGGATCCTAATTTGATGGTATCCACTTTTCAAATCAATCTTCGAAAAGATTGTGGCTCCTGACATCATATCAAACATATCATCTAACCTAGGGATAGGAAAACGATACTTCACAGTAATCTTATTGATAGCGCGACTATCCACACACATTCTCCAGGATCCATCTTTCTTTGGGGTCAAGAGTGCAGGGACTGCACATGGGCTTAAGCTTTCACGCACAAATCCTTTGTGCAAGAGCTCATCCACTTGTCTAACCATCTCATCATGTTGAAGAGGGTTCATTCTATAGTGGGGCAAATTTGGGAGTGCTGCTCCCGGGACAAGATCTATTGCGTGTTGAATATCACGCATAGGAGGCAACTGATTTGGAAGCTCCTTAGGGAAGACATCTTGGAACTCTTAAAGCACTGAACGTACTTCTTTTCTAGGTTCTTCAAAGTTATCTAGTGCAGCTTCTTTAACAACCAAAGCAAAGATGATGGAGTCTTGATTGACAGCTCTCTCGAGTTCTTTTGGACTAATAAGGTTCATACTTTGCTCTTTGGGCTCTTCTTTAACCTTACTTGCACTAACAAACTTAGTCTTGACTGGGTTAAACTTAATCCTTTGTCCATTGTGCATGAAGGAACAAGAATTCGAGCGACCATATAGAGTGACATCTAAATCATAGAGCCATGGTCGTCCCAAAATTATGTGTCCTACATCCATTGGAATCACATCACATGAAATCTGAGCCTTGTATGAGAGGATATGAATAGGAACAAGACACCTATCCTTGATGGTGATAGATGAATCATCTACCCAAGAAACCTTATAGGGCTTAGGCTGGGCAACTAACTTCAAACCTAGGAGGGAGACAAGTTTAGAAGAAACTGCATTAATGCAGCTTCCACTATCAATGATAACCTTGCAATTTGTGGTTCCACACTTGACAAAGGTTTGGAAGATAGTATTTCTTTTCCAATCATCACTTTCTTTGGACTGTGCTAGAGTACATCTAACAACACTCATTACAGGAGTATCAAGACTACCATCACTGAGATCATCAAAAGATGGTAAAGCTCTAATGCAAGCTAATTGGGTGGAATCATCCTCTCCTATTTCTACAATGTCTTCAATGTTAGGCTTATAGACTACTTCTTCTACTTCTTCCTCTCCATCCAATTCTTCAATCAACAAAGTCTTATTAGGACATTGGGCAGCCATATGACCAAAGCCTTGACACTTAAAGCACTGGATTCTAGAATTGGGCCTAAATGTCTCTCTAACCACACTCTTCCCTTTGTCTTCTGGGCGCAAGGGCCTATTGTTGGGATTGGGTCTAGGTTGAGGGCCTTGTTGGTACCTACCCTGAGAGTTCTCTTCTATGTGTAAGGGTCTACTGTTGGGGTAAGGCCTATTTTGGGTACCTTGGAGGTATCTACCTTGCTGAGGCAACATTCGATTGTCAAATCTCCTTCCACCTTGGGGCCTAGGGATCAGCTCTAAATCTTGCACTAAGGTATAGGCATCATCAAGAGTTGAGATCTGTCGGGCCACCAATTCTCTTTGAAGATCATAATTGAGACCTTTCCTAAATCTACTTAAGGTAATTGGCTCATCTTCATTTGCATTGCTACGTATCCTGTACTCTTCAAATTGCTCTACGTACTCAGTAGCAGACCTATTGTCTTGTCTCAAATCATGCCATTGATCCAACAAATTGCCTAGATGAGAGACTGGGAAGTACTTTTCATTGAGCTTGGCTTTCATTTCTTCCCAAAGAGTTATGGGTGGTTGGCGGGTCTTACGGAGGTGGTTGACAACACTATCCCAATGGAGTTTTGCTCTTCCTACAAGTTTCATTTTGGCAAACCTAACTTTTCTATCCTCAGACAGTTCATACCACTCAAAAAAATGCTCCATCTCTCGCACCCAATCATTGTAGACTTGAGGGTTCCTAACACCATCAAAGGTAGGGGCCTCTACTTTGATTTGCTTAGCTGAGTTGTCTTCATTGTCTCTATGATCTTGCCTAGGGTGAGGGACATGTCTATTATTATTTCTTCCATTATGTGTATTATCCTCGTCATACCTAGCCTCTAATTGGCCTAGACGGGCAGTAAGCTCTGCAAGGGCTTGTCTTAATTCATCTTGAGGAGGATGGTCCATGTTTAGGTGGGATTGGGGACTAGACTGGGATTCAGAACTAGACTCTGATTTGGAATTAGACTGTTCTTCAGAACTAGTCACTAGACGACCACTACGCAAATGCATGCAAAGAGATCAACAAACTAATTCTAGCAAATGAATAGTAAGGATAAAACTCAAGTTAAATTAAATGTGAAGAGAAGTCATGAATTCCACAGGTTGTTGCATTCAAGCAGTACTAGTGTCAACAAGAATTAAATTAAAAGGACCTAATTGTTGCAATGTGATTAGGCTAGTTCAACTACTAATACTGAGAATTAATTACTTAAAATTTTTTTTTTTTTTTTTGTATTTTTTTGTATTTTTTTTTTTTTGGCTAAAATAAAAGGCTGAAATAAAATAAACCAGCTGCTAAAATAATAAAGTCATGTGAAAGTTTAAGCAGAACAAAGGGCAAATGCAATAGCATGTTACTGGATATAAAGCTGAGGCACACATTAGACATATTGATATTAAATTTGAAATTGCATCTCAATTCATTTAAGTTAGGAAAGTCCACACCTTGGTTGGGCTGACTTAACTACCTGGGCCTCACTGGACAGTGGGCCACGTTACTAGTAATGGGGAGCTTGGGCCTCACGTGTTGGGTAGTGAAAGTGAAAATCTTGGCTGGTGCTCACGTGTGGTGTACTGCAATCTTCCTGAAGGTTCTGTTTTGACCTGCTTTGACCTTTTTTTTTTTTTTTTTTTTTTTTTTTTTTTTAATGAAATACAATAATGCAAGAAATAGAATATAAAACTGAAGGCTTATTTGCCAAGTTCAAACCAAACACAGAAAAGAACAAAGCAAAAAACGAAGAAAGAAAAAAACTAAAAGAGAAGAAGCGGCGGAGCAAGCACATCGCCGGAGTCGACGGCGAAGGGGCGGCCTGGGTTCGTCGGCTATGTCTGTCAGCGGCACTCGGAGGTGGAGACCGGAGCTGGTGAGTCAAATCTCTGAACCTGTGAAGCAGCAGGGTGGCAGTGACAGTGACGGAGTGTCGGCGGTGCTCGTTGGAGATGATTTCAACGGCGGTTGTGCGATGGTGTCATTCCATTGGTGGGATTTGGCGGCTGGTTGGTGGCTTTTAACTCTCTTCTATCTCTGTCTCTGATCTGGTGGTTGTGAATCTGAAATTTTTTTTTTATTTTTTTTTTATTTTTTATTTTTTTTTTACGGTAGTGGTCTTAAAGTCAGGCACGAGTGGGAGTTACAGGTTTGGAGGGAGTAGTGGGTTTCTCTGTTGGTTTTGGGGTGAAGAATTCGTGTGGATAAGCAGGGTATATGGTACGGATTGGTTCAGGTTCGGGTTTGCAGATCTCGTGAGGTAAGAAATTGGGTTGTTTTGGTTTGCAAATCTCATGGGGTAAGTATTTGAGTAATGGCATGTCTGGTGGTTGATTTTTTTTTTTGATGGTGAGTATGGCTGTGGGTTGTCAGTCATGAATGTGGGTTGCTGAAAGGGGAGATCGGGTTAGGCTCTGATACCAAGTTGATGCAGGACAACCTAGGCTTCCCACCTAGATTAATCCTACCGAAGAACCTTAGGCTTCCCACCTAAGGTGTTTGGAATCACCACCAAACAATTCAATGAAAATAATCTTAATAATAATAATAATCTGTAACGTACAAAAGAAACCATCTGGAGCTTTATATACAGCTTCCAGGATAAAGATAAACTCTCCTAAACAATCTCAAATACTAATATGATAATCCTAAACAGTCTCAAATACTAATCCAATACTAAAGATAAATCCAAATAAAAATAACATAAATGATAAAGATAATCTCCACAGATGTGCCATCATGTGGTGTCCGCACCACATTGGTTATACATTTGAAAAAATTTTAAAAGTTAATTCATTTAGAAAGTTTGTATTTTTTAAAATATATTGATTTTTTTTTAAGAAAAGGAAATATATTTATTTTAAAAGTTGCCATTACATGCACCAAAGAATAGCTATTAGTACAATCTTTTGAGAGACGAATAACTATTTCTCAATTAAAGAAATAAATATTATTAAGGAATAAATTCCCTATTATGAAGATCCAGATAAACAAATAATTTGAGCGGAATTTGTGGTGTACATTTGTGTTAGAACCACTTTCAAGGATGGTATATATAATCCGACCTGTGGGTACTCGACCCGACCCTACTTGTGAAACATTAGGATCGGGTTTGGGTTTTTATAATCCAACTTGTAGCAGGTGCGGGTTGGGTGCAAGTATTATAAAACCCCGCCCTGAACCTAACCCGAATGTATTAAATTTACATAAATGCCCTAAGTGTGTGTGTGTATATATATATATATATCCTATAATCTTCATTCCAAACCCTAAACCTAATCTAAACTCAGGTGCCTCTCTCTCTCTCTCTCTCTCTCTCTCTCTCTCTCTCTCTCTCAGTTTACTCTCACTCTTACGCATTGCCATCGGCCACCCACTCTTGGCCTCACTCAAATGCCCCCCTCACGGCCTCGCTCAGCCTTATGGCCCCACCACGTCGCTCAACCTCACGGCCGTGTTCACTCAGCATCATGGCCTCACGGCCTCGCTCTGCCACTCCGTGTCTCCACCCCGTTCTCCATCTTTTTTTCTTTGGGTTCATTTTTATCTCTCATTGCTAAAGCTATGAATCTCAAGATTTTACTTTTTTTTTTATTTTTTATTTTTTTTTATTTTTAAATTTGACGAATGAATATTATTTACAATTTATTTCATTGTTAAATGTGAGTTTATGTCTGTGTTTGTGTTTTATGTGTTTGTGTTAGGATTTGTGTTTATGTTTGTGATTTTGAAAGGGAAAATCATAAATCTGAAATTTGTGTGTTTGTGATTTCTATGTTTGTGTTTGTGTTAGGATTTCTGTGTTTGTTTTTGTGTTAGGATTTGTGCTTGTGATTTTGAAAGGAAAAATCATAAATCTGAAAATTTTGTGTTTGTGACTATACACACAATTTTCATAAAAGAAAAATTACACAATTACGAAATAGTGTAACAAATTATCAATTGTATTGATTTGTATATATGTGAGTACAATCTTCTGTATGACTCTTTACAATGAAAGAATACAATAAAACTCCTCTGATTTGATCTCCAAGTAACTTTACGATCCGAAGGACTATGAAGCTTGATCTTGACTCGTACTTTGATGTCTCCAAGTTGGATGTGTGATTGGATGTACTTGAGTTTTGATTTGAAGTTGAGGGCCGTTGGCTTGATCTCGAACTTAATTGAAGGAAAATCTCTACTTTGATTTGAAGAAGTAGAAATAAGCCTTGATTTTGAGGGAGCAAGGGTGCTCTTTTGGACTTAGAGATGACTCACTATTTTGGCAGAGTGTTAGTAGGATTTCTCTCTCTAAGTTTCTCCTCCTTTTCTCATATGAGAAGCCTCTATTTATAGGCAACTCAACAATATTTAATTTGGAATTTTCTCTCAGCATTTATTGAAAGTTAAATACAAATTTTGAATTTAAATTCAAATTTGACCCTAATTTTGGTCTTGCATTTAATAAGAATATTCTATGATTCTTTTCTTCTAACGTTGCCATGTGGCTTTCTTCATTTAATGTTACCATGTGGCTTGATTTCATTTGCTGATCATCTACATCATCAATTAGAGATTAATTTGATCATGAACAATCGGACAGTTGTGAATATATCATAAAATTTTGATGTCTACAAATGCCCCCACTTCAAGATTTGGCTTCATGCATGATTGTGAAATCATGCATGAGACGAGGATTAAAGTCCACCATCTTCTTGATTTTTTTTTTTTTTTTTAAGTGAGCTTTGATTTGTTTGCAAGATAGATTTGTCCTAAATGGCAATACAGATTACGTTGTTCCTTTCTTTCAACTTTAGACCATCAAGCTTTGGGTCAGCGTGTGTGAGACCTTTTTTTATTTTTATTTTTTTTTACATGGCCGTGGCTTGCTTGTCTACTTCCCTGGCGTGTATGCTTTCAACACTCTTATGCAAAAAAGGTAGCCTAGCACATCACATTGGGGTACAACGTCAATGATCAAAATTAACCCTCCTGCTTGGCTTGACCACGCAAAGTTGACCCTCAGATACTATTGAGATTAATTTGATTCTCAAAACCTTGATGAGCAATCCAATCCTTACTTCCCTTTTGTATAAGACTCCCACCGTTGAAAATTTGTTTTCCTATTAACCGGTGATTGGTTTCCTTAGCTGATCCAGTGATTTAATTTCTCACCCTCCCAACCTTTCCTTTTACACCCTGAAATTGATTGTAATTAAAATTTTCTTTCCTTTACGTGCTACCTTCGGCCTTCCCTTTGGGCATCGACTGATATTGGATAGAAATCAATTATGTCGTTCCCTTGTGATTTGCTGTTTTACCTTCGGCGTCTCCTGTTTGAGGGGGATTTTTTTTTTTAAAAGCAATGTGTCAATTTCCCTCTATATATTGGACATGCATGGTAGGCACTCCCCTTTCACTCCAGTCTAGGGTTTCTTATCTACTGCCCTCTAGTTGTTCTCTAATATAGGTTTTCTTTTCTTTTCGCAGGGGTGCAACCTCCAACGGATCTTGTCACCTTAGCAGTTAGCATACATCACCTTCTCTTCCAATTGCTCTTGATGTCTTCCTTGCTCATCTATTACCGTTCGCTTCATTACGGAGACTGAACGTTGAGATTACCCTTGCTGTCTGCTCCTCACTTCGTCTACGTAGTCTTCTCATCTTGGCTTCATGTGGGCTTGAGCATCAATATCACTTGTGCTGTCTCATCAGATCTAGAGAACTCTTGCAGCTCCTTGCTCCATCTTGACATTCGTTGTTGCCATTTCTGCTTCAACAGTGTATTGAGATCCAGTCAAAGTCCTTGTGATTATAATCGTAGCCTTATCAACAGTGCCCGTGCACCTTCTTTGAACCACGAATGGTCTTCTCATGGCAGTGGCATAATTGACGTCGCTTTAATTCTTTATTGCGTCAATGTCCAGAATGAGTCTCAATGTTATGGTCTTCTTGTCTTAGCGTCCAACGGATTCAAGCTTTGGCACTTCATTCGCCATCTCTAAACTATGTCCACTTGCTGGTATTGGATTGCACTTTCTGCCCTCATTCCAAAGCCATAGGTGCGTAGCTTTGTTCGCACATCCATGGGATCTTTGTTTCATCTCTGAACTACGCTCTTCTTCTTTTGGCGTCTTGCGGTTTCAAGCAAAAGCCGCTTCGTCTTTGAACAACCTTTTTGAGTCAGCGCTAAAAGTCCAAACTAAAGTCCAGAGCAAGTCATCAGCTGGGATGCACGAACGCAACGCCAGAGGAGCCGCACCCACGTCCGATGCGGCGCGACGTGGCAACACGTAAGGGATGTCGCTGCCCATGCTTCGTGTCGCGTCCTACCACGTGTTTTTTTTTTCCCTGACTCACGCCGATGTGGCTCATACTCGGGTTGATTCTCGCTGAATTGAGCTGATTCACACCAATGTGGCTCAGACTTGGGCCGATTCGCGCTGAATCGGGCTGATTCACGTCGACTCGGGCCGTATTAGGCGAAATCGCCGAAATGGCCAGTTCAAGCCGAAACGGCCGATTCAAGCAAAAAAAAAAAAAAAAAAAAGGTGCAAAACGCATCGTTTGAACTTAATAACAAACCCTAAAACTCTCTCACACATTCTCACTTTGTCCAAACACTCTCTCTCACTCCGTCACTCGCCTCTCTTCTCTGTGCTCTCTACGGTGTGCTCGGCTTCACTGAATCACTCTCTGCCTCTCTATCTCTACATTCCGTCTCCCCTATGAGACACAGCCACTCAGTCACTTCATTCAAACTTCAGCTCTCTCTCACGCATTCTCAACTCAGGTATTGATATAAAGCTTTCAATCTTAGTTTGATTTGTGATTTGTGAACTTGTGATTTGTGAATCTTACATTCTTTTCAATCTTAGTTTTATTTAGTTAATAGTTATTACTTATTACTCATTGTGGTTTATATAATGTGAAAAAGTATGCTTAGCAATATATTAAAAATATAAATAAAAATATTTTTAAGAATTTTTTAATCGCCGAGTCCCACTGCACTCATACCCACCTTTTTCAAAAATTGCCTAGTCCCGCACTTGAGTCCCGAAACGCACCCGTACTTCATAGGTCATCAGGTTCTGTTCTTCTTGTCTTGGTGTCCAACGGATTCGAGCATCAGTGGTCCTCTTCGTCCGTGTATCCTTCTCACTGCATTTGTCTTGCAGTTATCGGCATGCGAGCTATATCTGCGTATCCATCTCACTGCCTTCATCTTGTGACTATCTGGCGTGTAAGCTCCATTTGCGTACTCATCTTCGCCTCACAACTATTGATGTTCCTTTCCAAGCTATTACGTACTGAAGCTCGTGATTTTAGGCACTCTGACTTCGTCCCTATGAGTCGCGTGTTCCATGTTGATTATTTGTATTTACAAAGTTAAAGGAAGAGTTGTGCTATCCTTGAAGCTCCAAAAGCAACTGGCCGCTTATGTTGATTTACGTTCACCCGAGATGGACACCACGTAAGAACAAGCACTAGCTTATTAATTGCCTCCTTTTGCTTATACATGACTGTATTGTTCCGGCCTTTATCCTCATGTGACAAGCACTGCTTAGAAGCACTGCTTAGAAATCGTTGCTACAAGGTTCGTTTCTTTACTACTTTAATGGGTTTTTTGTTTTTGGTTTTTGGGTTATCCTTTTTTTGTTGTGTGTTGTCATTTTGGCCAACAGGCATGGCGCTTTGTTTGATCGACAAAGCGCTATAAAGCTGAGTGGCATGTCGGAGAAAGCTTAAAATAGGTCCTTCAATTTGTTGCAGAACGGTCTCAGTGTCAAGTGGGTTTTTTTATTTGTTGTTTATTTAGTTAGTTTTATAGTAATGTTATAGTAATAGTGGCTGAGACTGAATTGGGTTTTGAAGGAACAACTTGGATGTGAGAGAATTGGCGATTCAGTTTGGGTGCGTGAGGCTTATACCTATTGTGAACAAGGGTTTCTCTCTGTAAGTCCAAATTCCTTCTATGTTGTGCACATTTTGTTTTTCTTTTGTTGTGTAAAAATATTAGTCGTATCAGCTAAGTGTTTGATAGAATGCCTCAGAGAGTTGAGTTTGTTACATGTTTTGCTACATAGTTCACTAATTGAGCTTATGTTAAATGTCTAGTACCCTAAATGCCTCAGAGAGTTGAACTGTTGAGAACCCTTTTGCGCTTGGTATTTGAACTTTAAGCTCTTATAGGAAGAATAATTGAATTTTCTTATTGTTTTTTGTGCCTTTCTTTTTGTAGATTGGTTCTTGTATTGGCTTTTTGGTTATCCATTTGGAAAGTCTGCATAATTTTTTGGACAGGTTCTGTTATTGGTTTCTCTATAATTCTGAAGGATTGAGATTTATTAATATTGCTTGTAGGTTTTATTGATCCTAATTATCAGTAATTTGGAAGGGCCTTTGGAGCTATGATACATCCCAAAGCTTTGATACCAAAAGAACTAACATAACAAAGAAGCATCATACATTCATACCAAGAGATCGGGCAAGTTGTTTAACACGAGGCAAGTCGAAGTGATCAAGCTAAGATTGAAAATTGTAGACTTTGGATGGAATGTATAATCAAGAAGCAAGAGGTGGAATGTATAGTCAAGCAATAAGCACACCAATTGTAGAAGTTTCATGTTATTATAATCAAAGTGTTTATTTCAATGGAATTCTTGTTATGTGATAAAAGTGTACATTTTAATAAAATTTATTCATTTTTTTTTATTAAATTCTCTTATTGTCTACTCTGTTGGATTGAATTTTGATTGTAATGCCAAGTAACTTATAAGGGTGCAACCCAAGTATACAGATTAGCTAAACAATGTAAAAGAAAGTGATTAACTGGCTCCCTTACCAATTTGCAATGCAAGTACACAGAGTTCACATGAATGTGCATTTAACCAAAAACCAAGTGATTTGCATTTTGGCCTTAAACTGCTTTGCACATGTGTACTTGCCTTAGAAATTTAAATAGTGTTTTATTGCAAAATAGATTGCAATATACATTATATTCATTGATGGGAACTGGATTGCAATAAAGCAAGATAGCAACTAATACTAAAACCAGCCTTTCTGCCATCATTATAAAAATCATATGCAATCTCATCTGCTTCAAACACCATCCCTTTAAATGGGGTAGATTCCATAGGCACATTAGAAGGAACATGTATTCCCATCATTATCCCTAGAAAAAATTGTCCATAAATTTATTGTGACTTTCACCTATCATTTGTTTTCAAAACAAAGATGATGTAAAAAAATGAGACGGAGTAAAAATGAAAGAGTCATTGGAAGCAAGGGAAAATTTGGCTGTTGAATGAGCAGTAGAGTTATGGCATCTACTAATCCAACTAAAATTGCAAGAAAAAAAAAGACATAGCCAAGTCTTGAATGTCAGCAATCAAATAGGAAATAAACCAGGCAGAACAGGGACCATTGGTGTGGATAGACCAGGCAATCAAATATGCCATATACTAATAAAGATTCAATCTTTATCTCCAAAAAAAAAGGAAAAAAAAGATTCAATCTTTATCTCAAAAAAATAAAAAAAAAAGATACTCCAAGAATCATCCAGCCATTATAAAGATTCAATCTTTATCTCAAAAAATTAAAAATAAAAGTTCAGATAGACTCTAACTTGCATCCACACCAATGGTCCCTGTTCTGCCTGGTCTATTTCCTATTTGATTGCTGACATTCAAGACTTGAATGTCAGCAATCAAATAGGAAATAGACCAGGCAGAACAAGGACCATTGGTGTGGATAGACTAGGCAATCAAATATGCTATATACTAATAAAGATTCAATCTTTATCTCAAAAAAAAAAAAAAAAAAAAACTCTAAGAATCATCCAGCCATTATAAAGATTCAATCTTTATCTCAAAAAATTAAAAATAAAAGTTCAGATAGACTCTAACTTGCATCCAGCCATATAAACTCACCAAGACAACAATATAAATGCAGAAAAATGAGATAGACTCCAAGAATCATCCAACCATTCAATCTTTATCTCAAAAAATTAAAAATAAAAATTCAAATAGACTCTAACTTGCATCCAGCCACCAAAACAACAATATAAACTCACCAAACAACAATATAAATGCAGAAAAATGATCAAACATCAAATAAGATAAGCATAAACAAGTTTTACGGATATACCTCTGTTTTGGCAAGATAGAAACAGAGATGTGCTTTGAACTTGTTCTCTAAACCTTCTGTGAAGCTTTTTTTTTTTTGGTTAAAATCTGTGTAGCTTTGAACGTGCACAGATATAACTTTGTTTCACTTTTCCTTCCTAAAAGGGTTTTTTTTTTTTTTTTCAATAGAATTTGTCTGGTTGAGTTAAATAACCCTCTAGTTTAAGTGTTTAACCCTAGTTAAGTGTGTGTTTACATTTTAATTGACGTGGCACGTTTTTTACCCTTGATAGTTTTCAAAATGATCCTGTCCGTGAACTGGACACTCTCCATTTTAAAGGGAAATAGAGAGGATCCAAATCCGCACATTGAATACATGCCTAAAGATTCAATGCCCCATGTGAACACATGGCTCTCTTGTAGCCTCGAATTTCAATACCTCGCCTAGTAATTAATAAACCATGAACGAATGGCTTTCAAATTTGGATAGTGTACATGATTTCTTGTCTTTTTTTTTTTTTTTTCGTTTAACTCCACTTGACATTTGTGACTTAAGAGACTGGTTTTGTATGACTTTGCTCACAGGCTTACGCTGAGATATGGTCGGGTTGATTTTCTTTTCTCACTTACAAGCTTAGTTGTAATCTCCACGTACTGAAGACATTGAGTGGTTACAACGAAGGAGCTATCAATTTCATCAACTTTTGTCCTCTACTTGGATATCACAATCTATACATGCTTACAATTTTAAAGCAATTGTGAATATGTGATCATATAGATCTTCGGGCTTTCATGTTCCACTGGATCACGAGCATCACCTCATAAATTGCACCTCTAGCTAGTTTGCTCCCTTCAACATTGCTAGAATGACCAACGGCTGATTTGAAACTAGACTTTGGTAGTCCACTTGCCCTTAGCATCATTTTTTTTCAATTATTTTTTTAAGCTTTAAGCATACACAATTTATACTCATGTGGACTTGGAGTGATTTGATTTTTTTTTTTTTTTTTCTCATATGAGTGACTGAACTTAGTAATGAATACCAAGCTGCCTACGTACTCAAAAGTGATCAAGTCATAACGTAGTTCAAGGTTTTCAACTTAACGGGATTTTTTTATTGTTATTATTTTTCGTCCCTAACTTTTTCCTAGGTTGACTCTTTCAAGGTTTTCAACCTATCATGATTTTTCTTTTTTCTTTTTGTCCCTAACTTTTTCTTAGGTCACCTCTAGGTTTTCAACCTAGTGGAAATTTTTTTATTCGGTGGGCAGTTTAAGCTTTTACCGAGAATCACATCATATTTTTAAACTTAGTGACATTTTGCCTTTATGAGACTAATCATTTGCCCATCTTTATCAACGATTTGGTAGATACCATTGCTATGAACATCTTTGACAACTATGGACCACCCCATTTCGATGTAGACTTCTTGGACAACATATTGAATGGTCATCGTGTTGCGAGTGCCAAATCTCCTACTTGAGAAGGATTTGGACAAGCTCTTTTGTTGAATGCTTTGGAAGTTTGATCTTAAGGCTTTTCATCACATGCTTTCGACTCTTCCAACGCCCAAACCATCATTCATCGCCTTGAAATAACCTTTGGGGAAAAAGTCATGAAGGGTGATTAGAGAGTTGCTTCTTTGTTGCAACAATTTGTCGTCATGAACTTCTTCATTTTGGATGCATGGATTCCTTTTCACCTTCTCGTGAGGTCATCTTGAATTGTTCTTTCGATATTGCTTTTTTGCATGGATCACTTGTGATTTCGGGTTGCATTGCTTCCAAGATTTCTTTCGAGTTACTAGAGCCCAACTCCCATCTTCATTCACCGGCTTGCCTTTCATTTTAGCTTCATTCAATGGACCTAAGCATGGCATGTGAAAATTTCCAATTGTTCCAAATTGAATATGCTTGCCAGATGCCCCAGTGTTGAAGCTAAAGGTGACCATGTCTTTGTTGGAGTTTGTGACTTTATTAAAGCTAAGGATGTAGTGATGAATGTGGTATAGTTTAACTCAATCGTCTCATCCAGGTCCAAGAGGATTTTACCTTCCTTTGCAAGCCTTATGATGATATCTTTCATAATAAAGCATTTCTCTACAGGGTGACTTATAACTCGATGGTATTTGCAATACTTTGGATCGTTGGTGTGACCCATTTCTTCCGGTCTTTTGCATTCCGGTAGCTTAATTATCTTCTTTTCTAGGAGGTCATCAAGCATTCTTGAAACATCAAAGTCGGGAAAAGGATATGTCATTTCTTCCATCTCTTTTAAGGTTGGTCGACGCCGTTCCTTTTCTTTTGGTAGACTTGCGTTCTTCTTGTAATGAATAGGCTCTATAGTGATGGCAAGAGACTCCTCAATAGTAGACTTGGAGTACTTGTCACCTCTCTTCGTATCTTTATCAATGGGTAGGCCTTTTTCTCCACGGCTAGACAGGCTAAGCTCTATATCATGTGCTCAAGTAGCAAGTTCTTCAAAGGTGTGAGGCTTGATTCCTTGGAGGATGTAAAGTAGTCCCCAATGCATACCTTGGATGCACATTGCCACCCCAGATGCTTCTGAAAGACGATCTTTGCAATCAAGGCTTAAGGAACGCCAATAGTTAATGTAATCGACAACAGGTTCATCCTTCCATTGCCTCATGTTTGTTAGTTCCATCATGCTCACTGTGCGATGAGTATTATGATAGCGAATCAAAATTCTATTTCCATTTACTCCCAACTATCAATGGACTCGGGCTCAAGATCAGTGTACCAATCAAAGGCATTCCCTTGAAGGGAGTTGACAAACTGTTTCACAAGGAGATCTCCTTCTGTGCTAGCATTGTTACAAGTTTCGACGAAGTGGGCAATGTGTTGTTTGGAATTTCCCTTCCCGTCAAATTGTTGAAACTTAGGAGGTTAATAACTTGCAGGCATTCGTAAGTTGTCAACCCTCTTTATGTATGGCTTTAAGTACATAAGAGAACTCTGAGGTGCACCACCATATTGAGCTCGAATAGTATTTGCTATTATGTCTTGCAATTGCTAGACTAATAGAGAAGCAATGAAGGCAGAGTTTCCGTGTTGGTTGTCAGCCTTCTTTGGAGAGGATGTATGAGCCCTTTGCAACACATGTTGTTGAGTTTGAGATTGGCCATTGCTAGACTCCCCTAGATTCTGAACCTCAAGCTTGTTCATAAGGGTGGCAATTTGAAGGTCCTTCTCCTCCATAGTCTTGGTAAGTTTAGCGATGGCACATCCCATTTTAGCAATCTTTTCATCAACGGTAGTAGTCTCCGTCATCATGGCCGACATGAATATCATACGAGATGAGCTTCTTGAGAAGATTGAAGAGGTAACCTCTTGAGAGGATCCTGGGGAAGAACCCAAACACGAAGTAGTACTTGACTTAGTTTTTAATGCAGAGTAGGATGATTTGCCTCCTGTCACTAAGTCCTCTAGAGTGAATGTTGAATTATCCTTCTCGACAATGGTGTGCTTTCTTGCCCCTAAAGTGCTCAAGGAGATGAATATCTTTGGTTGAGTTGAGGCATTGACGAGCTTAGTCATAGGAGCTTTCCCAACGGCTTCTTGTTATTTGAAGAGTTCCATTGCCTTAGCTTTGTTTCTAGTCATGAGACCTATAGAAGTACTGTTGCTTATTGACCCTCCAATGCTCTTGGTAGCATTCTTGGGCATCTGAGACTTCTTTGAAGCCATTGATCTTGGTAGATTGAAGACTTAAAGATTTCTAGGATGGAGAAAGAGATGAGAGGTAGAGAGGTCCCGCTGGGCATGCTAGAAATTTGAACACACAATTTTCGTAAAAGAAGAAATACACAATCACAAAATAGTGTAACAAATTATCAATTGTATTGATTTGTATATATGCAAGTACAATTCTCTGTATGACTCTTTATAATGAAAGAATACAATAAAACTCCCCTGACTCGTTCTCCAAGTAACTTTACGATCCAAAGGGCTATGAAGCTTGATCTTGAATCATACATTGATGTCTCCAAGTTGGATGTGTGATTGGATGTACTTGAGTTTTGATTTGAAGTTGAGGGTTGTTGGCTTGATCTCGAACTTAATTGAAGGAAAATCTCTACTTTATTTTGAAGAAGTAGAAATGAGCCTTGATTTTGATGGAGCAAGGGTGCTCTTTTGGACTTAGAGATGACTCTCTATTTTGGCAGAGTGCCAGTAGGGTTTTTCTCTCTAAGTTTCTCCTCCTATTCTCATACGAGAACCCTTTATTTATAGACAACTCAACAGTATTTAATTTGGAATTTTCTCTTAGCATTTATTGAGAGTTAATTACAAATTTTGAATTTAAATTCAAATTTGACCCTAATTTTAGTCTTGCATTTAATAAGAACATTCCATGAGTCTTCTTCTTCTTATTCATTTTTTTTTTTTTTTTTTTTGCCATGTGACTTTCTTCATTTGATGCTGTCACGTGGTTTGATTTCATTTGCTAATCATTCGCATCATCAATTAGAGATTAATTTGATCACAAATATTTGATCATGAACAATCGGACGGTTGTGAATACATCATAAAATTTTGATGTCTATAGTGACTTCTGTGTTTATGTTTGTGTTAAGATTTGTGTTTGTGTTTGTGATTTTGGGCTAGGCATGGCGGGCCCGCAGGACCCGACAAGGCTAGTTTGGGAGTTAAAAAAAAAAAAAAACCCGTTTATTAAACCAAGCGGGTTCTAGTAACGGGAGTGGGCCCGCAGGGCAAGTTCGGGCATAAAGAAACCCGCCCTGAACCTGTTGCCATTACTAACCCCTTTCCCTCTCCCTTGTGTGTGTGTGTGTGTTTGTTTGTTTGTTTCTCAAAAAAAAAAGAAAAGAATGGGTAATGAGAGACAAGTTTGTGATGTGCCTTGTGTGAGTAATGAGAGACGAATAACTTTAGCAATGAGTATTAAGTTATACTACATAGCTTTTGAAAAACAAGAATTACTAACCCCTTTCCCTCTCCCTTGTGTGTGTGTGTGTTTGTTTGTTTGTTTCTCAACAAAAAAAAAAAAAAAAAAAAAAAAAAAGAATGGGTAATGAGAGACAAGTTTGTGATGTGCCTTGTGTGAGTAATGAGAGATGAATAACTTTAGCAATGGGTATTAAGTTATACTACATAGCTTTTGAAAAACAAGAATTACTAACCCCTTTCCCTCTCCCTTATGTGTGTGTGTGTTTGTTTGTTTCTCAAAAAAAAAAAAAAAAGAAAAAAAAAAGCATGGGTAAGAGACAAGTTTGTGATGTGCCTTGTGTGAGTAATGAGAGACGAATAACTTTAGCAATGGGTATTAAGTTATGCTACATAGCTTTTGAAAAACAAGAATTACTAACCCCTTTCCCTCTCCATGTAATTTCACCAATGAATACTACCAATGAACAATTTGCCTCACCCTCCCTTAAAAATTACCATGACTTTTAATAGGAGTTTAAGATGTGCTTTTGTGTTAGAACCCATTTCCCTCTCCCTTGTATGTGTCTTTGTTTCTATAAAAAAAAAATAATAAAAAAAAAAAATGAAGAAGTTGTTATACACATATATAATAATTCTATTATAAGATCTTTTACCGCATACCAAACATGCACTAACATATATCTGAGTTAGGAAGTCTTTGATATCTCCAATTATGAGCCATTAGCCAACCTTTTTTTTTTTTTTTTTTTTTTTTTTTTAGAAACAACTTTTTTCTTAAGTTGATTATAAATATTTGTGTGTTTTTGATAAACTAGTGCAAGGACGGATGACATTTTTTGATGCATTAAATAATTGTTTCTTAATACATTTAAATTGATCATTTTCTTTAAACCCCAATTTATTATGCATTAAATTTCACAATAACTTTCCAAAAATATGTATGAAATCAAATGGACAATTATAAATAATCTTTCATTTTGTTGAGAAGTTTAATTTTTTCTATATTTATGACCGAAAATACTTCTTTTTTTTTTTTTTTTTTTTAGAATCAAGACTACGAGAGCTTATTATTAACTAGGAAAATCATCAAGAACATAATGTAAAATGTTTGATGGGACATCCTCCATCCAAACTAACAAAGGAAAAGAAAAATGAGCTCTCCGCGCTAAGACATGAGCAACATTGTTGCCCTGCCTCCTAGTATGGGAGAGTGAAAAAGTTCCTAAGGAACTTGCTATAGACCTGAAGTCTTTTAATATATGGCCAACTGGTGAATGTGTTACATCCCTCTACGACAAAGCTTTTATCAACTTTCAGCATCACCTTTAAAACTGATTTGCTGTAAGCCAAGCTCCACTGCAAACATGACTGCTTTTCTTGCTGCTAACAACTCTAGAGTTTCCACCGGTGACGGAAAGGCAATTTTTTCAAATAGCGCTGCCATAACTTCCCCAAATTCATTTCGGATTACAACCCCAATACCAACTTCACCCGTGTTAGCAAACACTGCCCCATCAAAGTTTGCTTTCAACTCCCCTGTTGCTGGAGGCTTCCATCTAGCGGGGGAGTGCTTCAGTTTTGGACCACGGCCAGGGAATTTGTGTTTAAACTCGGTCAGCATCGCCACAACAGCGTCAAAGACTTAATTAACTGACACAGTCTGCTCATTGCACCTTATTTTGTTCCTGCGACACCAGACGGACCAAGCCACCATTGTAAACATGTCAAGCCGAGCTGAAGCGGACAGCACAATACCCACCAGGTCTGAGATTGTCTTCAACTGATTGGTCTAACTTTGAAGCCAAGCGAAACTTGGTAGCCAAACAGGTTGGATAGTATCACAACCCCACATGGCATGAAAAGTATCCTCTAAAGCTTTTTGACATAGGCTGCGAACTGAGTTGTGTAACACTCTCCTCTTCTGCAGATTTACTTTTGTAGGAAAGGCATCTGTACACACACGCCAAAGAAAAATCTTAACCTTGTTTGGGACTCTCAGCTGCCATATATTCCTCCAAAAACTCCTAAATTTTTTATCAGAGGAGGCCGAGGCCTCTTCAGCACTTTCCAGCTCACATAACACTTGATAACCCGACTTTACTAAGTAAGTACTCGATTTGCATCTTAGCCAAATAATTCAATCCTCTTGCTGTGAAAAACATAAAGGAATGCCTTTAATCCATTACACCTCGAACTGAAGGAAAAGGGAATTAATTAGGTGGTCATTCCAGCCTCCTCAATTTGAGTCAATCAGCTGAGCTATTGTCCATTCTTTTGCCATATTCACCTGTGGAGAAATAATTTTTGCAGACCCCTCACCAAGTAGCCACCTATCTACATAGATGTTAATATTTTTACCATCACTCACTTGCCATAACATACCCCTTTTGATCAGACCCCTAGCTTTCAAGATGCTTCTCCAAGCATAGGAGCCCATGCCACTTTTGCTTCAAAAACTAAACCATTAGGGAAATACTTTGCCTTAAACACCCTATAAAACAAGGATGAGTGATCAGTTAATAACCTCCACACTTGCTTTGCAAGCATAGCTTCATTAAACTTCACCAAGTTCTTAAAGCCCAATCCCCCCATAATTTTTGGTCTGCACAAATTTTCCCACTTCTTCTAATGAATTTTTCTTTGCTCACCCCTTTGCCGCCACCAAATCTTCTGGATCATCATTTCAATATCATGAATAAGGCCAACGGGGAGTAGGAAACATCCCATGGCGAAGGTTGGGATTGCTTGTACCATGGCCTTAAGTAAAACTTCCCTTCCCGCTTGTGACAACAACTTCTCCTTCAAACCTTGCAGTTTATTCCACACCCTTTCCTTTATATAATTTAGACTTGCTTTATTTTTTTTTCTTTTTTTCCCACTACAACTGGCAAGCCAAGGTACCTCGCATATTCCCTTACTTCGCTTACTCCCAAAAAATCTTTAATCTCCTCCTTCCTTCCCTCATTGGTGGCTTTGCTAAAAAAAGACCGTGGTTTTGTTCCTATTTATTTTTTGGCCCGAAGCTTTCTCATAGAGCTGTAAAATGTCTTGAATAACCTGCAAATCCCTCATCTCCGCTCGATAAAAAAGTAGAGTGTCATCAGCAAAGAAAAGGTGGGTAATCTTTGGCCCACTTCTGCACAATGAAAAGCCTCTAATCAGATCATCCCTGGGTACTTTCTGAATTTGACGATTCAACTCTGAACAAATTAGAAATAAATAGGGAGAGAAGGGATCCCCCTGCTTATGACCCTAGATGGCCTAATATTCCCCTTCGGCTCCCCATTTACTAGGATTGAATATGATGCTGTGCTTATACAATTCATGACTAACTGAATCCATTGTTGACAAAAACCCATCCTCTCCATGGTTTTTTTTGTAAAAATAGCCACTCTACTCGATCATATACCCTGCTCATATCAAGCTTTAGTGCCATAAAACCTAATTTTGTGGACTTCTAATTCTTCTTATCGTGCAAGGTTTCAAAGGCTACAAGAATGTTGTCAGATATAGCTTTATCAGTCTGAAAAGCACTCTGTGACTCAGAAATGATATTAGGCAAAATACACTTGAGCCTATTTGCAATAACCTTAGATACAATTTTATATAAGATATTACATAGAGATATGGGGCGATAATCAGTAACTTTTGTAGGACTTTTTACCTTGGGTATGAGTGTGATGAAGGTGTAGTTGATAGAAGGGGGAATAGCACCTAATTGTAGACAACTAAACATTGCTGCTACAACATCATCACCAATAACCCGCTAGTATTTTTGAAAAAATAATGGAGGAAGCTCGTCCAGTCCTGGTGCCTTTAAAGGCTCCATTTGATTCACAGCCCGTTCCATTTCTGCTCTTGTGTAGTCAGTTGTAAGGTACTAGTTCATCTCGGCATCCACAAAGTTCGGGATAGCAGCCACAGCATCTTCAATTGAAATTGGGTTTGATGAGGAGAATAGTTATTGATAGTAAGAAGAAAGAATCCCTGCCACTCCTTCTTCATCACTACACATCTTGCCATTCTCATCCTCCAATTGATCAATTTTATTTCTTCGGAACCTGTGAGTGGCTCGGCTATGGAAGTAATGGGTATTTTGATCTCCCTCATGCAACCATGGGGCGCGTGACTGTTGTCCCCATAATTTTTCTTCCTTAACCAACAGGTCACTAATCTCTTTTTTTAGTCTTTGCACCCGGACCAAATTGCCACCCTGAATTGCAGCATCCTCGGCTTTCCTAAGGAGTTCCTTATTCTCCTTCAATGCACGTGTGACATTGCCAAAATTTACACGACTCCACCACTTTAGATTTTTTTGACATCTTTGAATTTTCCCCTCCACCCGAGCCATAGGATAGCCAAAAATTTCACTCATCCATACATCTTCAACTGCTTGACCACCCCTCTTCTTCCATCCACATCTGTTCAAATCTCCATGGTTTGTCCATCCTTTTTTGTATACCTTCAAGATGAATTAATAATGGTTTATGGTCTGAGGTTCCGCTCTCCAAATGGACAACTTTTGTTGCAAGGAACAACGATAACCAATCCATCGTAGCTATTGCCCTGTCAAGTCTCTCCCAAACCGATGTTCCATCTCCATGCCCATTCCACCACGTAAATGTTCCCCCTTCAAAGCCCAAATGTTGAAACTCATATTCGTCAAGCACATCTCGAAACTCTTGCATTTGTCTCTTCAGTCTCAATTTGCCCCCCAACTTCTCATGTACCCTTGTAATTTCGTTAAAATCTCCTACACACACCCAAGGAATTGAGTGCCTTGCTTTCAGTCTTCTTAAAGTTGCCCAAGACACATGGTGGTTATTTGTATTAGGTTCACCATAAAACCCGGTAAACCTCCAGGCATCCTCTTTCCCTTTATTAACAATTGCATTAATATGGTTTGGTGAATAAGAATCTACATCAACATCCACCTCCTTTTTCCAAAAAATTGCTACACCTCCCCTTCTTCCTTCTCTTGAACATTCAATCATACCTCCAAACTTGAATTTTTCCCGGATCTATATCAGCCTTGCTTTTTTCAGCCATGTCTCGGCCACAAACACAACTGAAGGACCTTGTGCTTGTATTATATCACTGAGCTCTTGTTCTGTCAGGGGGTTCCCAAGCCCTTGATAGTTCCAATATAGGAGATTCATTGGTATTGGCAAGGCTGAACACCAGCCTCCGCCATTGAATTGTTGTTGCTCTTTTCATTCTGTACAACCAATCTTTTGTTACTCGATACCACCCAACCCTTTACTTCTGAAGCCAATCTATTTGTCAAGGGAACTTCAATCCTCCCCTCGACCACCTTTGAATTTTCCCTTGGAATTATCTTCCACTTTCTACTTGTTTCAGCGCTTACTTCTTCCTTCCCATGGTTTTGCTTTGCTCTTTCTAGATTGCTTAAGGGGCTCACATGGATAAGGTTTGATGGTTTAGTCAAGTCACGTGAGGTGAGTGGGGGTATATCACATGGTAGAGAGTCGGTCAACTGAACCTCAATTGGAGTAAAATCTTTTACCTTATTTAGGACTTCAATTCCCCTTTTTTTCTCGCCTTCCTTATTATCCCCCCCTTTTAATTCGTGATCAACCTCTAGCACGTTACCATCTAACGTATCTACCCCATTAAATCCATCAGTTTCCATATTCATTCCTTCCCTCACCCCTGATTTCCCATCCTGCATTAATTCCACATTTAATTTCTCCATTGAATCCGTTTTTTCCAAGTTCAGAATCTACACTGGTGGATCTGCCACGCTTCACCCCTCAACCTTCACTGGCATGGAGGTTCGACTATCCTTTTTTCCAGTAGCCTTGCTTCCCTTCTTCCTAGTATCGTAGAAACCTGGCACATTCGCCACGGACATTTTTGTTTTTGTGAAAGGCATGGTGCGAATCCAAGCTCCATACTTCTGATGTTCTTTAACAAGCGTCCCTTCACTATCCAGCCACAAGTCACAATCTCTATCGACATGATTTAGACAACCACACTAATAGCAAATATTGGGTAGTCGTTCGTATTTGAACACCGCCCACCTTTCTCCCCATTTCCTAAAGAGATGACTCTTCCTCGACATAATGGAACAGTGATATCCAAGATTACTCACACCCTCATAAAACTGCCTCCATCCATTTCACTATCCTCTGTCGACCTATCCACCCATCCAACGACCTCACACAATTCCTCGGCCACCTTACGATTCATAAATCGGATCGAGATGTCATGGACTTGCACCTAGACTGCCACTTGATCAAACTTTAACTCCCTAAGGGAAGTATCCTTCTCATAGCGTTGCAACACCACCAAGTGCTTATCAAAGCTCCATGGCTCATTTGCTAAAATTCTTTCAACATCTTCTTTGTTATCGAACACAAATAGTAAGATATGATCTCCAGCACTTCTCACCTGAAAACCATTTATCGATCTCCATAATGGGGTAAAGGTTTTTACTATAGCATCAACATTCAATGCTCGCTTTGTCAAAAACTTGGCTGCAAGAATGACCTCGATCCCTGATTTTTCTTCAGTCAAGCAGACACTAACCCCCCCCACCCCCTCTCTATCATTCAAGGACATTTTACTCCAATGTTTTGTTATACTCTCCATATCTCGTACTCTCTCACGTTGCTCCCACAAGGCAACAAACCCCACTAGTAAGGAACCACTCCAAATAAAACAGAAACAACAAATGCCTACCAATAACTTAGTTATCAAAGGTACATACAACCCTTACAAGAAGGATATGACTATTCTACTGACTAAGAAGGCTCCTGGGATTCCACGGGACTTCCTAGCACCAGAGAAACTATTTACTTGAAAAAAATTGATATGACCGAAAATACTTGTTCTATAATCATAGTAGAAATTGAAAGGATAAAAAATCAAGTAAGTAAAAAAAAAAAAAAAAAAAATCATACACATTAATAAAACAGCAGACATGAATAGTAGGACACAATTATATCTATTAACTATATAAAAAACGGCATTTGTTTTTTGTTTTTTGTTTTTTTTTGTTTTTTTTCCTGTTTTGAACAGTTGCTACAGTGCCACTTTGGTTTGTTCAAGTGGCACTGTAGCTATAGTAACTAGAGCCTTTTTTTTTTTTGGATCTTCCGTTTGTACTTTTTTTTTTCTTTTTAAATATTTATAAAAACTTGTATATATATTGTTATACTAACACAACAAATTTTACAATATTTTCACAGTTATTGAGATATCAATTTTTTATAAGTCAACATAAAATAATAAAATATGAAACTGTGACCAACCACAACTGAAAATAAATGTTTTGTGAAAATGTTGTGACGCTTGTTGGGTGAACGTGTAAAAACTACAATACTTTTAGTTTGTTTAATATGTCCTGTTCATCGCTTTTTTTTTTTTTTTTTTTTTTAGCCATCGATTTGTGCTCTTTTTTCTATATATAAAAAGAGCGAATAGGCTCATGAATAGTGTTATGAACAGTATTTTTGGTTTAGTAACTTGTCTTCTCCCTTTTTTTTTTTCAAGTTCACCAACTTGGTTTGAGCTTCTTTTTTTTTTTTTTTTTTTTTTTAAGGATCTTTATATGTTTACCTTGTACTTGTAATGTAAGTTTACATTGTATACACAGAAAAAGTAGCAAATATTATATACATTTAATAAGCTCATGAACAGTGTTATGAACATTATTTTTGTTTTAGTGAGTGGCCTCTTTTCTTTTTATTATTATTTTTTTTTATTCCCTCAAGTTCACCAACTTGGTTTTTTTTTTTTTTTTTTTTTTTTTTTTTTTTTTTTTTTTTTTTTTTTCTTTTAAAGGATCTTTATATGTTTACTTTCTACTTGTAATGTAAGCTTACGTTGTCTACACACAAAAAGTAGCAAATATTATATACATTTGCAAAAAATAAAATAAAATAAAATAAAATTGTACAACATTTGCCAATTTTTATGCGTTTATAATATAAATTTACATTGTAAGTGCAATGTATATATAGATATAAATTTACATTGTAAGTGCAATGTATATTTCTATATATAAAAAGAGTGAATGGGAAAAGCTATAGTAATTTTGCAATAGTAGTTTTGGTTTGTTCAACTTTCATTGTTTTGTTGGCCGCTTTTTTTTTTTTTTTGGTTGGTGAATGCATAAAGTTGTAGTATATTTGCTATATTATTTTTGGTTTGTCTAATTCACGTTGTTTACATTATAATAAAATATTAACATCACAAACTGGCACAATATTTTCACAATTGTTGAGGTGTTAATTCAATATAGGTCAAAATAAAATAATAAAATATCATACTAGAATCAGTTACAAATAAAAATAAAAGTATTGTGAAAAAGAAGTGTTATACCACAATAATTTTCACAATACTTTCATAACAAATCAAATATGGTAAATTGTTATTAGTTCTAATTAAAACTTACTAATGAAACAACTTTTTTGTCCACCAATAACAACTTGTAGTAACCTACTACTTATAATTTGTTGTGAAAATGTCATGGACATAACATTTTTTTGTGTGAAAAATGTTAAGACATCTTGATGTCGTCACAATATTTTCAAAATTGCTGAACTATCAATTCTTTACAAGTTAAAATAAAATATAACAAAATTATAAAGGTATTATGAAATTGTTGCGCTATTCTGTTGTGTTTCTAGAAATTTTTTGTTGGTTTAATCAACTTTGTTGAGCCAAAATTCACTATTCAACATACAATTTTCTTGGATTGACTTTTTGTATATTTTTTTCTTTACAACACTATTTTAAGTATAAACACATAGTTTTACACACAAAAACAAAAACAAAAACAAAAACTTAGGAAAAAAACATTTTTCATCATTTATGTTTGGGGTAGTTTACAATTCTTCCTTGAACTTTAAAATCAAGCAATTTTTCCCTTAATATTTTGAAAAATAGCAAATATGTCATATTATTATTCTTTCAATTAAACTCTAATGAAAGCTTATGATTCTTAAAATATTTTATTGTGTAATGTCTAAACTACCCCCACTAAATTTTAATATCCAAAAAATTTTCTTTACGTATTTTGAGTTTTAAATAATAGAAATTCTTAGAAAGTTAGAATGTTGATATTAGGTGTTTTATTTGTTATCTAAAGAATGTTGATTTTCTAAGTTTAAATTTTCAAAACTTATAATTTATCTAATGAAAAATTCAATGACACGTGCCTTTTGTTATCTTTCATTTTTTATTTTTTATTTTAAATTTCTTAGCAAAACTCAGTTGTTTATTGTTGGAAGATGATGATATTTGTTATCATTCTTAAAAGTTTTAGAGAGTAGATATATTGTCTTGAGCAAGTAGGTACTAACAAATTATTATACTTAAATAAATATTTATATGTTAAATAGCTACCCTAACTTTGTGGTTGATCAAAATTCTTATGTGAATGAGATTAACTTTTTTCGACATAATTATCAAATTTCTTAAAATTAATGTCTCTTTTGATTAATGTAAATCTCTATATACTTTAAAAATCAAATAATTCATAGCTTTGTTTTGTGATACAAATAAAATTTAGAATGGACCTTAATTAGTATTTTTTTTTCCATAGCAAGCACATGTCTTGCACTAGCTGCCCTAACTAGTTTTATAAAATGGCTCAAACTTCAATTCGTGTGCGCTAACCCAGTTTTCTAATCACATCATCACATACACTAGTAATATGTCTAAAGTTCAATAGTACTCAGACTCGGTATTATGTTATGTAATAATATTTCTAGTATTCTTTTAATTAAAAATTAAAAAAAAAATCTAAGTGATTAAAAAACCATATAATTTTATTTTTTGGGTCTTACTACAAATGAGGAGAAAGTCAAATCTAAATTCTTTTCTTGGGAAACAACGAGCAATATTGTTGAGCTAAAAACTTCAGATACAATCAAATGTGTTAATAAGTAAATCCACATCACTAAGGGTTTTATAGTTCAATTTATTGGTAGTCATTAATGGTAAATCCACATCACTGTCAGATGTTTCTTTTTTTTTGACTGAAAAAGGTAGCTGTCTGATGTTTCTAAATAGAATATTCAGGGTTTAAATCCTCCTCTCTCAACAATCAAATTATTATTAAAAAAACGAATGAAAAATTCACATCAATTTCAACGTGGATCCTTGTAAACTATCCTAGGTCATTATCTGTGTTGTGAGCATCAATGCCAAAAGGCTTACTATTTTGGCAAAATTCTCAGTTATGTCAATACCATATAATTTAGAAGAAATTACGCATTATCATTCTAAACTATGCACCAGGTTACACTTTGTACTATAAACTACTCGAATGCACACTTTACACCCTAAATTATTACACTTAATATACTTTGCACCCCAATGTTACTTTTTTTGTTATGTTTAACAGAATGCTACAGCATATGACAAGCACATGCATTTTGTTTAGGTGGAACAAACTTAGAAGACTGAATCATCCTACTTCAAAATCAATTAAAATAAAACCCATTGTTTTTTCAGTCCTTTTTAGCTGTTCAAAATATCTGGCGAAAAAAGTGCTTGTTTCCGCTCATTGAACGAACAACTCCAGCAAGCAAATCATCCAGAATGGAGTCAGGGAAGATCTTGACAACCTTTTATAGACTTCTACACAAGCATGGGCCTTTTCAAAGAAATGGCTTTGGCCGAGTTTGTTAAGCTGAAACTTTTATTTTCTTCCCATTTTCTCTACAACCAAATAGACGCTAAGAACTTCATTGATGATTCTGTGCAATGTAGACAGAAACGTAAAAGAAAATGTACATATGATAGAATAACACTTAATTGAGCTTTTGAAAGTACCAAAAAAAGTATTAAAATAAAATTATATACAATTTGTTTTTAGTTCTTAGTTGATTCCAGTGTGAGATTTTGGCAGAGTTTGTTGAGCTTTCAACTTTTTCTGGAAACGAAAATATCACGTCAAGTCCATACTATTCATCAACTCTTTTTTTTTTTTTTCTTTTTTCTTTTTTCCTTTTATTTTCTCTGAAACCCAACAGAGGCTAAGAACTTCATTGATGATTCAGAGCAGTATAGACAGAAACGTAAAACAACACTCCTATTCTTTGCTTTGTTCTGTCGGTAGCCAAACAGTGGTGTTAGTTAAGGCATTTCCTGATATCATTTGATTTGCAATTGATTTCACATCCAATTTCTCAGCAATCAAACATATGCTAATACTGGTGTAGCTACTGGCAGGTCTAAGGCAATGATAATCAGCAATATGAGTAGAAAGCCATATCACTGGAGAACCATCTTCATAGCCAGAGAAGTTCCATGATTCTAACCGTCCAAAGCCCTCACATTTGATTACCTTTTCCTTTTCTTAATTTCTCTGAACTTTCTTCAAGAGGCAATATAAGACCAGAAAAAAATTGGGGTGTTTTTTTTAATTGATTTTGAAGCAGGGTGTTTTTCGAATAGTTTAAAGTGTAAAGTGTAATTAAGTGTATAGTTTAGAGTGGTAAAGTGTAATTTGCCTTATAATTTAATTGGATGCTTAGCATTCCTCACCAAAATTGTGCCATTGATATTAGTGTGGCTTCCCACTTCCAAGGGTCAAAACCGGGTTCCTAAACTCTTCATTATCAAGAAGATAAATATATTATAATAAAAAAAAGTTAAATATTAACAATGTAATAAATCATTGTGTAAATTATTTGCTTGTGATTGGCAACTGATATGGCAATGAAGTCTACTAACTGATGTAGTAATGAATGTAATTAGTTGATTTAACAACATAATAAATGGTTTCTTCAAAAAGAGACAACATAATAAATGAATTATTTGTTAGTAATTAGTGATACATTAATTTTTAAATTATTTGTGCAGTAAAATTTGTATATTCCTAGCACCACCCTTATGAAAAAAATGCTGTGATCTTTAGTTTTGGAAATAAAATCTAGGTGTTGTAATCTTCAGTTACTTATATTTTATAGTAGACTGATTGGATTTGTCCACTATGATGGAAATTTTCTATGTATATTTGGCATGTTCTTGGTGCATATTTAATAGTTTTTTTTTTCTTTTTTTAATAAAAGATGCATAGCATATATAAAACACAAAAGAGAGAGAAACAAAAAAAATGGGAGAACACAGTGAAAAAATAAATAAATAAAATCACTGGCCAAATTAGATAGCAGATGGACTTTAAATATATTGGAGAGTTTAGAATGGCTGCGGAAACAAATTTTGACCCACATGTGTAAGGTGTGTGTCACTATTTCACCTGGAAAAAGTTATCAAATTCCGTTGAAAGTATCTGAAATAGTAAAGTAAGATTCATAAATAGTATTAAAAAGTGCAATAGAACTCATGAATAGTAGTAAAAATATACTGAATAATAACAAAAAAAAAAAAAGCAAAATAGTAAAAAAAAACTAGTTTTTTAAGTCAATGCCAAACACAGCTTAAGAGTATTATTTTATGAAATTTTTTTTAAAAAAATTTATGAGAAAAAAAAAAAACTGATTTTTTTAATAATTCTTTTATATTTCTAATAAAAGTAGTTAATATTTAAAACTTTCCTAAAATATTTTATACTTTATTAACAAATGCTCTAATAGGATCTATTTTACAATACGTGTAGAGTAGCGTCCAATGTAAAAAAAAAAAAAAAAAAAAAAAATCGTGCTTTCATTTTCCTCTACATTCCATTTAAGACCAAAAAAGGATAGAAAATAATTTTTTTTAAGGAAAAAAAAAACAGTGAGAAAAAAATAAACTTCAGTATAATGGCTGTAACTTTTGAGGTTCTGATCCCAAATAAATAAATCAGTTTCAATCCTTACCGAAATATTCAGAATACTTAAATCCTATTGTCCTTGAATTTCATTTTGCAGGTTATATTAGAGAGCAAATGACTGAACAAATGGTCATGATATGTTGATAAGAATCCTTGACTACTGGCTAGGAAGCTTTCAATAGAGACCTCATAGGACCTACATCATTTTTAAACAAAAATCAATTAGTTTAGGGACACTATTTTTCATAACTGTTGACTTGTTCGGATTGATGTATGATAAAAATAGTATCACTGATAACAGTACACCCAAGTGAAAGTGATATTGCTCTAATCGCAATAAGAAATGTTACCTGTTGTGAAAATTATTGTGTACTTAGTATTACTTGTTAGAAATAGACACAAAGGCATTGCAAAACAATCAATAGGGCATTCCTTTGGGTTTAATTCAACTGTAAGTCTATTACAATCACTCCTATCACTATTATCTTGGTCCTGATAGCTGAACAGATGACAGGTGCGCATCACTATAATAGTTTATCATTCTTGATGTGGAATTACTCGCTTCACTGTTGCTTTTGGCACAACTTGAACGAGAATCCAACTTAGAGGAAGTTGGAGGCTGAGGTACAGAACAATGGCCTTCAAGCATTTGAACTACTTTAATCATTGCAGGCCTCAAATGCATATCTTCTTGTATGCACAATAGTGCAACTTTGATAGCAGTGATAACCCTTTCATCGTTTTCATCAGTTTCTAGCTTTGGATCAAGAATTTCTTTTAGTTTTTCTTCTTCTTTCATCTTGAAGGCATAAGTAGGAAGATAGACTTTGTCTGAACTTTGCCTTGGATCATAATTTTTCCTTCCTCCAATGATCTCAAGCAAGAGCATTCCATAGCTATATACATCACTCTTTTCTGATATGGCATGGTCAAAGATCCATTCTGGTGCAAGGTAACCTCTTGTACCCCTTAGCTGTGTGCATACAAGACTTTGCTCCCTATCCATAAGCTTAGCCAAACCAAAGTCTGAAACTTTGGCAGAAAATTTATCATCAAGTAGTACATTTTCAGGCTTTATATCACAGTGGACAATTTTCACTTCACACTCCTCATGGAGATAAGCCAACCCCTTTGCTGTACCAACTGCAATGTTGAATCTTGTATTCCAATCCAACATGGGATCACCTTCATTGTTCTTGAAAATCCATCTTTCCAAAGATCCTTTGCCCAAGTACTCATATACAAGTAGCTGGTGAGGCCCTTCAGCACAGAAGCCTTTGAGCTGGACCAGATGGACATGATGGATACTCCCAATTAGACCAACTTCAGCTCTAAACTCCTTCATTCCCTGCCCAATGGCCTCCAGTTGTTTCACAGCCAATAGAGTACCATCGGGAAACACACCTAGGTAGACTGAACAAAACCCTCCTCCGCCAAGTTTTATAGAGAAGTTATTAGTTGCTTCATGAAGATCACTAAAGCTGAAGCGAACAGGCATCCCAGAAAGACTATCCAAAAGAGTGTCGTCTTCTAAATCGTCTTGGGAAGGTTCCAGCAATATCTTATTTTTGCGGTCATTGTAAAATGCTAAAAAGATTAGACCAACAATAACTAGAATTGTTGCAGTGACAATAATTAGAATGTGGCTTACTTCTCTGCTTTTTCCTCTTGCAGGACTTTGCCCTCCATCTCCATTAGAACCATTACTTAAGACCTTCACATAAGAGACATAACCAGCAGAACTTGTGCGTCGCAAACTTCCTATCTGGTCAAACAGAAAGCAATTCCCAGAACTGCTTTCAAAGAATAGCACTAGGCATGAGCAGTTTTGAAGGCATGCTTGTTTGCAAGCATTTATATCAGATTTCAAAAAGGGTGTGGCAAACCCAAGTGCAAAATAATCAAGCTTCTCACCAACATATAAAAGGTCTCTGAGAATTTGGAACTATTGCAAGTTGAGATAATCTGAGGCTTGCAATTAAGTTGTAAACTGAGAACAGAAGGGCATTGGCATTGGTTGCTCAAATAGCAGACATAATATGGGTTACAAGGCTCAGGAATTCTGCAGGAACTTTGTGGTATTCTATTTGCCTCAGGAGTAACAGAGTTTCCCATTTGAAAATTATAGAATGAGATTAAGCCATCGGAGCCTAATACAGCAGCCCACATGGAATTCGGTTCAAAATGGTAGGAAAATGTAAACTGCCAAATTAAGGCCCCCCTTTGATCATAGAAATTCCATGAATTGGACATCAAAGATGCAGAGTAAACCTTGCCACTGACATTGTTACTACTTATCCTGCTGTCATTTGCAATAGACCAATAGATTTGTGGAGTTTTATATCCAGCATACAATACCAAGTTTCCTGACTTGATGTCAAGATATTGAGACAAGTTATTGCGGTTGGGAGCACTTTTTAGTTGCATTCCTTCAAAGAATTCCTGGTTGGGTAAAAGGGTATCAGTAGGATGGCTAAAACTCTGCCAAAGAATTCTTCCATTGTCACCAAGCAATGCCAAGTTTCCGGAGTCCTGCAATTCCATGGCTGTAGCTCTTTCTCCTTTTGTGTTTGTAGACCAAATCACACCTTTCGTGCTTTCCAAGTAAACATTCCCATCATTGCCAAATACAAAATTATCAGACCTGGTGACCATTGAGCCCGTGTTGGCAGTCCAAACCACTTTGGAACTGTTTGTGTGAATAACTACTAGTGCAAACATTGTGACATCCTGGCTGTTCTTAAAGCCAAAGGCAAAAACTGAGTTGTTGGATAAGAGGAATAGCCCATTGTTCTCAACATAAACCATCTGAGACGTATTGAATCCTGGATATATCTGACCAATATTTTGAGTGATGGCAATGCAAGTTTGCAACATAAGGATAAAATAGAAACACAATGTTCTAAATTGCAATAAATCCATTACTTGTGTAGCTGCACCAATTCACTGAATTTGGCCAACTAGACCACCAAAGTCTTTAAATTTGATACCACTAACAATTTCATGTGTTTGGGTGAATCAAATTTGAAACACCAGTTCAATACAAGGAATGAGTTAGGCAGAGAGGGTACAATCTAATATTTGACCGTAAAATTTAAGCATTGATTATGAATAAAACAAGGTACTTATACATTCCTTAAACAAAAAGATATATTGTTGAAGGAATAACCTATGAATTTCTAAATACAGAACCCAAAGTTTCTAGAAAGTCTGGTCTGGTATTTGAAGTGGACAGATAAAAGAAGAAGATGCAGATGTATTTCGTGTATGTGAAGCAACAAATATAACAAAAAACCTACTACGGATAAACTAGACTGAAGAGAATTCTTGATGATGGACTTTCTTGGCCTAGCAGTATAGAAAACTAGAAGCAGATCAAAACCATATTGCATAGCCATTAATGAGGAGGAAGAGATGACTCATAACACATTACAAGGATTCATATGACTGACCTCATTCCGTATTCAGTTGACTCTGAAAGAGATGAATGGATCTTGGGCTTTCCCTTGAATTGAGAGAAGAGAGGAAGTAAGATGAATCAAAACTATTCTATATATAGTCATATACCATAGGATTCTTCAGTCCGCTGCACTTTCTTCTTATATATTCACATATATTGCGGTCAGAACGTTTCACAGTTAAAAAAACCTTTGCTTGTGAGAGTATATCACTGTTTTATTTCATTTTAATCTCTATCGTGTACATGACATGCGAAAGTCCAAGTCTAGCATATATATTAAAACTTGACCGACTTGGCTGCCACGCTAGAATCTCTAGTAATATGTGAATCATGCCAGCCCAAATCTCTAATAATTTACTACTATGAAAGTGACAATAGAGATTAATTTTTATATTCTAACAACGTGAATCTCTTTGACAATGCTATGCCAACTCCCATTTCTTAATCTAGCACGTTTCAATCATCTACGTGAGTAAATGTGTCACAAGTTGACCCTTACTATTTTGTATTTTATTGCAAACTTGCATCATACGGCACAAATTTTCTTCTTCTTTCTCATAGTTTATTTCTCTTTAGTTTCATTTCATTTGAAGAATATTTTTCAGTTGTGTCAACTTTGCACTTGTATCGCTTATCTCAGTTCATTGCTGGATATCAATCATATGTACCAGCCAAGTTGCTGATGTAAATTCATTATATATCTCAAACTCTATCTGAGGAGAAACTAAACACATAAGAACGTTTCATGTCAACTAGAGGAGTTTCCAGGAACATTCTTAGAAGAATTCAAGGCAGAATCAAGACTAACTTGAGCTTCATTGTGCACGTGAAATTAATAACCTGTTATTCTCTTCTTAAAATTGAAAGGTGAACAAACAAGGGCAATAATTCAATACAAAAGTTTCAAAACTAGTCAGAAACCAAGAAGAAACAAGAAAATATTGCTATTTAAATACCAATACATACGGATCATTAATACTTCATTATACATAGGTTAAAATGAAATCCTATGGGGCAAAAATTTCTTCTATCATCTTGGACCTGATAAGCGAATATCTGAAATGGCTACATCACTTGAGTAATCATTCACTCCTGATGCAGTAGCCCCATAACTGTTCCATTTAAAGATGCCTGATAGAGAACCCAACTGAGATGAGGTTGGAGGTGGAGGCACATCACAAAGACCTTGAAGCATTTGGACAACTTTTGCCATTGGTGGCCTTAAATGCATCTCATCTTGTATACACCACATAGCAACTTTGATAGCTGTGACAACCCGCTCATCTTTTTCATCAATCTCTAGCTCTGTATCAAGGATTTCTTTCAGTTTTCCCTCTTCCAACATCTTGGAGGCATAAGAAGGGAAATGGGCTTTCTCTGAATTATCTCTCGAATCATAATTTTTCCTTCCTCCAATAATCTCAAGCAAGACCATACCATAGCTGTACACATCACTCTTCTCTGATATGGCAAAGTTGGTAATCCATTCTGGTGCAAGGTATCCTCTTGTACCCCTCAATGTTGTGTACACAATGCTTTGTTCCCGGTTCATAAGCTTAGCCAAACCAAAGTCTGAAACTTTTGCTACAAAATTATCATCAAGAAGAACATTTTCAGGTTTTATATCACAGTGGACAATCTTCACTTCACACTCCTCATGGAGATAAGCCAACCCCTTTGCTGTACCCAAAGCAATATTAAATCTTGTATCCCAATCCAACAAATTACCCTCCTCATTCTTGTTGAAGATCCATTTATCCAATGAACCTTTACGCATGTACTCATATACAAGAAGCCTGTGAGGCCCTTCAACACAGAAGCCTTTGAGCTTGACCAGATGCACATGACGGATACTGCCGATGATAGTAACTTCAGCTTTAAATTCTTTTTTCCCCTGTCCAGCACCCTCCAACCTTTTCACAGCCACTTCTGTACCATCTGGGAGCACACCTATGTAGACTGAGCCAAACCCTCCTTGACCAACCTTTGTAGAGAAGTTTTTGGTTGCTCTACAAAGATCACCATAACAAAAACGAAAAGGCATTCCAGGAAGATTGTCCAAGAAATCATCCTCTTCTGAATTTCCAAAAGGATATTTGAGTAATATTTTCTTTTTATGTTGGTACCAGTATACTGCATAAATTAGACTAAAGAAAACAATCACTGCTGCAACTATGACCATGGGTAACATAATGTTATTCCCTCCATTTCCAATTTCTTCACTTGCAGGACTTACAACTTTTATATACGAAATATAACCAGCAGAACCCACATTAGACCGTTGTAAACTTCCTATCTGATCAAACAGAAAGCAATTTCCAGAGCTGTTTTCAAAGAACAACGAAAGGCAAGAGCAATTTCCAAGGCATGCTTCTTTGCAAGCATCTAGATTGGATTTCAATGAGGGTGTAACAAAGTCAAGTGCAAAATAGTTGAGCTTTTCGCCAACATATAGAAGCTGTACCAAACTCTTGGAGTTGTTACAGTTTGAATTAATCTGAGGCTTGCAATTAGAGTGAGAGCTGAGAAGTGAAGGGCATTGGCATCTGTTGTCAAAATAGCACACATAGTACGGGCCACATGGCTCAGGTGTGCTACAAGAGCTTTGTGGTATTTTAATTGCCTCGGCAGTCGCTGGTTTCCCCTTTTGAAGATTATAGAATGAGATTAACCCATTGGAGCCTAAAACAGCAGCCCAGAAGGGATTCCATCCAGGACTATTGGAGATGACAAACTGCCAAAGTAAGGTTTTATTTTGATCATAGAAATTCCAGAAATTGGACACCAGAGTCACAGAATGAACCTTGCCGATGACGGAGTTATTGGTTTTGCGCCTGTCATTTGTTATGGACCAATAAATTTGTGGCGTTTCAAACCCCGCTGACAAGACCAAATCGCCTGATCTGAATTCAAGATAGTGAGACAAGTTATTGCTGTTGGGAAAACTTTTGAGCTGCATTCCATACAAGAATTCCTGGCCAGGCAAAAGGGTATCAGTAGGATGGCTAAAACTTTGCCATAGAATACTTCCACTGGTCCCAAGCAATACCAAGTTTCCCGTATCGCCCATTTCTATGGCTGTAGCTGTTTTCCCTGTAGTGTTTGTAGACCAAACTACACCATTCCCATGTTCCAAGTAAACGTTCCCATCTTCTCCAAACACAAAGTTAGCAGTATTTTGAACCAATAAGCCTCTATTAGCAGTCCAAACTACTTTGGAACTAGGCATGTGAATGACAACTAGTAGAAACAATGTGACATCCACACTAGTGTAGAAACCCAAAGCGAATTTCGAGTTGTTGGATATCAGAAATATACCTTTACTATCAATATATTCCATCTGAGACGCTCGGAAACCAGGATAAATCCGGCCAAACTGTTGAGTGCTGGCCATGCAGATCTCAAACACAAGTAGGAAACTAAGAAACAAGGTTCTAAATTTGAGCAGACCCATAATTCCTAGCAAAATTGGCAACCAGTAAAAACAATTCTGAGGTTTGGCCAAATTTGGCCTGGAAAACCAATATTAAAGTATAAAACAAGGAAATTTGAAATTTGCTAATGCTCTATAGTCTCTAAAACTCAATTATGTAACTGGGAAAAAGAGTTTGCCACCCAGATACAAGATGAAACTTTTCTACTCAAAAAGCTGAAAGATAATTATGAATTTGTAGAAATAATTGTACAGTTGCACAAAAGAGTCCAATGACAAGATCTATGTGTAGAAATCTAAGTGAGACAGAGTTAAGAAAGAAAAATAAGATATTCCCAAGTGTATCTTATTTGTGTGAAGCAAAGTAAACAGAGTAAGAAACAACTAAAACAAGGAATTCCTTGGTGAGCATTGATAGGTTTTCTTTGTTAACAGTAAGAATAATTTGAAATGAGTGGCAAAACAAAGAAAGATGCTTGCTTAGCCATGAATGAAGGGAAAAAGAAAATGACCCAGAACCAGCAAAGGAGTGGAGATAGAGACATGACTGACCTCATTCCTTGATTCAGTAACAGAAAGTCAGAAACAAGGGGATTAGCAAAGATGGGTTCTTGGCTTTTTCTTCGAATTTTGGACTGTTAAGAAGAATCGTCTCTCTCTCTCTTTCTGTGTCGGTAGAGAGAGACAGACAGAGTGAGACAGAAAAGTTGAGCAGCCAGGATATGAAAATAGTTTATAATGCAGTTCCAAACTGTTTCTTTATTAGCACCGACCATGCTTTGAGCTGTTAAAGTATTCATCCGCAAGAGAATAACAAATTCATTAAATTTTTGTAACGTTTAATTTTTATTTTTATTTATTTACTTTTTTTAAATATATTTTTTAATAAATTTTTTGTCTTATTCTTTATCACATTTAAATATTATTTCTTTATTTATTATTTATTTATTTTTTAACAACTATACACCTTTTAACATTTTTTTATTCAACACCAAATTATTATAATAGAAAAAAATGATTTGAAGAATGAACAGTAACCCATCACACTTGATGGGTTACTGTTCATTAGCAAAAAAAATTCCCGATATAGAGAAGCTACTCGAGCATGAACAATAGCATATAGAGCATTAACAATGTAAAATATTCTCTATATTTTAGTTATGTATTAGTTGTTAGAGATGCTCTTAACGATGAAGATGCTCTTTTTTAGATTCAGCTAGGCAGCTATTCATCAGTTACTTTGTTATGTTTTCTACTCTCTCTTTTTCTCCATTAAAAATAAAAAACCAAAAATAAAAAAAAATAAAAAAACAAAAAACAAATAAATAAATAAAAACACTAAAAAAAAACCATTAAAAAGAAAAATAAAAATAAAAACTCAACCAACAAACAAACAAAAATAAAAAGTAAAAATTCTACAAGATATCAGGACGACACGTGACCATTTTAAAACATGTGTCGTGTTCGTATCACTTATTGATACATGTACACGGAAGTAAGCAAAAAATTTCTTTTACTTGATGTTTTTATTACTTTTGTTTAGACTGCAAAACTAGTCAGGTTGAATATGATTGAATTTGACATGATCGGGTCCAAGTATGAGTTAGAATTTTATTGGAAAAATTGCTATTCCTATGATACCCTATGTATTCTATCTTTAACGGTTAAATTAACCTAATATGATTGGTTCGTTTCAAAAAAACCTAATATGATTGGTATTTTTTCTCACTTAAAAATCGTCAACATACTAGGCCTGGTAAATAAATTCCCATTGTTGTTAATGGCCGCCACTTCCACTTAAGGAGTTGGTATTTGTTGGTTAGAAAATTGAGGCAATAGAACCAAAACCTACAATTGGTAAAGACTAAAGAGGCAGTAGAAGTCAAGAACATAATTTCTAATATCTTTTTTTCGTATTTCTTTCCATATCAACAAATAATAATAATAATAAAAAACACCTCAATTATAAAAAAGTTAAGTAATACATAAATTCTTAAGTTTACGGTCTTTGTAATTTTTCTTTTGAGAAACTAGTCTTTGTAATTAATTATAAAAAAAAATGTTATACAAAACATGAAATAAAGTCATATCACCTCTAAAAATATATACTGCTTAGGAATAAAATATAATATATTAGATAAAGATAAATAAATAAGTAATTAAGAAAAAATTTACATGAGACTTATGAGTTATGACAAACCACTCAAAAATAATAATAGATGCGACATTAATAGATCCACGTCCTAGTTTCATTAGTTGGTGAGCATTCTCAAACGTGCTAACCGTGCAATTCATGATACACTTTCATGTATATTTGTGTGAATGAAAAATGTCTTTTCACACATCTCTACGTAATTTAAGCCGATTTGGCATATATTTTTTAATAAAATTTATAGCTTCTTGCTAAAATTCAAAAAAAAAAAAAAAAAAAAGTTTGATTGTGTTGAAACTTGAAGCTGCTTGATTTTTATTTTTATTTTTCTTTACAACAATTAAGGTTATTTAAATCCAGGTACTTCTCATAGGATTACACATTGGATTTTGCTTCTACTTTGAATGGTCGTTGCTAATCAATAATCAGTTACCCATTTTTATTAGCCGAGCAGGAGGAGGAAAAAAAAAAGACACTTGTAACTCAAAGCAGATGAACAAATAGTAAATGGGTGATGAGTCTCTCACAGCTTGGACCCGAATTCTGGTGTTGGGTGTTAGGTTACAGTGCAATTTAAAGTTTAAGGCGATGAATTTAGTTAATTATTTAAATATTAATTCAATATTATTTATTCAACTTTTCATGTTATTTAAAAACATTGTTCTTTTTATTTCTTTTTAGATGCAAAATTGCTAATTAAGTTTTTGTATTTAGGTTTTATTAACATCTCTTTTACAAGTTATTAAGAAAATTGATTGTTAATAATTATTCAACACACTCATAATTTTTTTTTTTTTTTTTCAAAAGTAAAGGCTTAGGATTTCAATTGGGCAGAATTGCAATTGACTTAAAATTTTGGAACATTCTCGGAGGTGGGGGGAAAGAATGCAAAACACACCTACATTTTTTTTTTTTTTTTTTTTTTCTGTTTTTTTAAAAAAAATAACAATTACATCTAAAATTTTAGGACTTCTTTTTTTTCCTTAACAAGTTCAGGTAGTGGGAGACTTCAGACCCTATATATAACTTTTACTGTTAAACACATTCTAAATATAATATAGAATTTTAGAAATATAAAAAATAAATTAATATATATAATATAGAAATATAAGCAGGTAGCAGGGTGCCAAAATACTATTTTGATTAATACATTTTGGAGTCATTATCAATTTAGTCATTGTTGTTGTTGTTGTTGTTGTTATTATTATTATTTTGAAAATCTGTTATTTTTAACTTATAGTCAATTTAATTTCATTCGTCAATTCACTAACATAAATTGACTTAAATTAACTACAAGTTGAAAATAACCATAGTCAAATTGATTGCTAATAAATTGTAAGAACTAAATTGACAATGACTCCAAAATATAAGGAGCAAAATAGAATTTTTGCCTTAATAAATTAATGGGACAAGTAGAGCCTTAGGCCTAGGCCTAGAGCGAGCCTACTTTAAATAACTACAATATGAGCAAAGAATCCTAGAGCAATGCTAGGACCACATAGTTTTACACATCTTTGGCCAAAACTCACTGCGTGACGAGTCGTGAGTGGTAGAGGTATGGACCCATCACCACACCTCACTCACAACTTGTCACGTTGTAAGTTGTGACTAAAGTTGTATAAAATTATGTGGTCTTAACATTTTTCAGAATGTTATTGTCCAATAAAATTATTTAATTATTCCATGTGCATTTGAAAATGCTTATTTATTATTGGATTGTTTGTTTAAATGGAAGATAAAAAGTTATTTTAAGGATAAAGTTTGTGTTTGGAGCTTTGGACTTCAACCACCAATATAAAAATGACATTTGTTCTTGTTATTGTACAAGACATTAGTTGAGTTAAATGAGTCATTAGAGAATGCATGGCCATCTTCCAATTGAAGCCAAACTATGCTTTTTTTTTTTAAGAATTCTTAAAAAGAGAACCCGTATGGGAGAGAGTTCAATTTGACAATAAGACCCTTGATGTCTGTCATCTTGTTAGGACTGTTGCATCTTGAGGAACAAGCTAGCCTAAAGAATAAGATATGAGACCCTCAATGTGACATCGGATTTAAAAAGAAAAAAAAAAAAAAAAAAAAATTTTGTGTCATCCGATGCTGACTATCAAACTTAAGTAGAAGGGATGTGAGACCCTCAACCATAGCATAAGGACTAGCATTTTGTTGAGAGGGTAATCTAAGAAAAAGAGCACCAAGATTAAATAACAAATACTAGCTAGATGCTTCTTAAAGTCAAAAGGATTTTCTTTTCTTTTTTTTAATTAAAAGATAAAAGAGATTTTCGTTTTCCCTTTTTTTTTAAATCATTTTAATTGAAGGACATAAAATTCAAAGACTGATTGTTTTCACCAAAAAATGGGTAGATGAAAAATCGTGGCCACAGTGAGGCCAAAAAAAAAAATAAAAAGGACAGCTCCTCTCACAACAAAATCAGTTAATAAAAGAATGGGAAAAACTTTGATTGTGTTGCTCAAGTAATATAGAAATTCTTGAATCCAATGGTTAGGAATAACTTCATTATCTAGTATAAAGTCATCCAAAAAAAAATTATCTAATATAGAATAACTACTTAGAATAATAAACCAAATTACATTTGTCAAAAAGCGGAAAATCGTATGGATACAATCTTCAATGTATATCTTGATCAATTGAATAGTTTTGCTGTAGATTCTTATACAAAGCTTTTCTAAATGTATTTTTTTTATCATTTCATCTAAGAGTAAGAGTTGCTCTAATTTCATGAATTTTTTTTTAAAATACCCTTTCCTTGAATATCATTGACAAGAGTATTTTGGATTACCTAGTATCTCACCAATTCAGCAGTTAGTAACCCAAAATTTCTAGAGAAAGAGCCTAACATCTTATCTCACCTAATTGTAGGGCAGTTCTTGATTGGATAACTAGTGCACACAATTATTGACATTCTTGTCCAAGTGCTCCACTGCTCCTTACAAGGTGTGCTAATCATGTAAACAACATGCAAATTGGAATTTGCCACTACCAACCCACCACCTTCTTGGTCCCAGCATATCATGCTAATTTTTAATTCATTGATAATAACCCAAAATTTTAGTGTCAATATACTCAATGTATATGTCAACTGGTTTGAACTTAGATCTCTCTTCACCTAAAGTTTGCGACATTATCCTATTCATGGTACAGCCATACACTCACCCTTTAAAATATAAACAAACACACACCCAAATAGTACTCTCTCTCTCTCTCTCTCTCACACACACAAAAAATACATTCTTTGCCAAATTTGACGAAATTGTGCTTGCAAAGTTGCATTGACAATAAGTGACAATAATATGGAAATATGGGTTCCAACTATCATTATTCACCAAAAGACTATTATCATTGGATTTCTTTTCTCATGGAATCTAGTACCACTCTCCGAGTAGAGAATTCAAATTTTGCTATTTCCATTTTCCATTTTCAAAGCTTAGTTGTCTTTTGCATGTGTATCCTTATATAATATTCAAGTCGCAAGGATGCTAGAGCAGCTAGATCTTCTTTTTTTTCTTTTTTGTGCAAAAAGTTGGACAGGAAGAGAAATATAAGCAATATTACGAATACTTATTCTTATCTAGGCCTTCAAAGTTCAAATGCAAACTCTCACATCTTTTAAGGTGTTCAAAATCCGTAACACACCTTTTTTTTTCACTTGTATTTGAAGTTTCGAGGATCAGTCATCACTTTAGTAAATTCCTCAGGCCCCTGCCATTTTGTACCTTCTTTTCCAACCATTCAACGTGTCTTATAAAGATCAAAGACTTGCCCACTACTTTTCGTACAAACAAAGATTATATAGGAAGAACCTAAAAATTACTGTACTAGAGAATGAAACTGATTTTGACACTGAAATTAAGTAAGGGTTTGAATTCGAAACACTTTATCAAGTTTACCCACCTTTCTTTTCTTTTTCTTTTTTTCTAGCATTGAGATTTGAGACCGAGAAAGGAGTGTTTTCTTTAAAAGTGACTTATGAAAACCCTAACCGCGCCATTTTCATTGAAGTATCTAAAGATTAAATAATAAAACTTAAGTACATTTACATGGGTATACTACACTAAATTTCTCCAATTAAATTTTAACGTAGGGTTGTATTGATCAATATTGAAAAAATATTAGTCTTTTATAAGAATAATTAAATGTAATACAAATACTTGTTTAAATTTAACTTAAAAACCTAATATAACATATTTTTACTCAAATTTAAAAAATACAACAAAGAAATATAAATTCCTATTGCCAAAATGTGAGAATTGGCCACAAAGTTAAACTGTGATATGCATGTTCACTGGCCAACAAAGAAAGACCACTTAGTTGTGATTGTCGGTCGATTTAATTGATAAAGTTTTTATCATCATTATAGGAATTAGAATCAAATCGGGAAGAATTTTAGAAAGAAAGAACCTACCAAAAAGAAAAAAGAGTCAAAGTTCACTCTAGAATTTGAGTGGGTTCATGTTCAACATGTTTGTGTCATAAAATGAATAGTATAAAAGCACTAGCAGAAAATAGATGATTCTGCTAGCCAGAAACATGAAAACAATTAATGGAAAACTTGGTGTCTAACAGAGGAACAGTCAGGACATATGTTAAGTGTTAAGAATGATTATGTTATGCAATTCATGATATGAGGAAATTATTGGTAGGCGACCAATATTTTTGAATTTCTCTGGTATGTTGTAAAGTGAAATTTGACCTTTGCGTTGAAATTTTGGGCCAAATGGTCAATGTGCTCAACAAAGACCTATTCTTGCATACTATTGAGAGCCCATAGTTTGCATTAAAGCCCAAAGTTACCTACCTGGTCTTAACCAGAATTTGCATTAGATTGCAAATAAGTCAATTAATGGCCTTGTATTTACAAATTCAACATGCTATTTCCCATCATTTATCCACATTCCCATTTAAAAAATAAAAAATAAAAAAAAAAATCACTTATCCATATTTTAGTTGAACTAAAATTATACTCTCTCTCTTTTATTTATTTTATTTTAATTTCTTTTAAATATACACATGAGTTTACTCTTTTTTTTTTTTTAATTGAGTTTTTGATAATTTATTTATATTAAACTCTTCGTTTTTTGTACCTTATTAACTCACCTAGAACAAAATTTTTTTAAAAAAAATTACTTAAATAAGACACATGGGACATGACGACAATTGGAATCTAATTTATAACTTAATTGAATTTTCTCTCAACTTTGCATATATATATATATATATATATTAGGATTGATTACTTCATGCGTCCGAATCTTCAAATTCTTTATTGATTTAACTTTGACCATATTTCAGGCTGAAATTTTTTTCCAGCAATACAAATAGTTTATAGTTATTCAAGTCTGTCTTTAACTAACTGATTTTTGATTGATATGATGTTTAGGATAATGAGGGCATCAGCCTTAGCCAAAAGTTACACAGATGAGGCAATAACTATTTATGGAAAATTAGTGTCTTTACTAGTTCATGATGTGTACATTAAAATAGTCCCTCCAGATAGTAAGTCTGATGGGTATCATAGGTTACCTACCTGGGCTGCTAGCAAAACAAGCATTCAAACCCTTTACTACAAGGACTAATGCAACAACTCCTCGAAGCATTTGCTCAGGTATGGGAATGGCTATTCACTGGTATTAATGGATATCCATTTCCTAAGGAAACAAATGCTTTGAATGGCATTGGCCATTCATTTTGATATCTATTCACTATACAAAATGTTGTAGCATATAATAGCAACAAGATGAAAGCCTAAGATAGAACTTTCCACACTTAAAAAGAAAGTAGAGTAAAAATTGCTTCCTATCTTGGGCCTGATAGCCGAACATCTGACATGAGTACCTCACTAAAATCAAGCAGTCCTGAAGAAGATGCCTCTTCACTGCCCCATTTGTAGAAACTTGAGTGAGAACTAAGCTGAGAGAAGGCCGGTGGTGAAGGTACGGCAGAAAGACCTTCAAGCATTTGGACTACTTTCGTCATCGACGGCCTTAAATGCATTTCGTCCTGTATACACCACAATGCTACTTTGATTGCAGTGGAAACCCTTTCGTCGTTCTCATCAATCTCTAGCGTAGAATCAAAGATTTCTGTCAGTTTTCCTGCTTCTAACAATTTTGAGGCATAAACAGGAAAATAGGCTTTCTCCAAATTCTCTTCTGGATCATAATTCTTCCTTCCTCCAATGATCTCAAGCAAGACCATGCCATAGCTGAATACATCACTCTTCTCTGATATGGCATAGTTGGTGATCCATTCAGGTGCAAGGTAACCTCTTGTACCCCTTAATGTCGTATACACAAGGCTTTGTTCTCGATTCATTAGCTTGGCCAAACCAAAATCTGATACTTTAGCTACATAATTATCATCAAGAAGAACATTTTCAGGTTTTATATCGCAGTGAATAATTTTAACTTCACACTCCTCATGAAGATAAGCTAATCCCTTTGCAGTACCCACCGCAATGTTGAATCTTGTATCCCAATCTAACAAGTGACCCCCTTTTTTGTTCTTAAAGATCCATTTATCCAAAGACTGTTTACCCATGAACTCATAGACAAGAAGCCGGTGAGAACCCTCAGCACAGAAGCCTTTGAGCTTGACTAGATGGACATGATGGATACTGCCAATAATCGTAACTTCAGCTCTAAATTCTTTTTTCCCCTGCCCAATGCCTTCCAATTTTTTCACAGCCAAGCGGGTACCATCTGGTAGAACACCTAGGTAGACTGATCCAAACCCTCCCTGACCAACCTTTGAAGTGAAATTTCCAGTTGCTTGACAGAGATCACTATAAGTGAAACGAGCAGGCATCCCAGAAAGACTATTCAAGAAATTATCTTCTTCTGATATTTCTTCAGAATATTCCAGCAATCCCTTCCTTCGGCGGTAATACCAGAATCCCACATAAAGTAGGCCAAGAACAACCACTATGGTTGCAATAGCTATGAATACAATTGATAAAATATGCTTCTTTTCCATTCTTCTTGCATTACTTGGTCTACCATCACCGCTAACTGGGACCTTCATGTATGAAAAATAACCAGAACCTTCACTAGAGCGTTGCAGGCTCCCTATCTCATCAAATAGAAAGCATTTCCCAGAACTTTTTTCATAGAACAGCACAAGGCAGGAGCAACTTGCAAGGCAAGCTTCTTGGCATGCATTTAGATTAGACTTCAGAAGGGGTTGAACAAATCCAAGTGCAAAGTAAGTAAGCTTCTCACCAACATATAAAAGCTCTACTGAACTTTGGGAGCTATTACAGGTTGAGACAGTCTGAGGTTTGCAATTATTTTCAGAGATGAGAGATGTAGGGCATTGGCACCAGTTGTCAAAATAGCACACATAATATGGATCACAAGGCTCAGGAATACTGCAGGACTCTTGTGGTATCTTAGTTGCCTCAGGAGTGACACCCTTTCCCTTTTGAAGATTATAAAATGATATTAACCCATCAGAGCCTAAAACAGCAGCCCACAAGGCATCACTACCATTATAGTCAGAGAAAACCAATTGCCAAAGTAAAGATCCATCTTGATCATAGAAATTCCATGTATTGGACATAAGAGAGAGAGAATTAACACTGCCACTGACACTGTTATTGGTTTTCCTGCTATCATTTGAAATGGACCAATAAATTTGTGGAGTTGCATAACCTGCGTACAAGACCACATCACCTGAATTGAATGCAAGATAATGAGACAAATTCTTGTGGGTTGGAAAGCTTTTAAGTCTCATTCCTTCCTGGAACACCTGGCCGGGTAAAAGGGTATCGGTGGGATGGCTAAAACTCTGCCAAAGAACAAGTTTATTCGCAGCAAACAAGACCAAGTTTCCTGAGTCCTGCAACTCCATGAATTTAGCACTTTTCCCTGTTGTGTTTGTAGACCAAACTACACCATCCCCTCTTTCCAAAAACACATTCCCCTGGTTGTTGAAGACAAATTTATCAGAATTGTCGATTAGCAAGCCTCTGTTAGCAGTCCAAATCACTTTGGAACTACCCAGGTGAATGACTACTAGCAGACACAATTTGACATCCAGGGCAGTGTAAAAGGACAAAGCGAATGCCGAGCTGTTGGAAATCAAGAATAGCCCATCATTATCAGCCCATTCACTACGAGATGTTTGAAATCCAGGATATATCTTGCCAACATATTCATTGCTGGCGCTGCATATCTCTAAGACAAGGAGGAGACAAAGACACAAAGTTCTGAATTGGAACAAACCCATCAATTCTGAAACTGCACCAATCCCAATTTTGGCTAAGTAGGCCCCAAATATCTGTTCAAAGTTTCATACCTATAAAAAATTTCAGGGGTTTGGGCTAATTAGTGTAGAAAAAAAAGGTTCAATGCTAGGGAAAATAAAATGATACACGCAAGATATTTCTTTGAGCTTGCTTATACATGCCCCAATGAAATTCTATTGCAAAAGAATAAAATTTTATACACAGTTACAGGAGTAGAATTCTACATTGAAGAGAACTGAAAGATAAATATAAACTTAAGGAGGAAAATGTCTACAAAATAATTTACACACAAAAATAGTCCAATTGCAAGTTCCATTTCTGGAATTCATGGGAGAGTTTCAAATATGAAAGAAAATATAGATTTTGCATACTCTATCTACTATCTAATCGAGGTGAAGCAAAACAAACATAGCAAAAAGCCAAAAACAAATACAAAAAAAATACAAAAAAATAAAGAGAGAGATCTTAAATGAGAAACAAGAAACTAGGAATAAACTTCTAGAAATTAAGATAGTTATAGGTGATATTGAATTGTTTTGCTCACAAAGATAGTCTAATTACAAGTTCCAATGTTTAAGCATTTAAATTGAGGAAGGAATTAAGAAAAGAAAAGTCAAATAGTACCACCTCTGTTTTATGTGAGCCAAGCAAAGCAAACTGAACACGAAACTGCAATACATATCTACTAGAAATGAAGAAAATACTTGGCAATTATCTGATTATTGATGGGTTTCTTTGCTTAACGCTATATCAATCTATATATAAATATTACCAAGTTAAACACACAAGTCTTGCATGGCGGCTATCAACGAAAAAAGAAAAGAAAAAGACCCAGAGAATGAGTATAGAGACATGGCTGACCTCATTTCTTGATGTTGTTACAGAGACAAATGGATTCACAGAGATGGGGTCTTGGCTTTTTTTCCTTATTTTGATAGCAGATGGTACTTGATCATCTACAGAGAGAGAGACAGAGAGGTTGGAACTTTGCTTTGGAAGCCTTGGACTAGGCAGGTAATGAAAAATGTGGTTCCAAGTTGTCCTTTTATTACACTGAAACTCTAACGCATTCAGCTGCCTTTTTATTTTTTATTTTTTATTTTTGAGGATTTGTCTCTGCAGTTTGCAGTTTGCATCCCATTTTCTGCTTTTGAAAAGGGCAGTTGTGTAGATGTGCGATGTGCCCCTGTTATTAAAATCAATTGCATTTGTGCACCTGCTTTTTTCTTTTTCTTTTTTTTTTTGAGCAAATTATTGTTTGTTTTTTCTTTTCTTTATCTTTTCACGTTCAATGCACTACTCATACAAATTTAATATCTACCAACAATATCAACCAAAATCTACCATTAGCTTAAAATTTCAAACAAATACCAATCTTTAATATAGACAAAGGTACTCTCACAATAAAAAATTTGGTACAACAAAAGCTTCACTGCTTTCATACTTGGAAATTATGGTAGCTCCAAAACCAACTACAAAACATCTAAACTTATCTATTTAAATTTATGAAATTGATTAAATACTTTTCTCTCCTTCCTTACTTTTATTTAATGACATTTAAGCTTGAATTATAGGCTCTAATTTTTTTTTTTTTTTTAATTTACAACAAGTTCCAATTACCCAACCAATGTTATAAAGACAATGCTACTAGAGGTGTCCACAGGTCAGGTTTGGTTGGATTGCCCATCAAACCACACCCAACCCAACTATGTCAAGTTTCAGGATCTCAAAAACACCATCAACTATTAGAATCACGGGTCGCCAACCAAAGAAGCTTTGGGTTTGCAACAATCAGATCGGTCGAAGTTATCGTCCTCCTTAAGATCATGGTGCTTGGCAAAGATCCATCAAATCTAGAGCAAATCTCACCAAATTTAGTAGAGATCTTCTTAGATCGATGGAGATCTTGTTAGATCTAGTGAGATTTTCATTGAAGCTGTGGGTTTCATCACTATGAAGAGTCGATAAATGCCAAATATAGACAAATGACAACATTATATGGTAGGTCGGTAGAAGTCGAATATCTAGGAAGGGAGAACCATCGCTTAACCCAATGTTGATTGGATTGGAAACCTTGCCTCCACCGTCAACTGAACCACCGCTCGGATCAAACAAATTTTGGGTTGGACGGCTTCATGTCGAGTGGGTTTATCGAGTCCGATTGGATGTTGGATTACCCTAAATGCTACAAACACAATAAATTTCACAATTTGTTTATTTGGCCAATTGCGATTAGTATAGCATTATTTTTACATGGGATCATCACTAATGTTATTTTTATTATATACCTGTAGGGTCCAAATTTGGTAGGCCAAGCACAGGCTTTGCAGATTGTGAGCCCAATGAACCCCGAACAATAAATTTGTAGAGAATTGGTTAAACAGCTGGGCTAGATATGAATTTAGCAACAATTCATATATGCAAGTAAGAATAAAACGATGTTCAAACTATTATCGAGTGAATCTCTCTAGAATCCGAAGAGGCTTAGTATTTATAGACAAAATGAATACAATTTTTTTCTCCCCCCAATTTCAAAGACCTATTCCCTTTATATATCATCCTTCTTCCTCATCTTCACTGTACACTTGTTCTTCATCCAAGCATTCACTTGAGTACATATCACATCAGACGTTTGTTTTAGTCTGCTGTGAGTGGTAGTAGCTGAAGTTGAACTGTTCAGGTGTCTTCTCCACATAAATGCAGTCAGGAAAGTTGCTGCAGTGCATTAAATGCGGTGGTAGCAGCTTTTCCTTTAAGATATTTTATGTTCTTCTCATCCCTATGCATGCCCAGAGTTCGCTTTTTACCGTGGAATCAGTGGGGAAGGTCGCTCAGGTCTTCAGTATATTTGCTTGATCAAGTTCTCTAATGATCTGATGAGGGGGACCTCTTCGGACCAACAGGATCGTCTTCGGACGTATCCCATCATTCCTTTTCAAGTGCATTTCCACCAAACGGACTCAGCCCTGATCTCTTTTACCTCTTCAGATAAACAGTGATGTTCAAATTAGGCCCTAGACCCAATACGTAGCGTTGGGCTTTCACACCAACAATACCAATTACTATTTGTTACATCAATAGTTATGAAATATGTTGTGAAAATTGTTGTGTAATTAGATTTATGATTTTTTTTTTTTTTTGTGTAATTTTTGCGTCATAAGAAAGTAGAAAGAAATTAGGGAGATTCAAACTAATGAGATCTATTTCATAACACATGATTCTTGTCAGAGGCTATACTCTGGAAATTTAATACCCAACTATTTAACACTACTATCCTTTGAGAATTTAGTAATTTACAACAAGGTTAATGGCAATATCATCTTAACAGCTCATTACAAGTTAATACCATGTGCGCATGTATGTCAAATTTCTAATTATGCTCTGCCATGAGAAAAAAAAAAAAAAAAAACACTTAAAGATCCATTTGTTGCAAGTTGAAAACAGCTTTAGAGAAAGACAAATTTTGTCTTAATAAAATAATAATAATGGGTAACCATATGACAAAAGAAAAAAGAAAGAAAAAACATATGTGCAAAATATTCAAATTATAGGTGTATAAATGCAAAAAGTAACCCACATGTCTATTGTACATGTACTTGTTAGTGTCTAGGGAGTAAAAAGCTTGCCGATGACTATTTGATTCCTTAAAAACAAAAACGCAAGAGAGAGAGAGAGAGAGAGAGAGAGAGAGAGTGAGTGGAGGTAGAGGGTCAATTTTGGCCAACCAATAAAAGGAGTATTTGTAGGTGAGTGGGTATTTTCTTCAAACATGTGGCACTTTAAGTTTAGATTTTATGTCCCGATCTTTCATGTGAATTTCCCAGGTTAGCCCGTTACCTTAGATATAAGGCATCATCAGATTTTCTGGAACATAATTGCCTTTCCTTTTTTTCTTATTCTTTTTTTTTAATTATTATTTTATTTATTTAAAAAATAAAAATTATGAAGCCTATCTTCTTCTCATTGGCAGAGGATAGCCCATTCTATTAGAGATCAACATCATGCATGCCAGCTCTTATTGATTCTAATTCAGTACCATGAAACTACTACTTTATACCTGTAACCATGGTGAAAAAAAATAAAAAAAATAAAAAAACCTACGTAAGAAGGAGAGTGAATAAACTATCAAGCAATCAAACTTGTTCTTTTACGAGTTTATATATTTTAAAATCGTTATATGATAATTCATTATTAGTTGTCAATATAGGTTAGTGTGACTATTTTATTTTGTTTAGTTTGTATAACATTTTTATTTTTATGCAATTTTCATTATCTAGTTGTCACTTGTCATTATTTTTATAAAAATATTTTAAACTAAATAACTAAATTCAATCCACTAGCATTATATTAATTATTTACTCACACAGCCATACTTTTTTTTTTTGAGAAACTAGCCACACTTATTCATACAGAAATATTAGTATTCATACAGAAATAATATACTAAGTATGTACTTAGCTAATCAAATACTTGAACAACATTTAACCGATCAAATGTCTGAACAATCACTAACTTTACTTCTTCTTTTTTTTCTTCTTAAATTGCTTTTATTTATTTATTTATTTATTTGAGAATGTGACTATTTTATTTTATTGTCAATATAGGTAAATGTGACTATTTTATTTTGTTGAGTTTATATAACATTTTTATTTTTATACAGTTTTCATTATCTAGTTGTCATTGTTTTTATAAAAATATTTTAAACTAAATGACAAAACTCAATCCACTAGCACTATATTAATTATTCACCTACACAGCCATACTCTACATAAATAATATACTACTACGTATCTACTTAACCTATCGAATATTTGAACCAATATTAATTTTACTCTTTTTTTTCTTAAATCGCTAATTTTATAATTAAAAAGTTATTATAACCCGATAACAATACACACTATTAATCCCGTAAATCTTATTCATAGTGTGAATAAGAGGAAAAATATACCCAAGTTATAAACTTAGGGGTTTTAGCTTAAATTTGGTTAAACTTCATTAAGCTAGACGCAAATCCTCTAATAAGAGACCTTATCTAAACTGGAGATCTTTTTTTCTTTTTTTTTCTTTTTCTCTTTCTTTTATGCAAGTTTCTTAAAATTCTTTAATCCCGTAAATCTTTTTTGTGATGAACTTGATCCCGTAAATCTTATTCATAGTGTGAATAAGAGGAAAAATATCCCCAAGTTATGGGGCCACTCATTATTGTAGTGGTCCAGATGATTCAATGCATGAGTTAGACGGTTAGCTTTTAGAATCTTTCATAGTGTGAATCTAAAACACAGGAATCATAAGATACAAAGGCTTTTATGAATCATGACTCATATATGTGAATATAAAGGAAAATCTGGAAATTATTTATCAGAGCAGGTGAGAGCATGATTGAAACACCAGGAACCTATGTTCCCACTTAATGAAAACAAAGATAAAAAGAATGTTCCCACTAAAAATTATCAATTTTAGGGATCTTCTAAGACCTAAATTAATCAGCTGATAAGATTTTAGGTTGACTAAAGAATACAATGATAAGCCAAATCAAACACACGTCTAAAAGACACTTTTTGCAAGCCTTTGTTGACTCAAGTCTTCCCTCCTTAACTTTATTTTTGGCTCTTTAAATTTTGAGAAAGACCTCTCCAACTGCTTCCACTTTGATTTTGGAAGGATCGAACACGTGCACCCATAAGTCCACAAACAAGGTAATTATATATTTGTATTAGCTTTACAGTTTGATTAATATGTGTCCAACCAAACTACCCAATTTGGAAATTTTAATAGTTAAAGTGGACTGAGCACAATCTGAGATCAAATTCATGAATATTACTAGGCTCAATAATAAAATATAAACCTATAAAAAAAAATTGCCATGGTTTGTAGTTTGTACTTTGTTCTAGTCTTGGGGTGGGTAATATTTGAAAGTAATGGGAGAGTTGTTGGAAATTTGAGTCCGCATTAAACGACAACATATTTATTTGAGTCTAGATTAAAATTTTCAAACCAAGATGAGTTGATTAATTAGACATTTTTCCTAATATCACCAAATTGCAGCTAGTATTTCAAACCTGTCTTGTGTCATCTAGATCTTATTAAAGTTTGCATTAAAATCAACTTAATTAGAGTTGATTAATTGGCCCAATATCACCAAATTGCATCTTATATTCAAACCACACTTCAAAATCGTAGCCAGGAACTTCATATTTATTAGATTAATATATATATATATATATATCATGCTTTAATAAAGAAGATCCTCTATATTTGAATAAATCTATTTCATGGTTCATACTAGAAATCACAAATCTAAAAGTATATCTAATAATAGTATATCTAATGTCAAATTATTTAAATTCTGTTAGATTCAAAAAATAAAATAATCTTGACTATATAGGGAATGGCAAAAAAAGTAATTGCATGATAATCTCTTTAAACAAAAAAAAGAACAAAAACATGAAAATAGGGAAAATTTGAGAGAAAGAGCAGTGAAAATATTCTAAAACATGGCAAGTGAAAAACAGAATAAAAGTCTTCTTTTCCATCTTAACAATGTTTGTATGTTAAATTCTTATGTTTTATTTTTGAAATATGCTTTTCATTCTTGAAATTTTGTCCAAATTTGATTTCATCTCTCCAAATTTTTAAAAATAATAATAAGTGATGATGCCGAAAATCTCACCAGTTAGTTGCACGATGCTTGTGTGCTCGAAAATCAACCTGCACAACAAAAAGAAGAGAGAACCTTGCGAAGAGCACCGGTGTGGTGCCGGCCGAAGACCCTCCGAAGGTTAAGTCAGAAAGATTCTCACAACTCTAGAGTGCTAGAGAGGGGTTTATTATGCGTACCTTGATTTATGAGGGTATCGAGGCTTTTATAGTAGTAGAGGGTTGAACTCTCTTTCTTGGAGTAGAAGTCTTTTCCATATAAGAATCCTTTGTCGCGTAAATTACGGAATCTTTTCCTTATGGGGTTCATCTTTTCAGCGTCGTAGACTTGATGGACAAGGTTTTTTCCTTGTGGAGAGAAGTCATTACTGTGCATATCATATAAAATCTTTGTTGCGCTAGGGTTCCAGCCGTGGGCCTTACGGCTCAACTAGCCCATACTAATCTGGCCCATCAAGGCTCTGACCGTCAATATTATGGCCCGTCATGAAGGTAGCCCGTCATAAATGCGCGCGGATTTTTCCATCTTCAGTTGCCCCCTCGCTCCGTGAATCCGTCAGGATTCATAGGATTCACGGGGCGAAAAAGGTTGATATGACGGTAGACGTTTATGACGGATGAGTAATATGACGGGTAGGCTAACAGTGGTCCGTCGGTTTCCGCGCGCACAATTAATTTCGATCCGAGTACTGTGACACGCGTCACGGTGCTATTGGGGGTTGTAATAAATCGAAGCGTCGCTTCGTCTTCCGTGCACCCCTTTATAAATACCAAATCCTTGCCTCTCATTTCTCATATTTTTGCCTAGATATACTGTCAGAGCGCAATCCGTCGTAATTGTCAGGCTAGTAATCCGCATTCGTCTCCATCAAATTTCTTCCGTTCATACTCTACTGACGGGTAAGTACTTTTTACCATTTAGTTCCTCCGTCAGATTTTTATTCCTCATCATATATCCGTCATCATCACTATAGTTGTCAATATCTAGAAATGTCTAGTGCGTCGAGTAACCAATCATTCGTCCGTGACGGGGTGGATTATGAGGATGTACACCAGTCAGGTCATAGGGATCTAGAGAGTCTTAGCGATGATAGGAGTCCGTCTTCATCTTCTCCGTCCTCAACAAGTGAGGACGTAGACCTTGTTGAAAATGTAGAGCTCGACGAAAACCAAGTAGGACCCGTCGTAGGGGCTGTCGGACCAAGGGAGTTCGTCATGCTACCAGAGTGGACGGTGAATGATTTCGTATCAAAAATTAAGGAAAACCACTTCAAAACACTTAGGGATAACTACCAAATTCCAGATAGTGTCTCCATCCGTCTACCTTACAAATCAGAGAAATGTTACTATGACGGGGTGGACGGTGTCGGTATATATGAGCAGATGTTGAAGGCTGGACTCAGATTCCCACTGAGCTCCCTTCATCGTGAGCTGCTTAAGTATTTGGGTTTGTCCGTCAACCAAATATCTCCAAACGCCTGGAGGATCTTCATTGCGATGGAGGTTCTGTACGGAGCTATGTCGGACGGAGCTAGGAGATTGACGGTACGAGAATTTTTACATTGCTACCGTCCAGACGAGATCGACAAGTCTAGGGGTATATACAGTTTTGTACCTAGGAGTACGCTACTAAAGGTCATATATGAAATCCCAGACTCCAACAGAGACTGGAAGAGTAGATACATCTTCTTAGAAGGTGACGGATGGATGTGCCGTCCAGGAGAGACGGACCATATGCCTGTCGATACTACTTGGGGCATTTTATCTGAGAATGGTATGTGTCCGTCCTAGTTAGGATACCTCTTAAACTGTTCAATTCATTTTAAGATGTTTTTCTAACCGCCCTCTTTGTTTGCAGTCCGTCGGCGCCCCCAAGTAAGTATTGAGGAGTTTAGTTTTCTCGAAAGGATTTTCAAAAAGACTACGCCGGAGGAGAGGACTTGGGCAAAATTAGTAAACCCTGACACAATCTGCTGGTATTGTGACGGGCCCGTACCTTCACCACAAGCCATTAAGTACGAAGAAAGGATCCGTCAACGTAAGTCCGTCAGATCTCTTTTTGCTTTACTACGAGATTTTCTTGACGGAGCTAACTCTTATTCTTTCAGAAATGGATGCTGCCAAGAGAAGGGCACTCATACGGGACAATGCAGCAAAAAACAGGACGGCTAAAGGCGCTGAACAGAAAGATGCGACGGGCTCCAAGCGCAAGCAGCCGTCCAAAGGTGACCGTCCGCCAAAGAAGCCCAAGGTCCCGCTTGAGCCCGTCGTGGGACTCATGGCTGAAGGTACTAAGACGGTCACCCCAGCAAAGCATGGGGCCGGCAAAGGGCTGATGAAGGGTCCGTCATCTGAAGCAAAGAAGCCACCTCCCCTTCTTCGAGACGACCCCAGTTATGCTTTGGAGAAGCTGTCTACCCTTCTCACCTCCGAGGATTACGAAGACCTGGGTAATCACTCGACGGAGGCCATGGGTGAGACAAGCCTATTTAGCATTGCTCAGGTAAGCCCGTCCACCTTATATATGATCACTTATTACCGTCTTACTATTCCTGATTTTCGTATGCTTAACATATTTCAGACCATGGTCATGGTGAAGGGACTCATGGGACGGTGTCTTACCCATGAGACGACCCTAGGCCGTCTGCGGGATAAGGCCAAGAAGACGGAGGAGGAACTTCTGGAGCTGAAGGCATACAAGGTGGCTCAGGAGAAGAAGTTCAAACTGCTTGAGACGGATAGGAACGAGTTGTTCAAGTTGACGGAGGAACTGAGGATAGTCCTTCATGACAAAGAGAAAGAAAACCGTTTGGCCAAGGAAACAGCTATCCAAGAGTACCGTGATTCTGACGCCCTGCTGTCCGAGCTCGGGGATTCTTTCAATGAAGGTTTTGACGAGGCTATCCGTCAAGTCAAGGCATTACATCCGGAATTTGACGTTTCGTCCGTCAACGTAAACGCTCAAGAACTTACTTCTACCCGTCCTGCTAACTCTGAGAATACGGACGACCTCTTTGAAGAGGACCCGCCCGTCAGTGCTCCAGGAGATCCACAGATCCTTCAACCTGCCCCCAAGGACGGTGAAAGTGGCCGTGCTGATCAACCATCCGTCGAGACTGGGTCTAAAAACATCAGCCGTGAAGAACAGAAGGATATGCCCGTCGATGTTTAGTTTTAGTTTTTTTTTTTTTTTTTTTTTTATGTAAATTATTTGGAGAACAGTTTGACTCCGTCCTTTTTCTAATGTTTAAACATTTAAGGACATTTTGTCCGTCAAAATTTATTATTTACTCATCTTATATTTTGAATGTAAATTATTTGGAGAATAGTTTGACTCCGTCCTTTTTCTAATGTTTAAACATTTAAGGACATTTTGTCCGTCAATGCTTATATTTTGTCTTTGATAATTTTAAATGCATCAATTTCATCATTCTATCCATACACCATTAAATTTATTTTAGGCCACCTTAACTTTTTAACGTGCCTTAATTTAGGCCAAGTCAGGCTTTTTTGTCACGTATACAATTTCTTTAATACTAGATGGATAACATGATAAAATTGATTCTTAAAATTGATTCTTATTAAAAAATTTAAGGAGGAAAACTGCTTTTCCCCCTCCTATTATTATTATGCTTGAGACTTTAAATAGAAATTTTTTATTATTCTAAAATATTCAAAGTTGAAACAATAATTTAAATTCAATCAAAACTAAGAATTACACTATTGCTTAACAAATGAATCATTTTACAATTGAAAAAGAAATCCACAAATTACAATAATTCCAAGAGTTGCTAAGTGTCTAACACTTAAAATTACAATCCACAAATCCTTAATGTTTTCAAAAAAAAAAAAAAAACTTACAATCCCTAATTCTTCTTGCTATCTATTCCAACGAGATTCCAATCTAGCTACTTACTAATCCTCACGATTGGAAATTATTATTATTTTTTTTTTGTAAAATAAATAAATAAATAAATAAAAGGTGAGTCCAACAACTTAATAGGTGACTAGTTGGCCTAACTAAATGGATCAAGCTTATTAAAATTTAAAAAAAAAAATTAAAAAAATGCTAATAAACAAATATAAAAAGAAAAAAAAAACGTTAAGAGACAAATTTTGTAGGCTTGGAAACAATAATTTAAATTCAATCAGAACTAAGAGTTACACTATTGCTTAACAAATAACAATAATATCAAATACTCATTGAGCTTTGAAAATGAATGTCTGAAAATATTTCATATACTAGCTTATGATGCAAGGGTGCAGAGTGTGTGTAATATTCCTACCTAATAAGAAATAGATTAAACACATTTATACTATTATATATAGTATTATATAGAAGCGTAATTTTTTAAGTTATATATGAATCCACGTGTAAACATAATTGACATACAATTAAAGTATAATTTGAAGGAAACTTGGCACGAAATTAAAGAGCATTACTGTTGTGCAGATAGCACCTCAAGACTCAAATCAATAATAGTAAATTAACGAAAATTAAATAACAAGCACGCACAAAAAACACAAGAATTTACGTGGTTCGGCAAACTGCCTACCTCCACAGTGACGACGGAGAAATTTTACTATAAAAATAGGGAGATACAATAGTGTACAAAAACACACTCAAAAAATCCAAATCTCAATACACCCTAGCTCTCTCTCACCCAGACAAGAAAACACTATTATTCTTCTTATCCGCTGCTACTAGGTTTTAGGATTTTTTTTTTTTTTTATTTTAATAATTGCCGCACACTTGCATTTATATATTGCTATGCTTAAGTCGGCAATATAGGATTCCTTGTATCAATTATATTCGGCCAACTACTGTGACCGACTTAGACTTGTGAGTTCCTATCACAAGTTGTATTTGGTTGACTTGTAACTGACTTGGGCTTGTGGCAATTCAAGCCACACACATGGGCCCACTTCAACAAATCCGCATGTAAACATAATTGACATACAATTAAAGTATAATCGGAAGGAATCTTGACAAGAAATTAAAGAGCATTACTAATATAAAGACTAATTGACATCAAATAATAGGATAGTTAGAATGATACTTAACTTGACACAAAATTGAAATGCAATTAGAATATAAATTGATTTCTTGTTTAACTTTCTCTCAGCTTTTGTTTATATAAAATGGTTGTCTATATAATAGAAAATGTTTTGTCATGGAGTGATCATGGGGGTTTCAAGCATGGTTGTTGAGGCATAGAGGGCTTTTATGCTGGGGCACAACAGTTGTGATTATGATTATAAATGTAATCAAGAAGACCTTATGCTACTAATTATTTTACGCATTTGATATATGAAGCTTCTCTTTTATATCATGTGGGTTTTATAGTTGTGTGGAATTCACTTGTTGCATGAGAGATGTTGCATATGACGGATGCATGAGATACTTTCTCACCTTGGGTAGTCTTGTATTGCATGTTAGTGTGGTGTGCTGGATTGATTGGTATGTTGCAGTGTTGAGTGACCCTCTACTAATACTAGCAAGGAGAGGGATTTTTTTCTCATATTTTATTTTTACTAATTTTGTATTTTTATATGATACTTTTAATCATTTTTCTACAACACCATTAACCCAACTATTTACACCTTAATAGATCTTGATAGTGGCCTTAAAAAAAAGATCTTGATAGAAGGGTCACACTGTCAACATTCTAAAGCTAAGGGTATAAACTACAAAATTTTGATATTTAAGCGACTTAACTAGTTGTTTGTGTGTAACTAAAGTGGATAATGGACAGGTTAACTACAAAAAGAGAAGTTAGAAAGACATTGATGTGGTGTCAGCCACATGAAATTAAAATTTTAAGTTATTGTTTTTCTCCTTTTCGGGAAAAAAAAAAGTTCATATTTCTCTTATAATCAATTTGTTACCTCGCATTGACTTAGGTTAATTTGAGGTTGGACATGATTTAATTTTAATCATCAATAAAAAGATGATATTTGTATTTATCATGTGTATTACACATAATAGTGAATTTGTCATGTTTTTATTAGTAGTTGAGCCAAACCTTTTCCATCGAGGCTTGACGAATGTTATGGGTTGTTATTATCTTAAATTTTTATTGTCATTATCTTAAATTCTTGATCGGATCACGTCGAATTGAGGTCTTGCTTGATCATGCTAACCATGTTTGAGTTGGACTAGTTCTGGAGTACTGGTTGAACTGAGTAAATGACGTGGATGATGTCTGAATTTATCACTGATTTAAAAGTGATATAATAGTAAGAGAGGGCATAAAGTTTTTTTTTTTTTTTTAATGCATTTTACATGTCATGCATTACCATATATGATTACTAATAAAAAAAAATGCATTATTAATGATTAGTACCATAATAAGGAAAAACTATAGTTATCTCATCTGGGGCCACTTATTAGGACCAATAGCCTTTATGATATGTGCGGCAAAACCCAAAACTCTATATGTCAAAATGACACCCTTCTAGAATGGGTGGAATCTCCTCAATTGTTTGACTTGATTATGAGATAGTGAATTTTTGGTTGGTTATCACTAATTACCGTGAGTCCAATATATAGATAGATTTCAAAATTCTTCAGTTGAAAAATCAAATGCTTTTTATGATTTGACAAATTGAGCAAGACAAGACTTGTGCTAACATCTTGTTATTATCTTTTGATTTTATTATTACTAGCAGGAATGCCATAGCCCATAGAGGTTAAAGATGTAGAGTGAGAGAGGTAGTGTTTCTGCATTAGGTCTCTTTCTGCATTTGCGTTAGGATTCTTTTTTTTTTTAATATAAGATAGAAATTCTACTCTAACTTAATCTAAGTATTTATGTATGTGAAGCTCTCTCCTGGAGACTTGAACCTTGACCCTTATCCCCCACACCTCACAAACACTTATACTAGTGAAATAACCATCGCACCAAAGCTGTGTAGTGGTTTTTTTTTTTTTTTTTTCAATGGAAGAAACTGCATGCGTGAGGTTAAGGATTTGGGGGAAGGTTAGAGATTTAAAGAGAGAGGGAGTTCTTCTACGTTAGGAGGGGAGTCGGGAGAGACATAGAATAGTCGGATTGTTCTCTTAAAAGAAAATTAGAATTTTTTTTTTTAAAATAATGTTGACGTGAAATTTGTAGAGCTTAGCAAAAAAGCATGAGACTTCTGTTATATATATATATATATATATTGATTATTATTATTATTATTTGGCCTCTTCGGTTATGAAAATTTGCTAAATAGTTGAAACTGGAAAACGTAGGATCTACCTGTCTTATCAAACATGGTGTGTTTCAAGTTTTTCTTTTTTCTTTTCTTTTTGAGATGATGGTGTGTGTTAAGTAAATACTATATATAGGAAAAAGGGATTTTAATTCGATCTATTCATTCTATTGAAGTAAACTTTAAATTTTTTTATTTAACTATCAAAATCTTTACCAGTTGAGCTAACTATAACCTATTTAAAACAATTAAATAGACTCAACATTTTATTTATTCTTTTTAACTCAAAATTATTAAAGTTGATTTACTTCAAAATAAGAAAAACACGGGCTTGAATTTTCCACCCTCTCACTTGTTGTCATAACTTGCAAGCAGAAGGGAAAAATAACCAGAGAAATTATTTTAACCTTTTTCTTTTCCATCTTTATTTTCATATATTTCTCTCTCTCTCTTTGGGGATGTCACAATTTTGAACCAACCAGTAGAACCAAAAAATGGTCATTTGATGATGTCAGTACGGATTTATATATAGTTCTGTAGCATAAAATGATCTGTCTCAACTAATTTAATTTTGAGTGAACTCCAAGAAATAATTTGATTTGCTTTGTTCGAAATGAATAATAAATGTGTAGTTGTCATAAATTCATCATGATGTAGTCATGCATCCAAAAAAGTATTAAACTTGCAAGTGCATTTTTCCAATAGTATCATATTATTAATTGGCAGTACCACTCACTCGGTAGTCAATTCCATACAACTTTGCAGTTCAATTAGTGGATGATAATTGATTGCTGACGGGTTGAAAGTTGAAAGTTGAAAGTCACTAGTTAGTCACTACTACCAATTACTTTGCATTACCTTTGTACAATTCGGCTGCGGATACTGGAAAAGCAGAATCCATCTTGGGTCATGTCGGACTGCACCAACATCATAAATTAAGATCCATTATTGTTCGTCCTTCTCCTTCATCATGGGCTCGGTACTGAGGCCCAAACTTGACTTTAACATTATGTTTGGTTTACTATAAAAGGACACAAAAAAGATAAAAAAAAAATCTCTTCTTTGATTCTCTGCATTATCTGGTCAGTAAATGAGAAGGGAAATAAAATAGAAAATAGAAAATAAATAATTTATAATTTATAATTTTCCTTAGAGACCCCATCCAAATCAGAGAAAAACTGTTGCAGGAACAAATCAAATACTACCAAAATAATTTTTTCCCCCTTTTACTTTATCCATATAATCAAATAAGCCAAAAGAATATATCTGCCTAATGTTTGCTTCTTCTTTTTTCTTCTTTATTTTCTCTTCTAGAAAGTGAATAAGACAAAATGTGATTTGTAAGAGAATCAATATGGTATTATAAGAGGAGTAATTATTCAGCACTTAAGGAGAGTATAATGTTGTGGTACTCCTTCCTCTCATATGATAGTGCATCTAATTAATTGAGTTTATTGTGAAATCTACTATTTATGTGAGAATAAGATGAATGGTAACCATTCAAGGAGTTAGTTTAAGAAAACTAAAGGTACGTTTGGTATGGTTGCTTAACCAATATTTTTCAGTTTTTAAACAACATTATATATATTTTCACCCACACATATTTTCAAAAAATACAAACAACATTACTAGAACAACGTTACCAAACGACCTTTAAGTACTATGAGTAACTAAGTAACTAAGTAATTGAGTAGTTCGTTAGTGTGGACGAAGCCTTAAACATATTGTCTACATACCTTTGCCAAAAGGATTATGTCAAAGTGTAGTTTTAAAAAAACTAAGTAATTGGGTAAGTGATTGATGTGGATTGAGCCTTGAATAGGCTACTTACATACCCCTACGAAGAGGATCAGGTCTAATTGTAGTTGAAAAAAACTAAGTACAGATTGTAGTTGAAAAAAACTAAGTACTGAGCAGCTGCGTGAGTGGGTAACTGAGAAATTGAGTGATTGGGTAATTGGGTAACTAAGTGACTAAGACTACTGAGAGATTAGGTGATTAAGCAACTATGTGATTAAAGACACTGGGTAATTGGGTGATTGAGTGAAAGGGGATTGGTTGATTAATTAATTATGAGGTCTTTCCTATGAAGATCTTTTGGTTGATATGAGATTGATTAAAGAGTGAGGAGGGGGGGGGGGGGGGTGAGGGTGAGATCACTTGGGCAATGAAAGGTTGAGGACCATTTTTGTTGGTATAAATTCTATGAACAATGAATAAAGTGAAGAGTGAGAAAGAGATGACAGCCAAAGAGTGAGAGTGTGAGAGAGAAGAGATGAGGAGGGAAAATAAAATAAAATTCACCTGTTTTGACTCAAATTGTTATTTAAAAACCATTCCATTTAAAGAAACAAAATTAAAATGGAAATAAAGAAAAGATAAAAAGTTTGTTGAGAGGTGTACGTGAAAAAATGATTTGCTATAATGGGAAAGTGTTTTTCTATTTAAAATTTGGCTATAGCTTTAAAGAGGCAAATGGAGATGATTATTTTTTGAAGAAGAAAATGGAGATAATCTTAGCATGACATGAATAGTTTTTAGTTTTTTCATTACGTACAAAATTTAGTTACAAAATTGGTTGTAGCCTAAGATTACAACATTGCTATTATTAATATTATTACATGTTTTGAAAATCTAACTGTTGGATTGGATGTTCTTTACGCTCTTAATACTCATGTCAAATTTTGTGTCAATCAGATATTATTTACTATATGATTTATAAGCTTATATTTTATACATAATTGTAAATTACAAAAACTTGCAATTTAAATAATTTATTGATAACATAGCTATTGATCTTTAATTTTCTAAAAATTTGTAGCTAAATTTTATCATCATTTTATTATTTTTTTTAAAGTCTAAATAGGTCTCAATTACCATGCGAGTCCACGCTCCATGTGTAATGTGTGTCAAGTATAAATACCGTCATACTAAGGTTGAACCCTAACTTAGTTGATGCATTTTAAGTGTGTATAGACTTTAGATTAGTATTTTTTAAATAAATAAATAAAAACTAATATTTTGATTTGCTGAAAGTGAGTAAAAGTGTAATTGCACCCAAAAAAAAGGTAACTTTTTAAAAACTATATAAACAAATAAGCTAAACAAAAAAGTGAATGCAAACACATGTTGTATGTAAATATCATATCAATCTTTCCTTTACACTATATTTCATATTAGGTCGCAAGATTTTAATTTTATCAATTAAAGTTCAGAATTTATGAAATTGTTTTGATCTAAAGCCTATGTCCATCTCCATTATTCATTTACTTTATTCTAGGCAATAATGAAGTTGAGAAAAGTGGGAAATCATTGATTAAATTTTACATTTCACCTATGACTTATTTATAAATAAATTTGGTAATCATTAAACAAATAGGATATATATATGTAGAGGTAGGATTTCGTTTGAGCTACTCTTTGATGTCTATATTCGGCTCATTGCTTCACCCCTCTTCTTGATCCTTTAAAGCTTTGTTTTGAGAGAGAGAGTTTTGCTTAAAATGAGAAAATGATGGTCAAAAAGTCAAAACTAATTACCTAAATGAAATGCAAAATTTTATTAACACTTTTTCCCCTCTAGAAGAATAATGAAAATGAATAATCTTGACAAGAGGTTCAAATCAAAATAGTTTCATAAGCAGGTTTTTTGTGACAAAATTAGAAAACTTAAATCCTAATTTATAATACAATATATATATATATATATATGTAGTAAGAAACTGTTTGGTCACGATACTCCTGATCTGACAGATGACAGATGATTGATTCACACTATTTGTCTGGCCTGCACAACGGCCAAAAATGCTACAATGTTTACTAATGGTAAAGTTTCCACTATTGCTTTACTACTGGCACCTGCAAAATGATGATGTTTTTGATAAAAAATAAAAAAAAAATAAAAAAATAAAAAAAATTCTTCATGTTTTGTCACTTTCAGCACACTTAGATTTAAGTTCAAACCCAAGTTCATTATGCTCTTTCTCATGATGATGTTAAGTCAAAAAGTGGAAAAAAACACTATTCACTTTTTACTGTTCACAGATTACTGTTTATAGATTACTATTCACCAACTACTGTTCACTTTTACTGTTCATTGATACTATTTACTCCAAAATTTTGCCTATTTAAGGGGGGTTATCCCTTAAATTTTAGAGAGAATTTTCTCTCCAGAACTTCTTTCTTTTAGAAGTTTTCTTTAGAGAGAGAATTCCTTGTTTTCCTATTACTATCCCTACAATCTTGTAACTAGAACTAGTTCCAAGCTTTGTAATTATTAAACTGTTGAACTGTTGAGATCCTGTAACTACTACTACTGCTGTAAGTGTTTTGTTCTATTTTCAATAAAAAGTATTTTCAACTTTCAGTTTAATATACTACTTGTTGCTACCGCTTCTTTGGACGATTTTAAATTGCTTTCATTTACCTTGAATTATTTTGATATATTACTTGGCTGGTTCTACCGTCTTATTATTGTTTTAAATTATTTCGCGCCTTCTTGGCTGGTTTTACTTTACTTACTTTACTTTCAACATAATATACTGTGCTTCCGCCCTTCAGCATTGTGTCCCTTCCCCCCTTTGTGGTATCAGAGACATTCTTTTCTGGTCGGTGATAGTGTTGTTGTGTTCTCTGTCTTTCTGTCCGTGTCTACCTGAAACTTTGATACTTGTTATTGAAAATAGAACAAAACACTTACAGCAGTAGTAGTAGTTACAGGATCTCAACAGTTCAACAGTTTAATCAAAGGTTGGAACTAGTGATAGTTACAAGATTGTAGGGATAGTAGTAGGAAAACAAGGAACTCTCTCTCTCTCTCTCTCTCTCTCTCTCTCTCTCTCTCTCTCTCTCTCTCTCTCTCTCTCTCTCTCTCAGAGAAAGGCTCTAAAGAAAGCTTCTAAAAGAAAGAAGTTTTGGAGAGAAAACTCTATCCAAAACTTAAGGGACAACCCCCCTTAAATAGGCAAAATTTCGGAATGAACATTACCGATGAACAGTAAAAGTGAACAGTAATCAGTGAATAGTAATCAATGAACAGTAATCTACGAACAGTAACCTATGAACAGTAAAAAATGAATAGTTTTTTTTTTCCACTTTTTGACTTAACATCATCATGAGAAAGAGTAGAGTGAACTTAGGTCTGAACTTCAGTCCAAAGTATGCCGAAAGTGACAAAACAGGAAGAAATCTTCTTTTTTAATCAAAAGCATCATCATTTTACAGGGGCAGTCGTAAAACAATAGTGGGAACATTACCATGAATAAACATTGTAGCATTTTTGGCCATTGTGCAGACCAGACAAATAGGGGAATCAGGAGAAAATATCATCAATAGGGGCTTATCGGGCTTGTAATAAGTGCATTGGCCAGTTCAGCTTTTGCACTGGGAAGACTTAATCAGTGTTAGGGGCATTAGATGGATAACCATCGTAAGGATCCCATGGGGAATCATTATTGCATGCATGTTCATGATAGATGGCATACTGGTTACAAAATTCGCAATATAGAAGCAGCTCAAACTCCGGAGTTTTTCCTGGGGTAAGAAAAATTCTTGGATTACAATGATAGAATCAAACAATTCGTCTGATTATTTGGAAGATGATTTTTCTTCTTCATTTGATTCTTCTATCATTCTGCTGATGATTCCTCTGATTCACTTAATATTAAAATTGGTTGTAGAGATTCTTATTGTAATGTTATTGAATCTGTTAATGTTCTCACCAAAAGTGAAGAAAATGAAAGTTTATTGATTAAATTGATAAATCAAATTGAAAACCCTAAATTACAAAAAGAATATTTAGATAAGTTCAAGAAAAACTTAATAAAAAATGAAACTAGTAAAAAACTAAAATCAACTATAAGCTTTGAAGAAACTTTGGAAAGATTTAATAAAAAGAAATCCAAAGACTTAACTGTTAATGATCTTCAACATGAAATTAATGTTGTTAAACATGAGATAAATGAATTAAAACATGAATTTAAAAGCATTAAAAGTGATAATAATAATCTTAAACAAGAATTGTTATTGTTAAAAATTGATAAAAATCTTGATAAGTTTGAAAATGAACAAGATGAGCACAAAGATGGAGATGAATCCATTCAACAAGCTCTTCTTTCTGATAAAGGTATTGTTAATAATTCTCAACTTAATCTTGTCAACAAAGTGCTTCCTCCAAAATGGTTTACAAAAGTTAAAATTGTTGTTTCCCATGATTATCATTTCACTATTATTGCTATGATTGATTCTGGTGCAGATATGAACTGTATCCAAGAAGGATTAATTCCTTCAAAATATTTTGAAAAATTAACTGAAATATTGGTTTCTGCTAATGGTACTCAAATGAAGATTAAATATGAATTAAATAATGTTCATGTTTGCCATGGCAATGTCTATTTCAAGATTTCTTCTAATCTTGTCAAAAACATGACTAATAAAGTGATTCTTGGTCTGCCATTTATAAATGCTTTGTATCCCTTTCTTGTTGAACATGATGGAATTACTACTGATCCTTTTGGACAGAAAGTAAAATTCAAATTCTCTTCAAAGTTTGAAATTGATACTGATGATGCTTTAAATCTGATTCATGCTAAAACCAAACATCTTAGCTTCCTTCAGCAAGAAGTTAGATACAAAAAAATTGCTGAACAACTTTCTGATAAATTGTTGCAATCAAAAATTGATAATTTTCAGAAAATTTTGATTGGTGATGTTTGCTCTGATGTTTCTAATGCTTTTTGGCATAAGAAAAGACACATTGTTAATTTGTCTTGTGCTAAAGATTTGCTTACTAATATGCTTATTCAAGAACCAAGGATGGGTTTTTGCCAATTATTCACAGATATTTTTGGAGGTAATACTTATAGTGTCAAATTGTTAACTATTACCAATTACCCTAACAACCTTAATGTTTCTTTGTAGGAATTGAGCCATGATGCGTGGATAAGTATTACTAATAAGTGGAATAATAATAATAATAATAATAATAGAACAAAAGGCTTACAGTAGAAAAAACGGAGAACACAACAAAAATTACCCATTTCATATTTAACTTTTCTTTTATTTTTTAATTGATATTTTAACAGCTTTTCATCATTACACATATTAATACCAAGTTTTTAAATAGTGCTTAGTGCTTAGAATATCACCATAAGTTAAATTATCATAATCAATGGAATCATTTTTACCAATTAACTCTTGTTTTACCTTATGAGCAAAGATAGGAGGCAGACCATCAATAAACTTTTCTTTCGAATAAGGCTTGTAGCAATCTTTCCGGAGCATAACTCTAGAGATAAAAACATCTTGGTACCATCTATAATCAGACATAGTAGGACATCTCAAATTATTCAGATAATCAGAAATCCGAGATGAAATATTGGATGGAGTACCAATAAAATGTTTAAGAATAGTATAAATCAAGGTATTAACACCATCAGAAATACCTTGACCAATACTTTCATCAAAAATAGGGATACCTTTATTATTCTTTTTAACAGCATGTTTAATAGATTCTCTGGAATCTCTATATATATATATATATATATAGATAGATAAATAGATAGATAGATAGATAGATAGCAGGGATGGAGTTATGCTTGGACTAGGGGGGAGGGGGGCAATGACCCCCCTGACCCAATGAGAAAAGGTAAAACATAATACGAATAAAGTTTGGTTTTGAATTTGGGTCCTAAAAAATTTAAACCTGGGCCCCATATAATTTACTTAAAACCAAAAAATAGCTCAAATAACAAAACAAAATCAGCCCAAAGCTCTGGAAAAAAAAAAAAAATGTTCTGTCTAAGTTGAAGAGAGAAAGAGCACCATTCTTGCTCCAGTGGTAACAACAACAACAATAAACCATAAAATCCAATATGAAGATTGAGGAAATTACAAATATATGTCTTTCTGGTATGTACTATTACAATGTATTTGGTTTTCCTTTCTCATCTCTTTTTTAGTAAATTTGGGGTTTTGAAGATTTTGTCACACATACTCATACATCCATTTTTGTTCAATACTTCTATGCTTTTACAAAAAAAGTACACTTTCTTTATTCAAATTTTCATTAAAGTTTTGTGGCGTAAATGCACTTTTAGTCCCTACATTTTAATTTCACCACTTTTAGTCTCTAAATCAATTAACGCGTGTTATTTTGGTCCTTTTCGTCAGTCAACAGACAGAAATATCTAAGGTAGCTAACGGAGGAAATAAATATTATTAAAAATCCACCATGGCACTCATCACCCATGCCACATCAGATTATAATTTTTTTTTAAAAATTAATTTCTCAATTTAACAAAAGAAAAAATATGAGTTAAAATAATAATTTCTCAATTTAACAAAATAAAAAACAGAATTAAAAATGAGAAGTAACATGATTAAGATTTGAATTTAACTTGAAAGAGAACAACAAAAACAAAAACACAAACCCAATTCAATATCATCAGTAAACCCAGCACATACCCAAATGTTAACAAACTCAAAATACCCAAATATGAACAAAATACCAAACCGATTTACAACCACAATATTAATCAATATTAACACACCCAAAATAAATAATAAAAAAAAATTTAAACACATGGCTGCCATGCGTGGGTACATCTCCCAATTCCCAATTGCCAAGCATTAATAGCTGGGTTGGATGCCACATGCAGGTTTTTAATTAGATTTTTTTGGAAGAATAAGTTCTTCCCAAAGAACATTCAAATGTTCTCTCTTTCTCCCATAGAAACCGATTTTCATTTATGGAATTTTAGTTTCCTGGGTTTGTTTTTTGGTGGTTGGTTTGGGTTTGTGGATTTATGGGTCTTTGAACTTTCTCTTTTCCTTAACTGATTGAGTGCTTGAGAATGGGACTTCGTCTACATCGAATCTCAAACTTAGGCTCCCTTCAACAATGGAGCTTTATGGACTAGTGAAGGCGGCCAACCACGCCAAAATCGAAGACTCGGCTACTCAGGTTCAAAATCTCAGATCTTTGGTCGTGGTTTTAGTTTTATATGGGTTTGGGTTCTCAGTTTCATATAGGTTTGTTTGTATTGGGAAGTTGCAAGGATTGGTTGGGTTTGAAGGGATCTTGCTTTAATGGTCTTTGTTTGTTTCAAATTTTTAGTTCTGAAATTTATGGGTTAACTTGTTTTCTAGGTTTGATATTTGTGGGTTTGCTCTAGATCTATTGTTGGGTTTATGTTTGTGTTCTTGCTGGAGATTGGTTTGTGTTTGGTTTAAGTTGATTTTGTGTTGGTTTCTCAGAAAGATGAGAAAATCTGGGTTTGAGTTGTGATTTTGTATATCTGGGTTTTATGGTTTAAGAAAGAGAAAGAGAAATGAGGTTGAAGGAGATGGTACAAGGTCAACACCGTTGGTGCGCCAACAATCAATTGGTTCTTCGTTAAGATCGGGCTCAATCATAGATAGTCCAGTGTTTATCTTGGTGGACTGCAACTCTTGCTTGAGTTTCTTCCATACAATTTGGTGGGTGTGGAAGCTATGGCTTTGAGCTTCATCAAAACCTTAGCTCTGGTTTGTGAAGGATTGGAGCTGAATTTTGGGATCGAATTGTCATAAAGAACTGAGAGTGAGAGTGAGTTACACACTGCCATTTCTTTTGTTATGTACTTTTTGATATTTGCCTATTTGGCTGCCAAGAAAATAATGGGAGAATCTTTTAGATTTGGGTTGGTGTTCCAGTTCAAGAAACTTTTAAATCTTAATTCATGTGAATTTTGGTTTTTAATTCTATTTTTATTTTTTTATTTAGTTAAAATTAATAAATAAATTTTTTAAATTTATATGCTGACGTGTCATGAGTGATGTGGATTTTTAATAATATTTATTTCCTTCGTTAGCCACCTCAGATATTTCTGTCTGTTGACTGACAGAAATGACCAAAATAACACGAGTTAATTGATTTAGGGACTAAAAATTATGAAATTAAAATGTAGGAACCAAAATGGAAAAAAGCCAAAATGTATGGACTAAAAATGCATTTACGCCAAGTTTATTCTTTTTGTGGGTTTCTATTTGGGTTCTAGATGTTTTATAAAATGTATCTCAAAACATTAGCATAGAATAATTACAATTTAAGGGTTTGATGAAATTCCCCAAAAAAGCTTGTGATAAAACACACACACACACACACACACACACACATATATATATATATATATATATTCTTTTACAAGTAGCTTTAATAAAAACATGGTTGTCCTTGGGTTAATCTAGAGTTACAATATAAATGTTTAGGCTATAACAAATTTTTTAAATATTTGAGTTTAAGTGTATCTCCCATCCCATCACTTGAAATTCTAACTCCATTCTTGAATATAAGAAAGTGGTGTCTTTACTTAGACTATTTCATTCTTTCCTCACGAGACACCTCGAAAATCTTGTAGACCATATAGGTTGTACCTAAGATCTCTAGTTTTATTTTATTTTTTTGTATTTTTTGGGGTTTATTTTTATTTCGTAACAATGGTTTAAAAAGGAAAAACCTTGGACATATATTTTACCACTTCATTGCCTACACGTTTTCTTTGCCCCTTGGTGACAAACCTCATATTTAGTGTATGCATTGGACACACCCCGACACCCAGATGCAGACATGTGTACAAGTTTAACACGTGTTGGAATCCAATGCAACAAAAAAAAATACAACACAATCCCATAATCCGTACACATCAACAATTATAGATCTCCCTATAAAAGGTTTGACAAATTGACACGTGTGCATTTACGTCACCCACACTCAACATCACCTCAGTTCCACGGTCGTATCAATCAAGATCTCTTCTCTTGGGTTTAAAATTTTAAAATTTTAAAAAGTAAAAGTAATACAAAATTAGTAGGAGGAGGTGTTATTGGTACAGGCGGTCAAAAGTAAAAAAGAACCGTCATATTCGGACATGAACCCCACCTTTTAATTTAGTTGATGGGATGGACAACGTTATCCCAAACCGATACCTTAACTTTTTTTGCGTACACGTGTCAGATGGCTGTCCTTTACCAATGGTGGTCCACCTTCCTCACTCTCACCGAGGCGCGTGCGCGCATATTAAACTCTCCTCTTTTTTTTTTTTTTTTTTTTTTTTTTTTTTTTTTTTTTTTTTTTTTTTCTCAATATTTGTGTCATGGTCCAAAATATACTCTACTTATTAATCACAATAAAGTATTTCTTTTTTAAAATGATAAATCATAATAATAAGAAAAATTAATAGTAGTATACTTCAAACACCTAAATTTTAGTACAAGTGATTCAACACCTAATATTCCCACTGATTCAACACCAGACTAACAGACATGGATGTGGGTCAATGGAGCAGGACCGTTTATGACTAATGGGAAATTCAGAGAGGTGACAGAGTCTTCTACAGTAATGGAAAGTGATTCTGAGACTATGGTTATGTTCAATTTAGATAGATTAAATGAGGATAGACCGGAGTGGCTACGTGGGTCTACATGGGAGCGAGGTCAAATCCCTGAGTCAACTGATGGATTAATTAATTCTTTAGCTCACAGGGTGGATAGAAATAGGATTCAGGTTGACTTGGAGGACTTAAGTAATGGGCCTGGTATAGGACAGCCAAATACTCTGACCCAAACTCATTTCACAACCCAATCCATGCCTGGCTCAGGAGTAGAAAACATTCCAACACAAACTATAAGTCTTGATATGGGTTTAGACACAATCAGGCCATCAGGTGTTGCTGATACAGACTTGAGCGTTTCTTCACCTACATCAGTCAGGTTGGAACCCAATGTCTTAGGTTACTTGGGTTGTGATCAAGAGCTGGGAAATTTGTGTAGTTCCTCAAGAAAGAGGATTGGAACTGATCTTGGAAGATTTAGGAGGAACATCCGTCAGAAGTTGATGTGTGGGTTTTTCACCAAGGAAGGTAACAATCATCTTAATTTTATTCTTTAAAATAGTTGTCACTCTTCCTTTAATTATATGCATGATGAGGAATCCCAGTAAAATCCAAAGGGTTGCTAGGAAGCTGGCCCTAATCAACTTCTCCAGCAACAATGAGGATCATGAGCTGGAACTGTAGATGTTTGGGCAAATCTTCTGCAATTCTACAGTGCAAGAAAAAAGCCTTGGACTTAAAGCCTGATTTTTTATTTCTCATGGAAACCCGTTTAGTTAGCGGTAAGGGGTTCGAAGTATGGCAGAAATGTGGTTTTTCTGGGGGATGGGAGGTTCCTAGGGTGGATCTTAGTGGTGGCCTTATTCTTGCTTGGCTACCTAGACAAGGGCTACAGATTGTTATGATTCCCCAAATTTAATTCACATTAATGTGCTAGATGATAAAGGCTTCCCTCTCTCGATTACTTTTGTCTATGGACATCTTGATCATGCTAAGAAAAGGCAGGTATGGCAACAACTTAGATCTCTTAAACAGCATTCCCACCCTAGTTGGCTCTGTATGGGAGATTTTAACCAAGTCCTATCAAAGGAAGATAAAATTTCCTTTAGAACTGGGAACATTATTGAAGTAGAAGAATTTCAACAGGTACTTGGTGATTTGCAATTATGTGACTTGACTGCCTCTAGACAGAGATTTACATGGATGAATAAGAGGGAGGAAGATGATTTTGTCATGGAGAGGTTGGATAGAGCCTTTGGTAGTATAGAATGGGTTAACAGATACCCCTTCTATTCTCTTAGGAATCTTCCAATTGTCAGGTTTGATCACGGACCAATTATATTAGATTTAGAGGTTCAGATACCTTTTAGAAAAAGGCCTTTTCGGTTTGAATGTATGTGGTTAACCCATGCTTGGTGTGGTGTAAGGAGATGGTGCAAACTTCTTGGGGGTGTCAATCCACAAGCTTTAGAGCTGCTCAGTTGAGGAATAAACTCCTTAATGTTAAATACAAGGCTTTGGAATGGAATAAGAATGTGTTTGGCAAGGTGGAAGATGAAATTAGGAGGAAACAAAATCAACTGCAAACACTGCAGGACTCCATTGTAACAAAGGAAGATGTAAGGAGGGAGAGAGTTTGTAGAGAGGAACTTAAGGAACTTTTGGACAGAGAGGAGTTGATGTGGGCTCAAAAAGCGAGAACTAATTGGATTCTTCATGGTGATAGGAATATAAGATATTTTTAGACAGTGGTCAGACAAAGAAGGTCTAAAAAAAGGATTCTTCAAATTAAAGATGAGAGAGGGGTCTTAACTGATAAGCTGGAGGAGATAGAGAATATTTTTCTGGACTCTTTCAAAAGGAGTTATAGTGGTAGTAGCAATTTAATTATGGATGATATTCTTCTTGAACTACAAGGACTTCCTATCCGTATTCTCTCTAAATCAGACCTTTATCACTCTTATTCCAAAGATTCCCCACCTTGAGGAGGTTTCACATTTTAGGTCTATCAGTCTGTGCAATGTGATATACAAAATCATTTCGAAAGTTCTTATTAATAGACTAAAGCCCATCATGGATAGCATTATTACACCATACCAAATTGCTTTTATCAAGGGTAGAAACATCTCTGACAACATCCTTTCGGCATATGAAATCATTGATGTGGTTAGAAAAAAGAGGGGGAGGAGAGATAGATTTGGAGTTTTAAAAATAGACATGTCTAAAGCCTATGATATAGTTAATTGGAACTTTCTAAAGGCAGTTCTTCTTGCAATGAATTTTGATTCCAAGTGGATTAAGTGAATTATGGAATGTGTGTCTACAATTGTATATACTTTATTGTTAAATGGCAACATGACCAGGTCCTTTAAACCTTCCCAAGGCTTAAGACAATGAGATCATTTATCTCCATACCTTTTTCTTCTGTGTGCAAATGTTCTTTCCATTTCCCTAACCCAAGCTGAGGAGCTTAAGAAGATAAAAGGAGTTAAAGTGGGCAGGAGTGGACTCTTCTCACTTGTTATTTGCTGATGATTCATTATTGTTTTTTAGGAAGGACAATGCCTTTGTACAAAATCTTCAAATCATCCTGAATTGGTACTGTTCTATCTCAGGTCAGTCTATCTATCTTGCCAAATCTGACGTGTTTTGCTCACCCAACATGCCTTTGGAGGAACAACAAGCCCTTGCCAGATCCCTTCAGGTTAATTTGGTTCAACAACCTAGTAAGTATCTTGGTGTTCATTTTAAGTTGCGAGGTAATAAGATTGTTGAATTTCAATTCCTCATTGATAAATTAAAGGCAGAACTTCAAGGTTGGAAAATCAAACTTTTATCCCAAGTGGGTAGAACAACCTTAATAACTTATGTTCTTCAATCCTTACCCTTATACACTTTTGCATGCTTTAAAATTCCTGAATATGTGTGTAATAAGATGGATTCAATTGTAAGAGCTTTTTGGTGGGGTCATGATTGTAGTGAGAACAAACTTCATTTGGTTCACTAGGATAGGATTAGCCAACCTAAGAAGTTTGGTGGATTGGGCATTAAGAAGTTCAGGCATATGAATCAGGCTATGCTTCACAATCAGTATTGGAGGATAAGTTAGAATCCTCAACTCCTTGTAGCTAAAACCTTTAAGGCTAGGTATTTCCCAACTGGTAGTGTCCAGGATTGTACGTTTAAACCTCATTATTCATGAGTTTGGAGAAGTATCATCCAACAAGAAAATCACCTTTTGAAGGAGGGTAGGTGGAGAGTTGGAAATGGGTATAGCATTCCCCTAAATCATAGGAATTGGTTCACATAGAGAATTTTACAAGTACCAAAAAATTAGCTCCCAATAGGCTCTGTGGGGGATTTGATTGATCATCATAATAGAATGTGGAAAGTGGATTTGGTGAGGAAGTTGTACTCGTTTCCTCAAGCAATTGAAATTCTTCAAATACCTATATCCAAGACTAATTCTGTGCAGGCCAAGCGTCTTTGGAAGCTTTCAAGGGAGGGGAATTATCAAGTGAAGAGTTCTTATGAGTTGATTGCTCAGGACATAGCAAGACAATCTAGACCTTGGCAAGCTCAGAATGGTTGGTGGAGGTCTTTTTGGAAGATTAAATTTCCTTTGAAAATCAGTATTTTCATTTGGAAACTTATACACAGTTGTCTTCCTACTTTCCTCAATCTACATATCAAGGGCATCACTAATGTCAAATGTTGTCCAATGTGTAATAAGGAGGAAGAAAGTCTCACTCATCTTTTTCTTCATTACCCTTTCGCCAGGGCTTGTTGGCATGGCTCTATGCTATCTATTCATACAACTGAACTCAACCATATATCTGTCCAACAGTGGATTGAGCAACTCATTTCTAGTTATAATAGGAATGATATGGATTCTATGTGTTATCTGTAGGATGTTTTTACCATACTTTGGACATTATGGACTCACAGAAACAAAGTAATTCACCAAGGGATTAACCCAAATCCAATGGAAGTAATACTAACTGCTCAACACCTATCTTGTAGGTACAAAGAAACAATCTCAAACAGGAACAGTCCAAGAGGCAGGGAGGGCGGTGGCATTAGATCAAGAAGGGAGAGTGCATCAGAATAGAGCAGAACAGGGAGGCAAAGTGTAGCAGGGGATTGGCAGATAATTATCAAGATTGTAAATAGTAGAAGCAGAAAGTATCATAGATATGATACTGTTTATGAGGGTCTAGCAGTTCAAGGGGGGAAGGTGTTTTTTAGAGCTATTAGTAGTAATACTCGGACGTCAACTGGAGCACTACTGGAGGCTATGCTGACAGCAAAGAGTCAAGGATTTCAGTAAATTTTGGTTCTTAGCAACAGCAAAAGTCTTGTGCAAACTTATAGGCGCAACACAGCTATTGATTGGTTGGATAGTACAAGGCTAACTGATCTAAGGTTTTTAAACCAAAATGGTATTCTCTGTGATGTCTTTTGGGTACCCACTGTGATTGTAAAAGACTTGAGAGCTGTAGCTTGCTTGGCAACTCGTGTGCCAATGCATTTTTGTTGCTTTTATGCAGTTGGTCCCACTCTTTTGTAATATAACTGTTGTAATATTTTCTCGCTTGAATGGTATGGAAAAAAAATTTTAGTACATGTTTAAAAATTAAAAGAAAAACAGATGAAACCCCACGGTTTTAAAATCCTTGCATTCTCTATTAATTTTTTAAAATTAGATTTAGGTTTGTGTGGCAATCCATTCTATTCACCTAAATTATTCGATTTGCTCTGCTTTGTACTGTCTTGTACGAATATGAATTGATTGCCGAACAGGTTAGGTAAATTCAATTATTAAAGTGACGGGTTAGGCTAGATAGTGAGTTGAGTTTTTTAATTTTTTTTTTTTAATTTTAAAAAAATGTCTAGATTTGACATAACCCGCCTTTATATAAAAAAAACTTATTTCAATATTGTTGGCTCCATGATTTACACATGTTAATGTGAAAAATGAATGATACTTTCCTAAAATATTTGTAAGCATATACAGTGACATGATTATGGTACTCATAAGTTTATTTTTATTTTTACTTTTATTTTTAATTTTTTTAAGAAAATATTAAAAAGTACACATAGTTTAAATATTTAGGATGCATGTACTTTGATCAATGGGAAAATGGATCACTTCCTATAGTTTCCTTCACTAGTTTATAGGATTTTGAGGAAATACAACTTCTTAAATTTATCCATAAATGGTAAAAGAAATTTTAAAGTTTAATATACGATACATAACTAAAATTAACCAACCTAATCCCTTGAGTTAAAAAACTGCCCAAATTTTCATCCAAACCATCATTTTTTATGATTGGTGGCTTGATGGCGATTTGAAGTTTTTTCTACCAACCAAGGGCGAATTAATTGAAATTCTTTTCCCTCAACCCATCCAATCCAACTCGGCATTGTCCTAATTAGATTAACGACTTATAATTACTATATATATATATATATATATATTTTTAGGGGTAATTACACTTAACCCACCTATGGTTTTGGCAAAAATTACTTTGCCTACCTGTGATTTGAAAAGTATCACTTAACCCACTTGAGGTATGTTTCCTCAATCTCCGTAACCCACCTCAGTCCCAGCCATTACAAAAACACCTCTTAACCCCAAAACACAACATAACGCGAATTAAAACACCAAAAACTCAGAAACTTTTCGAGAGAGAGACCAAGACGCGAATCAACGTGTTCTTCGTGGTTTGGAGTGTTTGGAGGGGAAGAAACTCAAGTTTCGCAGCATTGAAGCTAAGGGAAGGTATGTGTGACTGTTGTTGATCTGCATTTGGGTTCTTGATGGCATTTTTTACCACGACCCACCCATGTAGTTAGAGTTCGTAAAATTTTCTCAAAATTGGTGTATGTTAAATGTGCATTTTTTTATTTATATGTAGAATCACTTAGGATGTAGCTAATGTACTGCTATGGTTGTTTATATAATGCGTATACCTGAAAGAATCAAGTTTATTTGTCAGTGATTACATTTGTTTGTGAACTGTGGGTAGTGTGGTCCCTATGAATTTGTTGGGAATCTAGTTTTGCATGTGCTATATGTGGTCCATTGGCCATGTGTTGTCGCTTTTGGCTTCTTGTCGTTTTTAGCATGTCAGTATGTAAACAAGCTGCTTATTTTAAACAAACTACTAAATTTTAACAAACTACTTATTTCAAACAAACTACTTATTTTAATTGCAAATGGTTGACTTCACATTTGACATTGAAATTCATGTTGGAAGATGTTTTGTGGAGGACCCAACCCTTAAATATGTGGGTGGCTCTGTACATACATTGATAGAGATTGACCCTGATAAGTTGAGTTTCTTTGTAATTTGAGATTTATGTTATCTAGTTGGTGCTCCTAAAGAACACAGTAGATATAGGTATTTACTTCTTGAAGGTAATGTAGAGGATGATATAAGGGACATAGAAACAGATGCAGATATGGTGAACATGACTACCTTTCATAGGGCATGGCCAACTAACAAAATCATAATCTATACTGACATAGATGTGGAGCCACTGGCAGTTGAGCATCCTGATGGAGGGGGAGTGGCAAATGATGGTGTAGGTGGTGATGTAGGTGGTGTAGGTGGTGATGGAGGGAGGGATGAAATAGACGTGGAGAGTGATTATGATGAAGAAGAAGATGATGATGAGAATGTTGAGGATGTTGAGGTTGGTGATAAAGTTGAAGAACAGGATGCTGAGGTTGAAGAACAGAATGTTGAAGGAGATGATGATGATGATTGGCTTTATGAAGGCCTAGAGGGGGATGACTTTGGTGATGACATATTTGCTACTCCAAACTCAGCTCTAAAAGGTTCTGCTCCAAAATCAAGTGATGCTCCCAATACAGCCCCAAAATCAAGCAATGCACCCCATGTAGTCCTTGAGTGGATTGAGCTAGCTCTTGAGGATGACCTGATAAGCATGGATAGGTCTGATGATGAACAGGTACCTGAACGGCTAGAGTTTAATGCTAAGAGTGACATAAGAAATGTTGTACTGAAGAAGAAGATAAAGTTTTCTAATGCAAAGGTGTTCAAAGCTGCTTTGAGGGAGTGTGTAATTAAAAAACCTATTGACATCAAATTCAAGCTTAATAAGAGGAACAAGATATCAGTTCACTGTAAGAATGAGTGTGGGTGGAGATGTTATGCATCTCAAATAAGTGGAGAGCTAATATTTCAAATTAAAACCTTGATTGATGATTGTACTTGCCCTAAGTCTTTTAAAAATAGCCAAGCAACATTAGCTTATGTTGTTAAGAGGTTCATTGAGGATTTTAGCAAAAATCCAAATTGGGAGGTGAGTGGTGTACATAACCGTGTGATGCAAAATTTATCTATTGACCTAAGTGTAAACCAAGTGTATAGGTCAAAGAGAAAGGCAAAGGATTTGATCAATGAAGATGAGCAATTGCAGTATGGTGTCCTTAGGGACTATGCACAAATGATAAACACTGTATATACTACAGACAAAAATGGCTGATGAGACTTCCCAGCCAAAATTTAAGAGGATGTATGTTAGGTTCAATGCTCAGAAGGTAGGATTTTTAGGTGGATGCAGGCCATTTGTAGGTTTAGATGGTTGTCACATAAAGCACAGATTTGGAGGGCAAATCATATCTGCCATTGCCAAGGATGCAAATGACAACATTTTTCCAGTAGCCATGGCTGTTATGGAACAAGAAAATAAGGAGTCATGGATATGGTTTTTGGAAATTTTTGCTGATGATATAGGGAGGCCAGAGGAGCTTCAGTTGGTCTTCATTTCTGATAGGCAAAAGGTATGCAAGTTTTGTTCAGTTACACTTGAACTAACATGTTTTGTTTGTTTGCTGACCTAACATGTTTTGTTTATTTGTTTGGTTATTTGCAGGGGCTTATACCTACAATATAGACACTATTCCCTACTGTTGAGCATAGATACTATGTGAAACACATCTACAACAATTTCAAAGTAGATCACAAGGGATTGGAGTAGAAGGGTGCACTGTGGAGGTGTGATGCTGCCATAACAGTAAGGGAGTTTGAGAGATGCATGCAGTACATAAAGGATTTGGATGAAAAGGCATATGAATATCTTGCAAACATTGCACCTACACAGTGGACAAGGTCACACTTCACTCCTAAGGCCTTAACAGATTGTTTGGTAAATAACTTGAGTGAGTCTTTTAACTCAATGATATTGAAGTCTAGGGACAAGCCTATCTTGGCAATGTTGGGGTGAATTAAGGTTAGACTTATGACTAGGATTTACACAAAATGGGAAGGGATACAGAAGTATGCTAGAAAGTTGTGTCCAAGCATACAAGATAAGTTGGAGAAATTGAAGGTTGAAAACGAACCATTTAGTGCTACCCCAACTGGTAGTGTTTCCTTTATGAGGTAGCTAATCAGTATGAGAGGCATGTAGTTGATCTTATTAAGAAGACATGTAGCTGTAGGTGTTGGGATTTAAATGGCATTTCGTGCAAACATGCCATAACAGCCATTTATACAAACATTGAGATACCAGAAACCTACACCCACCCATGCTACCACAAAGAAACTTACATGGAGATATACAAGGAGGTACTTCCTCCCATGCCTGGCTAGTCAGAATGGGTTGAGATTGGACAACCTGCTCCCTTAGCACCTCACATATACAAACCACCAGGCAGGCCACCCAAGCAAAGAAAGAGGGCTCCTAATGAGCCTAGGAACCCTTACAAAGCAAGTAGGTTGAACAGACCTGTAAGGTGTGGGAAATGCAAAAAGGAAGGGCATAACTCAAGAGAATGCAAGGTTGGCATCACTAGGGAGACACCATGGTAGAGGAGACAGAGGCTTGAAAGAGAAAAAGCTGTAAGTAATTGAGATTTCAATGGCAAAAAAAAGAAAAAAAGAAAAAGAAAAAGAAAAAAACTTGTTTTTAAACTTACAAAGGTATTAATGTACTGAAACTGGGTTTTGTTACAGGCAAAGGGAGGGGTGCCTGCACCTAATACTAGATTTGGATCTACATCTCAGACTGCACCCCAGCCACCATCCCAACAGCCTACCCAGACTTACAACATGAGGTCTGCCACTTAGCCTTCATTCTCACAACAAGGAAATCAAGCTAGGCCATCTCACATGAGGACAGGATGGTTCTCTTCCTCATAGCCAGAGTTTCACACACCTAGGGATTCCTGGGATGCCCTACCAAGTTCTTCACAGGTAACTTAGTTGAGTTACCTCTTTCCTAGATGGTTGTGTAGATTGGGATATTTTTTAACAGCTGGATCTATTTTTTATTTTGTAGCCTTCACTTGCAAATAGGAGCACTAGTGGTGTGAGGACTAGAGGATAGCTTGCTGCACAAAAGCCAACAAAAATGAATTCAGTGGGTGGAAAGAGTAAAGGCAAGAAATGAAGCTAGTGGGTACGCATGCCAGCATTGGGAGTAAAGCTAGCGGGAACATGTGGGCCTGCAGCTAGTGTTTTTTGTGAAGACCACTGTTGGCTTTTTGTAATTATCAATTAGTGTAAAAAACAATCACCTTTTTGTAATTATCATATATATATATATGTATATGTATATGTAGCTGACCTTGGAATGTGCTTTTTTTGTAATTTCCTAGAAGTTAAGGTACAATACCCTCCAAATTGTTATTATACACTCTAGGTTGTTATTATGGTATGAAATTTTGTGGTATTAGATGGAAGTTGTGGTATTATGGTATGGAAGTTATGGTATTTATTCAATTCAGTTTGTATGGAACATTATTTGTCCAAAACAGTTTGTATGGAACATAATTTGTCAAAACCAGATTATATGGAAGTTTTATTATTTTGCTACAGATTGTGTCCAAGTAGATTTTTCCAATATAGAGTGTATGGAAGTTGTTATTATGAAATGGTTGTTATAGTATGTGCAGGTAACTGTATGGAACATTATTTGTCCAGACCGTATTATATGAAAGTTTATTTATTACTACTACAGATTGTGTCTAAGTAGATTTTTTCAATGTAGAGTGTATGGAAGTTGTTATTGTGGAATGGTTGTTATGGTATGCACAAGTCATTGACAATTGACTAATACTTCTTTCATTATATGCCTAGAGACTAATGGCACGACCAATACTTCTTTTATTGAATGGTTGTTATGGTATGCATAAAACAATACTCAATAATTGACCAATTCTTTGTTCATTGACACATCAAAACATCACATCAGTATGCTAGTGCTATTACAATGCAAATTCATTAACACCACTGCCATAACTATCTCTACTAACCAATTAACTACTTCAGGGCAACAACCTAGGTCTCTTCACTCCAAAGAACCTAATTGAGCCAAAACACAACAACAACAATATAACAATAAAAAAAAAGATCCATGACAAAATGCATACAAACTTCCACATTCTCTGCTTCTCTTAAGCAAACATGGCCCTTTCCTTAGCTTTTGCACAGACAGCTCGAGCCTTTCTCTCCCTTTCCTTGGCTTTGGCTTCCTCTTTAAGAGCCTTTTCTACCATTTGCCTAGCTTATTCTGCCGTTTCCAAAGCTGTCCTTTCCCTCTCATTGGCAAGTTGGAGAGCACTTTGAAGCCTAGACATCCTCTCTAGAGCCAAAGGTGCAGTTTCATTCCCACGAGGGCAGGTTGGGTTATCAAGCCAAACAAAGAAAGGACACTTAGGACCAACCTTATAACGGCTACAACCTAAGAACCTCGTCCCAAAATTGTACAAACTTAAACGTGTTCTCAAAACACAAGTTTGCTCATTGCACATATGCCTACATGAACCCGAGAAATTACCACTTGATGAAGACATATCAACAAAACATGATTCTTGGGAAGCCCAAACTTAGATTTTCACATAGTAAGTTCGCACTTGAACAAAATCTGAAACCCTAAATCGAGAACAGACATAAATACCTTGATTTTTTTTACCGAAACTACCTCCCTTAGCTTTGATGTTGCGAAACTTGTGTTTTCTCCCCCTCCAGACACTCCAAATCATGAAGAACACTTTGATTTGTGTCTTGGTCTCTCTCTCGAAAAGTTTCTAAGTTTTGGGTGTTTTGATTCGCGTTATGTTGTGTTTTAGGTTAAGAGGTGTTTTTGTAACGACTGGGACTGAGGTGGGTTACTGAGATTGATGGAAACATACCTCAGGTGGGTTAAGTGATACTTTTCAAACCACGAGTGGGCAAAGTGATCTTCGCCCAAACCACAAGTGGGTTAAGTGTAATTACTCCTATTTTTTATAAAAATAAAAATTACTTAGATGTTATATTGTTTAATAGAGTATAAATGTGTAGAAGTAGTTATCATTACTTATAATTTTTAGAAAAGATCGACATATAGCACTTGTAAAATGCTTAGTTAATAATTATTCTTATAAAAAAAAAAAAAATTGATTTGAATGTGAACATGACAGCTTACATCCTTATTTGTTAAAATAAAAAGAAACACCAAATATAATTACTAAACATGTAGATAAGAATTACCCATTAAATTTTTTTTTGGGCATAAAGCATTTTATCAATTTAATTTCATTATTAAAAAATTAAAAATATCCACAATTGTCAAGCTTTTTTACAAAATACTTATATAAGATTTTTATTAATTAAAAACAAAGATTTGATTTTTTATTATAATTTTACAACAATGGGGTGGAAGGATTTGAACCTTTGTCATTTCCATGGGAAACTCTTGAATATGTCATTGAGTTACAAAACTCTTGATATTTTGATTTTTAGAAAAGGAGTATTTATTATTACTAATGACTTAATTTTATTGGGTTAATTACACCCCCTTCCTTCAGATTTCAGAAGATGACACTCCCCCCCAAACCTAATGGGAAAAAACACCTTTCCCCCTTGATATTCATTTGATTAAACTCTGTTAAATTAATGTTAAAAATGTTGTGTAATAACTTGCATTTTGATTAAGGATAGATTTCCAAAATTACCCTCCATTTATCATTAAAAAGTTAAAGTGTAGCCACTCAATTTTGCACCCATAATTTAATCAAAGAAGATGACTAGGGTGACCATTCACATACCCAAAATTTAGAGTTGCATTACATGTATTAATTCATTTATTGCATATCGTAAGAATGATCTTGAAGTTCTAACGGTCACAACGGTGTGTCCGATTTCCAAATCGGATCGTCAGATTGAAAGATATTACATGATCAAGTTTGCATGGTCTGCATGCATTTTGTTTGGGTGGAACTGACCACCCATGATTAATTTAAATTAATTCTGATTGACTAAAAAATTAAAATTAATTAAATAATTTTGTGATTGGTTGTTGGTCAGTGTCAAAAATAGACTTGCTTGCGTGGGAATAAAGTGGATAATCACATAACAAAGAAGTTGCGGATAATCAAGACTTTTTGGAATGGTTATCTACAAGATAATTATCACTTTAAAGACTTGAATATCCGAAAAAATGGATTAATTTTTAGAATACAGATTAAAAATGCATCTAAGTACAATTCCTGACTAAAAAATCCTCAAAAAATAAGTCCAAATTGGATCAAAACTCAAACACGGGCTCGACACGCAAGAGAGCCATTCGGCACTCTTGGAGTGCCGATGGCCACATGAAAAGTGCCGATTGGCCCAAATTGTTGGCAAGGCCCAAGGACTCCCTAATTAAGATAAGACCTATATTTTTCAATTTTTTTAGAGATAAGGATGCGTCCTAATTCGTATTTGATCTCATTGAAGAATCCCAACCTCTATAAATAAAGGAAACAAATCATAATTAAAGGCTCTTTTCTTTTGACTTTTCAATTCCCCTTAAGTTAAAGATGCTCTGGAGGCTTTTGCTTTAGGAACTTCTTTTTTGTAAATAAAGTATTTTAAGCTTCAAAGAGGTGAACAAATTTCTTTGAATCCTAAAATATTCTTTCATTGGAAGAGCACACTTATGAAAGAGGTATTCTGTTGTTCTTTCTTTTCTTCTTTCATTAATTTTTATTGTTTGATGCATGAATATGTTTAGCATGTCTTTATTATGTTTTGTTCTTGATATATAATTATCATGCTTAAATACGTTGCTAGAATTTTCTTTAACATGTGCTTAGGTGATTGTTTATTGTAATTCTTTTTCTTAAGTTTCAAAATCTGCAATGACTAACAAAATTCTTTTATGAAAACAAAAAATTGATCTGCATTTTTCAGATCTGATTTCTTTAAAGATTCAAAAACTGATCTATATTAATAGATTTGATTTTTTTTCAAAATTCAAAAAACTGATCTGTATTTTCATATCTGATTTCCTCTAAACACAAAAACTAATTTGTATTTTTCAGATTTGATTTTTTTTTAATCCAAAACTGATCTATATTTTTCAGATCTGATTTTTCAAAAAAAAACTCAAAACTAATATGTATTTTCATTAAATACAGATCTGATTTTTTTAGAAAAAGTTTTCTTTGTTACAAAATTGCAGAGTTTGAAATTTAAAAGAAGGGATTGAAAGTTAGGTTATAGTTTTTTTAATATGTGAAGCATGCATAATAAAATTACCTCATGAATGTGAATCCTCTTTCAAAAAGTCTTTTTTTTTTTTTTTTTCTAAAAACAGATCTAATTTTTTTTCCCTTGAAAAAATCACTCCATTTTAACTTTACATAAAAGCAGATTTGATTCTTTTTAACAAAATCTTATTATTTCTTTTACATAAAAACACATTTGATTTTTCTTGATAAAATCACATTTTTTAATTTTACACCAAAATAGATTTGATACTTTTTAACAAAATCTTATTCTTTCTTTTACATAAAAATAGATCTGATTTTTTTACAAACCAAATCAATTTTTTTAATTCACAAAACATATTTGAATATTCTTTAAAAAGAGGGCACATCCACAAGACAGATTTATTTAAATTAATTTTTGTCAAGCGTCTGTCATGTATGTTCAACATATCATTCAATATCATGTAAAAAGGGTATATTGGTAATTATAGTCTAGATGACCAGGCTCTGTCTGGGCGGAATGGGTGCCTAACACCTTCCCTTTCTGTAAGCTAGCCCCGAGCTTAGGGTTTTTGGATAGGTAGATTAGTGTTTTGTCTTTTTAGTTTTGGTAGATTTTAACTAGGACCAAAGTTATGTATTCTTTTGCATAGATTGTAACTAGGACCCAAAGCCATATAAGGTTTAATTTACCAAAATTGTACTTGTCTTTATTCAATCAATGACATTCGAAATATTTTGATCATGTAATTTGTATTTCTTTTTTCTTTTTCTTTTTTGTGTAAAAAATAAGTGGCGACTCCACACCACTACCTAAAAGAGAGGTGCTATTATAAGCACCCAAATCTCTTTTTTGAGGGCACCCCCCCAAGAAGTGCGGTCTCTCACAGTGGTGACTCCACTGGGGATGTCAAAGGCTAAATTTCGTGTTACACTTTAAGTGACCAACTATATACCCATGTCTTTTGCATGATTTTGCATGGTATTGTTGTTTTTTTGTTTATTTATGTCTTGAAATGTTTGTATAATATTTTTTTTGTTTGTGTTGCCATGTTGGTTGTTAAGAGCTTTCCCTAACTGTTATAATATGAACCATCAAAACAACAAATATGTATGCACCCATCTCAACATATGGTGGTAGTAACCATGGATCACCGGTCTTCATTAGATTCGAGTACCTAGTGGTGAACTCACCAACTCATAGCCCAAAGTCACTGAATCATTTCTTGTTGACTATAAAGGATAGACCATACCGTCTAGACCAACGTAATGTTCATTACATTACAAGTTGGGAGGTGTAATGTCCTAGCTATGGGAAACAATGAAACAACAAACCTACCCTATAATGTAATGACTTAGAACCTACCCTTAGGCTGGTCCTTGTTAAAATTGCATTGCATTTTGCGTGTGTTTGTTTGGTTGATAGATTGATGTAGATAGGGACCTAGCTTTGTTTGACCCAACCAAGCCTGTTCTTAGAGGATAATTTGGTCAAAGGGAAGACTCCAAAGAGAATCCAAGGACGACACTCAAGCTAGCAGTTCCAGTTCCAAGCCCATCATAGTATTGAGGCATGTCAGCATAGAAGGCACTCCACAGTGGCAACATTACAATTCTGTGTTCGACTTACAAGACAGCCCAAGCCACTAGAAGTCTGAAGACTCTATCACTATGGCAAAAAGGGAAGAACAACCAAATACTAAAGAGCCAATGAACACTCAAGAGCTACTAAACACTATGGTAGCAAGTCAAATCCAGTTGAGGGAAGACATGAAGCTTATCATACAGCAGTTTCAGAACTTGAAGAGTGACCAAGAAGAGAATAAGACCAATTAGAATCCCACTATCCTGGAGGGTGAAAAGAAGATTAATGAAAGGGTAAATAAGGTGGAAAAGATGATCAAAAAGGCCCGCAAGAGGGAAGGTCTCTTGGATTACCAATCACTCTCGCTTTTTCCAAATGTGAGATTGCCTCCTAAGTTCAAGATGCCGACCTTGGATAAGTTTGATGGGACTGACTGCCCAAAGTCCTATTTAAAGAAGTACATGAGGGACATGCAGCCCTTAGGAGCAACTGAAGAACTACTTGCTGAAATGTTTCAAAATACTTTGACTGGAGCCACTCTTAGGTGGTTCCTTAACTTAGATGATGCTAGAGCAAGGAGTTAGGAGGACATCTGCCGCGAGTTTCACAATCAGTACAAGTACAACATAGAAGCGGATGTGATAATGAGAGACTTGGAGACTACTAAACAACAGACGAAGGAGTCCTTTTCTGCTTTCATAACCAAATGGAGAGCCAAGGCAGCCTAGATAATCACAAGACCTAGTGAAGAAGATCAAATCCAAATGGTGGTGAAGAATTTGTTACCCATATTCCACAAGCATTTTTTTTTCGCAATACTTTTCGAACTTCAAAGCCTTGGTCATAGCTAGTACTCAAGTGGAAGATGCTATCAATAATGGCATGTTGAAGAATGAAGATGGCTTCATTTTTGAGAAAGCTGCAACCCACACCACCAAGGAGGAGGCAATCAATGTTGTAGTTCCCCAAACATCATCAACTGTCAATTCTAGGCCTCGAAGGAAGTTCAATGAACTCCACATGCCTATGAGCCAATTGTTTGAAAAGCTTAAACTTGAAGGACATCTTTGCCTACTTAAACCTCGATCTCCTCCAAGCCCACTGCCTAAAGGTTACAAGTCACATGAGTTTTGCACATATCATAAGAACCTGGCCATCATACAGACAAATCATCAATCTGCAACATGCCATTCAAAATCTGATTAAGAAACAAGTCATTACTTCGCCATCATTGGCCAACCATCCAGACTTTGCTTGAATTTCATCTTTCAAGTTTTTAGATTGGCTCTTTCGTTTTATTGTTTATTTAGCATTTTCTTTCTAGTTGGTCATTTACTCAATAAAATCCATGTTGTGTTAGATGCATTTGATTCATTATGTTGTTCATATGTACATAAAAAATTAAAAAAAAAAAAAAAAAAAGAGAAAAAGAGAAAAAAAATTTTCAAAAAAAAGAAAAAAAAGAAAGGGTTTTAAAAAAAAAATCTTTTGGACTAGGGGCATTGGGCCTTCAAATCATTTCAATTCATTAGACTGGGAGCATTGGGCTTTTTTAGTAACCTTTTTCTAAAAACCCTTTTTGTTCTTTCAAAGACTCCAAGATTTTCCTAAAGCCTCCCTTTCAAAGACTCCAAAATTTTTTCAAAAGCCTTCTTTTCAAGAGAATACAAGAAGATCCATTTGATAAAACTTTTTCCAAATCATGATGATTAATTGCTCTACCAATCAATTTGTTCCAAAGAGAGATTTTACTTCATTCAATCCATGTAAGGATTTTTGCTAAACATTTAGAATATGAGAAGAAAATGTCCTAAAAGTCAATCAAAGAAATTCATCCATTCTTCCAAATTTCTCAAACCACATACACTCAAATCCCAATTTCTACAGAATTTTTCACATTGTTGGAGCATTTATACTTCTATTCCAAGAATAATTTATTAAAAGAGTTTAAGTCACAATGCTTACAAGAAAGCATCACTTGGGATAGGAGGCCGCCTTCGGTAACCACATTATTCCTTGACACTTATTACAATAATTATCCATTGCTAGCCAACTTAAGCCTTTAAACAGTTAGCCTATTTTTCAATGAACCCACTAAAAACTTAAATCTTGAGTGGGAAAATTAAGTATGCATGCTTAAATCTCAAGATGAGGAAGTGTTGACCTTATGGATTCAGCACCACTTGGTAAGGTCCTCAATGAAGACAATGAGATCAATGAAGAGTTCATCAAGTTCAGAAAAGAGAGAGTTCATCAAAGAAAGGGATAATTCACTCCATCAAGCTAGAAAGGAAGGAAATCCATCAAGGAGAGATAAGATTTTAGGAAAGCATCAAACGTTGAGAAAAAAGAGAAGGCCATCAAGCTAGAAAAGACTTCAACAAAAAAAAAAAAAAAAAAAAAGAGAGAGAGAGAAATGAATGCAAGAATTTTCATCAAGTTGTGAGAGAATATTGATTCATCAAAAGACACAAGAGATATGAGATTCCGTGAAAGATCATTCAAGTTGAGAAGGATGAGCAAAAATGAAGATTCGTCAAGAGAAGAAATTTAATCAAATTGAGGAAGATGAGGAAAAGAAAAAGTAGGATACATTTAATAAATAAAAAATTGTGTTCAGTTAAGTCAAGAAAAATGAAAGTGCATTAGAAAGGATAAGAGGGTATCAAGGAGAAATGCAAATTCATTCGAGAAAGATGGAAGTTTGTCAAATTGAAAGAACAAAAAAAATGCAATTGAGTGAAAGCCAATAAAATTCTAAAAAAAAAAAAATTCAAGAAAAAATTCAAGAAAAGCTCGCTAGGCTGAAAACCTGAAAGGGGGGTCTAGGCAAAAATTAGAGCCAAAAAAAGAAAAGAAAAAAAAAAAAGAGCCTGTTAGGTTGAAAACCTGAAAGGGCGGTCAAGGCAAAAATGAGGGCAAAAAAAAAAAAAAAAAAAATGAGAAAAAAATATTTCAAAAAAATGAGAAAAACAAAAATGAGAGTGAGTGATCTAACCACAAGATAAGATGCTAAGAAGATCAAAAAAAGGAAGTTGTCAAGCTAAAAAAATCAAGACCAAATGAAAGGAATCAATGAAGACCAATGAAAAGATGATGAACATGACAAGGATTTTAGCACAAGAGTCAATGGTGAAAGATTTCGAAAACTCTTCCAATGGTTGAATTTAAAGTGTTGCATGCTTGGGGAAATATCATAAGGGTTTTGAGCCTTTTATATCCTACATTTCAATAACCTGAACCCAGCCTACATTACAACCTTTGAATAAAGACCTCCTTGAAGTCTTGCTGATTGAAAGCACACATTTAACTCTAATAATATTTTCTCTTGAATTAAAAAGGAAAATTGCTCAAGATTATCAAGCCCTACTGGCTGATATCTTTAAAAGACAAAATTTCACAAATTCTCAAGTGACTGATTTTTTTTTTTTTTTCTAAGCTCCAAACACTCATTTTGTTTGCTTTTAGCAGAAAATAACTCTCAAGAGAACAAATTTCCAAATTCTCAAAAATTTTCAAATCTTCAAACTTAGGATTTTTCCCTTTCTTGCTTGTTCCCAACATATGTGATTCCCAAGCCTCTCATTTCTTTGATTGTCTTTGAAAACTTAATCCTAAAATTTCAAAATGAAGAAGCAAATTTGATTACATGTTTTTAATGACTTCAAATCCTTTCTAGCCAATGAGAACGAGTTAATAATTGAACATTATAATTGGTCAAAGAGGTTGTTCAAAGGATCACCTTTTGTTCATTTGAAAAAGACAAAATTTCAAAAAATCTCATTCTAAGTGAATTGCTTTTTTTTTTTTTTTTTTTTTTTTTTTTTTTTTTTTTTTTTTTTTTTTTTTTTTAAAGAGAGACTCATTTCCAAAAAAAGAAAAAAAAATTTTTTTCTAAAAAGAATATTTTTCAAAACTTTTTTTTCGAACTATGTTTGGACCTGATCTTCTATGAGAGAAGTATGTAGGCAGCCTCTCTAAAGGCCCGGTCACAATCACTCAAAAAAACATTTTTTCAAAAGCTCAAAATCAAAACATTTCTTTGTGTGAATTTAAGCTAGAAGCACCTGTTTTGCATTAAACATATCATCAATTTTCTGTGCAAGCATGTCTAAACTAGGGGCATTAGCTCCAAAACATTTTTATAATAATTGATTACTAACAAGCTCATGGAAAGAATCTTTTGCAGGAGGTTGACATGGATCTTTTAAATACTCAACGTTCACCATTAATCTTCAGTTTAGATGCTACCATATGTCCTAGAAAAAAGGTTGAAAACGCAACAATTAGAGGGCTCAAGATGTGCCACTCGGCACTCCAACAGAGCCCATTGGCCCATCAATCATCATCATCATCTTTTCAAAAAAAAAAAAAAAAAAATCAAGATTTCCAATAATCATGCATCCCTTTCTAAACTAGGGGCATTCGGCCATACCTCATCTATTTTGGAAAAAAAAAAATCATATTTTCCTCAAATATCAAGGTTTTCAAAAGTCATGCATCAATTCGCAAACTAGGGGCATTCGGCTATACCTCATTCATTTTCAAAAAAAAGAGATCATCATAATCATCTTCTCAAAAAAAAAATCAAGATTTCCAAAAATCATGCATCCATTTCTAAACTAGGGGCATTTGGTCATGCCTTATCCATTTTGAAAAAAAAAGAAATCATCTTTACCTCAAAAGTCAATGTTTTCAAAATCATGCTTCAATTTGTAGACTAGGGGCATTCAGCTATGCCTCATTCAGGTAAGATCACCCATGTCAAAACCTGTTAGGTAAATTCAAACCTTTACACCATAAAGCTTTATCAGGTAAACTCTAAACTTTTCTGAATCATGCTCTTACAAGAATAAGTCCATACATATCAAAGTCATCAAATGCAAAGATCAAAGAGTGGTAGTTTATGAGTTATACAAATTAACTGACTAGAAATCAACTTTTGTTTTTCTTGCAGGATATTAAAAGAGGAAAAATCTCCTGAACTTCAATTTTCAAAGGACAAATCTCCTAGCAAACTTCTCAAAGGATAAATCTCCTAAACAAATTTTTAAAAGGACAAATCTCCTAAAAAAAATTCAAAAGGATAAATCTCCTAAAACATTTTTCAAAAGGGAAAAATCTTCAAAAAGGGATAAATCTCCTACACTTCAATCTTCAATGGATAAATCTCCATGAACACATCTTCATAAAAGGAAAAATCTCCTGAATAAATCTTCAAAAGACAAATCTCCATGATCAAATCTTCAAAAAGGGATAAATATCCTACACTTCAATCTTCAATGGATAAATCTCCATGAACACATCTTCATAAAAGGAAAAATCTCCTGAATAAATCTTCAAAGGACAAATCTCTATGATCAAATCTTCAAAAAGGGATAAATCTCCTACACTTCAATCTTCAAAGGACAAATCTCCATGAATACATCTTCATAAAAGGAAAAATCTCCTTAATAAATCTTCATGAATATATATTCATGAAAGGAAAAATCTCCTGAACAAATCTTTAAAAGGAAAAATCCCCTGAACAAATTTTCAAAGGACAAATCTCCATGAACACATCTTCATAAAAGGAAAAATCTCCTGAATAAATCTTCATGAATATATCTTCATGAAAGGAAAAATCTCCTAAACAAATCTTCAAAAGGAAAAATCTCCTGAAAAAATTTTCAAAGGACAAATCTCCATGAACACATCTTCATAAAAGGAAAAATCTCCTGAATAAATCTTTAAAAGGAAAAATCTTATGAATAAATCTTCAAAGGAAAAATCTCCTGAACAAATCTTCAAGGGACAAATCTCCATGAACAAATTTCAAAAAATAAATGATGAAAAATTTTCAAAGGACTTCATAAAAATCAATGGATTTTCCTTCAAAAGAGGAAATTCAAGTAAAAAAAAAAAAAGAGAGAGGAAAATCACACATTTCAAAAATAGTCAAACAACAGAGCGCCCATCATTTAAAATCTAATCCCAAATTTTGGTCTTTTGCAGGCAAAACCCCAGGTTCCTAGGTAGAGAAGCTCCTTGGTTATCTCCTATTCAGATCGAGGCAGAGAAACCTCTTGGTCATCACAATTTAAGATTGAGATAGAGGAATCTTTCAATCACCCCAGGTTCCAAGATAGAGAAGCCCCTTGGTTACTTTCCAATTAGATTAAGGTAGAGAAGCCCCTTGGTTGTCACAATTCAAGATTGAGAGAGAGAAGCCTCTCAATCACCCTAGGTTCCAAGGTAGAGAAGCCGCTTGGTTACCTATCATTCAGATCGAGGTAGAGAAGCCCTTTGGTCGTCACAATTCAAGATTGAGATAGAGAAGCCTCTCAGTCGCCCCAGGTTCTGAGGTAGAGATGCCCCTTAATTACCTTCCATTTAGATTGAGGTAGAGAAGTCCCTTGGTCGTCACAATTCAAGATTGAGATAGAGAAGCCTCTCAATCACCCCAGGTTCCAAGGTAGAGAAGCCCCTTGGATATCTTCCATTTAGATCAAGGTAGAGAAGCCCCTTGGTCATCACAATTCAAGATTGAGATATAGAAGGCTCTCAATCTGCCCAGGTTCTGAGGTAGAGAAGCCCCTTGGTTACCTTCCATTCAGATCGAGGTAGAGAAGCCCCTTGGTTGTCACAATTCAAGATTGAGATAGAAAAACTTCTCAATCGTCCCAAGTTCCAAGGTGGAGAAGCCCCTTGGTTACCTTCCATTCAGATCAAGGTAGAGAAGCCTCTTAATCATCCCCACATGCGGATTGAGATAGAAAAGCCTCTTAATCCACCCCAAATTCAGATTGGGATAGAGAAGCCTCTTAGTCACCCCAGACTTCAAGATTCATTTCAATTTTATCAGTCATCAAGTAGGTTAAGTATTCGCAATTTTCACTTTTCAAAACGGCAAAACACTAGTTCTATGTTCCAAGGTTTTAGGTTCTAGGGCTAGGTAATCTTTGAAAAGTCAACATCAATTAAATCAAGGCTGCTAAAATCAATGTCTTTGTTTTATATTGACATTCGCTTTGCAACATCAATTAAATCAAGGCTGCTAAAATCAATGTCTTTGTTTTATATTGACATTCGCTTTGCAAGCTTTGTCAATGAGGGGCATTCTATAGACACTCGATTTTGCACCCATAATTTAATCAAGGAATATGACTAGAGTGACCATTCACATACCTAAAATTTAGAGTTGCATTAATTCATTTATTGCAAATCATAAGAATGATCTTGAGGTTCTAACAGTCACAATGGTGTGTCTAATTTCCAAATCGGACCATTGGATTGAAAGATATCACATAATTAAGTATGCACGGTCTACATGCATTTTGTTTGGGTGGAATCGACCACGCGTGATTAATTTAAATTAATTCTAATTAACTAAACAATTAAAATTAATTAAATAATTTTGTGATTGGTTGTTGGTCAGTGTAAAAAATAGACATGCTTGCATGGGAATAAAGTGGATAATCAGATAACAAAGAAGTTATGGATAATCAAGACTTTTTGGAATGTTTATCTACAAGATAATTATCACTTTAAAGACCTGAATATCCGGAAAAATGGATTAATTTTTTGAATACGGATTAAAAATGGGTCTAAGTACAATTTCTGGCTAAAAAATCCTCAAAATATAAGTCAAAATTGGACCAAAACTCAAACTCGGGCTCAGCACCCAAGAGGGCCATTTGGCACTCTTGGAGTGCCAATTGACACTCCCCAAGTGCTGACTGGCCCAAATTGTTGGCACGGCCCGGGGACTCCCTAATTGAGATAAGACCTATCTTTTTCGATTTTTTAGAGATAAGGTCGCGTCCCAATTCGTATCTGATCTCATTGAAGCATCCTAGCCTCTATAAATAGAGGAAATAAATCAGAATTAGGAGCTCTTCTCTTTTGACTTTTCAATTCCCCTTACGTTAAAAATGTTTCGGAGGTTTTTTCTTTAGGAACATTTTTTTTTTATTTAAAGTAAAGTATTTTAGGCTTCAAAGAGGTGAACAAATTTCTTTGAATCCTAAAATATTCTTTCATTGGAAGAGCATGCTCATGCAAGATGCATTTTGTTTTTCTTTCTTTTCTTCTTTCATTAATTTTTATTGTTTGATGCATGAATATGTTTAGCATGTCCTTATTATGTTTTGTTCTTGATATATAATTACCATGCTTAAATACGTTGCTAGAATTTTCTTTAACATGTGCTTAGGTGATTGTTTATTGTAATTCTTTTTCTTAAGTTTCAAAATTTGCAATGACTAACAAAGTTATTTTATGAAAACAAAAAATTGATCTGTATTTTTCAGATCTGATTTCTTTCAAGATTCAAAAACTGATTTGTATTAACAGATCTGATTTTTTTTTCAAAATTCAAAAAATTGATCTGTATTTTTCAGATCTGATTTTTTTAATCCAAAACTGATTTGTATTTTTTAGATCTGATTTAAAAAAAAAAAAAAAACTCGAAACTGATTTGTATTTTCATTAAATACAGATCTAATTTTTTTAGAAAAAAATTTTCTTTGTTACAAAATTGTAGAGTTTGAAATTTAAAAGAAGGGATTGAAAGTTAGGTTGTAGTTTTTTTAATACGTGATGCATGCATAATAAATTCACCTCATGAATGTGAATCCTCTTTCAAAAAGCCTTTTTTTTTTAAATTATTATTTTTGTTTCTAAAAACAGATCTGATTTTTTTTTTCTTGATAAAACCACTCTTTTTTAACTTTACATAAAAGCAGATCTGATTCTTTTTAACAAAATCTTATTATTTCTTTTACATAAAAATAGATTTGATTTTTCTTGATAAAATCACATTTTTTAATTTTACACCAAAATAGATCTGATATTTTTTAACAAAATCTTATTCTTTGTTTTACATAAAAACAGATCTGATTTTTTACAAACCAAATTAATTTTTTTAATTCACAAAGAAGATCTGAATATTCTTTAAAAAGAGGGCACATCCACAAGGCAGATTTATTTAAATTAATTTTTGTCAAGAATTTGTCATGTACGTTCAACGTATCATTCAATATCATGTAAAAAGGGTATATTGGTTATTAGAGTCTAGAAGACCAGACTCTGTTTGGGTGGAATGGGTCTTAGGGTTTTTGGATAGATAGATTAGTGTTTTGTATTTTTAATTTTGGTAGATTGTAACTAGGACCAAAGTTTTTTTTTTTTTTGCATAGATTGTAAATAGGACCCAAAGCCATGTAAGGTTTAATTTACCAAAATTGTACTTGTCTTTATTCAATCAATGACATTTGAAATATTTTGATCATGTAATTTGTATTATTTTTTCTTATTTTTTTGTATAAAAAATAAGTGGCGACTCCACACCACTACCTAAAAGAGAGGTGCCCTTACAAGCACCTAAATCTCTTTTTTGAGAGCAACCCCTTAAGAAGTGCGGTCTCTCACATAAAGGTTTTACTAAACCCAAAATGTTTTTTTTTTTTTTTTTGGGTGTAATGTTGACAGCTCTAATCTAAGTCAATTTGTTGTAGCAATTTTTCACAAATTTATTGGCTTTAGGATATGCTTGTCCTTTAACTGCTTTTCTAATTTAGCATTAGTGAAGAATAAGCTTTTATAAGTTTGTTTACCAATCAACCAAATTGACTCTCAAAGTTTTTTTTTATTTTGATAAGTTACTCTAAAAGTTTCAAACTCATTTTTTAATAATAAAAGCTTAAAAATTTTAAGCAACATGTTTTATCTCATAAATTTTTATCCAAAGCTTTTAGTGACAGGTGCGATTAAAATTTTTATGAATCTTCAAACTTAAATTGTATCAATTGGTAAGGTGCGATTAAAAGTGACTAAAAAATCCACTCAATCAACATGTTTTATAATATGCTCTTTTCATTTTTATTTTTATTTTACTAACCATGGTTAAACTTTGGTGAAGAGAATATTTTAAATTTTGGAATATTTTGTCACTAATATTAATTGAAAGAGAGTGTTTTTTACTTTTAGGTTTGGGGATGAGTATCATTCCCCCCAACCTCAAGGGAGGGAAGTGTAATTTGACTTATTTTGTTTTCCTTGGCAACCTATTAAGATAATTCAACTAAAATAATTTGTGTCAATAGTCTTGTAACTCAACTGACATATCTTTGTGTTCTCAATAAAAACACTTAGGTTCCATATAAAAAAAAAAAAACACTTATAATTCAAATCCCTGAATTTCAAACTATAGATAATTAAAAAAAAAAAAACTAAAATAATTTGTTGCCATTCTTTATTATGCACAAACATTTTCCTAATCTTTGGTCAAAGATTTTAACCCATCTAATTAGTTCATTTGAATTTATAAATTTTTTTTTTATCAAAGTAATGCTTTATTTGTTTTGGCGATAATAGTTTCTAGAAAATGAGTAATTTTCCAAAAAGTATTTTCCATAAAATTATCTCATTTTTCTATGTTTGGTAGCAATCTTAAATGAGTTGAAAAATAATTTCCTAACTTTTCTTATTTACTTTGTTGTGAGATAGACTTGATTTCCAAAAAAATTTAATGAAAAACAATCTCTAAAAATAAGCCATACTTTTTCTATTGACTAAAAATAGTTTTTGATAGTACCAAACACTCGAAACACAGAAAACTATATTCACATAACATTTTTCATTGAAACAAACATAATGTAATTGACATCCTTTCCAAGCTACCAATCAATTTTCAAAATATCACAACGGGTTTTGTACTTCAGTTAACTCAACTGGGGTTGAACACAAAAAAAAAATCGATTAGTATGGTAACTTGATAATTACAGTAATAATCTTGGAATTCACATTGTAAGCTAATATCCTATTATATTTATATCTATAAAAAAATCCCGATTCTCAAAAGTCAAAATATCACAAAAAAAGATTTAAAAGGAAAAATGGAAATGTTTTTAAACACCAGCGTAAGAACATTCTCATCAAAGGTGCTAAAAATGCTAAATGCTATTTTTTAGCATTTTTAACACCTCAAATTATAAAAAACACACCCACAATAAAGATGCTAAATGCTAAATATTTTAGCATTCAATTACAATGGAGTCTCATCTTTGACACTCTATTGTAGCAAGATGCTAGAGTTTTTTATTTTTTTATTATTATTTTTCTTTTTCTCTCTTTCTCACTCTCTCGTGTGCCGTGCCTCTCCACTGCTTTCCTTTCTCTGTCTTTCTCCTTTTCTGTACCTCTCTCCACTGCTGGGTTGATTCTGTGGTGTTGATCTGGTTGTTATTGTCCTTAGGGGAAAAGCCGACCTTTCCTCCCTTGAGGTTAGTGATGTTGACGAAGCTGGAGGAGCTAGGGGTGGAGCTGGTGGCCTGAAACATGGTGGTGGCCAAGGAGGTGCTGTTGGTGATCTGGTGGAGCTTTTTGGAGCCGAAGTAGTCGAGGAGGACGTGGAGGGAGAGGATGTTTTTGATGGTGTAGATGGAAGGGTGGGTGGAGAGGAGGTTGGACATGGCGGCGTTGTCAATGGCGCAGACGGTTATGGTGGTGCGGTTGTTGATCTCATCGGCGAGGTGCGTGAGGGAGAGGTAGTGGTTGAAGGTCGAGAAGTCCAGGTGCTGAGTTGATTTGTGGGTCTGGGTTGATTCAGTGGCTTTGGATGTGGAGGTTTTTTTTTTTTTTTTTTTTTTTTTTTTTTTTTTTTGTGGTTGCGGTGGATCTAGCTGGTGGCAGTGATGGTGGGTGAATGTGGTGGTTGTGGTATGGGTGGGTGTATGTGGTGGCCGGTGATACTGGGTTGAGAAAGAGAGAGACAGAGTAGAGACAGATAGAGAGAGAGGAAGAATAAAAAATGATAAAGAAAGAATATTTAAATGAAGTGTTAAAAAAAATAGAAGTTTTAGTGTGAGTTTGGCTCTAAATTAAAAAGTCAGTTTATTTTACTATTCAGTTTATTTTTGCTACTATTCATAAGTCTCACTATACTATTTCAATTAACTTTTATCTTTATTTACAATACTTTCAATAAAAAATTTTTAGTTTTAACAAAATAAGTGAATCTCAAACAGACTCTTAATTTAAGGGATATTGTAAAATAATGTATTATATGTTATAAAGTTAGATGTTAAAATTTTTTAGTTATTTGATGGAAATGCTCTAAAAAAAAAGTATATGTCACACGGCAGGAAAGAGCGTGGGAGCAATATCCCCACATTTGTGGACCTGATGTAGTCTTGGGATTTACTTTAAAATCTTAAAATTTAAATTCCGCAAACCATTTTGACACGTGCTGACATTAAATTTTGGAACCGAAAATTCGGTTCAAACCCAAAATATATATATATATATATATCTTTTATTTTTTTTGAAGAGAAAATGCATAATATCATTAACACAAGATATATATATATATTTTTATGAAATGAAATTACAAAAGTGGTAATTATGAGGCCAAAAAATCCAAACATCCAACTACGTTTGAGACTGGTTGAGAAACTATGAAAATTGAAAAAATCTACCATAATCTTCGTGGTAAAATTATCACCTCCTGCCTTATAGTACGTGACGGTTTGTGAGAGAGAAAGAGAGGTATATATCTATAAGAATTCTTATAAAGTAAAAACAGACACTCCCAACGATTTTTGTTACTCTTCTTTCTCACCACAAACACAAAAACAAGGAAGAGAAGAGAGAAAGAGGTGAAGGGTTTGGTCTGGTTTGAGAGAGTACTCTGTTTTGCAGGTGAACAATGGTGAAGGAAGCACAAAGTGGAGCCCAAGAGGAGGTTGTTTCAGTGGAGCTTTCGGCTCCTCCAGCTTGGAAGAAACTGGTCTCTCTCTCGACATATAAAAATTTGTACTTTCGTTACTGAAGTTTTGAGCTTTCTTGAAATCTATGTTCTTTTATGTTTGTTGGTTAAATTTTGGCATCTGGGTTTTGCTTGTTTCAAAAGAGTGTTTTGTTTTTATATATAAAAAAAGCTTTTTTTATTTTTATTTTTAATATATGTTCTTTTATGGCTGTTGGTAAAATTTTTGCATCTGTGTTTGCTTGTTTCAATTTAGTTCTGTTTTTTATATAAAAGAAACAGTGTTATTTTTTTGGCTGAAATTAGTGTTCTTTTTAATGTTGTCGGAATTTGCTTGTTGGTAAAGTTACGTGCTAGAATTTGGTTCTTACTATGAGTCATTTTTATTTTTATTCTTTTTCTTGGTAAGTTAGGTTTTGTGGATGAATTTTGTATGATGGGAGTGATTTTGTGTTTAGGGTTTTCTTGTAAAGTACTTTTTTTTAATAATTTTTTTTATAATTTTACAGTGATGCATTAAAGTTTGCTCCTTTCTCAGGATTACTGGTAAATGTGTTTTCAATTATTATATTACCTTGCCAGAAGGGGACAATAATACATTTATTTGGTTTCTGATTTTGCATTGCAATAAAAAATGGGACTTGAGAGGAAAAGAAAATGTGAATAGGTTTTTATTCAATCATTATATTCCCCTGAAAGAGGGTCAGTCTTGGTTTGTTTATATCTGCCTCCATTTAGAAATCAAATCAGCTATGATGTTGTCTGATTTGATTTTGTGAGTCTCCTTTTGGCTTAAGCAATGTCTTCATTGCCCTAACATTGGTGTTGGGATTTTTTCCCAAGATCATTTGTGAACTCTGCTGCTTTTGTGGGTGATGATATGTGTGTTTCTATGTGGTAATCAAGCAATGGGGTACGAGGAAAAAAAAAAACCTAATTGAGGGAAATAGAAATCTAATTTGGGGTAAGTAGTTGTTGTTTTTGGAAGGACGTGCAATTATATACTAAAAAATGCTGCGATTATCGTATGAACATGAAAATTTGTTTGCTATGCGCAACTTGAATAAGGATGAAAGTTTCATTGCCTCTGCTTATGACACTATATGCATTTATAGAACTTCTTATCTATATAGTAAAAAATAAATTACTGGCTAGAGGTCACTGTTAAAAATTAATTTAGGTTTGCGTAACTGTTGGTAGAATATTATTATCAAGATGTACTACATTTATGCAAGGTGATCATGTAGGAAGAAATAGTAGTATGCTGCTCAGTATGATTTTCTGTGATCCTCAAATTTTGACTTGGCTTCTGATTAGTCGACCAGTATTAAATTCATTCTAGACTCTAGTACCATGATTTGAAGTGAAAAACGTATGCCCAGCTTTGCTCTTCTGCTTGGTGATGTCATAATTTAAAATCAAAGCGCTAGAATTATGTTTTCCTCAAGGCCAAAATATGCTTTATTCTGCATGCCTTGAATGCTCTGTGATATATGGATGCGAATTTATATGTCTTCCAGCTGCACTGGTCCTTATATTTCTTCAGCTGGAATTTGTACAACTTTTTACTCTTGATTCTTTGGATTAATGGATTTACTTATTCCAAATAAATTTTAGTAACCATGTGCAATGTTTGCATATATTGAGGATATAGAGAGACTGTACAATGAGGTGCAATGAATTCTTTTTTACCCGAGCACATAAAACTAAATGAAAATATTCTTTTGGCTCACCTTAGAATATTTGGTAATATTTTTAATTCTTTTGATTGCTCGTTTCTCAAGTGTGAGCCATCTAGGACCACTTAATTGTGGCAGTTGCATTGTTCACAGTAGATAGTGTTTAAAGAAGGTTGATGTTGTTCCCTGTGGTACTGCTATAATATTGGTTGAGGACACTGCTCATAATATTCCTTCTCACAATTTTTCCGGGTAGCAATTATCTTAATTTCACTTGTTTTTCAAGCATGTTAGCTTTAGAACAAGGATCCAACCAGTAAATATTAATGTTTGTTAATTTCACTTGTATTTCCAAGTTTTTTACTATTTATTTTCAAAAAAGTTTTAATGTTGGTTAATATCACTTGTCTTTCCAAGTTTGTACTTTTTGTTTTTACAAAAGTTTAAAAGTTTGGATCTGTCCAAACACATTTTAATGACTGAAACAATAGAATTCAGTTTGTTGTTCTTATTCTCAAAAGTAGGTCCTTTTTTTTTTGTGTGTTCTTGTTGTCGTTCCTGTTCTTTTTTATTTTTTATTTTTATTTTTAAACAATTAGAAAGACAAAACTGTTCCAATCAGGCCATAAATCCCCTGAATTTGTTAGCTATTGTCGTGTTTTTTACTTATAAGAGTCAACAATTTTTTAGATGGTGTTCTGATTGTTGTTCGTTCTACTCTGCCTTTGCAATGATGTTTTCCCCCTTGGTATGTCAAGGCAATTGTCTTGGTGTATGTGCTCTATTGATTTCTGAGAAATTGAAGGGCAATTCTGTATGAACAGTAGTTCTTTATTAAATCACTTCACCATCATTTTTTAGCTTGCTCTGCGTTGTTTCAATGTTCCATTGATTTTAAAAATTTTAAGGGCACTCCAATAGTTGGTGTTAGAACTCTTGTTGGAATTGTAGACAGAATTGTCTGATATAACTTGTGGGCTCTTTAGAATATAGAGATGGTGGGCCTTAGTGAAAGAATAAGTTGGCGGCTTCTCTGCAATGTGTAGAATGGTATGTTTACTTGGTTTAAGATGGTCAAGTTAAAGTTTGTTGCCGATCAATAGAGAAAAGACTCGGGCATAAATCTATTCCAGAAAAATCCTTTTTGTCCGACTGAAAATGTCAATTATAGTGGAGTGGATGTCTTTTACTCTTCCCAGACTTGCAACACGCATATAATTTTAGTAAATGGAGAATCTCCAGGGTTAAGATTGGCAAATATTCCCTGAAAACTTGTGGTCTAACAAACCAATTTAAGTTGGTCCAAAGGTTAATGTTTTCTTGTGAATTATATTAGACATGTTTCATAACTTGCTCATTTTCCTGTCAAAATGATAATAATCTTACAATGGTTGTGGTTTTAAGCCAGGAGAATGTTGCCTGATCTTTATGTTAGAAGTGTTCTAGGTTCATTTAGAAGTTGAAGCTTCAATAAGTTATTGTCTGTCAATGACATTGGGACATGGCTGTTTTGCTTGTAAAAGTGGGTTTAAGTAGATTGAGTCTTTAGTTAATATTCTCATGTCAAAATTTTTTTTGGCTTCTATTGTTTTCAAGTTTTATGTGATAAAATTAGTATGCGATATATTCAGTCAAACATGTCCAAAAGAATGAACTATATTTACATAAAAAAACTAATACAGAAAATGATGGGTGTATGATAAAATATAAATAGACAAACATTATACATAAGTGGATTATTCAATGAATTGTTATATGCATGTATTGTTGTTGATCCAATCAATTGACTATTCTGGTTTAGAATTGAGAATCATGTTGCATGAGTTGATTAGGATGTTTGAATTTAGTTGTTGGTATCAACGTGAAATTCTTTGCTAACTAGAAGTAGAAGCATGAGATTACTTAATTCTGATGTGTTTGTTGTCTTTTATTAATTCATGTTTGAATCTGACTACAGTATGTCATTGCGTTTCAGATTCCATCCAGAAATGCATGTTGGTATCTTAAGATATTATGATGATCATTTCCATATTATGATATAATTTTATTGTTTTCATTCCTGATGCAACCTGTAGGTGATTTCATCTTGTGACAGAGAGAAAAATAAAAATGGTACACTAAGGATAGTGCAATTAGAATTATATACAGATAGCTTTACAAGAATTAAATAACTACACAAGAATTGCTGAGAACACATTTAACATGTTTCAATATACTTTTTGCCCCTTCTTCCCCCTCTTATCGGTTTAGTATATGTTTTTATATTATTCTACTTTATGCTGAATTACAACTGAGACATTACATAATTAATAACAATTACTGTATTCACATTTCTGGGAAGTATTCAGGACAAGTACTATTAATCATGTTTGTAGCTCATAAATCGTATTGTATAACTCTTAACATACATCTCTGCTTTCTGTTCATCTGCAGTTCTTTCCTAAGAAAGAAGGTACACAGAAGAAGAATGAAATTGTTTTCATTGCTCCTACTGGGGAGGAATTCCATAGCAAGAAACAACTGGAGCAATACCTAAAATCACACCCTGGTAATCCTGCAATATCAGAGTTTAATTGGGGTACTGGTGAGACCCCTAGGAGATCTGCGAGGATCAGTGAGAAGGCCAAGGCAACTCCGCCATCAGAGAGTGAACCCCCAAAGAAACGTGGCCGATCTTCGGGTTCAAAGGACAACAAAGAAGCGGAAGCTGCTACTGGAAAAAATGAAGGCCCAAGGGAAATTAAAATGCAATATGCAGAGGAAGCTGGGGAGAATGATGTTCCCAATGAAATTGTAGTGGAGAATGCAAGTGAAGAAGAAAAAAGTGAGATTGATGAAGAGGAAAGCATGAATGTTCATGCTTTTGCAAAAGTTTCTGAAGCTGCTAAAACCCAAGCTGAGGAGAAAGTCAAACAGCAAGATGTTGCAGCTGCAGCAGCAGATGAAATGCCTGCTGAAGAAGCTAATGGTACGAGTGACAAGAAACAAGATGGGCCAGACACTGTGACTGTGGAAGCAAATGGGGGAGCAAAGCAAGATGATCCCAACGGAATCACATCTGCATCCGAGGTAGTAATGAAAGAGAAAGTTGGGGAGGTGATTGGAAATGGCAAGGTTAATCAAGTGAGCTGCTGAATATATTTCCATTGCCATTAGTCCTTTTGTAACACCCCTTCCACCTTTTGTTTTTGAGCTTTTGGATTCCTTGGATGACTGTAATTTTAGTGCAGCTGATGCTAGATTTCATTGTATGTAGGGGAATCAAGTTGTACCCATGGTAGAATAGAGTTTTAGATTCTGCAGCCTCTTGTTACAATCAGGAGGAACTTAGATCTTAAACTGTAAGACATCATGTTCCTTGACTTTATGGTTGGTTAGATTTTATATTCTCTCGGTCTGTGCATTTTTGTGTGGTAGCAGTCTTGGCTGGCCCCATTATTCTTGTGTTTGGGGGAGATATTCAGTTTGCATTCGTCTGATCAATATGACCAGAACTTTAAAAATGAAAGGATGACCGGAAGGAAAGCATGCTCAAAAGGCTGTGTATAAGAGAACAAATTTTATTAGCTGTACTTAGGTTAGCATAAAGTTGTGGTTATGTCCTCCTGTGTGTTACATGGCAATGATGTTGGCCAGACCTACCCATGGATTATGCAAGGTTATTGGTACTTGTTCCATTTCATGTGTTCTTGTTTGAATCACATTTTCTAGCGCCCCTAAGGTTAGAATGTTGTCAACTGTATGAGACTGACTAATTACAAATGTGGTTTTTGTAAACATGAAAACGTTTACTCTGGTTTGTGTCACGAATCTTAGTCCCATGCCAGAAATAAGGGTATCATGACTCATGAGGACAGGGAGGCTCCTTTTGTTGTGAAAGAATTTTCTTAAAAACTAGTATTTTATTCGAAATATATAATAGTTTAATTAAAATCCTATTTTGAATTTATTATTTCAGTTGTCTTACTAAATGGGTTGGGTTTTTAAGTTATATCTAGTATAGCTTTTGTGAATGGTATAACATTCAAGAACATTTTATTATGTTTTTTTTATTAATTAATTAATTTATGTTTATATATTTTACAATTCCATCCACCGATTACATCCTCTTTTTATATGTTGCTTGCAAAAATATCAAGGACATCAAAGATTAATGGCCATCTTATTTTTAAAATGTTAAAATATTTAATATTTTTTAATTCTAAATTATATACAAAATATGAGTTTATGATTCAAATAATATATTACATCTTAGTTAAATGAAGTTTGATATTGTGTTTTGTGTATGCATTGAGGATGTGAATTTTCAAAATATTAATTCAACAAAATGTTATTAAGTAGTATAACATTAAACAAGAGTTACATTAACTATTACTCAACTTGTATATATTAACGAAAACCTTGTTAACAATACTAATTGGTTTAGTCTCCTGATTGTAAAGTTTTGTTCCCTTTGTTTTAAAAGCTTGCCATTTGTTATTATTTGTTGCAAAAGTGAAAGGAATGTGGAAGTGCCTTCCTTTTTTGTCTTGGACAGAAAACTTGGACTTGCTAGATTGTTCAAAAGATATATTTTTAACTTTCAATATCCAATATATCTTTTGGAGTTGGAACAGTGTGCACCAGTACACCAAAAAGGGAATCCCACTGCACAAAGGGATCCAATCCAAGCTAAACTGCTTAAGCTGGTGGTTAATTCTGCCACCTCTATAATGCCCCAGAGGCTTACCAACCACCTTCACAAGTTTCATACTCCTCATTAACCACGTAAGGTATATTAACTATCTCAACAAAACCTTTTAGAAGGAAGAGAGAGTATAACCAGATGGGAACAAGAATAGAAAGCGATAGAGGTATACTTTGTGAGGGGGATAAAAGTGAGAGTAAAGGAAGAATCTATTTTCCGCCCCTCCAATCCAAGACACCCCCATTACATATATTTTTTTCATTATCTAAGAACAAAGGCTAGGAATATTCCTCTCATTTTCTTTCATTTTCTTCGGAATCTTGGCTCTATGGCGTGCCTGAAGGAAAAGCTTTGCATCGTCCTCTGAATTGTTAATGTTTTAATATCACCTTTTATTAGTTACATAATACAAGGCCATACCCACATCCTTTATACAAATGGAATGCTCATACTTTGTTAACATGCTCACTAAACACATGCGGTTCTCTTCTTTCTTTCTCAGGTTTCTGCTTGTGTTCTATCTCGTCTCTCTCAATGGTATGTGTCATGTTTCATTACTTGCAACTCTATTTTGAATGTTATAAACTATGTAATAGCATAGTATATAGGTAATGGTTTATCTTATGAAGGATATACATACATAAACACACACACACACACACACACACACTCCCAAATATATATAAACCAGTAATTAAGAGCATTTCACTTTCGGTTGTAGAGTAATAAGTATATATATTTGATGAATTGATAAGGATATATGTTGTTGGAATGTTAGCAATTGCTCTGTTTTCTCTGTTTAATGTTTCCTATGTATATTATTAGTTGTTTCTATATATACGTAGATGAAGGCCAGTGTTGCAGTTTGTAACCAACAAACATAAGTGAATTTAATGAGATATTGAATTTGATTACCATGCCTTAGCTCAATTTTTACAGTATTTTAACTGATGTATTCTCAGTCTCTCAGAACCACATAAAGAAAAACATTTTTATTTCTTTCTTCCCTTGAATAACATAGAAATTTACCTTGAAACTGTATGCCACAAAGTTCATGTGTCTGAATCTTAAATCTAATTTTTTTGGTCTGTTATCATGGTGAAGCATTGGCTAATGGCAGTATCTATCCTCCTTCTGTTATGCAGTTTTGACAGCACAGGCATTCACGGGAACTTATGGAGTAAACTATGGGAGGATAGCTGACAATCTACCTCCACCGGGTAGTGTGGTGACCCTTCTAAAAGCTGCAAAGATAAAAAATATTAGAATCTATGATGCTGATCATGAAGTTCTCACAGCCTTCAAAGGATCTGGAATTGAAATTGTGATTGGACTGGGCAATGAATTTCTCACAGACATCAGTGTGGCTGAGGAACGTGCCATGGATTGGATAAAAGAAAATGTACAGCCATTCCTTCCTGGAACTTCCATACGTGGAATTGCAGTTGGGAATGAGATCTTGGGTGGTACAAATATGGAACTTTGGGAGGTGTTGTTGCCTGCAGTAAAGAATGTTTACAATGCCCTTGATCGGTTGGACTTGGCAAAAGTGGTTCAGGTCTCAAGCCCGCATTCAGAGGCTGTTTTCGCCACTTCATTTCCACCATCATCTTGTACTTTCAAGGATGATGTTCTTCCATTCATGAAGCCACTTTTGCAGTTCTTCTCGCAGATTGGTTCTCCTTTTTATATAAATGCATATCCATTTCTGGCTTATAAGAGTGACCCTGAGCATATTGATCTTAATTATGCCCTCTTCCAACCAAATGAAGGAATTGATGATGCTAAGACTAAATTACACTATGACAACATGTTTGAGGCCCAAGTTGACGCAGCTTATGCGGCTTTAGAAAAAGTTGGGTTTGAGAAGACAGAGGTCATTGTTTCAGAAACTGGTTGGGCTTCTAAAGGTGACGAAGATGAAGCAGGTGCCTCGGTGAAAAATGCAATGGCTTACAATAAGAATTTGCGAAAACGGCTACTAAAAAAGAAGGGTACCCCCTACAGGCCAAAGATGGTGGCAAAGGCTTATGTTTTTGCTTTGTTCAATGAGAACTTGAAGCCAGGGCCAACATCTGAGAGGAACTTTGGATTGTTTAAAGCTGATGGGAGCATTGCCTATGACATTGGATTCACCGGACTTGTCCCTTCTTCAGCAACCTCATCTCTTCTCTCTTTCAAGGTATGGGATTCCTAATCACTTGGTTCATTTTAATTTTATGACTGGCTGTAAAATTTCTTTTTTGCTTTGTTAACGGAAATCTATGCTGTTGTTGGGAGTCGACCTTAGTTTTCTCCTGTCTATCTATGTTAGAGCCCTTTTCTATTGGTTCTTTATCTAAGGGAAAGTTCTATATATGTAGCTAGGTTCTTTTGGAACCAATTAACAATCTTAATCCCATCCTTCCACCTCAGTACTTGAGCTAAGACCCTGGATAATTAGCTAGGTTCTAATTCATGGCTAGAATATGTTTTCTTTTAGTAGTAGATTCTTAGCTAATTAGCTTAATTTTCATGGAATTTTGAGGACTAAGCAATTAGTGTATATATATAGAAGTATAGAAGTTACAATTCATTGTCATGTGTCTATAATCTCTTGCATTAAAATTGAATCAGAGTTGTACCATTCATAGTTTTTGTTCTAATTAAGCTTGTATTATTTCATATTTCTAATGTTTTGGCTTACAGGGGATTGGATTATCAAACCCGCTGGTTTTTACTATTGCTGCACTGCTGCCACTGGTATTAACGTTATAATTAGTGAAAAAGTCACGGTCTCATTTTTTTCTTCTGGATGTTCAACCAGCTCACGGAAGAAATTCAGGGTCTTGGATTCATAATTGTTGTAACGTTACTTGTATAGCCAATTCAATTTATTCTTGTATTAACACACATTCTTGAAATAGTTGGTGACTACAAAATTGCGGATAGCCTTTTTCATATTTCAATTTATTCTTGTATTAACACACATTCTTGTATAGTCATTCTTTCTTTTCTCCCTGTTTCATTTTTTCCTAAATTAAAAAAAAAAAAAAAAATTTAAGTTAACAGTTTAGTACCCAATTAAAATGCAACCATGCAAAATAAAGATAAATCAGCACTATTGTTACAGATAGCTACCTAGAGAGTTTAATTGAAAAGTTAACGGGGGCATAAGGGCTTTGTTTAAAAAAATATTTTTAGAAATATATTATGAGAAAAGAAAAAGTAATTTTTTTTTTATAGCTTTTTATATTTTTCATAAAAGTGATATCAAAACTTTTCTAAATGGTCTATTAATAAATACCTTAAAAATACTCATTAATCGGACCCATTAAAATATGAGAGTGTGGCATGAAACTTTAAATGATAGGCGGTGGATTGAGGTGGGTTTAGGAGGTTCTCTATGTTGGAAGTTGAAACAATAAATATAGCAATGCTTCATTTGATAGCTTAAATGAAGGAAATCCATGCTCCTTAAAAAAATAAAAAATAGAGAGAGAGAGAGGCTTTGAATAGAATTCAAAATAAAGTATTGTTAATAGGTGTCTTGAAAGAATAATAAATACTCAATTATGAGGCTGTAATACACATTTTTTGAAAAAAAGAAATACATTTGTGAATAATTCATTGGTTTGCAATATATTCAATGTTTATCTTTTGTTATTAATGGCAACATTAAAAGAAGTGAGTAAGTGCATCTCTAGACCTTGAAAGCAAAGCATATAAATGAAGGGTCCGGTTTTTTTTTTTTTTGAAAGCAAATGAAGGGTCCGGTTAATTTTTAGTCCTTAATAACTTAATGTAATTATTTTTAGTCACTAAACAAGTCACTTTTAGCCCATAATATTTAAACAGTTAGGAAAATGCTAAATTGAATGATACTAATAATTTAATTCTTTTCCAAACTCAAATAACAGTACTCCACCTCTAAAGTCTTGTCCAAAGGTAGAATGAGAAAACAGAATCTTCATTTCATTTGTTTTGAAGTCTTCCCAAGTGGCTTTGGTGTGGGGCAGACCCTGCTATTGTATCAGAAGCTCCTTTCTTTTCCTTCTTACACCGTAATCCAAAACTAGCTACTTGCGGCCTGGGCACCATGCTGGTCGCTAGATATTCAATAAAGATTAAGATTTTCACTTAGACCCCAAGTTACAATTAAGGCTAATGCAAAATTTAAGCTAATTTACTAATTTAAAGTCCAATTGTGTACATGATTAGCCCATAAACAACCCGGTGGAAAAACCTCTTCGCGGCCTCACCACTAAAAACTATCCCTTAGAATAGATAGTAGTATAATTTTCTCACAAAACCCTCTAAGTAATGTAGCAAAAAGTGTACTCAAGCCCTCCAAAATCTTGCTCACAACCGACTCCAATGGCAACTTTAAGCCTTCATGGCTGATTCTGTGGTGTCTCCAATGCTTTCCAAAAGCTTCAATCAACACTCACAGCTCAAAGTTAGTGATGGATATGATGGGGATGATATCCTCTCAAGGATTTGGCAATAGTGAGAGGGAGAAGGTAGAGAAAATACATGGTGTTTGGATCTCAATATTTATTGGGTTTCTCTCAACCTTCAGATAGGAGAGTTCGTAAGTGAATTCTCTCAGGTTCTGACCATTTCGGTCAACTGGGTGTCTTGCATGCGTGATCACTACCTAACTTATTCTCAGATTTCTTTTCACGTGCCACTTCGCTGGACGCCTCCTTCATTTCACTAGACCGGAACTCCATCTTGAACAACTTCAATTATATATAGCTCATGAACCCTCAACCCAATTAAATAAGGATCCACAAAATACAAATTACAAAGTATTTGCATGATAATTACAAGAAAATTTTGACACGGAATATGACAATACATACAGAACCTAACAGATCTGAAATCACCAATGGAAGTTGTGGTTGAACCGAACACTTTTGAATGTCAGATCAGTTTTACAAACAAGTTTTAAGTGGCATGCCATGCAAATATGGGGTCGAACAATAACTTTTGCAATGCAAGCAGCTACCATATATGGATGTGAGGAATTGGAACAAAATGGGCATATTTTGAAAGGCGATCAACCACTACTAATATGATTGATTTATCTTTTAACAAAGGCAACCCATCAGTAAAATCCATTGATATACTATCGTCCCATACCTGGTTCGGAATCGGCAAAGCAAGCATGAGGCAGGAAGGTGTCATTGGCTCCACTTGGTGGCATTGGCATGTAATCACAATTCTTTATGAATTCCTTAATCTGCTCCTTCATGCCCCTTCAGACTTCAGTAAAAGATTGCTTGGATTTAATGTCTTATGATAACCTCCATGTGTGCTGCCATGAAATTGGTGAATGATCTCCTTAATCAAAAGAGAGTTCTAGGAAATCTAGAATTTTTTCCCTGGTAAAATATATAGAATGAGTTCCTTAAGATTATGGAGATTAGCATTCACTCCTTCTTTGAGTGCCCCCATTTTCTTTCACTTGCTCTTATTCTTGACAAAGCATCTTCCACTGCGTGCAACTCTTGTATTCTATAACACGAAGTCATACCCTATGAGCTTGTATAACCATCTTTGTTATGCAATGGTTGAGATTTTTAGAAATCACCTGTATCTAAGACTTCTCAGACTTAAGACTTGCAGAACCTCCAAGAAACCCAATATCTAAATATTTTTTCTTCATCTTTGGACAAAGGCTAGGAATCTTTTCTCTCATTTTCTTTCATTGTCTTTGGAATATTTTGTCTATGACATGCCGCATGCCTGAAGGAAAAGCATTGCATAAATCACGGGATGGTTAATGTTGTCTTGACCCTTTGACGTGTTATCTTTTACGAGTTATAAAATGCAAGGCCATACCCGCATCCATTCTACAAATGGAATGCTCTTGCGTTGTTAACATGCCCACAAAACACATGCGGTCCTCTTCTTCCTTTTTCAGATTTCTGCTTGTGTTCTCTCTCGTGTCTCTCAATGGTATGTATCATAGTTTCTTTCCTTGTAGCTTTATGTTGAATACTACAAAATATGTAATAGCATACATTGGCCCCTCTGCTCAATCATGTTTAAATATATATATATATATATATATGAACCAGCAATTCAAATCGTTCTACTTTAGTTGTGGAGTAATAAGAATCAAGGATATATGTTAACGATATCTCTGTTTTATTCTATTCAATGTTTCCTATCTTATTATTAGTTACTATTTGTATATATTTAGATGAATATGTTAGATAGCAAGGATCAAACCGGTCATGATGCATGTGTAACATTGCTTTGGAAAGTTCAGCTTAAAAGCATCCAGGTTCAATACTAATACTAGGATTTGACCCCAAAGCCATTGATTTTGACAAAAAAAAAAGGAAAACATTAACGGATATCCTAAGGATTTATGAAATAATTTTAAAAACTATTTATGGAAAAAGAAAAGAAAAAAGTAACTAACTTTTTTTGATTACGTTTTATATTTTCAATGTAAGTAGTATTATAATTTTTCTAAAATGATCCATTAATAAATGCCGTGAAGGCACTCATGAATCAAATTAAAAAAAAAATGTATAAGATATTTATTTATTATTTAATTTTCAAAAGTTAAATGGTTTTGACCAAAATTTATGCATTCATGATAGAACTTATTTTGAATATTTGGATAAGCATGCTTGAGCCTGTCCTTCACTGTACATATAATTTTCAACGAAAATCTATCTCGATGCCTATGTAATTAAGGCCATCACGTTTACAGTTTGTAATAAAGATGACAAAAGGTAAATTTCTATGTTCTTCTAGGGGGGAAATGTTCTTTATGTGCTTTTGAGAATATTTCAGTTAAATTTTGAGCCAAGCCATGGAAATCAAATTTAATTTACATTGGAAATGAGAAAGAACCTTTAAAAAAAAAAAAAAAAAAGCTTTTCCAATGTTATATTAAATTTGATTTTCATGCCTTAGCTTAAAATTTAACTTAAGTATTCCCCCAGAATAACAAAGAAATTTACCTTGAAACTGGAAGGCAAAAAGTTCATTAGTCTGAATTTTAAATCTAATAAATATTTTTTGTTCCTGTTATTGGCTAATGCAGTTTTGACAGGACAAGCATTCACCGGAACTTATGGGGTAAACTATGGCAGGATAGCTGACAATCTACCACCACCGGGTAGTGTGGTGACCCTTCTAAAGGCAGCAAAGATCAAAAACATTAGAATCTATGACGCAAATCCTGATGTCCTCACAGCCTTCAAAGGATCTGGAATTGAAATAATGGTTTGTTTGCCAAATGAACTTCTGATCGAGGTCAGTGTCGGCGAGGAACGTGCCATGGACTGGATAAAAGAAAATGTGCAGCCATACCTTCCTGGAACATCTATACGCGGAATTTCAATCGGGAATGAGATCTTGGGTGTTACTCCAATTGAAATATGGGAGGCCTTGTTGCCTGCATCAAAGAACATTTACACTGCTCTTGACCGGCTGGGCTTGACAAAAGTGGTTCAGGTCTCAAGCCCACATTCAGAGGCTGTTTTCGCCAATTCATTTCCGCCATCCTCATGTACTTTCAGAGATGATATTCTTCCATTCATGAAGCCACTTTTGCAATTCTTCTCGCAGATTGGTTCTCCTTTTTATATAAATGCTTATCCATTTCTGGCTTATAAGAGTGACCCTGAGCATATTGATATTAACTATGCCCTCTTCAAATCAAACAAAGGAATTTATGATGCAAAGACTAAATTACACTATGATAACATGTTTGATGCCCAGGTTGATGCAGCTTATGCGGCTTTAGAAAAGGTTGGGTTTGGTAAGATGGAGGTCATTGTTTCTGAAACAGGTTGGGCTTCTAAAGGAGACGATAATGAAGCAGGCGCCACAGTGGTAAATGCAAGGACATATAATAAAAATTTGCGAAAACGGCTACTCAAAAAGAAGGGTACCCCTTACAAGCCAAAGAGACCTGTGAAGGCTTATATTTTTGCTTTGTTCAACGAGAACTTAAAATTTGGGCCAACTTCCGAGAGGAACTTTGGGTTGTTTAAAGCTGATGGGAGCATTTCATATGACATTGGATTCACAGGACTTGTCCCTTCTTCAGCAACCTCATCTCTGATCTCTTTCAAGGTATGGGATTCCAATCACTTGGTTCGTTTCAATTTTATGATTGGCTGTGGAAGTACTGTCTATTGCTTTCTTGATGAAAAATCTATGCTGTTGTCAGGAGTAAACCTTGGCTTTGTTGAGAGAGTAGAGCATCCTGTCTATCTTAGATTAGAGCCACTAAATATAACTTGCATTCACATCATATGGAAAAAGCCAATAAATCAAGTTCTTGTTTAGGCGAAGGAAATACAGATATCATAACATCAATGATCGATTTAGAAAGGGAATATTTTGCAAAATTTGTTTTTGGCAAGTAACCAAAGATCTTGCGGCAATTTCTTCTGCTATCATCTCTTCTTCATGATATTGTTATCTTTCTAGTTGCTTTGCTAAGTCTACTGAAATTCTTTGTTTGACAATTTGTGATACGACAAGTTCAATTCACAATTACATTACAACTTCAGCCATATGAAACCTCTTCCATCATAATGACAATGATCTAATTTAACCAAATTCTGCTACACAATGGACAGTCTGAATCTCCGATCTAGTTAAGAATCTTGTTTGGTGCTTGGCTGAAACATTTGGGCAGCATTATATTGATATGGATATTCCATAAGAATTTAGGAATTAATGAGTAGCCTTTTTAATTGGTGTTTTATCTAGGGGAAGTTCTTATGTAGCTAGATTCTTTCAAAGAAAATAGAACCAAAGACCACCAACCTTAATCCCTCCCTCCCACCTCATTACTTGTGCTTAGACCCTGCCCTGTATGCATGTCTAGAAGATGTTATCCTCTAGTAGTAGATTGTTAGCTAATTACCTTAATTTTCTATGAATTCAAGGACTAAGCAATAAGAATACAATTCATTGTCACGTTTCTATAATCTCTTGCATTAAAATTGAATCAGAGTTGTACCATTTTAGTTATTGTAATTAAGCTAATATTATTTCATTTTCTAATCTTTTGGCTTACAGGGGATTATATTATCAAACTCGCTGATTTTTACTAGTGCTACACTGCTGCTACTGATATTAACATTGTAATTAGTCAAAGGGTCAGGGCCTCACTATGTTCTTCGAGATGGTCAGCCAGCTCAGGGAACAAATTCAAGGTCTTGGATTCATAATTGTTGTAACATTCCTTGTATAGCCAATTCAATTTATTCTTGTATTAACAAACATTCTTGAATAGTTGACGACTCCAATATTGCCAATGGCCATTTTCATATTTCAGCAAAGTACAATAGTCGTTCTTTCTTTTCCCCTATTCATTCTTCAATTAAAAAAAAAAAAAATTTATCCTTGTTGAAATTCTTTCATCCTATGGGCTTCAAAGCAAACTGGTTTATTGAATTTTCATTTGACATTTTATTACCCAATTAAAATGCAACCATGCAAAATAAAGATAAATGACACGGGTGAATTAAGGTGGGTTTATGAGGTTCTTAATGTTGGCAAAACAATAAATATGACTGCCCCATTTGAGGGTTAAATGAAGGTTGAGGCTTTGAATAGAATTTAAAAGACATCCAATGTTTTATTATTCCAAGTTAGGAAAATCCATTTCGGAGACTGTGGTGATTTCAGGAATTTTTTCTAGGGTGGTCATTATGAAACTTAAATTATACAAAATCTAATAAAAAAAGAACTTCATATATTGACAACAAAAAATAAAATAAAATGATTCTAAAAAAAAAAAAAAAGTAAATACATAAAAGTCTTACAATTTCCTTCTTATTTTGTGATTCTCAAATTTGAAGCCAAACTTTATCAAATTAAGGATAAAGTTTGGTTTCAAATTTAAGGATAAAGTTTGGTTTCAAATTTCACAAAACAAATTAACATAGCTACATTACATATTTTGAAAATTTAACAATTGAATTGCATGTTTTTTATGTTATTAAAACACATGTTAAATTTTATGCTAATCAGATGTTATTTATTATTTGTAGGGACCTTTTACTCTTTTGGGTCAAGGCTATTTGTTGAGGGTAAGGGAGTTGGGCTAGACTCTTTTTCTGTAGAATTTGTCTAGAACCCGTCTGTGTACAAGACAAGACACTCCAAGAAAAGGAAAACAAGCAATATATATATATATATGGAACAGTAGAAATGAATGTCAATCCAAATAATTTGTCAGCAGTTAGGCATAGAGTTATACAACCTTAAACTTTATTCTTATTTTGTATGATAGTCTCATTATACAACCTTATTACCCTATCAGACCATAGAGTTATACACTTTGGAGGATAGGTCAGAATAGCTACTCTACCCAATGAGATCACAAGGAGTGGGTTTGTTATGTGAGGGTGGGAAAAGATTTGCCTAATGATGCATACTGTTTCTACCATAATCACTCTTCTCTCTTTTCTAAGTCCCGCTTCACCTTTTCCTTTTTTTTGTTCTTTTACTTTCAATTTCCTGTTTAGATTGCCTAGGTCACTGTTGTTGTCACCCTTATGGGTACTGTTCCTATTTATATGCCAAATCAAACTCATTTAATTTTTCCTTTTTACCATTATTGTTTACCAACCATTTTGTCTATTGCTCACACTCTTCAGGAGTGCCCAATGCCTTTTGGCCAGATGGGCTTAACCTCCACTAATCCTTGACTGTGGACAAGACGTTTTCTCTCTTCCACTACCCACTTCACAACAAACTCTCTTCTACACGTTTTGCCGTGTATGCCTTTCTATCTCTATTTCTCCCTCTAAATGGTAAAACCTTGAGTCTCTTTCTATCTTTTCCCTCTAGCATGCATCAAGTGGTCTTAGCCGGTTTACTACCTATTTTGGGTAAAGATACATTCCTAGCAGTGTATCCTCCAAAAGAGGTCATGGCAGGATACCAGAACTAGGCTCTTTTTCCCTCTTCACCGAACCACACATTTTGTAATCCATTTAACTGTGGGCCCACCTTCCCTGCATTAGTTGGGTTATAGGTTAGTGGTACTCCGGCCATTACATCGTTGTCTTCTTCTTCATGCTTTGTCTTTTCTTTCTCCATGTGTTTTCGGCCCTTGCTGCTTGGTTTTGTCTCATTATTTTTCATTCTCTTGGCATCTGGTGCTTCTCATTCGTGTTCTTGGTATAGGAGCAACATGGGCCACGTTTCGTTTTGCTAGGCTGGGCCCATTGGTTCTTTACCTCATTCTTTCTCATTTCCTGTTAGTTTCTACTGGGTGGGTCTATTGGGCTCTTGCCCTATTCTTTCTTTCTTAGGCCTTTCCAAGGCTCATTCTCATTCTTTGAAGAGGGTCATCCCACCGTGGCCAACTCCCCTACATTGCCCATACCCTAAGGTGGGCTAATGGGTTCTATCTCTTGTTCCTTTTGGGTATTTTCTCTCTTCAGGCTCTTGCTTAGGCCGTGCTTGTTTACTTTCTGGGCCTTTGGAGCACAACCTAATTGCCTTACTTTTTCCACTTCTTAGTCCATTTTTTTGGGTTATTTTGGGTTTTCTTTTTCTGCTGTTGGGCCTTCGGGTCCATATTATCAAAAATAAGTATCAACACTATTCGATCCATAAATTTATTTTTTATGTATAATTTTAGACAACAAAAACTTGAAATTCAAACATTTGATTGATGACATAGTAGTTGATTTTTGATCTTCTTAAAATTTTGTAAGTTCGGAGAATGTAAGAAGAAGATCTAATTCAAAGGTGAATTTGCCAAAATTTATATCCAATAAAAAAATATTGAATTGAGTTATAGTTTTAGTCTACAACCAATTTTGTTACCAAAATTTTGTCCAAAATTTAATTACATTTGCCCTAAAAAAATTTCAAGGTGGCCATAAAATTCTTTTTAAAGATAAAAAATCATAAATTTTTTAAAATTTATATGTTATAGTTTTTTTTTTCTTTAGCTCAAGTGTCTTTTGACCAATTCTATGTGAAGCGCCCCTGATTGGAGAAATGCCAATGTCCTTTAGGACTGTCTGATTCTTTGAACAAAAGTGGGGAAGGCAAAATAAAACCTATAGGCTCTACAACTACAAGTACCAAAGCAAGAAAAAAGAAACAAAAGGAATGAAAGAGAGAAGATAGGAAAAGACTTGTAGGGAAGAAGAACCTGAAAAGTGAAAAGCACAAATCGTGACTGAGGAGGATTTCTGAAGACAGGTATCGTGCCCCTATGTCCCTAGTAAAATGGGTCGATGCCAATCGAATTAGGCCTGTTTTTCCCCGAAAGCGACTAGTTCTGTTTTACTAAACTAGATCAGCAAGCCCACACTACTAGTACTATAAACACACTACTAGTACTATAAACGGACTCTGAAGGATGTGAAACTCAACTCTTTTGAGTCTCTCTCCCACTAGTTGTTTTAAACAATTGGGTCATTTTATAATCATTATGATTTCATCACAATTTAAACCTTATACACCATATGTGTTCCACTTTCTAGAATCCATGTGATCTACTAAGTCATGTCACAACAGTACAATCAAACTAGGGACGGAGCTAGAAGTTCAAGTTAGGGGGGGCAAAGTTAAAAAAATAAAAATAAATAAAGCACATAACAACACTATGCACATAGCATAACACTACAATCAACAAACTTTACTAAATATTAACAACTGGCCATTAAAATTTCAAACCATCTCAACTAAAAAAAAAAAACACATTAAAAGACAAGCACAACCATTAATTATTTGTTGCTCCTCTATTCATTGGTATTGTTGCTCCTTTATTCATATGGGCATATGTTACCAAAAACAAAAAAAACAAAATCACCTAATCAGCAAATGGGTAGTTCATAAAAAAATATAAAAATAAAAAATACCCAGTACGTGGGTCCAAACTCCAAACAGTAAAAGAGAGTTAAAATATTGATATAGTAACAGAAACAATGATTCTTCATTTAGCAACCAAAAAAAAAAAAAAAAAAAAGAGTTCTCCATCTTCCATTTGAAAAAGAGAGAAGAGATTTTATAGAGACAGATTGAGAGAAAAGAGGCTCTACCTCTGCTCAACAAAGATGAGAGAGGGAAATACTGTGCTGGAGCTATCTTGGTCTCTCTCTGAATCAGATTTGCTACTGACATGTCGTGCGGTGCTGCTGCATTTTTGGTCTTAGTCTTCATTCCCTTTGCCTCACGTCTCTGTACTTGTGTCTCTCTCTGGATTAGAGGTTTTTTTTGGGGGCAATTTGATGGAATGATTTGATGTCAAATTGGTTTTGTTTCAAATTTTTTAAGGGCTGGGCTAATGCTTTTGGTAAATTGTCTGATTGTACTCAATTTTCTTTAGCCTTTCTTATTTTGGTGACTTTGTTGTTGGCCTAATTTTTTGGGTTTACCGATTTGCATTTTTTGGGATTTTAGATTTGTAAATTTTTAATGGGCTTTTTCTTTTTGTTTAAAAGATTTTGCTTAGGGGGGGCAAGTGTAATTGTTTTGGGCAAAATTGCTCAAATCTGTAATCTATATATATACTCCTTTGACTTTTTTTCCAATTTTTTTTTTTGGGGGGGGGGGGGGGGGAGGGGTAATGGCCCCCTAAAGCCAAAGAATGGCTCTGTCCCTGGATCAAACTCAATTTAATGACAAAAAAGTTTTGTCATGTAACTTGCAAAGTAAATACCCTCCACAAGGAGCAAGGCCCATGACAAAGGCAAGATATCTACTCACATTACTATAAACTTGACAATGAAAGTCAATAGAGATGACAATTTTGCTCCATCCCACCTCGACCCGCCTCTCTCCATTATACCTATGTGAGTTTTCTCCATCCCGCATAGGTGGTGGGGTGGGATGTGGCTGAGATTTTAACCCCCGCCACGTGGCGGGGAGATGATGAGTATAGACATTTTAGTCCCTCTCTGTACCATCCCCACCTCACCTAACATTGATAAGGATGATAATTATAATTTTTTCATACTCTAAATCCCTACTATTTAAAGTTTAAACAAACAAATCAAGACTAGCTTATTTAAATGCATGGATATTAATATTTTTTGTTTTTGTTGCAATATTTTCATGTTAAACACTTAAATAATATTATTCAGTTCTTGCTAAAAATTAGTTTAATTTGATATGATATAATTAGTTGTAATTTCAAGCATATTTATTTATACAGGTTTCATTAAAAAAAAAATTGTAATAATTGTACGAAAAATTTCAACTCTTAAATCCAACTCTCCCAATTGTTATTTTGAAAAAAAGAAATGGTTTTCTTAAAATTTATTGTGATCTTATCACAATTCACAATGTTGACCTTGCACTTTAATTATCTATATATATATATATATATATATATATAACCAAAGCTTTTGAAGCTCTCACAATTTTCCAGCACAATATTTAAAAAAAAAAACATAAACAAAAAAAAAAAAAAATTCACGCCACGTAAAACTTTTAAAACCCGATAAACACAAAACCCAATCTCTACCTTCTCCTTCCTCAATCAAAACCCACCATACCCTATTTCTCCCGTTCCCCTTCTCCTTTACCGTTTCACCCACAACCACCCCAACTGAACAGGCAGCAGCACCTCTACCACCCACAACAACCGCAACACACAAACCACCATAATCAGACCATATGAAACCCACAGCCCAAAAGCAAAAAACGATTCTGAAGATCTGCGATTGTCCAAAGTTAAAGTCACTACTGAACTTCGTTCCTATAACTTACAAAAATTTGAGATTTGGGGGAGTTCGATTCTAGATGAACGCTGCGAATCATCTGTCCACTGGGGAGATGATATGGTATGTTAGGTTTGGTTTTTGATTTTGTTATTAATCTTGCTTTACGTTGCTTCAAATTTTCAGATCCCATGCCCTCATTTTCTCAGCCTCTCCGTTTATCAAGTTCCAAAATCAACCAAAGCCTTAACTCTGAACAAACCCATTTGCAATTTTCTGTGAAGATTGTCACTGCCCCTCCAACCAAATCAGTGGAGGCAAATTTTTTGGAATTTTTTTTTTTTTTTTTAAATTTATGTTTCCAGGCACAACCCACTTGAATACTAATTGTTTTCGTAGCCCCATCACGTTTTGTATTCCAATCACGCTTAAATTTAGAAATAGTTTTGTATTGTAAATATCATTTTATAATATTTATTGGCTATTCTTGGCTTTGTATTATTGAAATTTTTGTTGTTATTATTGTTGGCTATTGTTGTTGTGTCGTGTGAGAACTGAGTTTTCTTTTCTATGGTTATGTATTTTATGGTTGCTTTGTTGAGTATTCACACACTGAAATAGTTTTTTTTTTGGTAATGAATATGTGTTGTGCAGAGAGAGTTGGAGAGAGATCTGTGGGAGACCCTTCACTACTGTCAAACCAGTCCCCTCTAATACTGATGAAGAGATTGTTGTATTAATTGTTAATTTGACACAACCGGATGAAGCATGGAGTCGACTATTATGTATATGAGATTGTTCTGGTATTGGATAGATTATTTTTCTTCTCTTTTAGTTTTATACTCTTGCATAGATTGTTTGGTCTCTCTTCTGTTATTATTATTATTATTTTTTATCCGAATGCAACCAAATGACCAATCTTTGGAACTTTAGCATATTTTTTATATATGTTTTATCTAATTACTAGGTGTCTATGTGTTGGGAGGAACTAGAGCATGAATATGAGAAGAAGAATGAAAAGCCACTTCAATCTGCATATTTTATAATTTTAATGAGAACCAAAACAGTCACAATGAATCTAAGAGGAGATATGCAAAACTTGAAATCTTTGACTTTCAATTCTTTTGTTCATTTGTATATTATATGACTAAACATGTACCAAACATTGACTTTGTTATCATGCCATTGTTCATAATTGTTGGTGCATTCTAAAAAAATCACAATGTGTATTTGGTATCAGATGCTGACTGGTAAAAATAAGCTGAGTGGTTGTGTTTTGTTTGATTAAATGATTGAGATTGCTGACAAATTGTTTCTTATGATTTTGTGTTTGTTTGTGTCTTACACATTGCAATTAGGTGTTGGATTTTGAAAATTTTCTTGGTTTTAATAGTTGAAGTATGGGAAAGAGGAATGTGCTAAGCAAATACTACTCGCCTGTCTTCAACCCAGAGGCTTGAGGGGTCAAGCACACATGATGCTTCCCATAAGTAGATGTTATTGGTGACAATTATTTAGGTATTCGAAGGTTCTAATTCTAATGTAAATGTACAGATGCTTTACTGAGCTTACCATCAAGACTGACCTTCAGAATTTCAACTATATTGTTGAGTCTGGTGCTACCAAAAATTTTGAACCTGTGTGAAGAGGATGAGGTAAAATAAAATAAATACAAATAAAATTCTTGCAATATTTTGTCCATATAACATGGTTTTTGACTAAATATTTTGATTATATTCTTTTAATTCATTAGGCAATAGAGACAATAACCATAAAAGAGAAGTTGGAGAGATGGAAGATGCAATGAAATCTTTAGAGAACAAAAACCTTGGATTTGAAAAGAAAAATGGACATCATTACTATACTGGATGGGATGAAATCTATGAAGGTATTATTTGCTTTACCAATTCTATTTTTATTTATTAGGTTAGGCTATCATCTCATAGTACCACAAACGGAATCTTTAAGTCTTAAATAGATTGTGTAAATTTTAAGATTACGTGATGATAGATCAAAGTAGAAGGCCGTGAAGGTTGTCTCTGACCTTTTAGGCATAGGTTTTTATTTTTTGGGATGCTCTTCAAAGCATATACTTGGTTATGTGAAGGCAATGTTGCTTTTAAAATTTCCTTCAAATTCACTCATTTTCTTAAAGTTATTTTTATTTTCTTCAATTTATAATATTTGGGTCTTTACTTTTCGATCAACTTTTACGGGTGCAGTTCTTTTTTTTGTATTTCATGGACGCAGACAAGGTAACCCCACATGGTACTAGTCTTTTTTATCAATTATCAGCTTCAATCTTCTTGGGTTTAATCCTTATTCATATATGTTAAAACTTTTAAGGTTTTTGTTTTAATTGGTGGTAGTTGAGACTTGAGTGAGGATCTTGTAAAATATGCAAAAGTGTTAGAAGTAGGGGCTAATGGATTGGGCTATGAGCTGCTAAAAGACTTGGCTCTGTCAGGTTTCCAAAATCTCAAGGTTATAGACATTATTGGCTTCAAGGCTCTTTATTGTATGCATTTTCTTATGAGACATTTTGGCTTTGTCTTTGTATTCAATATTGAAGTAAGGTAGTTAGATGTATAGTTTAGTGATCTAGGGGGTGGATGAAAATTGTAAGATATTTGGTAGATTCTTTCAAACATTGTGCTTTCAATTGGAGTGACTAATTGGTTGCTATACATAAAGCTTAACTTGGACATTGATGCTGAAATATGTTTGAGGAATTTCATCTTATTTTAGTTTTTTATGTTGCTCCTTTTTCAGATAATGATTCAAAATAGTTGTTTCCTCAAGTAATTTCTATTTGAAACTGAGGTAAACTACATATAGTTTCAATAATATTTTATAGAAAGAGAATGATTGAAACTTTACTTTTCGTTTTAATAGAGAGCTATATTCCATTTGCAATGAGATGTTGACTCTAATTCTATTGGTGATTTACAAAAGTCGATTCTCTATACCTTTTTGTTAGGTTCTAAAGACTTAGGATTTTATATATTTAGAACTCTAATGTGTAATGTTGGCAAACCATGATCAAAACAATATGTTTAGTCTTGTTTAGGCTTGCTCAAAGTTGTTTAACTATTGTAAAGTTGGAATCGAGAGGCTACAGAAGTCTTTGTGACTTTCGGCTTGGCTCGATCGATCGAAGGATAGACTTGATCGATCGAAAGTCGGCCAGATCGTTTTTTCTGTAGAATTTCTAACTCAGCCCTACCTCATTAAACGTTTGGGGTTTTATGTTTTTGCCCTAGGTATATAAGGCAAAACCCTAGCCAAGTTTTCTGAGTTGCTCCTATTGTATTGTTGCTCATACTTTTCTGTTTTGTGTAAATCTCTTATGAGATCTAGAGGAGCTTTCCTTTACACAAAACTTAGGGTTTTCAAGGTAGAGATTACTTCAACATCTTGATGATCAACTCGGTTGCTGCTATTGGAACTTAAAGAATAACAAGCGTGGGTGCTTGTAGCTGATTTGAGAATCCAAGAAAGAATGAGTCCGTGGATTCGGAGCTTACACGTGGTTGTGTCAGTAAGTTCTACTGGTGGGTAGCATTAGGAAGTCAAGCGGGGAGTTTGTAAGTCCTTTTGTATGAACTTCGATTCTTTCATAGTGGATTCAGGTTTACCTTAAGGATAGCTAGGTTAAATCCTCCCCAGGTTTTTACTGTGTGGTTTCTTGAGTCATCATATCTTGTGTTCTTTACTTTTTCGTTGCTTTATATATTCTTGATATGATTGTGTGATTGTGATAACCTAGAATTACATAATTTAACTAAGTTAATCACTTGGTTAATAACTAGGTTAATCCAATTGTTGTTTTAAGGGGTCTAAAAACCTATCACTTTTATCAATAAGTTATTTATGAAATGTTTTCCACATTGTCATTTGACACTTTGACAATAGATTAATAGTTTTGTACATGAGCTATGATGTCACTTAGATTGATTACTTGATGAACAAATTAGACTCTTATTGGTTCTTTTTTTTTTTTTTTTTTTACCATGTGGTTTTTTAATTATCTTTTTATTTAACTAGTCCGTGCATCGCATGGGTTAGTGACTAGTGATTTTTAATATTTAAGAATTCTAATCTCATAAGAATTACTAACTAAATGGAAAGTTGTAGGTTCTAGTTAGCTCAACTGGTAAAGTCTCTGATAGTTGAATAAGAGAGTTAGAGTTTAATCCCCACCTACATCAAAAACTTATTGGTGTCTTGATCTGATGATAAAGAAGACAATCATCATAAGCGGACTCTATAGGTTGAAACTTTATCAAAAAAAAAAAAAAACTAAATGGAAAGTCTTAGGATTACTTATTCTAATGAATCAAAAGATTTAGTTGCTGCAGAACTTTATCCTTATCTGACCTGACTAGAAATCTTAAGCATTCAAGAATTCTAATTAACTCATTATACTAGTTAATTAAAAGAAACTCCTAAACTATTCAGGATTAAAAGTTTTATACAGAAGCATTCCACCAAGTTCCTATCGACACTTGGTTCCAGAGGGACTCCGAGCTTCAGCAATTGTTCAACGCAACTGGGGTTTGCAATCTCATTAGGAACCCTAATACTTGAAAATCTTTATAATATATTATAAAAAACACTTTGAACACTGAAATTAAATTATTTTGAATGTGTAAGCACACTAATTTAATTAGAATTACAAAATCAAAATCAAAATACTTATACTAGTTTACTAGAAATCCTGAGAACAAAACCCTAACCTCATTAGGCGGGTTTTCCTTTTGATGGATTTCAATTAGGGTTTTATAAAAACTTAAAATTTTATTTGATTTTTGTTATTTTCCTTTTTATGAAAACAATCAATCAAAAGTTTAAACATCAAACACGTCATGTTTTCAAGATAAAAAAAAAAAAAAAAAACATGTTATCAAACAAGTATTCGAAATATCAACTTCTTTATATGTTTTATGTTTGAATATTAAAGAAAACATAGAAAACATGTTACTACATCAAATCATGCATTGATCATAAATCTTAATATGTTTCTATATATAAAATGCTTAAATTCAAGATTATGCACAAAATTTTATTGCATAATTTAAACATCAAGAAAACATCTTTCTTTGATTATTATACTCAAACAACATGTGAAAAAAGAAAGATAAAGATATAGGAATTGACACTATAGTTGTAGGAAAATCATGCGCATCTCATATACATCATACACAACGTAATGAAAAACCAAGATATGCATCAAACCAAAAATACTACTTGTACAAGTAGTATTTTTGGTTTGCACATCAAAAATTGAGCTTTGAGTCTAGACTAGATTGTGTTCAATACCTCCAACAATGTGTATTTTACATTTGAATAAAGACAGCATGTTTCATTTTTGGAAATTTCAAAAGCCCAAACACATGTTGCTCTAAACATAATTTGTACATTGTCTGTACTTGTTATTTATTGCTCAAGTGATCTAAATTACTCCCTTAGAGGTCCGAGAGGAACTCATTTACAGTAAGAAAACAGGGAATATCACATATGTTAAATCAAACAAGAAATGTCAAAGAAGCAAGATTAATGTTGGGGCATTGAGGTCTTTCACTGGCGAGGAGAAGAGAAAGAGTCCTCGGAGGCAGAGGAAAGCTTCAAACTCCAAGAATTTTGGGAGTTTTTGAAGTTCAAACTTTAAATTCATTAATGTCAAGGAGGCATGATATTTTTCCATGTCTTGGTTTGGATTTAATGCCTCTTCTCACCTTTGAATACACACATCTAAATATGCTCAAGACTTGATAGTCAATTAATGGGAAATAAAATCTTCTTTGTGGGCTTCTTGGTTTCTTCAATGTAAACTAAAACCTACGATCAATTGTTCTAAGAAAAGTAAAGAGAAACTAGTTTTAAATAATAAAAAAAAGCCAAAAGAAAAAGGGAAAAAAACCTGATTCCATTAGTTTGAACTTTGAACCAAAAATAATGAATGAATGCAAGGGTAACCTTGCCTAACCAAAGGGTGCTAGTAATCTAATTACAGTTCTTAGGGTAAATTATTTACTTGGTTTCTAAAATTTACATTGTATGTCATGTTTTAAAAATATCAGTTTAATCTCTAATTTTTTGAGGAATAATATGTCTACAACATTTTTACAACAAATCTTAAGTGGCAAATTGTTATTAGTTGTTATTGTCGAGTCAACAAAATAATTTTAGTGTTAGTTTTAAATTTGAACCAATAACAACTAACCACCTGTGATTTGTTATAAAAATATTATAAAATTGTTGTAAATATAGTATCTCTCTTATTTTTTAGTACGGTATGAAAACAGTTTTTCTCGGATAAAAAGGATTATGTGATTAATTATGATATTAAAATATTATTTTCTCTATTCAATTGAACTGTCACATCAACAATAATATGTCCTTATTTATTTATTTATTTTTAAAAAAGACTGACTTTTCTTCCCAATTTAAAACCTCTCCATCCCATTCTCTTTCGCTGGACATCAACTTCATCCTCTCTTGCCCGGTGCCTTCCAATTTCAGGTTTTGCAGAGCAAGGTTTCAGATTTGGGGAAGAAAAGCCAAAGTCTTTTATTTACTATTTAATTAAGGACTTGTGGTGGTTGATGTGGCGGCTTCAATTGAAAAATAATAATAATAATAATAATTATATCACTGTATTAGCCATCAGTATTTTTTATTTAGCACTTAACAACATGAACTATTTTAACACAATACTAAAATGTTAAAGATTAAACTGATTTAAAACGTTAAAGACCAAATTGATATATGATGCAAAAATTAGTAATCAAATAGATGATTAACCCAAGTTATAAAAATAATAGTTAAATAAATGAATTCTTTACTTCCTAACCATTTAAATTTTTAGGATAAGTCATAATGTAGTGAGTCCACGTATGAGGTAAATATTAAAATAATAATTAAATGATTAAATTATTTCTTACCTGTTAAAGTATTTTTGGGCAAATGGTAATTTAAGGCAAAAGAATTGTGTTTTTCCATATCCATGAGGGAGGGGTTGATTAAAATGTAAGTAATAATGACTATAATACTATAAATTAAGTAAACCAATTTTCCAGGGCCTTATAGCATAATTGATATTTCTTTATATCAAAGTGCTTGGAAGTTTAGGAGGAAAATAGTTCTAATTTTTAATTGCAAAGTTAACAATATATTATAACTATTTTAGAAAAAAGAGAAGTAAACGAATTAATATATATATATATATATATACAGAGGTTTTAATTGTTGAAACCCTGAATTTTGTCACGTACACTTTGAACAGAGACTTAATCTATTGTCAATTAGATCCTTCTATTGTATGCAATATTGAAAGATTGATTTATTATATATATATATATATTGAGAATTTAATTTTGAAAGACTTTTTTTTTTTTTTGGTGAGAATAACATTGAAAGACCTTTTTATTTTTTATTTTTTTGGAGAATCAACATTGAAAGACTAAATATTAATAGGCTATAATATAGCCTATTAAGTCTTTCAATATTATTAATGCTAGATTAAGATATGAATGATGTGAGCTAGCTAGTTTCAATGAATATTATGAACTTGCGTGTGATTTGGTAGGACGTGGTCCAAGTGTCCAACTGAGAGAAAGTCTAGCCTTATTGAATGTCTTTATGATCCAAAGAAATGTAAGACTTTTCAAATCAAATCGGCAAACTTTCTACTTTGTGTTTGAGGTCAAGAGATGGATTCATAAATGTTCGTACATAATGGACCTATGACCAAGTAATAAAATGAACAAAAGGGACCGGCATTTAAATTATGAATTAGCTTAGAGTCTAAAGTCTAATTAATCCATCGGTGCTCGGTCGAGTGATGCTTCCCCGTCAAGGCCGTGCTAAGTCCTAGATGAGCTCTTCCTCATCATTTTTGCGTCACTATATATGGTCTACATGCAACTTCACATTGTCATCGAAGACATATACAATAATACATTGAGAACTTAGATTGTATCAAAGGCATACAAGAGCATATATATACATATTGACATTGTTTAGAGAGATAGAGAAAGAGAGAATGGAAAAGCTTATGAGTGTTGTGGTTGTTCTTGGTGTTGTTGCTGCAGTGCTTTTACAATGCACGACAGCACAAACAGTGCATGTTGTGGGAGATAACATTGGTTGGACCATTCCACAAGGTGATGCACAGGCATATCAGACTTGGGCTGCTAGCAAGCAGTTCGTGGTTGGTGATATTTTAAGTATGATTTTCTATCTCTTCTCTCACACTTTTTCATTTTTCTTTACTTTTAATTTTTTATCTATTCATTTTCATCATCGCTGCTACCAACTGCTTAGGGACATTTATTCTTCAAATAACATAATGTCTTCTACTTAGGACGTACTTTTGTGTTGGAACCTAGTCCAAACTTCCAACCATATTAGATATGCTCTTTGCTATGTTTATCTGTAACAATGTCACCAACAAATGGGTGATTAATCACATACCCAAGAGATTAATTAGGTGCCCTATGATATGAGCCTTGGAAACTGTCCCACATAAAGAAAAAAGTGGTTAAATTGAAAATCAAGTAGCTATAAACGTGTTTGTATACAATTAATTTGAAAAACCAACTACAGAATGTAGATCATCGAATTTTATTTCTCTAATTATATTATATACACTAAAAGATAACAAATCAATGTGCATCATCCTCCCATCAGGAACTCAATTATTAATTTAAGTATTATATCAATATATGTAATGCATTTTCCATCATATTAACTGATGATGCCGAAAAATCTCACCAGTGAACTGCACGATTCCTACGCACTCGAATGTAAACCTGCACAATAAAAACAAGAGAAAACCTTGCGAAGAGCACCGGTGTGGTGCCGGCCGAATACCCTCCGAAGGTCAAGTCAGAAATATTCTCACAACTCTAGAGTGCTAGAGAGGGTAAATTATGCGTACCTTAATATGTGAGGGTATCGATGCTTTTATAGTAGTGGAGGGTTGAGCTCTCTTTCTTGGAGTAGAAGTCTTTTCCATATAGGAATCCTTATACGCGTAAATTGCGGAATCATTTCCTTATAGGACTCTTCTTTATAGAATCCCAGATTTGATGGACAAGGTTTTTCCTTGTGGAGAGAAATCATTAATGAGCATATCACATAGAATCTTAGTGGCGTTAGGGTTCCATCCGTGGGCCTCACGGCTCAACTGGCCCACATAAATTCGGCCCATCAGCGCTCTGACCCGTCAAGGTTATGGCCCGTCATGAATATAGCCCGTCATAAATGCGTGCGGATTTTTTCCATCTTCAGTTGCCCCCTCACTCCGTGAATCCGTCAGGATTCATAGGATTCACGGGGTGAAAAGGTTGATATGACGGTCTACATTTATGACGGGTGCGTAATACGACGGGTAGGCTAACAGCGGTCCGTCGGTTTCCGCGCGCACAATTAATTTCGATCCAAGTACTGTGACACGCGTCACGGTGCTGTTGGGGGTTGTAATAAATCGAAGCGTCGCTTCGTCTTCCGTGCACCCTTTTATAAATACCAAGTCCTTGCCTCTCATTCTCCACCTTTGCTTAGGAACACTTTGTCAGAGCTCAATCCGTCATAATTGTCAGGCTAGTAATCCGCATTCGTCTCCATCAAATTTCCTCCGTTCATACTCTACTGACCGGTAAGTACTTTTTACCATTTAGTTCATCCGTCAGATTTTTATTCCTCATCATACATCCGTCATCATTTCTTTAGTCGTCAATACCTAGAAATGTCTAGTGCGTCTAGTAACCAATCATTCGTCCGTGACGGGACGGATTATGAGGATGTACACCAGTCAGGTCATAGGGATCTAGAGAGTCTTAGCGATGATAGGAGTCTGTCTTCATCTTCTCCGTCCTCAACAAGTGAGGACGTAGACCTTGTTGAAAATGTAGAGCTCGATGAAAACCAAGTAGGACCCGTCGTAGGGGCTGTCGGACCAAGGGAGTTCGTCATGCTACCAGAGTGGACGGTGAATGATTTCGTATCAAAAATTAAGGAAAACCACTTTAAAACACTTAGGGACAACTACCAGATTCCAGATAGTGTCTCCATCCGTCTACCTTACAGATCAGAGAAGTGTTACTATGAAGGGGTGGACGGTGTTGGTATATATGAGCAAATGTTGAAGGCTGGACTTAGATTCCCACTGAGCTCCCTTCATCGTGAGCTGCTTAAGTATTTGGGTTTGTCCGTCAACCAAGTATCTCCAAACGCCTGGAGGATCTTCATTGCGATGGAGGTTCTGTACGGGGCTATGTCGGACGGATCTAGGAGATTGACGGTACGAGAATTTTTACATTGCTACCGTCCGGACGAGATCGACAAGTCTAGGGGTATATACAGTTTTGTACCTAGGAGTACGCTACTAAAGGTTATATATGAAATCCCAGACTCCAACAGAGACTGGAAGAGTAGATACATTTTCTTAGAAGGTGACGGATGGATGTGCCGTCCAGGAGAGACGGACCATATGCCTGTCGATACTACTTGGGGCATTTTATCTGAGAATGGTATGTGTCCGTCCTAGTTAGGATACCTCTTAAACTGTTCAATTTTATTTTGAAAAATCTTTCTAACCGTCTTCTTTGTTTGCAGTCCGTCGTCGCCCCCAAGTAAGTATTGAGGAGTTTAGTTTCCTTGAAAGGATTTTCAAAAAGACTACGCCGGAGGAGCGGACTTGGGCGAAATTAGTAAACCTTGACACAATCTGCTGGTACTGTGACGGGCCTGTACCTTCACCTCAAGCCATTAAGTACGAAGAAAGGATCCGTCAACGTACGTTCGACACCTCTCTTTTTTCTTTACAACGAGATTTTTTCACGGAGCTAACTTTTTCCTTTATTCTTTCAGAAATGGATGCTGCCAAGAGAAGGGCACTTATACGGGACAATGCAGCAAAAAACAGGACGGCTAAAGCCGCTGAACAGACAGATGCGACGGTCTCCAAGCGCAAGCAACCGTCCAAGGGTGACCGTCCGCCAAAGAAGCCCAAGGTTCCGCTGGAGCCCGTCGTGGGACTCATGGCCGAAGGCACCAAGACGGTCACCCCAACAAAGCATGGGGCTGGCAAAGGGCCGATGAAGGGTCCGTCATCTGAAGCGAAGAAGCCACTTCCCCTTCTTCGGGACGACCCCAGTTATGCTTTGGAGAAACTGTCCACCCTTCTCACCTCCGAGGATTACGAAGACCTGGGTAATCACTCGACGGAGGCCATGGGTGAAACAAGTCTATTTAGCATTGCTCAGGTAAGCCCGTCCACCTTATATATATTCACTCATTGCCCGTCTTACTGCTCCTGACTTTTGAATATATTTCAGACCGTGGTCATGGTGAAGGGACTCGCGGAACGGTGTCTTAACCATGAGACGACCCTAGGCCGTCTAAGGGACAAGGCCAAGAAGACGGAGGAAGAGCTTTTGGAGCTGAAGGCTTACAAGGTAGCTCAGGAGAAGAAGTTCAAATTACTTGAGACGGACCGGAACGAGTTGTTCAAACTGACGGAAGAACTGAGGATAGTCCTTCAGGACAAAGAGAAAGAAATCCGTTTGGCCAAGGAAACAGCCGTCCAAGAATACCGTGATTCAGACGCCCTGCTGTCCGAGCTCGGAGATTCTTTCAATGAAGGTTTTGACGAGGCTATCCGTCAGGTGAAAGCACAATATCCGGATTTTGACGTTTCGTCCGTCAATGTAAATGCACAAGAGCTTACTTCTACCCGTCCTGCTGACTCCGGAAATACGGATGAACTTTTCGAAGAGAATCCGCCCGTCAATGCTTCGGTAGACCCGCAGATCCCTCAACATGACCCCAAGGACGGTGAGACTGGCCGTGCTGATAAGCCATCTGTTGAAAGTGGATCTAAGGAAAAAAATATCAGTCGTGAAGAACTGAAAGACGCGCCCGTCGTAGCTTAGTTTTTACTTTTCCTTTATAATTTTTGATATGTAAAAATATTTGGATAACAGTTTATGACTCCGTCTACTTTCCAATGTTTAAACATTTCTTTATGGATATTTTGTCCGTCAATGCTTATTATTTACTCGCCTCGTATTTTGATGCCCTAGCTGTTTATCTGTATGATTGAGTCATAACTCGTATTTGTCGTCCGTCATAAAAAGGAAACACCGTCTTGGTGGACAGCAGGTGTTCAAAGGTATCCGTCCTTTTTTAAGGAGGTTATTTTTTATTTTTAAATCCTTTGGGTAGTCCGTCTAATTTATAGCTTCAAAATTCGTCCGTCCACATTATGGACTTTGTCCGTCCACATTATGGGCTTTGTCCATCCATTTTGTGGACTTGACGAAAAATTTTAACCCTTTTGGGTGTCCGTCTCTGTTTCGGAATGGATCATGTCCCTCTTGGGGATGTCCGTTCACTTTGAGGACTTTTGTCCGTCTACTTTGTATATATATATATTTTATTTTTTTTTATTTAACCCTTTTGGGGGACGTCCGTCTTAGTTGAGGACTGTTAAATAGGTCTATCCTGTGGATGTCCGTCCACTTTGAGGACTTTTGTCCGTCTACTTTGTGGACTTGATAAAAATTTAACCCTCTTGGGGCTGTCCGTCTAAGTTGTGGATTTGGGATACTTCCACATTAGGGAGATCCGTCCACTTTCCCGTCCTCTTTATGGACTTGGTAAAAATTTTAACCCTTTTGGAATTGTCCGTCTATATTGCGGACTTAGGATCCTATCCCTCTTGGGGAGACCCGTCCACTTTATGGACTTTTGCCCGTCCACTTTATGGACTTTGTAAAAATTTTGACCCTCTTGGGGTTGTCCGTCCATATTGCGGACAGAGGATCTTATCCCTCTTGGGGAGACCCGTCCACTTTATGGACTTTTGCCCGTCCACTTTATGGACTTTGTAAAAATTTTGACCCTCTTGGGGTTGTCCGTCCATATTGTGGACAGAGGATCTTATCCCTCTTGGGGATACCCGTCCACTTTATGGACTTTTGGGATTCTAAGTAGAGCCTGTAGGACATTAATTTTGAGTAAAAAATCATCCATTCTCAAAAAAGTACTTGCCCCCTTGGGCTAAAGAAAGAAAATATTGTAGCAAAACCAAAGTAATAGCCTGCCCGTTGGGCTTATTGTAGCGGAAACTTAAAAGTAAAAAAAAAAAAAAAGTCTAAATAAAAAGATGCTCCAGGTGCCGTTTCTCAAGTTGTCATCTCTACTGGTAGTATCTCCGTAGGTGTTCTGTGTTCCAAGGGTGCTGTAGCTTCTGTCCGTCCAGAGTTTCAAGGTGGTAGGTCCCTCTTCTTTGCCAAGACGAGATCCTGTAGGGTCCTTCCCAGTTGGGGCCGAGTTTTCCTTGAGAGGGGTCTCTGGCAGCTCCCATCACTTTTCTTAGCACAAGGTCGCCGATCTGGAAGTCTCTTTGTCTGACATTTGAGTTGTAGTATCTCGCCATCAGGTTCTGGTATCTTGCCAATCTCTGTTCCGCCGTAGCACGGACTTCGTCCACTAAATCTAGCTGGAGTCGCATGGCTTCTTCGTTGTTGTCATTGCTGTAATTCTCCACGCGATAGCTAGTAAGCCCTACCTCTGCCGGTATGACCGCATCGGCTCCGTATGCTAGCCTAAACGGTGTTTCTCCCGTTGGGACCCGTACGGTTGTACGATAAGCCCACAGTACGCTTGGCAGCTCGTCAGGCCAGGTGCCCTTTGCCCCCTCGAGCCGGGCCTTGATCATCTTGAGCAGGGTTCGGTTCGTGACCTCGACCTGCCCGTTGGCTTGCGGGTGTGCGGGCGAAGAGTAATGGTTCTTGATGCCTAACTCTGAACAGAAACTTCTGAATGCATTGTTGTCGAACTGCTTTCCATTGTCGGAGACAAGCACTCTCGGTATTCCGTATCGGCAGATAATGTTCCTCCAAACGAAGCTTCGAATGTTTTTCTCCGTGATGATGGCTAGGGCCTCTGCTTCCACCCACTTGGTGAAGTAGTCGATACCGACCACTAAGAACTTTAGTTGCCTTATCGCCGTCGGAAAAGGGCCCATGATGTCTAGTCCCCACTGGGCGAATGGCCATGGGGCCGTCATGGGTGTGAGCTCCTCGGTTGGCTGCCTTATCAGATTGCCGAATCTCTGACATTTGTCACACCTCTTGACATAGCTTTGTGCGTCCTTCTGCATTGTGGGCCAGTAATATCCTGCACGGATAAGTTTATGCACCAGCGATCGTGCGCCAGAATGATTTCCACAGATACCTTCATGGACCTCCCTCATCACGTAGTCTGCCTCGTCAGGGTTCAAACACCTCAGATACGGACGTGAGAATCCCCTTTTGTACAGACGGTTTTTGATTAGTACGAACCGCGAAGCCTGGACTCTCAATTTTCTAGCTGCTTCTTTCCCGTCTGGTAGCGCGCCTGCCCTCAGGTATGCTAACAACGGTGCGGTCCAATCATTCGCCGAATTCACTTCATGCACTTCTCCGCCGTCAATAATCGAAGATGTTTGGATGAATGACAATACTTGATCGGGGACTAGCATAGGCTCTGCTGAGGCTGCCTTTGCCAGACGGTCGGCGCATTCATTCTCCTCCCTTGGGATTTGAATGAATCGTACTTTGAGGCCCTCGATCCGATTCTTTACCTTTTCTAGGTACCTCCTCATCCTTTCGTTCTTGCATTCATAGATGCCATTAATCTGACTTGTTATCACCTGGGAATCGCAATGTACGACCATGACTTCAGCACCTGCTGCTGCCGCGAGATCCAATCCTGCTACTAATGCCTCATACTCGGCCTCGTTGTTTGTGGTTGAGTAATCCAATCGGATCATGCATTCGATTTGATCCCCGTCCGGGGTTCGAATTACCACTCCAGCTCCTCCAGCTTGCCTGTTAGAAGAGCCGTCCGTGTGGATGCTCCATTCTCTGGGAGTGCATGCCCCCTTCTCTTCTGACGGGGTATACTCGGCGATAAAGTCTGCTACAGCTTGGCCTTTCAAGGCAGTTCGCGGGCGATACTGTATATCGAACTCGCTGAGTTCTATTGCCCATAAAGCCATTCGTCCGGCCGCCTCAGGGCTGCGCAGGGCTCTCTTCAGGGGTTGATCCGTCATGACGACGATGGCATGGGCTTGAAAATACGGCTTGAGCTTTCTTCCTGCAGTTACCAGTGCGAAGGCCAATTTCTCCATCTGGGGGTACCTCTCTTCTGCCCCCCGAAAGCCCCTACTTACGAAATAGACGGGCAGTTGAGTACCTTGTTCTTCTCTTATTAAGGCCACGCTGACAGCTGCCCGTGAGACCGCTAAGTAGATGTAGAGTTCTTCCCCTGGCTTGGCCGGACTGAGGAGTGGCGGAGAAGCGAGGTACTTCTTCAGGTCCTCAAACGCTTTCTGGCACTCATCGGTCCATTCAAATGACTTCCTTAAGATGCGGAAGAACGGTAGGCATTTGTCCGTCGCTCTGGAGACGAATCGGTTTAAGGCTGCGATCTTTCCATTCAAGCTCTGCACCTCTTTCACCGTTCTCGGTGGTTTTAACTCCATGATGGCCCGTACCTTTTCTGGGTTGACCTCGATTCCTCTGTGGGATACCATGAACCCCAAGAACTTCCCTGCCGTCACTCCGAACACGCACTTGCTTGGGTTCAACTTCATATTGTAGGACCTGAGGGTGTCGAATGTCTCCTGCAGGTCACTAAGATGGTCTTGTTCCAGGAGACTTTTTACAAGCATGTCGTCGACGTACACCTGTACATTCCTCCCAATTTGGTGCGTGAACATTTTGTTCATTAGTCTCTGGTATGTTGCTCCTGCATTCTTGAGCCCAAACGGCATTACGTTGTAGCAAAATAGCCCTTGGCTTGTCACAAAGGAGGTCTTCTCCTGATCAGCATCGTCCATCTTGATTTGATTATATCCCGAGAAGGCATCCATAAAGCTTAAGAGTTGATGCTTTGCCGTCGAATCTACCAAAGTGTCTATCCGAGGCAACGGATAGCTGTCTTTTGGGCACGCTCTATTGAGGTCCGTGAAGTCGACACACATTCGCCACTTTCCGTTTGCCTTCTTTACCATCACGACGTTTGCCAACCAGTCGGGGTAATAGACTTCTCGGATGAAGTTTGCCTCGAGTAACTTCTTTACTTCTTCTGCTATTGCCTTGTCCCGTTCCTGGGCGAATACACGTTTTTTCTGTCGTATAGGCGAAAATGTAGGGTTCACATTCAGCTTGTGAACCATAACGGAGCGACTGATCCCAGGCATGTCTTCGTGGCTCCAAGCAAAAACGTCCTGGTTCCCCCTGAGGAATGTCCTGAGGGCCTGCTGCACGGCCTGACTGGCTGAGGTCCCTATCCTGGTCGTACGTTCAGGTCTTGATTCGTCCAGGATAATCTCCTCTAGCTCTTCGACGGGTTCTGCAGTGACCCGCTGTTCTTCTACGCACATCGTCTGCTGGTGATTTTCCACCTCTAAGGCAGCTAAGTAACATTCGCGGGCAGCCACCTGATCTCCCCGCAGCTCCCCGACCCCGTATTCCGTGGGGAACTTGACCATTAGATGGTATGTCGAAGTTACGGCCTTCCAAGCGTTGAGAGTTGGTCGTCCAAGGATGGCGTTGTATGCGGACGAACAATCGACTACGAGGAATGTTACGTTCCGCGTTATCTGCTGAGGGTAATCTCCCACCGTCACAGAAAGTGTGATTGCACCTAGCGGGAATACTTTACTCCCTCCAAATCCTACCAGCGGTGCGTCCGTCGGCACCAGCTGTTCCCTCTTAATCATCATTTGTTGGAAAGCGGGATAGTATAGGATGTCCGCTGAGCTGCCATTGTCGACCAAGACTCGGTGCACGTTAAACTCCCCGGCCTGTAGAGTGACGACGAGTGCATCATCATGCGGGTGATGAAGGCGTCGTGCATCTTCTTCCGAAAACCCGATTGTGGGGCTTTCCTTTCGGGCTATCTTCGGAACCGAGCCTGTCAGCTGAACGTTTTGAACCATCCGGAGGTAGCTTTTTCTGGCCTTCTTGGATGAGCCTGCCGTCGTTGTTCCTCCTATGATCATTCTAATGTCTCCGATAGGCTGTCTGGGGCGCTCATTCCCTCTTGGAGGTTGCTTTTCCTGAGGCGGAGGATCCGTCCTTTCTTTCCTGACGAACTTCTGCAATTTCCCTTGTCTGATAAGGGCTTCAATCTGCTGTTTCAAGTCGTAGCAATCGGCCGTATCGTGACCGTGGTCTCGATGGAAACGGCAGTACCTGTCTCTGGACCGCTTGTTGGGGTCGCTCTTGAGCTTCCCCGGGTAGGTCAGAACCTCTTCGTCCTTAATCTGCATTAGGACTTGGTCTACCGGGGCATTCAGCGGGGTGAAGCTTGAAAACTTTCTTCCTTGGGGTCCTGATCGTCGGTCCTCCCGTCGGTCCCCGGTCTTGAGTCTTTTCCTCTCTTGGTCCTGCCGGGTGTTTTCCTGCCGTTCTCTTTTCTTCGGCTTATCCTCCCTTGCCAGTAATGCGTCTTCCGCATTCATGTACTTCGTTGCCCTGTAGAGGACTTCCGTCATGGTTTTCGGGTCATTCTTGTATATAGAGAACAAAAATTTACCCTTTCGCAACCCGTTTGTGAAGGCTGCCACTAGTATCTTATCGTCGGCTTCGTCGATCGAGAGTGCCTCCTTGTTGAAACGAGTTATATAGGATCTGAGCGTCTCGTCCTCCCGCTGCCTGATGCTCATTAGGCACGCCGTCGATTTCTTGTACCTATGTCCCCCGATGAAGTGGGATGTGAATTGGGCGCTCAATTCCTTGAATGTGCTGATGGAGTTCGGTGTCAACCGACTGAACCAGATCCTAGCAGCTCCTTTCAGCGTGGTGGGGAAAGCCCTGCACATTATTTCATCCGCGACCCCTTGAAGGTGCATCAATGTTTTGAATGTCTCTAGATGATCCAGAGGGTCCTTTAGTCCGTCATAATTGTCGATATTTGGCATCCGAAATTTGTGCGGCAGGGGGAAGGAATTCACGGCTGCGGTGAAGGGGGAGTCAGTGCGGTTGACTAGATCGTCAAGGTCACTAGAGACTCGCCCTTTGAGCGCGTTCATCATAACCTCCATCTGTTCTCTCATTGCTTGCATCTCTGCGACTATGTGGGGAGGAGTTGCATCCGTGAGGGATGGCATGCCTACGTTTTGTCTCTCCGTCCCTGTTGGGGCGCGGCTGGCTTCAACTCTCTCCTGGTTTTTGATTGCAGCGCTGGTCCCTTCCTGGTCTCCCTGTAAGTCGTTTGGTGCTGCGTTCTTCTGACGCAGCTGTTCTTCTAGGTCGTTGTTTTGCTTAGTGAGGCGCTCCACAGCTGCAGCAAGTGTCCGAACTTGTCTCTCGAGGGCAGTTGTGGGGGGTTCTACTCCTTGAACGTCGTTGGTGGTCGCCATTGAACGCGTGAGTACCATGCAACTCTTTTGTCCGGGAAGCGATATGGCTTATGAATCTCTGAGTTCCCACAGACGGCGCCAACTGATGATGCCGAAAAATCTCACCAGTGAGCTGCACGATTCCTACGCACTCGAATGTAAACCTGCACAATAAAAACAAGAGAAAACCTTGCGAAGAGCACCGGTGTGGTGCCGGCCGAATACCCTCCGAAGGTCAAGTCAGAAATATTCTCACAACTCTAGAGTGCTAGAGAGGGTAAATTATGCGTACCTTAATATGTGAGGGTATCGATGCTTTTATAGTAGTGGAGGGTTGAGCTCTCTTTCTTGGAGTAGAAGTCTTTTCCATATAGGAATCCTTATACGCGTAAATTGCGGAATCATTTCCTTATAGGACTCTTCTTTATAGAATCCCAGATTTGATGGACAAGGTTTTTCCTTGTGGAGAGAAATCATTAATGAGCATATCACATAGAATCTTAGTGGCGTTAGGGTTCCATCCGTGGGCCTCACGGCTCAACTGGCCCACATAAATTCGGCCCATCAGCGCTCTAACCCGTCAAGGTTATGGCCCGTCATGAATATAGCCCGTCATAAATGCGTGCGGATTTTTTCCATCTTCATTAACTATCATGTGTTGCAGCGTTCAACTTCACCACCAACGAGCACGATGTCCTTAAAGTACCAAAAGAATCCTACGACGCTTGTAGCAGTGCCAACCCTATTGGCAACACCATCACAACTGGCCCTGCTAATGTGACTCTCGAGGCTGCTGGCAGTCACTACTACCTATGCACCGTCGACAGGCACTGCCAAGCAGGTCAGAAGCTAGCCATCACTGTCTCGAGCTCTCCGGGCGCCACTCCACCCTCCACCAACACTCCTACTACTCCTACCACCCCTACTCCCACATCAACTACCCCTGCTGCTTGCAGCCCATCTCCTACGCCATCTCCTGATAAGGTTGAAGGTCCATCCACTATGGCTTCACCACCTCCTCCTAGTTCTTCATCATTTGGGGTCTTTGCTAGTTTCTTTGTCTCTTTAATGTCCATTGCTATTGCTTTTCTTTTTTAGGGAAGAGAAGGCATAGCCGGATAGGGGTTATATACATTTTGAGTTACGGCTTTCCCTTGTTGTGTTGTTGTTTTGTTTTGTTTTATTTATTTTTTTAATTTATTTATTGGATTTTGTATTGGAACTAGATATTATGTTATTTGAGCACGTGATTAATAAAGGGATTTTTACAAATAAAAACAAGAAGAAAATGTCCTTTGTAATCCTAAAGATTTCCATACTCTTCCATTTTTATAATTTGGGAATTATTGTCAATGGTTACTATGTGATAGATAAAACATATGAGTTATTATATTCTTTGTATATGGTGACCCATTAGGCCAGGCCTTAAACTACAGCTTAACTCTCAGACTTAGTTAGGTTAATGATGCAGGCCCATTAGGTTAGGCCTTAAAATACAGCTTAACTCTCAGACTGAGTTAGGCTAACGATGCAGGCATTGTCATCAGATACACACTCTCTCGCTCTCTCATGATGTTTCTTTCTAGCCATTGGGTGCATGCTTTAATTGGTGCAGTCATCTCTTCACCTAAATTGCACGGGTGCAAATACAGGGGTGATATTCCTTAAAAAATTAGGGTATGACACATCTAAGATATGATAATTAAACAATATTCTTTTTAGGAATATTTTAAATATTTTATGGACATAACATGTTTATTTTTTGTTTTAAAATTAAGTAACAACATATTTAAAATTAATTTAAAGGCAATAGCAAATAGCAAAGAAGTATAATGACGTCCATAAATTGTTGTCTAATGTACAAATAAATAATTCAAATAAACTAGACACTTATTTGTATGGAAAAATACACCTTACATCAGGTACATGACTCCTCTCTTTCACATGTTCACAAGTGTAAGGTCCGTCATTGTGTAAGAGGGAAAAGAACTAATGCACTCAATGCATAATACACCTTCTTAAGTTGCATGAATACCACAATGGGTATGAGTACTTCAGTTACTTGTACATTTTAGTCGTATTCATGCAGCATAGGTCTTCACATTCCCTTCTATATATCATTACTATTTACTAGCAAAGATTTTTTTTTTTTTTTTTTTCTTAAATAGTAAGCATCGTACTCCCTAAACCAGCAGAATTAGTAATTATGACTCGTTGACCTCGACCATCTGGGCCATTTTAGAGTTTTTATCTTAAATCACAGAGATGGTTCAAAGAATTTAAGGACGATGCTTTCAATTTATTTTAATGATATGAATTGGAACAGAATATTTTAGAATTAGCTTATTCAACCAAATATTTCAGGTATATATATATATATATATACTACTATTTAAAGGGCTGCCCTGTTTGGACCAGATTTTTTTTTTGTCCAAAATACCCCTATTTCCCTAAGTTTAAGTAGAAATAGAACTAAAGGACAATAAAGTAAAAATACATCTTTAACTTCCACTAAAATATTGCCTACAAAATAGGATTACTCTTCCACTAACTCACTTATTCAGAAACAAACTTCACGTTTAAACTTTTTTCTTTTTTTCTTTTTTAATTGGCAGAAAAAAAAAATATATATATATATCTCATGTACATTTGATTCATTTTTTTTCCTAAAAAGTAACAAACACTAAACCAACCGTTTACTCCATTTCAAATCCTAAATTTTAGGGTAGTTTTTTAAAAAAGTTGTTAGTTTATTAGACCAGTTTTTTTAGCAATAGAGTCCTATACAAACACAGACACCTCTTTATCTCTCGGTACGTGATAGACTAAAAGGTAACAAAATTGCTACTTGCAGAGTAATCGAAACTACATATTTACATTGACTTTGGCTTAGTTTTGTTTGCAGGTTGATTTGGTTGCTTAGTGGATTGCTAAAAATTGTTTTCAAGATTGCTGTGTTTGTTTTTTCTCGACATGGTATGTGTCTAAGTTTTTGTGATAATTTTGGTCCTTAGAGATAGTTGAATGCATTTGTATATTCACATAATCACATGCTTGATATTCTATAGGTTTCCCCGGATCCTAATGCTAAGAAAGCAGAAGTGCCAAAGGAAGCGATCTTGGATTTTGAGTTGCCACCTGAACCCTCAAACGCAAGGCATGTTGAGGTATGGCCTTTTCTTTTTTAAATTGTTGATGATTTTGTTGGGCATTGCGTCTATTGAATTTTTCTGCATTTTTTATTTTATCTAATAGTTGCACATTTGTTTTGTTTTGGTTTTTTTTTTTTTTTTTTAGAAAGCTTATTAGATGGTTGCAAAATTGTTTGGGGTTTGTGTTTGTTTTAACTTTGGTTCTTTTTTGATAGCTCTATGACCGTTCTTTTGTTGAGCAATATTTTTCAGTCCTCTGAACTAAATTAGTAGCCAAATCCTTGCATTTTTTTAACTTCTCAAATATCTAGCAACTTTGGAAGTTGAACTTAGAGCATTTATTATAATTTGGGATTACTATATTTCCCAATCACAAAAAAAACCTAGGGGTGTGATGAATATTATGCGTTAGTAGGTGAAATAATTTTTCATCACACCCCTAGGTTTTTTTGGTGATTGAAAAATATAGTAATCCCAAATTATAATAAATGCTCTAAATTAACCCTTATCCAAAAAATAGAAGAGCCTCACGCGCGTGCTCAGAGGCTAGTATTTATAAATAATAATAATAATAATAATAATAATAATAATAATAATAATAATAATAATAATAATGATAATTCTAAATCAAATCATGAAAATTCTAGACATTATAATTATATAATTTATACAATAAGGTCTATAAGTAAATACCAATGTACTCCATTAGATCTTCATATTTTCAAAAATTAAACAATCTATTAGCTTCAACAATTTTACAGTTACATTCAACCTTGGAATTATTCCACTTTTTGTCAATACATATTTGATACACATAATAATAAAAAAGATGATGTAAACAACACATATGGACATGTCAACGAGCAGCAGTATGAATCTCGATCCTCTCCAATTCATTTTGAAATTTCAATCCTCTCCAATTCATTTTTCCTAATCTAATATGGATAGGGAAAAAATCTTGATTCTTGAGTTTGGAAGTCTGGTCAGGTGTGGGGAATGTGTTAGGCACCCCACAACGCCTGTCTAAGGACAGTCTTTTGTTTTGGTAAAATCTTAATTTTCGGACATTAGCAATTAAAAATGAGCTATTGGCATTAGCTCTTGAGGCTTTAAATGAATTGAGTTTTGAGGTTTGGTTTTGTAAAGGGTGTGGTCTTGATTGATGCTTCCTTAGTGTGTTTGGAATTGGTGCCAAATTTCCACGATGAAAATCTAACAGCATTTTGCCTCATTTTCGTGGCGAAAATCTGGCAATGCTTCGCCTCAGGTGCATTATAGCACACAAAACACTATTCTCATCAAACTTTCGCTATGAGAATACGACAACAGAAGGGCCTAATTTTCACGGTGAAAATCCGAAAGAGTTTCGAGTTTGGTGTGCTAAGGCGCACTAGCAGGGTTTCATGCCTGTGTATACAGCATGTGCCAACATGCTTGTGCTAGGACGAGCTGGAGCCCCTCAAAGCATCAAGTATATTGATGTGTGTCACATACACGGGGAAAGTAATGTCACTTAGATGACATGGATCGAGACAATCACACCGTGATGACCATGCACGCAATATAGTATGAATATGCATCTACAACAATTGCCTAGAGCACATATCCACTTGAGAACCTAATGCAGATTCATTCTTTAGTGGTTGCTTAACAGTGGCTATCTTAGGTGTAATAGCCATTGAAGTGGAACCACTCCTTCGGTTAGAAACACCCTCTCAATTATAGGATTGTAAGCTACTGCTACGCCTTTCCTTTAGTTGCTTCTCCATTTTCATAGCAAGTTTGCAAACATCATTGTAGATCCAATAGGTTTGTAGTTGGACCACATCACTGATTTCAACACGTAACCCACCAAGATAATGTGCTATCATTTGCTCCTCTGGTTCTACAATATTACATCAAGTCATAAGATGATCAAACTTTGCTGTATACTCCTCCACAGAAAGCTCATTTTATTTGAAATTATGAAATCTCAGAAAAGCATCTTGCATGAAGTGATTAGACAAGTATTTTTTCATGAGCTTGATTGCAACAGTCTTCACTTATTCGTTATTAATTTCTATTTTTTTGTTTTTATCAATACAGTCTAGGAAGAATTTATAAAAAACCTTTTTTTTAGTTGCCAAATATTCTAGATCATCATTGCGTAAAAAATATGTTATCAAAATTCTTTTCTAATACTATTTGTATTTTGCATTGGGGTCACTAATAAGCTGAAAATATTTCAAGTCGAGAGTATGAAATATTCATCTATGATTAACTAGCGAGTTATCCATACGGAAGATGTTACAATTTTTCCTTTTAAATTTTTATTTTTGTACCTATTAGTGCATGATTATATTAAAGATTTACAATATTGTTCTAAAAAAATATTTAAAATATCAATAAGAAACAAACAATTTGTTTTTGTTATTTCAACAACAATAACAATAACAATATCAATATTTATAAAAACACCATTGATAACAATAACAAAAAATATAATAAACATTATTTTTTATGCTTATTATAATTTTGTTGCGAAGCTCATTCCAACTAAACTTGATGAGAATAATATAATAATTTGTATTTATAAATATAATAAACTGAGATATCACTATTGTAATTTGCTGCGATATGAAAAAGGATTTCAGTAATTTTGTAGAAATCAACAATAGCTAAAAGTAGCAACTTTACATGAGGATCATCAAGATTCTCTTTGTTGAAGTGAAGTTAGTTACAAACTAAAACTAAGCTAATTTACAACAATTACATCAGTTATAGCTATCTCAAATGACAGTTATAAAACATGCACAGAGTGAAAAATGATAGCTCTAGTACCAATTTGTTTTTGTTTTGTTTGTTTGTTTTTTTTTTTTTTTTTTTTTTTTTTTTTGCAAATTTAAATAAATTGCATTACGAATTCATTTACATAATGTTATACTAGGTTGCACGGAGAAATGAATTAATCTACCTTTTTCCTTATTTTATGTACTATTTATAGGTTTTACAATACTTTTTATTTCAGCTTTTTTTCAAACCATCCAATAAAATTGGAAGCCCCTACGCAAGAACAACACACATAAATCGAGAAATGGTCCAAATTTTTTCTCATAAAAAAAAAAAGCTATTCTTTTGTCTCACACTATGAAAATAAGAGTCTATTTGGTAATGTTGCTTAAACAACAGTTTTTGTTATTTAAACACCACAACACGTATTTTTATAACACTTTTTCACCTACATTTATTTTCACAACACTTAAACAACGATCGCTAGAAATATCTTACCAAACTAGCCCTAAACTATTGGAAATATGTAGTTTTTAATAGGTGTGATACTACTTCCATGTTCCTTGTTGGAGTGAGGTCTTAGACTTACATTACTCTTGAAAATTAAAGACTAAAAAGAGGGAAATAAAAAAGAAGGAAAAGAAATGCATGAATGGTGAGACTGATGTGGAAAATTGATACTGGTAGAACTTTATTCAGATAAGTATTAATCGGGTCCAACCCGTCTGATCCTCAAAGATCCATCTAGATCAGACCCGTTCAACCCAGCTTGTCACCTCCCACAGTTCGGTTCAGTCAAAACCCAGCCCAAGTCCAATCTATAAACCCCACATAGATATACTCAAACTTGAGCCATCCACATTCACATTAAACTATTCAATTCACTATCTTAGCCTAACATCTTTTTTCCTTCAAAGCCCAAGTGGAAACCGAAATAAGCTAAGCTCAATTTTTTCTCTTAATCAAGCCCATCAGTATTCTTAAAGGCCTAATAATCCATCAAGAGAAACTTTTGTTTAAAAACCCAAAGGCCTACTAGCACATTAACTTTCTTCAAATAACACTTAAAACCGGCCCCCAACACATAGAAGTTAGGATAATTACTCTTAAACCCCTAAAACTTTAGTAAAAACAACTTTAGGACAAGCACTTCACACAAAGACACTTTTGCCCCTATTTTTTCCATAATTACGCTTATGTTCCCTACACTTCAGAAAAATTACAACCCCAGTCTTTTGAAAAATGCATTAATGCTCAAAACTGTCCAAAAAATTCCTCCAATGCCCTTAAACTTCTTAAGATTACACAAATATGCCTAAAATTCTATAAATTTTGCAAAAGCCCCAAATCCCCAAAACTTGCACTGAAACCCTCCAAACTTTTAAATTTTACATAAGTTTTTATTTTCATTATTACTTTTGATTTAAAAGTTAGAATAAGATTTTTTTTTCTATTTTTTTGGACATTTCCTAGAGACCATATGATTTGATTTTGTAATTTTTCCATTTTTCCCTTTTTTTAAATTGATTTTTTTTCCTATTTTATAGGTGTTTAACACGAATTAGGGTGTTTAAGCATCTCCTAACTGTCCTAGGAATAATTATCAAAAAAGAATTGTCCTAGGAGTACTTTAGCATTTTTAAATGGTTGGCTCGAAGCTCTAAGGTTTCTTTTCCTATTTATATATGCATTGTGACTTCCAAGACAAATAATTTTTTTTTCTTTAATAAATTTTAGAGAGTTTTCTCCTTTGTTTATGGTGCATTACAAAATTCTAATATTATGTTTAATGAACCCCTTGGATTCAAGCATTATCAAGCATCAATAAACATAAGACTCATGTTAAGGGAAACATGTAGAAGACACTCTAAAGTGTCAAAGTTGAAGTGATCTTCAAGGTCATGAGATAAAGATTTAATCATATTTTCTTTGTGAAAGAAGAGAGATGAATTATCCGAGGGCATAAAACTTGATTATGTTTTTATTTGTATTTATTTATTTTTAGGGAAATTACATTTTACATTTCCAAATTATACCCAATTTTATACTTACTCTCCTAAACTACAAGAGAATGCATGATCACTCCCCTAAACTAATACATATGCAATACTTTGTACCACATATGACAATCTTCAAAACCCTAATCCCCAATTCCCCAAACCATCAATGGCACCATGGTACAAAACTGGGTTCTAGCTCTCATTGTCAAAGGTACCACCGGCCTTGCAATTTAGTACGATAATATTTAAGGGTTACAAAAGGTGATGCTCTCTCATAATAGTAATATCCTTTTAGCCAACCAAATATACCCACGTAAAAATGACATAAACTCGGCCGCCCACAATCTGTAACTTGTTGCAATCCAACATGCAATATACTTCATGCCATATAAACAATTGATATAAAATCTTTGTCTATCAAACAAACAAAAAAGAAAGGTTATAAAAGTTCCATGCTTTATCCTTTTCTTTTCTTTTCGATCTTGATTGATTACATTACATGGGCTAAGAATGTTTCTCATACTGTCAAACATATATGATTCCGATTTTGCCAACTTTTCAATATCTTTCTCTTTTAAAGTATTCTTTCCTCTTTCCTGTTGAATGCAATTGGGTTAAGATTTCTCTCACACACGTACAAGATTCCAACTAGCAATTTCAAAAAAGAAATCAAAGGTACAACTTTTTGTTTCTGAAAAAGAAAAGAGCTGTGCTTTTTGTCTGCAACAGTTGTTCTTCCTTTTGCCGTGTTAGCATGACAGTTTGCCACTCATCTCCACAACGAAAATGGGGAAAAGAAAAGAAAAGAGCAGAATATGCATGAATTTTTTTACCACATCACAATTTTGGAAAATAAATAATAAACAGGAGAATCGCCTGGGGTATTCAAAATACCCACAGGAAAAATAACTGCGTGCCGACATTGACCTGGCTAAATTTTTGCTCAATCATGGGGCAGGTCCAAGTTGCTCAAATTTGATTCTATTTATGATCAATTGCTCAACTTGAATTATATATTGAAGTTCTAAAGGTTCTTTTTTATTCTTAATTTTTTTTGAGTTTTGCACTTTTGCTTTCTTGATTTGCCAATTATATGATTACTGATCAATCATTTAGACGCAATTGAGTTTTGCTTTCTTGCATTTGCAAATAATATGATTACTCATTTAGAAGCTTTGAGTTTGCTTTCTTGATTTGTAAATAATATGATTACCCATTTGCAAGCAATTTTTAGTTTGTGTTAACGTGACCTGCGAAAGAAATTTAGTTTTCAGTTTTGTTCCTTTATTGCAATGATATCGCCAAAATTTGGGCAAACATGATTTTCTAAACTTTTGTTTTCTTCATTAATTTCATAGAAAGATTAGTAAATATATTTTTCTTATGAGAAATCTGTACGTATTACTATAAAGAAACTAGCCAAATTATATTTTTAAACGAAAAGTAGTAGTAGCCAAAATTTTCTCATATTTTAACTTGTCAAAAATAAACCCTCCCACATCTTTCTTTTTTTCCTTTTGATTTATAATTTAATATTTGAGAGATAAATGATTTAAGCGCTAACCATTTCATTATTGTAATTCAACAAATATCAGTAGAATTACAATACTCTTGAATATTGACTCATTCTTTCAAAACAAAAAATTGAACAACAAAGGTTAAAGTTAAAAAACAAAAAATCAACATTTTCTATTATATAGTTGTCAAAACTTGCATCATATCGTGAATCAGTTAGGTTTTTTATTTATTTTTTATTTATTTTTGTATTGTATTGTATACTGTAATAGACATAAACACCTAATATTTTTTTTTAAAAAATAGATACACTTATATAAAAGGTATATTCACTACAAATTTGAAATTTATTTAACTAATAACTAATTAATGTAATGTTGAGGAAATTAGTAATTTCCACGTTTGGGTTGTCCTAGTATTTAAGAGTGTCAGTAAGTTTGTTTCTGTTTACCTAGTTAATAGGAGTTGGTTTACCTAGTCAATAGGAGTTTGTTGTTGAACGTTGGATAGTGCCTATTTCCATGTTGCTTTCAGTTATGTATTAGGCTATTTATAGGCTGTTGATTTATCAATAAAATGCAGAAAAAAGTTTATCCTTTGCTTTCTCTATATCCTCTGCTTCCTACTGTTATTGTGTAAAAAACGTCCTTTAGTAATTTTTGTTTTTATCAGTGGTATTAGAGCCAGGTTAGAGTTCCACAATGGCTTCTGAAACTTTTGTGTAGCTAGCCATTCCACACTTTGATGGTCACTATGATCATTGGAGGATGCTCATGGAGAACTTCTTGAGGTCCAAAGAATATTGGACGGTTGTTGTTTCTGGAGTAGCAGAACCAGCAGCAGGTGTTGCACTGTCAGATGCACAAAAGACAGAGCTTGAAGGGCTGAAGTTAAAGGATCTTAAAGCAAAGAATTATTTCTTCAAGCTATTGATCGCTCAATCTTGGAAACCATTCTTTGCAAAGACACAACCAAGCATATTTGGGATTCCATGAAGAAGAAGTACCAAGGTATAGCAAAGGCTAAGAGGTAGCAGCCTATGGAGAATTAGCAAGAAGAGGAAGTCACTCAAAATGTTCCAATAGCTAATCAAAGCCCAGTTGCAACTGAATCACAAAGGCCTCAACGAGTTCGAAGAAGACCAGCATGGATGTATGATTATGAGGTAATAGGAATTGATCAATCTAAAGACCCACTCACTCACTTTGCTTTGTTTTCAGATTGTGATCCTACCAGTTTTTCAATGGCTATAATTTCAACATCCATAGCCTTTATCCATTTTGGTTCTTTGACAGCCACTTCAACTCTGGTAGGATCACAATCTGAAAACATAGCAAAGTGAGTGAGTGGGTCTTCAGATTGATCAATTCCAGTTACCTCATAATCATACATCCATGCTGGTCTTCTTCGAACATGTTGAGGCCTTTGTGATTCAGCTGCAAGTGGGCTTTGATCAGTTATTGGAACATTTTGAGTGACTTCCTCTTCTTTCTCACTTCATAGGCTACTGCCCTTTCTCTTCATCATCAAAATATGCTGGAATACTTTCTTTAACACCATTTTGATTCCATGACCAGGTGCCTTCTTCATCAAATACCACATCACGACTGATGACAATTTTCATGGTGCTAGGATTGTATAGTTTATAAGCTTTGACTTATCACTAACACCAAGAAAAATGCATTTTTCTCCCTTGTTATCTAGCTTCCTCCTCTTCTCATCTGGAATATGGGCATAGGAAATACACCTAAAAATCTGGAAATGAACTACAGTAGGTTTCCTTCTGCTCCATGCTTCCTCTGGTGTCATATTTTGAATAGCAAGTGTGGGACTTCTGTTCAATATATGAATACTCCAATTAACTGCTTTAGGCCAGAAAATTTTTGGAATGCCACTTGTTGTCAAAAGGCTTCACACCATATTCATAATAGTGCGGTTCTTCCTTTTGCATACACCATTCTGTTGGGGTGTATAAACTGCTGTAAGTTGTCTCTTGATTCCATGGTTCTCACAAAAAATTGCAAATTCATGTGAGTTATATTCTCCACCACGATCCATGCGAAGAACTTTTATTGGGTTGCCAACTTCTTTCTCAATAAGTGCTTTATAGCTTTTGAAAGCTACAAAGGCTTCAGATTTTTCTTGCAAAAAATAAACCCATATCTTACGACTATAATCATCAATAAAGGTAATTATATATCTTTTACCTCCATTAGAATGTGGTGTTATTGGCCCACAAATGTCGGAATGAACAAGCTCCAATGCTTTCTTCGCTCTCCAAGATTTTCCTTGTGGGAATTGATTACGGTGTTGTTTGCTAACAACACATTCTTCACAAACTTGAGAAGATGCTGTAATTTGAGGAAGCCCCATCACCATGTTCTTTTGTTGTAGTGTTTTCAATCCGCCAAAATTCAGATGCCCATAGCGAAAGTGCCATAGCCATGCCTCATCTTTTAATTTTGCTAAAAAGCACGAATGAGCTATGTTGTGGAGATATAGTGGGAACATATGATTCACCATCATGTTAACTTGAGCAATTAAGCCCAACTTTGCGTCTTGAATCTAACATACTCCATCTTTGATAAAAATCTTGTATCCTTTTTCTTGTAACTAACCCACACTAAGCAAGTTGGTCTTTAAATCTGGCACAAAATAAACATTAGCGATAGTGTGAGTGGAATTTCCTTTGGTTTGGATTGTAACCTTTCCTTTTCCCATAACAGAAATTCTGGAGTTGTCACCAAACTTAACAGAGCTGCGAAAGGATTCATCCAAGTCAGAAAATGTCTCCTTCTCTCCACACATGTGGTTGTTGCAGCTAGTGTCTAAAAACCACATTTTTTGTTGAGTTTCTTCCTTCACATGACTCACCATCAAAAGAGACACCTCTTTTTCCTTTTCAGCAAAGTTAGTTTGATCTCCACTTTGTTTATTCAAATTAGTTTGACATTCTGATTTATAATGGCCATACCTATGACATCTGAAACATTCAACATTAAACTTGTCTGCTGACTTTGATCTATAAGTTGTTGAGTGGTGGCCTCCATGTCCTCTGCCTCTTCCTTGAAATTGACTCTCTTGATGATGATGATTTTGTTATTGGTTCCCACGATCATTGTTGTTTCTGCCTCCTCTACCTCGATCTTTGCCTCTTCCTCGTCCTCTATCAGCTCTATTAGGTGTAGAGTGATTTTCTGATATGACCTTCAATGCTTGTTCTTTTTCTTCCTGCTAGTTAAATTTTTGCTCATGAACCAACAAAGAACTTTGTAATTCATCAATTGATAGTAAAACAACATCATTAGCTTCTTCTATAGCACAGACAACAAAATTAAATTTTGGTGTCAAGGTCCTCAAGGATTGAAGAATCTTCTCAACAATAAGAACATCCTTTGTCTTGTCGCCATGGATCCGCATCTTGTTAACGATTGCCATCGTTCTTGAAAAATAGTCTATAACTGATTCTCCTGACTTCATTCGAAGTATTTCGAACTCCGAACGAAGTGCTTGAAGCTGCTGCCTCTTAGCCTTTGCTGTACCTTGAACCAAAATGGAGAAAGACTACGGATGCTGAAATTACAGCCATTGAAAGAAATGATACATGGGAGCTATGTGATCTTCCAAAAGGGCAGAAGACAATTGGCATAAAGTGAGTTTACAAGACAAAGCTAAAGGAGAATGGTGAGATTGACAAGCACAAGGCACGCTTGGTAGCTAAGGGCTACAAATAGGAGTTTGGTGTTGATTATAAAGAAGTATTTGCTCCAGTTGCAAGGCAGGATACAATTAGATTGGTGATTGCTATGGCAGCTCAAAACTCATGGCCTATTTTCCAGTTGGACATGAAATCAGCATTCCTCCATGGAGATTTGAAAGAAGAGGTATTTATCGATCAACCCCCTAGTTATGTAAAACTTGGCAATGAGCATAAAGTGTGTAAGTTAAAGAAAGCTCTATATGGATTAAAACAAGCTCCATGGGCTTGGTATAATTGTATAGAAACTTATTTTTTGAAGGAAGTATTTCAAAAATGTCCTTATGAATATACACTTTTTATAAAAATTGAAGATGGAGGAAAGATGCTCATTGTTTGCTTATATGTAGATGATTTAATCTACACTAGAAATAATACAACCATGTTTGCTAGTTTTAAGAAATCCATGATGGCTGAATTTAAGATGTTTGATCTTGGCATGATGCATTATTTTCTTGGCATAGAAGTGGTGTAGTCTTCTACTGGAATTTTTATTTCTCAAAAGAAGTATGTGCGAGAAATCTTGGACAGGTTTCAGATGAAGGATTGTAATCCTGTAAATACTCCATCTGAGTTTGGTATGAAACTAAACAAAGATAATGGAGGAAAGAAGGTTGATGACACTCTTTACAAAAAAAATAGTAGGGAGTTTAATGTATTTGACAGCAACAAGACCTAATATAATGCATGCTGTAAGTGTGATTAGCAGGTACATGGAATGTCCTACAGAGATTTATCTCTTGCCTACAAAAAGGATTTGTTGTTACTTGCAAGGTACTAAAGAGTTTGGGCTGTTCTACAAGAATGGAGAAAAGTCAAATCTATTTGGCTTTACAGATAGTGATTATGCAGGAGATTCAGATGATCGAAAAAGCACATCTGGGTATGTTTTCATGATGGGGATAGGAGCTGTTTCATGGTTATCAAAGAAGCAACCTATTGTCATATTATCATCCACTGAAGTTGAATTTGTTGTTGCAACAGCTTGTGCTTGTCAAGCTATTTGGCTAAAGAAAATCCTTAAAGAGCTACATTTTAAGGAGGACAGACCTACTCAAATTTATTGTGACAATAGTTCAGCAATAAAGCTTTCAAAAAATCTAGTTTTACATGGTCGAAGCAAACATATAGATGTGAAGTATCATTTCTTAAGGGATCTCACGAATGATGGAGTCATTAATCTTATTTACTGCAGAAGTGAAGACCAAATCACTGATATTCTAACCAAGCCTCTCAAGTTTCCTGCATTTCAAAAGCTCAGGAAGCTGCTTGGTCTTTGCACTTTAAATGATTCAATTTGAGGGATGGCGCTTCAAGTTTGACTCTTATTAAACTGAATGTTATGTTTGGAACATCAGTTTAAGGGAGGGATTGTTGAGGAAATTAGTAATTTCCACGTTTGGGTTGTCCTAGTCTTTAGGAGTGTTAGTAAGTTTGTTTCTATTTACCTAGTCTATAGGAGCCTATTTACCTAGTTAATAGGAGTTGGTTTACCTAGTCAATAGGAGTTTGTTGTTGAACGTTGGATAGTGCCTATTTTCATGTTGCTTTCAGTTATGTATTAGCCTATTTATAGGCTGTTGATTTATCAATAACATGAAAAAAAAAAAGTTTATCCTCTGCTTTCTCTATATACTCTGATTCCTACTGTTATTGTGTAAAAAACGTCCTTTAGTAATTTTTGTTTTTATCATGTAATAATATTTAACAAATTGATTAAATTCAAAAGTGAAAATACATAACATATGAGCCAAAAATTATTATTTCTTTTCATTATATTTATAATCTTGCCAAATTAACTCTATCTAAGTTAATGTTATCATTATGCAAATATATTTCTCCACTGTCATTTTCTTCATTATCATTAACATTAAATTGCTACCTTCTTGTTCTTTTATTTTAATAATTATTTTATTTATTTATTTATTTATTTTTTTATATCTCTTCTTGGCATTCTATCTACTTAGAGTTATAACAATAATAACAAAAAAAAAAATTATATTGTCATTTAATACCTTATTCATAGTATAAAAAAAAAAATTGCAAATATAAAAGTGAAGTGTTAAGTGTGTAGCCAAAATTTTGTAGCAGAAAGAGAAGAATAAAATAAATTAAAAATTTTCTTATATATATCTTTGACATGTTATTTCATTGGACTCAATTAAGTAGCCTAATGATTTTGTATTCTAACAACTTATTTTTTTTGAAAATCAATCTAACAACTTGTTGGACTCAAATAAAAACACAAATTTTAGCAAAAAACTCGTTACCTACATGTCTAAATATTGTACAATACATACGATTTTATGATACAATTCATATAATACGCATTTTTGTATCATATGATTCATGAGTACTTTTAATACGTCTTTATGTTATGGGTCTTTTTGTAAATGATACAATACGTATCGCGTATCATATCATGTTGACAAATGACAACTATGGACCCATATATTTAGGGGTGTCCACAAGTCAAGTTTGTGCTTAATTTGCAACAGACCTGATCTCATCGGTTCAAAGAAAATTCAACCCACCGTCCATCGAAAGTGAGGTTCGGATTGGGTGGTTCGGTCTCTTATCAAATGGCGGACAGTTCAGTCAACACTAGAAACAGAGACGGACAAGATGAAAATGACAAAAATCTAGTACGATCTCATTAGATTTGTCAAAGATCTCACCAAATCTAATGAGATCTTGCCAAATCCAATGAAAATTTGGCAAATTCTAGCTGAGATATTGCCGAATATGGCTAAGGTCTTGCCAAATTTGACAGAGATTTCACCAAATCTAATGAGATCTCGCTAGATTCAGTAGAAATCTCACTGGATCTAGTTGAGATCTTTTCAAATATGGTTGAGTTCTCATTGGATCTAGCAAATCTTGTTAGAAAACACTTGGTTCGTCAGTTGGTTTGGGTGGTTTGGGTTTTGGAGGAGGAGACCCACTATTTGACCTACTGTCGTCTGTTTTGAAGGAAGAAACCTTTTTTGGGTGGATCGGGTCTCCAGATCTATTGGACAACCCTACATCTACATGTACTCAGCTTCATAAATTCAACTTGCTAAAATGCCCCTACCATAATTATTCTTACAATATTCCAACAGAATAATAAAAAATAAGGTTATAATAGTAAAACAACAAAAATTTTAAATTTCGAGAAGTTAGAAAACTACAAAACTTATTATATGTAAATTTTATGACTGAATTACTGAAATGCTTTACACATATGGGAGGGATGTACGTACACACGCATTACACACCTAGTTCCTTCAGAAAATGTTTAAAATTTTGAGAAAATGAGTAGTGGGATAAGGATTAAAGTTGTTATTTCACGCTGTTTTGGCTAGCTATCATGTTTCCTGTCGGATCCTTTTCGGTGCACTAGACGTCAAATGCACTCCAGCCCAGTTGGTACGATTCAGCTGTTATTTTCATTAGAAATTTTTCGAATAAGTCTTCGGTATCGCCCATAGACACTAGACAGGTCGGCAAGAATGGATTTGTGGTTCACGGACAAGCAAACAAGAAGGAATGCTAATTATTTCAACCTCTATAGCCATAAGTAGTGGTTAATACAACACAAGAATACCTATATGTTTGGTGGACTGAAGAGAGAGGGAAATGTTTCATTCTTACAAGTAGTGCGAGAGAGAAGAAAATTATTTGATTGTGGGAGCTAGGGCAGTGGCGGCTCCACTTGTATGTCAGGACCACCCTCACTTGCCAATTTTTTTTTTTTTTTTTTTACTTAGCAAAAACAATTATATAAATAATTAGTTTAAACTAATTTGTTCTGTGACCAGCCTGACTTGAACAAAAAATATATATATGTAATTACAAAAAAAATATTATACACTAAATTAACCTACTTTGACTACTCTAATAAAAATGTTAAACACCCTGACCTGAGAATTACAAGAATTTGAGTTTAACAAAAATAAGGGTAATGTTACATCCATAATATTTTCACAATAAATATTATGTAGTAAGTTGTTACTAATTCTAATTTGGGTTCAACATTGTCATGTTTTACCTACTAATAACAGTTTGTTGCATAAGATTTATTATGAAAATATTATGGTCACTTTATTGTTCTCATTTCAGCATTTTCAATTTTTAATTTCCATTTTATTTCTCATTAGTCTATTTTTTTTTTTCTTTCACTTTGTTAGTAAAAAAAAATTGTAATATTTCAAGTATTTGTGTAATTTTTTTGTGACGTTGATATATTCAAGTTGTCTGTTTATTAGATTTTGTATAATTTAAATTTTTTAGTGACCACCCTAAAAAAAATTCCTAGAGCTGCCACTGAGCTAGGGACGTATGGAAATCTTGTAAGTAAAAAATTTGTCTGGAGTCCCACAATAATTAAATGTTAATAATTGCTAATTACACTCGAAGAAATCTAACTATTGAGAATGCTGACGAATTAATGAAGTGGTACGGTTTTTAGTTTCAAACTAATTATGTTTGAAATTAAAGAGGTGGCAAATTAACTTCTTTCAGGACATATTGAGGTGTTTAGATGAAATTAGTGGACAATAAGTCTAATATCACAAATATAAATGCTTTTAGAGTGTAAGAGACAAATGTTGGAGTTCAAGTATTCAAAAAAGAGTTTCACACACATATTAACTTAGATTAGGCTAAAGTAAAACTTATGTCTTGTATCAATTTAATTCCAAACTTTTCTAATACTTTTTTTATCATTTTACAAAAAAGAGGAATACTTTATGGTCAGTCTCATTATGTATTTCCCGTTGTCTTATATCCTCAGGTTATAAATTAATTGTCCAATCAAATTCAATAGACAATAATATAGAATTTTAAATTTCAGTTTCAAAGGAAAATTTTAGGAATGTGATTATCATGAAAGATAGTGTGACACATGTAACTATAGATAAAATAGGCTTTGGAAAATGATAGCTTTTTTATTTAAAAAATGGATAGGTTAAAGGGTGCTCTTAGGACAATTGTTTTTTTTAATTATTTATTATTATTATTATTATTATTATTATTATTATTTTTTACAAGATAGAAATTTTACTTTAACTTAATCTAAGTGTATATGTGTGTGAAGTTCCCTATTAGAGACTTGAATTTCGGTCCTTACCCTCACACTCCACAAGTACTTATACTTATTAATCAACTGTATTAAAAAAAAAAATTAATACCACTTTTATAAAAAATATAAAAAGCTGAGGGGAAAATTAATCGTTTTTATCATTTTTTCATATATATTTCTAAAAATGATTCTTAATCCAATGCCTTAGGGCATTTGGTAACATTTCCATTCAAAAAATTATGTGGGTGGAATTTGCCATTAGGTTCTTTATTAAATAAAAATAAATAAATAAATAAAAGACTTACCAAGATATTTGGAACCCTTCAATGTCTGATTGTTATCATGAAAATAACAAAGAAACAGTTTTTGGATTAATATAAACATATAATTTTTTTTAGTAGGGTTTGATTGTTGATTGCCAGGTTGGATCTAAAGAGAAATTAGATTTACAAAGTGTTGTTGGAAATTGGGTTACAGGGTAGAATCTTTTTAATTTTCCTCCTAGTATTCAGTCATAGTGAATCAATATGTGGCATAACCATAGTGGGTAATGAGTGGGTCACATTCAAAACAAAATTTCGTGTCACCAATATAAATTGCCAAAGTCTAACTCGTGCTTTCTCTATGAGATTACAGCCATGGAAACGCTCTACTTTTCTACAAGACATCTTTCATTCTAATCTCAGTTGAAACAATCCTCCTTTTTGTACTGTTGTAAATTCGTCATTCTAGTCTACTAAACAAACAAAGTCCAAAAATAATTTAGGTGAGAATAGATAGAGTCTAACTTATATGGTAATATTATATTATGTGTACCTAACAGAGATTGAGAAATTATTTTCTAAAGTAGATATTTGCAAGGAGGATAGACATGACCAAATGGTGTTAAGAATTTCAGCCGGATAAGTTCTGAATCAATTGGGTGTTCTTAAATAAGAACTTTGTCCACTTGAGAACGAGCATGAATTTATTATTATTATTTTTTTGGAAACTCAAATTATGCTAAAGTGCAAAAACACGCTCTATAACGATCACTCCATCACATTTTTTGTCAAATAACTAACAAAAAGTAGTAATGTGCATTGCATGTGATCACTTTACTTTGAAAAGAAATTATTTTTATTAGTTTAATAAAAAATTCAATTTAAAGAAAAATATGAATTTGGCTCTCTCTCTCTCTCTCGTTATAGTCATCACTAATTTCTTGTAATGGTGAAAGGAGTCACTGCGCTCCAACCATTGATCTTCTCATGATTGTTGCAATGACCTCTAATCTTTGACCTTCCTCACTAGTGCCCCTAGGACCTACCTTTGTCATCTTCGCGGCTTTGGTAGAAGCATATGGGATGGGAGGCGTCTTGGGAGGATCATTGAGCTCAGATCAGAGTGGCCAATTGAACGTTGTGAGTTGATTATGATCTCTTCATGGTTGTTGGCTTTGCGTTTGGGTTTGAGTTTGTGAGTCTTGGAAGCGAGGCCCGCAAATATTGGAACAACATGACCGCAAGTTCAAATATTATTTTTTGGGGGGGTTTGCATTTGGGTTTGTTTTTTGATTGATTAGTGAGAAATTACATATTCGGTTGGTGAAAAAGTGTAAGAAAGATAAATAAAATCTTGCTTTGTTTTACTAAGTTGTATATATTTGGTTGATGAGATGTATATATCAAAATAACATAATTGGCAAATTACACCAATTAGGTTTCACGAAATGACTTTCATAAAAATTAAAAAAATAAAATTCACAAAATGACACTTCCACCTAAATGTTCGCGAAATTATTAGGGATGACCACGTCAGCGGTCCTCTTAATAGACCTAATAATTTTTCTATATGTACAAGTAAATACGGAGTAATACTCTATTGCTATAAATGCTAAGAATAAGTTCTTTTAATAAATATTTAAAAAAAAAAAAATCATGCCCTTTCAAACTATTACTTTAAATAATGAAATATTTCATTAGGACGTACCAATTTGAAAGATTATTATTATTCATTTATTTATTTTTAAGTTTCGTTTCTTAAAATGTCTAGTAGGAGAAAGTATCATTTGGTACAAACTCAAGAAAGGTGAGTATAATTTACCCATAAAATAATTTATAGAAGGAAAACAAAACAAAATCACCAAAAACAAAACAAAAAAAAGAAGGGGTAAGAGCATTAGTATTGGAGAATGCTAATGTCAAATCTAAGGAGAATATGACATTTTTTTTGCAATATTGCAGTATTCTAAAAATAATAATAATATTTTATTCCCCTTTTTCCCCCCGAAATTTCTCTCCTCTATCTCATTATTTAAGTTCTCTTCTCTCTCTTCCTTCTCTGTTTCTCCATATGCTCTCTCCTTCTCTGGTTCTATGGGTTTTTTTTTTTTTTTTTTTTTTGCTATGACCGGTGATTAAAGGAAGATCGCCAGTGTTTGGGTCAGAGATTGGTGATAGGTTTGGTAGAGATCGGTGTGGGTCACGAAGATCGATGATGGTTTTGTCACCCCCAAAAACCAACAAGACCATGGGTTCGGCCATGGCTGAGATGAGGGAGAGAATTGATCTGGCGAGTTCTATGGTTTTTTTTTTTTTTTTTTTTTTTTTTTGCTATGACCAGTGCTTAAAGGAAGATCGCCAATGTTTGGGTCGGAGATCTCTAGTGTTTCGGTTGGAGATTGGTGATGGGTTTGGTGGAGATCGACGTGGGTCACAGAGATCGATGATGGTTTTGTCACCCCCAGAAACCAACAAGACAATGGGTTCGACCATGACTGAGACGAGAGATAGAATCCGAGATGATGGTTTTGTTCACTGTGACTTGAAGCTTCAGAATATCCTCATGTTCGACAATGGAAAAATCAAAATCGCCGTTTTGGGACTTGCAAAAAAAGAAGAGCAAAAACACAGTAACCAATCGTTAGTGGAATCAATTAATCACAATGAGTAAGAATCATCGGCGAATATTTGGGCTTGCTAAGTTGTGGTTGTAGTTAGAATATTTTTATATTATTTTTATTTTACTTTATATTATTTTAATGTGTAATATGGTAAAATAAAATTTTGAGATATAAACTGTATTGTAAAATAATATGGTATAATTAATAAAATAGATTTTTAAAATAGTAAAATAAGATAGAATAGCATTTTTTTGATGCTAATGCTCTGCCAAAACAAAAGTTCAGTTTCCAAAATCAAGCAGCCATTGGGAAGTGCTAAAAACTAGCCCACATGGTATAATTTGATTCGATCTCTTTTAAAATTAGCAACATGTAAATAAAATAGCGACAAAGATCTAGAACCAAGACAAAGAGTTACCTATAAACAGACAGTCCATAAAATTATAAAATACTAATACTACTAGTCTACTAGTACTTAAAAAAAAGTTTAAAAAAAAAAACTAGTATTAATCCTCTGTGATGGGTTCCACTTGTGCTCCCTCAGTAATAGTCTCATCACCATTGATCTGATCAAGAACAAGCACCAAACCCATAGCAAAAGCTCCATCAAAACCAGGTTTTAGGCAGATAGAGAAAACGTCTTTCCCAAGCACCACATTGGTGGAAGCATCAACTTTGCGTCTAATCTCAGCCACTGATTCTTTCCCAGCGTTGAAGATTGTGCAACACCGTTGTGCAAAGCTTCCTTCGATCTGGTACTCCTCTCCTGGATTGTTGTACACTTCCACGCTCACGCTCGACCGTCCGATTATCGATGATCTTCTCACGCTGAAGATCGGTTTTTGGCCGTCTGATCTCTCACCCGTGAACCCTTCCCACCGTTGATGCAGACTCGGCCTCTGTGAAAACCATAAAAAAAAAAGTGTTTTGAGTTAACTCAGCTTGTTGACTCGGTGTATCATTCAACAAATTGTATTAGTGAAGAATATCCTTTCTTTTTTTTTTTTTTTAAATAACAAAAATTCATTTATTTCATATCTGAAAAATAAGGTGCCAAAATTAATAATACCAATTAATGGGCATTGACAAATTTAATTATGAACCATTTTTAACAATAATGATGATCTTGTTGGACGAGTTGACCAGGCATGAGTAATAAATACTTTTGAGTCAACTCAGATCAAATCGGTACCCATTAAAAGATATGAAAAAATAGAGACAACCCATTTAGATTCATTTCTTGTTTGTACATTTTCTAAACAGAATTCAGCAAAATAGTAGATTGGATCAACGACTCGCCGAGTCGACTCAGAATTTTGAAGGTTAATGAATTACCAGTGTAGCATAAGGAAAAACGGGATTCAAATCTGTACCCATTAATGCAAATGAGAAACTGAACAAACCCTTTTCTGGAAATTCAATTTCTCCCTCAAATTCCTAACATATTTGTTAAAAACTGAAGCCCAAACTAGACTCAGTGAGTCAACTCGTTTCCCCCCCAAAAAAAAAAAACTGTGAAAAGCTAGGGCAAGCCCATACCTTTCGGCGAACAGTGAGGAGGCACTTTCCATGAGCGTCCATGAGAACGATTTCACCTTTGTCACGAGTATCGGGACCGTACGAGTCGACTCGGAAGACCAACTGACCCTTGCAGTCATACACACTGTAACCATCATTGGCAAAGAAAAGAGAGGTCTTTAGAACGGTGAGAAGGGTCTCTTGTTTATATACGTACCCACCTTCAGCAATTATGGTTTCCTTCATTGTTTTGTGTTGGGATTCGATTGTAGAAGACTTTGATGCAAATTAATGCAACTGTCTCTTAGTTTTGAGGCTAAAAGGTTGGTGTTTGGTTTGTATATATGGGAGAGCGTTGAAGAAATGCAAACGTTGGAGGAAGATATATATGGTTGGAGTCGTTGGAAAAAGCCAGAGAGAGAGAGAGAGAGAGAGAGAGAGGTAACACGGTGAGAACTCGGAGCTCAGTCTTTTTGACATGTGGGATATGGCATTGCATTAGAAGTTAAAACTTTTGTTTAATTCTCTCAAAAAAAAAAAAACTTTTGTTTAATTTCTTTTTATTAAGCTATAAATATGATAATTTTATTTTATTTTGAAACCATGATAATATCTTTTATATATATATATATATAAATGATAATATCTTCTTAGGAGTGGACCGACTGGACACTCTTTCTCTCTCTTATTAATTAAGGGCCAGGAGTCATGACTTTTCACATCTCCCATAGTACCTTGTTGTTTTGGACCACCCCCAAAGAATATGGAGGTAGATAGGTGGCGGTACTACTAGTGTACTAGGCTCTATCATGAACCTAATTACCTAAGGTTGAGGGTGTAACTCGAATACGTATGACTCGGTTGCTTTTGGCTTGTAAATTAATTTAATGGTATCTTGTACGAATTAGATTTAGAACTTCGAGGAAGGGGAACTTTTACTCTTTTTTTTTTTAGTAAAGACTTAGGAGGGATTGCAAGTTTTCATTTCCCATTCAACTTAGAACTTCAGGAAGGGGAACTTCTTTTTTTTTAGTAGAGACTAAAAGGATTGCAAACTTTCATTTTCAAATTCAGGAAATTAAGGGGTGTTTGGGAGACTAGTTTGAATTATATTGTTTGGATGTTTTTGATATACGTGTAGATGAAAAAGTATATGAAAAAATATGTAATATTATTTAAAATGTGTAGTTTTGTGTTTAAAATAGCCTGCCAAACAGGCCCAAGAAATGGAGATATTGCAAATGTATAGAAGGATGTTTTTGAGAAAACGATTAAGTTCTACAACCCTCAATAATGCTAGCTTAGTGATCATCCTTCCATTCATTAGTTATAATTAGATTCTAGTCACACACCTAGTCATAGAGATTAAAAAGAAAAAAAAACTCTTCCCCTTCACATTTTTTATCATTGCCCTTAATTCCACAACTACCATCATCCATTCCCCAACTCTGATGCCAACAATGAAGGGTCGACTCCTTTCTCAATTTCATGTAACTCTTTGTGTCATTTCCATTTTTTTCTTTCTAATTAAGAACTTTGATGGTATTTGAGTCCAATCAAATATGAGTTGTTCTTTACTCTGTTTGGAAAGGAAATGCAGCCAAATAGGGCCTTAAAGATCCATTCAAGTAGATTTTTTCATTTTCCTTTTATGCTTATTATTGTTTTTCCATTTTTGAATAGAATAGTAATTCGAACCTCATATCTAATCTAATTGGTTGGAATTTGTATAATAAATGTCTTAATTCGGTAAAAAAAAATTGGAAAGTGGAGAATGACAAAGGACTACCATAACTATTGGTACTGGAGTTGGAGTTGGAAATGGTGGTGGAGCCAGTAGCACTGAGCCACTGACGAAAAGGTGAAGGGAATTGTTATATATAATGGCTGAGTTGGAGACTAGAATAGCTGGATCTAATTTAATAAATTATAAACAATATTATTAAATGAGAGAATCACTAGATATTACTGACGTGGACCTTCTAGGTAATTGAATATTGCTCAATATTTTGTTTTCAATTATATTCTTACATATGAGATATTTCATATTTCATTAGCTTTAAGCGTTTAACTTGAATGAAGACTGGGTTGCAGGCTTCTCTAAAAGTCTTGATGCACTAATAGCTTGATGGCAGAGTTGTGGGCCTTATGAGATGGTCTTATTTTGGCTAAGGACCTCAATCTTAATAGCCTTGTTGTTGAATTGGATGCTAAGAGTGTTGTTTAGCTTATGAATAATGATTCTGCTAATATGCTAATGGAGCCTCTTTTGACTGATTGCAGGACCCTTTTGAGAGCCATCTCCAACAAACGGGTTGAGCACACCTTCCGCGAAGCAAATCGTTGCGTAAATGCTTTAGCTAGAGTAGGGGCTAGTCGTATTTTCTCTTTTGTAGTTTTTGTGGAACCACCACCTGTGGTGGAGCATCTGTTAGTTAATGATAAAGCTAACACTTTTTGTAATAAACTTGTTGCTTCTAATATATAAGTAGCCATTTCTAACCAAAAAAAAAAAAAGTGAGATCTTTAATTAAAATAAAATTAATTTTCCCCTTTGTTTGAACACTTGCAAGTGATTTAAATGTGAAATGGTAGGAGATACGTATGATGATAATTATGAAATGTATTTTTTTAGAAATTAAAATTAATGGAATGTTTTTTTTTAGACATTAAAATTAATGGAATGATTTTCGACAGCATTTTTTAAGTCACAACTCACAAGTCTAACAAGCTTGGTCTTCCTAGTAAATGGTGCCCTTTGTCGGTGTGCTTTAATACAAACCAAAATGATATATATGTGTGTGTGTAAATCAAATTATTGAGAATAGAGGAATCCCGTTCACTTTTTGGATAATTAAAAGAACAAATTAAAAGGGGGAAAGAAAAGATTTGGTCATTAGGTATAGAATTTTTATTTCTCTCTTAACAAAAACATGACATAAAAAAAGTAAACAAATCGTGACTCAAATTATTGTAGCATAAATTAGTGAATTATTAGTCCTCAAAAGAACACAAATGCCCATAACCAATTCAAATACCTTAAATTATGAGTAATCGTATAGATCAATCAACTTACAAATTAACTTTGGTATTGTTTTTTTTTTTTTTTTGTTATTCCTAAACTATAATTCTTTTGACATTGAGTTTATATTGCTTTTACAAGCTGATAATATGAAAAGAGATTAAATTTTATAAGAATGTAGTGTAAAATTCGAATTTTATTATTACAATTCCAACATGTCACATTATCATATTACATATTAAAAAATAGGTATAACTATACTCAATTAATTCTAATACACATTTAAAATCAAACTTAATTGTGAGTTTATTGAAATGTTATTATATGTGGTAGAATTTATTGAATTTTTAGTAAAAAGTTGATTTAACAATCTCTTTTTGATTGATGTAAAATATGAGTTTTAAGACTTCCATCATTACTGAATTTGGACTTATATGACAACACAATATGCTTAAGGATTTTTGAAAATCCTTTTTAGTCACAAGGCGAACGAGTTAGAATTATTGGGAAAAATTATGCTTTGGTCTTCTAAATGGTGCCCGTGTCGGTGTGCTTTTGTACAACCCAAAATACATGATAAATAAATAAATGTAATCTTATTGTTGACAGTAGACGAATGCCGTTGGCCGGGGAATCCTTTTTACTTTTTAGATAATGAAAAGAACAAAAAGGAGGAAAAAAATAATAATAATAATAAAAGCTTTGGTCATTACGTATGGAATATTGAATTCTCCCTAAACAAAAACATGACACAAAAAAGAGTAAACAAATTGCCTCTCCAATTATTGTGAATCAAAATATTGAAGCATATATGTTAGTGACTTAGTATTCAAAAGAACATTCCATTGAAAAAATAAATAAAAACATGAAAGAAAAGAAGAATGAATAGAGAATCAATGTTGTTAATTTTGTTCTATTAACGGTTTTGACCAGTCTATTAAAATGAAATATTTCAATATGTATATTGTTTAAAACAAAATATATATACACACAAGATAAATATATGTAGGGCCACAATTTTTAGCCCAAGCCCAAAAAGGATTCAGACATTAATTGGTTAGGCCCAACACAATAAATTTGTAGAGAGTGGATTAGAGAGTTAGGTTTTAGTGATTAACAATAACGGCTAGTAAATATTTCCAAGATGAACGAATATGAACTACACGTAAAGCTTCTAAAAAAGAAATTGTCCGAGGAGACAGATTATGAATTCCTATGATAGTTCTCAAAGCCAGTACCGCTATTGGTTCTCCCGTCCTCCCTTCTCTTTTTCTCCCTCTCTTTCCTTCCCTCTTTTGATGGTAGATATTTTTACATTATATAGTTCTTTTCAGGACATCCTGATCATACACTTGTTAAACATCCAAACCCTCACTTGAGTATATGTTCCATCAGCCACCTTCTTTGGCCTCTTTGTGAGTTGCGGTGATCAAGGAAACACTGTTCAGGGGTCTTCTCTATATAAATGTGGCCAGGGAAGTGGTTGTAGTGCATTTAATGTGATGGCAGTGGCACCTCTTTTAAACATTTTTGGGCCCCTCCCTTCTGTGCGTGCATAAGAACCTCCCCTGGGGTGGAAGTCTCCTGAAGAATCCTTTGAGTTGCTGAAATGCAGGGTCGAGCAGCATTTGGCCACGGCCGAGGAACAGATTCTCATCAGACAGTCTTCCTTCGCTTTATTCTTTACGATTTTGGACACCGGACTTCTTTTAATTACTTACACCTCATCGGACACGTCATGTTCTCAGTTGGAGCCCAAGGCCCAATGTGGTATTTTGGGCCTTTAGCCCCACAATATACATAAGTTTTCTTTTTCTCTATACAAGTATATAATTTTCATTCAGCGAAAAAAAAAAGTATATATAATTTTCATGACATAATTTTATACCATATCGAATTATGAATTTTATAACTAGATAATGCAAATTCTTAAGATCACAATTGCATAACACCTATAAAATAAATTAAAAAGGAGATTTATAATATCTTATTAAAAAACAGGGGCACATTAATTTAGAATGAATCAATAGGACCAAATTCAAAAATCAAATAAATAAAAAATTATAATGAATTAGCTCAAATTGCTCAAATTTCTCACGGTAATAACATTAAATTGAAAAAAATCAAATTTAAATTTATTATTTTTAGAAGTACATAAAAAAAAAATGGACCAAGAAAATAAATGTTAATTTTTTATTCACGTACTCAAATCACAGTATTGCCCGAATTTTCAAATGAGGCGAAATCCAGGTGATGTGGAACATATGGATGAAATGAAATCGAGAACTCTAAAAGAAAATTTGGTTATTATTTGTAGAATATTTAATCATCTTTAAATAAAGACATGGTATAACAAGAGACAATTAATTTTGACTTAAATTATTGTAGCATGTGTTAGTGACTTAGACAATTACTAGAGCTTGTTTAAATAAAACAGTTTAAACTTTAAAATCTCACTTTTTCACAATTTAGTATCTTAAAACTCTACTTTCTTCTACGTACAATTTAAAATTAGTTATATCAAACAGGCAATTAGTGTTATTTGTCTTCATTAAACATAATTCCCACACTAAATTAATTATTCATATCCTCAGTTCCACACCTCTTTGTTTCAAATCCACACCTCTTTGTTTCAAATTACGGAATCAAATAACTCACCTTCCAAGTAACTTGAACAACCAAGGTTACATATGCCACTATAAATTATATTTCCCATATTATAAGTAAAGATTCATAGATTATAATAAGCTTTTGGGAAAATATGACTTCTTACAAAAGAAAATGGAGAGAAGAAATGAAATAGAAGTTAAAGATATATAATATAATTAATAAACTAAGTGGTTCCAATTAATCCAACTATTAAAGTCTTCTGTCATGAATAAAAGATCCGAGAATGAATTTTTCTTATAAAAAATATACACCTCTACTTGATTACAACGACAAAAGGGAAATCAGCATAGAGCTGATAATATTATAATTTTAAATCATATTGTAATTATATTGACCTTAAATAAATAAATAAATAAATTAAAAAAGAAGAAAAAAAAAAAAAAAAAAAAAAAAAAAACAAAGAGGAATAATAGAAAAAACAACATATCTACCCACAAGAAATTCTTATGCTTTAAATCATGAGCTATCGTATAGATCAAACAACCTACAAACTTTGGTGTTGTTCTATTCTCTTTTTCATCCTTAAACTATGTATATATCTTCTTAATTTTCACGTTGAGCTTATATAGCTCTTACAAATAGAACAATACCAAAGTACCACTTACAGGGTACACAAAAAAAAAAAGGATGAACTAACTTGTAGATGGTGACCGATACATAATTATAATGTAAAATACGTCGAGAATTAAGATTCCATTTATTTGCAAAAAGAGCAAGGAAATATGACAAAGCAACAAGTTATACTATACCGAGTCAACTCGGTAGCGTATACTGTGCCCTAGCTGCTAATCTGAAAGAGGCAATAATTCTGAAAGTGCTTATAGAACATGGTCCCAGGTTTCCACCAACGCTAAACGTCACCATCTGTGAAATGCAACTAATATTCAATTGCGTATAAAATAATGGAATATGAATAAATGCAAATAGTATAAAGTCAAAACCACCGGCACACAATGTTTAGGTCTTCCTTTTAGCAACCCAAAAAGTGGGGCAGTAAGTTCAATGATCAGTTGAGCTGTTAATTGAGGACTTTTTTATCATCTTGAAATGTTGCCTCTAATTTGTCTGTTTACGTGTTGAGGATTTTCCATGCTTGACTGTAATGTATGTGTGAGGCTTAAGATTCAAAACCACCCCCATTGACTTAATTTTATAGAGTTTGATTCTCTGTTATATATCTTTATCTTTATATTAATGACATATGTATGAAGCTTGTTGCACATGGTGAAGTTAATCCATATGTAAAGCCCAGATTATATGGAGAGTAGGTCCTATAAAAGTGTGGTCACTGGTTAATTAAATCAGATTGAAGTTTTAAATTGGCTTCTGGAGCGTAGCTAGCTAAAGCTAATCAATAATTTGTGGTTGAAAAATATTGCTTTTTAGTAGGGATTAGAAATGATGAGCTCTACCTAGCTCTAGCTATAAAATCATGGACTCAAAGTGATCATTCCAACGAGATAGAGACTAAACAAGAGAGACGTCTCCACCGCGGGCCTCGGAAAAGTTGACTTCATCTGGATGATCACAACGTATCAATTATGGTGGTAGAGTGGGCAATATTTCACAAGCATGTCAATCTCACAAATTTGAGACCCACATTTTTATGAGAGGCCATAAAGCCAGAATAGAAGATAGAATAGAAGATACTTTCTCTAGGAGAAAGTAAGGGATCGAAATTTTCATATGCGCCCATTTTATGCAATGTATGTGAGATTGACATTTGAACTGACATAGGAGCAGAGGGAGGGGAGGCTGGGGGGAGGGGGGAGTGATGGCTCTCCTTAACTTTTTCAGAATCCTCCATCTCTCTTGTATATTTTTGTAAAAATAATATAATTTTGGACATAAATTTAGAGACAAAGTTTAATTACAACTTCTACTAAAAAAATTAACATGGTTAAATATTTTAAAAATCTAACCGTTGGATTGCATATTTTTTTTTATTTTTTTTTTTATTTTATATTTTTAACACATATGTCAAAATTTTGAGTTAATCAGATATTATTTAATTTTCGATTCATAAACTTATTTTTGATGCATAATTTTAGACCACGAAAACTTAATATTTTAAAAATTGATTGATGATATAGTTATTTATCTTTGATATTCTGGAAATTTTGCAAATATGAAGAATATAAGAAGAAAATGTAATCTAATGGTGGATTTTGTCAAAATTCACATTCAATAAAATGATATTAAGTGGAGTTGTATTCATTGGTTATAACTAAGTTTATAGCCAAATGTTGTCATAAATTTAATTAATGGCCCCTTCTAGACTTTTATTAAAAACATGTAATGCATCTATATAGTTGGCTAATGCATTTTTGTTTCCTTCAATTACTCTTATATCATATCTAGCTCATTAAATCGAAATGTATTTAATGTATACTACATGTAATTTAATTAATTATGTTTTATTTATATTGAATTGATTTGTATGTTTTTAGACGTATCAAAACTTACTCTTTTTTTTTTTTTTTTGCAAAGATGTAAATAATTACTTTATGTTTTTTAGAAGAATTCAAAGAATTACTTGATGTAAATATTTTTATTTACTTTAAAAAATCATATGTTAAATCAAAATTACAAACATTCTTCATGTATAAACAATAAATAAATATAATATATAGTGTGTGTTATTCTATGGATTTAATATATATAGCTTGGGCCCCTTTAAAAAAATTTATCTGGCTCTGCCATTGAACCTGTGATAGGCCAAGAATGTATTGACCTCTTATGATAAATTAACCAATTAATTAGTCAAGTTAATTAATTAATTCATTTAACATGCAATAATGCGAGGTAGCATAAACAAATCACCAAAACTAAATGCAGCGGAAAATAAATTTGAAATGGTGATTTGTTTACGAATGGGGAAAACCTTTAAGGAAAAAATCCCACCGGGTGAATTTAAGGTCACCACTCCTAAGAATCCACTATTATCAAAACAAGCGGTTACAAGTAAATGAATCTCAATACCTTATACCAACCTACAGTTGAACCCTTATCCCAATACCCAATTGGACTTGTTTTGTAATGACAATCTCTCATTTTCAATGCACGGCTCCCAGTACGTGACTAACCAATCGATGCATGGATCCAAGTACATGACTAACACACCAACTTGAGAAAAATGTTGGCTGCAAAGTTCTTCAGTTCATCCACACGATGAAGATCAAGAAGCTCCTTGGTTACAAAACCTTACGGCTTACAAATGCAGCAGCTTCTTCAAGAGAAAGATGAACTAGGGCATATGTCTCCGGTCACAATATGCTCGAATAAAACTTTTGCATTAAGTTGCATTAATCTTATGACGACCCTTAAAATAATCCTTATATATGTTTAGGGTTGTGAGAAAAAAAAGCCTAAACACATACACATGGATATGTGTGAAATCAGATCTGAAGCTGTCGAGCATCGAGCTAAATTTGCCTTCTAAACCTCGATAGATACAATCTGTCGAGCTAGCTGTTGAGATTTAAAATATAGCACTTCTTCACTTGTTTCTTAGACAGATTTGCATGACTTTAACTCTTGATTTTAACAACATGTTTTTTGAAGACTTAAACCATCCTAGATCTACCAAATTACAAGTAAAGTGCGTTTTGTCAAAGGATAAGCCAATCCTAAATAACATATGTTCTTAACATGATTTACATATGTCCTAACAATCTCTTCCTTTGTCAATTTATGACAAAACCACAACAAACAAATGAAATATGAGAGAAGTTAATAAATCACTCAACTCATACTCACTTGTTTAATGCAATAAAATATATCATAACACAAACTTTTGAAAAACTTTGCAAGAAGAGAGTTCATGGCATAAAAGATTTTGACAACCTGTATTTCTGAAACACTTTAAATAAATCTCATCACGACATTTTAGTGTGAAACAAAAATAACCGATTGCATACAATAAATAAGAAGCATGTGCATAAAGAGAGAAAATCAACAACACATGAAGTGATAGGTGAAAGAAAGTGATGATGGGTGAAATCAGTTGGTTGAACACTTCAGCTTCGGTCGGCTACGGCGGTAGCGAAGGCCTGAAAAGAAGAAACACTGAAGGAAGTGACCGGGGTGGACCGGTCAAATACACTCCGATGATAAAGTTAGTCTTCTCAACAAGGAAATGAAGTTCCAACTTTTTGGGAGTAAAATCTCCGAATTTCATACCTTTGTCTAATTCAGACCGGTCCTTATATAGGGAACCTTGGGGCAGTTACTTGTTTTAATAACTTCCCCAAGACTTGCGGAAATCCGGAACTATAGGGGTAACTTCCCCAACGGCTATAGAAGTAGTAACCGTTGATGGAAGTTACACACTTAGGAGAAATCACTGGCGATGAACACGGGTTGATTAACTGCTCCAGATTTTGCTAAGTGTTGCATGGTCGTCCATGTGACTTGCCCATGGACGACTCTTTGCATACAAATTGATGTTGACTGATCGTCCATGAGCTCTGCATATGGACGACCCTTCCGTGCTGAATGCCCAGGGTTCATTCAATTGGCTAAAAGTCACGGACGATCATACTGGACGAACTAGAGATTTTCTGGTTATTTAGTTGACTGGAGATCCTGGACGACTCCCTTGGACGAAGCACAGTTGGTATTCTTTTGGTACACCATCAGTTGCCCCCTTGTCCAGGGGTCGTCTATAGCACTGTAGAGATTTTTTTTTTTACTTCTGACACGTGTCATCATCATGTCGTCCCAGATCGTGCCACGCGTCAGAATCGTATCGGTTGTCTGTTTCGTCGATTCCATTTCTTCACGAGAGTACCACGCGTCATTTTTTGATTCGCTTGTGTCCTGTTGTGACCCTACCTGTGGGCCCTATAAATAGGTACATTCTCATTCTTGCCCTTTACCTTTCTCATAATCTCTCTTCTGCCATCTCGTCCAAGATTCTCGTCTAGGCCTCGTCATCTAGTTTCGTCAGGTATTCTCCTTCCCTCTTCCTTAGGTTTTCATCTTAACAATCATGTCTAGGTCTAGCGATAGCGTAGATAGGGAGATAGACGAGTATCAGGACGTCTCCTCTGGAAGTGGGGATAGTTATGAGAGTGGTGAGGGAAATACCAGTAGTAGTGATAATTCTTCGGACGAGTATTATTCGTCTGGGGTCCCTGGTATGTCCTTAGAGGAATTCCAGGAGATGCAGCGTAGGATGGCTTCTGGGGCTGGGGCTAGCTCGTCCAGAAGGTCACCTAGCCCTCCTCAAGACGAGGAGGAGGAAGATGTAATATATAGCTGCGCTCCTGAAGTAGCGTCCACCTTAGATGCCCCCAAACTTAAAACTCTTGTAGATAGATATCAAATTCCTAAGGAATTCAATCCTCGTCTACCCATGGAAGGGGAATGGTGTTGTTCACCTTCCTCTGGCTTGGGAGTATACTCGTCTTACCTCTTAGCTGGCCTTAGGTTTCCCCTAAATACATTCTGTAGAGGTCTTCTTCATAGGTTAGGTATTGGTCCTAACCAACTTAACCCCAATGGTTGGAGGACGATAGTTGCCATGCAAGTGTTATGGCGTGAGGCATTAGAAGGGAACCGTCCTTTAACGGTGGACGAGTTCCTTTACTGTTATAAGCCCTCAGAGATAAAGAAGTCTGCTGGTTTTTACCAGTTCTAGTCCAGAGGCTCTCAGTATAGTTTAATAACGGGCCGTAGCTCGTCTGACAGGCTCTGGAAACAAGAATTTTTTATTATTTCTGGAGATTGGGCTGGGGACCCAACTAAAGTTAGTAATGCCCCCTTCCCTCCTTTTACCAGCCCCATAGGTCGCCTTCGTCCTGAGGGTATGTCTTCTTTCTATGTCATTTCTTTTATTCCCTGCACTTTTTCTATCTTTCAGTCGTCTAACCACCTTTCTTTTATTGGTGCAGCTGTTACTCGCCCACGCTTGGACAGGTTTCACTTGGATCAAATAGAAAAAGTTCGTGCCTTCCCTAGAAGGTCTTTTCACGAGCTAGTGACCTTCAGCAGTTTGGCTACCTGGGGACTTGGTCCAGAACCTTCTGCTGAAAATTTAAGTCACGAGGAAACAACTCGCAAGAGTGAGTGTCGTCCAGCATCATATCATTTCCTTTTTTGTTTTCTTTTCTCCTCTTTTTTCTAACTGATTTCTTTCGTCATAGGAATACTTACAATGAGAGAAAACAAAGAAAAAACAATAGCTAGTGGGGACGAGGATGTGACCGCTTCACCTGTCGTCCAGAAGCCTTCCGTCCAGACAGCGAAGAGAAAATCAAAGAAAATTTCTAGTGCTGTGGACTTGGAAGACCTTCCGAGTCGTCGAGGCCCAAAAAAGCCTAAAACCACTCACACTTCATCTCTTCCCAAAGTTCCCAAATTCGTACCACCGACGGTGAATTTGGACGACCCTCCTGTCAATGTGGAGCCCGTCCAGATAATCCCTCCTGTTTCAACTGATCCCACTCCTTCTCTTGCCAAGACTCCTCGCAAGCCTCATTCGTCTGAAGCATCTGATCGTCCTTCGAACTTGGTGCTGGACGAGGGATATGCATGGAGGACGTTCAAAGGTATCGTTAGTGACAATGAAGTTAACGAATGTTATAACATGTCAGTGAAGGAGTTTGAACGTTCTGGTATCCATGATCTCTTCAAGGTATGAGTTCCATTCGTCTTTGAGTGTTTTGACTTAATCCTTAAAAAGTAGAATTTTCTAACTTTCTTTCGTCCATGCACAGGCTATGTCAAAGTTTTACACAGCGACGTGCCAGGCCAAGGAACTTGCTGAGGAGGCCAAGACGGCGAAGGGGAAGACGGAAGAGCTGAACAAGGAAGTCTTATTGAAGAAGGGGGAAGTGATCAGGCTGAAGGACGACTTCAACCGTTTGCTGGCAAGTGAGACGAAGCTGAAGAACGATGTGGAAGAACTCAAGGCAGATGCTGTTGAAAAAGATACTCGCATTGCCTATCTGGAAGGACAAGCTTCAGAATTTGCCTCGTCCTTGGAGAAAGCTCGTGAAGAAGCCATAGCAGCCTTCAAGAAGTCTGACGAATATAAGAATCGTCTAGACAGCCACTATGCTGCTGGCTATGAAGACTTCCGTGCTGATGCTAAGGAGGCCTTCCCTGAGTTGAATTTTGATTCCTTCAAGCTTCCTCTTGCTACAGAGAGTTCTTTGCTAGCAACGAGTTCTGAAGACGTCAACGTCGTGGACGATGCCAGCAATGAGGTCACGCAGGACGATCCCAAGACCAACCCACCAAAATGACTTCAACTTATTAGAAATTTTTTTTTTTTTTTTTTATAGTTTTTCTTTTATTTAGAAGTGCCCTAATGTTTTGGGCTTCTATCCTTCTCTTTTTCTAAAATTTATTCGAGTACAATTTCCTCGTCCAAGTTTATGGACGAGTTTTATGAACGAGCAATATACAAGGGTTTTTGGACGGTGGTCGTCTACCCTTTAAATTTTATGAATGTATGAATGATTTCCTTTTTCACACTGTTCATTGTGTTTGAATATTCTTTTACTTTGCGAACAAGCTTCATTCACATCGTCCATACCATTTCTGTGGTTGTGGGATTCTCCCTTTTATTAAGGCTTTGCCTCGTCTTGAACACATGGACGAGCCCCTTCGTGTATAACATCATGAGATGTTTATTCTTTGTAAAGTTCGTCCATGAGTGTCGTCCTTTCACAAGATTTAATTGTTGAACAACTTTTGGACGACTGTTTACTCGTCTTTAATAAAAATTTTCCCAACTAATGCTTGTCCATGGGCTGGATTGTTAAGTTGGTTAGATTCGTCTATGGGGCTGTGGTGTTTTTACACGCACATTGCTCGTCCATGGGCTAGACGATTGCACTTCAGGTTTGTCTCGTCCTGAGCATAGACGGACATGCCTTGTTTATTTTTCTTGCTTTATCCTCATCTAAAGGAAAGCTTTTAGACGATACTTCCTTGCGTCCAAGGATTTTACTCGTCTTTGGCTTTTCGCCTTCCGTGGATTATTTTGAATCATAGAAAATGAAGGATTCCCATACAATCATACATATTTAATACACACCATATGTATATTTAGAAATCCATACTATGTAATCATTCGTCCACAATCACAGCACATGCTTAAGAGCTTGTGCTTTTAGGGAATAAAAAACATATAAATACATCATAACTTCGTCCATGTGTAGCATAAAACACACACTTAAAACATAATAGTAATAAGCAAATACTGGGAAATAATGAAATAATATTAAGCATTACTTCAATCGTCCAAGGTTCTCGTCCATATCAGGGCTCGTCCATGACCTCCCTTCATTGATAGTATCTCCTTAGGTGTTCAACATTCCACGGGTGCTCTAACTTTCGTCCGTCCAGGGCTTCCAAATAGTAGGATCCTTGTCTCTTGGAGTTGATAACTCTGTAAGGTCCTTCCCAGTTTGGTCCCAGCTTCCCATGGGCCGGGTTTTTAGTTGCCAAAGAGACCCTTTTAAGGACGAGATCTCCAATGCTAAAGCGCCTGGGTTTCACCATAGCATCGTGTTGTCTTGCCATGAGATTTTTGTACCTTGCCGTTCTTTGCTCCGCGTCCATCCTTACCTCGTCTATAAGATCAAGGTTAAGACGAAGCTGCTCATTGTTTTTGTCATCTTGGTACTTCATCACCCTATGGCTGGCCATATGTACTTCTGCTGGTATAACCGCTTCACTCCCATAAGCCAGTTTGAAAGGAGTTTCTCCTGTGGGAGTCCTTGCTGTTGTTCTGTAAGCCCACAAAACACCTGGTAACTCATCTGGCCACACTCCCTTTGCCCCTTCAAGCCGAGTCTTGATGATTTTCAACAAGGATCGGTTTGCTACTTCTGCTTGTCCGTTAGCTTGTGGGTGGGAGGGCGAGGAATAGTGATTCTTGATTCCAAGCTGATTACAAAATTCTCTGAAGGGGGTGTTGTCAAACTGTCGTCCGTTGTTTGATACTAGTACTCTTGGTACCCCAAATCTGCATATAATGTCCTTCCAGGCGAAGTTTTTGACATTTTGTTGTGTAATTTTCACTAAGGGTTCAGCTTCCACCCATTTAGTGAAATAGTCTATGCCAACTACCAAGAACTTCATCTGTCTGGTTCCAGTTGGAAAGGGGCCTAAAATATCCAAACCCCACTGTGCAAAAGGCCAAGGGGCCATCATTGGGGTGAGGTATTCTGAAGGCTGTCTAGGAATGTTACTGAAACGTTGACATTGGTCACATACCTTAACATATGCCTTAGCATCAGCTTGGACGGTCGGCCAGTAGTACCCTGCACGAATGACCTTGTGGACGAGTGATCTAACTCCTGAGTGGTTTCCACATGCTCCTTCATGAACTTCTCTTAGCATGTAATTCGCTTCGTCTGGAGCTAAACACCTCAGGTATGGTTGTGAGAAACCTCTTTTGTACAACACGTCGTCCATAAGGATGTATCTGGCCGATTTAACTCTGAGCTTCCTGGCTTCGTCCTTCCCTTTTGGAAGCCTTCCGTCCTTCAGGTATGAGACTATCGAAGTCATCCAATTCTCTTCTCCTTCTATCTGCAACATTTCTGGAAGGTCTATGCTGGGCATGTATCGTATTTCATCTAACTCGTTCATGGCTTCACTGGCGGAGGCTTCCTTTGCTAGAGTGTCTGCTTCCGTGTTCTCTTCCCTCGGGATTTGAACGAAATTAGCTTCCCTGAATTTCTTCACAAGGCGTAACACCTTCCTCAAATATTTCTTCATTCTACCTTCCTTGGCTTCACATGTTCCGTTTACTTGGCCTATGACCAATTGTGAGTCTCCCAGGACGAGTACTGAGTTTGCTTCTACAGATTTAGCTAACTCCAACCCTTTAAGAAGGGCTTCATACTCCACCTCATTGTTGGTTGTCTGATACTGCAGGCGAGCTTTGTACTTCAATTTATCTCCTTCTGGTGACTGCAAAACAACTCCTATACCACCTGTATGCAGTGTAGATGATCCGTCTACATGGATAACCCATTTCTTACTGTCTTCTTTCTCAACCAAGTCCTCATAACTTGGAGTGAATTCTGCAATGAAATCCACCAAGGCTTGTGCTTTTATTGCATTCCTCGGTTGATACCGAATATCAAATTCACTGAGCTCAACTGCCCATTGGATCAATCGTCCTGCAGCTTCAAGTTTGTTCATTGCCTTCTTGAGCGGATGGTCAGTCATGACTATGATGACATGACCTTGGAAGTAGTGTCTTAACTTCCTGGAAGCTGTTATTAGCGCAAAGGCTAACTTCTCCATCAGTGGGTACCTTCCTTCCGCCCCTCTCAATGCCCGGCTAGTATAATACACAGGCTTTTGCACCTTTTCTTCCTCCCTGATTAATGCTGAGCTTACGGCATGTGGGGACACTGCTAAGTACAGATATAGTTCTTCTCCCAGCACAGACGGACTCAGCAACGGAGCTGAAGTGAGATAGTGCTTTAGGTCCTGGAAGGCCCTTTGGCAGTCGTCCGTCCACTCAAATGCCTTCTTGAGAATCTTAAAAAAGGGTAAACACTTATCAGTGGCTTTTGAGACAAACCTGTTCAATGCTACTACTCGTCCAGTTAGGGATTGGACTTCCTTAATGTTCTTCGGTGGTTCCATGGTCAGTATGGCTTGGATTTTGTCTGGATTTGCCTCAATTCCTCTCTCTGATACCATGAATCCTAGAAACTTTCCTGACGATACTCCGAATGCGCATTTACTTGGGTTTAGCTTCATCTTGTACCGCCTAAGTGTTTCAAAAGTTTCTTGAAGATCATCTAAGTGGCTTCCCTCATCTAAGCTCTTCACAAGCATGTCATCCACGTATACCTCTACATTCCGTCCTATCTGTGGACGAAACATATGATTCACCAACCTTTGGTAAGTTGCCCCTGCATTCTTCAGACCGAAGGGCATCACCTTGTAGCAAAACAAACCTTGACTTGTAATAAAAGATGTCTTTTCCTGATCTGCCTCGTCCATCTTTATCTGATTGTATCCAGAGAAGGCGTCCATGAAGCTCAACAGTTGATGGCCAGCCGTAGAATCAACCAGTTGGTCAATTCGAGGCAAAGGATAACTATCCTTAGGGCAAGCTTTGTTTAAGTCAGTGAAGTCGACGCACATCCTCCACTTGCCATTTGCCTTCTTTACCATTACTACATTTGCCAACCAATCCGGGTAATAGACTTCCCGGATAAACTGTGCTGTGGTTAGTTTCTGAACCTCTTCCTTGATAGCCTTCTCTCGCTCAGGGGCGAACACCCTCTTCTTTTGACGAATAGGCTTAGAAGAGGGGGACACATTCAGTCGATGAGTGATTACGCTTGGATCAATGCCAGGCATGTCGTCATGACTCCATGCAAAAACATCGGCATTCTTTTTTAGAAACTGAACGAGGTCTTCTTTCGCCTTTTCCTTCATACTTGTTCCAATTCTAGTGAATTTCTCAGGATCATCTTCTTGCAACAAAACATTCTCTAATACTTCGGTCGGTTCTGCAACGATTTTTCTTTCTTCTATGCTCATTGTCTGCATCTGCTCATCCATAGCCAACATGGCTAGATAACACTCTCTGGCTGCCAATTGGTCTCCTTGTGCTTGCCCAATCCCACACTCCGTAGGGAATTTAACTGATAAATGGTAGGTGGATGTTACCGCCTTCCAGCTATTCAATGTTGGTCTTCCAATGATGGCATTGTATGAGGATGAACAATCCACCACGAGGAAATTTACTTCCTTAGTTATCTGCTGTGGGTATGACCCTACCACTACAGGCAGGGTAATGGTACCAACAGGCTGCACTTTCATTCCTCCGAATCCGATCAATGGCGAACAAACTGGACGAAGCTGCTCTCGTCCAAGCCTCATCTGCTGGAAGGCAGGATAATACAATATATCTGCTAAGCTTCCATTGTCCACCAACACCCTCCTGGTTCTGTAATCTGCTATGAGTAGGGTAATGACGATTGCATCGTCGTGTGGGTGATGGATCCTCTCAGCTTCCTCATCCGTGAAAGAAATGGTTGGCTCATCCGTCTTCCTCGTCCTTGAGGATCGTCCAGAGAGTTGGACATTTTGCACTGCTTTGAGATACGTCTTCTTGGCCTTGGAAGATTGTCCTGTCGCTGTCCCACCAATGATAACCCTTATTTCTCCAAGTGGGGGTCGTGACGACTCTTCCATCTTTGCTTTCAACTTTTCATCTTTATGATCCCTTCCAACGAAATGCCTCAACTTTCCTTGTCTTATGAGATTCTCAATCTGCTGCTTCAAGTCGTAACACTCGTCCGTGTCGTGCCCATGATCCCTATGGAAGCGACAATATTTATTTTTATTGCGCTTGTTAGGATCTCCCTTCATCTTCTCTGGCCACTTCAAGGAAGGATCATCCTTGATTTGCATGAGCACTTGATCGAGTGGGGCATTCAAGGGTGTGTAATTCTGATTTCTTGCTGAGGGGCCTGCCTTCCTGCTATCTCTTTCTCGGTCTTTCTTGTCTTCCGTTCGTCCCTTCTTTGGACGAGGACCTTGATCAGAATGACGCGGGGGGTTGACTTCCATTCTTTCAGCTCTCTTCCTCTTCTTAGCTATGATGGCGTCTTCTGCGTTCATAAAGTTTTGGGCTGAATGGATGAGCTCAGCCATGGATTGGGGCTCTTTCTCATACAACTTGTGAATGAACAAGTCCGAGTTAACCCCATTGTGGAAGGCAGCCAATAGTAGCTTGTCGTCCACCTCGTCTACTGTCAGGGCTTCCCTGTTGAAGCGTGTGATGAAGGAACGCAAGCTTTCATTCTCTCCTTGCTCTATGGTCAGCAAACTGGACGAAGAACGTTTGTGTCTCTGTCCTCCAATGAAATTATTGACAAATAATTTGCTTAACTCCTCGAAAGAACTTACAGAATTCGGGGGTATTTTGCTGAACCATACTCGCGCTGGTCCCTTGAGGGTTGTAGGGAAGGCTCTGCACATAATCTCATCTGGGACTCCTTGGAGATGCATTGTTGTCTTGAAAGTAGCAATATGATCGAAAGGATCACGTGCTCCGTCATATGAATCCAGGGAAGGCATTTTGAACTTCGGAGGCAAGGGATGCCCATTGATGGAAGCCGTGAAAGGGGAATCTGTTCGGTGAACCAAATCCTCGACGGGATTTGCCCTTCTCATGTTTTCCTTCATCTCGTCCATAACCTTCTTCATCTGGTCCATTTCCTTCTCCAAATGGGACACCCTTCGCGAAGTGGTGCCTCTTGACTGAGCCTCGGGCTCAGCATTGCCTCCTCTATCTTCTCGACTTTGGGACTGTCTCTCAGCATGTCCTTCATGGCGTTGCCTCTCCATCTCCCTAGTCAATTCTTGATTCTGGCGAGTTAACTCCGCCATTGCGGCCGCCATGGATTGCATGTGTTGGATGGAAGGCGACGGCATGACAGGCGCTGATTGGCGATCGCGAAGGGGGTTGCTTGAAGCGTTTCTGCTTCCCTGATGGCCTGGGCTTGTAGCCCTCGACCTAGTCCGAACCATTCAACCTTTTCTGTTGCAGAAAGCCAAACCGTAGAACAACTTACGCTTCCCACAGACGGCGCCAACTGATGATGGGTGAAATCAGTTGGTTGAACACTTCGGCTTCGGTCGGCTACGGCGGTAGCGAAGGCCTGAAAAGAAGAAACACTGAAGGAAGTGACCGGGGTGGACCGGTCAAATACACTCCGATGATAAAGTTAGTCTTCTCAACAAGGAAATGAAGTTCCAACTTTTTGGGAGTAAAATCTCCGAATTTCATACCTTTGTCTAATTCAGACCGGTCCTTATATAGGGAACCTTGGGGCAGTTACTTGTTTTAATAACTTCCCCAAGACTTGCGGAAATCCGGAACTATAGGGGTAACTTCCCTTACGGCTATAGAAGTAGTAACCGTTGATGGAAGTTACACACTTAGGAGAAATCACTGGCGATGAACACGGGTTGATTAACTGCTCCAGATTTTGCTAAGTGTTGCATGGTCGTCCATGTGACTTGCCCATGGACGACTCTTTGCATACAAATTGATGTTGACTGATCGTCCATGAGCTCTGCATATGGACGACCCTTCCGTGCTGAACGCCCAGGGTTCATTCAATTGGCTAAAAGTCACGGACGATCATACTGGACGAACCAGAGATTTTCTGGTTATTTAGTTGACTGGAGATCCTGGACGACTCCCTTGGACGAAGCACAGTTGGTATTCTTTTGGTACACCATCAGAAAGTAATAACAACCTCATCAATATATAGAAAGTAATAACAACCTTATCAATATATATATATATATATATATATCAAAAAGAGTAAAAGGTTTGCTATCACAATGTAAGAACAATGTATCTAAAATAGAAAGAAAAGAAAAGATACAAAAAGTACTCACTACATCCCTCAAAAGATAAACACTCCCTCTAACAAAATAATCTCCTATACTAACACTCCCCTTAAGTACATGACTACTGTCATACCTAAAACTACTCCCCCTTTTTGTCAAGAATGACAAAGGGTAAGTCACTGAGAAGTAGTCATCTCATTGTCACCGGAAGAGCTAGCATCCTTATCACCAGTAGCATCAGTATCACTACCGGAGTCACCGTTGTCATCCTCGTCCTCAAATGACTCTGGAGAAGGAGAGGGAGACTCTACGAAGTCACAAAAGAGAGCCTATCGTCTAGCAATACGACCGACACAGGTGTTCACCTGATACATTTCAGTAGTGAGTGTATCAAGGCAAGCATCCATGTGCTGAAGTTGCGCCATGATTGCCTCGAGGGTCATATCACCTATAGAAGCAGAAGGATCGGATGTGGATGGAGCGGAAGAAGCCGAAGGAGTTGTCGTCTTGGTTCGTGGTTGCTTTGGTTGAAGCTGGGCCTCGCTCCATCTAACGGTCACCGTGCTAATGGTACACATCACGGTGAAGTGAGGAAACTCGAGATAGGAGATAGACTCGTGGCGAAGAATTTGCGTGATAGCAGAAGGAAAAATAAGCTTATTATAGGTCGTCGTATCCTTATAAACATCTATAAAGGAGAGTACGAAGTGAGAGGGAAAGTCCATAGTAAGTCCCTCAAGTAGGGATGGCAAAAATAGAGCATGAGGCTCAGTAATCGAATTATAGTGAGACAAGGGATGTAAAACTAATGTCATCACTATATTCAGGAATCTCGGACCTTTGGCAAAGCCTAAGCAAGGGGTGTTTTGACGTTCACCCCAAGATGAAGGTGTCTCAAAGAAAAGAGACATGAGTTCGTCTTTGGACATAGTCCGAAGACAAGGACAGCCAAGGTAGTTAGCAAACTTTACCTTTGGAATGTGTAGTACCTCAGATATAAGATCCGGAGTGACTACAATACACGTACCTTGAATGCGAGTGATGAAATGAGGTATAGAGTAATCAAATCCGTGTATATTGGAGTAGAACTCCTGTATGATCACGGAGGGTCAAGTGACCGGGATGTCACAAAGAGACTCCTAACCCCTACTGTAGATAGAAGTGGGAAGGTTAGTATCGGAAAAGTCCGAAAGAATGACTTGGCATTTCGAATGAATGCCACGTCGAGAAAAGTTCCCTGAAAAGTCTTGACGGGCTTTATCATCATGGAACCGGACAAAAGAGGGAGTAGGATCAGAATGAATGAAATGCATGATTTATGAGAGAAAAGAGATCATACTAGAGGGAAAAAGTAAGGATTAGGCCGAAATCCAAATGGGGAATATGAAAAGTTTAAGTGATAGGTGTTTGGGAGATAGAGAGAGAGAAGTTTTCTATCAAGAGAAATCAAAGAGAAATGAGAGAAAATCGCACTGAAGCCTATATATAGAAATCATGAAACTTGATGGATCGAGAGGTGTCGAGAGCTGTCGAGCACTAATTCTCGACAGATGAAACTGTCGAGATGCTATCGAGAGCTGTCCACAGCAAAGTGACCTCGATGGATCGAACTACTATCGAGCATCTATCGAGCAGACAAAATGTGTCTCGATGGATTGAGAATCTGTGGAGAAGCTATCGAGACAAATTCTTAAAAGCTTCGATGGATCGAGATTGACTTAACTTCTGTCGAGAAAGAAGATCAAGAGGCTCGATAGATAGCTTAGTTGTCGAGAGGTATCGAGAAGCTGTCGAGAAGTGAAAAAACAATTTTTCAAAGAAAAGAAAAACACATAAATGAATGCAATCAAGCATGCTACTCAACTAAAGATCTAATCAACATTTTAATCTCACAAAAACATCCCTTAACAAAAAAAATGTCAAGCATTTAGATCCAAAAAAAAAACACACACACACACACACACACACATACACACACAACAAGTATAACTAATTTTATATTTCAAAAACAAGTCAAGACAGTTTAGAGAGCATACATTAACACATGTATTCCTTGTGATGGCCAAGTCATATTGTACATGTACATGTATCAAAAGTAGCAAAGAATATTACGTGTTGTGTGTGAAAAACATCACAAGATTGCATAAGTGTCTTCATGTTATGATGATTTGAGATATAAGAAAATCAATTTAACTCACATACAATCATAACTGCTTGATGGGGACTATCACATTCGAGGTACATCCTATAACTCCCACATCTCTTGGAAGACATGCTTGCAATCATAAATAAAGCATTTTGATTCTTTTTTGTTTTTAATTTCTTTGCATATTTTTCTTTTAAGCATACCATGCATGAGCATATAAGAGAAAGAAGAAAATACCCAATTATGTTAAGCTCTTGACATTGCACTTTTACTATGCCAAGCATACAGATGTCATATCATGATTGGCGGGCAATAGTTATGAGATGGTTATTTATGCCTTTCTCTTAAGATTTTCTAGTTTTTCCCATAAAAAAGAGTGATACAAGTGTTAAGTACAAAAGATTACTTAATCTTACTCATTACAAACACGAGTCACAAAACTCACTTGCTTAGTTATGCATAGAGATGTTCATCTAAGCTACAAATGATACAAAGTTTAGAAAATTTTTTTTCAATGGCCATCCAAGATACACAAGTACCAATGTACACAAAACACATACTATTTTTGTATTTTTCTGATTTTTCAATTTTTTTTAATGAAAAACAAAATAAAGCAAAATTGAAAACAGAAAAATAAAAACATGTTAAACAAAGCAAAGAATAAAAACTAGACTGACTCAAAACAAGAAAGAAAAACACACAAGTAATGCAAGCAAAAAAAATTAGAGGGAAAGAGAGAAAAGTGACTAAATCACTTAGAACATTTTTCCTTCACACCTTGGTAGAACCTTTCCATTTAGCGAACCCTTGATCCGGCGGTAAAGGAGAAGAATTGAAATCGTTCAAGTTCGTAAGGAACATGAGGGCTTTGAGAAAATCTCCAAGCAAAGCAAAAGAGGATGGAAACTGATTTTGGTTTCCTAATGAGATCATACTGTTGCTCTGTTGAGTGACTAACCATTTATAGTAATTAGGTCGAGTATGTCCAGTCGCTCCACAGTGATGACAGAGATGCTACTTCTTCTATTTAAACTTTTGATTATTGCTCTTCTTAGCCTTAGGATTTTTAGTTTCTTTCTTATCAAGCTTAGGGGGTGCTCATAAGATAGATTTACTCTTATTTATGTTCTTACTAGCTAAAACAGTTTTCACATCATTATTCTCTGATTCAACATTATTAGCAGGTGAAACAAAAATAGTAGTACTAGAAGAAGCAATACTAGGAGAAGAGAAATCATATCCTAAACCAGTTCGATCAGAAGTAGATTTCTGGAAACTAAGCATCTCTTCAAACTTTGCACTTGAAATCCTCTCCAATTAAGCTCTAACTTGGAATAACTCTGCCTCAAGCTTCTTGGTCTTCTCAGTTAAGAAATTGTTCTCAAACCGTAGTACTCCAATAGTCTAACTAGCTTCATCAAATTTTGTGGAGATTTCTTCTTGTTTAAGCTCCACATCACTGAGCTTCTAGGTGGCTAACCTATACAATTTCTCATACTTTTCTAAGACCTTGTACAATTTTACATAGGCTATATGGATGTTATCTTGTTCATTCATCTTCTCAAACTTAGACTCTACCAAGTCTTCTTCTTCATCCACTTCTTGATCATTCCCCTCAGTAAGATTTACAGTGGCAGTGAAGGCATTTAGGATTTCATCATCCTCATTATCCGAGTCATCCTTAGGCTCAGTGTCACTCAAGGTAGCAGCAAGGGCCTTACTTTTCTCAATGGTCTTGAGATACGTTGGGCACTCTTGTTTCATGTGTCCAAAATCTTGACATCTGAAACACTTAGGTCTGAAGGGAACAATGTACTAACCGCCATCCCTAGCATCCTTCTTCCCTTTATCTTGGCTCTTGAAATAAGACGAATTGGACTACTTGTGGTCTTTGTCAAATCCTTTAGCATTGGCATTCTTTATAAACTTTTTGAACTGCCTTGTGATATAGGATTTCATCTTAGAATCTTCATCGTTAGAAGACTCATCCGTGTCACTGATCTTGACCTTCAATGCCATGCTTTTACCCTTACTAGATTTCCCAATCCTTATCAAACCCAACTCATAGGTCTGCAAGTTGCCAACCAGCTCTATCAAAGGAATTTTGTTAATGTCCTTTGATTCCTAAATTGTAGTGATCTTGGCATGAAATCTCTCAAGTAGAGATCTAAACACCTTTCTAAAAATTTTGGGTTCAGGAATGGTTTCCTTAAAATTAAAAGCTGAGTTCACTATGTCCTTGAGCTTGGCATAGAACTTATCGAATTGTTAGGACATATGTAATTCAATATTAGGTACATATGTCACTATTTTATATAATTAGCTAATCGACAAAACGCACTTTACTTATAATTGGGTAGATCTAGGATGTGTTTAATGCTTCAAGAAACAAAGTTTCAAGTTCAAGTGTTAAAGTCATGCATGTCTGTCCAAGAATCAATGTAGGATTTTAAATCTCGACAGCTAGCATCTATCGAGGTTTAAAAGATGCTGTAGCTCGTGGCTCGACAGCTAGCTCAATAGATGGCCATCCATCGAGGTTTATGAAACTCAGTTTTTTAGAGCTGTTTTTCATCCAATCCGTGAGTGTATGTTTGGGCTTTCTTTTCTCACAACCCTAAACATATATAAGGATTATTTTAAAGGCCGTAAAAGGTTACACACAGTTGCATAAGAGCACAATTCCACAAGTATGAAGAAAAGTGTGACCAAAAACCTAGTTTGCCCTAGTTCTTCTTTCTCTTGAAGAAGTTGTTGTGTTTGTACACCATAGGGTTTTGTGACCAAGTAACTTCATGATCTTCATCGTGTGATGAGCTGAAGAACTTTGTAACCAACATCTTTCTCAAGTTAGTGATCAAGTCGCGTACTAGGATCCGCGCAATTGGTTAGTCACGTATGAGAGATTGTCACTATAGAACAAGTCCAATTGGGTATTGGGGTAGGGGTTCAACTGTAAGTTGGTATAAGGCACTGAGATTCCTTTAATTGTAACTGCTTGTTTTGATAATAGTAGATTCTCGGAGTGGTGACCTTAAAATCACTTGGTAAGGCTTTTGCCGTGTAGGTTTTCCCATTTCGTAAACAAATCACCGTGTCAGTTTATTTTCCACTGCATACTTTAGATAATGAGTGATTTGTTTGTGCTACCACGCATTTTGCATGTTAATTTGATTAATTAATAAACTTGCCTAATTAATCAATTAATTCATCACAAGGAGTCAATACATTCTTTGCCTATCAAGTGGTATCAGAGCATGCACACTCTGATTAGGTTATAATCTTTGCTGTGTGATCCATTGAACCCTGTTTGTTGTGGATAGAGGACAGTCTCTTATTATACCTCATTTATTTGATGACACTAACTATGCATACTGGAAAGTAAGCATAAGATATTTTTTGCAATGTTTAGATGAGAAAGTGTAGCAAGCTGTGGAGATAGGCTGGACTAAACCTATAGAAGCGTCGGCTGACTGGGATGATGCTAAGATCAAGGCGGAAAACTTCAATAGCAGGGCATTGAATGCTCTATTTAGTGTAGTCACGAATGGGGAGTTCAAGAAGATATCTTCTACTAAAACTACTAAGGAAGCATGTACTATTCTTCAAACAACCTATGAAGGAATCAAGGCTATCAATGATTCAAAGCTTCAAAGGCTCACTACCAGTTTTGAAGAGATTAAGATAGAGGAGAATGAGTCGTTCAATGAGTTCTATACCAAGTTCAAGGACATAGTGAACTCAGCCTTTAATCTTGGAGAAACCATTCCTGAATCCAAGATTATGAGAAATGTGCTCAGATCTCTACCTGAGAGATTCCATGCCAAGATCACTGCCATTGAGGAATTAAAGGACATTGACAAAATTCCTTTGACAGAGTTAGTTGGTAATCTGCAGAACTATGAGTTGGGTTTCACAAGGATCGAAAAATCGAGTAAGAGCAAGAGCAAGAGCAAGAGCATGGCATTAAAGGCCAAGAGCAGTGATACTAATGAGTCTTTAGACGATGAAGATTCTAAAATGAAGTCCTGCATTACAAGACAATTCAAGAAGTTCATGACGAATGCCAATGCAAAAGGCTTTGACAAGGACCGTAGACAGTCGAGTTCTTCTCAGTCTAAAAGCCAAGATAAAGGGAAGAAGGATGGCAGTTAGTACATTGTTCCCTTAGGACCAAAGTGTTTTGGATGTCAAGGCTTCGGTCACATGAAATAAAAGTGCCCTATGTATCTCAAGACTATTGGGAAGAGCAAGGCACTTGCTGCTACCTTGAGTGACACCGAGCCTGAGGATGACTCCAACAATGAGGATAATGGAATCCTAAATGCCTTCACTGTCATCATAAATCCTGCTGAAGGGACTGTTGAAGATGTGGATGAAGAAGAGGAATTGGTGGAGTCTAAGTTTGAAAATATGAATGAACAAGATAATATCCACACAGCCTATACAAAGTTATACAAGGTCTCCGAAAAGTATGAGAAGTTGTATAGGTTGGCCACCAAGAAGCTTAGTGATGTGGAGCTCGAGTAAGAAGAAATCTCTACAAAATTTAATGAAGCCAATCAGACTACTGGAGCACTGAGATTTGAGAATAACTTCTTGGTTGAGAAAATCAAGAAGCTTGAGGCAATACTATTCTAAGTTAGTGCTCAGTTGGAAAGGACTTCAAGTGCTAAGCTCGATGAGATGCACAATATTCAAAAATCTGCTTATGATCGAATCGGTTTAGGGTATGATTTCTCTTCTCCTAGTATTGCTTCTACTAGTACTGATGTTTTTGTTCCTCCTGCTAATAATGTTGAAACTGAGAATAATGATATTAAGAATGAATTAGCTAGTGAGAACGTAGATAAGGGTAAATCTATCTTAGGAGCACCCCCTAAGCTTGATAAGAAAGAGATTAAGAACCCTAGGGCTAAGAAGGGAAACTTTCAAAAGCCTAAGTAGAAAAAGTAGCATTTCTGTCATCACTGTGGTGTAGCTGGACATACTCGACCTAATTGCTATAAATGGTTAGCCACTTAACAGAGCAACAGCATGATTGCGTTGGGAAACCAGAATCAGTTTCCATCCTCCTTTGCTCTTCTTGGAGATCTTCTCAAAGCTCTCATGTTCCTTTCAAACTTGAATGGTTTTAACTCTTCTCCCTCACCACCAAATCAAGGGTTTGCTAAATGGAAAGGTTCTTCCAAGGTGTGGAAGGAAAAATGCTCCAAGTGATTTTGTCACTTTTTCTCTCTCTCCTTTTCTTGTTCTTGATTTTGTATTACTTGTGTGTTTTGCCTTCTAGTTTTGAGTCAGTCTAGTTTTATGCATTGCTTTGTTTTGTTTTGCATGTTTTTGGTTGTTTTCTTTTCAGTTTTGTTTTATTTTGATTTTCATATAAAAATAAAAAGAAAAATTGAAAAGTTGAAAAATACAAAAACAGTGTGTGTATGTGTACATTGGTATTTGTGTACCTTGGATGGCCATTGAAATAAATTTTTCTAAACTTTGTATATTTTGTAATTTAGATGAGCATCTCTATGCATAACTAAACAAGTGAGCTTTGTGGCTCATGTTTGTGATGAGTAAGATTAAGTAATCTCTTGTACTTAATACTCAAATCACTTTTTTTTACAGGAAAGACTAGAAAATCCTAAGAGAAAGACATAAATAACCATCTCATTACTATTATCCGCCAATCATGAAATGACATTTGTATACTTCGGCATAGCAAAAGTGGAATGTTAAATGCTTAACATAATTGGGTATTTCCTTTCTATCTCATATATGCCTATGCATGGTTTGCTTAAAAGAAAAATATGCAAAGAAAAATAAAAGCAAAAAGATCAAAATACTTTATATATGATTGCAAGCGTGTATTCTAGGAGATGTGGGAGTTATAGGATGTACCTCGAAGGTAATAGTCCCCATTAAGCAGTTATGATTGTGTGTGAGTTAAAGTGATTTTCTCATATCTCAAATCGTCATAACACTTAGACACTTATGCCATCTTGCAATGTTTTCACACACAACATGCAATATTCTTTGCTACTTTTGATACAAGTGCAAGTACAATGTGATTTGGTCATCACAAGAAATACTTATATGTTCACTAAACTGTCTTGACTTATTTTTGAAATATAAAATTGGTTAGACTTGTTTAGTGTGTGTGTGTGTGTTTTGGATCTAAATGCTTATCATTTTTCTTGTTGAGAGATGTTTTTGAGAGCTTAAAATATTGTTTGGATCTTTAGTTGAGTTGCATGCTTGATTGCATTCATATCTGTGTTTTTCTCTTCCTTGAAAAACTGTTTTTAAGCAATCTCGATAGTTTCTCGATAGCTCTTGACAGTTAGGCTATCTATCGAGACCCTTTAGCTTCTTTTTATCGCAATCTCGATAGCTCTTGATAGTTAGTTTAATCAATTGAGAAACTTTTTGTCTCCCTAATTGAGCTTCTTTGTTGAGAAAACCTCTTGTTAGATCCTCTATAGCTCCTCGTTAGATCTTCGATAGCTAAAAGGCGCATTTTAAACCTTGATAGCTCTCGATCGATCGAGGTTTATTATTTTCCTACAAATAGGATTCTCGCGATTTCTGTCTCAATTCTTCACAATCTCTCTCGATAGACAGACTTCTCTCCTTCTTTCAATCACCAAAAACTCAAGCTTTTCATCTTCCTCACTTCATTTCGATCTCAAGATCTTTGTTCCTCATCTGGTATGATACTTTCTTCATCTTTATCATGCATTTTCATGATCTTTGACCTAACTTTTGAGGTTTTTGAAATTGTTTGAGATTTGTCAAAACTTTTGAGTTTTTGTTAAAATTTTGGGATGGGTTTTTGTTAAAATTATCTTTAAACTTCATGCATTGCATCACATGTGCATTATAACAATGTTTCATGCATTTTAGATGTGTGTTTTCCTTATTGCTATGTTATGTGTTGGTAGGTTTGGATTGGGCTAAGCCCATGATGAATTTGTATTTGCATGTCACATGTTCATGCATTCTCATGCATACGTACCTTCAATTCTATATATTTTGATATATTTGTTGTTTGGTACTTTTTTGATTGTCTCCCTCTCTTTCTCTCTTTCTTTCGCTCTTACGTTAGTTGCGTCATGGCACCTAAACGTAAATCCATTCCGTACTAAAATCCTCTTTGTTTTAGGGCATCTTTTCCTTCTTCTTCTCTATTTGACCCCACTCCATCTCACGTTTGGTTCCGTGATGAGAAGGCCAAATTGGACTTCTTGGAGAACTTTTCATGACGCGGCATTCATTCCGAATGCCAAGTCGTTTTGTCAGACTTCTCTGACACTGACCTACTCATTGTCATTCACAATTGGGGTTGGGAGTCACTTTGTGGCTTCCCAGCCACGTGCCCTTCCATGATCATACATGAGTTTTACTCCAATATGCACAGATTTGATTACTCTATACCCCAGTTTATCACTCACGTCTCTCTTTTATGAGACACCATCATCTTGGGGTGACTGTCAAAACACCCCTTGTTCGGCCTTTGCCAAAGGTCCGAGATTCCTAAACATGGTGATGACATTCGTTCTCCATCCATTATCTCACTATAACACTATCACATAGCCTCGTGCTTGGTTTTTGTTATCTTTTATTGAGGATATCTCCATTGACTTTCCCTTTCACTTCATACTCTCCCTTATAGATGTCTATAAGGATAAGGCGACCCGTGATAAACTCATCTTTCTTTCTGCTATCACGCGGCTCATTCGCCATTTTTCTGTCTCTTATCTCGTGTCTCCCCACTTCTCTTTCATGTGTGCCATTAACGCTGCTACCGTGAAGCGGAGTCTTGCACAGCTTCGCTCGAGGCAGCCCCGAACCAAGACAGTAGTTCCTCTAGCTTCTACCGCTCCATCCACCTCCACTCCTTCGTCTTTAGCAGGTGGAGTGACTCTTGAGTCCATCATGGCATAGCTTGTGTGCATGGATGCTCGCCTTGACACTCTTAGTGATGAGTTGTGTCAGGTGAACACCCGTGTTGGTCATATCGCAAGACAATAGACTGTCATGGGTGGTTTCACTGTTGCTTCCTCTCCATCTCCGCCAGCCTCTGAGGATGAGAATGATGATGGCTCCGGCAGTGCTAATGCTGATGAGGATGATGCTGATGGCTTGCCTAGTGATAATGAGATGTCAATTTGATTTACTTGCCCTTTGTCACTCGTGACAAAAAGGGAAAGTAGTTTTGAGATAAGAGTAGTCATACTCATAAGGGCAGGGTTAGTATAGGAGATAGAGGGAGTGTATATTGAGGGATGTAGTGAGAATTCTATGTATTTTTTTTCTTTTCTCTCTATTTCAGATACATTATTCTTTGTATATTGGTCATGTGACCATTTAACATACATTGTACTTATATTTGGTTTATATATATATATATATATTGATGCATGCTATTTCACTTATCTCTCTATATAATGTTTCTTTTCTCTCTTTATACACATGTTTCTTATTTAATGTATGCAATCTTATATTTCTGTTTCACATTAAGATGCCTTGATGAGTTTTGTTTAAAGTGTTTCAGAAATACAGGCTGTCAAAATTTACTTGCCATAAATTCTCTTCTTGCAAAGTTTTTCAAGAGTTTATGTTAGGATAGATTTTTATTGTATTCAGCAAGTGAATATGAGTTGAGTGATTTATGACTTCTCTCATATCTCATTTGTTTGTTGTGGTTTTGTCACGGATTGCTAAAATGGGAGATTGTTATGACATATATGATTCAATGTTAGCTACATATGTTACTATTTTATATAATTAGTTAATCATTTGACAAAACACACTTTACTTGTAATTGGGTAGATCTATGATGTGTTTAATGCTTCAAGAAACAAGGTTTCAAGTTCAAGTATTAAAGCCATGCAAATCTATCTAAGAATCAAGTGAAAAAGTGCAGGATTTTAAATCTCGATAGCTAGCATCTATCGAGATTTAAAAGCTGCTATAGCTCATGGCTCGACAGTTAGCTTAATAGATAACTATCGATTGAGGTTTATAAAACTTAGTTTTTTAGAGCTGTTTTTCATCCAATCCGTGAGTGTATGTTTGGACTTTCTTTTCTCACAATCCTAAACATATATAAGGATTATTTTAAGGGCTATAAAAAGTTATGCACAGTTGCACAAGAGCATAATTCCACAAGTGTGAAGAAAAGTGTAACCGGAAACCTAATTGCCCTAGTTCTTCTTTCTCTTGGAGAAGTTAATGTGTTTGTACACCATAGAGTTTTGTAACCAAGCAACTTCATGATCTTCATTGTGTGATGAAATGAAGAACTTTGCAGCCAACATCCTTCTCAAGTTGGTGATCAAGTCGCGTACTGGGATTCGCATAATTGGTTAGTCACGTATTGAGAGTCGTGCATTGAAAAGGAGAGATTGTCACTACAGAACAAGTCCAATTGGATATTGTGGTAAGGGTTCAACTGTAGGTTGGTATAAGATACTGAGAATCTTTTACTTGTAACTACTTATTTTGATAATAGTAGATTCTCGGGAGTGGTGACCTTAAAATCACTAGGTGGGGTTTTTGTCGTGTAAGTTTTCCCCATTCGTAAACAAATCACAGTGTCAATTTATTTTCCGCTGCATACTTTTAATAATTGGTGATTTGTTTGTACTACTACGCATTTTGCATGTTAATAAACTTGGCTAATTAATCAATTAATTCATCACAAGGGGTTAATACATTCTTGGCCTATCACGAACGACTCATCCTCCTCCATCTTGATCTCTTCAAAGCTTGTAGTAAGCCTTTGAAGCTTTGAATCCTTGACAACCTTAGTTCCTTCTTAGGTTGTCAAGAGGATATCTTCTTAAACTCCTCATTTGTGACCGCACTGAATAAAACATTCAATGCCCTGCTGTTAAAGTTAACCGCTTTGATCTTTGCATCATCCCAATCAGCTGTCACTTCCTTAGGCTTGGTCCAGCCTATTTCCACAGCTTGCCACACTTTTTCATCTAATTACTATAAGAAAACTCTTATGCGTACTTTTCAGTATGCATAGTTAGCCGCTTTGATCTTTGCATAATCCCAATCAGCCGGCACTTCTTTAGGCTTGGTCCAGCCTATCTCCACATCTTGCCACACTTTTTCATCTAATAACTGCAAGAAAACTCTTATGCGTACCTTTCAGTATGCATAGTTAGTACCATCAAATAAAGGAGGTATAATTAAAGATTGTTCTCTATCCATGACAACAGGGGTTAATGGATCACACTGCAAAGATTAACCCTAATCAAAGTATACTTGCTCTGATACCACTTGATAGGCCAAGAATATATTGATTTCTTATGATAAATTAACCAATTAATTAGCCAAGTTAATTAATTAATTCAATTAACATGTAATAACGCATGGTAGCACAAACAAATCACCAAAACTAAATGCAGCGGAAATTAAATTTGACATGGTGATTTGTTTACGAATAGGGAAAACCTCCAAAGCAAAAACTCCATTGGGTGAATTTGAAGTCACTACTCTCGAGAATCCACTATTATCAAAACAAGCAGTTACAAGTAAATGAATCTTAATACTTTATACCAACTTACAGTTGAACCCTTACTTCAATATCCCATTGGACTTGTTCTGTAGTGACAATCTCTCATTTTCAATGCACGGCTTCCAATACGTGACTAACCAATCGATGCACGGATCTAAGTACGTGACTAACACTCCAACTTGAGAAGGATGTTGGTTGCAAAGTTTTTCAGTTCATCCACACGATGAAGATCAAAAAGTTCATTGGTTACAAAACCCTATGACGTATAAACACAGCAGTTTCTTCAAGAGAAAGATGAACTAGGACACATGTCTTCGGTCACAATATGCTTGAATAAAACTTTTGCATCAAATTGCATCAACCTTATGATGGCCCTTAAAATAATCCTTATATATGTTTAGGGTTGTGAGAAAAGAAAGCCTAAACACATACACATGGATATGCGTGAAATCAGATTTGAAAAAAATGATTTTTGTAAATCTCAATAGATAGGGTATCTGTCGAGTAGCTGTCAAGCATTGGGCTAAATTTGCCTTTTAAATCTTGATAAATACAATCTGTCGAGCTAGCTATCGAGATTTAAAATACAGCACTTCTTCACTTGTTTCTTGGACAGATTTGCATGGCTTTAACTCTTAACTTGAATAACATGTTTCTTGAAGACTTAAACCATTCTAGATCTACCAAATTATAAGTAAAGTGCGTTTTGTCAAAAGATAAGCCAATTCTAAATGACATATGTTCTTAACATGATTCACATATGTCCTAACAACCCATGCTTGTAAGACCCACATGTCCGTCTCACATACATTACATGAGACTGGTGCAAGAGATACCTTCTCGTAAGGAAGAGGGGCTTGAAGGCATGCCCCTAATTTTTGAAAATTTCCTCTTGCACTTACATTCTTCTTATAAAATAATACAATGTAAACTAAAATTTTTTCATTTTATAAAATAATAAATACTTATATATAAATTTAACTAATGACCCTTCTAATATTTTAAAATGAATTCTATTTCATTTATATATATATATATAACTAATGAATTATAATTTTTCCTTGTTACTCTTATACCATAGATAGCTCATTAAAATAAAATATATTTAATATATATATTCTCAAAAATATATAATAAAATCTCTTTAATAAAAACATTCTTTATTTTTAAATTTTTTTCCTTTTATTAGGCATTTGGAGAATTAGATATATAGACTCTACATTTTTATTTATTTTATTTTTAGAAGAAAGAAAAAATGTGGATTTCATGGTTAAAAGTTAGAGATCCTTGTTACATTAATTCGTCATCTATGAAAAATAATATTTTTCTTCTATTGGTATTATTGTTATATTTTTCTTATACTAGTGACTTGCAGGTATTTATACACGTAAAGTGACGTTTCTTATTTAAACTAATTAAATTTTTATATCTTTCATATTTTTTTTTATACTATTAACACATAGGATGTTCGTTTATCCTTCTTAAAAAAAAAAAAAAAAAAAAAAACAACAACAACGGATGCTTTAATAATGTGGCATTTTACAATGTTTTTTGAATGTTGAATACCTTAACTTTTCTTTTTGTCCTTTTACGTCTTATTCAACAGAAATGCCATATCCATGATGAAAAGCTCTTCACACACTGTATAACGTGAGAAATTCAGGCATTCAGCGCATTATCGCATAGATCCATCAAAAAAGATACCTCCTCTCCTATCAGGAGATTTCTCAAACTGGATTCTTGCAAAGTCACTTCAAAGACCTAGATGAGCTGTGATTGCGTGTCCTAGCTAACTCAGAATTGATCCACGAGCGTATTACCTAATAAAAAGCTGCTTTTGGATTTTAAGCACACGAAAACTTCCGAGTGCAATGATTAACAACGTTTTACCATAACCACTCTTTTGGCAAATCACCACCAACTAATGCCATAGTCAGTGGATGGAAAATTGCCACGTTTAAAGCTAATTACGAGGTGACATAACTAAGTTGAACAAAATCGTGTGTTTTGAGTAACTCGAACTTGTGTTAAAAGGTTGGTCGGTAGGTGATGGGTCCAGTTGCGGTTCTTTCAAACGATACAATCACGAGTGTTTTGATTCTCACATATCCAATATTTCATATCTCTACCAGTTCTCTTGACTCTTAATGCCTTGTATACTTGTGATAAGTATCAAGTCTTGGGTTCAAGAGTCTCTTATTTTACATATATTTTTATGCGGTAAAATGTGGATATTCTTACATATATTATGGATGTGTATGCGTGAAATAATGGATGTAAACGAGTGTGATGGTCCACTTTTTGAGAAAGTTCCTCAATCATAAAAGTCCACATGTGGCAAGATTAAAAAAAAAAAGAACAACAAAAATTGTAAATCAACCAAATGGCAATTATTTATTTATTTATTTATTTTGATGAGAACAAAATGGCAAATATTGTTAAAGTATAATTGGAACAAGCCAATACACAGGTTCCATGGACCACTGTGTTAATAAATTTGGGTCGAACAATAGGACAAAACCCATGGACTAGTAGCAGACACTATAGGTATTAAGCATACAGTAATACATAGTCTAAATGCAATTCACGTAATTAGTGATAAGAATGGCCTGTGTTAATAAATTTGGGTCGAACAATAGGACAAAACCCATGGACTAGTAGCAGACACTATAGGTATTAAGCATAGAGTAGTACATAGTCTAAATGCAATTCATGTAATTAGTGATAAGAATGATTCATAATTTTAGGGGTCAATTTTTGGCCTCAAACCTAATAATAGTTTTATCTCCAAATTTTATTTGACAAAAGGTTGCAACACCACTTCTTTATCTCAAATTTATTTTGACAATTGAAGACCTACTTTTTACAAAATGTCATTTTAGATTTGTTTAGTGAAAAAACAAAATGATTATCTATATAATAATAATATAAAATGTAAGAATTTAAATTGTTGTTCACTTTTTCTAATTTTAACACATGAACTTTAAAATCAAACAGTATTTTAATTTGATTTTTAGATTTACAAATAGTACTAAACTAGTTATATTAGTTTAACTAATTAAAACTCACCACCTTTTTGTATAAAGCAAAGAGTACCAACAATTCTGATTAGATTAGGTTTGATCTTATCTAAATAAGTTTTAACTAAATTAAGTACGTTATTTTATACAAGTTCTCTAATTTTATTATTTTTATTTAATACTAGTTATTATTAACTATACATTTATTATCTATAAATATTTTTTGTTGAGCTTTTTAGTTAATTGCATTAGTTAACAACTGGTAATAGTACTTCAACCAACAATTGATATTCATAAGCCAAATATCCCACACCAAGTATTTATAGAGATATTTAAGTCTCAAAAAACATGTTAGAAACATGTAAATATACTAGAAATAAATTGATACCTCTCTTTACACTTATCCAAATGACATGTTGTTTGTCGTTATGGAATCTTGGAACCAAGGGATATTGGTGGTTGTGCAGCTGCCGGAAATTTGCCGAAGTACTGGCAGTGGCGAAGGAAATAAAGTCCACTAATGGAAAAAAAAAATTAAAAAAACAGAAAACAAAAAATGGGTTCATGCCCCCAAAAGCCATCTACTGGCTTTGAAACAATGAGAAAAAATGAGTATATACCTCTAGGACATTGTATACGATTTTGATACATATGGCATAATCCATCTTGTCATAACCCAAATATATATTGCTAATGGTGGTAATTGTTACTAGAGCAAGGTATACAAAATCCACGGCCTAATAACTTTGCCACAGAGAACCTAAAGAGCAGGAAAACCATGGAGAGGAAGAGTTCCTTCATCTCTTGAACTTTGCATTAGTAATACAAATGCATAAGTTACAAATTGGGTTATGCCACTTCTGTAATTCATTGCCAATTAACATGTTTTTTACATGGGAGTAAAATTCCATTACTAAGAACCAAAAAAAAAAAAAAAAATTCCATTACTAAGTAAGGTCAACTTGGCGGGCCAAGTCATTTACACTAATGAGAAACCCAAGTGGCCAAACTTGACCAAATTCTAACAACCATATTAATGGAAATTACTAAAACAAAATGACATCGTGTTTCCTGAGGTGAAATAATATTGTCCGTATATAAGATTCAAAAAAAAAAAAAAAAAAATGATTGTGTATAACCACATGTGCCATTGTTTTGTTTGAGAATTTCATTAACGATGCCACTGCAAATAGGCATATGGTTTGCATTGCATCATTTTTCTAAGTGTAAGGTTTAATTTTAAACTTCTAAAGGTGTAGGATTTAATTTGAATCTTCTGGAAGTGTAGGATATAATTTGAAGTCCCCTCAAAACTATAATTCAAAATGTAATTAGCCCGAATTTATTTATAGAAAAAGCATGATAACTTGGTAGATATTATCTAATAGTCACATTAGTTTTTGCCTGAAATTAAACACCTCAATAAAAACAGTTTTAAAAAATTAATTATACAACAATGTAAAATCTAGTAATAGAATCCTTGAATATTTTATTACAAAACTCAAAAAACATAATTTAAAATAAGTTATACTTGAAAATATCCTTATAGCAAGTCTAGCTGTTCCATCATTGTCAAAAATTCTTCCAAAAGGCATGAAAGACCATATATATATATAAAAGCCTTCCACTAAGCTTAAGCAACACTACAGAATTCCCTTATAAGTAATAATATGTATCGAGAAGTTTTCCACTGGACCACTACACCCTTTAATGGAGATATATTTATTTACACAATCAAAAAGTATATCAAAACTATCATAAGGTCATAAATTCTAGTTGAGTTGGATCAAATTGTCATAATAATATCAGATTGAGGCCCTCACATCATTCCTCAGTTTTTCGTCAAGCTTGTAGTTAAGGATGTGATACATTAATTATATAATTTTTATCCACCAAAAACACAATTAAGGGATTGCTCTCTGTTAGGAACCCCTAGCAGCCTTGTGATTGATGCATTGACATGCAGCCTTGTTTGTCCTATGCTACCTAGCTTAAACCATGCATGCACTGCATCTTCAAGCTGTTGTTTAAGGCTATGCAAGTGGGTAGCCTTAAGGGCAATAGGGAAACTGGCTTTGGAGCAGCTAAGATTGTTAGCATGGTTGTGAGTGCACGTGTGCTACAAGGTGCACAAGCTTGCACTTCATTACGTAGAATAACAACTTGAATTAAATAGCCATTTTTTTCTCCCTCCACCTCTCTTTCCTCACAATTTTCTCTCAATCCCCCTCTTAACTCTTTCTTAGGAGGCTTGGGAACCTCGAATCAGTCATTTCACTATCCTAAACACACCAGGTTCTTAACAATGGTATTCGAGTCATTCAAGCCTGACATGGAAAGCTTGAGGCAGCAACCATTGAAGTGCGTTCATACTTTCAGCAAATTCCAAAAGCTACCATAAGCAGAGTCTGCAAAACATTTTGGTGCAAGAACCATGGTTGTAGCTGCAAGATTCATACTTTTTGAACCTCTAAACATCGAGATTACCTTCTCTTCAATTCTTGCCCATCATTTAGCCCGCTCAATTTCACAAATCCAAATTGCAATTACCATAAACCATACCTTATGCACCAAGAAAAAAACCTCATTGACAAATCCTGCATAATCTATTATTTTATTCCTTTGTCAAAAATCCTAGTTTCATCGTTCTCATTTCTAAGCCCCAATTATAATCGCAAGAATCACTTTCCCCACACTTATAACACCCTATTTCGTATACCTAATGATTAAGCTCCATTCCCTAAAGACAACGTTCAAGGGACCTATTACTGATATGCCCTAGTTAAGCAAGAATCATGTGAACTTAATTATTTACCAAAAATCCCTAAAAAACCTTAGCTTTGCACATACAAGCTTTGTTAACTGTGCATGTATCCTTGATGTCGTGTGTATAGTTTATTGATTTGTGGGGGAACCCAATCGAAATTCTCATTTTTTAATGACTACTCATCTGTTGTGGGTGGGGTGCCCATCAACCCAAGGACAAAGGAGCATGATGAAGATTGACTCTACGGTGGACAAACCGTCGTGTGTGTGCAGTTTAATTATCAAACAATAGTTGATGGAGCTATTTATAGGAATTTTCCCTAAAAATCCCAGGTGAAACTAATCCCACATTAATGGGAAATAGTTCAGCACTAAAAATTTCACCTATTAAAAGCCCATGCGCTAACTTTTCAAAACACATGCGAGCATTCTTATAGAAATATGCACAATAATCACTAGGAAAGTGGTTCTCACCCCCCCCCCCCGCTTGGACAAGGCCTTTATTAGGTCTTTGACCCTTTAGTTAAAAACCTTAAACCCTAAAATTTACTAACATATTTGTTTATATGGTAGAATTGTTGCACAATCAACCGAGGATAATGATCAACAATTAAGCTTCGAACTGCTTCTCATTTTAAGGTTAGCTTATTTTTTAACTAAACTTTAATTATTTATTGCTTTATTTTATTATTATTATTATTTTTTGTATTTGTAGTTTTTAGTAGTGTATAATTTAATTTAGTTTGTGAGTAAATTGCAAATCACACCTTTTAATTTGAGGTCATTTTGATTTTTTTCCCATAAAATTTAAAAGTTTTAATCCATCCCCTTAATTAATGTTTAGGGTTCTTTTTGATTGGTAAATCCCTTGTTAATGTTATGTTGGTCACATGTGCTTAGTTGGTCCAATGAAATCGTCCCACTTCATTTTCATTATTTTATATCAATTAAATAGCTTAAAATTTTATCAAAAATTAAAATTAAGTCTATACAAATTTAAAACTTTAAAAATTAAAGGAAAAAAAAAAAAAAAAAACCTTGAATAGAATTTTATTTTATTTTTATTTTAGATTCACCCTTAAACATAACTAAACAAATAATAATCCACAAAATCCTAGGAACAAATCTAAAAATCCACTTTATTTTTATTTTAGCTTCAACACAAAGGTGTTGAGTTCTCATTTTCTCACTCTCACTAACCCTCTCCAAAGCCATTTGAAAGCTCGAAAATGTATCGAAAACACACGAGCAGTTTAGACTCTTAAATTAAAATTACGGCTTGGTTGATTTTACACTAACTTAATGATAAGTGCGGAATAGTGTAAACACAAGCGTATAAGCAAAACAACTACTCTAATCCATATTTAAAGCAACATAGCAGTAAAAATGAAATGAACAAGAGTAAGGAAGAAGGATGCAAATACAGATAACACCGAGACGTGTTATCGAAGAGGAAACCGAAGAACTCGGTGAAAAACCTCTCCGCCGCCCTCCAAGCGGAAATCGATCCACTAGACAATCAGTTGGGATACATGGGTTAGCAAGAGACCATCCAAGCCTAGTCTACCCGATGTACCTAAGCCCTTCAAGCTCCTGCTCCAACAAGGCTTCTTGGAACCGTGTCTTGTCTTAATTCTCCAGATCTCACAACAAGCTCTATGTTGCATCTGCCATTCTAGGCTCCTTCTAATGCTTCCTAGTAGCACTAAAACGTCACTCAATACTCTCAAAGGTGTGGTAAGTGTTTGGGCTATCAACCTCTCAAAGATATAGAAAATGGAGAGGGAAGAGTTGAGGAAATACCACAAGCAAGTGTATAGAGAAAAGTAGGTATGATAATCTCTAATTCTCAATGTGTTTGGCTAGGGTTTTCTCTCTGAAGCCTTTTTCAACATTTGTGGGTAATGAGGGTATATATAGGATAGGTACAGAAAGTGTGACTCAATTAGTACAGGCTGGCAGAACAGAATGCCTCGCGGGTGTCTCGCGGGAAGGCCTTACCCGCGAGATACTCGTGAGACACAGCTGTCTCCACCTGGCCTGACTCTTCGCATTCCAACATCTGCCTGGCACATGATTCACTTCGCGGGATGCTAGGTCGCGAGACACCCGCGAGAATCCTTCAATCTTCAAATGCTTGAGTCTTCATACACTCTCTTTATCACACACCCCTTATAACAAATCCCACAACAAATACAGGGTATAAACAATTGATAATAATTACAATCAAATTTGGCACGGAATAAAAGCCAACAAAATACATAGTTGTAAATTACAACTTTACACCATCAAAGATGATGTCAATGATGAAGACCTGAACTTCCTTGAAGAAATAGTGGAAGAAAATGTTATCGCTCTTTGCTCAAATCCAGACCATTTTGATGAAGATGGCTTTACAAATCTCAAAAAATCAATCTACCAACAAGGGCGTGGATATTGTAAGAAAACACAACCACTCCCTGCATCTTGCCATTTGTAGAAGCCTTAGACTTTGGTTGGAAGTGGCAAGATTCAAGGTTTAGCTAGCCACTATAGCGCACTAGTGGATTTTGAATGGATCTTATTTGGGGCAAGGGTTTGGAGATCGAATAAGATGAAAATCCGATGTTTGATTTTGAGGAATCTATATGATTTGGGATATTTCAGATTTGGAAAGGTAGTTGGTGTTTGTGTTGTGAGGGTTTTCAGCTTCGAGTATGATGATTATGAAGTTTGAAGTTTGAACCAATGTTATTAATTTTGTTCCATTCCAGCCAGAACGACTGAAATATTTTGTGCTGGTATGAAATTCGGAATGATAATGCCTCCCATTCCACCTTGAGCCAAATTACAGTCTATTTCGGCCGTTCCGATCAATTTCGACCCATTTTAGGCAGAATGGGAATTTTAGCTAGTACTAATTTGTTCCCTTAAAAAATAAAGTCCTAAAACTACGTCGTTTTATTCGCTTCTAAAACAATAATATCCTCTTTCATTTTTGCAATGTGATTTGTGGTATTTGAATAGAGAATAATTGATTTGTGATATTTGAGTTGTGAATCCTTGGTTTGTGGTTTGTTACTTTATTTATTCATTGTTGGGTAATTTTTTTTATTTTTTAATGTTGTTTATATTTTATTCTTTATAATTTATATAATTACATTATTGCTAGTTGCTAGTTTGCTACTTGCTTTTGATTTAAAGTTTTATACAATTAAATGAAGTAATATTGATGTTAAGACTTAAGACTAAATGATTTGTTTTATTTGATATTTACCTCTTTGAATTTATAATCTTTGAATTGATAATTTTATGTTATATATATATATATATGTTAGGAACCCCAAAACCACCTTGAAACGGTATGCTAAAATAGGCCGATACCGAAATATTTTGTTCCATTGGACAAATTGAAACAGGGTCTAGAATAGTATTCATAATATTGGTCTAAACCAATTTTTAGGACAAGAAATTAAATGCATCCGTTGCAATTGAAGGGAAGGATTCAGTCAAGGATGAAATTAGAGTAGATTTACAAAATTTTGAATTCTTTTAAAAATAGGGAAAATGTGTCGAATGTTCTAAAGAAATTAGTTTACTAACTATTTTTAAAAACTTTTTATAAGAAAAAAAAAAGGTAACTAATTTTTTTTAACAATTGTTTTATATATTTCATGAAAGTGGTATTAGTATTATTTTTTTTAAATGATCCATTAATATATGCCTAAAAGCACCTGTTAACATGACATGCTTTTCTAGTATCAAATCTTGCTCCGTTAATTTTTTTTATTTATTTTTATTTATTTATTTATTTTTGTTTTTGTGTTCATTCATGTGTTCAATTAAGCAAAGAAAGATTTGGGCTTTTTTTTTTTTTTTTTTTTTTTTTTTTTTTTTTTTGTGTGGATTTGTTGGGTTTGATGGTGATGGTTTGTGGGTCTTGGTTCAAAATTCAAACCCAAAAATTAGAGAATATGGTCGGTTAGGTATCATTTAAAAACTAACTAGGCCATATTCTCTAATTTTTGGGTTTGAATTTTGAACCAAGACCCACAAAGCATCACTTTCAAACCCAACAAATCCAAAAAAAAAAAAAAAAAAACCCAAATCTTTCTTTCCTTAATTGAACACATGAATGAACATAAAATATTTATTAAAAAAAAAAAAAAAAAAAAAAAAAAAAACAACAACAACAACAACAACAACAACAACAACAACAAACTAGGCATGTTTTTCTAGCATAGGGGACACCAATCAAAAGGAACCCCGAACATTAGGGAAGCGGATGGACCAAATTAAGGCTTTTTGTGGTGGTTGTCTATTCAAAACTTTTGTCTAACCCACTTAAAGGATTTAAGACCCCAAAAATACCAAAGGTGTAAGAGCCAATTGATCAACATTTGAAGGGTATTAATTAATGTCCTGATTAAAGAATCACCAATGGTTCAAAAATTCTAAGGGATGTAGGAGTTCCGAGAACAATCAATGGTTCAAGGATTTGACTAGTTCAAAAATCGACGAGCAACCAAAGATTTTAACGACGCATAAGGACCATAAGGCTTCAATAGTCACAAAATCAAGTTTTCAGAAATCATCAAGGCCATGAGAACGAACAATGATTCAAGAACTAAGTTTCAGAAATTCTCAAACCCATAATCGAAGAACAAACCCACAATTCAAGAACCGATTAAACAAGTCTTGGAAACACTCAAGCCCACCACTGAAAAACTATCAAAGATCAACGAACTTAATAGAGTGGCAGAAGATTTAAAAAAACAATGGAAGTGTGGTCAATTCCCAAGGGACAACAATCAAGGTCCAAGCATGACACTTCAACGAAAAAAGTCATTTCTCATGAATCAAAGATAAGTATGCAAAAAATAGTTCATTGCCAAGCTAAACAAGCTGTCTTATTTATTGAAGTTGTTAGGCAGTATGAGGTTGTTAAGCCAACTGTAGTCAGTTTAGCAGTAATAAATGGTCAGCCTTGGCCTTTTGTAGGCTAACAAGGATTGTACAAAAAGGGTTGCTAAACCTTTGTACTTCACTAAGGTGCTTATCATTTCTATTTCTTTATAACAAATACATTCTTCTTCTTTTTTCCAGAATCACACCAGAACTTTTTATCACAAAATTATTTAAACCATCATAGCAATAATATAAATATTCAAAGACAACATATTTTACACACAAATTATCTTAAAACATTTGTAGTTAATTCCTGAATAAAAGGCATAAAAATTCAATTAAGTAAATTTGGAATGTTGAATGAAGCAAGAAACAATATTCCTTTAAAATAATTAAGAATTAAAACATAATTTTTTTTTTCTTTTAATTTCTCCCATATCATAGATAGGAATATAGAAATGAGAAGCGGATTTCTCATAGATATCAATTTATGAATGATTGAATTTATTTTTTTACCAAGGAAAGAGAATCATGGAACGAAGGGCATATTTCAAACACACCCAAAGTAGCCACACAACTCATTCATACCCTCATAACCAAAAAGGGGAAGGGAAAAAAAAAAGAAAAGAAAAGAAAAAAAGAAATTTTAACTTACAATTTTAATTCCATCTTTTCAAAAAAAAAAAAAAAAAAAAAAATCCTTCGTACTTTGTGATGTGCATGAAATATATACAATAAAGTATCATCAAATTTGCATAGTTAGCCTTGCTTTTATATATTATTTTGTGACTAATTATATATTATATTTGTTTTATGAAAAATTAAGGCTATTCATGTTGAGAGGCTGAACAAGTAGCAGGTTGTATGATACGTGGGCCTAGCCGATTATAAAGCTAACTTAAGAGAAGAGAGCTTGCCATGAAGTAAAGATTCAGCCCAAAGAAGTAGAACACCCAGGCCAGGCGTGTATTCAAGAAGAAGCCAAGATGCAATCCAACATGGATGAAGTTTGCTAGGAAAGAAACTCTTACAATCAAGCCACGAGGTGTCCGTGTCACAGAAGAAATACAAGTCAGCATGTAAAGCTAGGCCACGGTGTCCCTTGCATGTGCGTGGCTTGGAAATATGAATTTCTTATTCTGATTGTATTAGGAATATAGCATAGAGAAGGCAGCTATTTTCATATATAAACCTTTAGGTTAGTTTGTTTATGAGGATGGTTGGGGGCTAAGCCTATAGAGGCGGCTACCTCTTTGGTTTCTTCCATGACAATTTTATTTTATTTGTCTAGTTTAATGTTTAGTATTTTTTTTTTTTTTTTTTTTTTTGTGTTTTCTTTTAGTTACTATGAGTAGCTAAATTTATAATTAAGGTTAAGAATAAAACCTTGTTAAGGATTATCAGTATTGTTTATGTGATTTGATTTTTTCCACAATAGTTGTTCTTTAATGATTTAAATTGTTATTGCTTTATATCAATTGACTAAAATGGGATTCTAGATATGAGTTCAATTATGTTTCTCTCATGATTTAGGATTTGTCTTAATTAATTGAATACTTGGTTTATTATTTCTTGATTTTAAAATTGGATATCTCTTGTGATTTGTTTGACTACGAATACAATTAATGATTTGATTTTATACTTAAGAAGCGAAGAAGAACATGTTTTAGATATTTAAATAGAAGCTTTAATGATAATATTTTCCATGGTAACAAGATTGATCTCTAGATTATCATGCAGTAGTTGGAAAAAATTAATGATCGTAAATATATGCTGATATGAATTAATAAGGTGGATTCCAAAACCTTAATTCCTTTCTCTAGATTGTTTACATTTTTTTACTACTTTATATTATATCTTTACTTAGTTTAATTATTTGCTTAGTATATTTAATTGCAAATAACCAATTTTTATTAAATTATATTAGGATTAATTTGGTTAAGATTTGATTAATTTTTCTCTATTCATTCAAGTCCTTGTGGGCTCGACTTCATTTTTGTCAAACTATACTTTGGTGTGGTTTGTACACTTGCAAGTACTTTAAAATTTCACAACACTTTGCATTCATATGAAATTGTGTTGAAAAACATGACGTATAGAACACCAAAAAATTGTGTTGGGTTAAAATGAATTGACCCCTTGCAAATTAATTAATTACCCAAGTTAATTAATTAGGTTCAATTACATGCAATAGCGTGGTAGCACAAACAAATCACAAATTATACTAAATGCAGTGGAAAATAAATTTGACACAGGTGATTTGTTTAGGAATGGGGATGAGGCAAAACCCCATCGGGTGATTTTAAAGTCACCACTCCTAAGAATCCATTATTACTAATCACAAGCGATTACAAGTATAAAGAATCTTACCAAACCCTTTGGCCTATCTCGAAATACCAACTTACAGTTGAACCCTTACCTCAATACCCAATTGAACTTATATTGTAGTAGCAATCTTTCTGTTCAATGTACAAATCCCAATATGTGACTAATCAATGATGCACAAATCCTAGTACATGACTAACTCCTTTGCACGAATCCCAATACATGACTAACTTCATAGCAATCCTTTGATTGATGTAGTTGATTTGCAACAACTTCACATAGAAACACCAATAAGATTTTCAATGATGGTATGAGAGACTTTACTTGGTTACAGAACCCAAAGGTGTACAAGAAACGTAGCAAGAACTCTTTCTTTTGTAGGAGGAGGCTAGGGTTTCAAAAAGAAAACCTTATGAAACTCTCTAGGGTTAGGTTTTTCTTTTTCCACCTCCTTGTTAAATAGGAGTTCAATAGGCTCTCCTATTCCGAATAAATATACACAAACCTTGCGCTTTCCTAGTCCAATAAGGATTATACAAACCCATAAACAAATAGTCTTTTAGAATAAAAACGCTGCTGGCTATAGTTTGAATCCTGTAAGCTCGATAGATTGAGATATGTGTTAAGGTTTAATGAATCTCGAAAAATTGAGCTTCTATTGAGGAGGTATCGAGACCTGCAGATTGCACTTTTCTTGAGCAATTCTTAAGTAATCTTCATGTCTTCTATGTAACCATTTGTAATGATCATCTTGAATCTACTTAGATTTACTCAAATACAAGTAAAGTATCCTTTGTCAAAGGACATGCCAATTGCATAAAAAAATGTCCCTTAAATCTCCCCCTTTGGCAATCCATGACAAAATCACAAGAGTACATTGAATGTCCTAGAATACATTCTACTCAAGATTATAGAATAAATAAGCCTAGTCTAAAATATCTAAACCTTGGAAGTTGCTACAAGAAGGTTCAAAATCTTGACTTGGTTTTAACTTGTCTTTCCTGAAAGGCACTAAACAAAACACATCAAGGTACCATGTGGAAAATAATGACAAGTTAAATAAATAAGAAACATGTGTATAAAGAGTGAAAAGAAACAACATATGTGAGATAAAGAGTGAAACACATACATCATCATCAAATATAGAAACAACACATGATGTATGTAAATGGTTACAAAACCAAAAGACACAAAACACAAAATATATATCAATATCAAAGTGTATCAGAGGAATATATTTCAGTACCGGTGTACCGTTTCGGATTTACTGCTATTTATATATATATATATATATATAATAAAAATAAAAGTTTACCTTAAAACATTACCTTAATTCAGATCAAATTATTTATGGGTTTAGACATGGTTATCAAAATCACGATCTGAATTGTAAGATCACACGATTTTACGATCTCACTTCACCAAAACAATTAGGATTGCATTAGGATCGTAAAAATGGTAGGATCGTATGGGATCCTACCAAAACATTAATTTTTGGTTTTTTTTTTTTTTTTTTTTTTGGGATAAATTTTTGGTTTTGATGAAGGTTTAAGGTTTTTTTTTTCTATGTTGTGATGGTATGAATTTTATTTATTTTTATATACTTATGTTAACCTAAGCAAATGTTTCCTAGTTTCTAGTTCACTTGTAATCAAAATAAATGAATGCTTCATCATTTCTAAATGAAAATTTTATATTGGCTTTGCTATCTTTTAAGCTATAATATTGTTAAATTCGTTTGATCAATATACTAATTTGTGTTCTAATATTACTAAAATATTTTTCTTATATATAATTTTATTAGTATGCTTGTATTTGTATATTGATTGATTGATTTTTTTTAGCATGCTTTGTAATTGTTGTTAAGTGGTATAACTTAAATAGTTGAGTGTGAAGTTGTATTTTGATCTCTTTTGCAGCTCTAGTATACGAATATACCATGTCTATATAGATGATGAAATGAAGAATGATGATTAGGACGGTGGTTATAACAACCCTAAAATGATAATAATTAAATGTTCACTTCATCTTAATATTTATATTGCTTTTGGATTTTATATTTTAGTTAGTTAGTTTCTATTTGATAACTTATTTTGAATTTTAAACTTGGAACTTAGAACTTGCAAAATATTTCCATATGTGTTAATAAATATTTTGGTATTTGGTTGCTAATTAAATATTTATTTAATTTTTTAGATACATTGGATCAAAACCTAAATATATTTATTTCGTTAGTATAGGCGCAGTGATGTATGACATACAAATTACATCATATGATGCAAATCTTTTTTTTTTTGTGGATGAATTCACAATTTATGTGATTATTCAACAAAATCATTATCAATGTATTTTTTACTTTAAATCTGAAAATATGTAAGATCTTACAATCCACGATCCGATTCTACGATCCATAATCGCATCTACTTCCCATGATCCTACGTGGGATCTCAATTTTGACAACCTTGGGTTTAGACTTTAGCATCAACTAAAAATTAAAAAAAAAAAAAAAAAAAAAAAAAACACACACACACACACACACACACACAAAATATAAAAAAACAGAAAACTTAATTGTTCATTGCATACTAAGAAAACATAATACAAAATTTTACCTATTCTGCAGCCTCTAGCTTTGGCTTAGATGAGATTTGAGAAACCAAATCTCAAATTGACATGAACTGAAAGAGAAAGAGAAACCAAGAGAGACTATGAGAGAAAGAAAGACCGAGAGACTGAGTGGTTTGGCCATTAAAAAAATTTTAAATTACAAAACATTAAAAGAAAAAAAAAAAAAAAGCTTTTTTCTATTTCAGCCGATATGCCCAGTACACGGCCGGTACACCGGTATTTAAACCGGTATGAAATGTTGGCGTTTTTGTATTGGTGCACGTACTGGTACGATACATACTGACCGTATCGGCTGGTACGGTATAGTATCCTCTTCCTTGGTAGCGTCAATTTAGTCCTTACCATTATTCATTGAATGAAAAAAATTGATGTGTCAAACGAAACATAGAAAAATTATTTTTCATGTCACATCATTTGCCAACTGTACCACCATGTCAATTAAAAAAAAAACTCAAATTAAAACTGAGACGTGTGACCACCAAAATCCCTAACTCATCTCCATCTCTTCTCCCTCTCTCCCTCTCTTGTTAGAAAGGCAAGATTGTGTCTCAGATGAAGGAAGGGAAGAGAAAACATGGCTCTAGAGAGAATTGATTGACTGAGTTTTTGCTATTCAATGCCATCAGGTTATATGGCTTTATTGAGTTCGTATCAATGCAGAAATGGAGAGCTCAACAAGACAATATAGTTTGTGTCATGCCCAGTTGATTTGAATTTTTCTGTCATCTCACGTGTCAACCAATCAAATGATTTAGATATTTGTCAAGTTTCTTTTTCTACAAATTTTCAGCAATTAAACAAAGCTTAGAGAAGCATTAAATGTAAATTTTACATGATATCGATTTGCATCAAGTCCCTCCATAATAACAATGTCTATGAATGTCTCTCTGAGATTAACGAAATTAATATTATATTGGTGTTGGATTGGATGGAATTTTGATCTTAAGTTTTGTGATTTAGGTATGAGTGACCCTCAAAAGAAGAATATTTATATCAGTATGGTGAGGAAGGCTTAAAAGATATGCCACCACCTGGCAGTGGCGAGTTCTCATATGGAAATGGTTGTGGGGGGAATAGTTTTAACCCTAGGAATGTAGAGTACATTTTTGCGGAATTCTTTGGAAGTAGCCTGTCTGGATTTAGTTCATCAGGACCTAGGAGGTCTATGAGGTTCTAGTCAAATGGTTTAGGGATTTTTAGGGGAGATGAGTTAGGGATTTTGTTCGTCATGTGTCTCAGTTTTAATTTGTTTTGTTTTGTTTTGTTTTTTTGTTTTTAATTAACGTGGCAATATAATTGGTAGATGATGTGGCATGGAAATTAATTTTTTTATTATTTCATTTGAGATATCAGTCTTTTCCATCTAAAAGATAACGGCATGGACTGAATTAATATAATACTAAACAGGTTGGGGACCAAATTAACACAATTGAGAGGTTAGAAACCAAATTGAGATATGGTGTAAAGAATAGAGACCAACTTTGTAATTTACCCAAATAAAAATAAATAAATAAAAGCTACACAACTTAATTTGTGAAGTAGATAAAAATAATAAGAGAAGAAAAAAAATGAAATGTGTGGTGCTAAAGAAGGAAATTAGGGAGAGTTAGAATAAAAAATCTATGTATGTGTGCATTCTTGTATGTGGAGAGAGAGAGAGAGAGAGAGAGAGAGAGAGAGAGAGAGGCTATGATGTGCTTGCCAAATCTAAAATTCGAGCAAGTCAGAGCAAATCACTAACATTCCATTTGTTTCAATGAAAAACCTTATGTAAAGATAGTTTTTTCATATCTTCTAGTGTTTAGTAGTATCAGAAAAAATGAGTTAAAGAAAAACTATCTTTGGTCAACTGGAAAAAGTATGACTTATTTTTAGAAATTGTTTTCTATTAATTTTTTTTTTTTGAATATCGCTTAGATCTTCCTATTTTTAAGATATCCATAATAACAATGTAATTAATATCTTGCAAATTTTATCCCTAGTTCATTTTCTTCTCTTTCATTGTCAAGTAGGTGTAAAAACACACTCAACTCACTAATGGAGTAACAAACACTTTAGGAAGAAAATAAAGAAAGAGATAAGATTGAACAAACTTTGGTATTATTGACAAGAAAGAATACAATATAGTTATGAGTCTTTGATACAAAATATATAGCTAACAATAGAGAGAGAGAGCGCGAGAAAGGCAGAGACAGTTACAATAGCTATACACATGCAATAATAGAAATGCACATGTGAGATAACTAACTCTCACTCAAAACTGATAATTCATGTAACACAGGAACAACACCGTTTAGATTAATGAGGAACGACGACATTTGGCTTTAGGCGTGTTTTGTGTTTAACAGTCTGTACTGACGACACCGTTTTGGGAGTAACCATTAGAACAATACTCCCATCTTCATCATTTGAATGTTCAGAAGCACTCCTACTATTTTCATCCCCCTTCAAACAAAAGGGGAATTTCCACATGAGTTTGGAAGTAAGCCAATGAAACCTGGGAGAAGGAAGACCCTTGGTAAACAAATCAGCAAGTTGATCATGAGTGGAGATGAATTTAACCAACAGATCACACCTGAGCACTTTCTCATGAACAAAATGATAATCAACTTCAATGTGTTTGGTCCGAGCATGAAACACAAGATTGGATGCAATGGCCAAAACACTAACATTATCACATCAAAGAAGTGTGGGTTGAGGAAGGAAAATGCCAAAATCACAAAGGAGCATTCTAATCCAATACAATTCAGCTACAGTGGAAGCTAATGCACGATACTCAGCTTCAATGGATGAACGAGACACAGTAGCTTGCTTCTTAATAGACCATGTTATTAGACAATTGCTAAAAAAGACCACAATACCAATGATTGAACACCTATCCACAGGATCTCTAGCCCAATCTGCATCACTATAGGCAGATAAAGAAGTGGGACCTAGAGTAAAGGCAAGACCAAAATAGAGAGTGCCTTGAAGATATCTAAGAATTCGCTTAGCAGCTTGAAGATGGTTTCCAGTAGGACTGCTCATGTATTGACAGGCCTGTTGAATAGCAAAGTAAACATCTGGTCTAGTGAAAGTGAGGTATTGCAAAGCACCAACTAAACTCCTATAGGATTTAGGATCAGGCAAAAGAGGGCTATCATTAGGAAGAACATGATGATTAGGTGAACAAGGAGTCTTACAAGGCTTGCAGTCAGTCATAGCAAATCTTTGAAGCAAATCAGAAGCATACTTGGTCTGGTGCACAAAGAGACTAGTAGAAGTATAATCAATCTGAAGACCAAGGAAATAATGAAGCAGTACTCGATCCTTGGGATCAAAGTCGGTGCCCAAAAGCTTGATAATAGAAGAGACAAAGGAAGAACCATTGCTTGTGACAATAATTTCATCCACATAGAGCAAGAGATACCCAAGAAAAGAACCATGCCTCAAAGTGAAGAGATTACCATCAGCTGCAGAAGCAGAAAATCCAATATGGAGCAATTGTGAAGTAAACATCTCAAACCAAGCTTTAGGGGCTTGCTTGAGACCATAAAGGGCCTTATGAAGAAGGCAAACATGTCTTGGAAAAGCAGGATCAACATATCCTTGAGGTTAAGCCATATAGACCTCTTCCTTAAGATTACCATGTAGAAAAGCATTACTAACATCTAGTTGCCTTAATTCCCAACCATTGTTCATAGCCAAAGCAAGAAGAAGTCTAACAATAGCAGGCTTAACCACTGCACTAAAGGTTTCATCATAATCCAAACCAAACTGTTGAAGGTACCCTATAGCCACCAACCTAGCTTTGTACCTTGCAATTGAGCCATCACTATGCCTCTTTAGTTTATAAACTCACTTACATGTAACAATGTTCTTATGAGGAGGAAGAGGAACCAAGCACCATGTATGTTGCTTCTGTAAGGAATAAAATTCAGCATCCATGGCAGCTACCCACTGAGGATGTTTAGAAGCAATGGCAAAGGAAGGAGGTTCTATCACAAAATAATCATATTGAACTTGCATAACCTTAGGCTTATAGATACCATACTTAGACCTTGTAATCATAGGATGGGAATTACTAGAAGTAGGAACAAGGGCAGTGGACTCAGGAACTATAGAAGAAGAAGAAGAGGGAAGTACAGGATCTGCAGTGACAGATAAGGTAGGTGGTGTTGGGACAACAACAAATGAAGGAGTGTCTATGGGAGGAGGAACAATAGGAATAGGACAAGAAGCAGAAAGAAAGGAAGGAATAAGGGAAGAGGTTAAATCAGAAGCAGGAGTAAAAGAATTAGAAGTATCATAAACAATAGATGGAGAGCTGATTAAAGGTGAATCAGACTGAGGAAACCAACTAGACAAGGATGAAGAAAAAGGAATATGAGAGAATCATGAGCAAAACGAAAAAGAGATTCATTAAACAAAACATAACAAGCAATATAGATTTTATTAGAAGTAGGATCTAAGCAAATATACCCTTGAGACAGAGGAGGATAACCAAGAAAGATACAAGGTTTGGACCTAGGCTGCAACTTATTTTTGTTAAATGGCCTAAGATAAGGGTAGTAGGCACACCCAAATGCTTTAAGAGCATGAAGAGGTGGAGATTTAGAGTAAAGTTTTTCCCAAGGAGAGTGAAAACCTAGAACTGAAGAGGGAAGTCTATTGATAAGGTAGGTAGCAGCAGAAAAGGCATATAGCCAGTAATTATAAGGGAGATGGGATTGATAAAGAAGAGCTAGGCCTGTTTCAACAACATGCCTGTGTTTCCTTTCAGAAACACCATTCTGCTCAGGTGAGTGCGAACATGAGGTTTGATGAAGAATACCATTAGCATAACAAAAGGATTGAAACTCAGCATTAGTATAGTCATATCCATTGTTAGTTCTTAGAATCTTAAGTTTAGAATTATGTTGAGTTTCAACCAAAGACTTGAAATGCTTAGAAACATATAGAACTTCACTCTTATGCTTAAGAAGAAACATCCAAGTGAAATGAGTGTAATCATCAACAAAAAGCACATAGTAATTAAAGCCAAGCAAAGAAGTAATGGGAGAAGGACCCTTAACATCACTGTGCACACAATTTTAAGAATTGATGTGGATACAATTGGAGTTTTATTCAAATGAAGTTTGTGCATCTTAGCACTTATACAAGATTCACAAAAGGAAAAAACCTCATCAATCATTGAAAAAGAAAGTGAAGAAAATACATTCTTAAGAGCTGAATATAAAAGCCTAGAACTTGGATGTCCAAGTCTGTGATGCCAAAGCAGAAGTTGTTGTGGTTTGACAAACACAAAGGCAGAATTCTTAAGGTTGGAGATAAAGACAGTTCAGAGAGTGATAGAATGGGATAGACCCTATCTTTACTCAACCCTACGTAGAAGATCTTCCCCAAGGGCAAATCCTGAATTAAGAACTTATGCGCATCAAAATAACAAAATGCATTATTTTGGAGACAAAGCTTATGAACAGACAAAAGATTAGAAGCAAGGTCAGGCACTCTTAAGATATTATCAAGCCTAAAATTATGAGTTAAGGTTTGAAGCTCACCATTACCAATGTGAGTGACTGACAGTTCTTGACCATTGCCTACTATGACAATTTCATTGCCTTGAACTGGTTGTTGATGAACAGAGAGTTGTGACAGATTAGGAGTCACATGATTTGAATAACTTGTGTCAGTGAGCAAAGAATTGGAAGCTTGAAGACTTAGCTTGATTGAAATTCTGAAACTGAGGATTAAAACTCTGGTTGAGATTCTGAAATTGAGAACCAGAATTAGGATAACTACCTCCACTGAAATTGGAATTCACTCCTCCAGAATTATTACTATTTCCACTAGCACCTCTACCTCTTTGATTGTGATTTCTGCCTCCTTTTCCTCGAGGAAAACCTTGAGAACGAAAATTGGCAGCCATAGCAATAGAATTGGGATTAGCACTATTAGATCTCTTCTTAATAACTCTCTCTTCAGCATTAAGCAAAGCATTCAATTCTTCCACTGATAACACATCACTTCTAGTCCTTATAGTAAAGCTAAAGGAATCATACTCAAAGGGAAGACCATCTACAACAATATGGAGAAGCTCTTCATCATCCACAAAAAACAGAAACAGTAGCTAATCTGTCGCGAGCTTGCTTAATCTTCTGAAAATAACCATCAATAGAATCAACACCTTTCTTGATTGCATTCAATTCATTATGCAAACTCATGACATGAGATCTAGAAATTGATGCAAATCTCTTCTCTAACACTCTCCAAACTCTTCTAGCAGAGTTTTGCCCAACTGTGAGAACAAGAATCGCAGGAGAGAGTGTTGAATTCAGAAAGGTAAACATAGCCTGCTCATGATTCTTCCAAGCTATGAATGTTGGATTCATCTCAGCAGTGAAATTTCCAGATGAATCTTTTAGAAATCTACCTAGAGCCATGATTGAATCATCAAGAACATCAATCATTGAATAGGCATCAAGAATTACCTTAATTTGATGTTTCCAAACAATGTAATTTCCATAGTCAAGTTTCACAATCATCATAGATGACATATTTGACAACAACAGTAGTGAAAAATTCACTGGTAAACTAGACGTAGCCATAGTAGGCAAAGCACTTGAAGTAGATGATGAGGAAGATGAACCAGAGTGTGCAGAAGCCATTGATATGGATCAAAAGCTCTAATACCATGTAAAAACACACTCAAACTCACTGATGGAGTAACAAACACTTTAGGAAGAAAACAGAGAAAGAGATAAGACTAAACAAACTCTGGTATTATTGACAAGAAAGAATACAATATAGTTATGAGTCTCTAATACAAAATATATAGCTAACAGTAGAGAGAGAAAGAAGAGAGAGCGCAAGAAAGGCAGAGACAGTTACAACAGCTATACACGTGCAATAACAGAAATGCACATGTGAGATAACTAACTCTCACTCAAAACTGATAATTCATGTAACACAGAAACGACACCGTTTAGATTAATGAGGAACGACGACGTTTGGCTTTAGGTGTGTTTTGTGTTTAACAATCTGTACTGACGACACCGTTTTGGGAGTAACCGTTGGAACAGTACTTCCATCTTCGTCATTTGAATGTTCAGAAGCACTCCTACTGTTTTCAGTAGGCACTTTCTAACTGCTTTATAGCCTGGGAGATTTTGATACATTGGGTTGCTAAAGCAATGTTTAAAAGCTCGTGTAATACATAATCCATATTCATATGGAAGATCTACCTTTAAATTTCGAACGCAAGGTATAATTCTGGTTACCATGCAAATATCAAAAGCATCTCGGACGGGATCAAATTTAGAGAGTTTAGAAAGCGGTGGAAGTAAAGAGTTATAGGAAGATGCAGAGGCATGGTCATTGGCTTGCACTTCAATCAATGAGAATAATGATAACCAACTTTATCATCCAAACGGACCAAACTAAAAATTTTCTCATTAATTTCACACCCATTTATTTTCTTGCACCATAAAAATGTTATTATTTTGAAGTATATCTAGGAGAACATCAAATTCTTAAAATTGTGTTCCTATTATAATCAAATAAATAGACTCCTTTGAAATAAAGATAATATAATTTTTAATTTTTAATTCGTAAACATATTTTTGTTGTTACTTAAGAATTGTGACTTTTGGAAGCATGAGCAATCTTATGTTCTATGACTTGCAAATTCTTTTGTGTCTTCTTACTAGGGGCAAAAGTTTTCGTAGTAAAATTTTATGTAAACATGCGATTTTCATAAAAATCAAGTATACTTATAAGAGTGCAATTAGTTAAGTAAAATTGTGAGGATAGATGATCATATTTTTATAATATATTTGATTAAAACACCCATTTTATGGACTTTGGAGAGATAATTGTTCGAAAAACATGAGAAATAAGTCATACTAGATTGCATGGAGTTATTATATAAAGCCTACTATTAATTATAAACAACTAAATATATGTTCAAGTTTATTAAAAATATATATATATATTGCAATTTAAGACAAGAAATTTGATTTGAAGCTAAGATTGAGGGTTGTGCATGCATTGATGCATCACCAAAATCATTGTAACTTAACTGGTTAACACTTTCTAATATGTTCATAATATCTATGATTCAAAATCGGCCTCCCTATTTTGTAACTATTGAATTATCAAAAAAATAAAATAAATAATGCAAAATGCTATATGGTGCAAAATTTCCCTAAAAAAAGTTTATTTAATTAGAGAGTATTTTAAAGGGTACATTTTTTTTTTGAGGAAGTAAAGGGTACATTTGATAGAAGGAAATAAATTAAATGATTTTTTTTAACCAATGTCCCTTGGTTATGGTTATGAACTTACAAAAGATTTATTATAAAGCAAATAAGTAATTTTTAACAAAAGTCATCTAAACTTGAAAGGGCACCATAAAAAATTTAATGAATATATGAACAGTTGCTATCCACAAGTTACAATATTAAATGAAGTTTTGATTTGAAAAGTGTGTGTATATATATATATATAGACTTGGCCAAGATTCCTAGTTATGGGCCCTCTTCTCATTTCTTTCATCTATTCTCGTTGTATTTGGAGAGACTATTAGGGCTTTATCATTCTTTCTTAGACAGGATCATGGGCAGTTGAGCTATAGCATGCATTTACTGTGGCTATGGTTTTGAAGCCATTAGAGGCATTATTTGGATCGACAGTCTTCTGTTTACTTCACTCGTGTAATTGTTTGGTAAGCGGGGGGGTGATTTTCTTGTTTAGTTCGCAAATTAATGATTGAGTTTAGAAGTTTAAGTGGGGGTGGTAAGGATTGTCACATTGTGGGGATTTACTTTATATCCCCTTGGTCATGGTGGGAATAAAGGGTTGTACTGCTTATTATCCACGCCTAGTCCGCTGAGTGATTTGGGTGAGGTGACACTGGATTTTATGGTTGGTGTGAATCGTGATTCTTATCTATAAAGGGTTAATAAACTTTGGGTGAGGTGGATCTATGTTTGAGATTGAGGTTTCATTTTCCTTTTTTAGCCAACGAATGTTTTGGTTTGGAATTGTGACCTTGTGGACCTACCCGGTGAATGGGTGTAGGCTATTTTAATTGTTTCTAAAAAAAAGGTAGGTTCCACTAATGATATTTCGTCTCCCCTAAATTGAGAGTCGTAAATGAAGTCACCCCATACTTTATTAAAATGGGATAAATATAATTAAAATTTTGAATATCAAATTGTAGAAATCTCATTTTGCAACCTTATAACCTCACGCCAAAGGCATATCCATTATTTTAGGACATAAAGGCAAAATCATAATTTTGACCATTTTATTTCTAAATACTCTATTGAAAACAAATCTAGGAGTCCTAACAATAAAAATGATATATCATGTGATTGAGGACTTTTTTTAAGGGTGAAAAAAGTGGCTTTTCCTAAGTTTAGTTTCTCTTTGTGTAAATTAGATAAAATTATGTCTAGAATTAGAGAATAGATTTAGGGATCTAATTATGCTTGGGGAAGGAGTTAGGCACAGGCACCCCATGTCCCACAATGCCTAATTGTAATCAGCACCTAATTTATATTATTCTTTAGTAATATGCGTAGTGCAATATATATATATATATATATGTAATATTTTAAAAAAAATTACCTGGTCTTAGGGTCATATATCTCATGATATCTGGCATGCATCAATAATATTAGCAGAAACAAACTCAATAGGAATAAAAACTATGTTTTTGGTAGGAGTGACTGGCTCGATGGTCTTGATCTTTTTGACAAGAGTGGTTGGCTCGATGGTCTTGATCTTCCTTGCAGAGTCCTCATGGGGTGGTCGGCTCTCTCCTATGCCCAATTCTTTAACTCAGTTGTGGCTTCAACAATCATGGGCGTCTCCCAGCGAGTTCTTTCTTCCCTTAGCATCAGTACCAAGGGGTCTTCATACATATAGTCCATGCCTTCATCTTCAATCTCCATATATGTGGGCTTGTCAGTTACTTAAGCATCCAAACGCTTTATGCTATCCATCCACTCACCAAACAGATCTTGCTTTCCTTTGTTGCTCAGGTAGGTGTATTGAGGAAGGTATTCTGACTCATAACCTTTCATCTTCTCATCATCATCTCCAAAATTCTCAAGTGCTAGGGTTCTGAGATTGTGGACCATCAGTTTTTGGTCTAGTGCGGCCAATCTAGCATCTATGTCATCTTCTTCCTTAGCGTATGGGGTCAGTGAGTCAAGCTTTGAGTTGTGGAAGGATCCTAGCTCAGGAATTTCTCTACCATGCTTGTCATATCGAGGACCGAACCTTGAACTAGTATCAATAACACAGCTCCAATCTGAGAGGTGCCCATAGTGGAGATCATCATAATCTATATTGTTGGCCTTTTCAACCTCTTATCCTATAGCCTCCAGCACATTTATTAGCCTATATTGATCACTTCCAGCATCACTTCCCATATCTATAGGTTCAGCTTCAGCATCATCCTCTATATCTCCATCATAGTAGTCTATGTCATCATCATAGTCTTCGTAGTAAAGCCCCTCGTCTTCATCTTCTCTATCACTAGAGGGTTCACCCCAATCATTGCCACTATATTGGCTATCATAGTCTTCACTGTTGTTGCTTGCACTATCACTGCGGCTATCATCTTCACTATCTCCACTGTCACTACTGCTGCTGCCACTACTATTGTCACTTTGGCTATTACTATCTTCATCATCATCACTAGGGGCTGCTCCCCCTTCCTCATTTTCATCACTTGTTCTTACTTCATACGGGCTCTTTAATGCATGTTGGCAAGCCTCCTAGTACTCTTCTTCCTCTATATTGCAAATGGCATCCCCTAGAAGCGTAGTTATTGCATCATTATCCATGTAGTCAGCCCAATCAGTAAGGACCCAAGTTGTATCTTCCTTCTTCAGTTCTGGAAGCTTGTTGTTGCAATCAAGTAGTAGCTCAAATCCAAGCACCATAGTTCTGGTCTCAGGATCAAATCTTGGTTCGGGGAATCCCCAATAGCGTTGACTATCTCTAGCTTTGACAAACTTTCCGTTCAATGTAGGAGTATAGGGCTTTAGAGGTTTTGAAGGACAAGGAAGTCCTTTTACTTTGGCTTTGTCTCGGGCCATCTTTCTCACCTCCATCTCTAACAAGTCATCACCAGTGGCCTTATAGCCTATTCCAACAGGTGGTGTGGTAGTAGGGATCATTAGGTCTTGAACAATTGGCTTCTTCACAGTCTTCTCCAAGTTCATTCCCGGAAGGTAATTCATTCTCCTCATCATTGCTACCATGTTGTTGTTGTTGTAGGGAGCAAAGTCCATGGTGATCTTCTCCACTTATTCTTCTTTTCTTTCAAAACCAGGCTTCTCAATCTTAAAGCCATCTCAGGTCATTGGCTCTTTCTCAGAATTAATACCAAAAATAGGCTTTGGCACAGTCAAAGTATCGCCATATATGGTTACAATAGTTCCTTCATGCTGAAACCAAACCTTTTGGTATAGGGATGAAGGTACGGCCTTTGTATCATGGATCCATGGTCTCCCAATGAGCATATTGAAGCATGAAGCTATGTTAAGGACTTGAACTCCACCTTCTTGATCATTAGCCCTATAATAAGCTCCAGTGTTACGGTTTCTAAGACCTCTCTTCTACTATTGTCATATGCCCTCACATGCTGATCAGTAGGCACAAAGCAGTGGGTCATTGTGGTGCTTCCCTTTCTTTGTCAAATCTTTGTCAGAGTAGGAAATAGTAAGTTCCCTACTTATGGACCCAATCATAACATTCAGATCTTGGGAAGTTGTGGTTGTAGGGACTTGGATTTGGTTAAGAAGGTCTACCGGATTTTGACGGTGCTTGTAAAAGGCCATGAGTAAACCCTATAAAGATATATTGGCTTGTGTTTTCTGCAATTGCTTAAGGACCTCATCCTCCTCAGTGGGTGTTTATTGGGTGGCTTTGTTCAAGGCTTCTATCGGGTTGTCGGTCTCCAAATGTGGGGGTTTGAAGTGTCTCCCCCCTTGTGATGTGGGCAATTTTTGTTGAGTCATTCAGGTCGGTGTCTTGGGGTTTGAAGTGTCTCCATACTTGTGGATGTTGGGCCATTTGATTGGGGTTCGAAGTATCTCCCCCCATTTGTAGGTATGGGGTTATTTGGTTAGGGTTTGAAATGTCTCTCCCTATTTGTGGATGTTGGGTGATTTGGTTGGGGTTTGAAGTGTCACCCTCCATTTGTAGGTATTGCGTTGTTTGATTGGGGTTTGAAGTGTCTCCCTCCATTTGTAGGTATTGGGTTGTTTGGTTGGAGTTTGAAGTGTCTTCCCCCATTTGTGTATGTTGGGTGATTTGGTTGGGGTTTGAAGTGTCTCCCCCTATTTATGGATGTCGAGTAATTTGTGGTCTCGATTACTTCACTCCATATATCATATCATGTAGTGGATGTCATACCCATCAATTCTTCCCATGTCATCATAACACACTCAGGTAGGTCATAGATCAATTTAGATGGGTCCTCTTTACTTTCTTCTTCAGTCATCAAACAATTAATCCTCGATTCTCTCCCAAAATTGTGGTTGGGCAAGGGATTATTAGTGATGCTAGGCCTTGTGGGCGGTGCAATCACCTTGTTCTCTATTAAGTCTTGAATTGCATAACGAAGGCCAAAACACTTGTCGATATATCATGGCCAGGGCCTTGGTGGTAGGCACATCTTTTGTTCACATCAAACCTTGAAGGTAGTGAGTTTGGAATTGGTCTTGGGTCTAAGGGCTTTAGTAACCCTTTTGCTTTTAGCTTCTCAAATACTTGGCTCATACGCATATATAACTCATGAAACTCCCTCCTAGGCCTTTGAGGTAGCCCTTGTAATATTTGCACGGGTGTAATGGGTGCAGTCAGTTGATAAGAATCTTTTTTTATGGATATTAGAAACTTCTGCAGCCTTAGAATTAGATCCTAAATTCTTTTTAAACCTCTGTTGGTCGTCATTCTTTATAGTGCCATTATTTATTGCATCCTTAATTTGGGTTCCAGCAGCAATCAAAGTTTTAAAATTAGGAAAATACTGAGCAAACAAGTACTTATGGTATATAGGTAATAAATTCTTTACAACCATAGCTAACTGTTCTTCTTCACTTGGCCTATTCATCATCTGTGCTGCCTTGGACCTCCACTTGGTAATGAAGGTAGAGAAAGATTCTTTTGGTCCTTGCTTTGTGGTCTCACGATCTCTCCTTGTTATATCCATCTCTATGTTGTATTTGTATTAGTTGTGGAACTTACAACAAATATCCTTCCAACTCTTTGCTCTGACATCATCTAGGTTGAGGAACCATCTAAGAGCGGCTCCAGTTAGAGTATTTTGGAACATTTGAGCAAGTAGTTTTTCAATCGCACCTAGGGGTTGCATGGCCCTCATATACATCTTCAAATGAGACTTTGGGCAACCAGTCCCATCAAACTTGTCTAAAGTTGGCATCTTGAACTTGGGAGGCAATCTCACATCGAAGAAAAGTGAGAGTGATTGGTAGTCCATAAGGTCCTCCATTTTGCGAGCTCTCTTGATCATCTCTTCCATCTTATTCATTCTTTCACTGATCTTCTTCTCATTATCCATGGTTGGTGGATTATGGTTAGCCTTGTTCTCCTCTTGATTATTCTTTAAGCTTTGAGCCTGTTGTACCATAAGGATCATGTCCTCCCTTAATTGGATTTGACTAGCTACCATAGTGTTGAGTAGCTCTTGAGTGTTCATAGGTTCTTCAGTGTTTGAATGTTCTCCCACTTCTACCATAGTGTTAGGAGCTTTAGACTTCTTGTGGCTTGAACTGTCTTGTAGGTCGAATATGGAATTGTGATGTTGCAGCAGCAGAGTGTTCTCTATGCTTATGGGCTTCAGTACCGTGATGGGAGTGATGGGCTTGGAATTGGAACTACTTGCTTGAGTGTCGGTCTTGGGTTCTCTTTGGAGTCTTCCCTCTGATCTTGACCAAATTCTTCCCTTTAAGAACAGGCTTGGTTGGGTCAAACAAAGCTACGTCCCTATCTTCATCAATCTATCAACCAAACAAACACATGCAAAATGCAATGCAATTTTAACATGGACCAGCCTAAGGATAGGTTCTAAGTCATTACATTGTAGGATGGGTTTGTTGTTTTATTGTTTCCCATAACTAGGACGTTACACCTCTCAACTTGTAATGTAATGAACATTGTGTTGGTCTGAACGGCATGGTCTATCCTTTACAGTCAACAAGAAATGATCCAGTGACTTTGGGCTATGAGTTGGTGAGTTCGCCACTGGGTACCTGAATCTAATGAAGACCAATGATCTATGGTTACTACCACCACATTGTTGAACGGGGTGCATACATATTTGTTGTTTTGATGGCACACACTATGACAGTTAGGGAAATCTCTTAACAAACAAACATGGCAACACAAACAAAAATATCATAGAAACATCTCAAGACATAAATAAAGAAACAAACAACAATATCATGCAAAATCATGCAAAAGAGAAGGGTATAAGTGGTGTGGAGTCGCCACTTTTTTTTTTTTTATACAAAAAAATGAGAAAAAAATAAATACAAATTTACATGATTGAAATGCATTGTTATTGATTAAATAAAAATAAATACAAGCTTGATAAATTGAATCTTACAAGGCTTTGAGTCCTAATTACAATCTACCCAAAAATAAAAGAAAGACAAGGTATAGATCTACCTATCTAAAAGAACTAAATTTGGAGGTTAGGTTACAGAATGGGAAGGTGTTAGGCACCCATTCCGCTCATACAAATTCTGGTCTTCTAGACTCTAATGACCAATATACCCTTTTATGCATGACATTGAATGATATGCTGAACATACATGACAAACATTTGACCATAACTAACTCACATAAATCTATCTTATGAATGTAACCTCTTGTTTTAGAAAAAATTCAAATCTATTTTTGTAAATAAAGAAAATTGATTTGATTCATTAAAAAGGAAACCAGATATATTTTTGTATAGATAAAAAAAAAAAAAAATAGTTTTGTGAAGAAAATCAGATCTGTTTTTTTTATACAAAGAAAGGAACAAGATTTTTTGTAAAAAATACCAGATCTATTTTTGGTGTAAAATTAAAAAAAAAATTATTTTAATTTCTATGTAAAAAAAAAAAAATCAGATCTGTTTTTTATGAATAAAATAAGAAAAAAGATTTTTTTTTTTTTTTTAGAAGAGGAACTACACTCATGAAACAAATCTATGTTACACGCATCAAACAAAAAATCATCTCAATTTTTAACTTCTTTTAAATTTCAACAATCTGCTATTTTGTGACAAAGAAAATTCTCTTAAAAAATCAGATTTGTATTTAATGAAAATACAGATCAGTTTTTAATATTTAAAATTAGATCTGTATTTAATGAAAATACAGATCACTCAAGCTGGGAGGTATGAACTGGGACACGTCCTTATCTCTAAAAAATCAAAAAGGATGAGTTTTATCTTGATCAAAGTGCCCTTGGGCTGTGCCCCGTGTTTGTGCCAATCGGCACTCCAAAAGTGCCGAATGGCGCTTTTGGGTGCCAAGCCTGTGTTTGAGTTCCAATCCATTTTGGACTCATTTTTTGAGGTTTTTTTAGCTGGGACTTACACTTAGACACGTTTTTAATCCATATTCTAAAAATTAAACTCTTTTTTCTGATAATTCAAGTCTTTTCAGCAATGATTATCTTGTAGATAAATACTCCAAAAAATCTTGATTATCCACAATTTTGTAGTTATCTGATTATCCTTTTTATTCCTATGCATGCAAGCCTGTTTTTGACACTAACTAACAACCAATCACAAAATTATTTAATTAATTTTAATTTCTCGACCAATCAGAATTAATTTAAATTAATCATGCATGGTTGGTTCCACCAAAACAAAATGCATGTAGACTATGCAAACTTTGATCTTGCGATATCTTTCAATCTGACGGTCTGATTGGGAAATTGGGTACACCGTCATGATCGTGAGAATCTCAAGATCATTTTTATAATATGCAATGAATGAAATGATGTATGTAATGCAATCATGAATTTTGGGTATATGAATGGTCATTCTAGCCATCTTCATTGATTAAATTATGGGTGCAAAATCGAGTGTCTACAGTGTGCATTCTTGTATGTGAAGAGAGAGAGAGAGAGAGAGAGAGATAGAGCAAGTCACTAGTGTTCCATTTGTTTCTATGAAAAACCTTACGTAAAAATATTTTTCCGTATTTTCTAGTGTTTAGTAGTATCAAAAAAAATGAACTAAAGGAAAACTATCTTTGGTCAATTGGAAAAAGTATGGATTATTTTTAGAGATTGTTTTCCATTAATTTTTTTCTTTTGAATATTGCTGAGATCTTCCTATTTTTAAGATATCCATAATAACAATGTAATAAATATCTTGCAAATTTTATGCCTGGTTTATTTACTTCTCTTTCGTAGTCAAGTAGGCAAATGTTTTTTTTTTTTTTTTTGAGAGAGTTTCAACCTATGGCGTCCGCTCCTGATAATAGCTCTTTATTATCAGACCAATACACCAATCAATTTTTGGTATAAGTGGGGATTGAACTCCAGATCTCTTATACAACCATCAGAGACTTTACCAGTTGAGCTAACTGGAATCCATGCTAAAGCAATGTTTAAAAGCTTGTGTAATACATAGTTCATATTCATATGGAAGATCTACCTTTAAATTTCGCACACAAGTTATAATTCTGGTTACCATGCAAATATCAAAAGCGTCTCGGACGGATCAAATTTAGACAGTTTAGAACTAGAAGGCGGTGGATATAAAGAGTTATAGGAAGATGCAGAGGCATGATCATTGGCTTGCACTTCAATGAGAATAATGATAACCAACTTTATCATCCAAACTATAAATTTTCTCATTAATTTCACACCCATTTATTTTCTTGCACCATAAAAATGTTATTATTTTGAAGTTATATCTAAGAGAACATCGAATTCTTAAAATTGTGTTTCTATTATAATCAAATAAATAGACTCCTTTGGAATAAAGATAATTTAATTTATAATTTTTTATTCGTAAACATACTTTTGTTGTTATTTAAGTATTGTGACTTTTGTGTATCAAAAAAAAAAAAAAAAAGTACTGTGACTTTTGGAAGCATGAGCAATTTTATGTTCTATGACTTGCAAATTCTTTTGTGTCTTCTTACTATGGTCAAAAGTTTTCGTAGTAAAATTTTACGTAAACATGCATTTTTCATAAAAATCTAATATACTTATACGAGTGCAATTAGTTAATTAAAATTGTGAGGATAGATGATCAAATTTTTATAATATATTTGATTAAAACACCCATTTTATGGACTTTGGAGAGAGATAATGGTTCGAAAAACATGAGAAATAAGTCATACTAGACTGTATGAAGAGCGAGAGCAAAAGAGGTTTAAAGCTTGTGCTATATATCCAAGAGTTAGGTCATTTTGGATATACACCACTGTAAATTTCTTTTTTAAAAAAAAAACATTCTCACATCTCCCCGTGTGTGTGTTAAAAATACTTAGTACCCGTTTGGTTCAGCTTTTGAAGCCTAAAAGCTGGCTTTTCAAAAACGCTGGAGGCTACCGTGCGTTTGGTGAAGTAGAAAGCCAACTTTTTTTAAAAAGCCCACTTTTATGTTTGTTCAGCTGGAGGCTAATGTTGCGCGTTTTGGAAATCGTTGCCCGCAGCTCCATAATTGAAAAGCTGGCCCTCAGCTTTTATGTTATATCCGTTGGGTTGTGGAGTTACAAAACTGCCCTTGACTAAAGGGCAAGGTTAACACTTCACAGAACACAGCTCCCTGGTCTCATCTCTCTGTGCGCAGCTCATCTCCATCTCTCTGTGCGCAGCTCCCTCACGAGATCGCCTCCTCAGCTCTGCGAGCTTCCTCTGTGCACAGCTCCCTCACAAAATCTTGAAATTTGTGTGTGTGTGTGTGTGTGTGTGTGTGTGTGTGTGTGTGTGTGTGTGTAAGAGAAAGAGGAAGAAACGGAGAGGGAGAAGTGAAAGATATGTTGTTCTGGAGGCTACCACACAACTGATCCGGAAAGAACTAGAAAATGAAAAAGAAGGGTAGATGGAGATATAGTGGCATACGTGTATGGTGGAGAAAAACCAAGAGGAAAAAAAAAAAAAAAAAAAAAAAAGGAAACGTATGGCTGAAAGCTTGCTGACCAAAAAAAAAAAAAAGGAAAAGAATAAGAATGACCATTTAGAAATACTCTCACAATATTTTCACAATAAATTTTAAAGAGTAGATGATTATTATCTAATATTGTTGAGAAAAAAATAATTTTTTTTAGAAAGAGAAAAAAATAATTTTAATAGTACGTTAAAATTAAAATCTGTATCAATTTTTATCACAATATTTTCACAATACTTTCACAATAAATCTTAAGTGGTAGATTATTATTAGCTAATATTTGTGAGAAAAAAATAATTTTTTTAGAAAGAGAAAAAAATAATTTTAATAGTACGTTAAAATTAAAATCAGTATCAATTTTTATCACAATATTTTCACAATATTTTTACAATAAATCTTAAAGGGTAGGTTATTATTAGCTAATATTGGTGAGAAAAAAAAAATTAGAAAGAGAAAAATTGATTTAAGTATAAGAAGTAGTTGATTTAAGTATGAAATAAACTCACATAAAAAAAAGTATGAAATAAACTCCCTTATATATACATTGTCCTTTTTGGTAATTTATTCTTCAAACTGCCACTTTTATAAGTGTTAGCCAAACACTCAGCTTTTTCAAAAAGCACTTTTTAACAGTTTTACCAAACACTCAGCTTTTTGAAACTCAGCTTTTTCATTATGCACTTTTTGAAAACTCAACTTTTTCAAAAAGCCCAACTTTAAAAAGTTGAACCAAACTCACCCTTAGTATTCTTAAAAGAAAAAATAGTGAGTTAATCCCACATTAAAAAATGAGTGTGAGTAAAAGAGGTTTAAAGCATGTGTTGTATATCCAAGAGTTAAGCTATTTTGGATATACATCACTGTAAGTTTTTTTTTTTTTTAAATCTTCTCCCCTCTTCCCGTAAAAAAAAAAAAAAAAAAAAAAATACTATATGGAGTTATTATATAAGGCCTACTATTAATTATAAACAACTAAATATATGTTCAAGTTTATTGAAAAAAAAAATCTTGCAATTTATGACAAGAAATTTAATTTGAAGCTAAGATTGATGGTTATGTATGCATTGATGCATTGCTAAGAGCGTTATAGCTCAACTGGTTAATACCTTTTAATATGTTAATGACATTTAGGGTTCAAAATCGCCCTCCCCATTTTGTAACTATTGAATTATCAAAAAAATAAAATAAATAATGCAAAATGCTATATGGTGCAAAATTTCCCTAAACAAAGTTGATTTAATTAGAGAGTATTTTAAATGGTACATTTGATAGAAGGAAATAAATTAAATGATTTGTTTTAACCAATGTCCCTTGGTTATGGTCATGAACTTACAAAAGATTTATTATACAGAAAATAAGTAATTTTTAACAAAAGTCATCTCCTTCTCAAAATTAAAAAAAAAAAAAATTAAAAAAAAAAAAAAAAAGTCATCTAATCTTGAAAGGGCTAATCAAAAATTTAAAGAATATTGCTATCCACAAGTTACAATATATTAAATGAAGTTTTGATTTGAAAAACGTTATATATATATATATATATATAAAATGATGAAGTGGTACCGAAAATTTTGTTCCAGTATCCAATTTGAAACGGTCTCCAAAATGAAATTCAAAATTTGGGTTTCACCAACTCCTGTTAGAATTTTATGCATTATTGGAGTTAGGCTTTCAACGTAGCTTTCTTTGGATTGATCCTATTTCCTTCTCTTCCTGGTCTTATTGACTTGGCCAAGATTCCTATGTTATGGGCCCTCTTCTCATTTCTTTTATCTATTCTCGTTGTATTTGGAGAGACTATTAGGGCTTTATCATTCTTTCTTAGACAGGATCATGAGCAGTTGAGCTATAGCATGCATTTATTGTGGCTATGGTTTTGAAGCCATTAGAGGCATTATTTGGATCAACAGTCTTCTGTTTACTTCACTCGTGTAATTGTTTGGTAAGCGGGGGTGATTTTCTTGTTTGGTTTGCAAATTAATGATTGAGTTTAGAAGTTTAAGTGGGGGTGGTAAGGATTGTCACATTGTGGGGATTTACTTTGTATCCCCTTGGTCATGGTGGGAATAAAGGGTTGTACTGCTTATTATCCACGCCTAGTCGGCTGAGTGATTTGGGTGAGGTGACACTGGATTTTATGGTTGGTGTGAATCGTGATTCTTATCTATAAAGGGCTAATAAACTTTGGGTGAGGTGGATATATGTTTGAGATTGAGGTTTCATTTTCCTTTTTTAGCCAACGAATGGTTTGGTTTGGAATTGTGACCTTGGGGACCTATCCGGTGAATGGGTGTAGGCTATTTTAATTGTTTCTAAAAAAAAAAGGTAGGTTCCATGATGATATTTCGTCCCCCTAAATTGAGAGTCGTAAATGAAGTCACCTCATACTTTATTAAAATGGGATAAATATAATTAAAATTTTGAATATCAAATTGTAGAAATCTCATTTTGCAACCTTATAACCTCACGCCAAAGGCATATCCATTATTTTAGGACATTAAGGCAAAATCATAATTTTGACCATTTTATTTCTAAATACTCTATTGAAAACAAATCTAGGACTCCTAACTATAAAAATGATATATCATGTGATTGAGGACTTTTTTAAGGGTGAAAAAAGTGGCTTTCCTAAGTTTAGTTTCTCTTTGTGTAAATTAGATAAAATTATGTCTAGAATTAGAGAATAGATTTAGGGATTTGATTATGCTTGGGGAAGGAGTTAGGCACGGGCACCCCACATCCCACAATGCCCAATTGTAATCAGCACCTAATTTATATTATTCTTTAGTAATATGTGTAGTGCAATATGTAATAATATAATGAAAGAAAAGAGAATAGCAAAGTTAGAGCAATAATAAGGCGGTAGAACCAGCCAAGCAGTATATATCAAAATAATTGAAAGTATAATGAAAGAAAAGAGAATAGCAAAGTTAGAGCAATAATAAGGCGGTAGAACCAGCCAAGCAGTATATATCAAAATAATTGAAAGCAATTAATGAAAGCAATTTAGAACCGTCCAGTATGGCGGTAATCCGTCCAAGGTGGCGGTAGCAACAAATAATATAATGAACATGAATAACTGAAAATACTTCTTTATTGAAAGTAGTTAAACACTTACAGTAGTAGTAGTGAATACAACAAGATCTCAACAGTAGAGGTTAACAGTTACAAAGCTTGAACTAGTCCTAGTTACAAGGTTTGTATGAACAGGGTTATGGTGAACAAGGTTGTGGTTAACAAGATAATAGGAGAACTTTCTGAAAGAAGGTAAACTCTCTAGAGGAAGTTCTAACAAGATAGTGAAAGTTCTCAAAAAAGAGTTCTTAGTTCAACATAAGGGACAGCCCCCCTTTAATAGGCAAAATTCGGAATGAATAGTAACAGGTGAATAGTGACGGATGAATAGTGCCAGATGAATAGTGACAGGTGAATAGTGACAGATGAATAATAAAAGTGCATCTTTTTCTTTTTGACTCCAAGTCATGGGAGAAATCAGGAGCATCTTATGGGAGGGCTTAGACCTTCATTTTTAGGCATAGACCTCATCATTTTTTGTCCTTAAAGGAGTCATCAAAAGAAGCCAAAATTTGAACTATGATGGAAGTCTTCAGAGTATGCAGCACTTCCAACGTGAGAGGCATAAAATCAGCAAGATTTCTGACAAAAACTAGTAGGAATATCATCAGGAATATCATCATGTGCGCATGTTCTTAAATAGTGGCCATTATGCTGGCTAGACAAATAGGGAATAGTAGAAACAATAATCTGAGGACTACACAATTAATCAATAGAAGGAGCATCGGACGGGTATCCATCAAAAGGATCAAAAGGACCCCGTGGAGAGTCACAATCATGCTCATGATAAATAGCATATTGGTTGCAAAATCCACAATATAAAATAGGCTCATCCAGTGGTCTTCTTCCTGGAATGAGAAAGCTCTTTGGATTACAATGGTCAACAATACGTAGCCGAGCAATAGCTTCAACACGTGGCCTGGGACCAAAAACATAAATTCTATCAGTGCTTCCCATGAAATGATAATCCTTCCACAGGCTCTGAGCAACTTCAATAATTTGATTATTAAAATAGTTTCCCCAACATTTTGCAAGAGCATAAGGATTTTTGAAGGACAAATGAGGATCCCCTTCAAGCCATTGCCCCTGATGAGTATGACCATTGATGAGAATAAGATGTTTCGAAGGCTGGACATTCATCCAGTTATCTCTTTCCCATCTAGGTAGAGTACTCCAACATCTGATGGAAATAGTGGGGCCAGTAAATTTTTTAATGGCATCTTGAACAATTTGAGGAAGTTGACTGGCTTGGTAATAGCTTGTTAATTTTAGAAATCTAATAAAGCCATATTCAAACATATGAGAAAGCCAGTTAGGATCTCTATCATCATCATCAGCAGCAGCAAAGTAACCATCATCATAATTAATTAAGAGACCAGGAAATCGGTATGGTTTTTCATACACTCTGAGAGTACTCCCAAAGTGTTCTTCCCATTCTAACTGGATAAACACATTATCACCTTCATCAATTTCATCAGGATCAGGAATAGTGGCGGTAACAAGTTTCTTGAAACATTTGAACCATAGGTCGAAAGACCCAAACATAGCCTTGCAGTTCAGTATACGCGATTGTATATCTGAAGGCAAGTTGGCAAAAGCACTTCTTAGCATAGATTGGGACTTAAGACTCAATCTAGAATAATCAGTGCCCATTATAGTCATTTTATCCTTTGAATGGATATCCTCTTTGCCAAGGAGTTGACTAGTGTAAGGATTATTTGTGATATTTGGGTGGTTAGCAAGTTGGCTTTTAAAAGCCCCAATTTCTGAAACAAGGTTTGAAACAAGGTCATTGTTTGAAGCAAGAGGGTTTTCTGAGATAAGGTTAACATAATGGCTTAGGTAAGTCTCATTCTGAACAGAAAGGTTAACAAGATGGATTTCCAGGGCTTTAAGAGTGGTTTTTAACAGATCATAGTGGTTTTGAATAAAAGCAGCTTGAATGTTATCAAGAATAAATTTAATAGAGTCTGGAAGTTCTGAATAGATTCCATTGTGGAATTGTAAATTTTTTGACAAAACTTCTTGCAAAGCAATCACAATATCACCACAGGAATATGCCACCGTTGCCGGGACATACCCTTGAAGGGATGTCGATCCACTGGGTTTTACCCCAGAAGATTCGCCTTCATGCATTTTATTCTGGGAATAGTCCTGTACAGGAGCTTTTCCCTTGTTTTTCCTCTCAGTAGAGGGAGCCATAATAACCCACTTATTAGTGGTATGAATACTAATATTATCCCACTTACTAGTGGTTTCTATCCTTGCATCAGTGCGTGATTCCTGCAAAGAATCATTAAGAATATTAGAGCCATTGGTAATAGTAGATAATTTGGCACCACTAGGAGTACCTTCAAAATTGTGTATGAAGCATTTCGTCTTTGATTCATGATCAAATATAGTAGCAGGGGAATCAAAAGACAAGTCTAAAGCATTATTAACATCAATTTCAAGTTTTGAAACAAATTCAAATTTTACTTTCTGTCCAAAAGGATCAGTAGTAATTCCATCATTATCAACAAGGAAGGGATACAAAGCATTTATAAATGGCAAGCCAAGAATCACTTTATCAGTCATATTTTTAACAAGAACAGAAGGAATTTTGAAACAGACATTATCATGGCAAATATGAGCATTATTCAGTTCATATTTAATTTTCATTTGGGAACCATTGGCAGAAACCAATCTCTCAGTTGATTTCTCAAAATATTTTGAAGGGATTAATCCTTCCTGAATACAATTCTTATCTGCACCAGAATCAATCATAGCAATAACAGTGAAATAATAATCATGGGAAACAACAATTTTCACTTTTGTGAACCATTTTGGGGGAAGGATATTGTTAAGATTAACAAGGCTCGGTTGAGCACCATCAATACCTTTATCAGAAAGAAGAGCCTGTTGACTGGGTTCATCTCCATCCTTGTGCTCATCTTGTTCATCATCAGTCTTATTTTGATCAACAGTTTTATCAATTTTTAATATTAACAATTCTTGTTTGAGATTATGGTTATCACTTTTAATGTTTTTAAGTTCAAGTTTTAATTCAGTTATCTCCTGTTTAACAGTATTAATTTCACCTTGGAGATCATTAACAGTTAGATCTTTGGATTTCTTCTTATTAAATCTTTCCAAAGTTTCTTCAAAACTTATAGTTGATTTAAGTTTTTTACTAGTTTCATCTTTTAACAAGTTTTTCTTGAACTTATCCAAATATTCTTTTTGTAATTCAGGATTTTCAATTTGACCGATCAATTTTATTAACAAGCTTTCATTTTCTTCACCTTTAGTGAGAACATTAACAGTTTTAACAACATTACAACAGGAATCTCTACAACCAAGTTTAATATTAGGAGAATCAGAAGAATCATCAACAGAATGATAGCAAGAATCAGAAGAAGAAAGATCATCTTCTAAGGAATCAGACGAATTGTTTGATTCAAGGATTCTGAATAATTCTTCTTGATCATTATCATCAATTTTCAACATGTTAAACTTGTTTTTCAACTTACCAGGTTTTTGTTTACAATCTTTACTAAAATGACCAGGTTTTCCACAATTGAAACATTTACCTTTACCTGACCTTTGGTTAACATGTTTTTTAGAAACATTTTTCCTTTTAGCATAAAAATCATTAAAGTTGGTTTTATGTTTTTTATGGTTATAATTTTTGTGACTTTTATCGTTTTTACCTTTTTGCTTAGAAGGAGCAATAGAAGGTAAACCATATTGTTCACAAAAATTCCCCATTTCATATTTAGCTTTTCTTTTGTTTTTTAATTGGTGTTTTAACAGTTTTTCATCATTGCACATATTAATTCCAAGTTTTTTAATTGTGCTTAAAATATCACCATAAGTTAAATTATCATAGTCAATAGAATCATTTTTACCAATTAATTCTTGTTTTACCTTATGAGCAAAGATAGGAGGCAGACCGTCAATAAACTTTTCTTTCCAATAAGGCTTGAAACAGTCTTTCCGTTGCATCACCCTGGAAAGGAAAACATCTTGGTACCATCTATAATCAGACATAGTAGGGCATCTCAAATTATTTAACAAGTCAGAAATTCGAGATGAAACATTAGATGGAGTACCAACAAAATGTTTGATAATAGTATAAATCAAGGTATTAACACCATCAGGAACACCTCGACCAATACGATCATCAAAAATAGGCAAGCCTTCATCATTCTTTTTAACAGCATGTTTAATAGAATCTCTGGAATCTTCTGTGAGATATGAATCCCACCATCCACGAAGAGTACCAGAAAAGCCAGTAGTAAGAAGGTCAACAATTTCAGATTGTTCAAAATCATGATTATTTTAATAAGCAGTAGCAACCATGGACATATGTCCCATTTTGTTAATAATTTCTTGCTCAGAAAAGCCATCAATATTCCATTCATAAATCTTATCAGCAGAAACAGAAAACTGAGTTTGAAAAGGTCTTTCTTCAAACTGCATATCAGGAGGAGTAGGTTTTGAATACCAATTTTTTGTAAGAAACATGGGCTTGGAATTGCCAACAAATCTTTTAATTCTGGGTAAACCATCATTAAAAACATTTTTTGCAGAAACAGAAGAAACAGTATCAGAATCTGTACTTTCATCAGAAACAATTTCATTTTTTGAAATGGTTCGAGTAGCAGGAGTACTTGTAGAAGTACCTTCAGTTTTAACTTTTAAATCAGAAAGCATTTTGTCAACAGTTTCAAGAAGTTTAGACTGAGAGGTTCGAAACTTGAATTTGTTATCATGACTGGGTAAATTAATCAAAGGTTCCTCAGTCTTGATAGAAACAGATTTTTGAACAGAAGCAGGTTTGTCAACAGAAACAGTTTTTTCAGCAATTTTCTCTTCAATACGGTCAAGCTGTTGACCAATAACATGCAATGATTCATTAGTAAAATTGTTTTGTTCAATAAGGCTAACAACCGGAGTTTGTTCATCAGCAATTTTGAAAGGAGTAGCTTTAACATCAATTTTGTCAGTAGTCACTAAAATAGTCTCAAGGGGTGGATGACTAGATCTGACAATGGTTTTGTCATTTTTAACAAAATTAGATTTCTTTATCGCGTTCAAATGATTTTTTGAAACTTCATCTTTTGAAACATAATAGTTTTCAAGAAAATCAAAGAACAAAATGTGTCTTTTCAACTGATGCATTTTTTCTAACCATTTTCTTTTAACACGGTTTTTCTCAGGCTGAGCAAAATCATTTTGGTAAATTTTTCTTTTTGCCCTATTTTTTGGAAGCATAAATTCATCAAACAATGGAGTCAGATCAACTTCAAAATTTTCATTGACAGCAGTCAGAACTCTTAAATGGTTAACATTATTATCAATAGGAGGAAAATCAGAATCAGATGGACAAACAGAATTAGCATCATCATCTTCTTCGGTGGCAGGTTTGCCATATGGAGAGGAAGATTCAGGCTTGGTAGAATAGTAAACAGAGCGGCTGATTTGAGATTTATCACTTGAAACACCTTTTAATTTCAGATCAGTGGGTTTTTCAAAATTCTTTTGTAAAAACTCATTGATATCATGGTCTCTTTTCGAAATACTTTCAGATCCAGCAAAAGAGTGTCTTCCTTCGTTAATCCTCAAGGGTTGATTATTTTGAAAACATATTTTAACAATACCATCAAGATATTGTTGAATATTTGTGAGATCAAGCTCATCAAAAACAGGTTTAGGAACAGGAGATTCTTGATTCAACAACCATTCTTTAGGAAGAGTAATATCTTGCCATTGAATCATTTTTGGAACTTGAACTTTAGCATCAGGAGTTGAACATGTGATTAACATTGTTTTACCAGAGGGTTCTCTAGGATTCAAACAACAAGGATTTAACTGAGTACCCAAAAGCCTGTAATAAATACGATAAATTAAAGCAAAAGGTTTACTACCTTCATCCATAATATAACCAGAAGAAGCAATGTTCAAAGTCAATGCTTTAATAATATTAGGATCATCCAAAGCAAGAGTAATATCAGGATAACAGTTAAAGTAAACAGGACCATTATACAAAGAAGCAGTGATCATACCAAGAATGCTATCTTTGAAAACTTTAAATCTAGCATCACGTAAACACATGAGAATAGAAGCATTAATACCCTTTCGGGTAAGTGGTTTAACAGCAACTTGAACCAAACCAATATGCAAATAGCTGAGTTTCTTAGCAATAAAGTCATTAATATTTTTCTTGGAAAACAAACAACATTTTTCATGCATTTTTGAAATGGAAAATATTTGTTCAACAGTTCTGACTTTATAAACAGGATGAAAAGTGGATTCAGCCCAGCTAATTTTGTAAACAGTTTTAGTATCAACTTTGGGAATGTTCCATTTTCGGAAATCAGGGAAATCAGGGATCTCATGATCTTCAACAGTGTGATCTTCTTCATTCACAATATCAGGAGGACAACCAGTCCTGGAGCTGATAGAGGAGTTGGATCTCCACAACTTATCCATATTATCCTAGTTTTAACACTCAATTATCATGTTTTTCTCACAACCGTTGCATTTCGTAACACATACCCTAAGCAACCCTATACCACACACATGCCCTACACGCCCTCCTGGCTCAAACGGGCCTTACAGTCAGGTTCTGGGAATTCACTTTACACCTAGGGTGGCGCCAACGACGGCAAGAACGGGACACAACAACTGAGCACCAAAGGTTCGGACAGACACGGACAAGGCACAAAGAACACAACCACACTATCACCGGCCAGAAAAGAGTGGCTCTGATACCATAAAGGGGGAAGGGGACACACGGAAGAAGGGAGAGAGGCGGAAGCACAGTAATAATATAATGAAAGAAAAGAGAATAGCAAAGTTAGAGCAATAATAAGGCGGTAGAACCAGCCAAGCAGTATATATCAAAATAATTGAAAGTATAATGAAAGAAAAGAGAATAGCAAAGTTAGAGCAATAATAAGGCGGTAGAACCAGCCAAGCAGTATATATTAAAATAATTGAAAGCAATTAATGAAAGCAATTTAGAACCGTCCAGTATGGCGGTAATCCGTCCAAGGTGGCGGTAGCAACAAATAATATAATGAACATGAATAACTGAAAATACTTCTTTATTGAAAGTAGTTAAACACTTACAGTAGTAGTAGTGAATACAACAAGATCTCAACAGTAGAGGTTAACAGTTACAAAGCTTGAACTAGTCCTAGTTACAAGGTTTGTATGAACAGGGTTATGGTGAACAAGGTTGTGGTTAACAAGATAATAGGAGAACTCTTTTTTGAGAACTTTCACTATCTATATATATATATATATATAATATAAAAAAAAAAATTACCTGGTCTTAGGGGCATATATCTCATGATATCTTGCATGCATCAATAATAATGCATGAGGTTTGATATCAATAGTTTTTATTTTTAGAGGAAAAACAAAACATTGTTAGTTTGAAAACCATTTGGGTAAACTCATGACTGGCAAAAGGTTGGTATCAAGATAGACACGAAATCTTAACATTGCCCATTATAATCACATTTTATAAGGGAGGTCCTAGCAATCATTATGATCACCTCATTCTATGGTTAATGATGTAGTTTGTCTATTGATGAGGCTTGAACTAAGGGATCTTGCAAAGAGAGAGATCCTTTATGTTCTCATTTGGCAGAGTTTTGGAAAAATAAAAATAAAAACTTAAAACTATAGTTACTATATAAAGTAATTAAAAACGGTAAGTTACTCTCAATGTGATGTAGTTACTGCCATTACATCTCCTTATTACTAGTCAAGTAATTAAAACGGATTGTAGAAAAAAAAAAAAAAAAAAAAAAGCTCCAAAAAAGAGAAGTGGCATATGTGTTTGGATTAGGTGTTTTTTTTTTTTTGGTCCAACTTATTAGTTTATTTGATATTGTACAAGCTTTTTAAAACGTCACTTTTTATGGATATGATTTCACTTTTGCTAACTTCCAACAAATACATAAATAGGTTTTTCACCAAACTGTGTAATCCAAATGCTGGAAATTGATTGTTTTTTATTTATTTATGGTAATATATGATAAAAGATTATATATCCTTTTGTGTTTATGGATGGACCAATTAAACGTGTAACTAGTTATAGCTAACATTCACGAACATTTAGGATTGTGATGGTATGGTACATAAAAAAGGATAAACACATATCATAGAATGATCATCTTTTTCTTTTCTTTTCTTTTTTTTTTTTTTTTTTTTTTGGGGGAAAATTACATAAAAAGGCTCATAGTTTATACTAAGTTCTAGGATTTTAAATTTTTTTTTTCAATTAAAGTCTCAATCTTATGAAACTACTTCAGGTTGAAGCCTATATCCATCTCCGTTATTCATTTTCATTATTTTGAGTAGTAATGGAATAGATAAAAATGATAATTGTTGATAAAATTAACTTTGTTTTGGAATTTTTTTGATAATTACTTTCTCAATTTAAGTTAAGCTTTCTCTCTCTACCCTGTAATTATCAAATTGATTTATTAACAAATTCTGTGTGAAATATGTAATTTAATCAATGATTTCTTGCTTTTCACCATTTCATTACTACCTAGAATAACATAAATAAAAAATGGAGATGGACTAAGGGTTCAAATTGAAATATTTTATAAATTTGAGATTTTAATAACAAAATTACAAACCAATGAACTAATCTAAAGTAGAATATAAATTTTGAATTTTATATATCATTTTAAAAATATTGTGAAAATATGTATAAAATGTTTAAACAATAAAAATTATTATTTAAATACCCCTACTAAACACCTTTGTTGACACCCAATAAGGAGTAAAATGTACAAATAATGAGTCTCTAGACTTTTTGGCACTTGAGACAGCCATGAGCCATCAACGATTTTTTTTTATTCGGCCCATACAAAGGTCCTATGATTTGTTGCTCGGGAAGTAAGGAAAGCCAGGAAAGGTGCTCTATCTGCTTAGGAATAGCAACATTTATCATTTTATATCTGGCCTTGACAGAAAACCTGAATTGGAAAAGTCTTAAATTGGACTCCCTTTTGACCACCAGCATCAAAATGTCCTGTGGCCAGATACTACCGAATGATATATTGATTGGTCATGTCAAAGAAAGACTCCAGTTCTCATATGATTTTGATGCTGAATGGGCCAGTGTAGCATTTAATGTCTGTGATTTGACAGCTCTATTAAAAAATTGCAGTAATTAATTGGGCACTAAAAGCAGATACTTTCACACTTTGACGTAAGAATCAGAAATTCAGAACTGCCAACTTTAAATTTGATTGAATTCATTTGCTTTCAAAGTAGCAAGTTACAACCAGGCTTTATTCAAAGCAAAGAACAACTCTACATCGTAGGCAGGTGAGCAGGTGAAAGTGTCATCAAAACCCCATCTCTAATTTCTATTCCTTCTCTCTGGGTTAGCGTGGTTTTTAGCACAGGGAGTTGAAACAATAAGGTGGCACTCAAATATAGTCAAATACACCCTAGTCATTATAGCTTGCTTTTTAGTGTTGCATTGGGTACCGAACTCCAGCTGCTAACACTCGTTGCTGTTCTATCTGTATCAATTTGAAAGAGCCATCATAACATTAGATTTTAGTATTTAATGAATGAGATATGATGGTGGAAATAAAATAGGTTGAGAAATTAAATAATGCACAAGAAAAACTAAAAGCTTGTGCTACATACATGGAACAGTTCGTGCAATTTGTTTTTGAGGTAGCAATACTCATGCTCTAGCAGCTCCAATGCTCTCAAACACCTGAAACACCAAAATCCCAGATGGTAAAACATTCTTTAAGCAACATTTCTGCTCTCTCTCTCTCTCTCTCTCTCAAAGTAAAAAGGCAAAAAAAGTTGTCAATTCTTGCTACAGAGAAAGAGGAAGTGTAGAGAAGTTTGAAAAAGTGAAAGGAAAAGGTATGGAAGCACGAGCATAGAGGAGGAAAGGCGCACCCACCCGGCACGGTTGTTCTGTTCAGAAGCGGCGCGAAAGGCAACGCACACATTTCTGACTCTCTTTGCACCTATGCTTGAGCTACTTCCCATAAACTGATTCAAATGGATTCCAATTTTCTTGTAGTCCGAGAACTCCTTATCCATCCTGTTCCATCACCTTTATTTTCAGCCAAATAAACAAATAAAATTCTAAAGATACAAAATTTTTACAATTTATTATTAAAATAATAAAATCTTTAACATTTTTAGATAGACCATTTTGTTATGCCCCAACAGTTGTTTGAAGAAAAAAGTGTTGTAAATAGAAACTTCCAAATGAGAGGGATAAAATGTTTGTGACCAAAAAATTAAACTCATCAAGCAAACCAGCAAGTGAGAACCAAAATTTGAGATGCAATGCACGTGTATGTGTGTGTGAGAGAGAGAGAGAACTCACAACAGTCCTCTGAGGTTCCTCAAGAGCTTCTCGGACTCGTGGAAATAGATATTAACAACCTCAGAGACAAAGTTTGGGGAGCTCTCATCTTGAAGCTGCTGAAGCTGCAAGAATTGCTCATCCAATACTCCCTAGAGAACAAGATCAGAAATGATATTAATCAGTGTCAACAAACAAATAACTTCAACAACCAAAGTAATACATACTTGTACCACTGCAAAAATTAACAAGCTCGTATCTTTTTATTTTTTTGTCATTTCTTACCAAGGAATTCAAGCATTAAAACAACACTAGTAGCTCGTTATGAAAACAAACAAATCATACAAAAGGTTAATTAGCATTATTACCTGGTGGAAGAGCAAAGCGAGCAAACGATTCATGTCGGCTCGCAACCGATCCACACCCAACCCAAGCATCCACACAGGAAGACCCGTCTTGGCTAATCACTTCTTGAACCTAAAAACAGTATAAAAGAAAAAAAAAACCTAAGTGGGTTTAACTTTTAAGCCCCAGTTAAGCTAATAGATATCTCTTATTTTTCTTTTCCTTTTCTTCACTTGCTTCGGGGTTTAGGGTTTTGTGTACTACTACTAATAATACTACAAGAGCGGGAATAGAAGCCGGTAGCAACAACTATTTAAAGCCAAGCGGTGGCTTTGGACCCACTTCTGGCAACAGTGTAAAAAACTCATGCCCTTACAAAGTCTGTTTTACTTGCACGCACCAAAAGTTTTTCACATTTGTTTGGGGTTGGAGAGTATAGTACCACAGGTGATGTCCTTTCTGTGGGGATTATACACAACAATTATTATAAAGTTAATTAATATTATAGTTACTCGTGTCATATGCATCCCACATAAGCCTCACTTGAAAATTTTGAATTTTGGAAGTACAGTGACAAAAATTATATTAGGAATTATGAAAGTTTCAAGTAAAAATGTATGGATGTACGTAAACTTTTTTTACTGAACTATTGGACCTCTCAATTGGGTTCATCATAAAATAATAAAAGTAGAAGAAGAAGAAAGGTGAGGTCATTCTTGCATAAGAATTCCAATAAGTAGAGTAGGACATGGGGCATTTATTTTAGATTTTTGCATCTTAATAGATGTACATGTAAACATTATTGATAAGATCTACGGCTACCAAAAAAACACATATTCCAAAAAATTTCATGTCAAGAATTGTACTAACAAAAATGGTAAGAGATATCGTCCATTCCATTTGTTCTTAAAATGTCAAAGAATAGAACCTTAACCTGCAACTGATTTGACAAGAGATTTATTAGAGGTCTGTGTAGTCCACACAATACATTACATCAAAGAGAAAAATCATCCAAGTGATACTTTGCATATGTAAATAATAATGATAAGATTTACGGTCACCACAAAAAAAAAAATATTCCGAAATTTTTCATAATAAGAAATGTACCCACAAAAATTATAAGAGATGTCCATTTCCATTTGTTTTTAAAATGTCAAAGAATATAACCTTATATAATATGCGAATGATTTTACAAGAGATTTATTTGAGATCTGAGTAGTCCCCATTATCCATTACATCAAATAGAAAATTTATGCAAGTGATACTTTGCGTGAGTAAACAATAATGATAAACCCTACTGTCACTTCCACAAAACACATTCTGGAATTTTGCATGTTAAAAGATATGGTCCATTTAATTAGTTCTAAAAATTTCCAAGAGAATATAACCTCAATATGCAAATGTACCATACAAGAGATTTATTTGAATTTTATATACCTCACAATAAATTACATCAAATAGAAAAATTATCCAACTTTGCGCGTGTTTGGAATTTTTTGTTATTGTTGATAATTTTGTAATTACAACAGAAGTATGATATTTGAATTATGAATGTTTTTGTTAAGAACACCAATTGAGTACTTGTGCTACAAGGCTTTATAGTTGCTTGTGTTTGAAATTAAACCATAGGAAAAATTTTCTTTTACATTGTACAGTATAATGCAAATTTATATTGTAGAAACACAAAAACTAATAAATGTTGTATACATTTTTAAAAATGGTAAATATTTACAACTTTTTACAAATATATATAACATTATTTTATAAAAATGGTATTATATACTTACAAATTTTTATAAATATAAACATTTATAAACTTCATATTATCACATTTTGTATGAATAAAATGTAAATTTATATTGTAAGTACAACAAAAATATATATAAACTTCATAAATCCTAATTCAAATACACCCAAAAGGATCATTATTCTCTTCGTTTCAATTTGTTTATTTTTTACTCCATTTTAAAATGTTTCAAAATGTGGTCATATTTTTAAACTTAAAAACTATTAATATTACTAACGTTTTATTTATAATTTATGTACTTATTTTATTTTTAAAACTATTTTTAATAAATTTATTTAAATGAGAGGAAAATTGTCCTAGCAATGGAGAGTGAGGTCACACGAGTAGTGAGAGTGGGGTTAGGGTTAAAGAGTGAGAAAGAGGGCGTGCAGTGTGGAAGTTATCGAGGTGAATGTGGGGTATCTACCGGACCAGCCTACATAACCACAGACTCTGGAACTGCAGAGAGGTGAGGGAGGTGACCTGCTGTCCCCGTTTCCGGTCACCCGCGTGCTGTCTTTTTCTGCCAGAGTGGTGCGGCGTTGTGCCACTCACCCCCCACCCGACAACTCTCTGCAACCGGTGATTGTCAGTCACCTCGCCAATCCTTACCTCACATTCAATTCTAAACAATTGTACTATATTGTTTCTCAAAAAAAAAAAAAAAAAAAAAACGATTGTACTATACTGTCAAGAAATTTGAGAAGGAAAAAAAAAAAAAAAAAATTTAACATAACCTTTTTAACTTTTACTGTTGTTGTACATGCTTCCAAACCACATACCCTATTTCACCTTTTCTCCCTTCACTTTTTATCTAACTTTCTCTCTCTTTCATTTTTGAAAATATAAAAAAAAGAAAAAAAAAAGATTATATGAGTAACACACTTCTTATCTTGAACATGATTTATACATTTGTTGACAGGTTATTAAATTACACTAATTAAATATGAGGAGGTAAAAAAAAAGCTCATAGACTGAAAATTTAACAAATTTTTTCATAATTGAGATAATGTGTTATTTGTTAATAATAAATAATAAATAATGGTAAATTACAAATTACATTTCTAAAATTTGGAAGTTTCAGAATATGAATTTTATTTTCTAAAATTTGGGAATATTTAGATTTTACATTCTAACGTTTCAAAATTTTAAAATTTTAAGGTACAATATTCAAACACTCTCAAATTTTAAGAAATAAAATTTAAATTTTGAAATTTTAAAATATAAAATCTAAACACTCTCAAACTTTGAGGGTGTAATTTACAATTTACCCAAAAAAATAATATACTCAAAAAAAAATGAGTAAAAGCTAGTCAATTTAATTATTATGAAATTTTTGTATATATAACATTGTTATAAAAGCTAAATAAAAAATTTTAAATAATAAAAAAGAGAAAGGAAAAGATAAATGTTGTGTTTTTGTCTCACAGCTTGGGTTTCAGTTTAGTGAGGCTGCATTGAATGATGGGGAGGAACAGAGCGCCCGGTAAACAAGGTTCTGGGTGACAGGTGGTGGAGGTGGCAGTGACAAGTTCGTCAGAGTGGGCTGGACACGTGGCAAAATGGGTAGTGGTTTACTGCTTGAAGTTTTGTCATTTTGTCTGGGTCAGGAACTAAGGATACATAGTTGGAAAAAGAGAAGTGTGTAAAGAATGAATGAATATATGACGATGATGATGATGAGACTTTTCGAAAGGGGGAGAGTGATGGGGGTATATACTATATACGACCCATGGACAGGACAGCAGGGGATGAGGCACAAAATCATAGGCGATTCTATATTATTGGACCACTCATTTTTTTTTTTTCCCCACTTAATTATTATTGGACCACTCATTTGTTTACATAATTACAAATTTACAATGCCCTCTTAAATTCATGAATGAATGATTCTAAGAAAAAAAAATCATGAATAAATTCATTAGGTTGGAAACCGTCGAAGTAATTAACCTTATCAATTAGGCAGGTAATTATGTATATTTAAATCTAAATTTTTTAAAAATCCCCATAGAGATTTTTTTTAAAATATTTTTAGCTAACCGAAGTTGGAAAGGGGAAGGTCGAAATTGAATGAACCCATATAGTTAGAGCCATCCGCCAAGTGATCATTGGCATTAAGGAAGAAATATATTAGAAGCAATTTTTTTTTTTAAAGTATACATGTAGGTAGGTAAAATTTTAGAGTTAGGACAAAATTGCACTAAGTACTTCGAAAGTAATCAAACATTGGAGAAAATACATTCACTTTGGCAAATACATTGCTAAAAAATTGAAACCTCAATTCAGCCTTGACTAATTTGGAGATTGGCCACAGAGGCTTCAATTGTTAAATCAACAGACTGGTGGAAGAAGAGGAAAAATGACATAGTAACAACCAATAGTTGCATACCTTACTCTGCACATTGGATTCTCTATAGGTGTATGAGGGATTAGTTGTCCCCTCAATTTTACTGAGAGGATGTGTGTGAGGACAACAATTTTTAATCTACAAGTGGATGAGACGTTGCTTTGTGAAATTAAATGTGATAGCCCATTGTGAGACACAATAAATATTGATGTGAAGAAAACTAAGGAATACTGTTTTTAAGGATGACTGCTATGCTTGATAAACTAGAGGAAAGGATTTGTAGATTGGTGACCAAGTTGACTAAGATGATTTCATAGCTTGGTCATTGGTCTAAAGCTTAAACCGACCCCCACAATATGGCAAGTAGCTTCAATCCATGTAAAAAAAAAATTAAATTAAATTGATTACTTAATTAAAAAAATTACTAGTGGTGTTTTAACCATTCATATTTTAATTTATGGAAATTCAGTAACCTTGAAGGTTAATTGGGATTTTAGATGGGTGATTCTCTTATCTTATTTAAAAAATATATAGATATTTGAATTAATTATTATTTAAAAAAATATTTATTTACACAAATATTTTAAAAGGCCGTATGAAAAGGTAATATTGTTTCTATTATGCCAAAAGCAATTTGAATTATGATATGTACTACATCACTCTTTCAAAGAATACAAGTGTAAAGTTATAATTTACGACTATATTTTATGTTGGCTTTATTCCATGACAAAAAGTGTTGTATTTGCTTTAATTTTATTTCTTGTATTTTGTGGAATTTTATTGTATTGGGTTTAGTATTAAATTGGTGAAGAATCGAGCATGAAATAAAGAATCAATACAATTTCGCGACTAACTCGCAAGAAGCTCGTGAGTAAAGGTTCCCGAGAAAAGGGCATGTGAGAAGCACATGCTGGAAGCTAAAGAGTCATGCCAGATTGTCAGTTTTGGGAATATCTCGCGAGAAGGGCCAACCCGCAAGATATCTGCGAAACTCTCTGCCTTGAGGATTTTAAGTGCGACTTTCTTACTTTTCACCCATACTATACATACTCTCATTACCCACAAAAGTAAGAGATGCTATTTAGAAAGAAAAACCCTAGATAGGTTTTCTACAACACAATACACCGATCTTTTAGAGAGAGAGAGAGAGAGAGAGAGAGAGAGAGCTACTCATCCTTAGTAAGAAATCATTGTAGCATCTTTTCCTTCCCTCTCCCATTGTCATACCTTGAGAGGAGATTTGTACCCAAACACAACCCACACATTTTCAATGTGTAGAGAGTGTTTTGAAACTTAGGAAGTTTTGGGGATTTTCCAAAAGAAGTTGGTGAGGCTTGGCGGATGCAATCGGGTGTACTGCGGGATCTGGAAAGCTAGAAAAGACATGACTTCGAGAAGTCCATTGGTAGCAGGCACTTGGAGAGCTCAAGTACATTGAATAGACTAGGATTGAAGGGTCTTTTGTTATTAGTGTATGTCAATTTTATTCTCTAGTGGATCAATTTCGACTTGGAGGGTTGCGAAGAGGTTTTTCACAGAATTCTTCGGTTTTCTCTTCGATAACATGTCTTAGTGTTATCTTGTATTTGCATCTCTCTTCCCTTACTCTTGTACTTTATATTTATTATTTTTTGTTCATGCATATGCACTAGAGTAGTATTGATTCATTGTGCACATTTACTCTTGTTCCGCACTTTGATTAAGTAAGAATAAAAGCAATTTAGCCGTAATTTAAAATTTAGGATCTAAACAAGCTCTTGTGTTTTAGCACAAATCCAAACTTTCAACAAGTATATTCTTATTTTTTTAGTATCACGCCAAAGGATTGTCATATAAAAAATGTTAAAAGTATTACAAATTTTACTACATAGAACATACAAGCTGATGTGATAACAAATGCAATTAATGGACTTCAACCATCTAATAAATGAATGTTTTAATTATTTTTTGATGATTGGTAACATATCAGTTTGAAAAATATATGTAGTAAAATTTATAATATCTCTAACATCACTCTTGTCATATTATCTCATGGGAAGGGGTGGCAATTCGTGTTCACATGTTGGATTTGTGTATTGTCAAGTTATGAGTATTCAATTAGCTATATGGGTTGACTCGAACCCGACTTGTTTGGTAAACATGTCAAGAATCCTTGACCCTAACACAACCTGTTTATTAAACAAGTCGACCTAACACGACACGTTTAATCCGTATAATTAACAAGTCATGTAAATGTCAATACAAATGACCCATTTATAAGCCGTTTGATTAAGAGGTCATACTTGACTTGAATAATATGTTATCAATTCTCATATATCTAAAATTAAAATACAATTACAATCATAAATATAGTATACACATATAATTACAATCATAAATTAAACAATAATAACAAAAGCTAATATCTTTAGGGAAAAATGCTCTGATACCCCTCCCCCCCCCCCCCCCACCAAACTTTGTAGTTGCTATGACTGTTGGGCTTTGTGGAGCCTAGTTTATTTTTGGGCCCGTTTTGTAGCCTATTGTAACCCTGTAAGCAGGATATAAAAGCCGCTTTTATAATTAGGGTTTGTTAAGTCTTGTTGTTGTGTTTCAGAGAGAGTGAGAGAAACACTGTAGCCGCACTTTGTATTTTTCCCTGATAATAGTGAAATCACTGCAACTCCGTGGACGTAGGCAAATTGCCGAACCACGTAAATACTGTCTTGTGCGTGTGATTATTTTCTTTAGCGTGTGTTTTCTCTATTTTTTTTGTTTCTCACAGGTTGGGAATCGGGTTGAATTCCCTACAACTAGTATCAGAGCCTAGGGTTAGGTTTGAGTGGGAGTAATGGCAGAGGAAGCAGGAAAGGCGTCTGGAATAGAAAAGTTCGATGGCACAGACTTTGCGTATTGGAGGATGCAGATTGAAGATTATCTCTATGGGAGGAAATTGCATCTGCCTCTTTTGGGGACAAAACCTGAGGCGATGAAGGCTGAGGAATGGGCTCTTCTTGACAGACAGGTATTAGGAGTTATCAGGTTAACTCTGTCTAGGTCTGTTGCACACAATGTTGTGAAGGAAAAGACCACAGCAGATCTGATGAAGGCTTTGTCTGGAATGTATGAAAAGCCGTCGGCAAACAACAAGGTGCATCTGATGAAGAAACTGTTTAATTTGAAGATGGCAGAGAATGCATCAGTAGCACAACATCTGAACGAATTTAACACTATCACAAATCAATTGTCATCTGTAGAAATTGATTTTGATGATGAGATTCGTGCTCTGATCGTTTTGGCTTCTTTGCCAAACAGTTGGGAGGCAATGAGGATGGCAGTAAGCAATTCTACAGGAAAGGAAAAGCTCAAGTATAATGATATAAGAGATTTAATTCTGGCTGAGGAGATTCGCAGAAGAGATGCAGGTGAAACCTCAGGATCTAGTTCTGCCCTAAACCTTGAGATAAGAGGCAGAGGTAATAACAGAAATTCAAATCGGGGCAGATCAAAATCCAGAAATTCTAATCGGAATAGAAGTAAATCTAGATCAGGCCAACAAGTACAATGTTGGAATTGTGGGAAAATAGGTCACTTTAAGAACCAATGCAAAAGTCCTAAGAAGAATAATGAAGATGATTCTGCTAATGCTGTAACAGAAGAGGTACAGGATGCATTGCTTCTTGCAGTAGACAGTCCACTTGATGATTGGGTTTTGGATTCAGGAGCTTCGTTTCATACCACTCCACACCGAGAAATCATACAGAATTATGTTGCAGGTGATTTTGGTAAGGTGTATTTAGCTGATGGTTCAGCCTTGGATGTTGTGGGTATGGGAGACGTCCGGATATTGTTGCCCAATGGGTCTGTTTGGTTACTGGAAAAGGTTCGACATATTCCTGACCTGAGGAGGAATCTGATTTCTGTTGGACAACTTGATGATGAAGGACATGCAATATTATTTGTTGGTGGTACTTGGAAGGTTACAAAGGGAGCTAGGGTATTGGCTCGTGGAAAGAAGACTGGTACTCTATATATGACCTCAAGTCCAAGAGACACAATTGCAGTTGCTGATGCAAGTACTGATACAAGCTTATGGCACCGCAGACTTGGTCACATGAGTGAGAAAGGGATGAAGATGCTGTTGTCAAAAGGAAAGCTACCAGAATTGAAGTCCATTGATTTTGACATGTGTGAAAGCTGCATCTTAGGAAAGCAGAAAAAGGTGAGCTTCTTGAAAACGGGCAGGATACCGAAGGCTGAAAAATTGGAATTAGTACACACTGATTTGTGGGGGCCTTCTCCGGTTGCATCCCTTGGAGGTTCAAGGTATTACATCACCTTTATTGATGACTCAAGCAGAAAGGTATGGGTTTATTTTCTGAAAAATAAATCTGATATATTTGAAACTTTTAAGAAGTGGAAGGCCATGGTTGAGACAGAAACATGTTTGAAAGTAAAATGTTTGAGATCAGATAATGGAGGAGAGTACATAGATGGAGGGTTCAGTGAGTATTGTGCTGCACAGGGAATTAGGATGGAGAAGACCATTCCCGGAACACCACAGCAGAATGGTGTGGCTGAGCGCATGAATAGAACACTCAATGAGCGTGCTAGGAGTATGAGATTGCATGCTGGACTACCAAAAACTTTCTGGGCTGATGTTGTTAGCACTGCAGCTTACCTGATAAACCGAGGGCCATCAGTTCCCATGGAGTTCAGACTTCCTGAGGAGGTTTGGAGCGGTAAAGTGGTAAAGTTTTCACACTTAAAAGTTTTTGGTTGTGTTTCTTATGTTCATATTGATTCTGATGCTCGTAGTAAACTTGATGCAAAGTCTAAAATATGTTTTTTCATTGGCTATGGTGATGAGAAATTTGGCTATAGGTTTTGGGATGAACAAAACAGGAAAATCATCAGAAGTAGAAATGCGATATTTAATGAACAGGTTATGTACAAGGACAGGTCAACTGTAGTGTCAGGTGTTACAGAGATAGATCAAAAGAAATCTGAGTTTGTCAACTTAGATGAATTGACTGAAAGTACTGTCCAGAAAGAGGGTGAAGAAGATAAGGAGAATGTAAATTCACAGGTAGATCAGAGTACACCTGTAGCTGAAATCCGTAGATCTTCCAGAAATATTAGACCTCCACAGCGTTATTCACCCGCTCTAAATTATCTCCTGTTAACTGATGGTGGTGAGCCAGAGTGTTATAAAGAAGCCTTGCAAGATGAGAATTCAAGCAAGTGGGAGTTAGCCATGAAGGATGAGATGGATTCCTTGTTGGGGAATCAGACATGGGAACTGACTGAATTGCCAGTGGGAAAGAAGGCTTTGCACAACAAGTGGGTATACAGAATAAAGAATGAGCATGATGGTAGCAAACATTACAAGGCCAGATTAGTTGTTAAAGGGTTCCAGCAGAAGGAGGGCATTGATTACACAGAGATATTTTCTCCAGTTGTGAAGATGTCAACAATTAGACTGGTGCTGGGAATGGTGGCTGCAGAAAATTTACATCTTGAGCAGTTAGATGTGAAGACGGCATTCCTTCATGGTGATTTGGAGGAAGACCTTTACATGATTCAGCCAGAAGGGTTTATTGTTCAGGGACATGAGAATCTAGTCTGCAAACTGAGAAAGAGCTTGTATGGCCTAAAACAAGCTCCAAGACAGTGGTACAAGAAATTTGACAGTTTTATGCATAAAATTAGGTTCAAGAGATGTGAAGCTGATCATTGTTGCTATGTCAAATTTTTTGACAATTCTTATATCATTTTACTGTTGTATGTGGATGATATGCTCATTGCAGGGTCTAGCATTGAGGAGATTAATAATTTGAAGAAGCAATTGTCAAAACAGTTTGCAATGAAAGATTTGGGAGCTGCAAAACAAATCCTTGGTATGAGAATCATTAGAGACAAGGCTAATGGTACATTGAAACTTTCACAGTCAGAGTATGTGAAGAAAGTTCTCAGCAGGTTCAATATGAATGAAGCCAAACCAGTGAGCACACCCTTGGGTAGTCATTTCAAACTGAGCAAGGAACAGTCGCCAAAGATAGAAGAAGAAAGGGACCATATGAGCAAGGTGCCCTATGCCTCAGCTATTGGCAGCTTGATGTATGCTATGGTGTGTACAAGGCCAGATATTGCACATGCAGTGGGAGTTGTGAGCAGATTCATGAGTAGGCCTGGAAAGCAGCATTGGGAGGCAGTTAAGTGGATTCTGAGATATCTGAAGGGTTCATCAGATACATGTCTTTGCTTCACAGGTGCAAGTTTGAAACTGCAAGGTTATGTAGATGCTGATTTTGCTGGTGATATTGATAGTAGAAAGAGTACTACTGGGTTTGTATTTACTCTGGGTGGTACAGCTATATCATGGGTTTCAAATTTGCAAAAGATTGTTACTTTGTCTACTACAGAAGCTGAGTATGTTGCAGCAACTGAAGCTGGAAATGAGATGATTTGGCTACATGGTTTCTTAGATGAATTGGGTAAGAAACAGGAGATGGGCATTCTACACAGTGACAGTCAAAGTGCAATCTTTCTTGCCAAAAATTCGGCTTTTCATTCAAAGTCGAAACATATACAGACAAAATACCACTTTATCCGGTACCTTGTTGAAGATAAACTGGTAATACTTGAGAAGATTTGTGGATCTAAGAACCCGGCAGATATGTTGACTAAAGGTGTCACTATTGAGAAGCTGAAGCTGTGTGCAGCTTCAGTTGGCCTTCTAGCTTGAGGACCGGAGGATGAGTTGCAGGGATGAGGGATTGCTTTTGGAGGATAGCGGCTGATGTTGGTGATTGAACTAGTCTCCAAGTGGGAGATTTGTTGGGCTTTGTGGAGCCTAGTTTATTTTTGGGCCCGTTTTGTAGCCTATTGTAACCCTGTAAGCAGGATATAAAAGCCGCTTTTATAATTAGGATTTGTTAAGTCTTGTTGTTGTGTTTCAGAGAGAGTGAGAGAAACACTGTAGCCGCACTTTGTATTTTTCCCTGATAATAGTGAAATCCCTGCAACTCCGTGGACGTAGGCAAATTGCCGAACCACGTAAATACTGTCTTGTGCGTGTGATTATTTTCTTTAGCGTGTGTTTTCTCTATTTTTTTTGTTTCTCACAGGTTGGGAATCGGGTTGAATTCCCTACAATGACACCCCATGAACTTTTAATTTAGCCAATTTAGTACCTGAACTTCATACTTGTGCCAAATCACTACATCCGTTAGTATACTGTTAAAACTAATGTTTGAACTCACGTGAAAGACACATTCAACAAAAATTACCAAATCCTAACTGCAGGTGAACCAATTGAGGAGAGAGAAACTTAGGGCTCAGTTTTTAGAGAGAAAAACAGAGGAGATCAAACCAGATCCACCGTTTGTGGCCTCACTGGAGCTAGAGTTTGTGTTTGGCCTCCAATTGCGCTAGCGGTGTTTCCAAACGTGTTGTTTGTATTTTACTGTTCAACAACATGAAATTGCTGTTGTGAATTCAAGTTTCGTTTATGTCTAGGGTTCTTTTAAATTTGTTGTGGTGAGAAATGTCTGGCATGTAAAAAAACATGTTTTCTTGTGAAATTTTACGTTCTCAGACAACATCTACACCATCTCTATTGTCTTTTGTGTTGAAGCGAAAATCCTGGACTTTAAACCATTGCAGTCTTGGAGCTTCTTGTATTGTTTTATTATTATTATTATTATTATTATTATTATTATTATTATTTGATTGATTTAGCAAGCCATTCAAATCTGGAACTTTACATTCTCAAAAAAAAAAAAAAAAAAAAAAAAATCTAGGACTTTAAAAGATTTAGACTATAAAATTTGCTGTAGTGTTATAAATATGTACACTTTGTTGTAAAAAATAAAATAAAATGGAGAATTGATAAGAGTATTTGGCGAGATAGTGCAATTGGCAACCAGACATGAACTCCGGCTCTAACAAGCCATGAATGGAGGATTTGGTTCGATCTCCCTTGTCCTCTCTCATAACTGAACTCTAATTTTCTCTTCTCTCAATCAGTTCACCTAAGGTTGGGATTTGGTAGTTTTTGTTGAACGTGTCTCTCACGTGTTCACATGTTAGTTTTAATAGTATACAAATAGATGTAGTGATTTGGCACATGTGTGTAGTTCAGGTACTAAATTGGTTAAATTAAAAGTTCATGGGAGTGTCATGGCTACTACCTCAAAGTTTAGGGGGTGTCAGAGTATTTTTCTCATGCATTTATAAGCTAAATGGGTCAGATAGGTCAAACAATGTTTGAACCCGAACACGATCCATTTATTAAATAAATCAGTTGTGTTGACTTGAATATGACCTAAACTAATTTAACCTCAACCCATAACCTATTTATAAATGGGTTAATCGTGTCGGGTTCACGGATAGTGTCAAATTTTGCCACCCCTACTCATTGGTTACAACCTAGATTAGCTTCATGTCTCAAATAAATAGCCTTGTATAAATTTAATGGTCACAATTGAGATAATTTGATTATTGTACATATTTCATGCAAATATGGCATATCCTTGGTGTTTTACGAATACAAATTATTGGTACCACTTTTTGTATATCACTTTATGTTCTACCAATTATGCATATGCCATATGTTTGAGTTATTTTCATTTTAAACTTTTGTTATGTTATAAGGGAGTAAAAAGAATACATAGTAAACTGTCATTGGTGAAGCATAGAGTGAAATACAAAAATGGTATAGATAAATTTTATTCGCGTATTACACCTCTTACATAAATGTCAGTCTTGTATATGGGAACCCTATATCGTGAGATCAACTTTTATATTGCTAAGAGTCTTATAATTTAGTTAGTTGACACTTTCTAGTGTCTTTAAGATATCCAAAGTCCAAATTCCATCTATGTGTTGTAACTATTGAATTATGTGAAATATATATATATATATATATATGGGAATTAAAATGTATTGAAAAATTTCACCATCTTTTGAATGGGAATAAGAGAACAAGAATACCACTATAAATACGTGAGGAAATGGAGAAAGTGGGGACCAAAATGTGTAAAAAAAAATAATGAAGGTATGTTTCTATAAGGAAACTCATACATAGCTCGTGTAACATAATTAAAAGAGCTAGCTAGACCGAATTAATATTTTTTACAATCATATTACTTTCTTTTTTTTTAGATAATTATAATATGCTGCTCAAATCCTTTTCCACCTAAACCCCAAATATTTTGTGCATGAGCAGATACCAATTTAGCTGCAAGACCATTGGTCATCCATCCATCCATACTTACTTGATGGTTATTACTATTTTTTTTTTCCTTTATTTTTTTTATTTTTTTTTATTTTAATAAAATCGATTCCTATTGGAAATCTCCAATAAAAATAAATTATTCAGTATTTTCAATGTATTAAACATTTTGTTCTACTTCTACCTATGAATCTCGTATATGGGTTTCTCCTTTATATGAGAAGGAGATGTAGTCCCTTGGGTATACAGAATCATTCCTTGACAAGTCTTGAAATTCTAGCTATAACTAAGACCTTTCTTCTTTTTTCCTTTTTTTTCCCCAACTCAGAATTTTTGGTTGTTTTATTTGTTTTGTGAATATAATATAAATGCATTCATCAAAAGGAAACCTCGATGGAATTAAACAAAATAAGTTCTCAATCAAGCCATGAAATTTATAACAGGGTTGTGCTGGTAATGGAGAGCATATTATTTATTGCTGCATATGACTCTAGATATGGTATTCTTTTATACTGCTTTAACCATACAGAGTATGCAGGAGACCTACTCTAAATGATGGGTTTTGCCATAGTTTAGTTTCACAGTTCACTCGTGAAGCATTTTAATTTGATTATAATTACCTCGACTTACTCACTTGGAAAGCATGCTTAGTACTGACGTAAGCAAGCTCTATAATATACTTTCTAATATGAGACTGTACTTGTGTTTTGTCAGATTATATTATATTGATTGAAGTATTTTTTAAGCCATGTTTTTATACTTTTAGCACACTGACCCTTTGCTTCTTTTTTAAATTCATCTCGATATCCAAAGTATTTATTTAGTGTGTACAAAGTATAACAATATGTTACGTACTCCTCTCATATTATAGCAGATTTCTCTATTAATTTATTATGAGATTTAATATTCATGTTAAATGAGTAATAACTATGTTATGTATTTCAAAAATAGTTAATAATATCACTCATTGCACGCTCTTGGTGTGATGGTCCACAAATATAAGTACTTATAAAGTGTGAAGAGCAAAGGTCGGGATTCAAGTCTTCAAAAATAAGCTTCACACACATATACGCTTAGATTATCTTAGAGTAGAATTTCTATCTTGTAAAAAATAAATAAATAAAATAAAATAAAAAAACTTAATAATTAAAATTCAAAATTGGAAGTGTTGTGACAAAAGATCCCCAACAAAGAAAAGTTATGATAGGGTATGAACCTAAATTGACACACTTCTAATCAATCTTCAATCGAATCTGGTTCCACTACAAAGCACAATCAATATGAGCCTTATCTGCTCTTTACCATCCTCACCAACAACCCCAAAAGAGTCCAACTTCAAATCCACAACTACTTCATGTATGGTACAATCTTCAGCAAATAATAATTGCAAATTGCAACAATACTAGGAAAGTTCAATATTGATAATCCTAAACCTTAGACAGATTCCTCAATTAAATTATTAGAAATAAAGGGAGAGAAATGTACGAAAGCATGCTTCGCATTGACGTAAGCAGAATAGAATGTTGGGGGAGGAACTGAGAAGAATTGCTTTGTTTTTGGAAAGAACTTTTGAAGGCGACCATATCTATGTGAAAAAAAAGCTTCTCTTTGAACATACCTATGTAAAAATAGAAAAGCTTCTCTTTAACTTAGGCTTTCATAATCATGCTCATGCTTTTTTGTGCTCCCGTGCTTACTTGCTATAGCCATTATTCATGCACAACAAACTATTCTTTTTGTCCCATCATTCTTATTATAATTTTTACACTTTTGGCTTCGAAATTCCAAATGTTGGGGAAGAGTTTCCTTCTTCCTTTAGACCCCTAAAGTTGGTAAATGTCGCATGTTATTCTAGTGTTCAATTTTCAGACCAATGGTACTGCTACGAAGTTGATAGGGGATGGTTGTTATATATATAATAAAACTATAAAAGAGAAAGAGGACTCATTGCTCGAGATAGTCACATTATTTACACAGACTCTTAAACTGGTTCATATATATATAGTATGGGTAAAATGCCTAATGTGGATATGGGTTTCAAGGTTTAGGTTCAACTCTAGAAATATCATATTCGGCAAATGGCATTGGGAAACTATAGTTATTGTTGTCATTGCACCTTATAAAAATGACATTCTCATCTATCTGTTTGGATGTCCGTGCTCAAAGGATATACTTTTTAAGGGTGTATAGGGGCTGTTTTGGAAGCGTGAGGGCATCATTATAATTTATGTTTTGAGTCTTTAAGAAATTCATGCTTTTATATATATATATATATATAATTATACATACTATATGTTTATTCTTTAATACCTACGTCATCATTTTTTTTTTTTTTTTAAATTTCTATTTTACCTATTAGTATAATAATTATATTAGTATATATTAGTTTCCTTGTATTCTTCCCTGATTGAGCTAAAATCAAGGACCTATTACTGTGTCCTTAATTCTAGCCCTAATCAAGGATCTTTTTGTTGAAATGATTTTTGTCTCTTGGATTAAGGTGAAATTCTAAGATGACTTGGGGTTTAGAATATGGCTTTGTGAAATTTGAGTCAAGGTAAAGATTTGTTGGAAATTGTCTCAAATTTCTAATTTAAATTGATTTGGATTTTCTTGGTGTAGAAGTAAAGTCTATTCCTTATTCACTAAGAGTATTCCTTGTTCATCAAGAAAAATATTCATTGTTTATCAAGAAATGTATTCAATTTCACAAAGTAAGAGATATTGCATATTCTCAAGTGATTCTCTCATATCCTGGAAAGCCAAGAAACAAACCACAGTTTCAAGATCTTCGAAGCAAGATGTTCTATGACAACCACCACATATGAAATCACTTGGTTACTTCAGTTACTTAAAGATTTGAACATCAAACATTCCGAGCAGAAATCCATATATTAGCCAAACCAGTTTCCATGAACGAAAGAAACATATCGGAACGGTTTGTCATTTGGTCAGAGCTAAAATACAAGAAAGCGTAATTAAGACCTTCCACATTGCTAGCAGTCATCAAAGTTCAATAAATTGTTGTGCAAACTGTGGCTTATTGACATTTGTATTCCTAATTCTGCTTTAGACATGTTGAAGCAAGATTCAATAGCTGCTGTAAAATTTTAAGGGGGAGTGTTATGAAAGAGAAGGATTCTGAAAAGCATCAAACGACATTGCTTGATAATCAGGACATCTCATTAAATAAAATGTAACCATTGTGTATTGCAAGCAATTCTCGAAATAAAAAGAAAACGGTGTCACTTCACTTAAGTAGTGCACGAGATGTCACGTGACTTTCAGTAGTTTGTTATTAATCATACACATGTTGTATATCTATTGGTCAATGTAGATAGATTAGTGGAGTTTGTCAGGAATTTGGTTATTTTCCTCTTCCTTCGATGCTCCGTTTTGTACATAAATAGCAGAGCACCATTCTCTTGTAATTATTCATTCATATTAATTAAATTCATCTAATTCTATTTATAGACTGATTTTAACAAGGTGAGAAACAAGAAAGATAACTACACGGGATATGGCTTGATGGTAGGAGTTCTTTTTCCAGCACTCAAAGAAGAACGGCTTGAGCGATAATCCCAAGATGGCACATGTGGTACACATGGTATTATATATTGTCACCACGTAATGTGGGGTCGACGAGCTCACACCGAAAACTGATTTTTTTTTTTTAATTTTTATTCAGCAAAAAAAGAAAAGAAAAAAGAAGTTAACAAATATGATTTGTATACATTATTTAATAACTTTAGCATCCACAATATATTTATCGTACCATATGATATTTGACACTTACAAAAATCAAGAAATGGCCAAATTCAATTGCCTAACCAAGCACATGTATAAAGCCCATTTTAAATGGCCATCCTTTTCTTCTGAACCTCAGTTGGTACCTTCACATCAGTTGCCAATCTAATAGCTTGTAGAAGTTTTACTACATACCAAGTCATGTCGAGCTCCCACCATTCTAGGCCGTGTCTAGCTGAGTACTCAAAAGCATGGTGGTTATTATGCCACCCCTCTCCGAATGAAAGTAATGCCACCCACCTAAATAATCACAAATTCCAAAACCATAAATAAGTTGCCAAATTTTAATTTGTTTGAAATATTATATGGGTCATGTTAATGAGTGCCGTCAGGCATTGGTTAACAATCCAATTAAAGAAAGTTTTTATGGGAAAAGGAAAAAAAACAATTAATGTTTTGACAGCTTTTTTCATTTCCCATAAAAGTGATATTAAAACTTTCTTAAAATGGATTCTTAACCAATGCCCCCACGGCACTCGTTAACATTTCCCATATTTATATACTGTATATCTTAGACTTCAAAAAGTTGTAATACCCGTTGTTCCTAGACAAATCACCAGTTTTCCATGGTTGCTTTCCCCATACATGGCAAGCCGAATTTATAAGCCAAGTGATGTGATAAACCCATACAACCCTCACACCCTGCAATGACACAGCAGCAATAATTAAGCTTCTTTTACAAATTGTAAAAAACTTGTATTTGGTGCATTAGAAAATTAAATGGGACAGAAGATTGATACGTGGTCATTATTAAACATGTTTTTGTCATGTCCAATGCTTCAAATTAGTTAACGAAAACTAAATACTCCCTCCGTCCCATTTTTTTTGTCCTGTTTGAAAAGTCAAACTTTTTAAGGGAACATCATTTATTGTCTTGTCTACTTTTTAAAAATGTATAAATTTCCAAAACAACCCTTAAAAAAAATTATCAAAAAATTGAATAAGTAAATTAATAGGGGTATAATAGGAACATTAGTAAATTAATAGCTTTTATTTTTAGAAATAGGACAATATTTTAGGACATCTCAAAATGGAATAGAGGACAAAAAAAATGGGACGGAGGGAGTAGCTTACAAATTTTGAGGTTAAATTCCCAATTTAACTTTAGAGTAGATAAATTTCACATTCTTGCTCCAAAATATATATATATATATATATATAAACAAAAGAAGCATAAAAAGAATTTCTAAGAATACCTTATCAAATTATCAAAAACTGAATATTATATTAACGGTTTAGATGAGGAGAATGGATTGAACTGATTTAACGGGAACTCAACTAGTACGGTAGTACCAATAGAATTTGTCTTTATTGAAACCCAAAAGCCCATTTGCTCTTGTGGGACAAACACATCACTATCTAATATCTATTGTCCACTTCCATTGAGCGCACCAAAACGGTCTAAAGCTGAGAACTACTTGCAATGTAAGAGGTCAGCCCACTATTTGCATTGTCTAAACTCTGTTAATTTTAGAGTGGAGGCCCATCTTTTAGTACTTCCTGTTTCATTGAAATTTTATTTTATTATATTTTATTATTATTATTTTTTGATGGGCTGTTTCATTGAATTTGTGGCGTACATCAATGAAACAGGCAGGAAATTTCACTGAATAACTCGCCGCCATAACAAGTCATCATGAGTCATCTTTAGACTGAAAAAGCTTACCATCACAAAAAATTTTCACAACTTTTTGCTATAACTGGAACATGAAAATGTAATTGGTGAAGAAAAAAAATAATAGGTCTATGTGTAAGTGATGGTTAATTACTTATAATTTGCCATATTAGTGTTGTGGCAAAAAAAGTTGTGGAATAATTTGTGATCTTAAAATTACTCCTTAGATTATAGCGTAATGGTATATGACTGTGCTACACAGTGAGACACCATACTTATTCTTACAATTGACCCAAAAGTTTTTCTTTACCAAATTGGTAAAAGACCTTGTGAACCTCGTCGAGTTATTTTTTTTTTTACAGTTATTTTAGATTGTGAACCTCATTGAGTTATTTTTTTTTACAATTATCTTAGATTGTAATTAACTGTTTGTCACTTTTATATAAATACATTATTTTTCCTTCTATTAATCACATTAAATTTGTGGCAAAATTGTAGGGTTTTGGTATTAGATTTTGTGTGTGTGTGTGTGTGGAGATTTTTAACATCCATCTAGTCCCCAGGAATTCAGTAGAATATAATTTTATGAGAATAAATAAACAAACAGTCTTGCTTACCATTCCCCACACAAGGAAAGGGAATCCTCCCAAGCCATATAGCAGGGCACCAAGTGCAATAGGATGAATAACGTAAGTCTTCTCAAGAAACCTATAGAAGGGCTGCTTCTTTAAATCCCCAACATTGTTTGGTCCTCCACACTGCAAAACATACCAGAAACAATAGTAATCTACTACACCCAAATACACTATCATTAGTCCTTGTTTGTGTGGAGTTTGAGTGAGAAATATAGTACTAATTCATACCGTTTCTTTGCTTAAAAAAAAATAATAATAAAAAAAAATAAAAAAAATTCATACCCTTTCATTAATAGAAGTGGTATCAAAGAGCCAACCAATGTGACTAAACCAAAATCCAGCAGTGGGGCTATGTGGGTCTCTTTCAGAATCAACAAACTGGTGGTGGTACCTATGTGTGCTCACCCAGGTAATTGGGCTCCCCTGCAACTCCAATGGAAAATAACAAAGTTGTTTTTAAGTTGTTAAAAGTGTTAAAACATGAACATTTTATAAGACCATCAATAATCAAAACAATGAAATTCTACAAACCTGAAGTGCCTGAACACCACAATAGGCAAAGAAATACTCAAGCCATTTAGGAACCTTGAAACTCCGGTGTGAGAGATTCCTATGAAATGATAAAGTAATGCCAAAAAGACCAGTCACGACGTACAGTGCTACAGCCACCAAAAGTGCCCTCCAATTGAATTGAAACGGTGCGAAAAGACAAAGGCAATGCATTGCCAAAATAACAGAAGCAGTGGCCAAATCATAAGCGTTCCATTTCCTCCCAAAAAAGACCCTCTTTTGACTCTTCACGACAACGTCCGATAACAAAATTCTCCTAAACTTTGCTGCCTCTGGCTCTGGTTTTGACTCTGCTGCATCTACCAATGCTGCACTAGTTATATCTGGGACTAATTTGGCCTGTCCCGGCCGGCGGGTTGTGCAGTGGAGAGGAGAAAATTGGTGGGCTCTGGGATTGGATGGTGGAGATGTGATCAAAGCCATGAATGAGGCCTTTGTCTATGTATGTCAGTATGTGTTTGTTTTTGTGAGAGAGATTCAAGGACTTTTGGAGTGTTAGGTGTGTTTTGATGGAATTTGGGTCTTTAGTAGGGAAAATTCTTATGTACTCCTGAATCACGGAAAAATAATACTCTTTCATCTTACATTCATATGGATCCAATATAAATTTAATGAATGAAACCTACCATGAATGAGACCATCATTTTTTATGCTCCGGGAGTACCTAAGTATTACCACCTTCGGTAAAGTAGAAAAATGTTGGACCAGATATCTTTTATGTTATTAAGAATCTAAGATGTACTCGGGTTTGGGTTTTTTTGGCTGTACTTGCCATATGTGCTAGTAGGATATTTCTGCAGAATTTTATCTCTGGTTGTTTTCCTTTTCTTGTTTCAACAATTCCCGAAATGGTTAGGTATTATCTACGATAACATTGCCAATTTCTCTCTCTTTTTTTCTATTAGATTCAATGTAAGTGCAACTCTCTACCTTGGACGCCAATGATAGGCACTCAAAGTGTGAATTGAAAATTATAATAGACTTTTAGTTTGAATAGAATTTAAATTTGTTGAAGTTTAATGGTAAGTTTTGTCTAAATTAAACAATTGCTAAATATTATGAGGAATTATATTATAACAAATAATATATAAATTAATTTATTAATTAGTTGTTCTTAAAATATTGATAATAGAGTTTTAGTTGAAGTAGAAGTCAAAAGATGGGTTTTTATTTTAGAAATAAAAAGTGGGTTGTTTTTGGGATTAAAGTTTATAATTTTTTATAATAGGCATTTAGTTTGGATAAAATTTAAATTTGTTGAAATTCAAATGATAAAGTTTTACCTAAATTAAAAAGGTGTTAAATATGGACACGGCTTATGTCCAGTGGAAATTTCCACTGGACACATCCGGATTCAGACATGTGTCCACCATCCAATGTGTCCAATGGAAACTTCCACTGGACACAAGCCACACCTGTCAAATATTATCCCTTAATTTGAAGAAATATATCCTAATAAATAATATAAAATTAATTTACCAATTAGTGAGAGTAGTCATTGGCACAACCACGGATTCTAAACTCAACTTTTATTATATAATATATTATATGATATGATACAATTCGTGAGTTATGTGGTATTTTAAGTTTAGAAAATTTTGATGATATACTTTTAGTTTTATTTAAAAATTTGTTAAATATTATCCCTTAATTTGAGGAAATATATCATAACAAATAATAGAAATTAATTTACTAATCTGTTGCTTTTAAGATGTTGATAATAGACTTTTAACTAGAGTAGAAATCAAAAAGTTGTTTATATATATTAGAAAGAAAACATGTGTTTTTGTATGGGATTTAAATTTAGAATATTTGATAATAGACTTTTAGTTTGAATAGAATTTAAATTTGTTGAAGTTTAAATGATATTTTTTCTCTAAATTAAACAATTGTTAAATGTTATTCCTTAATTTGAGGAATTATATAATAACAAATAATATAAAATTAATTTATTAATTGATTGTTCTTAAAATATTGATAATAGACTTTTAGCTGAAGTAGAAGCCAATGCCAAAGCATGCAGCAACCAAGGCCAAGGCATGCTGCCAAGGCCATGGCAGCCCCCATGAGTAGGCAGCCATGGCATGCTTGCGTGGGCACGCTGGCATGCTTCTGGGGGCACGCAGCCAAGGCCTTAGCTTGCATGTTGCCTGAGGGGCAATGGTAGCACTGCGTGAGCATGCGAGCAAGGCCTTGGGCCTTGGCTGCTGCATGCCCTGGCTGAGGCAACATGTCCATGGGAGGCTGCCTTGGCCTTGGCTGTTGCTTGCCCACATATTTGGAGTTATTTATTTATTAAAGTTTAGAATTTTTTATAATAGACTTTTATTTTGAATAGAATTTAAATTTGTTGAAATTTAAATGATAAAGTTTTACCTAAACTAAAATTTTTTTAAATATTATCCTTTAATTTGAGGAAATATATCTTTACAAATAATATAAAATTAATTTACTAATTAATGAGAATAGCCACTTATTGCAATTATGGCTTCTAAGCTTAATATTTATGATATAATATATGATGTCATTTAGTGTCTTGTCTCTTTAGTTAGTTAATATGCGTAACATGCTATCTAAAAAAAAAAAAAACATATATATATATATATATGGTTCATTCTACCATACCCTATCTGATCTGTTAATTTACTATGGTTTTGATCTTGTCCGTTGATGCAATTTTAAAGGTTTTTGGTTACCGGTTAAACATGTTTTATATATAAACAAAAAATTAAAACATTTATCACGCTTTTCAACCTTTTCTCCTGTCTCACGTTTGCTTCTCTACCTCTCTACTTCGTTTGCTCATTGCTCTGTTTGCCTCTCTAAACAAAACCCTCTAATCGTTGATACCACATCTGCGGCACAACCCACAAAACCCTCAGAGCCCGGCGCACCCACAACCTCAAATCGGAGGCGCTTTTTCTCATCCAATCCACTTGTCGGTGCCACTCTCTAGCTTATTCTCTTCCAATCCATATTCAAATCAGCAGCGCACTCATATCCAATCCAACTCGGCAGCGCTTCTTCTCTTCCATTCTAAATCGGCGGTGCCACCCACAATCTTCAGGTTCTCTCTTTACATATGATTAGCGCTGATATGGGTTTATATTATTTCTCTAAACTTAGTGGGTTTATGATATTATCGTTTTGTTTGAGTTTCGGTTCTTATATATTTGACAAATTAATCTTTACATCGAAGGGCTTGACAGTCCACCATTGATTGCCTGGATCACTACTGTCATGTGAAACAAAATTGTAATAAGGTTGTCGATGCTTTGACAAAGAAATCTCGGGTTGGGCTAGAATTAGAACGTCAGGTTTGGGTTGAAGACTTACCTAGGGATATTTTCCCCCCTTGCTCTGTTTGATTAGTTTTCTTATGTTTTAATAAAAGTATCGATCTATCTCACAGATTGGTTTCTCAAAAAAAAAAAGAAAATAAAAAATCTTTACACTTTTGAGTTTGGGATGTGAGACGTGAAACTTGAGTGAGACGTGGGAACCCTTATCCATAAGTTGGGATAAGATTAGATTTGGTTGGGAGTATGGGGAGGACACAATACTATGAACCTACGGACTTAGGAGATTTTTTTTTTTTTTTCGACCACCTTGGCATCAAGAACACTAATTTCAGTGTTGGTTTGTGCTATATTTTAGAGTTGGTTTCCAATTTTAGAGTTGGTTTCTCTAAAATTTAGAATTTGAAAGAAGCCTGGTGAGTTTGCTCAGAGTTTCAGGAGCAGATATTTTATCTGGATGATGTTCACCATAAATTGAAGTTGTAATAAAAACATCCTTCCTAATTAGATCATTTCCTGTATCAAAATTGTGTCCCTCTTTTAGCATTAGTTTCTACTTTCTACTTTCTAGCAGTGTGGCTCTACATAGAGCCAGTTGGTGCCAAAGGCAAGGATTTAACTGGGAATTAGTCAGTAACAAAGCGATCTCTCAACTTGAGTAACGAATAGTTGGTCCCCCAGCTCCCAAAGCATTTGTACATTACCGCAGAAGTTATAGAGCTGCACTGCACCTAGAGAAAGAGAATGTAGCAAGAGACAAAAACGAAAACCCACTTGTTTGTTCGACAAGGATATAGCAACTCTGACACCTTTACCTCAACAACAATTACAGAGCACAGGGTAAGGTCATCTCCAATTCTGAATAGCAACAACAGACGCTGCACAGATTGTTTCAGGTTCAGCCCAGTGATTACTTTCCTTTTTCATTGCTTGGTGTGAACTCCAAGTAACCTAGACGTGACTCCTACATTCTATAATTTTTGTTGTATTTTCGTGTTAAAAAAAATTTCCCAATAGACATTCTCCTTGAGAATTCTTCTATCTTTTATAAATTTTAATATCAAAGCCCTCTGTTTTGCATCAATTCTTTTCTTTCAAATAAGTGCATTTGGCAACTCAAACTTACATTATTGAAAGAGGGAGTACATGGGAGTCATTCTCTAAGCCAATTCAAGAAGATCGAACAAAAATGGGATGAATTTGTTATTGATGCCACCTCTATTTGATTCCTTCCTCAACTTTCTCATTCCTTGGCCCTGCTTATTTGGATATTTATTGATGCCTTTTTTTTTTAATTTAATTTTTTTATATTATTTTAAAACTACACTATCAGCAGTTAAATCTCATTTTATTATGTTTTTTTTTTTTTTTCAAATTTTAAATTTTGAATTTTTTAAAGTTGAAAATCATTTCAACGCTTTTTCCTCTACTTGATGAAAAAGCTACTACTAAGCCAACGCCTAGGGGTGTTGAATACTGCATAGATTTTGATGATTTAGCAAGTTTTGCATAGTTTGATGCTTTGGCTAAAACAAGTGCATTGTAGTGAACATCAACTAGTTTATAGCTACAATTAGATTTGAAACAAGTTTGTGGGGAGTAAAATTAGCAGTTGTCAAATTTTTGAGAATATGGTTTTATTCAGAAACTCTTCTTGATTGACTTCACTGCATTTCCTTAGTTACTCTTCTAATTAAAGAAGTATTATTTTAATTTTTTCACTTATTATCTCCATTTTTTTTTTTTTTTGGCATAAAAGGAATTCATCCATAACCTGGTTCTTGTGCCAGGCATGCTTATGTTATCATAGTGGATTGTTGTTGTATGTGTAAGCAAGCTGGGGAGTCTATGATTACTTATTGTTAAATTGTTCTATGGATAGAGATCCGTAGTCTTTCATTTTATGCCTCTTTGGGGTGCAGTGGGGTATGCCAAAGAGGGTGTAGATTTGTTGGCATATTGGAAGGGGCAGTTTTCTAGGCATAAAAATGGTGATATTTGGAATGCAATCCCTCTGTGTCATGTGGATTATTTGAAAGGAACAAAATAACTGGACATTTGAAGTCCTTGAATGATTAATGTTGGCTTGAAGTTGATTTTTCTACATACTTTGTATGATTGGATGTCTCCCACAAGTGGTCATTCTGTTTCTAGTTTGCTGGATTTAGATGTACCTTCAGTTCACTACCCATGTATTTGATGGTGTTTCATCTTTGCTCTTTTTTATGTGAATAAAAACTTACTTAAAGAAAAAAAAAATCCTGATAATCTTTTGGGACTCTATTTTTTGAGCTCCTTATCACTTTTCCTCTTTGTATCTTGAAAAACCAGTTGGACTCTTTTTCCCCCACTATGAACATGAGTACCTAATGTTCGTTTATATAGTACACAGTGATGAAAACCAAACGAAAAATTCGCAACAATAAATTAAAGAATAAGAAAATAAAGGATGGGACCTAGGATTTAGCACCTTGGCTTGCTTGGATTCAAAACCAAGTGAAAGAAAATGCTAGGAGTCAACACCTTGGGTTGGCTGGGGTTGGCACCAAACAATTGAAATAACACTAGTGAAAACTTTATTATCAATTAAAAAATTTGTCTTATAAAATTGAACCCAAGGCTTCTTAATAGAGTTCCAAAACATTGCTTACAAGAAAAGAACTTTAACTCCTAATCCATATAGGAAAAGAAAATTACTAATTAAGAGATTGGGCTTAGGTCTTTAGGCCCAATCGATAGTAGACTCCTTATATCTTGTGTCCACATCACACAAATTTCATGTTTAGTTTCAAAATTAACCTATGATTTGATGACAAATTTAGTTTCAAAATTTTATGTTTAGTTTCAAAATTCACCTTATGTCTAGTTTCAAAATTCAATCGTGAAATGTATTTACTTTTTAATGCATGTTATTGCTTACCTTTTTTTTTTTTTTTTTTTTTTTTTTTTTTTTTTTTTTTTTTTTCATGCTATATTGCAATAGGAGTATGGGGAGAGTGAAGAACATGTGGTCGAAGTCACAAGCTATAGCTACCATGAAGCCCCCTACTACAGTCAAGGAGCTTAAAAGCTTCCTCAATAAGCTTTCATACATCCGGAGGTTCATTCCCGGTTTAGCTGCCCTCACCGCTGCTTCACCTCCTTACTAAGAAAGGGAAGGCCTTACCGTTGGAATCAGAAATGCCAGCAAGCTTTCTCCCAATTATAGCACCTTATGACCAAGCTGCCAATCGTATGTGTGCCCACATCAAGAAAGCCCCTTAAGCTCTATTTGGCTAGCAACAGTGAGGCAGTAGGGGCATTGATAGCCCAAGAAGATCAAAAGGGGGCTAATCAGCCAATTTACTATGTTAGCCGAATGTTGAAGGATGCTGAGACTCGATATTCAAGAGCTGAAAAGGCTTGTCTCTCTCTCATATATGCTGCACAACGATTGCGACATTTCTTTTTGGCTCATACGGTTTACCTCATGACAAAATCCCATCCTATACACTCACTCTTGCAGCGCCCCGTTCTTTCCGGAAGGTTAGCACAATGGCTCTTGCAGTTGTCCGAATTCGAGATCATCCCCATCGCCCCTACAGTTGTAAAAGGGCAGGCTATAGCTGACTTACTAGCGTGGTTCCTAGGAGAAGAAAGCTGGGATGTTACTAATGGAGTCCCTGGAGATCTACTGGAAGTGTCAACCGTTGAAGCAGCCAGGGCTAGGTGGATTCTTAGGTTTGATGGGTCCTCTACTGCTAATGAAGCAGGAGCTGGAATAGTCCTAATCAAAGAAACAGGAGAAGTGGTAGCTATGTCCTTCAAACTTGACTTCCTTTGTACCAACAACACAGCTGAGTATGAGGCATACCTCACAGGCTTGGCAGTAGCACGTGAAATGGGAATTAAACACCTTAGGGTGATTGGAGATTCGAACCTAGTTGTTTGTCAAACTAAGGGAGAGTTTGCACTCAAAGAGCCATCATTGGCACCATATAGAGCAATGGCCCAAAAATTGGAAGATTCCTTTGAAGACTTCGATATCCAACACTCTCAAAGGTCTGACAACTGTTTTGCTGATGCATTAGCCATTTTGGGGGCTAGGATTAGTTTTGAAGGCACCGCTACTGAAGTTACAATCATAAAGAAACATGTTCCAGCCATACAGGTGTTGAAGGAAGAGTTTTTCGGTCAGCCACTAGACCAAACAGATTGGCGGTCGCCTATCAAAGAGGCGCGCTATTGTCTCCCTCAAGCAAAGAGCAGCTAAAATATTTCAAAGATTACACTTTGGTGGTAGGAGAGTAATATAGAAAATTCCCAGGAGGAGTCTTGGCAAGGTGCTTAGGCCTAAGTGAGTCTGGCAAACGACTAAGAGAAGTCCATAAGAAGTCTTGCGGTTCCAATAGTACCGTAAGCCTCTACAGGCGCCTCCAACAGTCAGGGTGTTATTGTCCAGACATGGACAGACAGGCTGCTAACATCCAAAGTCAGTGTGAGAAATGCCAGCACATCCCCAGCCATGAAGAGTCTTATGCTATGTCCACCTCTAACGATTGGCGAATCCCATTTCTTGAATACCTTATAGAAGGCATTTTACCCAACAATTGGGATGGGGCATATCGTTTAAAAAGGATGGTGACTCGCTACTTTGTGGAAGGAGGTATCCTCTTTTGAAAAGGGTTCAATGGGGAGCCCTTAAGATGCTTGAGGACCCCCGAAGCACAATCTGTCATGCAAGAGGTTCACGCGGGTGAATGTGGGGATCATCAAGGCAAAAAACAACTTCTCCAACAGCTGCTTAACCTTGGGTATTTTTGGCCAACCATGAAGCAAGACACAGCCAAGCATGTGAAGACCTGTGACACTTGTCAAGTCCATGGAAGCATGATCCATACTCACCCCACTAGTCTCCAAAACATGACAACACCATGGCCATTTCACACTTGGGGGCTAGACTTGATAGGCCCAATCAATCCACCGTCCAATGGCTATATTTGGATTTTAGTGGCTACGGAGTATTTCACAAAATGGGTTGAGGCGATCCCATTGAAGAAGGCTACCGGTCCAGCAGTTGCAAATTTCATCCGTGAGCACATAGTTTGTAGATTTGGCATTCCCTATAAGATTGTCAGCGATAATGGCAATCCCTTTGTCAACAAAGATGTTCGTAAACTGCTTAACCATCGCCACATTAAGCATAGAAAGTCTACTCCTTATTATCCCCAAGGCAATGGCCAAGCAGAGGCGACTAATCGAGTATTGTTGAGAATTCTCAGCAAGATGGTCCACGAATATGAGGGAGGATGGAGTGAACATTTATCGGAAACCTTATGGGCCTACCGAAGTTTAGCAAAGACTGCTACTGGTTTCTCGCCCTTTTCCCTTGTGTATGGCACCGAGGCTATATCACCAGTTGAGCTCTTAGTTCCTACCCCTAGGGTAGTTCATGGTCAAGAAATTGAGATGAGTGCAGCCACCTGTGCAGAATATAAGATCTCCGACCCTGAAACCTTAGAGGAAGCAAGAAATTTGGCCGTAGGCCGCATCCAGCGGTACCAATAGTAGATGGCCAATGCCTACAACAAGGTCATGAAAGCTAGAACTTTTGTTAATGGGCAACTGGTTTTGAAGGCAGCGGATCATGTGAGAAGGAACCTCTCTACCCCTTCTAAGTTTGCCCCAAATTGGGTAGGTCCATACATCGTAAGGGAAGCCAATGAGAGTGGTTACTATTGTCTAGCTACAGCGGGTGGTGAAGTCCTCGCGGAACCTATTAATGGCAAATGGCTTAAGTTGTACCATGCTTAATCTACCATGCTTGTACTATGTGGTCTTTTCCCACTCTTTTGTAAGATCACAACTACTACTAAATAAAGAAGTAAGCATCGCCTTTGCCATGATCACGCATGTTTTTGAAAAGTACTGACTTCTTTCTTTTCTCCTTTTCTTTTTAAAAAATAAAAAATAAATAAGGACACAGTAGCTATGGCTGCAGGTGTCATTTTTTTTAAGAAAAGAATAATATTTACACGCAAATGGCTAAAAGAAAAAGCTAATGACGCGTATACATATGTTAGTATACATGTGTATACATATACATGGATGAATGAACACTATTTGATGACAAAGCATTTCTTTTTCCCTCCCTTTTAGGCTCGAAAAAAAAAAAATCATTTTTGCAAAACAAAAGAGGCACAACAACTACGGCTGGAGGTGTCCTTTGCTATGGGCAGTACAATATCTCCATGTGAACAGTAAGATAAAACATGTGCACACATGAAAAGGTGGCGATGGAGGACCCCTTTTCTGTCATGCAGAAAATTTTCTGTTACATAGAAAAATTATGCAGAAAGTTTTTTGATATGCAGAAAATTTTCTGTCATGCAGAAAATTTCCTGTTATGCAGAAAAATTATGCAGAAAGTTTTTATTATGCAAAAAAAAAATTTAGCTTTTATACAGAAAAACTTCTTCTAGGCACGAACCCTTTTACAAGACAATGTCCATGGTTGACTAGTCTTTCTTTCACAAGATATTGGTCTCTGTAATTGAATGACCTTTTGCACAGATAACAACTACACTTAATACTAGACAAATCACAACTAAATAAGTTTTTATATATACCTGAATAGTTTTGCATACATGAATAGTAACGGCACTTAGAAGTTTTTTTTTTTTTTTTTTTTTTTCCTTCTATTACAAAAAAGAAAGGGGGAAAGAAGTCTTCATAATTAAGAAAGTCTCAAAAACACATATTACATCCCAAATAGAGTCGTCCCCTAATACAATGGCTATAAAAGAAGACACATAAACTGAAGCATGAGTAGCCTAAGCCAACAAGTAGCTAAGGGTTTTCGCAGAGGACGAGCTACCACTAGTGGCTAACGACAGTATGATGGACTCCTTTTGGTTTGTCAAGAGGGATAGTTCTGACACCTTCGCTGCGATCTCTTTCTCTAAATCTGCAATCTTCACCATGATTTCAGCCAACTTCATCTCACCATCACGAACGATGCATGAGGCAGCAGTGGTTTTGAGCCAATCAAGAATGAACCCAACCTCGAACCTCATGGATTGCAACTCACTAAGTACGTCTTTCCACCCAAGAACCTTGAGCAAGTTGAAACTCTTGAGGGGTGTGCGTTCTATGTCAAGCAAAACCGCAACAAGGGATTTGAACATCACCTTCCTCACTGCATTGCCGTATGTGCACCTAGACATAAAATTTGGATGCTTCAACAATATCTTCTCCAACAACGGCAGACCTTTAACGGGAACATCAAACCACTGAAATTTCATTGTGATTCCTGAAAGTGTATAGAAGTCCTTGGGAGATTTATCATTCTCTCTCTCTTGATCAAACATCTCCGAGAAGTCTTGCACACTAACCCCCTGAAATGCGGCACTTGATGGCTCCCTTTCCACAACTGTCAGACAATGATTGACAGGATTAATGCAAGCCCAACATAAGTCTTTAGATATGACTAAATCATGGACAACAAAAGCTGTACCTGTGTTTTTTCTGCTCTTGAGAGGATCAAGGTTAGATGTGGGCAAGGAAGGTTCAGTTGTAGTGTTTTCTCCAGATCCACCAGCAACTCCCTCAGGTGGCAGCAAGGGATCAGTAGCGCTCCCTTCAGTTGCACCGCCATCAGCAACTGCCCCAAGAGGTACACTGGCTTCTCTTTCAACCACACTAACATCAGCAACACCGCTAGGTGCTGACAAAGGGTCAGCAGTAGCCCCAACCTTACCAATTTCCACAGTTTCCACATGTAACATTGAAGAATTAGCGACATTACCTATGACAAAAATGTCGCCAACCGTAACGGAATCATAGGAGGATAAGGAAGCAAGTAGCTAAAGGTTACCGGAATCCATAATGGTATCCATAAAGTCACCTCCGCAATCTTCAGAGCGGGTTCTCTCACTGTCGCTAGACTGATGGAGCAGCTGATAGCAAAAAGAAGAAATGTTAGTATGAAAATAGAAAAAAAGAAACCATATACTGATAACAAGAGAAAAAGGGAAGAAAAGAAGAAGAGTTTAAAGGTCAAAGGTTTACCTCTCCGGAGGAGCTCTCAACATCAAGTTTGGCAACTTTTGCCCTATGAGCAATAGTTTTTCTAGTAGTAGTTTTTCTCTTATACGTCGTCCACTCAAGATCTGGGTTCAAGGAAGAAGCAGCCTCAATAGTCGGCGCTAATGGAAGCTCGATAGCCTCTATCGAAGGGGGTGTGAGGGAAAGACTTGTATCCCGAACCGAAGAATCATACAACTCAATCACCGAAGATTTGGATTTATCTTTCTTACTATTGCCTACATCATGTTCTACCTTAGACCTTGACCTCCTAGGAACACTTCCAGCCGGAGGAGCTCCACTTCGACCCCTTTTACTTGGTGTTCTACGCTCTTCTGTTTCGAGTTCAGGGGCTGCCACTATTTTATTATGGATCCTCCATTCTTCTGGAACATTGTCACCATAGACAACCCAACCATCAAGGTCAGCATGCCATTCGGCGAAACTTATTTTCTGCTTGGCTGCCCATGAACAAACAGCCCGGGTATTCGGAACCAAACACCGGTTAGGAGGCATATCAGCCCTCGGAGGGCCAATCACCACCCTTTCATGCTCTCGGCTAGCAACAAAGGCAACCAAGTTTTCCATTACCCTCCGCCAGTAAGTGCACATATTCCGAGTAACACGACCTTCCCTTTGCCTACATGGGATCAACACATCCACCTCCCTCTTACACCAATAATCCATGGTCGAATCATGAAGCAAAGGCCTCATTACCTCTTGAATATCATAATCCATATTATTGATCATAGGCACATCTTGGTCAAGCCTGAATTGGCGTGACACTCTATGAGGATTGTATTTCACAAGGCTAAAACCCCAACTGTTGAGGCAAGGGATTGACAATGGGGAAGTAGTGAGCAAAAAATTCAAAACCTTGCTGCCATCCCTTAAGTTGAACACTTGAGAATCAGGCCTAGCACACGGAAATGGCGAAGGAGAAAAAAACCCCTCAGCATGATAAGCATAGGGCCTCCAAATGAAATCAGAGGCAGCGTCTAACGAACAAATCGATGGCAAACCCCATACCTTTAAAGCCATCCACTTCATCAATAAAGGGAGGCCATGCTCAAACCCTAAAAATCTCTCCTCACCATCAATGATTCCAATCGGAATCACTCTTTTAGTGTCACGAATTTCACTTACGCTCTTTCCCACATTAAGATACCTTTTTGAATGTTCCTAAACAAAAGCTTGCAACATCACTACGCTCACCCCAATATCAACAATATGGTACGGAGAACCAGCTAGTTCATTATAATGAAGTTGGTCTAATTCCGAGTATAGGCAGCCTAAAAATAAAGCACCTAATGGTAAGGACATACCTTGAGAAAGCTTTATGGCGAGACGGAAGGTGAAGGGTTTGATGAATTGAGCGGGATAGCAACTAAAGACGCACTTGCTCAACCACATTGCCAAAAATACAGCTCTCTTAATCACAAAACTATTAGATTTCTTAAATGCGAGAATCCATGAAGAAAACCTGGCCCTTTGACCAGTGAGCGATGCCGCACGACCACCGAATGCCTTGTAAAGCCTCTCTTCGATTTTAGCCTCATCATCATCCAACTCCAAATCCATCGGATTCAACATTCCCATGCTTGGAAGCAAGAATAACCTCTCTACATCTTCAAGGGTGACAGTAGTCTCACCCCAAGAGAAAAAGAAAGTGTGGGTTTTTGGGCTCCAGTGGCGAATCAAATACCGCAATGCAATAATATCTCTAAATACATGCCACCATCGAGACATCAATACCGCTTCAAAAATATTGGCATTGCAAAGAGACTGACAAAATTCTTCATTCTCAATTTCCTTATCAAGCCAATCGGACCAACCATTAATCAATCCGCTGGGACACCAAAATTGGACTGATAAAGGCAAAAGCTCTTTCCATTGGAGGCGCAAATCCATAATCCCAGACGCAGAAGGTACCCATGCAGTTTCAGGATTAGGGGCTTCACCCCTTATATTCTATTGATAAGGAGCATTAGATGCACCGATGTTAGTCGGAACCACGGGAAATAAGGGAGAAGAGCTGTACCACGGGTCTTGCAAAGGCAGGCATGATTTTCTCGCAATTTCATTGACGGCAATGAGCGCTTCCTCTTCTTCAGCCATGAACACGATTTGATGATAGAGGCCTCTCAAACACAAAAGAAAGTACCGAAGAAAGGGCACAGCAAAGGAAGAACAGGATGGGTCTTCCTTTTCTTTCCACAAAACGTTAGAAAATATATAGATGAAGAGAAGTTCCCTTTTTCTCTCTTTCACTCCTCTTTGTTGCCAAAAATCAAGAGGGGAAGATATGGAGGAAGAAATTTTGTCTCTGATTTCCCTTTTGATAATGCTGAAACAAGGAAGAGGTAAAACCCTTCTCTCTATCTCTTTTATTTTTTTAGTTTTTCTCTCCCTTTCAGTTTTTTTGCCACTTAGATTTGACAAAATAATGGGAAAGGGCAGCATTAACTCCTCGGGTTGCACTGAGAAATGTGAAACCCAGCCTTGAAAAGACATGCTAAGGGGCTACAGTTATTGAAGGTAGTAGTAACCACCCAGGCATTAAGGTTTTACAAGGGTTCACGCATAACACCCCAAACGGTCACCATTTTTCAAAATATGTGTATATATATACAATAAAATATATATATATATATATATGATAATAACAATAATAATAACAATAAAATAATAAAAAGTATACGATAACAATAATAGTAATAATAAAGGGAGTTAATAAATGACTAAGTGACTAAGCAAACAATGTGTATTCTTATATGAAACGAAGCAATGACAGATTTTTTTTTTTTTTCTTTCACACAAATATATATATGTATATATGTGTGTGTGTACGCAAAATATATGTACATGAATAAATAAACGTACATCTATGTATAATAGCAATGAGGATGGTAACAACAAAAGCACTCGCACGTGTGATCCAAATATTTTTCTTTAAAAAAAATATATATATATATATATATAAGAAACCGATCACACGTGACTCGGGGGGCTGAATGTTGGGGTACTTTTCTTTACACCTAATATTATTTAAATAACACCTATTTATTTTCCCTTCAAATATATTATTGGACATGCTTAAATGTCTTTTCCGACTATCACAATGCTAGCCCACAACCTTTCTCTTTTTTACCACAAAATTGGGCTACGCTACAGGGCCCAATACTTTCTCATAAAAAAACCCGAATTATTTAGTAAGGCGAGATAAAATCTAATCTTTTCTAAAAAAAACTGAGAATACTTATGTTTGACGAGGTTTGAAAAGCCCACGACTCAAATCTATGGCAAAACAACTTTATTAATGGAATTCAAGTCCATAAATCAAAGCCCATGGTTTAAACCCATGGTAATTTATTTATCTGAAAGCCCAATCCTCATTGGCAATATTCAAAGCCCAATTCTCATTGGCAACATCAAAAGCCCAGTTCCTGCTAGCAATATCAGAAGCCCAATCTTCATTGGCAATATCAAAAGCCCAATCTTCATTGATATTATTTTATCAAAAAACCCGAGGTTGTTAACGCTTGGCAAGGAGAGAGGTATCATGGCATAATTACTTAAGTATTACTATGGCAAAAAACCATGGCAATTGCTTTATAAAAGCTCATAGGGAGTTATCTTAAAGAATGTGTTCTCACATTATAACCCATGAAACACATGGTCATCACTTGCATCACAACATACATCTTCAACGCTCATGGAAAATACTAGATCCCGCAAGCTTATCATTTAAATTATGATGCGACCATTAACAGCCATGAACGTTATTTATGGAATCCATCATAGCAAAGATTATCTTTGAAGGTATTTTGAAGACTTGACATATTGTTTCAAATGTCACAATTAATTGCCCAAAAAACCCATTGCAAGTATCTATAAAAAAAAAAAAAAAAAAACCTAAAGAATATTTACCAACAAATAGTCCATGAGGAAGAAAAGCCCATGGCAACATGTGTTATTGATTTTGTAGGATGCACATAAACCAACCCAAGGGAACCACTCCTTCTGAAACCCTTGGTCTATTTGCTATTTTGCTGGTAGTTTGGCTCTTTGGGAGCTCCCTACTCATCTCTTTCAACCCACGTTCATCTGATCTCATACATTCTTTTCCTCCCTTTTACACAAATACAGCCCATAAATGCCTTCTACTACCCACAAAAAGCCTTGATCTCAGAGTCAAGCTTGTCCCACTCACTAAAACAGCCCACATTGTCTCATTCATGCCTCACAAATACACACCCACCAAAATCTTAGTCTAAGACTTGCTGCACTGAGCTGGGGTCTCTCTTTCTCCCTTCACGCCATGCCAATTAATCATTCCCCTCTTCCAATGGAACCTCTAATTTTTACTTTTTATTTTACTGTTGAAGGGTATAATGTATATGTAACAATCGAACTTTTCCCTTTCATCGATGTAATGACGGCTGAAAGTACAATGAACTCCCCAAACCAAGACATGAAAGGACCTCCAGGAGCTAACACGTTCCTAATTTATTTAATTATTGACCATTGCACTGTTTAAATCTGTCTTTCCTAGACTAATTGTAACTTTACCCTTACCGCTGGAGATTCGTTCTCACTTGAACTATCAGACCAGGACCACTAATGTACTAAATAAATATTTTTAATGTATTTTTTTGGGCTTTTGTTGCTGTTTTGTTAATTGTAGCCTTAGTTTCTTGTTTGTATAGGCTTTGTCATCACACCGATAGCCTTTGGGTGTCATTTCAAGAGCCCATAGTTGAGTTTCAGTTTGGTTTCCTAATATCTTATTCAAAAGCATTAATTTCTCCCTCGATAGGTATTACTTAATGTGACAATCCATCAAATGTGAGAAAAAAGTAAGGAAACCACCAAATGTGAGAAAAGAACTGTCATATGTGATGTTAGAACTGCACAATATGATAATGGAACCGTCAAATGTGAGAAAAAATAAGTAAAGGAACCACCAAATGTGAGAAAAGAACTATTACATGTGATATTAGAACTGCACAACGTGAGGATGAAACCGTCAAATGTCAAAAAAAAAAAAAAAAACCACCAAATGTGAGAAAAAAACTATCACATGTGACAAAAGAACTGTCACATGTAACAAAAATAAAACAAATGCGATGTTGGTACTGCTTAATATAACAATGGAACCATCAAAATTGAGAAAAAAAATAAAGGAACCACTATATCTGACAAAAAAATTGTCAAATGTGATATTGGAATTGCCCAATGTGAGGATGCAACTATCAAATGTGAGAAAAAAATAAGGGAACCACCCAACATGAGAAAAAAACTGTCACATGTGATGTTGGAATTACACAATATGAGGGTGAAATCGTCAAATGTGAGAATAAAATAAGAGAACCACCAAATGTGACAAAAGAAATGACACATGTGATGTTGGAATTACACAATGTGAGGATGGAATCGTCAAATGTGAGAAAAAAAAAGTAAGGAAACTACCAAATGTGAGAAAAGAACTGTCACATTTGATGTTGAAACTGCACAATGTGAGGATAAAAATCGTAAAATGTGAGGAAAAAATAAGGGAACCACCAAATGTGAGAAAATAATTGTTGTATGCGATGTTGGAATTGCATAATATGAGGATGGAACTGTCAAATGTTAGAAAAAAAGTAAGAGAACCATCAAATGTGAGAAAAGAACTGTCACATGTGATGTTGGAACTGCATAATTTGAGGATAAAACTGTCAAGAGTGAGAAAAAAGTAAAGGAACCACCCAATGTGACAAAAAAAACTGTTATATGTGATATTGGAACCGTACAATGTGAGGATGAAATCGTCAAATGTGAGAAAAAAGGTAAGGAAACTACCAAATGTGAGAAAAGAACTGTTACATTTGATGTTAGAACTGCACAATGTGAGGATAGAACCGTCAAATGTGAGAAAAAAGTAAGAGAACCACCAAATGTGAGAAAAGAATTGTCACATGTGATGTTGGAACTACACAATGTGAGGATGGAACTGTCAAGTGTGAGAAAAAAAGTAAGACAACCACCCAATGTGAGAAAAAAACTGTCATATGTGATGTTGGAATCGCACAATGTAAGGATAGAACTGTCAGATGTGAGAAAAAAAGTAAAAGAACCATCAAATGTGAGAAAAGAACTGTCCCATGTAATGTTGGAACCGCACAATGTGAGGATGAAACCATCAAATGTGAGAAAAAAGTAAGGGAACCGCCAAATGTGAAAAAAGAACTGTCATATGTGATGTTGAAACTGTATAATGTGAGGATGAAACCGTCAAATGTGAGAAAAAAATAAGGGATCCGTCAAATGTGAGAAAAGAACTGTCACATGTGATGTTGAAACTGCACAATTTGAGAATGAAATCGTCAAGTTTGAGAAAAAAAGTAAGAGAACCGCCCAAAGTGACAAAAGAACTGTCATATGTGATGTTGGATCCGCACAATGTGAGAATAGAATCGTCAAGTGTGAGAAAAAAGTAAGGAAATCACCCAATGTGACAAAAGAACTGTCATATGTGATGTTGGAACTGCACAATGTGAGAATGGAACTATCAAATATGAGAAAAAAAAAATAAGGGAACCACCAAATATGAGAACAGAATTGTCACATGTGATGTTGGAACTACATAATGTAAAGATGGAACCGTCAAATGTGAGAAAAAAGTAAGGGATTCGTCAAATGTGATAAAAGAACTGTCACATGTGATGTTGAACCGCACAATATGAGGAAACCACCCAATGTGACAAAAGAACCGTCATATGTAATGTTGGAACTGCACAATGTGAGGATGGAACTATCAAATGTGAGGAAAAAAAAAAAAAAAGGAACTACCAAATGTGAGAAAAGAATTGTCACATGTGATATTGGAACTGTACAATGTGAGGATGGAACCATTAAATGTGAGAAAAATGTAAGGGATCTGTCAAATGTGAGAAAAGAACTGTCACATGTGATGTTGGAACTGCACAATGTGAGGATGGAACTGTCAAGTATGAGAAAAAAAGTAAGAGAACCACCCAATGTGAGAAAAGAACTGTCATATGTGATATTGGAACTGCACAATGTGAGGATGGAAACGTCAGATGTGAGAAAAAAAAAAGTAAGAGAACCACCAAATGTGAGAAAAGAACTGTCACATATGATGTTAGAATCGCACAATGTGAAGATGGAACCGTCAAATGTGAGAAAAAAGTAACCTGGTGTAGCAAGTTACCTACTAGTGGGTACCGTACCCCCTTTTTTTGGGGGAGTATCGTATTATTACTCTCTCTCTCTCTCTCTCTCTCTCTCTCTCTCTCTCTCTCTATATATATATATATATATGAGATAAGTTCAAGTTACACCTAGTATAACTTTATACCTATTTTAAACCGTAGATTCTCATTAAATCTAACGGTCAACAAAAGACTACCTCTCACATCATTAATGTGTAATTATTATTTACCATGTCTAACTCATTTAAATTAAATTCCCCACATTCATCGCCTTACTATTAATAATTATCTTCCTATCCATCAAGCAAATCACCTCGACAAAGATTAAGGATTGGCAAGCAATATTGATATTAGATGCAGCCAGTAGTTTCAAAAGGTTCATTGAACAAGTAAATTCAGCAAAACACCTTGGCAATGATATTAAAATTATGTACATTCAAGCAATATAATCTAATTCTATCGACCAATAGTTCAATACTCTAATATACTAATGTGAATTCCAGCAATATATTCACCACCATTGGTACAATATTACCCCAAAGAAGGAGGAAACAAAAAGAACTATTGAATATTAATGAGATGTTTACAAACATCTTCTATTAATTTCAAGGTTGGATTCTATTGACCTAATTGAACAAAATTAGAAGCCGGCGGGGAGAATAAGATTTTTTTTTTATTTTTTTTAAATCAGTGGAAGATGATTATTAAGGAGAGAGAGCTGGTGAATGTGGAGTCCAAATTTTTTATCTCACTTTTCCTGCTTCACTCTATACTCTACTAATAAAAATTTACCACATGTTCACCTAATTAATTAAATATTACTATTATTGACTTATTAATACTACCATTATTAATTAATGATAGTATTTAATTTATCAAGTGAATATGTGACAAGTTTTTATTGGTGAAGTATAGAGTGAAATAGGAAAAGTGGAGAAATTATAAGATTCATATGGTGGACAAATGATGTGGTCCACAATTCCACTAAAAAACTGCCACTTGTTTAAAATTGTTAGTTAGAAAATTTTTTTAAACATAAATTAATTACTGACTCAGCAATTTTAAACAAGTGGAAGTTTTTTAGTGGAATGGTGAACAAGTGACGTGGTCCACCAAGTGTACCCTATAATTTTTCGAAAAAGTGGAACAGAAGATTTAGACTCGGTAAATGTGGAGGATTTAATTAAAATGAGTTGACCTATCAAATAATAATTACATATTAATGATGTGAGAGGTAATCTTTTACTGATTGTTAGATTTAATGAGAATCAATGGTGTAAAATAGGTATAACTCTAGTCAAGTTACACCAGATGTAACTTGAACTCATCTATATATATATATATATATATATTTAGAACATGTGCGTATAGATCGTGTACATCCGTAATCCAAAAAAAAAAAAAAAACTCGCGTCTCCCATCATTCATATTTGCAATGTTACGGAACTCTATACGTTATTTTGAGACTGAAAGTGGATTAAGCCTTTATAACGGAAGATGTAAATATCGGCTTGATAAAAGCTAGAGATTGTTTCTCGGCCACCAAAAAAAAAAAAAAAATAGAGCTTGTTAAAAGGTAGATCTTATCTAACGAAAACTAATAACTTTTGGCATCAAAAGTCAAAAAACTATATATAAAATATTAAAAAACTCTTCAAAGCTATAGTGGTTACTTATCATAGCCTTTTCTCCTTGATCGATCACAATCTTACCTTATGCAAATCAATAATACGTTTTGCTACTTATTGAATGAAAGTTCTGTTGTGATTATTATTATTATTATTATTATTATTATTATTATTATTATTATGTATTCGGACCAAAATTTTACCATATTAAAGTGATTCTAAAAAAAAATGTTTAATAATCTATTATATTAAAATGGCAAACTCAAAAATAAAAATAAAAGCTTGCCAAAATAATCATTGTTAGTCCTTAAGAAAAGATAAAATTATTATAAATTTTAGTATAAAAAATGTATAAGTTAAGGTGATATTGAATGTGATTAATGTCACTTTAACAAGATAATAGAAGAGTTTTTTTTTTTTTTTAAGGGAAAAAAAAGATATACGAGTGTTTGAAACTTTGAATTATCTTTCATGATAGGTGACACATAAATTTGTTAGATCTATATAGTAAAAATTTGTAATATACTCCCTAGCATCACTCTTAAAAAAATTAATTTTATTAAGATGTTTTAAGGCTTCAATCACACTTGGCAAGAGTTAAAGCTTAAAGGTCATGATACAAAAATTATTGTATACTAGTCAAAAAAGAAAGATCGGAAAGCATAGGACAAGAACACCCATCACTTTCAATTTCCATGCAAGTGTAAATTCAATCTCACTCCTGTCTTTGCGTCTTTAGCCGGCTTTATTTTATCACTTTCTATTACATACTAGTTAAAGGCCGTTTTATGTTAAAATTTATAGAATATATATAATTATTATACCAAATAAGTAATTAAAAAACGAAATGAATAAATTGCATTGGTACATCAAATATAAATGATAGCACCTAACATGTCAATTGTGCTATAATATCATTTACAGTTACATGTATCAAATTATTTGCATATGAATTTTATATCTAATGAATCTACAAGATAAGTGATTTGCAATATTGATAACAATAATATTAATGATTAAAATCTTTAGACAAAGTAACATAAAATTTGCCACTTTTAAAAGATAGAACTATTCGAAAAATAAAATCTTTGTTCTAATTTTTTCCATGCAATGCACAGTTTTATACATAAACTTAGTGTAAATGAAAAAAAAAAAAAAATGCAAAGTTCTACATCTAGATTACAAACCTGGCCTCCATAGCCAGATACCTACACAGAATTGCCTTCACTAGGTAAGGCAACAAATACATAAAACAAATTTAAAAAACGTGAAGATTTTTTTTTTTTTTTTTTTTTTTTTGAGATAAACTACTTAATGATAAGAATGAATTAGAGTCATGGTAGTATAGTATCATTTTTATATTAAATAATTTTAGGTTGAGAAGAAGTTTGATATGAATAAAAAGAAAAATGAGCTTACCTAATCAAGAAGTTTAGGTATATTTTATCCCAAAAAAATAGTTAATGTTATTAGCTAGATTGTTATTAGATTTTTTTTTTTTTTTAAATTTGTTTACGTTTAAGTTAATACAAAAAAGAAGAAGCATTTTTTTTTTTTTTAGATAAACAAACGTGAAGTAGTTTTTTTTTTTCTTAGATAAACTACTTAATGATAGTTTTTGTTTTTACATTAAAGTTAACGTGAAGAAGTATTTTTTCTCCAGTAATTTTTTTTTTTTTTTTTAAGATAAACTACTTAATGATAAGAATGAATTAGAGTCATGGTAGTATACCCTCACTTTTATATTAGATAATTTTAAGTTGTGAAGAAGTTGATAACTTGACATGAACAAAAAGAAAAAGGAGCTTACCTAATCAAGAAGTTTAGGTATATTTTATCCCAAAAAAATTGTTAACCGTTATTAGCTAGATTGTTATTAGATTTTTTTTTTTTTTTGAGATAAAATACTTAATGATAAGAATTAATTAGAGTTCTACTAGTATATTATTCATTTTTAGTTTTTTAAAACTCAAAAAATTTAATAAAATTTCTACAATTTGGTGAAGAGACGTGATGCTATACCCATATTACACATGTAGTGTTCTTTCTCCATTTCTGTATTTTTAAGCCGATTTTTTAAAATATACTAAAGATGCCGAATTAAACCCGTTACTGTATCAAACACGTACCATATTTTACTAATTATGCTTGTATCCCTTATAAAAAGGTATAAGTTTCCAAAACTATACTTAAATAAATTTATCAAAAACCTGAATGTTAAATCTTCAATTACACATTTTTCTCTCAAAAAAAAAAAAAAATTACACGTTCAAAAAATCAGCACTTTACCAAGATAAGCTCCTAGCATTTTTGGAATACTTTGAGAAGTCAAATACAAATTGTAACTTATCCTCTTAATCAAATTTGAAAAATCTACTACTACCACAATACAAAAACTATTAGCTCCAAGCATTTTGGATTACTTTCAAATTCAAATACAATTTCTAGCTTATCTTTTTAATCAAATCTTAAAAACCTCATACTTCTAAAATACAGACTTCATTGGCTTCAAGCATTTTGGATTAACTTCAAATTCAAAAATAAATTCTAGCTTATCATTTTAATCAAATCTTAAAAACCTAATGCTTCTAAAATACAAATTGTATTGACTCTTGCCGTGATTGGGATTTTTTTTATTTTTTTTATGGTGGCGGCAAAAACGACTCAAATGAAAATTATTCGAAATATTTTATTGTCTATAAAATTCTCATATGGAACTATTACTAGTGTATTCCTAATCTTAGACCAATACAACCTTTTTTTTTTAGAGTTATTTTTATAAGGCAACAAAGAAGGTGCCCCAATTAGATAGATTTTCAAGTATTTGTTGAGTTTTTTTTTTTTTTTTTTCAAATGCATTTGGAAATAAAATAGAGGCATAATTAGAAAATTAATGACAACATATCCCATGAATTTAGGGAATTCAAAATGAGATTCAAATTTGAAATTATTAAGGTTTAATATAGGAATACATGATTCTAAGTTGATATTCTTTCTTCACCTTGTTCCACATTCTTCTATTTTCACATGAACCCTTATCCCATGCCCCTTTGCTCTCTTTCTCTAGCTAGGTGCATCTCATTCTCTTGGTTTAATCATGTTTGTATTTTCATTTATATACCTATTTAGGGGTGATAGTGGTTCAGTTTAGTGTGGTTTTGGACCATTTTAAGCACTACACTTTGTGGTCCGGTTTAGCCAAATCCATAATTGCACGAATTGGTATGCATGTTAAAAACATGTAAAAACATGTAATCTAACGGTGAGATTTCACTAACAAGTTATGAAGTGGTGTAACAAATCTTAGGGTCACCCCAGGTATAACATGAACCCAATCCATACATACACTACAAAAAACCTATTTATACCGGTGTTTTCTAAAAATACCGCTATTGGTACCTTGTTACGAAGATTTGATAATTGCCACTATAAACCATACAATTATAGCGGCGCTTTTGCAAACACTACAACAGGTATGGCCAACACCGGCGTTTTGCTAGTTTATAGGGGCACTTCAAAGGAATAATACCTATTATAGCTTTTTGAAAGCGCTGGGATTGGTGAATTTTTGGATTTGTCTTTTTCTTTTCTTTTTTTTTTAATACAAGGTCTACTACGACATTTTAAAACTTCTACAATAGATAATTATTAAATAAAAACCTATTATGACATTTTGAAAATGCTAGAATAGGTCAATTTTTGGATGGGCATTTTAAAATTGCCACAATAGATAATTATAAAACAAAAACCTATTATGGCATTTTGAAAGCACTAGAATAGATCCAAAATTTTCTTTTAGGTCAATAACTATTATGGTAGTTTAAAAGTGCCACAATAGGTTCTACACTTAAACATTGAACTCTTTTGTACAAGGCCTATTACGACGCAATAGGTAATTACAAAAGAAATACTTATTATGGCTGTATCAAATCGCCGCAAACAAAAAGCGCCGCTATATCTCTTACCCTAGTAAAATTTCAGCTAAGTGTCTACACCCACCTCTAAACACATATTCTCTCTCTCTCTCTCTCTCTCTCTCTCTCTCTCTCTCTCTCTCACACACACACACACACACACACACACACACACCACAACTTTGCCTCCCACACCCTGACGCCATTCCTAGCCTACGTTGATGCTGACGTAGCCACTCCTAGCCCACGTTGCCCCTCCTTGCCAACACTGCTGATTACTTCTCCCTCCTCACCGCCTTCACCCACATCTCCTCAATACCCATCTCTCCATCTCTCTCTCTCTCTCTCTCTCTCTTGCACACTCACCACCATACCACTTCCCCTTCCCCTTCATCTCTCCACATCTCTCTCTTCCTCTCTCACTCTTCCTATACTCAAACAATAATCTAAAATCCCATCCCTTCTCCTCAATAGTCTCCAAACCTTGGTCATCTCCTCCACACTCTAGGTAACTCTCTCTTTCTCTTTAACTCTATTTTCTAGTCTGTCTAAAATTGTAGTTAATTTGGTGGTTTTTTTGTTTGTTTGTTTAGATTTTGCTTAAAGTTTGGTTTGTTTGTATTTTGCATGCGTATACATATGTATCACTATGAGTTCATTTTGATGTTTTTAGTTTTGATTTTGGTTAAAGTTTTGTGTTTTTGTAGCCTTGTTCCAATGGTTGAAATAAAATGGTGTGAAGGTCTGTTTTATTTTATTTTTTAAATTGAGAGGTGTTTTGCAGCATTTTAAAAATGCCAGCAAAAAATGTAGAAGCGCCGCTAAAGACCAAACATCATTTGTATTGAATCAAGTCACTTATAAATGGTCATGTTCTACCAATAGTATATAATTATTTGTTTAAGAAAGAAATTGTCATCTTTTTACATCTTTACAAGGTTTTTATTCGGTGATACATAAGGTTTATGATTATACTAACTATTCTTCAAAGAACATTTGATAATATTGAAATTGATAACTTCATTATAATGCAATTTTTTTAATTACTAATTCTCAAAAAAAAAAATATAATATATATATATATGGTTAAAAAGATTTTTGATTGTGTGTTGTATATATTTGAATGGTTGTTCAATCATCAAATTAGACCTTCTATCTAATTTGACATCTGTAATAGTTAAAATGTGTTTTAACTAGTAACAATGTCATTGAATATAACATGTCTATGAAAAGTTACATTTTAAAGAATCTCTCAACTGTAATAGAACTATTGTTTAGTGTAGTTAAATACAACTATTATCTCCTCCACTGCTACAGGAAAAGAAGAATCCGTCACCAAATATTATAAAAAAATTTAAAATTGGTGACGAAATCAATATTTTGTCACCAAAGATGTACCAATTGGTGACGAAATCAATATTTTTTCACCAAAGATGTACAAATTGGTGACGAAATATTTATTTCGTCACTATAGGTCATGAAAGAAAAGGCAAACCTAGGGTGACAAAATATTCGTGTCACCAAAGACTTACCAGAGGTGACGAAATTCTAAATTCGTCACCCAATATTAGGAAGTAGGTGCTTTTGGTGGCGAAATAAATTTTTGTCACCTATTGTTTAACCAAAGACTAACCAGAGGTGACGAAATTCCAAATTCATCATCCAATATTAAGATGGAGGTGTTTTTGGTGACAAAATAAGTGTTCGTCACCTATTGTTTACAAATAAATAAGGATGACCATGGGCAAGGTATACCCATATATACCCTACCCAATTAATTTATCCGTGGATATCCAATTACCTTACTTAATTAGTATCCATACCCAATTGTTACTCGGTCTGTTTATCCACAGATATCCATACCCTACCCAAAGCCGATTTTTATAAAATCACCAAATATGCTCAAAAACCACTAAAATGACCAATATATCCTCAAAATCTCTAAAATAAGAAAAATACCCATGAAATCTTTAAAATGACCAAAATACTCCTACAATCTCTAAAATCACCAATTATGCTTAAACAAAACCCATTAAAAGACCATAATCTCCCAAAATCTCTAAAATGAGCAAAATACCCATGAAATAACCTCAAAAATTACCAAAATACCCTTGAAATCACCAAATATGCTCAAAAACCACAAACAATTACCAAAATATCCCCTAAACCTAATCAATAACCGAAACCCGCTAATCCTAAAAATGACCAAAGTACACACGAAACCTAAAAACTGACCAAAATACTTTTGAAACCTAAAATTTGGCCAAAATACGCTCGAAACAAAAAAATTACCAAAAATAACCCATAAACCTAAAAACTAACCGAAATACCTCCGAAACCTAAAAACTGACTGAAATAGCCTTGTGCTTGAAAATGACCAAAATACCCCTAATCCAAAAAAAAAAAATGACCAAAATACCCCCACAAAATCTTAAAAAATGACTAAATACCCCTAAAACCTATAAAATGACAAAAATGGCCCTAAAAACTATATGATGATACAAATACACCCTAAACCTAAAAGATGATCGAAATACCCGCAAATCTAAAAATGACCAAAATACCCTTAAATGACCAAAATACTCATTTTTATAATTTCGGGCTATTTTGGTCATTTTTTAGGTTTAGGGGGTATTTTGGTTATTTTATAAGTTTCAGGGGTATTTTGGTCATTTTTAAGGTTTCAAGGGTATTTTCGGTTATTTTTTAGGTTTAGGGAGGTATTTTGGTAATTTTCATATTTCGAGGGTATTTTGGTCATTTTTTGGTTTCATGGGTATTTTGGTAGTTTTTAGGTTTTGGGGAGTATTTTGGTCATTTCTTAGGTTTAGGATGTATTTTTGTCATTTTTAAGTTTTGGGGGGTATTTTGGTCATTTTAAAGGTTTCAAGGGTATTTCAGTTATTTTTTAGGTTTAAGGGGTATTTTGGTTTTTTTTTTTTTTTTTTTAGTTTCCGGGAATATTTTGGTAATGTTTTAAGTTTTAGGGATATTTTGGTAATTTTATGGTTTTAGAGGTATTTCAGTCATTTTTTAGGTTTAAGGTGCATTTCTGTAATTTTAGAGGATTTTAGGAGTACTTTGGTTATTTGCAAGTTTTAGGGGCAATTTTGTAATTTTGATTATTGGGTAATTGGATGGGTTGGGGTTTACTCATAATAATTTGGTTGAGTTAGGTTTGGGTTAGATTTAATTAGTTAAATAAGAAATAATGGGTAAATGGGTAATATCCAAACCGTTTGCATGTAATAATGGGTAAATGGGTAAGAATTTTTGATGGACTCAAAAAGTCCTCTAAAAAAATCTTATTTGTGATGGTAAATTAAAGCTCTCACAAATATTTAGTAAAATGTGAAATATTTGTAACCAACAAGAAAAGCTGTCATAATTATGTGTTATAACTGTCACAAATACTAATATTTTGGAGGGAACTAAAATATTTGTATTTTCATGCTTACATTATCTTCATTTATTTTTCATACTTACAAAATTTCAAGGTAATCAAAGATTAATAGGCATGTCATCAATCAATTGTCTAAATTCAAGTTTTTGTAGTTTAAAATAACGCATAAAAGATGAGTTTAAAGATCAAACGGTAAACTACATCTAATTGGCATGAAAATTCGCATGCATGTTATGAACATATAGAACATGTAATCCAATGGTTGGATTTTCAAAATATGCATTTAATAATAAGTTATTGGGTGATGTAACATTTTTTAGAGTTACATCAGATGTAACTTGAACCCAACCCTATATTTCTTAATTCAATGTGAATTTTGACAAATATACCGTTAGATTACATTATCTTCATATATTTTTCATGCTTACAAAATTTCAAAGTGATCAAAGATTAATAGGCATATCATCAATCAATTGTCTAAATTCAAGTTTTTGTAGTTTAAAATAATACATAAAAGATGAGTTTAAAGATAAAATGGTAAATTACATCTGATTGACATGAAAATTGGCATGCATGTTAAGAACATACAAGACATGTAATCCAACAGTTGGATTTTTGAAATATGCATTCAATAATAAGTTATTGGATGGTGTAACAATTTTTAGAATTACATCAGGTGTAACTTGAACCCAACCCTATATTTCTTAATTCAATGTGAATTTTGACAAATCTACCATTAGATTACATTATCTTCATATATTTTTCATGATTACAAAATTTCAAGGTGATTAAAGATTAACAGGCATGTTATCAATCAATTGTTTAAATTTAAGTTTTTGTAGTTTAAAATAATGCATAAAGGATGAGTTTATAAATCAAATGGTAAATTAAATCCAATTGGCATGAAAATTGGCATGCATGTTGAAAACATATAAAACATGTAATCCAATGGTTAGATTTTCAAAATATAAATTTAGTAATAAGTTATTGGGTGGTGTAATATTTTTTTGAGTTACATCAGGCGTAACTTGAATCCAACTCTATATTTCTTAATTTGATGTGAATTTTGACAAATCTACCATTAGATTACATTATCTTCATATATTTTTCATGCTTACAAAATTTCAATGTGATCAAAGATTAATAGCCATGTCATCAATCAATTGTCTAGATTCAAGTTTTAATAGTTTAATATAATGCATAAAATATGAGTTTATAGATCAAAAGTAAATTACATCCGATTGGAATGAAAATTGGCATTCCTGTTAAGACCATATAAAACATGTAATCTAACGGTTGTATTTTCAAAATATGCATTCAATAATAAGTTATTGGGTGGTGTAACATTTTTTTGAGTTACATTAGGTGTAACTTGAACCCAACTCTATATTTTTTAATTCAATATGAATTTTAACAAATGTGCCATTAGATTTCATTATCTTCATATATTTTTCATGTTCACAAAATTTCTAGGTGATCAAAGATTAATAGGCATGTCATCAATCAATTGTCTAAATTCAAGTTTTTGTAGTTTAAAATAACACATAAAATATCAGTTTATAGATCAAATGATAAATCATATCTGATTGGCATGAAAATTGGCATGCATGTTAAGACCATGCATATTACCTAGTCAGGCGAAACAAGTTTTCTACCTTCGTGATACCAAATGGGGTGAACCTTGACATGTTGTGTAATGCGTACAATATAGGAGAGTGTTTGATGTGCCAGAGGTGGGTGATTGAGAATCCAATGATCAAACAAAAGCTAATGAAGCATTCCAACAAGAAGCCATTAGCGATGTTGTCCCTATCGATGTTGAAGATAATGTTCAATATTGTAAAGGTGGTATTGAAGTTGAGAATATTTCAGAAGGTTTGGGAGAGCATAGGGATAACAATGAAGATGAAGTGCATAACATACCTGATTCTGATATGGATCCTGATATGGATTATGATATGTAGATTTCATTTTTTTTTTCCTTTGAATATGGAAACGTGTGTTTAATAATTTTTTATTCCCTATTATTTGTTCATGTACATTTCTATTTGATGTTCCAATTTATGTTTCTTACTTGGGAAGAATTTGTAATGAATAAACATTATATTTTATTTTCTATGGAAATCTATAGTTGCAGAAATGGCCAAAAAGGGCAAAGACAATCATAATAAAACAACAAATATATGAGATGGGAAGAGCACAAAGAATCAAGCAAAACCAAGAGAAAATAAATGCTTTGGGATTGAAGCATCTATCAACTTTTCTACCTAAATGTGCAAATGTGGGAAGAAAAAGAGAGTAAGTGTTCAGGTAGATGACGACGACTATGCACCGGCTATTGGTGATGATAAGTTATCTAGTTCTTTAAATAATGAGGTACTATATCTATGATTTGGTGCATGTGATCCTTCGTAGTTTGTAATATTGTGATGAAATAACTTTTTTTTTTTTAATGAATTTAAAAATCCATACATATTTTGGTATGATATAGAAGGCTCTAGGATGTAGCACTCCTTGACGCCTTGAGGAATTTACCCCAACAATCCAGCATAAGGGCCCATTATTGAGCCTACTTCTCGGTGGAGATTCTGAGGTAATATATACATGATCTGGTGCCTGAGATACTTTGTAATATTGTTCTTGGAATGATCAATGAAAATCATCAATGAAGATATTTTAAATGATGAAATAACTTGTTTATATCTTAACTTGTAATGAATTTAGATATCTTTATATACTTTTGCATGATACAGATGGCTGGTTTTAGGCGTGAAGAATCTACCCTAGCAATCCAATATACCGGCCCATCATCGAGCACACATCTTGGTAGAGGTTCTTTTGCCCAAATTTCTACTAATGTAGAGGTACAACTTGTGGGCACACCGTCTACCACAGATGGTGAGATATTTAAGTTCCATTACTTAATTTCGTAATCACACTATATTTGGTTCACTTGTTGATTTAATTTATATTATGTCTTGATAGCATCAACTGGTAGATGAGCTCGTGGCATGACGCGTGGATTAGGGGTACGAGGACTTGTTGAGAAACATGGGAAGCTACTGGTCCGCATTGCCCTAGAGTTTTGTGCTCCTGTTGGTGAACATGCAAGGAAGTTTGCTAGCCAAATTGGTGTACAAGTGTGTACGAACTTGTCTACTATGAATGCTTATAGTTGGAAGAATGTTGGTAGCGGTGAAAAAGAAGCGATCATTCAAAATGTGGCAATACTTTAAATGTTTATAGTTGTCCATGAGCTTGATTTTGTTGTTTTCATTACATTACTTTATACTTTATGCTGTATTTTATAGTGTATTGTTGATGTTGTCACTAAGCATATTGAATTCAAGGCATAATATTGTCTTTATACATACCTCACTTTGCAGGATCAATTTGATATACAAGGAGAATTTGTACTTGTGAACAAATCTCTAAATACAAAGTGTGGTAGATTATTAAGCAGCCACTACAACAGGTTGTTTGCAAAATATAAAAAACTTGTAGAGGATGAAGGAAGCACATATGCAAGAAATCACCCACCAAAAAATGTCACACGAGAAAAATGGATTGAACTAATTGATGGAAAGTAGAGTGACAAAGATTGGTTGGTAATTAATACTTTGAAAATTTTAATTACAAGTGAAGTATGTTCTCACCTTTCACCTAGATAATACCTACCTATATATGCATTAGATTAATGTTTTATGTAGATCTTATTATGGTGTCATGTCTACTAGATTATTCGTTCTATCAAATTTGTTGGATTAATACTTATTTGGAAGGTGGAGTAGATTTATATTGTAATCTATATATGTAACTTAAGTCAAAACTCTAATATTTTCTTGGTCTTTATTCTTTATAGGAAGTCTCAAAAAGAAACGCTAGAAACAGAAATAAAGAGGGAACGGTTGACAAACACATTCATAGATGTGGAAACAAGTCGCTTGCAGTTAGGGTGGATGAGGCGATGTGTTATTTCAATTTTTCAAAAGTTTAGTATATTAATTGTTGTAATTAATTAACTTGTCTTTTAACATTGGAAAGCAAACTAATCAGAGATGGAAAAATGGAGGTCATATTCCTAAGCTGGCACAACTCTACTATACCCACTTCAATACAAAGACAAAATAGTAGGCACACCCTGATTGAGAACATACATATGTATGTATATCAGTACATGTCTTGAGTTTGCAAAACTAGAATATATGTATTTTTATTCTATATATGTTTACAAAACTAGAACATATGATTTCTGATGGTTTCTATTATTTGAAATGACAGTAAGATGTTGAGAGTACAAGATGAGCATTGTAATACTCTTGAAGCACTACCTTTGACTGAAGAGGAGATTCTATAATGGTTCTTAAGCAGAGATCTGTCTATGTAAAGGGACTTGGCATGAGGTCTTCCTCATCTCTTAGGACTCCTGCCTCATATTCCTCAACTCAGTATACTCAACAACTTGAGGGTCAAGTATAAGAGCTCCAGGATGTAAACTACAGGCTGGAAGGTTGAGTAAAAGAGCTCCAGGATGCAAAATTTAGGCTGGAGGAGAAGATGATTGCATCATACAATATGATGAGCAAAGGTGACAGCGACATTTGTGGCAGTGGGGGGAGCTTATCTACTAATTAGAACACACCTTGATTAGTGTTTTATTTTTCTGCTTAAGAGCATTAGTATTAGGGTTTGTATATGGTATATGTTGCTATATTTTAGCATAAAAACACAAAAACAAGCATTGCCTAGTCTCTCAATTGTAAAATTTTTTTCAATTGTGCCATAGTAACCTCTTATATGTATGAGAGTATCGTAGCACAATTGTGTTTTTTGTTTGATGGTGGTGGTAGGTTTTTTGTTTGTGGTGGTAGTTGGATTTTTTATTTAATGGTGGTGGTGGGTTTTGTGTTAATGATGGTGGCTGGATTTTTTGTTTATTATGTGGTTGGGTTTTTGTGTTTATGGTGGTGGTTAGGTTTTTTGTTTAATGTTGGTGGTGGTTAGGTTTTTTGTTTATTGTGCTGGCTGAGTTTTTTGTTTACTGCAGTGACTGTGTTTTTGTGTTAATGGTGGTGACTGTGTTTTTTGTTTAATGGTGGTGGTGGGTTTTTTGTTTATGGTGGTGGCTGAGTTTTTTTGTTTAATGTTGGTGGTGAGTATTTTGTTTATTGTGATGGTTGGATTTTTTGTTTATGGCAGTGGCTGAGTTTTTTTGTCAATGCTGGTGGCTGTATTTTTTGTTTAATGGTAGTGGTGGGTTTTTTGTTTATGGTAGTAGCTGGGTTTTTGTGTTAATGGTGGTGGCTATGCTTTTTGTTTAATGGTGGTGGTTGGGTTTTTTTGTTTATGGTAGTGGCTAGGTTTTTATGTTAATGGTGGTGGTTGAGTTTTTTGTTTATTGTGATGGCTGGGTTTTTTGTGTTATGGTATTGGCTGGGTTTTTGTGTTAATGGTGGTGACTGTGTTTTTTGTTTAATAGTGGTGGTGGGTTTTTTGTTTATGGTGGTGGCTAGGTTTTTTTTTTTTTTTTTTTTTTTTTTTTTTTTTTTTTTTTTTTTTTAAGTGTTGGCTAGATTTTTTATTCATTGCGGTGTTTAGGTTTGTGTTTATGATGGTGGCTGGGTTTTCGTTTTGGATTTCACTTTATTTGTTTTGTTTTAAATTGGGATTTTTCTGTATTCTTTATGATTTCTCCATGGTCTGTAATATGGGTTTGGTTTTTATTTGATGAGAATGTTATGGGTCTTTTTTCTTTGATAGTTTGGCTTCATATGATGTTGCATTATGATTATTTTGTCTAGTTTGTTATTGGATATTCTGTGGACATTTTCTGCATTGTCTTACTAATAATATATATATATATATATATTTGGTTGTAGTACATCTTATCAGGTATATAGGTTTGCAATCTAGTTTGTTATTGATGTATTTTCCTTTATACTTGTGCAAATATGGGATTGGTGGCAAAAAGAAAGCTTTTGTGGGACTACTTGAACTCAAATAACTTTTTATAAAGTTTGGAAGCTAAGACATCATTTGTATATAAATTGTTGTAATTACTTTGTGAACATCTTTATTGCATTTTTAGATTGTATGGATTTTTTTTTTTTTTATGGATTTGGTTATAAATGAATGAATTTTTTTTTTTTTTAATTTTATTTTATGGATTTGGTTAGAAATGAACAGGTTAATGTAATGGTAAGTGTAGGGAAAAGGGGCCCAAATACACTTTTGGGGCCTTGGGCCTTGTCCGAGGAAGCTTAATAGTCCGATGGTAGATTAGTAGTAAGGAAAACGTAAGATTGTAAAGCTTCACGAGCAAGTTATGACTGTAAAGGCTGGGAAAGGTGGTCTGAGGAGAAATATCCTCTCTGCTAAACGAGGCAAAGATCAAAATGTGTGTCCTATCATCTAGGATGACGTACCAGGAAGTTCTATTGATAAGAATATGCATTGTGAACATACAAGACAGATGGGAGCTAAGAAATATATAAGAGAAAGCTGCTACCACCGTATTGAATGCTCTGTAGCTAACTCCTTAGCCGCATTAATGGGGAAGTGATGTCTGAATAGTGCTTTTCAGCCTTACAGCTACCCCCAAAGACTTTAGAAGGGTGCTGATGGGACAAGGATCAACACAAGCCATCTATTGTCCACGTGAAAGGTAGAGATGAAAGGGGAGGTGTAGTATAAATTAGAAGGGAGGCCCTAAGATGAAGGGATCAAGAAATAGAGGGAGAAATATTGTAGCAATTAAGAACTGAACTTGTAATCAAACTTGAGAATCAATATAAAAGAATTGATCTCCTTGAACTATGCTGAGAATAGTTTTCTTTAGATTAAACTAGTCTATATACATTTTCTTGTCATCTGAATCCACTTTATTTGTTGACTAATTCATTAAAGCCCAATTTTCCAACCCACTCTCTACAAATTCATTATATTGGACTTTTTGGGCCTAAGTTCATTTATCATTTGGGCCAGGTACACGAATTGCATCCTTACTATTGGCGTTGTCTGTGGGAAATTCTAGTGTTATAATGAGTCTAACGTTTAACAATTGTAGGTTCAGGTCCAAACCAGGCAAAATCTATGGGATCCTAGCGGCAAGATCACTTCCGTGATCTTAAACAAAGAAGGGACCGGGAAGGAAGTGTGCACACTACCCATACTAGGAGCCAGTCTTGGGGTGGGAGCCACGTCTTTCATGAGCAGAATGCTAAGAACATGCAGCGGGTGATTGACCATTTAAAGAGGAAGTTGTGCCACGAGTGGCAAAGGCGAACTCCCTCCCATTTTGACTTCTCTTCTGATGGTGAAGAGGATGTTAGTTATAGACACAGATCAAGAACTCCTCCTAGTGAGTCTTTCTCGTATGATGAGGACTAACATCATGAGCGCAGAAACATAAATTCATCTTCCAAAGGCTTGGGGAATGATGCTATAACTAGAGTACTCAACCAGATTTCCAGGTCACCCTTCACGCATAGAATCGAGGAAGGGAGACTTCCTCGGCAGTTCAACCAGCCCACGTTCACCATGTACAATGGATTCCCTGTTATCTATGTCCATGTGAGAAGGGGAGACCTTGAAAACGTACTCGGACAGATATTGGGAGATGTTTAATGAGATTAATGGAGATTTTGTTGACGTGGCTGTAAGGACCTTCAAGGTTGGCTTGCCCACCGAGTATGATTTGAGAAAATCCTTAACAAAGAAACTGGTAAGGAGTGTGCGTCGGCTTATGGACCGTATTAATGAATATAAGAGGGTCGAGGAAGACCAACAGCAAGGCAAAGGCAAGTGTAAGGTTATCCCTCAGGAAAGGAGGGATTTTAGGTCGGATCACTACAACAATAATAGACCCCGAAAGGATTTTATTGGACAATCTGGGTCTACGGCTCCTCAGGTGGTTAATACTGTGTTCTGAGAACCAGTGCATCAAGTTTTGGAGAAAATCAAGAACGAGCCATAGTTCAAATGGCTGAATAAGATGGAAGGAGACCCCATGAGGCGCAATCAAAGTCTTCATTGCCAATACCACTAAGAACGAGGACAGACCACCGAAGACTGTAGAACCCCGTGGAACCATCTGGAGCAACTAGTCAGAGAGGGAAGGTTACAATAGTTTGCAAGGTTAGGGGCTCGAAGGGACGCATCTTTAAGGCCCTCTTTGGGCACAATTAATGTCATCTTTACTGCACGTGGGAGAACTGGTTCTCATCTTTCCAAGGTGACGTTTGTAGCTTGGCTACCAACTGAGGACTCTAATTCTGAGCCAAAGAAGGCCAGAGTGAAGATCTGACCGGCGCTGAGTTTTTCGGACGAGGACAAGATTGGAACCATCTAGCCACACGATGATGCTTTGGTGGTCACCCTTAGAATAGGAAGGTACGATGTTAAGAGGGTGATGGTGGATCAAGGCAGCGGGGTAGAGATTATGTACCCCGATTTATACAGTGGGCTAGGCCTGAAACCTATGGACTTGACAGCTTATGATTCGCCTCTGGAAAGTTTCGATAGGAAAGTTGTCATCCCTAAGGGTTAGATTCGTCTGCCCGTACAAGCAGGATTAGAGGTGGTGGAGGTGAATTTCATTGTACTGGATGCCTACTCTCCCTACACGTCCATTGTGGGAAGACCCTGGCTTCACTTTAGGTGCCGTTTTCTCCACTTTGTATTTAAAGGTAAAATATCCGTCTGGGGACCGAATTAAGGAGCTAGTTGGAAGCCAGTCCATGGTGAGGCAGTGCTTGATTGCTGCAATAACACATCAGCTAGGAGTGGAGTCCTCAGCCTTTGTTGAGAGGAGCTTATAGCAATCAAAGACTCTGGCTCTACCCGTTGAAGAGACAGCCGAACGGGTGAAATGTGAGGACTTAGAGAAAATTGTCGTAGGTGATGATCCGAAGAAGTTTTTTCAAGTCAGAGCTCAGCTACCTCCTCAAGAGAAGGAAAAGCTGATAGAGTTTCTCAGAAGGAACATTAGCGTGTTCACGTGGAGTGCTTACGAAGCTCCTGGCGTGGATCCGAGTTTCATCTGTCATCATTTGAATGTCAATCTGTCTATTATCCCCAAAAAGTAACCACCTTGGCACTCATCTAAGGACCATTTTGATGCTATCAAAGATGAGGTGATGAAGCTCAAGCAGGCTGGTGCTATTAAGGAAGTGTTTTACCCCGAATGGTTGGGCAATACTGCAGTGGTGAAAAAGAAGAATGGGAAGTAGCGAGTGTGTGTGGACTTCACCGATCTAAATAAGACCTGTCCAAAAGATCATTTCCCTATGCCTCGGATAGACCAGCTGGTAGATGCAACTGTAGGCTATCCTCGAATGAGATTTTTGGACTCCTTTCAACGATACCATCAAATACCACTGGCCTTAGGTAATCAACAGAAGACAACTTTTGTTACCCCTACCGAAAATTACAACTACAAAGTGATGTCTTTTGGTTTGAAGAACGCAGGGTTTACCTATTAAAGGATAATGACTAGGAAGTTTGAGTCACAATTGGGCAAAAATATTAAAGTCTATATAGATGACATGGTGATAGAGTAAAGTGGTGTCCGAGCATGTGGGAGACCTCGAGGATATCTTTGAAGTACTAAGGAAACACAAGCTACGCCTTAATGCTTCCAAGTGCTTTTTTGGCATGGGATCAGGCAAGTTTCTAGGCTATATGGTCACCCACCGTGGAATTGAGGTCAATCTTGATCAGGTTAAAGCAATAAACAATCTGCAACCACATTGGAATCCTAAAGAGGTCCAGAAACTAACAGGGATGACTGCTGCCCTAAATCGATTTATCTCTCAGCTAGCAGATAGATGCAAACCATTTTTCCAATTCCTGAATAAGTGGAAGGGATTTGAGTGGATTGAGGAGTGTGCTTCGGCCTTTCAACAATTTAAGGAATACCTTTCTCAGCCACCTGTCATGTCCAGGCCTGAGGTGGATGAGATCTTGTTTGCTTACATTGCTGTGGCTTCTCATGCCGTGAGCTTGGTGCTAATTCGAGTTGATGGTGGTGTGCAGAGGTCAGTTTACTATGTAAGCAAGTCATTACACGAGGCAGAAGTTTGTTATCTACCATTAGAGAAGGCTATTTTGGCAGTGGTACATGCTACATGTAAACTCCCCCACTACTTCCTGTCCCACACAGTTGTTGTTTTAACCCAACTTCCACTTCAATCACTACTTCAGAGTGCTAACTTCACAGGGAGGATTGCCAAATGGAGTACAATCCTAGGGGCTTTTGACATCAAGTACATGCCTCGCACCTCTGTCAAGGGTTAGGTCCTTGTAGATTTGGTGGCCGAGTTTGTTGAATCCCCAGCAGAAGAAGAGGTGTAGAAGTAGGGCATGGATGGAAAATTGGTTGGCATGGTCTCCTCATAGGAACCTTTATCCTGGAAGGTATACATTGATGGCGTAGCAAATTAAAGGGGTTCTGAACTAGGGCTGGTCCTAATATCTCTTGAGAAGGTCACCATTAAGAAATCCTTAATACTAGGCTTCTTGGCTACAAAAAATGAAGCTGAGTATGAGGCTTTATTGGCAGGGATGGCCATGGTTCAAAAAATGGGCAGAAAGGCAGTGAAGATATTTTCAAATTCAAGATTGGTCGTAGGCCAGGTGAAGGGGGAGTTAGAGGCCAAGGACGTGAGAATGCAAGAATATTTGAATCAAGTCAGGCACTTGCAATTAGGATTTGAGTCTTTCAGTTTGCTGCATATCCCTAGTAATGGAAACACACATGTTGACTCTCTAGCCACTCTAGTAACCTTCTCGGTCCAGGGTTTACCTCAGGTCATCCTTGTTGAAGACTTATGCAAGCCTACTGAGGTAAAGAGGGAAAAGGTCCATATCCATCAAATTAGGGTTGGGCCCAGCTAGATGGACCCTATAGTGCTATTCCTTAAGGAGGATATCTTACCCGAGGAGAAATCAGAAGCTGACAAGGTGCGAAGAAAGGCTTCTTGATTTTGGCTATTCGAGGACCAAAAATTGTACAAATGCTCTTTTTTTGGGGCCATACTTACTATGCATACATCCAGAAGCATCAAAGCTACTTCTTGAGGAATCACATGTAGAGATTTGTGGAAGCCACACAGGAGGCAGGTCTTTGTCTCATAGAGCCCTCACTCAGGGATATTGGTGGTCGAACATGTAGAAGAAGGCACAAGAATATGTGAAGAAGTGTGACCAGTGCCAAATATTTGCCCCAAATATTCATCAACTTGGAGGGGTTCTTAATCCTCTGACCAGCCCTTTGCCCTTTGCCCTTTGCCCTTTGCCTTTTGCCCAATGGGGTTTGGATATTGTTGGACCTTTCCCTAAGGCAGCAGGGAATAAGAGATATTTACTAGTCAACACAAATTACTTCACTAAGTGGGTTGAAATTAAACCATAGGTAAATATCAGGGATGTGGATGCCAAGAGATTTGTTTGGAAAAACATTGTCACTCGGTTTGGAATCCCTCATACACTCATCTCGGACAATGGACTCCAGTTTAACAGTAAAGCCTTCAGGAGGTATCGTTGCAACTTGGGAATTACGAATAGATATTCCATCCTGGCTTACCCACAAAGGAATGGACAAGCCGAGGCTGTCAATAAGGTTATAGTGAATGGATTCAAGAAGATATTGGATGATGCGAAGAGAAAATGGGTGGAAAAGTTGTCACATCCTTTGGACATATCGGACTACACCTCGCAGGTCAATAGGTGAAACGCCCTTTTTAATGACTTATGGTGCCGAGGCTATTATTCCTCTGGAGACTGGATTTCCAACGCTAAGAACTAGTTCTTTTACTCTGAGCAACAATGATGAGTTGTTAGGGAAGAGCTTAGACTTAATTGAAGAGCAAAGAGAAAATGCTATGGTCCAATTGGTCTATTATCAACACAAGCTCAAGAAAGGGTATGATGCTAACATGAAGCTAAGACCACTAGCACCTGGAGACTTGGTTTTAAGAAAAATTTTGGGCAATGCCAAGAACCTAGCCTAGGGAAAGTTAGGGCCTAATTGGAAAGGACTATATCGTATCACATAAGTAGCAGAAATAGGTGCATATTATCTTGAAGATCTAGATAAGAATGTTGTACCATGCCCCTAGAATGTAAACAACTTGAGAATGTATAATTATTAATGAATGTTGTCTTTACCATATTTTTGGTTTATTACATCATGTGTCATGTGTTATACTATTTGTTGAATATCAAACAGAACCTTGGTCATGTCTAGCTCCTCGGACTACATACCTTGGGTAAATTGATATTCTAAGACATCTTTCTAAAACAGACCTTAGTCATGCCTGACTCCCCGGACCACATGTTTTGGGTAAATTAACACTCTCTAACATCTTTCTAAGTGTTAAACAGAACCATAGTCATGTATGGTTCCCTAGACCACATGCTTTGAGTAAATTAATACCCTTTGACATCTTTCTAAGTGTTAAATAGAACTTTAGTCATGCTTGACTCCTCGGACCACATGCTTTGAGTAAATTAACACTCTCTGACATCTTTCTAAGTGTTAAATAGAACTTTAGTCATGCCTAACTCCCCGGACCACATGATTTGGGTAAATTAATACTTAATGACATCCTTTCAAGTGTTAAACAGAATCTTAGTCATGTCTGGTTTCTCGGACCACATGCTTTAGGTAAATTAACACTCTCTTACATTTTTCTAAGTATTAAACAGAACCTTAGTCATACCTGGCTCCCCGGACCACATGCTTCGGGTAAATTAATACTTAATGACATCATTCCAAGTGTTAAACAGAACCTTAGTTATGTCTGGTTCCTCGGACCACATGCTTTAAGTAAATTAACACTCTCTGACATCTTTCTAAGTACTAAACAGAACTTTAGTCATGCTTGGCTCCCCGAACCACATATTTTGGGTAAATTAATACTTAATAACATCCTTCTAAGTGTTAAACAAAACCTTAGTCATGTCAGGTTTCTCGGACCACATGATTTGGGTAAATTAATACTTAATGACATCCTTCCAAGTATGAAACAGAACCTTAGTCATGTCTGATTTCTCGAACCACATGCTTTGGGTAAATTAACACTCTCTGATATTTTTCTAAGTATTAAACAGAACCTTAGTCATGCCTGGCTCCCTGGACCACATGCTTCGGGTAAATTAATACTTAATGACATCCTTCCAAGTGTTAAATAGAACCTTAGTTATGTCTGATTATTCGAACCACATGCTTTGAGTAAATTAACACTCTCTAACATCTTTCTAAGTATTAAACAGAACCTTAGTCATGCCTGGCTCCGCAGACCACATGCTTTAGGTAAATTAATACTTAATGACATCCTTTCAAGTGTAAAACAGAACCTTAGTCATGCCTGGTTTCTCGGACCATATGCTTTGAGTAAATTAACACTCTTTGACATTTTTCTAAGTATTAAACAGAACCTTAGTCATGCCTGGCTCCCCGGACTACATGCTTCGGGTAAATTAATACTTAATGACATCATTCCAAGTGTTAAACAAAACCTTAGTTATGTCTGGTTCCTCCGACCACATGCTTTAAGTAAATTAACATTCTTTGACATTTTTCTAAGTACTAAACAGAACCTTAGTCATGCCTAGCTCCCCAAACCATATGTTTCGGGTAAATTAATACTTAATGACATCCTTCCAAGTGTTAAACAGAACCTTAGTCATGTCTGGTTTCTCGGACCACATGATTTGGTTAAATTAATACTTAATGACATCCTTCCAAGTGTTAAACAGAACCTTAGTCATGTCTAGTTTCTCGGACTACATGATTTGGGTAAATTAATACTTAATAACATCCTTCCAAGTGTTAAACAGAACCTTAGTCATGTCTGGTTTCTCGGACCACATGCTTTGGGTAAATTAACACTCTCTGACATTTTTCTAAGTATTAAACAGAACCTTAGTCATGTCTGGCTCCCCAAACCACATGCTTCGGGTAAATTAATACTTAATGACATCCTTCCAAGTGTTAAACAAAACCTTAGTTATGTCTGATTCCTCGAACCACATGCTTTGGGTAAATTAACACTCTCTAACATCTTTCTAAGTGTTAAATAGAACCTTAGTTATATCTGATTCCTCAAACCACATGCTTTGGGTAAATTAACACTCTCTAACATCTTTCTAAGTATTAAACAGAACTTTAGTCATGCTTGGCTCCTCGGACCACATACTTTAGGTAAATTAATACTTAATGACATCCTTCCAAGTGTTAAACAAAACCTTAGTCATGTCTGGTTTCTCGGACCACATGCTTTGGGTAAATTAACACTATCTAACATCTTTCTAAGTATTAAAAAGAACTTTAGTCATGCCTGGCTCCTCGACCACATGCTTTAGGTAAATTAATACTTAATGACATCCTTCCAAGTGTTAAACAGGACCTTAGTTATGTCTGGTTCCTCAGACCACATGTTTTGGGTAAATTAACACTCTTTGACATCTTTCTAAGTGTTAAACAGAACCTTAGTTATGTCTGGTTCCTCGGACTACGTGCTTTGGATAAATTAACACTCTTTGACATCTTTCTAAGTGTTAAACAGAACCTTAGTTATGTCTGGTTCCTCAGACCACATGTTTTTGGGTAAATTATCATTCTCTAATGTCTTTCTAAGTATTAAATAGAATCTTAGTCATGCCTAGCTCCCCGGACCACATGTTTTGGGTAAATTAATACTTAATGACATCCTTTCAAGTGTTAAACAGAACCTTATTCATGTCTGGTTCCTTGGACCACATGCTTTGAGTAAATTAACACTCTTTATTTATTCTTTTTAAGTGTTAAACAGGTCCTAGGTTAAACCCAACTTCTCGAATCACTTGCCTTGAGTAAGTTTTTGTTCTTGGTTATTTGCCTAAGTGTTGGGCAGAATAAGAGTATTTGCCCTACTTATTTTTTACTAAGTATATTGTTCATCTTCGTGAGATTCCGCTTTCCCTGCTGGAGGTCCAGTACTCAGTACAAACTTGTGATCATTTTCTTTATTGTTTTTCTTGTTCAATTTATCTGAATTAGTAGCAATGCGTTACTATTAGCCCTTATTAAAGAAAAAGTAGCAACAATTCAGTACTGTTTGAAACATCATTAATCTTAGATCTTATCAAAGGGCAAAATAATAACTACACCAACCAGAGAATAAATATTACAAGAAAGAAAAATAAAGACACATAAAGTGAAAAGTAAAGTCTTTTCATTAACTGAAAGGAAAAGTACATTATACATAATAGTAGAATGCCACCACAAAAAAGAAAATATACAAGGAAAGCTACAAAAGAAAAATGAAAGAAAAATAAAATCTTAATACTAAGCCTTGGCCTTTGGAGGAGGAGGGTCTTCTTTCTTGCTCAACTGAGAGGTAGAAGCATCTTTGGCCTCAGGATCAGCCTCCTTGGATTTCGCCTCGGCCTCCTTTGCCTTGGCTGCCACATCCTTGGCCTTGGCAACATCCTTGGCCTCTGAGGGGGGGCTTGATCTTCTTGCCCTTGCCTTTATCTTTGGCCACCTCAGCCCCTTGGCCTTGATCACCAGCCTGGCTAGGTCTTTTGGAAGCCTCAAGGGGAGAAAGAGTGGCCTGAGCAGTCAAAGGCTACTCAGAAGATTCTAGAGCAAGGGTAGAGGGAGATGGGAGGGGAGCTGGGACTTCACAGATCTCAAGATGATAGTAGACGCTCCCTAGCTACCTTAACTCCGAGTCAGCAGGAACCCTTGCAAGGTTGAGGGTCTCCACCCATGTTGCCTTGCAATAGTCCCTGCATACCTCAGCCAGTTTCTCAACCAACTTGACCTCAGTTTCTTCAACCCTGAGGAGGAAAGATGCTTGTTTCGATGCCTCTGCAGCTTCCTCGACCCTCTAAGTGGCGGCTTTGGCCTTCTCCAGGTCAACTTTCAGGTCTAGGATCAACTATTTCTGTATGGCAAGCTCTATCTCAGTGAGATAAAGCTTCTTGCGCTGATTTTCAGCCTGGTCTTGGACGTTTTTTAGCCCAGACTCAACACTCCTTCTCACCCTCTCTTCAGTAGTCAACTTGGTGGCCAACTCCTGTTTCTCTTGCTTCAAGGCTCCCAAGGACTTTTCAATCTCAGCGCAGGAGTGGGCCTCAGTCCTAGCCTCATTACAAGTGTCCGAGACCTTGGCCACAAAGACCTCTTGGACAACTTGCACAAAAATGACAAAGGAATCCCATGCAAAAAAAAAAAAAGGGTGGAAAGAGCACCTTGGCATTTGATTAAAAGATACGATGATGAGCTTACCATGGCAAGATCCCTTTTAAAGGACATGAATAGGTCTGGTTGCCTCACATGCCTTAGAGCCTCTATGTTTTTGGGTAGAAGGAAGGGCTGTTCCAAGGCTTTAACAACATAGGCAGAGTGCCCTCTCTGGAACTCCCTGATGGAGGAGTTCCATGGGATGGCAGCGCCATCTAGCTCTAGTTGAGGAGCCCACGTGCGTTTCTGTTGGCATACCTCGACCCCACTAGGCTCCTCCTTGCTGTCAGCAGAAGAGGCCTGCTTGTCCCTGACCGTTTTTTGTTGCTTGCCCTCCTTTTTAGGGACCACCTCACCCTCCTTCAACTTTTACTCCTTCCTTTTCTTTTTTAGGTGGGGAATGAGAAGCAGGCCAAGTCCGGTCATAGGAGGAGGAGGGGGAGGAGGAAGCCTAGGAGGAAGCTGAGATCCTGAGGCGTCTTTGGGGTCTGCCCCCCTGCCTTTAAAAAGGTCATGCAATCCTTTCTTTTTGTTATCCAGCAGCATCTCTTCTTCTTTTACAGAGTAGTTGTCAACACGTGCGATGACGAGCTTAGGAGAATGGTGGTGGAGTGTCTGTTTAACTCGTCCTCGGAATATAGGAGATGGATTATAGGTTCTGCCTATTCCTCCTTATCCTCCTCGAAGTGAAATTGATCAATCTCAATCTCAAGTGATAGGCGCGAGGAGGCAGTCTCTTCTCTCGGGACTGTTGCTTCAGGCAGAGGACGTTGAAGAGGCAATTTAACCGGTGGGAGGTCTTCTTGGGCTAAGACGCCGGGCACCGAAACGTTTATTTGGTTTAGCCTGGGATCACTGGCTCTTATCGCGTAGCCCACGTCCTGGAATTGGTTTGTTAGGGGCTTAAAGTCTGTAAAGTTGTGATTTACAACTGTGTTTTTGTTGGCTTTTATTCCGTGCCAAATTTGATTGTAATTATGTTCAATCGTTTAAAACCCTGTATTTGTTGTGGGACTTGTTGTAAGGGTTGTGTGATAGAAAGAGTGTTTGAATACTCAAGCATTTGAAGAACTGAAGGATTCTCGCGGGTATATCGCGACCTAGCATCCCGCGAAATGGTGCATGTGCCCTGCACGTGTTGGAAGCTGAAGAGTCATGCCAGGCTGTCATTTTTGCGAGTGTCTCGCTGGTAAGGCCTTCCCGCGAGACAGTCGCGAAACTTTCTGCCTGGAGGATTTTAATGAGTGACCTTCTTACCCTTCACCCACTCTATATATATACCCTCATTACCCACATATGTTTGTGTGGCTATTCAGAGAGAAAAACCCTAGATAGGTTTTCTACAACTCACCCACCCATCTTTTGAGAGAGAGCTACTCCTCCTTAGTGAGAAATCATTGTAGCCTCTTCTCCATCCCTCTCCCATTATCATACCTTGAGAGGAGATTTGTACCCAAACACAACCCACACACATTTAGAGTGTAGAGAGTGTTTTGGAGCTATTGGGAAGCATTGGAAGAAGCCAAGGATGGCAAATGCAACATGGAGCTTGTTGCGGGATCCGGAGAGCTAGACAAGACACGGTTCCGAGAAGCCTTGTTGGAGTAGGAGCTTGGAGGGCTTAGGTACATCGGGTAGACTAGGCTTGGAGGGTCTCTTGCTAACCCATGTATCCCAACTGATTGTCTAGTGGATCGATTTCCGCTTGGAGGGCGGCGGAGAGGTTTTTCGCCGAGTTCTTCGGTTTCCTCTTCGAGAACACGTCTTGGTGTTTTCTGTGTTTGCATCCTTCTTCCCTACTCTTGTTTAATTCCATTATACTGCTGTGTTGCTTAGTTTATGGATTAGAGTAGCTTACTTGTTCATCCGCTCGCTTTTACACTATTCCGCACTTTGTATTAAAGTTGTGTAAAATCTATCGAGCCGTAATCTTTATTTGGGGGTCTAAACAGCTCTTGTGTTTTGAACACATTTTCGAGCTTTCAAAGTCCAAGATAAGATGGACGACTCGTAGTTGTCCGACCTCACTCACGAACAACTCGAACCGAAGGACTTTGTTAAGGCCCGCAACATTAACCAAACTAAGGTTGGACGCTACATGCTGCTTATCTACAAAAATAGTAGAGAAGCAAATCATGATCAGACTAAAAAAATCCATCACCAAAGGAAAACGAAATATTAAAGAGAAAAATAACAAAGCTAAAAGAACTGAATCTCGTGATGATGGACCTAACCCTAGGGTACCCCACCTGGCTCTCCCTCTCGAGTTGGGGAGTGAAGACCATCGTGCCATTCCCCAATGCGATTAAGTAGTCGTTTTTCAGGCCCTTGTTGGACTTAGGAAGACACGATACAAGCCTAACAATTTTGGACCTGGATTTGAGGTAATACCCCGAGTCAACAAGTGAATGGCACTCGTACATATAGACGACGTTATGCCAGGTCAGCCCCAAACCCATCTGCTCGTTGAAAGCATCGACGCTACCTAAAACTTTAAATGGGTTAGGCGTGCACTGGTGAGGACACAGCCTGTGGTTGAGCAGGTAGTCTCGAGTTATCCTACCTATAGGAAGTGTCATTCCTCCCTCTATGAAAGCAATCATAGGAATGACATCCTCCCCTTCTTTTTTGTCTATGACTATCTGGTCCGGAGCACAATATCGCAGGCCCACTCCCTGCGGAATGTGGTACTTAGCCTTGAAGCCCTCCATCCCAGTGAGAGAGTCTACAAGATGCTTAAATCTACCCATCTAGGCAAACTAAAGGGATGTGTAAGAAGTTCTCAAAGAAAGGAAACAAAGAATAAAAGGCCGAAGAGATTGGCCGAGAAGAAAAGAACCTAAAGAAAAAGAAACTTACAAGAATAGGTAAATGTGTTAATCCTTGAACCTTTTAAAGATCTAACAATTTTTTGAAGAAAAAGACTTAGAAGATTTAGATACTTGGGAAGCTTTGAAGGTTTGAGAGTTTGGAACTTGAGGAGAGCTTGAAATTTTGTAAAATGAAAAGAAATAACTCCCTCTAGGTGCCTTATATAGAAGGCGGAATTTAGTGGGAGTTATCCCGCCCAAAATTCGGGGAAAAATGCCAGCCATAGGATCCACATCTCACCATAGGATGCAAGGAACAAAGTGCCGCTTGGAGCATTTAATGAGACATAGTAGACTCCAAAGCGTCAGGAACAGTTACGGGACAAGCGAAGCAAGCTCTCACATGTGGAAATTAGAGAAACAAATGGGTTTAATTCTTCAAAGTCAAAATCCCATTTTTCTCCTCAGATAGGAGGAGAAAACCGGAATTTTGAGGGTCTATTGTAAGGACAAGGGGCCCAAACACACTTTTTGGGCCTTGAGCTTTGTTCGAGGAGGCTCAATGGTCCGAGGGTAGATTAATAGTAAGGAAAACGTAAGATTGTAAAGATTTATGAGAAAGTTATGACTGTAAAGGCTGGGGAAGGTGGTCCAAAGAGGAATATCCCTTTGGCTAAACAAGGCAAAGATCAAAATGTGTGACCTATCATCCAGGATGACGTACCAGGAAGTTCTATTGATAAGCATATGCACTGTGAACGTACAGGATAGATGGGAGCTAAAAAAATATCTAAGAGAAAGTTGCTACCACCTCATTGAATGCTCTGTAGCTAACTCCCTGGTTGTATTAATAGGGAAGCGATGTCTGAACAGTACTTTTTAGCCTTACAGCTACCCCCAAAGAATTCAGAAGGGTGCTGATGGAACAAGAATCAACACAAGCCATTTGTTGTCCACATGGAGAGTAGAGATGAAAGGGGAGGCATGGTATAAATTAGAAGGGATGCCCTAAGAGGAAGGGATCAAGAAATAGAGGGAGAAACACTGTAGCAATCAAGAACTAAACTTGTAATCAAACTTGAGAATCAATATATAAGAACTGATCTCCTCGGACTATGCCGAGGATAGTCTTCTTTAGATTAAACTAGTCCATATACATTTTCTTGTCATATGAATCCACTTTATTTGTTGACTAATTCATTAAAACCCAGTTTTCCAACCCATTCTCTACAAATTCATTGTATTAGGCTTTTTGGGCCTAAGTTCATTTATCATTTGGGTTAGGTATACGAATTGTGTCCTTACAATAAGTAAATGTAAAGAATATTAATAAAGAAATAAAATTGGTGACGTTAATTTTCGTCGCCATATCTGACTATAAGTAGAAATTGGTGACGAAATAGTTCGTCACTTGATCTAAAAAAAAAAAAAAAAACATTTGTTGACGAAATATTCCTTCACTAAAAATAAGGTTTAGTGACGAAAATATTAGGTGATGAAAAACTTTGTCACCTATCATTTTTTATTGGTGACGAAAAAATTTCGTCGCCTATCATTTTTTTATTGGTGACGAAATATTTTTGTCACCAATACACTCTATGATGAAGCTTAGGTGACGAATGCTGTTTCGTCACCATATGCATTCAGTGGCGAAATAAGGACATATTGTGACAAAATGTTTCGTCACCATAGTCCACTTTTGTTGTAGTGGGAACAAGGCCTAGTGTGCAACAATCGGTAAAAGGTCCTAATGAGAATGAGTAGAATTGAAGATTTCAGATTTGTACAAGTTGATTTGGGTTAGTACTCAAATTTTTTCCAAATTTGAATTCAAGTTTTTTTTAATTTTTAATTTTTAATTTTGTTTTTAATTTTTTTAATCAAATTCTGATGTCTCATTTTTTTAATCTCAAGTCAGCTCCTAGTGTGTCACATATGTATTTTCAATTAGTGAGTTTATAGTAAAGACCAAATTAAGTACAAGTTCAAAATAATAGGGACCAAATTAACTATTACCAAAATGTGAGGATCAAATTGACTATAAACTTAAAATATAGGGACCAAAATAATATTTTTGCCTTGTTATTAATCATACACGACCGTTCCATTTCTATTGGTCAAGGTAGTTAGATCAGAGGAGTTTGTCAGGAATATGGTTACACGTGTACAACGGCTATTTTTGTCTCTCTGTTCCTTCAGTGATCCGTTTTGTATTTAATGAATTATTTGATCATATTCAATAAAATTGATCCACTTCTGTTTAGAGACTGATTTTAACAAGATGAGAAACAAGAAAGATAACAAATATGTATTGTATACATTATGTAACAACTTTAGCATCCACAATATATTTATCGCACCGTATGAAATTTGACACTCGCAAAAGCAAGAAATGGCCAAATTTTCAATTGCCTAACCAAGCATCTCACAATCTCATACAGGCACATGTATAAAGCCCACGTTTAAATGGCCAGCCTTTGTTTCTGAACCTCAGTTGGTACCTTCACATCAGTTGCCAATCCAATAGCTTGTAGAAGTTTTACTACATACCAAGTCAAGTCGAGCTCCCACCATTCTAGGCCATGTCTAGCTGAGTACTCAAAAGCATGGTGGTTATTATGCCACCCCTCTCCAAATGAAAGTAACGCCACCCACCTAAATAATCACAAATTCCAAACCATAAATAAGTAGCCAAATTTGAATTTGTTTGAAATATTATATATATTTTATATCTTAGACTTCAAAAGGTTGTGATACCAGTTGTTCCTAGACAAATCACCAGTTTTCCACTGTTGCTTTCCCCAGACATGGCAAGCTGAATTTACCAGCCAAGTGATGTGGTAAACCCATACAACCCTCACACCCTGCAATGGCAAATTGGCAATAATTAGGCTTCTATTAAAAATTTGGAGACTTTCGTTCAATGCATTAAAGAATTAAATGGGACATCAGACTAACACGCGGTCATTTTTGATACGTGTCTTATATGTGTCATGTCCAATGCTCAATAGTAGTGGGAAAAAGCTAAATCTCTAACAAATTACAAGGCTAAACCCCCTATTTAACTTTGGTAAAGGTTATTCCCCCTTCCCCTCAAAAAAGAAAAAAAAAATGAGAAAAAAAATCTTTGGTAATATATATTTTCCAATTTTTCTTACCAATGTTTCCTCACCAAACAAAAAATGCATCAAAAGATTTCAAAGAATACTTTATCAAATTAGAAAAAAACTGAACATAATAACATGGCACACGGCTGTCCTTACGTTTAGAGGAGAAGAATGGATTTTGATTTTTTTTTTTTTTTTTTTTTTTAGTGGGAAAAGAATGGATTGAACTGATATAACAGTTAAACAAACCAGTACTAGTAGATTTGTCTTGATTCAATTCCAAAACCCCATTTGCTCTTGGGCGACAAACACTTGGCTTAGCATGCATATTGTACTATTCCATTGAGTGCACCAAAATGGTCAAAATCTGAGAACTAGTTGCATTGTAAGAGGTTGCCGACAGATTGCATTCTCTAAAGTCTGGCAATTTTAAGAGTGGAGGCCCGCCCACCTTTTATTTTCGGCTGATGGGAGGCCCCATCAATTGAATTTGTGGCTTACATTGACGAAATAAAGAAAGTATTATTCGCCGCCATAACAAGTAGTCATGACTCATGAGTCATACATCCTAGTGGCATAGGATTGTGCTACACGTGTGAGTGTGACGCCTGATTTATTCTTACAATTGACCAAAAATTCTTTCTTTACCAAATTGGTAAAAGACACAATGAACATTATGGTTAGAGATTTTAAACATCCATCCAGTCCCTAAGAATTCAATAGAATATAATTTTAAAAATGAGAATATAAGACAATCTTGCTTACCATTCCCCACACTAGGAAGGGCAATCCACCCAAGCCATATAGCAGAGCACCAAGTGCAATTGGATGAATAATATAAGTCTTTTCAAGAAACCTGTAGAATGGCTGCTTCTGTAAATCCCCAACATTGTTTGGTCCTCCACACTGCATAACATACCAAAAACAATATTAATCTACAACATCCAAAATACCCTATAATTAGTCCATGTTTGAGTTTGAATAAGAATATATTACTGATTCATACCCTTTCATTCATAGAAGTGGTATCAAAGAGCCAACTCATGTGACTAAACCAAAATCCAGCAGTGGGACTATGTGGGTCTCTCTCAGAATCAACAAACTGGTGGTGGTACCTATGTGTGCTTACCCAGTCAATTGGGCTCCCCTGCAACCCCAAAGAAAAACAACAAAAGTTGTTAAAAGTGTTAAAACATGAACATTTTATAAAACTGTCAATTAGACAATAACCAAAACAATGAAATTCTACTAACCTGAAGTGCCTGAACACCACAATAGGCAAAGAAATACTCAAGCCATTTAGGAACCTTGAAACTCCTGTGTGAGAGATTCCTATGAAATGATAACGTAATACCAAAAAGACCTGTTACAACGTACAGTGCCACAGCCACCAAAAGTGCACTCCAATTGAATTGAAATGGTGCGAAAAGACAAAGGCAATGCATTGCCAAAACAACGGAAGCATTGGCCAAGTCATGAGCATTCCATTTCCTCCCATAAAAGACTCTCCTTTGATGATTCACGACCACGTCCGATAACAAAATTCTCCTAAACTTTGCTGCCTCTGGCTCTGGTTTTGGCTCTGCTGCTTCTACCAATGCTGCACTACTTATATGTGGGACTGTTCTATTGGCATTTTTATGCAAATGGTTGGAGAATTTTGTGGTTAGTAAAAGCTTGTTAGACATTGAAATATTGTGACCAGAATTTAGGACCATAGAAGTGTTGGACATGACACGAGAAAGGACAAATTCGGCTTGTCCTGGTCGCCGGGTTGCACGGTGGAGAGGAGAAAATTGGAGGGGTTTGGGATTGGATGGTGGAGATGTGATCAAAGCCATGAATAAGGCCTGTGTCTCTGTATGTGTGTGTGTGTGTTTGTGAGACAGTTAAGGACTTTTGGAGTGTTTTGATGGAATTTGGGTCTTTGGTGGTGTAGAAAATTGTTGGGTTTTTGAACCCTTTTTGGAGAGAGTTTGTAGTTAGTGGTATTTGTCAAAACAACTGATGATAGAGAGTAATAACTAACAAGGAAAGGGACAAGAGAGATGTGGCGGTGGGGCTTTTGAGTAGTGTTGAGATTAGGGGTGGTGAAGTTGGATCCAGATATCTATTATCTTATTAAGAACCAAAGATGTACCCGGGGTGATTTTTTTGGCTGTACTTGCCATTTGTGCTGGTAGGAATGTAGGATATTTCAGCAAAATTTTGTGTCTCTGGTTTTTTTCCTTTTCAACAATTCATTCCCGAATGGTAGTATTATCTACGATAATATTGCCTATTTTTTTTACCGTTAGATTGAATATAAGTGCATCTCTCTCTCCCTTGGAAGCTAAGAAAGGCACTCAAAATGTGATTCATTACCCACAAATGTGTCAATCTTTGCGTCTTTGACGAAAAACCTTTTTAGGCCACGCGTTTATAAAGGCCACCTGTTTCACAATGGACTTGTTGTGAGTCTCGTTCTTTTCATTTATCTTCCACTGCACATTTTTGGCACTCACGATTTTAGTATTAAAAAACGATCATTGTTCACTGCTAAACTTTCTCAAAGATCATTGTAGAGTAATTAGGCCATAAAACACTTAGCAAGCATGTATGATTGGTAATGCTTCATAAACTTCGACTGCGCCCCATAAAGAAAATGATAAATTCAATTGCCTAACCAAACGTGTCTTTTAAACGTTAAACAGTCACAAGTAGCACCAATCATATAAGCCATATAATTGACCTAGGGAGAAAGGAAGATCCTTGGTTAAGAGTTAAGACTAAAATCAAATACACAGAAATTGTCTTTGATTTTAGCTCGATCAAGAATATGTGTATATATATATATATATATACACACATATATACACACATACGTATTTGCTAACATTCTCCCTCAAATTCTAGGTATCGTGGAGGAATCAATCTTGAGTTTGGAGACAAAATTGCTAAGACAGCTTAGCAGATCAGAGTATGATACTGGTGAACAAATCTGCAAGTTGATTTTTGGATTAAATATAGTGCAACTAAAGACTACCTTGTTTACATGAATGCTTATATGTCTAAATATGCTGATGTGGCTACTTACGTGGCATCAATCCTGATGTCACATAGTGACGCAAGCTGGATGGCGCACATGACCCAACAAGGACAGTCAAACGTGTGATTGGATCTTACCATTGCATGAAGAACTTAGGTGGCGTGTAGTACACAGGGCCGGTAAGCAAATTTGGAGGTCTAAGACGACATATTCAACTAGTTTTATCAGGCAAGTAATATTTAACTAGTGTTTAATATCATCTTTTTATTTAATATGCCTTTTTTTTTGGGGGGGGGGGGGGGGGAATGTTAAAGTTATGACAAATTTTACTTAAAAAATTATATATTAATGATGTAGAAACGAATGTGATCAATGACACTTCAAAGAAAATAAACAAATATTTAAATGAATGATATTAGAGATATTATAAATGCGGTGCAATTATTTTATTTTACGAGCGAATTTAGTCGATTTTGGTGTGGTCGTGCATTTGAGCAGTTTGGTGAACACCTCTGGCCACAAGGATGTGACTTTGATACCGTGTTGAAAAAAAAAAAAAAAAAAAAAAAAAAAAAAGAGGACTCACGAAATAACTGTGCATAATATATATACTCTGAATTTTTTCTATAATGTAAGATACATGAGAGGTACTCAGTGTATAGCTCATGTATCCTTGATTGAGACGAAAATCAAGGACTCATAATTGCTCTTGATTTTAGCTCAATCAACGATATGGGTTTATATATGTTATATATACTTGCATGGACTTTGGATTTTTTTATATTTATTATTATTATTTTTTTTTTAAAGAATCCAGGTCTAAAAGTTCTTGCTAATTTTTGGTTTGGTGGTAGCTATGAACAACGATGGGACTAAAATTTTAGAGTATGTTTGGTAACTGTTTTTTCTTCTTATTTTCTGTTTCTAAAAGTAATTTTCTATTTTTGAGAATAAAAAACTTATTTGACAACCCAAAATGGATAGAAACAAAAATTGTTCTAAAAACTCAATTTGTAAAGGAAACTAAAAACATGCAAAATACTGTTTTCAGTTTCTAATTTTCAAGAGTCAATGAAAACACGCATTTAATTTAATGAATCAGTTTCATTTACTGAGTTAGCATTAGAGTTCAAATTCTAGGAATAACATATTTTAGTATTTTCTATTTTTTCTTCTAAAATCTATCTTTTTAATTTCAACTAATCAAATATGTTTTTGATTTAAAAAATATAAGAATTTTTTTTTTCTTTATATTCCCCAAAACAAGTTTTTGAAGAAAACAAATATTGTTACCAAACATAATCTTAGTTTTTGGGGCCAAAAGTATGAACAAAAAAAATGTTTGGAATTTAAGAATAAAAAAAAAATACTAAGATTTAAGTCCAAATTAATATATGAAAAAAATTAAAATTAGTATCTATTCAATATGAAAAAAAATATAAAATAATTGAAAACTAATATATTTCAAATGAGCATTTATCAATTATAACTTGACATTTTCTAAAACATGCAAATTATCTATAATTAATTTTATACTAAAAGTTTTCAATAATTAAAATTTAAAAAAAAAAATCCTTTAAAATATGGGAAGGAAAGCAAAAAATAGACTGATCCACCAATCAAATTAGTGAAAACACAAATAAAAATAAAATAAAATATTACAAACTTGTTCGTAGCCTAAAATTACAACTCCCACTTTACACGCAAATTATCTATAATTAATTTTATACTAGAATATTTCAATAATTTAAAATTAAAAAAATCCTTTAAAATATGGGAAGGAAAGCAAAAAATAGACTAATCCACCAATCAAATTAATGAAAACGTAAATAAAAATAAAATAAAATAGGACAAAGTTTGGTTACAAACTTGGTTGTAACCTAATATTACAACTCCCACTTAAAAAATCAACATGATTACATATTTTGAAAATCTAATTGTTGATTTGCATGTTTTTTATGTTCTTAATACATAAGTAAAATTTCGTGTCAATCGGATTTTATATACTCATTAATTTATAAACTTATTTTTTAAGCAAAATTTTAGACTAAAATTTAAACATTTGATTGATAATATAGCTATCAATTTTTGATCTTCTAGAAATTTTGCAAATATGAAGGATATAAGAATAAAATGTGATTTAACAATATATTTGTCAAAATTCATATTCAATAAAAAAAATATTGAATAGAGTTTTTTTTTTTTTTTTTTTTTGAAAGCAATATTGAATAGAGTTATAGCCTAACCTTGGGCTACAACTAATTTTGTTACTGAATTTTTAGCTAAAGCACTCAGTTAGGGCTCGAACCAACAACTTCTGTTTTTGACAAGGTGGTGCTCTACCAATTGAACTACAATTCCAAGAAAACTAGGTAGATAGCCACCGTTTATATATACATACATACATACTCATTGAATTTCATTTGAACCTCTTTTTTTTTTTTTTTTTTTTTTTCTTGCTAGGTGATTTTGCGGGGGCTCCACCCCCAAGCATCAGGAGACAAGAGTACCTGGGTGCCAATAGGCTACTGAGGCCAATGGCGAATTTCATTTGAACCATTTTTTTTTTTTTTTTTGATGAAGAAAAAGGGGGGGGCGGGGGCGACCATATGTGACTTACCCCCCAGGGCGTGAACCATTTAGTTTCGCCATGTTGTATCCAAGACATGAAAGAAAAAAAATATCTACATATTAATGCTTAATTTATGCTTTGTCTATTCCTCTTCCTTGTATAGATAGATATGTACGTCTTTGTCTATTCCTCTTCCTTGTATGGATAGATATTTATGCTTAATTTTTGTTTGTGGTGGGACGCTTCTGTTTCTACATCTCTCTCTCTCTCTCTCTCTCTTCGTGTCTGAGAGTTAGTTGGAGAAGGCACTGAAAGTGTGAGAAATGGCGGCAGTAAATGCATCAATTGGTACGCCTTCCACACAAACGTTTCTGGCCATGCTGTCCGTTTCCAATACTAATACAATTCGACTTGGTTTCAAACTCGCTTGGTAAGTCTCTTTGCTATGGTCTCTGTTTCTGTTCAACTGAAAATTCTTTTTGGGGTTTAGGTGGAATAACATATACTGTTTAGTGTGTACTATAACCTTTTCATGACTTGAGGTTTGAGATTCCAAAACATGTTCCAAATATTGTTCTTTATGATTTTTGGACTACCCCTCAGTTTGAATTTTAGATTTTAGAACCAAATATTACCCAAACTTCAATTGTTACTCATAAACCTCTTCTATTACTCACAAACTTCAATTGCACTAAATTTAACGAGAAACACTCTGAAATTAATGAGATAATTGGGACAAAATGGGCTTTTGCCCTTTTCAACCAAATTAATTAGCCTTATGCCCTCCTTCCCAAACTAAATAAGGAAATGCCCCTCTTTTAAAACTCGATTTTCTCAAAATCGAGTTATTAAAAAAAAAAATTTTGGAGCCCTATAGCGGCGTTTTTAAGGACCTATAGTGACGTTTTTTAACTCGACTTCCATAAAATCGAGTTATAGGCAATTTTTTTAATTTTTTTTACCTATAACTCGATTTCATATAAATCGAGTTACAAAACGCCACTATAAGTTTTGAAAACGTCACTATAGGTCCTTAAAAACGCCGCTATAGGACCTAACTCGATTTATCAAAAATCGAGTTTTAAAAGAGGTGCATTTCCCTAATTAGTTTGGAAAGGAGGGCATAAGGCTAATTAATTTAGTTGAAAAGGGCAAAAGCCCATTTTGTCCGAGATGATAATTGGGTTCATCTTATTCCAATGCAAAAGAGGACCAGGCCATAAAGAATAGAAGTTCAGTCCAAGTTGTGGCTCAACTTACTACCTAGAAGTAAAATAGAGGCGAGAAGTAAAATAGAAGCGACATTTTAGTCTATTTGGTTGTCGTTACGATTCTTTAATAGAAAAAAATTGGCATAACTAAATCCATATAACTGGATGGAGGTGTTTGTAGAGTTTAAGTGGCATAGTTGTTGATAAAAAATATAAATTGCCAAATGCTCAAAAGTAAAATGATACTCATTTGATTTTTTTTTTTTTTTTTTTTTGGGGGGGGTGGGGAATAAAAGTTTATGGTAGATACTAGATAATATATAATCTCTGTTTATTGGTTTGCTTCTCTGTAGCTCTATATCATTCTAATTTACATTAACAATGTCTAAAGATAAATAAAATTAATCTATCATTCCATTTTAAAATCATCAAAGAACAAAAGCTTCTAGGAGTTCTATTTCAAGAACGGGCAATTAATATCTACATTTTGTGCTAACCATTTACATATGGTCATATACTTTGGTGATGTGTAACCAATTTGCTCAACTGCATGGCTGTATCTTAATACAAATTTGTGTACAAGCTGAAAGAGGATTGTTCTACCCTAAAATCAAAATTAAAAATAGCTAGAAGTTTATATCCTAGACTTCAAATATACAACAGCTTCATGTTTTCTTACACAGCTAGCAGTTTCATCGGTAATTCATTGCCACGGTTTTTCCCAATGAAGAAGAGAGTTGTCAAGATTAGTGGGGAAGTCAAAGCTGCAGTAGCCGTTACAACTAGTCCTGTTGAGGAAACCAAAAAATATGAATTCCTTTTCCTGGTCATTTTTCATTTCAGTACTAAACTTTTGTCATGAAAGTCGCTGGTGTAGAACATCAGCGGGTCTACATGCAAGCCAGGGTGGACACAAGACCACTGTGACTTGCAAAAAAAAAAATATATATATATATATATATACACACTTGCCAAAAAAATATTATATGCTAAACTAACTTATTGTGACTACTCTAATAAAAATTTTGAACACCCTAACTTGAGAATTACAAAAATTTGAATTTAACAAAAATAAGAGTATAGCGCTACTACATTGATAATATTTTCACAATAATTTTACAATAAATCTAATGTAATAAACTATTACTAATTCAAATTTGGGCCAAATACTAATATTATTTTTTCACCCACCAAATACTAATATTGCATAAAATTTATTGTAAAAATGTTGTGGACATAGTATTACTCCAAAATTAATTCTGCCTCCAAACATAATTCTAAATCCTTTTTTTTTTTTTAATCTTAAATAACATCAATAAATATTAGCTCAAATAAACCGAACAAAAACAAAAACAAGACAAGACCAAACAACAAGTGAAAAAATTATTCAACAAAAAGCCTATTATAAAACAAAATGATAAAATTTGTAGTTCGTTCAACCTATTCAATAAAAATAATTTCTAATTTCATTTTTCATTAAAAAATTGTAGCAAGAAAAATATTGTGGTAATTTAAATTAATTTCTTAGTGACATATGCATATAATGTTTTTCAGGGGGAAAAGCTAAAGCTTTTCTACAATCCCATTGTGAACAACCTTGATCCCAATAAAGAATTTAAGATTGCTTTTAATGGTAATATTTTATACAAGGGCAAATTACAACTTACCCACCTATGATTTGGCCGAAATTTAAGGCATGTGGTGTGAAATTTGACACTTTACCTACCTGGGATCTAAATTTGACACTTTACCTATTTGAGGTTTGACCGAAATTTAAATTGTTTACTTGTGATTTGAAATCCCATGATAAAAGTGTTCCGTTAGATTCTTTTTTATCTTATTTGATCATGTATTTTTATGTTTTTTTTTTTTTTTTTTTTTTTGGAGGAGAGAGACATAAAAGTGGAGCAAAATTACATATTTAGTCATGTTTTTAACAAAGATATGTTAAGGAACTCTAATTGAGCTAACCTCAGGTGTGTGCAAATTTTAAACCACATGTAAGCAAATTAAATTTCAGCCAAACCACAGGTGGGTAAGTTGTAATTTGCCATTTATACAATATAAGACCTCATAATATCTTGTAATTTCCAATCAGTTTTCTTGTCCATACCAATTAAAGCAAGCACAAATAAATTCAACCTCTTGTTCCATGTGTTGTATATAGTTATGGAATCTCAAAATTTATTCTCCACTTAGGCTTACATTACAAATACCAATGACTTAATCATAGAAACCAACACTATTGAGAAGCTTATATGGTGTAGTGCTTTAGCTAGTGCTAAATGTTGTAATAGAAGTTATGCAATTTCAAAACTTGCAAAGAGACTAAAATGGGAAAATGAAAAACAAAATATTAATTCAAAAATGTTAAATTAAATAAGCATTGCATTTATGAAATATTTAAGTAAATAATGGGATACCATAAAGAATGTTATTACTGGTAGGCTATCACTTGAATTCTTGAACCCCCAAAAATTAATCTAAGGGGATAGATATAAGGATAATTGGAATAATAATAAGTGCCAACAAAAATTCGTAAGCTTCAATAACTGATTGAGCTTGATTGGTTCCAACAACAAAACATTTATAAATTAGTTTAAAAGAAACATTGGTTGCTTCAAATCAAATTTTTTTGGTTCTTTTGATGTTGGCAATTGTCCTCCTATTGTGTGGTTTTTTTTTTTTTTTTTTGCTTTTTTCCTTCAATAAAATCTTGCAATTCATCAACAACAACAAAATTACTTTTATAGTTTGGTCATTTTTTTTTGTTTATAATTAGAAACTTTTATAGTTTTTTAGCTTTTCAAGTCATGTCTATAAAATTATACAAAAATTGTAAAATATAGTTTTACAACTATTGAATGTTGCAAACCCACATACCCACATCGAATATCTTATTTCTACTACTAACAAAGCAGGTCTTTTTCCCCTTCAATCTTATTCTTGCAATTACTTGCTATTGTGTATTTAAAACAAAATGAAACCTTTAGTTAAAAAAGTACTGGAGATAAGCCAAACCTTACAAAAAGAGAGTGCATATGCAAATGTGACCAATAGAAACAAAAGCAATAGAGAGAAAAATATTAAAATCAAAACCCTCACCATAAGGAGCTGTAATTCATGCAATATGTAGATGGCATTTATGGACATAAACTTAAGAAACTTCTCCCAACCATTACATGCCACAAAAACATTTGAAGCTCAAAGGAGAATAGGGTGCCCAAGTTTAGAAATAGTGTTCAAAAGTATTCTCTCCATTGATTACCTGCTACCACACATCTAAGAGAAATTTCATCAAGTATATGTTATGCAACAATAACCAAAAAAAAAAATTATCAACATTCCACATTGGATAAGAAAGCTAATGGGTGACAATTAAAACATTTTTATTAACAAAAAAGAGAAAAATAATTGACAAAAAATTGGGTCTAAAGATTGATATCTTTTTCAATATGTCTCTTTTCTTTTTACATTGTCTAGTTCTCTGGTTTTCTCAATAGATTAAATTAGATGGAGAAAAGAGGAACCGGGAGCATGAGACAAAAATTAGGAGAGACAAATTGGTCACCTGGTTGATTGAAGAAGAGCAAAAAAGACCATAGCATTACCAAGTCTAATGGTGTTTCGGCAACTTCTACAAAAGTGGAAAGGGGGCAACTGCAATATATAAAGAAAATAAATCAATAAAGAGAGAATAGGAGTTGAGATCAAAGAATTAATTGAAGTATTGCTGAATTGAGACCAAGGAGGACGACTAATTGAGAATTGGAATAGTTAGCCAGTTGGGTTTAATGGAGTAAATGGGGAAGATGAGTGGGTTGCACTTAGTCATTATGGAAAGGATTCTACATATTCTATCCAAAAATAAATAAATTGAGGAAGTTGAAAAATAGGAAAACATTCAATGGATAGGTTGGGTTTTTTTTTTTTTTTTGTTTTTTAAAAGAAGGTTTGAGTAATAGGAGGAGAGCATAATTTAATGCAAAAAAAGTCATGAGAATATGTAAAGTCATGATACATTATAAAGTCGCGAGAATATGTAGTAAAGCATAAGAATTAAAACTATTTAGAATGTATAAAGTCATGAGAATATGTAAAGTCATCATATATTTTGCATTCTTTTAAAAAAAGGAAATAAATTAGCAAACAAAGAAAAATAAAAAAAATGACATAGATGATGACATGGCTTAACTGGAGCATAGCAACAATAAATACTACGCTTTAGTTTTTGGTAATATATAGATATAGATTAGGCTGATCACTTATTTCATATATTATTAAATTATTAATATATATTTAATATAAAAGAAATAATTATATATAGGTGTGGTGCAGGGCGGTATATAACCAATTATAGTGCAGTGTGGTTACTTAATTTTGCAATCGTGTTGTTAGAGCGGTTTTGTGAATGCCCCTATACCTATTTATGATGTCAATTGATTCTTGTGAATGCCAAATTAAAATTATGATGATTGATTTTTTAACATTCTCTCTCTCTCTCTCTCTCTCTCTCTCTCTCTCTCATTTTGTCTACAAATATTTGTCTGATTTTTTTTTTCCTAATAAATATCAGGCGGGTTAGGTTGGATCCTAAATTGACCTGATACCCGAAACAAACCCAATAGTTTGGCCTGAGCCAAACCCGAGCTTCCTTTTAACCTGCCCAAGACCCTTCGATTTGGGTCAGGTTGGGCGAGTTTCATGCTAAACCCTAACAAAAACCCTTTTTAGGCCACGCGTTTATAAAGGCCACATGTTTCACAATGGACTAGTGATTTTTTAGTATACAAAAGGATCATTATTTACTACTAGTTTAAATTCATCTAGATATCCAACTAAATAATTATTCAGTGTGTACTGAGAATAGCAACATATTGCTTTCTCCTCGAACAAAATTCAGGTTTCTTAATCAAATTCATTATGAGATTTAACATTAATGTGAAATGAGTGAGTACTACCATCAAAGAAATGGTGATGGGTATAAACAGACTTCTAATCAATCTTCAATTGAATCTGGTTCCACTATAAATTAAGCACAATCAATATGAGCCTTATCCGCTCTATACCATCCTCACCCACAACCCCCAAAGATTCTAACTTCAAATCCACAATTTCATGGTTCAATCTTCAGCAATAGTATATTACTGTTCATTTAGAATGACTTGTTTACATTGGTTTATTGGGCTTATAAAATAAGTTGGGTATGTAACTAAAAAAAAATGTACGTAAACTAATTCAGATGAACAAACTACATGACATTTTTTTTTTTTTTTGGTTGAGAAATGACCTCAAAACCTTTTGTTCTCACACGTGGCACACAACAATTACTAATTGCAAATTGCAACAATACTAGGGAAGTTCAATGTACATAATCTTAAACCTTGGATAGATTCCTCAATTAAATGCTTAGAAATGAAGGGAGAGAGATGTACGAAAGCATGCTTCGCATTGACGTAAGCAGAATAGAATATTGGGGGAGGAACTGAGAAGAACTGTTTTGTTTTTGGAAAGAACTTTTGAAGGCGATCATATCTATGTGAAAAAACAGCTTCTCTTTGAACATATCTATGTAAAAATAGAAAAACTTCTCTTTAACTCTGGCTTCGTAATCATGCTCATGCTTTTTGTGCTCCCGTGCTTACTCGCTATAGACATTATTCATGCATAACAAACTATCCTTTTTGTCCTATTGCCTTCTTATTATAATTTAGTTTCAGTGTTAAAGTGCGTGTGTGTATAAATAATATCACACCATTCAAAAATTATTAATTGGTTACTAATTTTGAAAAATCAATCATTGGATTTTATTATCTTCGTTTATTTTTCAAGCTCACAAAATTTCAAGGTGATTAAAGATCAATAGTCATGTCATCAATCAGTTGTTTAAATTCAAATTTTTGTAATTTAAAATAATGCATAAAAGATGAGTTTATCGATCGAATGGTAAATAACATCCAATTGGCATTAAAATTGGAATGCACGTTAAAAACATGTAATCTTCCTGTGAAATTTCAATAATAAGTTATTAGGTGGTGTAACCGGCATTTTTACATCCAATTGGCATTTAAAAAAAAAAAAAAAAAAACCTGTTTATACTGGTGTTTTTTTACTATCATTTTCTAAAAACGCCCTATAGGTCCCCTATTACAGTAATTTTGATAATTGCCACAGCAAACCATGCACCTATAGCAGCGCTTTTGTAAACACCGCAATAGGTATGGCCAACGTCATCATTTTGTTGGGGTCTATAGGGGTGCTTCAAAGGAATAATACCTATTACAGCTTTTTTAAAGCTCTCGGATAGGTCACTTTTTGGATTTGTTTTTTTTTTTTTTTTTTTTTTAATACAAGGTCTATTATGCTATTTTAAAACTTCCGCAATAGATAATTACTAAATAAAAACCTATTGTGACATTTTGAAAATGCGAGGGTAGGTCAGTTATTCGATGGGCATTTTATAACCATCACAATAGTTAATTATAAAACAAAAACCTATTACAGCATGTTGAAAGCGCTAGAATAGATCAAAAAAAAAAAAAATTCAGGTCAAACCCTATTATGGCGATTTAGAAGTGTTGCAATAGGTCCAACACTTAAACACTAAACTCTTTGGTATAAGGTTTATTACGGCCGCTCAAAACTGCCACAGTAGGTAATTACAAAAGAAATACCTAATAAGGTAGTATCAAATCACCGCAAACAGAAAGCGCCACTGTATCTCTTAACCTAGTAAAATTTCAGCTAAGTGTCTACACCCACCTCCAAACACATATTCTCTCTCTCTCTCTCTCTCTCTCTCTCTCTCTCCACAACTTTTCACCTCACACACCCGGATGCCATTCCTAACTGACGTCAACGCTAACACAGCCACTCCTAGCCCACGTTGCCCCTTCTTGCCGACGCTGCTGATTACTTGTCTTTCCTTACAACTTTCACCCACATCTCCTCCATACCCTACTCTCCATCTCTCTCTCTCTCTCTCTCACACACCACCGTACCACTTCCCCTTCTCTCCACCTCTCTCTCCCTTACTCTATCACTCTTCCTATACTTAAACAATAATCTAAAATCCCACCCCTTCTCCTCAATAATCTCCAACCCCTGGTCATCTCCTCCACAGTCTAGGTAACTCTCTCTTTCTCTTTAACTCTATTTTCTAGTCTGTCTAAAATTGTAGTTTTTTTTTTTTTTCGTTTAGATTTTGCTTAAAGTTTGGTTTGTCTATATTCTACATGTGTATATATATGTTTCACTATGAGTTCATTTTGATGTTTTTAGTTTTGATTTCGGTTAAAGTTTTTTGTTTTTGTAGCCTTGTTCCAACAGTTGAAATAAAATGGTGTGAAAGTCTGTTTTACTTATTTTTTTCAATTGAGAGGTGTTTTGCATGGTTTCAAAAACTGGATTGGACTGACTAGTTCGATCAGTTCAACCTGGAACTGGGCACAAGTCCAGTCCAAAAAACACCCCAAAATCGATTAAAACTGGACAAAAACCAAGTTAAATCGAGAACCAGAGGCAAAAACCCGGTCTGGTTTTTAAAACCATGGCATTTTGCAGCATTTTAAAAATTTTAGAAAAAACTGTAGAAGCGCCAGTAAAGACCAAACATCATTTATAATGAATCAAGTCACTTATAAATGGTCATGTTCTACCAATAGTATATAATTATTTGTTTAGGAAAGATTTTTTTTTTTTTTTTTTTACATCTTTACAAGGTTTTATTTGGCAATACATAAGGTTTATGATCATACTAACTATTCTTCAAAGAACATTTGATAATATTGAAACTAATAACTTCATTATAATGCAATTTTTTTAATTACTAATTCTCCACAAAAAAAAAAAAAAAAAAATGGTTAACAGGATTGTTGATTGTGTATTGTATATATTTGAATTGTTAAGGTTCAATCATCAAATTAGACCTTATGTCTAATTTGACACCTGTAATAGTTAAAATGTGTTTTAACTACTAACAATGTTATTGAATATAACGTGTCTCTATGAAAAGTCACATTTTAAAGAATCTCTCAACTTTAATAGAACTATTGTTTAGTGTAGTTAAATACAACTATTATCTCCTCCAGTACTGCTACAGGGAGGCCAACAAGGCTGCTAACTCACTGGCAAAAATGGGCAGACTACAAGAGGAACCTTTTGTTTATTTTGTAACCCCCCTCCCCCTATTTTGGATGTTCTTGCTTTTGACAGCTCTATTAGCAGTCCCCCTGTAACTAATTCCCGCATTTCTGCGGTGTAGTGTTTTAATTCATCTTTGTTAACCAAAAAGAAGTACAACTATTACTCTACTGTATTGTTAAATTCGCTGTAAAATATTATTAGGTTTTGCAGGGGAAGCATTCTTGATTGTGGTAATTTTGGCTTTCTTCTAAAGAGGCGTGTGGTCTATTGAGCATTGTAAGTACTTGCTGCTTAAATAATTTTTTAAATCTACAATGAGATGTTCAATTTCTACTTTGTGGTGGGTTGTTGAATTGATGCAAGCGGGTGGATTGCATAGTGTTATAAGGTGGTTTACATATTCATATGGGAGTGTTGAGTGTGTACTGTGTATACTTGGATGATTATTGTTCATGATGTTGTCAATTTCATTTTCTCTTGGGGACTTCTATTACGTGATTCTTGAGAATTTTTTATTGACATATTTTAGTGTTTTCAAAAATTCTTAAAGGTTTTATTTTATTTTTTTAATTTTTTTTATATATATTTAAAAATTTGAGTCTATATGTGAGATGCTTGCATCAACACTCATACATAGGTGTGACTTGCAAGTCATTTGTCAAAATTTAAATTTGGACAAATGACTTGCAAGTCACAAGAATATGTTGATGGTGTAACTCTTAGTATATGCATTAATGGAAGATGTTGTAGGTGATCACCAATACTCATATGAAATTCCTAACAATTACAAAACTTGGGTTTTCCATGGTGAATCAACATCTACCACGACATCAACTGAAAGTCGGGAGTAGTCATGTGCAAGAAAACTTGAATGAATATGTTGTTTTTGTGGGATGTTGCATAATTTATTCCCCACACAGGATATGACACCAGAACCAATGGAACAAGGTCCTAGTGTGCAAGAACCAGTAGAAGGTCCTAATGAGAATAAGTAGAATTGAAAATTTCGGATTTGTACAGGTTGATTTGGGTTAGTGCTCAAATTTTTTCCAAATTTGAATTCATGTTTTTTTTTTTATTATTCTTTTTTTTTTTTTTTTGAAAATTGATAAATTAATTCTTTTAATCAAATTCTAATGTCTCATTTTTTAATCTCAAACTAACCGCAAACCCACACGTTGCGCATGATAATTATTTTTATGGTGGTTTTATTAAAAATAATTTAAACTGACTTAATAAAGAGTAATATATTTCATAATTATATTTTTATTTATTACAAGAAAAATCATAAATATTAATGTAATATAGGAAAAATCATAAATATAAATTTTATCGTACAAAAATGAAAACAATACAATTTTTCTCAAAAATTCAAAAGGCAAGTTAAAGAAAATATTCATTTTTTAATAAAAGTTATTTATAAACATTTTGTGAATCATTAAAAAGAATATAAAATTTGAAAATTAGTCTTTTAGTTTTAAACAAACTTTCTCAATCTTTATTTTTTTTCTGCCTACAATCCAAAACACCAAAAAATGTAACTAAAAAAATTAATAAAACTTAACAATGATTAATTGAATCAATTAGGAAAACAATTTGTTGTTGATAATCTATTAAGGTTATTTTCTTTGCATAAATTGTAATTTCGTCCACCCAAAACATATCATCAAATAAACAATTATTAGCAAAATCTAAGAATTAAATTTCTATATATGCATTGTTATAAAATAATAATAATAATAATTAAATTAAATTGCAAAAGCTAAAATTTGTCACCCATCCGATTATTTTCGTTTGGCTAACCTTTGCTTTTCTCTAAACTAGTCGCTAACCCGTGCGATGCACGGGCTAGTTTTAAATAAAATGTTTGGACCAACTGGGTACACTGGTCTTTTTAATACATAAACAAATAGTTTATCATCTCCCAAAGCTGCAACTGTTTTAGGCTGAAGCATCTCCCAACAATTTTTTATTTGCACATATTAGGAAAATGTCCCAATACCATATCCTCAAATAACTAAATATAAGAGTTTAATTCCTCTTTGTTTCAATTTAAAACCAAATTGTGCATAAAAGAAAAAAAAATTCCTAAAAACCATTAAAAATTGTTCAAAACGTCTTTAGTACCAAAGTCACAAATCCATTAAAACCAAATTGTGCATAGAAAATCTTAGAGATTGAAAGACAAGTTTAAAGTGTTTTTTGTATCTTCTTCCTTTGTTGCTTTGTGGTAGTCCCTGAATATGCCCTTTTGTTTTCCTTGAGTACAGATGTTGGTGTAAGTTGCACATTGCTTTGAACATCAAGTTTTTGAATTTTTGTACAATCACCATCTTCTTCAATTGATAAGTTGTTGCTACATTCATTTGAAGTATCACTGATGTAAACCTGGCAATAGAATAGATTGAGGAATGTATTAGAACATATACATCTAAAATATCATATTTGTAATTTTGCTAAATTAAAGAATACTTACTTCTGTCATTTTATCAAGCTGAATTGCTTTGTCAGTTTCTTGAAAAGAGTCAAAAAGTTTCTTGACAGTGTAGAATTCCCATCCATAGTTGAAATTATAGTCATTTAGTTGTATTTGGAAAACAAATTGTTTTCCTTTTAGATTTTCTATTTGCACAGGAAGGATGACTTCATCGAGCTCCTAATAAAAATAAAAGTTTTCAAATTGTACACTCAAGTAAAGTTTAGTAAATATTAAATACTAATCTTATCTTCCACATTCTCACCTCTAAAGATTTGTTCAAAAGGTCCTTGGCTGATATATTGAGTAATTTTTCTGCTTCTGAATCAAATAAAATGAATGTGGCCATTCCTGAGCTATCTTCAACCTTTAATTGAATTCTATACCTGATAAAAAAAATGATATATATAATGTTAACATCATATTAGTTGTTGTGTATTTTAATATAAAAAGTAAAAATTTTTATTTTGTGTACCTTGGGATTGGGAAGCATGCCTTTTTGTAGCAATTGTCACACCATAAAAATTTATCTCTTGATTTTACCTTTTTACGACATACTTCGCAAGAGATAAAGTACCAACCAGAATTATCTATATCAATGTTTATAATCTTTCCTTGACAGGTAAAGATAGTTTCCTGGAAATTGAATTTAATATCAATGAATTAACAATTTTATAGTTAGATTTTGTAAAAGCAAGTTTATAGTACATAAAGCAATGTTAAGGACACAATGTTATTGTTGAAGGTTTTTTTTTTTTTTCTTACCTCATTATCAGAGTCCCACATAATATTTTTAATTTCACTTATGGTTCTTCTGTTGATGTTCATCTCTTCTTGAATTGTCACTTGTGGTTTGAATTGCTTTGGCATTTGTACTATTGGTTGTTTATTTTCCACCAGCCTATTATATTACATAAAGATATTAGATGTAGTATTGTAGAGACTGTAAATATAATAAAAATGTGAATCCAAAACAAAGCACTTACTGATCTTTGAATTCAACAGTCTCAGGTATGTCCAAATCTATATAAACTCTTGTCCCACTTGTTGATGATAAGTTATAGTCTCCTGCAATGCACGAAATTCATTAGAAAAAAAAGCACATTGAAGTTTCAATGGAATCATTACTGTAACAAAGAAAGGTCTAGATCAGAGAGCATAGTATCTTATAGACATGTACAATACAAAGATAAATAATCCAACTTTGCTGTGGTATAGATTAGAGGGCATAGTATCTGTGCATGTATGGTGCATGGTAAAGATTCCCATGATAATCTAATGTGATGCTTTTCATATTGTTTTGTGTTGTTAAGACTTAAGATCTTTATAGCTTTAAAACCCCTTTTTGAATTTTTTTGGTTGGGAAATTGTGTACTGGTGACTGTAGATATGTCCCCACATAATGAATCATCAATCACTGCAAATGATGCTACAGTTAAAGACATGGAGGTAATATTTTAATTTTTGCTTATTCTTGAATTATCTTTGTAGAAAAAATTAAATTGAGTGAGGCATCCATGCTAACCCATACAAAGTTTGATGTCCATCATCTCTTCCTCAATAGGATTATGTTGTAGGCCCCATACCAGCTCCCACTTCAAAATTTTCAAATTCACAAATAATAATAAAAATTTCCAACCAAATATAAAATTATAAAATTTACAGGGCATTCAATGATCAAATATAAAATATCAAACTAAATCTAAGTTTCCATCCAGTTATACAACTTCTTAATTGGATGCTTACATAATAATTCAGCCAAAATACTTTGTATTTCAAACAATTGGATGATTTCATATGTAATTCAGAAGATGGTTATAAAGAGAAATAGAAAATAGAAATGAACTTGCCTTTAAAAGTCTTGACAGTCAAACATGTAGCTATTATGATAAAAGGGCCTGGATTTTCAGTAAAGAAGCTCTCCTCAACTTCATTTGCAACTGATCCCCAAAGTGTAAGCTTTATTTCATTTCCTCTGTTCAAATTTTCCAATGTTACAGTGTAAGTTCATATAATATAAGTCATGTATTGGCTTATCAAAAATTAAAAAATAAAAAGTACATGTATTGAAAATAATTTCTTTTTTTAAAAAGAAGACATACTCTATGGTCATGACATTTATGTTTCTCATCAACACATTTGATCCTTTGATGCAAGGTTGCTCAATTGGTCCAACACCAATCACATTTGCAATGATATCTAAGCATTCGAAAGATGTGAATGTAATTATTTTCATATATAACAATAATATAATGCATAATTATTAAAAAATTTAATATAACGCATAATATATATAGAGATACCTGATAGCTGGACATGTTTATTAACGCGTTCATGTATTTTATTGTAGTCAACGAATTCGAACTTATGACGTGGTATATGAACATCAGTGTCCTTTATTTCCTTAATGCTAGTTTTCAATGTGAACATGATCTTGATGTCATTGTCTACTGGTCTATACAATGCATTGCCATCAACCACTTGAAAATAAGAGAGTTCATACAATTTTCCTTCTTGCAGAAGAGGCTTGAACTTTTTAGCGATATTATTTCGAATGATTGCATGTATTGAATTATTCTGCAAGTAAAGTGCATCAATTTTATATAGATAGAGTTCATGGTATATATAATGATCGAACAATATTAAAAGCTATAGAAGAAAAACAAACCTGCTCATCGATTAAAATCATATCTAAACTAATAATATCATTATTTTTTGAGTTGATTGCATTCCACATCCTTGATATTCTGATCTTGATTTTCCAATTTTCTTTGTGTTTGTCTATACAAAGCTGATTAAGGAGAGAATATTGCATCATCTTGGATCCCTACCTGTATAGATTAATAAATTTGAAAGTTTATAAAAATTATATCTTTCATTTAGATACTTTATAGGATAAAACAAAACAAAGCAGTATAACAAAGACACCAAAAAGTAATTGATGGAAAATAGTATTTAGCTTGAATTCAATTATCTTATAGACATGAAATTTAACAAAACAGTAAGCATATACAAAGTGGCTAAATCAATTTGGAGGAGATAAACAGAAAAATAAACAATATATAAAATTATGTTACCTTTATTAGTTGGTTTCTTGAGTCAAAGATTGGTAAAAACTTCTTTATACACAATATTTTTTGTTTCAGACTTTTTTTCAGTCTCATCGTTGATGATGAGGAATTTTAGTCCATTTCTGCTTGTAACTCTAGACACTGCAACGTACAATTGCCCATGACTAAAAACAGGTTTTGGCAAATACACTCCAACATGTTTCAATGATTGTCCCTGACTTTTATTTATAGTCATTGCAAAGCACACTGAAATTGGAAATTGTCATCTCTTTAAAACAAATGGCCATTTTGAATCACTTGGAGATAATGTTATTCTTGGAATGAACACACGTTTGCCTATATTAGTGCCAGTTATGATTTCTGCTTCTATCACCCATGTAGCCAATCTTGTTATAATGAGTCTTGTTCCATTACAAAGACCTTCATTTTGATTTAGGTTTCTAAGCAACATTACAGGCAAACCTATTTTTAATGTCAGTTTATGGTTTGGCAATCCTGGAAATCTCAACGTGTTCAAAAATTCAACAGTATACAGAAGATCTTGGTCAGGAACATTTGAAGAAGCCTTGCATATAGAATCTGAACTTAGATATTCATGAACTTCTCCATTTAAGGATGACACAATGTAGTCATTAAGTTCTTCTACAACTTCATTTGTAAGGGCGAGAATTGCTCTATCCTGTAGGTAACTTGGATCTGTGTATTTATTTTCCAAAACTGGATACGTGTTGTCAATAATATCTTGCATTGGATTCTCTGAAGGTTGGATAATCAAATCGCTTGGAATTAAAATGTTGTAATCCCCATCTCCTTCTCCCAATTCACCATTACCTATTTTAAGAATCCACTCACTAAAGTCCTTTACAAATGATGTTTCTATTTCACTCATATTGTTTTGTAGAAGCCTCATATTTGTTTGGAGTTTAAAGACATGACAATCATTCCATAGATATGACTTGCTAATCGAGGATTGGACTATATCTTCTCGTCTTCCCTTTCTCACAACTGGAAGTATTTGTCGAAAATCACCCCCTAGAACTACAACTTTACCACCAAAAGGTTTTTCAGCATTTTGAGGATCTTCAATTTGTAGAATATCTCGTAACGTGCGGTCAACAGCTTCAAAACAATTCCTATGTGCCATCGGTGCTTCATCCCAAAGTATAATACTTGTTTTTGAGAGAAGTTCTGCTGCTTGTGTTCTTTGCTTTATGTCACAAGTAGACTCATCATTTACATTAATTGGGATATGAAATCTTGAGTGAGCAGTCCTCCACCAGGAAGCAACAAAGCAGCAATTCCTGAAGACGCAACAGCAAGAGCAATTTTTTCTTTTGATCTTATACCAGACAGGATGGTTCTATAAAGATACGTTTTACCCGTTCCACCATGTCCATAAACAAAAAACATTCCCCCTCTTTCAGTAGCAACAGCATCCATTATAGAATTGTAGATTATTCTATGTTCATTGTTTAGGCCAGAAATTAGGATGTCATGTTCTCTTTTCAAACTTGATACATCATACGACATTTCTTCTTGAATAAGTCTATTCCCATTCTGAATAAGATCCATATCTGGCTGGGGCATTTGTGGATAATCTCCAAGTGATCTTCCATATTGTTGGAGGATTTGTTCAATTTCATACAATCCATAATTTCTCAATTGGTCATCTGATAAGATTAGTTCTTGGAATTGGAGGATACGCCTTTGCCTATTTAGTATATCTTCTGTAATTAGTTTCCAGTTAGATTCCCAAAGACTTAATGGATCAGCTACTTCACAGAACAATAGCATTGTAACAAATAGTTGACGCAATTGTTGCCCACTAGCCCAACTCGAAGCTTCAATTAGGGAATCATGCCATTCTTTGTCATCATCAAGAAGTCCAAGTGCATAACAGGCTTCCTTATAAGTTGGATAAGTAACATCATTTATAGTCCTTAATTCTTCAAAGTTTCTTGGACCTTTGACAATGTTAAGCAACATTCTCAAATAAAACCTTTCACCACTTGAAGGATGTGCGTAATAAACTCTTCCAATACAATATTTAGATTTCCTTCTCTGCCATTGCTTGTCATTACTATGCCATACCCATTTTGTAGGAAATTCAGCATAAGTCAACTCTCGAGCATCTTCAAAAGCCTCATTTGTTTTCATCCATTCTGTAAACTTTGTTTCTTCAATACCAGGTATATTTAAAACGTTATCCAAGGTTGTATTTTCCGGATAAATGATGGGATGTTCGTCTTCCAAATGAAAATTTAATCTTTCAACAGGTGGATATCGAAACTGAATTGGAAATTCAAATATTCTCCAACATGCTTCAGAAGCTGAAATATATCTACAATCCAAGTATGCTTTTGTCTCATCAACAACAATGTTGGTCTCTTGTCCATCACTCCCAATATTTGGCAAATTCTCTTCTACAACAACTGTTGCCCTATCTGATCCCTTGTTTATATATTTAAACAAATATTTGATCGATCGAGATCTGTTACACCATTCTACATTCAAATGGGATTGGTACTTCACCAAAAGATCTACATTATAAGGTACAACATATCGATTATCCAAAAGAATTCCGTTCTTCTCTATTGTTTTTCCATCATTTCTCCTTCTATATACTGGAAAACCTTCTTCATCAATTATTGTTTCTTCATAAAATCTTTTTGGAAAATGTTTTGTACATTTACCATTTATCATGCACGGTGATTTCGGTTTTGCAGATCCACATGGCCCATGCATCATAAATTGTTTTACAGCTTCATTAGCAACAGGATCCTCATCTGGATCTGGTATCTCAGCCATAATGATACCGTCAATGTCTGTTGGACTTGGACACTTATCCTTTGGATCCAAGAATAGAAGAATATGTGCATGTGGAAGTCCTCTTTTTTGGAATTCAATTGTATACACAATTGCAATAACTCTTCCAAAATGAGATTTATGCCTTAAATCATGTAATAGTTCATCTAATTTTATCTTAAAAACCCTTGATACAATATCTAACCGATCCTCATATTTCAGGCCTTCTATAAATTCTAAGGAATAATTGATTTCTGGCCATTTTGGATTGCAAGTAAATGTAATAAATAAATCTGGGTAACCTGCCCATCTACATATTGTCATTACATCTTGGTAATTTTGAACCATGTACCTTGGACTTCCAGTAAATGAGGATGGTAGGACTATTCGCTTGCCTACAGTAAGGGGATCTGTATCACCACGAAGAACGGCATCTTTCAAACCATAGTACAGCTCGGACCTCAATTTTTTTTGATTGAATCTAACCCATTGTAGTCTTTCTTCTTCGATAGAAGTGTATGCATCCACTATAAATTGTTGAAAAAGCCTTCTACCAAGCAATAGTGTCTTGCCCTCATGAAAGTGTTGTTGAAGCCTATAAGCATAGTATTCCCTCATTGTTATTGATTCCCTTTTTCTAGAATTGCTCCCATTCAAATTCCTATAAGGTATACCAAGCATATACCCATCCTCACCATATGGGAAAAGTAATGGATATTGCAATGCCATAAAGCTTGGATGAGTCCCATTTATACGTTGCAATCCTAAACTTCGATTCTCAACAATAATATCTCTATCAGAACTTTCAATATTAAAATCTCCAACAATAAGAGCAGCTATCTCAGACGTAACAGGTAAGTCATATTGCCTTTCACCAGAATTGCGACTTCGTATTAAACGAATTTTGACATTATGTATATCTGATTCATCAAATCTGTCCCTGACCATTCTAAAACATTTAACTAATTGGTTACATTGGTCTAACATTTCCATCAACCCGGTAACAATATCTGGATCCACATAATTTCTATCATCTTCATGTATAACTGCATCAATTCTATTTTTAACTTCATTATCAGTTTCATAAATATAAAGCTGTGCATACTTAGGTTTTTGGCCATGGACAGGAAGAAGTGATCCAATTCTATGATGAGTTTGACCGTTTACACGAAACACATATGGACCAGAACCATTATTCACTGATCTATCAACATTACCCCCCAAAGAAGTGAAAGCAAAGAGAGAGTTGTAGATTCTTATCCCTAGTTGAAAGTTTATTGATCTCTGACTATTAATATTGAGTAAGTTTCCAAGAAAGGGTGGAGGTTCTTTCAATAGAGGGAGTTGAACTCTTCCTTCAGAACAGCACAAACTAAACTTCGGTTTTGCAGGCGTTTTTGACTTTATAGTTCTCTCTTCATACCAAAGCTGAGCTCCACAATGTTCACATACTATTGTTGGAGGTCCTAAATCCAATGGTTCTGTAAATTTTCCTATGACAACAAAAACAAAAATTTACTTTTTGTTCCTAATTTTAGAACTTTTTTAGGAGAACTAAAAAGTGTAGCACTTACGTTGTTTTCTGCTTTCATCATTAATGCTATATTGTCTACGTCGAATACTCCTTTGAAATGGCTCGTCATCTCTTGTTCTTGTTTGGCCTAGGTTACATACTAATTATTAGGTTACATACTAATTATGAGTCTTTTAAAGAAAAATATTTTTTAAATATCTCAATATCGTACCCCTTCTATTTCTCTTTTCAGATAAAATTAATCTTCGTCTCAATCTTGCATATTTAGCAGACTCCATGCTTGGGGAATAAACTAAAAGCAAAGCATTCACAAAATTTAAATTCATAAATATAACTATATAGCAAAAACATATATTACAAATTAACAGTTAGATGTTATAAAAAGGGGAAAAATTGAAGAAAAATACAGCATTCACATACTAACTTCGGAATTTAAAAAAAAAAATTGATTATTTGATAAAATACAAATTGTACATAGAAGTTATTAAAACGATTGAAATCTTGAGAGGCTGGTAAATACCTGACTTTCCTCGTCTTGTAATTGTATTACCAAATAAGCCAGATATCAAAATGTTAAATCCCTATCTGCAATACAGTAAGAATCTAATTGAAAGGCCATTATTAAGAATTCAAAATACATGCAATTACTGATATCTGATTTATAATCAAATACGCGTCAAATGACACCTGCTTCTCGAACCAAAGATAGAAAAACAAACTTAATCCAGTATACTACCACCCCATTACACTGTACACATATATACACCAACTTCTTCATCACATTGCACCATATTGAAAGGCCATTATTAAGAAAAAGAATCCAAATTTTACAATGTACAAATATACACAGCAACTTCTTCATAACATTGCACCATATTGAAAGACCATTATTAAGAAAAAGAATCCAAATTTGTGAACAGAACACTACAATATACTATGATATTAAAACTCCAAGCATAAAAGCAGATTTAAAACAACAACCATATATTTCCTGTAACTATTAAATATATATAAGGGAAATATAAATTATTATAAGAAACATTACACACAAATCTCTGCACTGAAATAGACATTAAACATGTAATATGATTTTAGCTAATACGAAGTTGGCGGATGAAAGTTGTGTGAGATGTTTATAGATTGAAAGAAAAGAAGAAGAAAGTTGATGGTAAATTTTGAATAGAATAGAACTTCTATAAACTTATCATTAGCTCACACAGTATAGAGCACATAATTATATTCCTAACCAAATACTTGCACAAACTCCAACTATAAATCTTACAAACCTCAAAATTCATGAATATATTCTAACATAAAATTGATAACTAAATATTTTAGTTTAAAAGATTTTTTGTTTTAAATTCAATACTTACAACGGAGGAAGGAGGATGTTTTGACATAAAAAGCAAACAAAAACCTACCCTTTAAACTACAGAAGTGGAGGAAGAAAAGTGAAAAAATAAATGTTAAGATCACAAAAAAGTTCACAATTTTGGCCACAAACTCGCCATATGGCAAGTTGTGAATGGTAAGTCCATGTGGGTCTTGTAAAGACAGTAAGAACATGGTTAGTGCAGTGAAGCAGTGCAGCAGTGCAGTGAAGTGAGAAGAAGCTAATGCAGCAGTGAAGTGTATAAACGACATAGAGCTGTGCTACTTGTAGTTTAGGAATTTATAGGTTATTTATGTACAAAAATGTATGATACACGTGCCATAACTGCTTTGCGCATAAGTTGGAAGTCAGTTTTCTTCTTCTGTTAGTATATTTATGAAATCTTTTGTACAGTTTTATTCAATTGAGTAATAACAAAAACTATCTTCTTCCGTAAAAAAAAATAATAATAATAATAATAACAGAAATTTTCCAGAAACTTCCAAACTAAAGAATTAAAAAACATAGAATTAGACAAACTCATATGAAAAAAAAAAAAAAAAAAAAAAAAAACACATGCCAAGTTCTTTGTAGCTGTAGATTTAGATTCTAATATTTGTAAAACACCACCTTTGCCAGGTTTAGATTTTGATGGTTGTAGAGCACCTTCAATTATCTACGAAATCAAAAGGAAAACAAAAACAGAAAAACATGAAAAACCATCAAACAAATGAAGAGAGGAGTTATTAATAACATATTTCATAATTTAAATCAAAATTCAAATCTATAGAGATGCGTTGAAAGAAAAGAAGAAGAAAGTTGATGGTAAATTTTGAATAGAATAGAACTTCTATAAACTTATCATTAGCTCACACAGTAGAGAGCACATAATTATATTCCTGACCAAATACTTGCACAAACTCCAACTATAAATATTACAAACCTCAAAATTCATGAATATATTCTAACATAAAAATTGATAATTAAATATTTTAGTTTAAAAAATTTTTTGTTTTAAATTCAATACTTACAACGGAGGAAGGAGGATGTTTTGACATAAACACCAACAACCTGGGCCTTTAAGAGTGGTAGTAGGTGTTTGCAACATGGCCTATGATGGTGCTTAATATTTTTTGTACTTCCAGCAACATTTTATGACCATTGATGAGGGAGATTGTAATTGTGCGCTTCCTTCTTTTTCTTTTTTTTCTTTTTTTTTTGTTAGGTTTTAAATTGACAAATTCCATGACGATGTAATAATTATTGAGTCTGTAATGTGTTACTCAATATTCAAGATCAAAGTATGAAGATGTGTAGCTCAAAGAAGACATTCTATTAGGATTTCTACTATCATTCAATCATCAAGTTTCGATAGGTGGTCGTCGCTTCTTGATCTATTAGAAGAGAATTTTGGATATCTATTCTATTGTGGCTTGATCATTAAAAACTCATGAACACAAACTTAAACTACAGAAACTTATTAACACAAAAAGGAATCATAAACATGCCATATTTTTGAAATCAAACTAAATAATTAAAAAACATAGAATTAGACAAACTCATATGAAAAAAAAAAAAACACACACACACACACACATACCAAGTTCTTTGTAGCTGTAGATTTAGATTTTAATTTTTGTAAAACACCACCTTTGGCAGGTTTAGATTTTGATGGTTGTAGAGCACCTTCAATTATCTACAAAATCAAAAGGAAAACAAAAACAGAAAAACATGAAAAACCATCAAACAAATGAAAAGAGTAGTTATTAATAACATATTTCTATAGAGATGCGTTGAATGTAAGATAATCTATAGTCCACACTACCACATCTGTCATCCACGTACTCACATACTAAAATAATAACCTAATCTTTAAAACCTCAATAGTTCTTTTTTTTTTTTTTTTTTTTTCCTAGACATAGATTGATCATAGTTGAGAAATTCAAAATGATATAACTACACTAAAATTTGAAACAGTCAAAACATAAACCTTTCAGTTACAATAATCTATAGTCCACACTACCACATCTGTCATCCATGGACTCATAAAATCTAATGACTTGAATTATTAAAATAACTACACTAAAATTTGAGTTTCATGAGTTCTTTACAATTCAAATTGAAACAACACTAAAATAGTTAGATACCTATGAATGTAAAGGGGATAAAGAGTGCTACTCAATATAAAACATTGGATTGTGTTAACGGGCACCCCACAGCTTTGAAGAACACTGAGCAAATAAGCTATTAACTGCTTGGCGAGGTCAGCACCACAACGATAGTGGCCTATATAAGTGATTGGGATGAATAAACGTATAAACATCGTGTCTCATGTACTTTTTCTTTGTAAGTATATCTCATATACTTCAAACATGGTGACAGGTGACAATAATAAAAACTGAAAATAGAGAACATTATTCCAATTATCAATAGAATCAAACAGTGATCCCAAGCTCAAGAAAGACAGACTTGACACTAATATTTATTTGGCACAAATGTGAGAAAAAGATAATAAAATTGAACGGAATACCAAGAAGCCCCTGATGACTAAAAAACTTTTCATTATGTTCATTATCTGTACACATTATCACACAAACTGTGAGAAACAGATAATAAAATTGAACGGAATACCAAGAAGCCCCTGATGACTAAAAACCTTTTCATTATGTTCATTATCTGTACACATTATCACACAAACTGCTCTAAGTCACACCAGAGCTAGTATTCACTATATATATTCAATTATCTCATAAAAATCTCTAGACCCATAGAAAATAACATCCTTGATGTTGATACTCTTGAAAAGTGCATGGATGCATATAACATATTTCATAATTTAAATTAAAATTCAAATCTATAGAGATGCGTTGACTAAAATTTGAAACAGTCAAAACATAAACCTTTCAGTTACAATAATCTATAGTCCACACTACCACATCTGTCATCCACGAACTCATAAAATCTAATGACTTGAATTATTAAAATAACTACACTAAAATTTGAGTTTCATGAGTTCTTTACAATTCAAATTGAGAAAACATAAACCTTTCAGTTACAATAATCTATACTCCACACTACCACATCTGTCATCCATGGACTCAAAAAGTCTAATGACTTGAATTATTAAAATAACTACACTAAAATTTGAGTTTCATGAGTTCTTTACAATTCAAATTGAGACAACACTAAAATAGTTAGAAATTAAATGTATATAGATTATCACAAAGGCAAACGAATACCATACCTTAACCCTAATTCGAATGGAGGCAAAGAACGAAGAGAAAGCCAATAAGAATAAACCTAGAAATTGAATCAACTATTTATAAGATAATAGTTAGAGTCCTAATACTGATAGAGTTCGGATTCAAAAAAATAAATAATATTAAAGTTCTAATTAAATTTGTTTTTAAGTTACCTTTGGGCCGGTCTCGACGGGCTGGGTTGGGTGTTGATGGGCCATGGCCTGGATGAGACCCACGGCAAATGGGGCACCGGTTCTGTTCTGAGGAAGAGTGGAAACTGAGCGAGGTGGATATGGGCAAATCGGTGGTCGGTGGTCTGAGGAACTTGATATCGGTGGTCTGAGGAAGATCGATGGTCTGAAGAAGGTGTCTATGAAAGGGAAAGGCAGAGGATCGGGATGCCGTGGTCGGTGGTCTGAAGAAGGTTTCTGTGCGATGGTGGGTATGGTGGGTACCATTGTGAAAGGGAAAGGCAGAGGATCGGGAAAGGCAGAGGAGTTTTTTGGGTTTATTACATTTTTTTTTGCTGGTTTTATTTTTTTAATCGTGAAATGAGCAGATGGTATGGTGGGTACCATTGTGAAAGGGAAAGGCAGAGGATCGGGATGCCGTGGTCAGTGGTCTGAAGAAGGTTTCTGTGCGATGGTGGGTATGGTGGGTGAAAGGGAAAGGCAGAGGATCGGGAAAGGCAGAGGAGTTTTTTGGGTATTTTTTTTGCTGGTTTTATTTTTTTAATCGTGAAATGAGCAGATGGTATGGTGGGTACCATTGTGAAAGGGAAAGGCAGAGGATCGGGATGCCATGGTCGGTGGTCTGAAGAAGGTTTCTGTGCGATGGTGGGTATGGTGGGTGAAAGGGAAAGGCAGAGGAGTTTTTTGGGTATTTTTTTTGTGCGATGGTGGGTATGGTGGGTGAAAGGGAAAGGCAGAGGATCGGGAAAGGCAGAGGAGTTTTTTGGGTATTTTCTTTTGCTGGTTTTATTTTTTTAATCGTGAAATGGGCAAATGTTGCTGGTTTTATTTTTTTAATCGTGAAATGAGCAGATAGTTTACTGCGTTTTTTTTTTGGCTATATTGGTTTTTTTTTTTTTTTTTTTTTTTAATATTGTGATGACGTGGAAATTTGTGGAAGCTCTAAAAGCTTCGGTTTTATATATATATATAGATAAATGGCATTATAGAGTACTTCTAATACAACTATTAAAAGTACTTTGTTCACCACAAAGGATTAAAAAATAAACAAAAATTAGTGAAGTCTCATAGTTTAACATCTAAATTGAGCACTATAAAAAATCATGCTATGTAATAAAATGAATACCAAATTACAATAAATACCAAATTATCCAAATCATGCTATGTAATATACTAATATTATTTTTTTTATATGCTATAATTTAATTTTTTATAACGCAATAAGATAACATTTAACAATCAACCAAAAAAAAAAAAACAAACAAACAAACAAACCAGCAACAATTTTAAAAACAAAACTAAATCGCATTAACCCAAAATAGAGTTTTAATGAATATTAAAAAATTATCAACCTAAAGCAGAGATGCAAGAAAAATAAAAAATCAACCAAGAGAGAGAGAGAGAGAGAGAGAGAGGAAACAACCTTTTTTGGGAGGGAAAACTGTGCATAGATTGGAAGAGATAGTGACAAATTTATAGTAAGAGGGTGTGAATGAGAAGAGACAAAAATAAAGGAATATGAAGGGAAAGAGGAAGAATGATATTAATGTAGAAGATAGCGGGGAGATGAAAAGGTAAAGGAGGGAAAAATGTTGGAGAAGTAGTAGAGAGATAAAAAAGTAAGGGAGGGAGAAAGGTTGAAGAAATGTAAATATTAAAAATAAATAAATGTTAAAAAATTATTAAAAAATTAGAAAGAAAAAAGATAATGACATGGATGCAGATATGGCTCAACTGGAGCGTAATAACAATAAATGCTACGTTTCAGTTTTTAGATATATATAGATATAGATTAGCTCCTAGTGTGTCACATATGCATTTTTTGTTAGTAAATTTACGGTAGAGACCAAATTAAATGCAAGTTCAAAATAATATAGACCAAATTAACTGTTACCAAAATATAAGGGTCAAATTAACTGTGAGCTCAAAATGTATGGACCAAAATGATATTTTCACCTTGTTATTAAAAATACACGACCGTTCCATCTCTATTGGTCAAGGTAGTAAGATTAGTAGAGTTTGTCAAGAATATGGTTACACCTGTTCAATGGCTATTTTTCTGTCTCTCTATTCCTTCAGTGATCTGTTTTGTATATAATGAATTATTTGATCATATTCAATAAATTTCATCCACTTCTATTTAGAGACTAATTTCAACAAGATGAGAAACAAGAAAGATAACAAATATGATTTGTATATATCTATATATATATATATACATACATACATATATATATATATATATAGGTAAAGTTTAGAGAAAATCCAATTAGATTCTACAATTGAAGTCCAATTTTGCGCCATATGTTCTAAATTATTTATTTTTAAAGAGAATTTAATTTCTTAATTTTTGGAGTCAAATGTGAGACTACATCATAAACATTCATCCAAATGAGTTATTACGTACAAAAAACAAAGAGTTCAGAATTAATTAACATTAAAAAAATTAAAAATTAAAATTAAAAAATGGACAATTTACATTTTCTACTCAGTAATATTCTTACAAGACTTTCTAAAGAGTTAAAAAAATATATATAAGAATAACTATCAATAATATTTAAATTATATATGTAAGAATTATACTATGCATCTTAATGTATATCTTTTAAGTATATCCATACATATGCATGGGGTTACAAGCTAGTTATGTATTAACTATAGCATCCACAAATAGCATCCACAATATATTTATTGTACTGTATGAAATTTCACACTCAAAAAAGCAAGTAATGGCCAAATTCAATTGCCTAACCAAGCATCTCACAATCTAATACAAGCACATGTATAAAGCCCACGCTTAAATGGCCATCCTTTGCTTCTGAACCTCTGTTGGTACCTTCACATCAGTTGCCAATCCAATAGCTTGTAGAAATTTTACTACATACCAAGTCAAGTCGAGCTCCCACCATTCTAAGCCATGTCTAGCTGAATACTCAAAAGCATGGTGGTTATTATGCCACCCCTCTCCAAATGTAAGTAATGCCAACCACCTAAATAATCACAAATTCCAAAACCATAAATAAGTTGCCAAATTTTAATTTGTTTGAAGTATTATATATTGTATATCTTAGACTTCAAAAAGTTGTGATACCAATTGTTCCTAGACAAATCACCAGTTTTCCATGGTTGCTTTCCCCAGACATGGCAAGCTGAATTTACCAGCCAAGTAAAGTGGTAAGCCCATACAACCCTCACGCCCTACAATGGCAAAGTGGCAACAATTAAGCTTTTATTAAAAACTAGTAAGTTACTTGTGCGATGCACGGATAATGTTGTAATATTTTATATAAAATAGTTTTGGAGAATATTGTATAAATACTATAACATAATTGTTATATAACTTTATTTGTAATGAGTTCATTATAAAAAACAACAGTTATAAATTTTACACACATATCCATTATAAATATTCAATTGCAATGATGAGAAATAAAATATATAAAAATAAATAAATAAATAAACTTTGGAGGAATATTATAGAATAAAAGTTGATATAGAATGTGTCTTTATCTTTCTTCTTAATTCTAAAAACAAATACACATACTAAACACTCACAGTCTGTTACATCATTTACAAAAACCACAAATTCACAACATCCAACCTTAACATCAAAATAGTAATTGCCGTATATTGTCACTCAATATAAAATGAAAGCCCCCCTTTCCTTGATTGTAGGCAATTCACACGGATTAGAATTAGATGAAACAAATATGTTAGAGATAAGTAGATGTCATCGAAAGATTAAAAGTAAATGACATCATTTTTGGTCTATGTATATTTGACATGGGATGGCTTAAAGAGCTATGGCTAGGTATATATAAAGGGGTAGAAGTGCAAGAGGTGAAAATTGTGAATTAAAATGCAAAGAAGTTCGTGTATGTGTGAGGAACAAAAAGTCTTAAAACATTGAACCAAATGATACCAAGAATATTTATTTTTTAAAAATACTTAGTATTCTCCACAAAAAATATATATATATATATATTAATTAGAAAAGTCTTGAAACATTGAACCAAAAAGTCAATAATTAATTATTCTTATCTTGAGAATATTTCAATTTTCTTTGCATAGAATGCGCCACTTGGTAGAACCTTATTCCTATTAGTCCTTACTTTTTTTTCTTTTTTTTTTAATACAAAAATAATTGGTATGCTAAAAGACATGAAGAATAAAGAAAGGTGTGGTGTAAGTTTAGGCAATTAATAAGATATTAATGAGATGATAGTAAAATAAGTTAATGTAAACTTTTAGGTAACAGTAAAAAAAAAAATTAATGAAAGAGGTAAAAAAAAGGCTAAATGCAAAAGTAGAGCGCCACTTAGCAAAACCTCATGCACTCCCGCATGAGATATCTGTTTATATATATATATATATATTGATTGATTGATTGGAAAGACTTCTGGTCAATGCATTGAACAAAATTAAATGCAACAAAAGACTGACACGTGGTCATTTTTAAACACGTATATTGTCTGTGTCATTCTAGTGCTCAAGAGTAGTGGACAAATTAAGAGGTTAAACCCCTATTTAAATTTCGTAAAGGTAATTCACCTTCCTCCTCAAAAAAAGGCAAAAAAGAGAAATAATAATAATAATAATAATAATAATAATAAAGTACTAAGTCGCGGCCATAACAAATAGTCATGACTCAGTAGTCATCTTTAGATTACATCCTAGTGGCATAGGATTGTGCTACACGTGTGAGTGTGACACTTGATTTATTCTTACAATTGACCAAAAATTTTCTCTTTACCAATTTGGTAAAGACCCTATGAACATTATGGTTAGAGATTTTAAACATTCATCTAGTCCCAAAGAATTCAATAGAATATAATTTTAAGAAGAGAATATATGACAGTCTTGCTTACCATTCCCCACACTAGGAAGGGGAATCCTCCCAAGCCATATAGAAGAGCACCAAGTGCAATTGGATGAATATAGTAAGTCTTTTCAAGAAACCTGTAGAATGGCTGCTTCCGTAAATCTCCAACATTGTTTGGTCCTCCACACTGCATAACATACCAGAAGCAATATTAATCTATAACACCCAAAATACACTATCATTAGTCCATGTATGAGTTTGAGTAAGAATATATTATTGATTCATACCCTTTCATTCATAGAAGTGGTATCAAAGATCCAACTCATGTGACTAAACCAAAATCCAGCAGTGGGACTATGTGGGTCTCTCTCAGAATCAACAAACTGGTGGTGGTACCTATGTGTGCTCACCCAGTCAATTGGGCTGCCCTGCAACCCCAAAGAAAAACAACAAAAGTTGTTAAAAGTGTTAAAAGTGTTAAAAGTGTTAAAACATGAACATTTTATAAAACTATCAATTAGACAGTAACCAAAACAATGAAATTCTACTAACCTGAAATGCCTGAACACCACAATAGGCAAAGAAATACTCAAGCCATTTAGGAACCTTGAAACTCCTGTGTGAGAGATTCCTATGAAATGATAAAGTAATACCAAAAAGACCTGTTACAACGTTCAGTGTCACAGCCACCAAGAGTGCACTCCAATTGAATTGAAATGGTGCGAAAAGACAAAGGGAATGCATTGCCAAAACAGCGGAAGCTCTGGCCAAGTCATCAGCATTCCATTTCCTCCCAAAAAAGACTTTCCTTTGATGATTCACAACCACGTCCGATAACAAAATTCTCCTAAACTTTGCTGCCTCTGGCTCTGGTTTTGGCTCTGCTGTTTCTACTAATGCTGCACTAGTTATATGCGGGACTGTTCTATTGACATTTTTGCGTAGATGGGTGGAGAATTTTGTGTTTAGTAAAAGCTTGTTAGACATTGAAATATAGTGAACAGAATTTAGGACCATAGAAGTGTTGGACATGGCACGGGAAAGGACAAATTCGGCTTGTCCTGGTAGCCGGGTTGCACGGTGGAGAGGAGAAAATTGGTGGGGTTTGGGATTGGATGGTGGAGATGCAATCAAAGCCATGAATAAGGCCTGTGTCTCTCTATTGGTGTGTTTGTGAGAGAGAGTTTAGGACTTTTTGGAGTGTTTTGATGGAATCTGGGTCTTTGGTGGTGTAGAAAAATGTTGGGTTTTTGAACCCTTTTTGTTGAGAGTTTGTGGGTAGTGGTATTTATCAAAACAGTTGATGACAGAGAGTAATAACTAAAGCGACAAGAGAGATGTGGCGGTGGGGTTCGAGTAGTGTTGAGATTAGGGGAGGTGAAGTTGGATCCAGATATCTTTTAAACAAAAATCCAGCCAACACCATAAAACCCAAAAGCCCACCACCACCATTAAACAAAAACCACAGGCACCACCATAAAACCCAACCACCACCATTAACAAAAAACCCAACCACCACCATTAAACAAAAAACACAGCCACCACCATTAACACCAAAACCCAGCCACTACCATAAACAAAAAACTCAACCTCCACCATTAAACAAAAAGTACAGCCACTACCATTAATACAAAAACCAAGTCACTACCATAAACAAAAAACTCAACCACCACCATTAAACAAAAACCCAGCCACTACCATAAACAAAATACCCAGCCACCACCATTAACACAAAAAGCACAGCCACCACCATTAACAAAAAACACAGCCACAGCTATAAACAAAAAAATTCAGCCACTGCCATTAACAAAAAAACACAGTCACTACTATAACAAAAAACCCAAACATCAGAATAAACAAATAACCCAGCACTCACAATAAACACAAAAACTCAACCACACAATAAACAAAAAATCCAGCCACCATCGTTAACACAAAACCTATCACCACCATTAAACAAAAAATTTAACCACCTTCCGGACTAGAATGTTTACATGTGTAAATATGCTGATGTGATTGCTTATGTGGCATCGATTCTGACATCACATGTTGATGTGCCTGGAGCTAAAGTGACGCAAACTGGAAGTCACACGTGACCCAAGTCACCCAACAAGGATAGTCAATGCGTGAAGGGATCTTATTATATTGTATTAAGAAGTTAGTGTGATCGGCTTTGAGAAAAAATGATACAGCTGATTTCAAGGAGATCTACTTGATTGTGATGCCATTGAGCTAGCAGCAATGTGCAAGGTTGCATAGTGATTAAATTGGTTATGGAAGGCTACAAGGATATGGCTTTGATATCATGTTTAACAAGAGAAAAAATCAATAAAATAGACTAGTGCAAAATATATATACTCTAATTTTTTCCCTATATTGTAAGAGACTTTGATACATGAGGGGGACTCACTTTGTAAGTCATGTAGTTGGCGACTTGATCGACCTAAGCGGGGAGGAAGATCCCAAACTGAGATAAAAATCGAGGATACATAATTGCTCTTGATTTTTTGAAGAATCTAGGTCCAAAAACTCTTATTAATTTTTGGTTTGGTAATAGCTACCGACGAGGATGGGACTAAAATTTGTTTTTTAGCGGCAAAAGTTTGGAATTCAAAAATAAAAAATATACGAAAGATTTAAGGCCAAATTATGAAAATTAAAATTAGTATCTATTCAATATTAACAAAAATATATAAAATAAATGAAAATTAATATATTTCAAATGAGCATTTATCAAATATAACTTGATCTTTTTAAAAACTTGCTACCGGCGAGGATGGGACTAAAATTTGTTTTTTAGGGGAAAAAGTTTGGAATTCAAAAATAAAAACTATAGGAAAGATTTAAAAATTATGAAAATTAAAATTAGTATCTATTCAATATTAACGAAAATATATAAAATAATTGAAAATTAATATATTTCAAATGAGCATTTATCATATATAACTTGATCTTTTTAAAAACTTGCAAATCATCTATAATTTAAATTATACTAAGATTTGTCAATAATTTAAATTAAAAAAAAAAAACCTTTAAAATATGAAGAGGAAATCAAAAAATCGACCAATCTACCAATGAAATTAGTGAAAAATACAAATGAAAATAAAATAATTGACACAATTGAAAGTACCAAGTTGGGGCTCGAACTTTCAATTTCCACTTTGACTGGAGGGCGCTTTGAAAGATTGAACTACAATCCTGATTTTCATTTGAACCATTTAATTTTGCCATGTTGTAACTGTTAAAAAAAAATTAAAAAAAAAAAACCCTCATGTGATGACATTTTCATAAGAAATCATTAAATGAAGCACGTGACAAGAAGCTGAGAAGAAACGTTGTAGTTTTGCTAATGAAAACCAACTTGGATCAACTTATGCATAACAGAACAAAGCAATTAGGAACAAATCAGAGCAAATTATGGAACTAAGCGGGAATTAAGGGGTTAGTTACTGTTGTATGGAACTCAGTTATTTTTCTTTCTTTACCTTGATGGTGCTCTATTGCTCATCTCTATATATTAAGAGTATTTAGAAAATTAGTTATTATCTTTTTTACTTCCAAAAATACCCCTAGTTTAATTAACTTATCCTTATTTCTAAAACATAAAAATGAGGTTAAAGTTGTAAATTGACAAAAATTAAAAACAAAAAACCTACCAATGTTTATAAAACTAAACTATGTTCTATAAAACTTCCCACTACCCCATCTACACAACCAAAACTACCCCATGGTACTATTTAAAAAAAAAAAAAAAAAAAAACTATCTCAAAAAAATAGCTCATTACATGCATGAAGCGCGTGTGATGAGGCTAGTATATAAGATAAGAGTATCTAAATTGTAATTTTTTCATTCACATCAATAAGATTGCTCTCCATTTCTATTTAGAGATTGAGTAAATTTTGAGTGATAGAGAGAGAGCTTGGAATTTAAAAATAACAAACCCAAAGTGCACTAATTCATGAATTGAATTAAAAGGGTTAAGAGGGGGAAATTGAAAGGACTTTTTTGGCATTAGCCTAATTTTACAAACAATTTTGTTAGTTGACAAGAAAACCAAACATATTTGTTAAGTAACATCTCGAGTCTGAGAGACTGAGTTCAATGAAGGAAGACTCGAGTTCCACAGACGCATTCCAATGCCTTGCAAAAGGATTAGATCCAGAGAAACCCAACAGCGAACAAGAAAGAGAGAACCACCTTAGTGGGTAGAAAAGAAGAAAGAGAGCCACCTAAATGGGCGGGTGAGCTTTGGCCCTAGAGGCCCAATTTGGGCTTAATCTAGAGAGAAGAAGGATCAAATTTGGAGAGAAGAAGAAGGATCGGTAAGCTCGAGATTTTCTCTTGGTTTTCTTTTAAGAAACTCGAGTCTCTACCAATTGATCTCGAGTTTCAAAGACATGAGATGTTTCTTTACAAATATGTTTACAAAACCTGTCAACTAATAAAATGGTTAGCAAAGTCAAGATAAATGCCAAAAAATCCGGAATTGAAAGGTTGAAGTGTCAAAAATCAAATAAGATTGAGGGGTGAAAGAAAAAATATCTACATATTTATTAACTTTTTCTTTAAAAAAAATCTTATTGAGATACATACCCATGCTTGGTTTTTGTCCGTTCTTCTTGCTTGTATAGATAGATATTTATGCTTAATTTGTGTTTGTGGTGGAACGCCTCTGTTTCTACAATTCCCTTTCTCTCTCTCTCTCTCTCTCTCTCTCTCTCTTGTTTCTGAGGACTGGTTGGAGAAAGCACTGAAAGTGTGAGAAATGGCGGCAGTAAATGCATCAATTATTACGTCTTCCACACAAACATTTCTGGCCATGCAGTCCGTTTCCAATACTAATACACCTCGACTTGTTTCAAACTCGCTCGGTGAGTCTCTTTGCTTTGGTCTCCGTTTCTCTTCAACTGCAAATCCTCTATGGGATTTTGGTGGACTAACAGATACTGTTTAGTGTTTACTAGAACCTTTTCATGACTTGAGGTTTGAGATTCCAAAACATGTTCAAAATATTGTTCTTTATGTTTCTTGGACTATTTTGTAATTACCTCAGTTGGAAATTTAGATTTTAGAACTAAATATTACACAAACTTCAATTGTTACTCATAAATCTCCTCTTATATTCTTACCTTACAGAAATAGACAGTTAGAAATATATGTGCTTTTCTTACCAACAAATTGCACTAAATTTTGTGAGAAAACACTTCTGAAATTAATGAGATAATGGGGTTTCATCTTATTTCCAAGGATAAAAGAACCGGACCATAAAGAATAGAAGTTCAGTCCAAGTTGTTGCTCTACTACTTGAAGTAAAATAGCGGCAACATTTCAGTCTTTTTGGTTATCATTACGATTCTTTAATAAGAAAAATTGGCAAGGGGTATAATCTCTGTTTTTTTATTTGCTTCTCTGTAGCTCTATATCATTCTAATTTACATTACCAATGTATAAAGATAAATAAAATTAATTTATCATTCCATTTTAAATTCATCAAAGAACAAAACCTTCTAGGAGTTCTATTTCAAGAACAGGCAAGTAATATCTACATGTTGTGCTAACCATTTACATATGGTCATATACTTTGGTGATGTGTGACCAAATTTCTCAACTGCATGACTGTATCTTGATACAAATTTGGGTACAAGCCGGAAACAGGATTGAAAACCCCAAAATCAAAATTAAAAATAGGTAGAAGTTTATATCCTAGACTTCAAATGTACAACAGCTTCATGTTTTCTTACGCAGCTAGCAGTTTCATCGGTAATTCATTGCCACGGTTTTTCCCAATGAAGAAGAGAGTTGTCAAGATTAGTGGGGAAGTCAGAGCTGCAGCAGCTGTTTCAACTAGTCCTGTTGAGGAAACCAAAGAGTATGAATTCCTTTTCCTGGTCATTTTTCATTTCAGTACTAAACTTTTGTCATGAAAGTTGCTGGTGTAGAAAGTCTTTTTCTTAACTAAATAGCACCCTGTCTTCTTGGATTTCTATCTATTCTTATCACACATACCCCCCACCCCTCAACCGTGCCAGCCAAAAAAACAAAGCAGGGGCATAGGTGAGAAAAAAAAAAAAATCATTGCCTTATATTTTTAGAAGTTGAATCGTGATTATGGTGTATCTGTGAATTCCTTCCTTTCAGGTTTACCCTTCCTTCATGGACTATGTTTGAACTTGGCAAGGCCCCAGTATATTGGAAAACCATGAATGGTCTTCCTCCTTCTTCTGTAAGCTTGGCATTGCTGCTGAATTACAATTGCAATGGGCTTTTCTTGGTTATCCTGTTCTAATGACAAGGTGCATATAATGTTTTACAGGGGGAAAAGCTAAAGATTTTCTACAATCCCACTGCAACCAACCTTGTTCCCAATGAAGAATTTGGGATTGCTTTCAATGGTAATATTTTTTACAATATAAGACCTCATAATATCTTGTACATTGCAATCAGTTTTCTTGTCCATGCCAATTAAAGCAAGCACAAATATGAAAGTCATAATGAAAGCAGAAGGTACATTACTGAAAAGAATTGCAGTATCTGTGAAATTGTATATAATTAATGTTATATTTCAAAGTCTTTAATAAACAAGAGAACCAAGTAAAGTCTTAATGCCAGAAAAAAATGGATTGTACTTGTTTAATATAGCATGACAAATACAATTGAATGATTTCATTCTTGTGGGATGTTTCCACTATTTGATAAGTAGTGCTGACTACTTTACCAGGTAGCATCCATAGTTAACCTACCGTCTTATTTTTGCGACCCAAAGCAAGCATATCATTGTGGGATAAGAAGTGAATCTAGATTGGCCTCTGCTTTGAAACTATTCAGTTACAGCTAATTTCAACTGACTTCTTGATTTGTGTCCGTTGCAGGAGGTTTTAATCAGCCAATTATGTGTGGTGGTGAGCCAAGGGCAATGCTGAGAAAAAACCGAGGCAAAGCTGATCGCCCAATTTATACCATCCAGATATGCATTCCTAAGCATGGTTGGTACTTGTTGTCTGATGCATCTTGCTTTCCACTAATTTATCTAGCAGTCTGTTAATTCTCTTCATCTTACAAACTCATCATCTTTCCACAGCTCAGAACTTAATCTTCTCATTCACAAATGGAGTTGATTGGGATGGTCCTTACAAAATGCAATTTCAAGTCCCCAAGGCTTGGCGGAACAAACCACTTGACTTCTTTAACCAGGTATAATAGGACACATTCTGTTAGATGTTTGAATGTATTGCTACTAGCTTCAAAACAGTAACTGTATGATATTATCAAACTCTTATTGAAAGCATAAATTAATTCAAACAAAATCATATTTAGCAAGTTATTGTACAACAATTCAGTATGAGACATGCTGAAAATGAGTCTTGTGTTCTTATTGCAGGGCCTAGCACAAGAGTTGAGTAAAGAAGGTGCATGTGAGAAAGCAATCTTTCCAGACACAGAAATTGTTGTCACAAGATGTGATATGATCGGAAATTTGACAGTAGAAGGGGTAAGTAAAATTTTTAGAGTGATTTTAAACAATCATTTCATAAGTTCTCTAGTTGGGAGTATAATAGATTTATCAATCACTGCAGGGTGATCGTTGCAATCTCAATCTCATACCAGGATGCACAGATCCTAGCTCTCCCTCTTACGACCCACTTGCCAATGTAGATGATGGATCCTGTCCAATTGATTCAGATTCTGAGGTTTAGTCCATATCCAATCACCTCACACGTAAATATCATAAGCATGTACAAGAAATGTTTGTAACATACCCAATTAAAGGGTGGGGGAAAAAGAAAAACAAAAAAAAAAAAAAAAAACAAAACAAAAAAAAACTCGTTTGGTTAAATAGAAAATGAATATATTACTGTCATCACTGCTAATCTTCATACTGGTATTTCAATTTTATACGGTTGTAAACCATCTACATTGATTGAACAAAATTTATAAAATAAGTGTTAGAAAGATGAGCAGTACAACCTCGTTAGACAGGTTCCACTGTGGGCTGTGGCCAAGCAAGAGTTGGGCCAAAACAATAAATTTGACTTCATTAAATTACTCTGGCCCAGCTAAAATGAAGATGAAAATGGTACTATTTAATTTTCCAAGATCATTTCGAAACTGCAAAAGAGTACACAATTCTAAACAATGAATGCATTATACACTACAATTATTAGCAGCCAAGTATATATACGGATCTCTTTTTTTTTCTTTTTTCTTTTTTTCTAGCAAAGAAAATAGGGGCCTCGCATATGTAGTCATCTCCTCACACCCCAAGTACAAGTTGGGTAAAGCCCAAAAGTACCACTAGCACAAAACAAAGCATACCACTTTTCGCATCCACGTTTCATACAGTCGAGCCAACTTGGGTCAAATGCTAAAGTAGTCCACTACATAAAGTTGCAAAAGATGGGATTCGAACCTTTAAGCAGATGCGACTTTAGAGAATTTCCTATCGTTGAGATAGGATTAGCAACCAAGTACATATTCGATCTTATATTTTCCTCTTATGATATCTTTCTATTCACTAAGGCCACAACTAAGGACTGCAAGAATTTATGCACAATTTTACAACAATTTTGCAATTCGTCTGGCCAGCTTATGAGTGTTACCAAATCGAGATTATGGTTTTCTCCTAGTACCCCTAGGCGTGTTAAAGAACAAGTGTCTGGAATATTTGGGATTCCCACCACCGACCGCATTGGTACCTACCTAGGCATGCCCATTTTCACCTCCCGCCCACAGCACAATCTTATCAATATTTAATGGATAACATTCACTTGCGTATTGAAGGATGGCAAGCCAAATATTTATCAATGGCTGACCGAGTCACCCTTATCAAAGCCTCTATAACTTCCATCCCAATTTACGCTATGCAAACCACGCTCCTTCTGCAAAAAAATTAGTCATCAAATAGATAAAATGAGTTGCAACTTCCTTTGGGGGGATACTGCTCAACGTAAGTGCTGCCACACGGTTAACTGGGAGACTATAACATTACCCAAGGAGACTAGGGGTTTGGGTATCCCTTCCACCTAGCATAGAAACCGTGCGATTCTTATGAATCAAGCCTAGCGCCTCTATACCAATCCTACTACACTTTGGGCCCAAGTGCTAAAAGCCAAATACTTTCCACATGCAACTTTATTTACTAGTCCTCGAAATCCACGAGGATCGCATATTTGGACTACCTTCTCGCTAGGAGCTAAATTGCTTATGAAAGGCATGAGGTGGATCATAGGCGATGGGCAAAATATTCGTATTTGGCAAGACCCTTGGCTCCCCTACGGCTCCCTTCATAATTATGTGGAGGGACCCCTCCTCCCCTATGATGAAGGTAGTAGGGTTGCTTTGTTGCGGACCACACACTCTTGGTCTTTCAACTCTCTTAACATCTCTCTTCCCCCCCAACTTCAAAACCTTATTCAAGGTAACCCTGTGGCTCGGTTTGCTCGACTCACTGATTCTTTCCTATAGCCCCACAATAATGGTGCTTGTTCTGTTAAATCCACTTCAAAATTTCTTTACCACCAACAACATGCACCTTGGGATAAACCGATGTGGAACTGGATTTGGACACTGACATGCCCCAAAAAGATCCAAATTTTCTTCTGGAAGGCTATGCGTAACCGGCTACCCACCAAACAATTCCTAGCATTTGGGTGTCCTCATGTGGATAACCAATATCCCCGATGCCTTTCCCCGAAAATGACCATACACATATTACATGATTGCCCCTGAGCAAAAGAGGTCTGGAGTCAATCCCCAAGAATTTTTCCCCTCCCATTCTTTCGAATGTCGTTGCAAGACTGGTTACGGGGCAATGCAACGATGAACGCAGTTATCCTGCCCCAGCATCTCCCTTAGCATGTCTATTTTCCTTTCACTTGCTGGAATCTTTGGTTAGCTCGCAATGAGCGGATTTTCAAGACTCAATCTCGATCCCAGCATGGCCTTATCTATTCCTCTGTGCAAGCTGCCACGGAATTCTACTTCCTTGCTGGCACTGCCAGACAAACCCAGGCTGGACTCCCCTAGATTATACGATGGCATGAGTCACCGGACCCCTATATTAAAATCAATATTGATGGTAGTGCCCTAGGTAATCCAGGTATAGCCGGTGCTGGGGGAATATTGAGAAATCACTTAGGACACTGGATATCAAGTTTCTCTCTTCATATGGGGCTAGCAACAAATAATATGGCTGAATTAGCTGCAGTCAGGCAAGGTCTGGCCATGGCGTGGACTATGGGATATAAATATATTCAGCTTGAATTGGATTCTAAAGTGGTTCTAACATGGTTAACAAATCACAATGCGAGTTACCCTACTAATATGATGCCTTTAATTTGTGATTGCAGGAGCCTTTTGTATCAGGACTGGGAAGTGCAAGTGCAACACACTTACCGTGAAGCAAATGAGTGTGCTGACGCTCTGGCAAAGCGGGGAACTCGCCAACGGAACCTTTTGACTATTTATAGTGACTGTCCCAGTTTTGTATATGTATGCTATGTAAGGGATTTGGCTGGCCTTGGAGTGACTAGACTATGTGCTCAGGGATCAAATGTTGGTGATTTATAAACTTTATATTATATAAATAAGACCTCCCGTTTTTCCACCAAAAAAAAAAATGACAGACATGCATTAAATGATAAAAGGCTTAGCATAACTAAAAATTAAATATTTATAAATAAAAAAAACTAAAATTAAATAGTAGAAGAAATTAAAGAATGGTTAAAAATTTTATTGAGACATGGACCACAGTGGTCCTATGCTCAAAATAGTTCTCTCAAAACCGACAAATGCCATGATAGATAATGAGTCAACAAAATGAGTGGTCAAAATCAACCAGCCCCCCATAATAGTTATATGTTTTTCAGTTCTCCTCCAACTATTTGTCCAAATAAAAAATTTAGGAAAAAGAATGAAGACGAGCAACATGTTTTTGATTCGCTCATTAAAAAAAAAAACATGTTTTTGATTCGTCAACACGATCAAACTGCCAAGGATTTTTCTATTCCAGGTACAGGTTTTGTTTAATATGAACAGAACGAGGTGAATTGAATATTTAGAAAAAAAAAAAATATATATATATATATATATATAAATCTATGCAATAATTTCTTTCTTTTTCCTTAGCGTGCCTTTGACATAAGTTTTATTTAGTTTATTTTTGTTACTATTTATGAGTTTTACTGTATTTTTTATTACTATTCATAAGTCTCACAGTACTATTTTAACTAACTTTTTATTCTTATTTACAGTACTTTCAGTAAAAAGTTTTCAGTTTCAGTTAAATAAATTGTTCCAAACACACCTTAAGTGTGAGAGCAACTCCATCAGCTTGGGCATAATTGTGCAAAATAGAAAAAGTAGTTAATTTTAAACAATTTGAGCAAAAAAACACTTACATCAGCTTGTGCATAATTGTGCATTTATGCACAATTGCTACAGTGACCGTGCATATATGCACGGTCATTGTAGCGCTTGCATTTATTATTTTATTACTTTTTTTTTCTCTCTCCTTTTCTCTGTCTCTCTGGTCGCTCTCACTCTCACATCACTCTCATTGCCGCTGATCATCAGAGAACGCCACACCATTCATCAACAGAGAACACCACATCAAAAAATTTCTTCCAAAATCAAGTAGAACAAGAAATTAGTATTACACAGGATTTGTTTGGTTGCCGAGAAAAACACAGTGAAAACAAGAAATAAAGAAAATTAACCAAACACAGAGAAAATCAACAGATCTTTGGTCGCTAATCGTCTTTCCTTCTATTTCTACTCTTTTCCACCACTTTCTCACCAACCAAACAAGAAATAAAGAAAATTAACAACAAAAAAGGTTTGAAGGACCTGGATCTTCAGTGCGAAGCGAAGCCATCACCGGACCGATCCAAGAAGCGAAGCCATCACCGGACCAAGAAGCGATCCAAGAAGCAAAGCCATCACTAGACTAAGAAGCGATCCAAGAAGCGAAGCCATCACCGAACCGATCCAAGAAGCAAAGCCATCACCGGACCAAGAAGCGATCCAAGAAGCGAAGCCATCACCGTACCACCGAAACCGGACGCCAATGAAAACAATGGAGCTTGCACGCCAACGAAAACAACTGCTACTTTCCTTTGCGTGTTGGGTCTGTGATAGAGTTTGGGTCTGTGAGAGAGAGGGGTAGTGAGGGAGAGTAATAAAAAATTGTAAAAGAATTAATATTTTATTGAATAAATGTGTAGAATAGATAAACAGATGTGAATGTTTTGTAAAAATGATGGTATAAAATAGAAAAAGTAGGTTTTAAGTATAAAATAGACAGAATCATATGCACAAGCTGATGTGGTTGCTCTGAGTTTAGATAGTAAACGCGGCTGGCATTTGCATTTTTCCCTAAGTCCCGTGCACTATTCACAGGACCCACAAGTATGAAATTCAGCAAATATAACTTTAAAATTAAGTCCCACGGGCACTATTCATAGTATAAAATTTATTTTGCTATAGTATTTTCAATAATAAGTTTTCAGCAACAAGCGATATCAAAATACACTCTAAATATGAAAACTTATGCTTTTTAATTTTTCACAAAATGGTACAACGTTAAGATTACGTGTTGCTTGCATAAGATTTTTCACTATAGCATTTGTGTCAATTCATGATCCGGGGCTTACTTAACGTCTATATCTTAAAATTAATACTAGTGGTTGAACTAGAAATTGCAACAACTTAGTGTGACATGACCCATGACAATTAGGGCTGTAGACAAACCAAGATGGCAAGGTTATTGAAGTCCTATTACTGTAATACTGTTGGGGATTTTTCCTCTTCTACGTTTTTTTTTTTTGGGGGGGAGGGGGGGGGGGGGGGGGTGTGTGTTTAGAATCTGTTTGGGCCCGACTTGATAAAAATGTAAACAGTTTGTATATATTTGTTTTTTTAATAAGTTGAGTTTGAACCAAATTTAAAAACTTGTTTAGTAAACAATCTAGTTCAAACAAGTTATTTTATTCATAAACAATCTCACGGAGCTCAAGGATAGTACATTAAAATGGCTAGCAAATTTCTCATTAGATTAGTGTCCACCAAATGGTTGAGAGAGAGAGAGAGAGAGATGTGGATCATTTTGAATGTAAATGGTCTAGAAGACAATATAGAAATACCTAAATATTTAAATTATTACTTTAAAAAAAAAAAAAAAATGCTTTCTAATATGCTCACTTTGCTCGCTGGACAGTGACAGGTTCACATGAAGAACATATATATATATATATATATATATAAAGTGCAGCTCGCCTAACTTTTATGGGCAGCCGCATTTTGCATCCTTTTTATACTTGCTAATACCCTCAATATTTGTATTTTGAGTTTTTGACTATCTATGACTATGAATGGTCTATAAGACATTTGGCAATTGTCTACACAAGACAGCTATGTATTCGTTTTTCTTTTCTTAATCTATGATCCTTTATGAATAAAAATGTATATATTCCCAGAGTTCCAAAAAAGATCTTCGGTACTAAAAAAATAGGATCAATATAATGTCACCTGATTTCGAGTATGTGTACAGTATTGGAATCAAATCAAAATGTAAATAAAGTTTTGATATCTATGATTATACTATGCTTTTTAAGCTTTCCCACCAACTTCATAGGCTTTCCCACCAACTTCATAGTACGCAAGTTAAGCATACACATAAAATAAAAGGATTCCAACAAAAATTCCTTTAAGTAAAACCAAGGCACTGCAATGAACAAAGAAAATGGTAGTTGACCTCTCTAAGCACCTCTTTACTGGGTCACATTTTTTTATTTTCTTATATTCTTTGGAACAACATTTCCCACTGTTTTGTTGACATTTCAAAGCGTGTTCCTAAGTAGACCAAAGAGAATTCCTCCACTGGTTTTAATTTATGTTGAGAAAGTCTATAGCCACAACTTTTGCTATAACTCGTTGAGATGGTCGACTATGAGTAATAGGTCCTTATGATAGTGATTGTCCATCACTCATAGTCGACCACTTCATCAAGTTGAGCACGTAGAAAACCGGGTTTTTGTTTGTTCTCCCTCTTCGCTAGTATTACGTAAAGCAAGCGTTTTTGGTTATGGTGGTGGCGGCAATGGGTGGTATTTTCTTGCTTTCTTCGTACTTTCCAGCAAGAGAATCAAAGAGAATTCCAGCTCCAACCCCTACGGCCAAATCAATAGTATAGTGACCCCTAGTACCCAGCAATCTCACAGCTTGGAGAATATTCAACACGTCAAAAGTCCTTGCCAATTCAAACCTTTGCATTCGTCGCATGTCTAGCGACGCAATTACTGACCCAGCTACATGACCCGAGTAGAATAGAAAGAATGATACATTCCCTACAGGAAAGTCTACTCCAGAGCCCAGAAATCCCTGTTATCATATCAAAAAACTAAACAAATTAATACTATATAATATGAGAATTTTATTAAGATAAATAAAATTGTTATTGTTACTATAAAGTTTTAACCACAAATAATTTAGTTAAAAACTAACAATAAAACTCATATTTTGTCGAATTTTTTGTTAGGACATGGAACATGCAAACACTAGGTCATATTAAAGTTTATTTGAGTTTTAATTTTTTTTTTTTTTTTTCTAGTACAATATTGTTTGACTTTTTTTAGTTATTAAGCACAATTTTTAGCATTTTAACTTTTACATCTCGCATGTCACAAGAAGCCTAATAGTGACTTTACTCTAATTTTTAAATAAGACGCTCATAAGTCACAAGTGGTGTTATTTACATATTAATGACGTCTTTTAATTGAAAAGGTACAAAGCTTTTAAAACTATCCTAATTAATTTAAAATCCGCCAAAAGAAAAGTATGGCTTGTTATTTAAAATGAGAGGAATGATATGTCTACAACATTTCTATAATATTTTTACAATAAATTCTAAGTGGCAGGTTGTTACTGGTTGTTATTATTGGGGCAAAAAGGTAATCTTAGTGTTTAATTCAAATTTAAACCAATAAGAACTAACTACTTATGATTTGTTGTAAAATTGTTGTAAATGTAGTATCTCTCTTAAAATAAATGCTAAATTAAAATTTTAATTTATTGATAGGAGAACACCAACAATTTGGGTTGGAGAGTGAGTGTCACATTTTTTTTAAATAGTATTTTATATATATATATATATATATATTTAAAGTTAAAGAGCTGTAATTTTGAATAAGAAACAAAAGAATATAATTAAAAAACATCTACCGAAACAGGACAGATACTAGACTGACACATGGTGTCATTTTTAGGACATGTACAGCTGATAGTACTGTGAAAGTGTGCAGTGAAGCCCTTGGATGATTTGAGGCTTTTTTTTAAAGTGGGGAATTTTAATAAGCAGAACATAGATGGGAGAACCTGAGGCAGAGGGAGCTGCGTGGAGTAACCAAGAATTCCTCGGCAAGTGAACATGAATAGAGCCGATATTGTTGCCCTCGGACGTCCTTCTATTAGCCACGTCCACAGGATATATGTTGTTTGCATTCCCACAAATACCTAATCATAAAATTAAAAAAAATAAAAATACACTATTCAGCAAAAAAAAAAAAAAACATAAAAATACACTTAATCATAAAACCAAAAACAAATTAACAGTAATACAACCATATACGGAGGATTAACCACGTTACAAGTTGTTCTTAACAATTATTGGTAAGTAAAATTAATAACAAGTTATCACATAAAATTTGTTATAGATCATTACTCTTCGTGATAGAGTAATTCTAGTCCATAACATTGAACAAATCTTGAATGACAAATTGTCACTAATTGTTATTGGTAAGCAAAAAATATATATATAGTAATTTCAATCTAAATTATAATTAATAATAGCTGTCATTAATTATTGTTTGTGAAAATGTTAGAAATGTATCATTTATGCTACAAGAGATATTATAAGATGTGATTGGATTAACCATATTTGACATGATCAAATCCATATCCCTCAATTGAATTCTAGGCTTCTAGCTCCAAGACAAGATTACATGTGAAAAATTACCAAACCCAATTCCAAAAAATATGCTACCAGATTTGCCAATACGGCAAATATCTAAAAAGTGAAACCCCCGAAATTATTAAGTCTATCAACTGATGTGATTTTTTTTGACCTCTCAATTAATAAAATGTTGTTATTTATGCAAATGTGACATTATCTAGTAATTTTTATTTTTTATTTTTTGTGCTAATTAGAAATGTGTAAATGACTTTATCTTATTGATCAAAGAGGACCACATCAACGGCTCTCTCAGCGTAAATAATAGTTTCACCCGTAATCATCGTAATACTTAAAAATCTTTAAAAAGTGAAAAACAATGAGTTGGAGTTGGACCCAACTTCTGACCGCAAAAATTTTCCAAAATTCCATCGTTGTGGACGGTGGGGAACGTAGAAAAAAGCGATGAATCTAAATATAAATGCGATTTTTTAAAACCTAGTCAACGTCGGCAAATTATGACAAATAGTGTGGTTATAGTCTTACAGAAGCACTGTTTAGTTTCATCAAAAAAATAGAAGAAAAAATAAAAAAAGATAAATGATTCGTTTAAAACATCATTACAATATTTTTACAACAAATTCTAAATTCTAAGTTACAGGTTGTTATTGGTTGTTATTATTGGGACAAAAAAATAATCTTAATGTTAGTTTCAAATTTAAATTAATAATAAGTTAACAACTAATCGCCTGTAATTTATTGTAAAATTGTTATACATAATAATTAATATGTGATACCAAAAAAATTAATACATAACACATAAACGTGCCTAACCTAACGCATCAAAATTAAAATTAAAAAAAAAAATGTGAACACAGAACTCATATTTTTCATTTCATGGGATTCGAATCCCATGAAATGAAAAATAATGTAAATAAAAAAAATAAAAATAAAAATAAATAAATAAATAAAAAGTGCACATACAGTGTTAAGAAAAGCGAGGAAAGTGTTGAGTTCAGGCGTAGCGGAGAGGACGCGGTGGAGGGAGCGCGTGGCGACGAACCCCAAATCGAAAGGCTCAGAAGACGGAGGGACCATATGGAGCGTGTACTCCACGCCCATGAAGAAAAGCAAACCCATGGCGAACAAACAAGGCAGCCAATGGAACTTCGCCACGTGCGCCACGTCCTCCACCGTCCACGTCATAAACGACGCTCTCTTTTCCTTCTCTTTCTTTACAACCATGTCCCTAGTAACGCCAACGCCGCCGTTAGTCCTGGTACCGGTAGTAGGGTGCCTTTTGTTGAGCGTGCATGAAGAAGGAGTATTATTATTGTGAAGAGGAAGAGGCAAAGGTAACACAGCTGGTGCACCGTCCATTGCTGCCGTTAGAAATGACGGAGGATGAGGAGGAGGATGAGAATTAAAAAGCAAAAGAAGAATGGCATTGTGAAAATGTGAGAATGAAGAGTGTGGACCTTATAAAGAGACCAAAAGGCGGAGTTTACAAAGATTGGGTGAGAAAAATCTTAGATCTCAGTAGATTACACCACATTTCGTTTTTCCTTTTTTTGACCCAGTTTTCGTTTTTCCTTTAAGAGTACTCTTTTTGTTTTCATTAATTATGTTGGTTTTTGTAGTGGGGGTGGGGTGGGGTGGGGTTGTTGTTGTGACTAGTGAGTAAGTCCACTGACGCTAATTTTTTCACGGCTGGTAAGTAGTAAAATTATGACTCAAATTTTTTCACAGCTTGTAAGTAGTAAAATTATTGACTCACTTACGCATAGATTTATTATTATATTTTTAGTATGAATCGCTACATAATAAAGTTATGGTAAAGTTATAAAAAAATTTGTGTTACTAAACTTATTCCGAAGTTGTTGGGAGTTGGGACTTGTGGGTTGGCTAGGTTTGGAGGCAATTGTGAATAGCCAAGCAAAGACAGAGAATAGGGTCGTGTTACATTTATATTTTTAGTCTTTTTCAGTTTCTCCGTGTGACATTAATGCATTTTTACCTTTTTCTTATCTCCAATCCTGGACCTTTGATTCTTCTCTCTCTCTCTCTCTCTCTCTCTCTCTCTCTCACAGTTACATTTCCACTCTCTGAATCTTTCTTTACTACCAAAGTTTTCATCTTTTCTTTCCATTATTTTTGTTACTCCAAATCAACGAGAAGGTATTTGCCATTTGTAGTGGCGGCTCCAAAAATTCTTTTCAGGGTGGTCATTAAAAATAGTTAAATTAAAAAAATTTAATATATTAACATCGCAAAATAAAAACACATGCAAATACATAAAATTTTAAAATTTCCTTTCACAAGTTTTCATTTTTTGAAATCATTGTGTGATATGATAGTTTCAATATCAATGTTATCAGCTACTTTTTTTTTAATGTACACAACCAAGCAATTATTAAGCTACTGAGCTCTCATTCAATTACTAACATATTTTCTAAATAAGTACTAATATAAAAAAATAAAAATAAAAATGCATTATCTTTTCGAAAAAATATATCACATGAATCCAACAAATTCGGCTAAAGACTAAAACAAGCACTAACATACTAGCTATTTAAAAAGTGTGCATTTTTTATATAAAAAAAAAATAGCGATATTAAAATATGCCATTTGAAAACACAATTTAAAAAATCACAATTAAATGTTTGAATTGAGATTTTAGGCTAATTTGTTTGTTTGGGCAATTTTTGAGAAGTGCTATATCCACAACTTTTTTGCAACACTCTCACAACAAAGCCTAGGTGATAAGTTTTTACTAGTTCTAATTTGAACTTACGATTGAAATTATTATTTTTTGTTTACTAGTAACAACCTGCTATTTATGATTTTTATGAAAATATTGTGAACATTGCATTTCTTGTAATTTTTTTGTTCAACATTCAATGGACCAAAATTTTGAAGAGGTTTAATTTTATTTTTAATGGGCTCAATTGTTATTAAGGGTATTTAAGTTTTTTTCTAAGGTGGTCAAAAGTCTTATATTAATTTAAAACTCAAATTTTTTTAAGGTATATTAAAAAAAAAAAAAAAATTTAGGGTGGTCACAGAAGTACATGGCACTGCCCCTGCTAAAGACTAAAGTAAGCACTAACATACTAGCTGTGGGGCTAAAAGCCCAGGATCATAGTTTAGGGCTTAGGCCTTATTTGGGAATATGGTATGGCCGAGGAGGTGTAAGTAATTAAAAGAAGCCTTGAGCTCAAAGCTACGAAAGATAGAGTTGAGGAAGATGGTCCGAGAAGAAGCTCATTCTCAGATAGGATTAATACTGATCAATTCTGTGCTTCAGCAATTTAGGCGACCCTCCAGAAGATTTCCATGACAAAGATAATCTTCATACACGTACAGAAGAAATAAGAACCCCTAAATATCTAAAGGAAAAGCTACTACCACCACATTAAATACACAGCAGCTACTTTCTTTGCCGCATTAATGTGGAGAAGACCCCTGAACAGTGTTGCATTGGCAACTACAACATACAGAAGGCCAAAGAAGGTGGCTGATGGAACAAGTACTCAAGTAGCAATCCAAATTGTTGAAAAGTGTAAAGTGAAGATGATCTAAGGGAACTATATAATGTGAGAACCTCTCCACAAAAAAGGGATCGGAAGAAGAAAGGAACACTGTAACAACAAAAAAAACAAAATATGTAGTCATCTTTACTAAATTTTATAACATTTGCTACCTCCTCGGACATTACCTTCACGCAAGATTACTGATTTTGTTATCATTTGATCACTTCTAAAACACATACTAGCCGTTGTTAACTTCATCAAAACCCAGATTTTCAACCCACTCTCTAAAAATTTATTGTACCAGGCTCATTAGGCCTATATCTCATACATTTTGGGCTTGGGCCGCAAATTGTGACCCTACACTAGCTATTTAAAAAGTGTGCATTTTTTATATAAAAAAAATAGTGATATTAAAATATGCCATTTGAAAACACAATTTAAAAAAATCACAATTAAACGTTTGATTTGAGATTTTAGGCTAATTTGTTTGTTTGGCCAATTTTTGAGAAGTGCTATATTTACAACATTTTTGCAACACTTTCACAACAAAGCTTAGGTGGTAAGTTTTTACTAGTTCTAATTTGAACTTGCATTGAAATTTTTTTTTTTTTTTCTTTACTAGTAACAACCTGCTATTTAGGATTGTTATGAAAATATTATGAACACTGCATTTCTTGTAATTTTTTTGTTCAACATTCAATGGACCAAAATTTTGAAGAGGTTTAATTTTATTTTTAATGGGCTCAATTGTTATTAAGGGTGTTTAAATTTTTTTTTTTTTTTTTTTTTTTTTTTTTTAGGGTGGTCAAAAGACCTATATTAATTTAAAACTCATAATTTTTTAAGGTATCTTAAAAAAAATTAAAAACAAATAAAAACAAATTCAAGGTGGTCCTGTGACCATCCTCATAAGTATGTGACGCCGCCTTGGCCATTTGATATCCAACAATACCACATCAATTATATCAAAAAATTAAATAAATGAAAGACTTATGCTGATATGATTATTCTGTACACATATCTCTTAATTATTATTTTTCTTTTGGTAAATATCTCTCAATTATTGGACTTTAATATAGCTTACGTGGTATTAAATATGCTAAATAAATTTTCCAAAATTCTAGAGGCTATTATTACTGCCGTGAATTTGAGAGATGTGTCATGCGTTCGTTATGAACTTTTTGTTCTTTCTTTTGTCTAAAGAAATGTGTATACATTTCAATATTAAAAAAAAAAAAAAAAAAAAGTGTATACTGTTTATCAAAACAACAACAACAACAATAATAATAATAATAATAAATAAAAAAGAAATGTGTATACTGTTTATCTAATATTCACCTTAATAAAAGTATTGCCAAAAACCTTATAATAAATTGGTTTATATATTTTAGTGTTTCTAAATAAAACACATCATAGTTCAAATCCCCTCCTAACTATTAAATTATTAAAGGGTTGGGTTCAAGTTACACCTAATGTAACTCTAAGTAATGTTACACCACTCAATATTTTTTAATTGCATGCAAATATTGACAAATCCACCGTTAGATTATATTATCTTTGTATATGCTTCACGTTTGCAAAATTTCGAGGTGATCAAAGATTAATAGTCATGTCATCAAACAATCATTAAAATTCAAATTTTTGTAGTTTAAAATAATACATAAAAATGAGTTTATAGATCAAATGGTAAATAGCATCCGATTGATATGAAATTGGCATGCATTTTAAAAACATATATAACATGTAATTTAACGGTTGGATTTTCAAAATATTAATTCAATAACAAGTTATTGGGTGGTGTAACATTGCTTAGAGTTACACCAGGTGTAACTTGAATCCAACCCATTATTAAAATATTATTATTATTATTATTATTATTATTATTATTATTATTATTATTATTATTATTATTATTATTACCTTTCTCTCAAACAAAAGTTAATTAAATATATTATATATAATTTAAAGTGTTAGGTTCTAAATATTTAGGTTAAATGTTTAGATTCCAAATTTACTTAAGTTGGCAAACCGAAAACAAAAACATATCTAGATTAGGTGTTAGACATTGCTCAAGATTGTTTAAGTCAAGATTCAAGAATTGTCAAGCTGCAAAAAGAAGAAGTAAGTTTCTATGAAGCTCGACCGATCAAAAGAAAGGTTTGACCAATCGAAAGTCATAATCTGCAAAATTTAAATCAGGCCCAAAACCTGAGAAAACATTTAGAGTTTCAGTCCAACTCTATTAGGTATAAAAGGAAAACTTTAAATACATTTCAAAGATTCTTGGAAGTCTTGTGAGATTTGTGAGGTTTCTATAGCCTTCTAACTCAACAAGCATCTATTAGAACGAGATCTACAATTAAGAACTGGTGGAAACAAGTTACTGCATAAAGATCTACTATTGATGGTGATCTAAATCTTTGAATAGGATCTCAAAGTCACAAATGTTGGTGCTTATGTTCAACAAATTCAGATAGAAGAGTCTGTGGAGTTAAAGCTACACGTGGTTGTGTGAGTAAATTCTACAAGAGGTAGCTTTAGATTTTAGGAAGAAAATCTATTGTAAACTTTCATTCTATCATAGTGAATTTGTTTATCTTGTGAATAGTTCGGTTAAATCCTCTACAGATTTTTACCTTGAAACTGTTGGTTTCATTGGTTTTCCTGGGTCATCATATTACTTGCCTTCTTTATTTTTTCACACTAAGTAATATGATTGTATGTTTTTAACCAAGATCTCATAATTAACCTAAGTAACTACTTAGCTAAGTAATTATGTTAAACAATCTGAGTATACAGGGGTCTAAACCAAAAAAAAAAAAAAAACATAAAGAAAATATTTTTTTAAATATTTAAAATTGAATGAATAAATTATCATAAGTTTAAATTGTTATTTTCTTCTGTTTTATTTTATTTTATCATTTTAAGAATGTATTTTCTATTATTTAGGATTGGGTAAATAGATAAGGATTGTTGAATTCTCATATTAATCTTTAAATATAAGAATTCAACATATCCTTATCTATTTGGGATTGGGTAAATTTCACCCTAGAGGTTTGAACTCTTTCATAGTAGTCAATTTATCAAACTAAGAGGTCTTGATTCCCTCGAGGAAACAAACAAAAAATAGCACATAACATTGGGTATCAAAGCCACGTTATGGACAATTCACACTTTGAGTAGCTAGAAACTAGCATGGTGTTGTTAGATTTTGGCAACAACGCATGCTTAAGGAGATGTGAGAGATGTACTAAGCATTGAACTCTCACGTGGATCAACTTTTGGGTAACATAAATTGTGATTGAGTTGAAGATTCGCACAACCAAAATAAATCGAAATGTCCCAATGATCAAATGGGTCTTAATCAACTTGCATGTAATCAAGATTAAAATCAAGACAAGCTTGAAGATGTTTAAAACAAAACAAAAGAATTAAAAAAAGAAGAAGAAGAAGCAATTGACAAAGGCTACGAAGGGTAAAGTAAGGAGGGAATGTTATGAGCCACTATTTTATTTAATTTTTATCGTTTCAAGATTATATTTTTTTTGCTATTTGAGGTTGGGTAAATAGATTAGGATGAATTGCTATATTAGTTTTTGAAAAAATATGATTAGTTTTCAGTAGATTAAGATTAAGTTTATTCTGTTTCTCAAAAAAAAAAAAAAAAAGATTAAGTTTATTCTCGAATTAAATGTAAGTTTTATTTTGTAAAGCAATTTATTTATACAGCTAGATAATAAAGTATTTTGAAAATATAATTATTAAATGAAGTTTCCTTTTGGAGGTTTGGACTCCTTCAAAGTAGTCTATTTATCAAACAAGGAGGTCTTGAATCCCTCACAGCAACCAAGAAAGAATTAGACACATGACATATATCATGAAAACATATTGTATGTCATCCTATTTTTATTAAAATTACAAATAAAGCTAGATGATTAAAATAATATATATTTTAATCAAATCCAACCGCCAAAGCCCCACTAAAGCATAGACCATCGAAAATCCTATCGAACCACAAAAGCTCCATCGAAAATTAGACCACGAACCACCAAGAACCACGATGAGAGAGAGGAAGAATTAGAGAGAGAGGGACAAGCAAGAGAGAAGATTTGAGAGGAGATAGAGAAGAGTGAAAGAGACAGAGGGAGGAGAGAGAATTTGTGAGAATTTTATTAGGGAGAGAGAGAGAGAGAGAGAGAGAGAGAGAGAGAGAGAGAGAGAGAGAGTTAATAAAAAAATTACTTTTGTTTTTTAAGTAGTTGCTACAATGAGTTGTTTTACATAGCAGTTTATTGTAGTATGTTGCTAAAAAAATTTAGATATAACACTATCAATAAAGCTTGGTTTTTGAGGTTTTGAGAGGTAAAATAACGTTTTTACTATATTACTGGAAAAAATTGGCCTTTGCCCTTTTTAAAAAAATAATCCAGCATTTTACCTTCTTTTCCAAACTAATTAGGGAAATATCCCTTTTTTGAAACTCGATTTATGATAAATCGAGTTAGACCATATAGAGATATTTTTAAGAAGCCTATAATGATGTTTTCAGGACCTATAGTGGCGTTTTGTAACTCGACCTATATGAAATCGAGTTATAGGTAAAAAAAAAATTGCCTATAACTCGATTTCATGGAGGTCGAGTTACAAAACGCTGCTATAGGTCTTTAAAATGTCACTATAAGTTTTTAAAAACGCTGTTATAGGGCTGCAGAATTTTTTTTTTTTTTTTAATAACTCGATTTATCATAAATCGAGTTTCAAAAGAGAGGCATTTCCCTAATTAGTTTAAAAAATAGGACAAAATTCTGGATTGTTTTTTTAAAAAGGGCAAAAGGCAATTTTGTCCCTATATTACTACCATTGTTGTAAATGCTCTAAACACCAATCTTTAATTTCCACAACTTGATAGGGGGGATTACATGCATCCAATACACCTACTCCTCCTCTCATATTGGGAGTTCACCTTGATATGAGAGGGAGAATACATACATCAAATGCATCGATAAAATTTTCCAAACTTGACAATGTGCTCACCTTAGTTATAGTCCAAGGGCCGAACATGACAGAGTCAGACAAGGTGTTGAGGTTCGGGGAATTAGCTAGATTATATCATCATGATTAGGAAATGATGTGGAATGGTTCGGAGGAGAGATGTTAGGTGTATGAGTGGGATATGTTAATTAATTAGGTAGGAAAAATATTCTAAGTGAAGCCGAATTTTAGGTTCGGGGATAAAACTTAATGATGCTAGGTGAACTGTTATCAAACTATCTCACTCATGTTGGGTGGTTTGGTCCTATATATTAGTCACTATCAGTTTCCAGTAGGGAGTATCTTCTATCATATAAGGCGGCCACACCTGTCTTTATTTTTAGGCAAAATTTTTTTTTTTTTTTTAGGAAATTATTTTTAGGCATCTGATTCACCTGTTTGCGACGTTAAGGATCTACTCACACTTGTCATACATTGATGGCCATATCATTATTTATTATTTTGCACTTCCTCACTCATACGACGTTGCGGCCAATCCATCAATTAGGGTGAATTTCCACCTACACAGAAAAATAAATAAATAAACAATGCAACATATGAAAAGACCCAAAATAGCTTACTTTTTATACTCTATAGTCTATAGACCGAAATTGATCCATTTAAATATCAGGAATTTTTTATATATATAAATAGTTGAGAATGGAAAATTTTGAAAAAATGGAGAGATTTGAAATCACAGAAGTTACCAAACGCTAAACTGCAATTTAAATTTGAAACAGCTATAACCCTAACAGACCCATTAAGTTATAGTTCTTTTTATAGTTTACATGTATTAAAAATCAAATAAATAAAAATATTGAAGTGATGATGTGAAAAAATTTAGGCATTTAAAATAGGGTCGGACTTAGGATTTCAAGCTAGGAGGGCCGAAGTATAAGAAGAAAAAAAATCTAAATAGGTATTCATATAGTACTAACATACTATCAACCAAGATCAATACACAAAATAATTGTTTTTTAATACATTAAGATGCAATCATCTACAAACAAAGAAAACACAAAATAATATTGTTTCTTAAGAGCATTAACTGTTGCAAAAAAAAAAAAAAAATTATTTTCACAAACCAAAACTTACTTTTACTACTTGAATATAGTATTTGAAATGTCTTATACAAAATTTTTTTTGGTATTTGGTGTTCTAAATACTAAATATTTAACATTTAGAACACGTAATGCTAGTACTCGAACACTGGGTTGACTGAGATTTTTTTTTTTTTTTTAATTTTGTTTTTGTTAAGTTTTTGAGTTGGGTAGTTGCTAGTTGGGTTAGGCGAATTAAAAATGAGGATGTCTAAGTTTTTAGAAGAGTGAGGCTAGAAATATATAAATAAAATATAACCATTAAAAAAAATTTCTTTCTTGGCCCCCTCTAAATCTGTCCCTGGTTTAAAAGCTAGCATCATTAGAAAAAGTAAGTTAAAAAAAAGTCGAAGGCTCCATTTTTTATATATATAACTAGATGCTAACCTTTGTAATGTATGAGAAATCTCTATACAAAACATTTTTTTTTTTTATATATTATACATATTAATTCATAACTATTAATAAATAAATAAAATACAATTAGTGAATTTTAATAAAAAAATACTTATCAAAATCTTATACCTAATTTTTAATTAGAATTTACTTCATATTGAATTGCTTTATTAAAAAAAAATTAATTTCTATTTAGTTTAAACTAACATAGTGGTAATATTAGAAGAAGTCAATAAAAAGGTAGGCTTTTTTTTATATTGACTATAGATTATAGATATGAACTATTCTATAGACACAATTTGTTGAAGTGATTGGGGGCAAAAGCACCTTCATATAGATCCATAATTTTTTTTTTCCACTAATAATAATCGATTACTTCAACAAGTTATGACAAGTTAATGCACAAGCTAGAATTGTTTTTTTTTTTTTTTTTTTTTTTTTTTTTTTTTTTTTTTTTTTAAAGAAGCTAGAATTTCGAGTTAGGATTACAAGTGATGTGCATTGATAATAGCTTAATTTTGCATATTTATATCATTATTAGAAAGTATTATCATACTTGTTTTGATTTAATTCATGCATTTTATATTTGATTTTGAAATAATGCTAAATAATTAATATTGTGCTTAATTGAATTTTATTGTGTGAATTTGTCTTTTGTAGAAGAATGGAATTAAATAAGTGGATTTGTGCAAAGAAGAAAGCTAATGGACTTTACTTTTACAAGGGCCATGATGAAGTTAAAGAAGGCCAACCCAATTAAATTTAAGTCCAACTGGAGTAAGGAATCAAAGGAAATTTAAACCGAATCCAAGTCCAATTTGAATTAGGATTCCATCCTGCACATTAGTTAGTTTTGGCATAACTTTTGATTCTGGCCTCCAATCGAGATGATTCAAGTTGGGATGGAAAGTTAACTTAAAGGGCTAAAACTTTGTAGTTTACCAAAAATCATAATTCTGACGTTAAATGGGCCAAAATCGTCAGTTAAGTGAAGCCTAAAAATCTGGGATTTTCTCCAAACGGGAATTCAACTTGTAATAAGATTTCTTGACCTATTTAAAGGCTCTTTAGGGCAAAATTCAAGGAGGCGAGTGCTAGGGCTGGCATGCGAAACAGAAAATTGGAGTAAGAGGCAGTGCCGTATGTGGCTTTACTGTAGCTTTTCTCCATGATAGTATTGTGACTATTTCTTTCTCTATTTTATTTGTCTAGTTTAATGTTTAGAATTTTATTCTTGTATTTTATTTCAATTACCATGACTAGCTAAATTTATACTTAGGGTTGAGGATGAAATCTTGTTAAGGATTATAAGTAATATTTATGTGATTTGATTTTTCCCACAATAGTTGTTCTTTAATGATTTAAATTATTCTTGTTTCATATCAATTGACTAAGATGAGATTCTACATATGAGTTCAATCATATTTTTCTCATGATTTAGGATTTATCTTAATTAATTGAATGCTTGGTTTATTATTTCTTGATTATAAAATTAGATATCTCTTGTGATTTGTTTGACTACGAATACAATTAATAATTTGATTTTATACTTAAGAAGCAAAAAAGAACACGCTTTAGATATTTAAATAGAAGTTTTAATGATAATATTCTCCATGGTAGCAAGATTGATTTCTAGATTATCATGCAGTAGTTGAGAAAAATTAATGATCATAAATATATGCTGATATGAATTAACAAGGTAGATTCCAAAACCTTAATTTCTTTCTCTAGATTGTCTATATCTCTTTATTGCTTTATATTATATCTTTGCTTAGTTTATTTTAATTGCAAACAACCAATTTTTACTAAACTAAATTAGGATTAATTTGGTTAAGATTTGACTAATTTTCTGTGAGAGACTGCAACTTCTTGAGAGGGTGCTCTCAAAAAAGAGATTTTTTGGTGTTTTGAAGGGCACCTCTCTTTTTGGGTAAGTGGTGTAGAGTCACCACTTATTTTTTTTATACAAAAAAAATAAAAATTAAAAATTAAATACAATTTTACATAACTAAATTGTTCCTTTATCATTGATTGAATAAAAAATAATACATATTTGATAAATTGAGTATTACATAGCTTTGGGTCCTAGTTACAAACTACCAAAAAAATAAATAAATAAAGATAAAGCCTAGGTCTACCTATCCAAAGACACTAAATTTGGAGGCTAGGTTACGAAATGAGAAGATGTTAGGCACCAATTCCATCTAGACAGAGTCTGGTCTTCTAGACTCTCATGACCAATGTACCCTTTTATGCATGACATGAATGATATGTTGCACACATGAAAAACTAAATCACATAAGTCTATTTATGAATTTATCCTCTTCTTTGTTAAAAAATTCAAATCTGTGTTATGAGAAAATAAAATAAAATAAAAATGATTTGGTTTAGAAAAATCATATATGTTTTTGTACATGTAAAAAAAAATAGTTTTTGGCATAGAAATGTCATATCTGTGTTTATTAAATAAAACAGAGTCTTTTGGTTTTAAAAAATATTAGATCTATTTTTGAGAACTAGAGAACTAGAAAAATTGGTTTTTGGTTTGTATTAAAAAAAAAAAAAATCAAATTAGTTTTATAAGAAAAAATTTAGATTTGTATATAGGAAAAATCAGATCTATTTTTATATGCTTAAAAAAACAAGAAAAAGATTTTTTTAGAAGAGGACTTTATTCATGAAATAAACCTATGCTACATGCACTAAACAAACAAATAAAACTAATCATAACTTTTTTATTTCAAAATATGCTTTGTTAAAAAAAAAAAAAAAAAATCAGATCCATATCTAAAGAAGATGTAGATCAAATTTTTGGATTTAAAAAAAAAAAATCAAATTTGTATCTAAGGAAGATACAAACCAGTTTTTGTTAAAAAATTCAGATCTGCATCTAATGAAGATGCAAATTAGTTTTTGCTTGAGAAAAATTCAGATATGCATCTAATGAAGATGCAAATCAGTTTTATGATTAAGAAAAATTCAGATCTGCATCTAATGAAGATGTAAATCAGTTTTTTATTTGAGAAAAATTCAGATCTACATCAAATGAAGATGCAAATCAGTTTTTGATTTAAGAAAAATTCAAATCTGCATCTAATGAAGATGCAAATCAGTTTTTTTTTTTTATTGGAGAAAAATTCATATCTGCATCTAATGAAGATCCAAATCAATTTTTGATTTGAGAAAGGATATGATAACCAACAGATTTTTGAAATAAAAAGTAGATCTTAACAACAAAAACATCATAAACACATTCTAATAAAGAAAATATCGACAACATATGAGATGAGCATTGCAAAATCAAAACTAAACACATATTTATTCATTTATCACAAAATTAAAAGAGATAGAAGAAGAAGAAGAAGAAGTAAAGAAAAGCTACCTCTTGCATGGACGTACTCTTTTTCTCGAGAGAATATTTTTGGGTTCAAAGAAATTTATGCAATTGTCTTTGAAACCTAAAATTTCTTACTTACAAAAAAGAAATTCTTAAGACTAAAGCCTCCAGAATCTCTTTAACGTAAGAGAGAGAATATCAGAAAGGGGAGTCAAAAAGAGGGGAAATCCAAGAGCGTCAAAAAGTGTACTAAATTTGGAGATCCAGTCTCTATTTATAGAGGCTGGGAGACTCAAAAAAATAGCGTAGACGATTAGAATACGAACCGGGACTCATCCTTATCGCTAACAAATTGAAAAGGATGTATTTTAACATCACCCGAATGCCGTCGGGCCAAAACCCTAATGTGTGCCATTCAGCACTTTGAAAGTGACGGTTTGGGTTCCAATCCCGCTTTCGAGTTTGGGTGCATTTTGGACTCTTTTTTTAGGTTTTCTTGAGTCGAGACTTACACTTAGACACGCTTTTAATCCATATTCCAAAATTTAAACTCTTTTTTGGATAATTCAGGTCTTTTCAGCAACAATTATCTTATAGATAAATACTCTAAAATAGATCTTGATAAAGTCTAGATTATCCACAATTTTATCATTATCCAATTACCCCTTCATTCCCATGCAAGCAATTCTATTTTTGACACTAACTATCAACCAATCACAAAATTATTTAATTAATTTTAATTTTTTAACCAATCAGAATTAATTTAAATTAATCATGCATGGTCGACTCTATCTAGACACAATGCATGCTGACCATGCAAACTTGATCGTGCGATATCTTTCGTTCAAACGGTCTAATTTGGAAACCGGGCATACCGTCACGACCGTTAGAACCTCAAGATCATTTTTATGATATACAATAAATGAATTAATGCATGTAATGCAATCATGAATTTTGAGTATATAATTGGTCACTCTAGTCATCTTCCTTGATTAAATCATAGGTGCAAAATCGAGTGTCTACACCTACATTCATACAAGTCCCTATGGGTTCGACCTCGTTCTTGTCAAACTATATTTCGATACAGTTCGTACACTTACAAGTACTTTAAAATTTCACAACAACATGGTATAGTCATTTTTTATAACAATTTTTATTGATTTTAATAGTCAAATCATTAATTATACATACATACATACATACATACATACATATATATATATATAGACCAGGTGATTCATTTATATTGATGTTTTTATTTTTTGGTACGATATAAAATCTATGCTTAAGTAAAAGAAATCGTTTAGTCTAATTAACTAAAATTAGTGAGCTTTGGTGGGTTTTAGTTAGCTTAACTGGTAAAATCTCTTACAGCTGAATAAGAGATCTGTGATTCAATCTCCACCTACACTAAAAACTAATTGATGTCTAATTTTGATAATAAAGTACTTTCATCAGGAGCAGACGCTATTAATTGAAATTATCTCTCAAAAAATAAAAATAATGGCTTTTGGGAGGCAAGTGTTTTTCTCCTTCTTCTTTTTTTGGGATAATTACACTTTACCCACCTGTAGTTTGCCTCTAATTTGATTTGCCTACCCGTGGTTTAAATATTGACACTTTACCCACTTGTGATTCTCACCGTTATTGTGTCGTAACCCACCTCTCCCTTACCGTTACTCTAACACATATTATGAAAAAAAAAAAAAAAAAAGCCCAAACAGATCAAAACACTCTCACTCAAATCGTAAACATGAAGAACATACCCAAAAATCTAAAAAATTATAGGAAGTTGAACCCAAAAACAATATCCAACACAGGCCCAAACCCTAAGTTGACCGACCAACCCAAAGCTTTTCCAAGAGCAAAGTCCCTTTGCAAATGCAAAAGTGGTTTTGGGAAGTAAAAATAGTCAAAACCCCAAACACATTTCCAGCAAAACCCAGAGCACAAAAAACAAAATCCCAATTCAATGGTGAATTCACTGATTATCAAAACCTTAAACTCCATCAAAAGAAACCCAAAATTTTTCACAACATTCTCATCGCAATCCCAAATCCAAACTCGTCTCTTCATTTCCATTGCCAACGTCCAAGAGCCCCAATCCGAGGACCCATCTTCCTCGACCTTCACATTCTCATCCGATGGTAAAGCCCACAAAAATGACAACAACAGCAGCATTTACGTTAAGGAGCCGAGCTCCAATTCCCAGACGACCTCGTCCTCGTCCTCGTCGTCGTCCGTGACGATGCTGATGTCGTTTGACTGGTTTGATAGTGGGGATCATAAGAACATTCTCAAATCTCAAGCCTATGAATCCAAACAAAACTGTCAAAAGGATAGAAAAGATTGAAAAAGAAATTTGTGGTGTGTTTGATTTGGTTTTAATCTTCGATTGCAGTGGTTGTGGGTTCTATTCAAAATTTATGGGTTTAATTTTTGGTTAATCTTCAAGATTTCTGGGTTTAGTTTTTGGGTATGTTCTTCTACTTTTCTTCAGACTCACTAAACCCAGAACATGATTATGGGTTTAGTTTGGGTACAATTAGTTTGAACATGAAAAACAGAAAAATCTAGGTTTAGTTTTTGGTTAATCTTCATGTTCTGGTTTTAGTGAGCCAACTCAAATTTCAAAATTTGGGTATGTTCTTTATGTTTTTCATGTTTAAGATTTGAGTGAGAATATTTTGATTTGTTTGGGCTTTTGTTTTTTTACATAATATGTGTTAGAGTAACGGTGAGGGAGAGGTGGGTTACGGCACAGTAACAGTAAGAATCACAGGTGGATAAAGTGTCAAAATTTAAATCACGGGTAGACAAATCAAATTAGAGGCAAACCACAGGTGGGTAAAGTGTAATTATCCTTTCTTCTTTTTTAAGTGGTAAATGTCTTCCACCTTTAAAATCATAGTTGTCAGAGTTGAATCATCCCTCTTTTGGCATGTTGAACTATTTTTTTTTAATGTTTATTAATTTAGATGCCTTAATACCTTTCGTTATTTTGGATGGTTGATCTTTTCTATGATTTTTTAAATGTTTTGGAACCAATACACGTGTAATTGAAAGTAAAATATTTTTAGGTTAATTTGTCGGTTACTTTACACAATAAATATTTTGTGAATGTAAATTTTGGTTAAAATAATTATTTGGAATTAAAATAAATATTAATTATTATCTGTATGGAGCCAAACAATAGGAGCTATTTTTTTTAGCTCTTTTGAGTTGGAAACAAGCATACAATGATGAGTCAATTAATCATCTCTCCTTTCCCTTTCCCTGTGTGTGTTTGTTTCTCAAAAAAAAAAAAAATATATATATATATATAAAATATTAGGAAATAACCTGCACTTTGCGCGGTTTAACGTTATGAAGATGTATTTGTAATTAATAATATGTTTAGAATATTTTAGGTGCAAATTAAAAAAATAAAAATAAAAATTCTTTTGAATTTTTTTTAACTTATAAACTTTTTGAAATCATTATTTTTTCCGCATTACAAACACACACACACACAAAAAAAAAACCCTAAGGTGATATTTATTCTTTATTTTTAAATTAGAATGGTAAAAGCACTAATTACATAAAATTTAATTATTATGCATTATTGACTTCTTTTTTTCTTAATAAAATAAAACATGTTGCAAATCAATCCAACCAAGATACGAGTTTTAGAAGTCAAAATTGATAAAAGGAAAATGTTTACAATGATAATTAAAATAAATATCATGGAGCATTCAGGTTTGAAGCACTACCATATTTATCAATATCTAAAATTAAATAAATAAATAAAATTGATAGGCTAGGTACTATCAATTACTACTTATTAATAATTCCTTTCGAGTCAAAATCCAAAATGTGAAGTTTCTATGGTGGGCATGACAATTGACAAAATATTCTTGTAAGACAATGTAATACTACAACAATACAAAGTGTGAATTTGGGTCCAAATTAAAAACCCAGTTTATTTTATTATTCAACATTTTTTGCTACTATTCATGAGCTCTATTGCACTTTTTGGCACTATTTATAGGTTCTACTGTACTATTTCAGATAACTTTTATTTTTATCTACAGTACATTCAGTAAAAAGCCTTCAACAAAATAAGCGGATTTCAAATATATCCTTAAAAAAAGAAAGAAAGAAAGAAGGCAGATGAAAGTCATTTTTTCTCTCCCTGCAAAAGTCCTAGAAATAATTTTATAAGGGTAGTGCACCGAAGCATCTCTCATTCTTTCTTTCTTTTTGATAACCTCTCTCATTCTTTCTTGATTCTGAAGTAATTTGACTTTTCTACTTAGCCAAGTACATGGTCGGTAATCTACTAGTGCCCCACTGCCTCTAACTACTTGTGCAATATAATCTTCCATTGAGGGTCACATTTAGTTACCCATCCAAATCAAATTACAAAATTTTACCAATAATTTTTAAGTAGTTACTGAGTAGTACTCTCACGTGTAGAGTCACTTCTAATGTGAGAGTCCGGATATGATCTACCTAACTATTTTACAGATTTTACGAATGCAGCTAAGATTTGAACTTTCGATGAAATGTCACAATAATGTTCCTTGGCACCAAGAAACAAAATCAATTTTGATACTTTTGCTATATGTAATGGCTTTCTTAACACAATTCTTAATTTGTACGCGATTATTCTGTCACAAGTTTTATATGTTTGTAATTGTTACCGATGATATATGTACATAATAAAATGAAAATTAATGTTTGGGATTAAAAATAAGGATTCTTTTTCTTTTAAAGATAATAATATCCAAGATAATATAACATGTCACAAAACGTTTTTTTTTTTAGAGATTTCTTGGAGGATAATATACTACAAACCTTTAATTAAAATATCCAAAATGGCTTTCTTATAACACAGACTGCCTTTCAAGTCAGACAATTCTATCTTGCTAGACCGTTGCATTCGTCAAGTTAGCATACTTGGTCCCTGATTCTCAATCTTAACGTGTACGTAACATCCATGCAAAAGGTAATTAACACGTAAAATTAAAGAACTACAAAATAAAGCACACAAGTAAGATTTTCACATCACTTGGGAATCCGGTAGCAGCGAAAGCCTTATCACTCTAAATTAATCATGTCGGCGGGAAAAAATATTTATTATCAAATATACCGAGCTAACTGTATCTAAATCTAATAATTGAGAGATATGTACGCAAAATAATCATTGCATTCTACCACTACTTTCACACTTTTGTTTTTTTTTTTTTTTTACAAAATAAAATTTTTACTCTAATTTAATCTAAGTATATATGTGTATGAAACTCTCTCCTGGAGACTTAAACCCCCCACATCTCACAAGAATTTATACTTGTGGAGTAACCACCGCACCAAGGGTGTGCGGTGGTTTCACAGGTGTTAGTAGAGTAGATATTTTTGCGTACATGCTTTTCATGTATTAGATTTTGATACAACTAATGTGGTGTTATTTGATACAAAATATCTTCTACTATGAGGGAAAGAAGCCCGACAACAACAAACAAACCCTATTTGTCCACGACCCAAACTCAGTGCACATAATTATTGTATAAATTCATAACTAAAACCATGCAGCCTTCCTTCAACTAGTGTTACATAACAAGTATTATTTAGAGATCACTTCAACTAGTGCGCACTGCTATCGCTGCATAACAAGTCTCACGACCATTACTTAGAGATCAATGGCGAATTCCATGTTGACACATGTCAATCTTTGATGTGACTAAGGTTATCATGTGTCATTTAAAATTAAATTAGTTTAGCTAATGGTGAAGCCAAAATTTCAGTTCAGGAAGGAAAATTAGAAAACAATATTAACAATAACATTAATTAAAAAAATGTTAATAGATATTAATTAATAAATAAATAAATAAGCAATTTTACAAAAATATAAATGTAAAATTTAAATAATATTTTCAAACTTAGTTTAATTTTCCCTTCACCTTGAAGATTTGTAAAATCTACTTTGTTCCAAGTTCATTTAGAATTCGATCCAGACTCATTATTATGTTTGGGTTTCTTCGTAATCTCAATTAATTATAAGTATATATTTTATATCATTAAAATAAAAAACAAAAATAAACAATTCCTAATAATTAATTAATCTAAATATATAATCTTTAAACAAGTAATTTGATTTCTTAAAATAAATTAAGAAAAAAAAAATCAAATGTAAAAGTGTTAAGCTAGAATATATCAATATATCTGTAAAATTGCATTAGTCTCTCAATGCCTTGAGTGCTTTTAAAAGATTACGAAGAATTCAACCATTTTTTCTCTGCCAGTACTAAATTTACATTTGTGAATCAATTCTAGTTAGTACCAAAAAATTATAAACATAAAATTTCAACTAATGCTAGCTGATTCATAATAATTAATAAGTATATATTACAACGTGTAATATTTATATTAAATTATCATGATTACAATGTATAAGAGACATCTATAGTGTATGATATATACTTTTAGGGCATTGGATAGGTTGACTGGATGCAAGGATGACTGGGAAAATATATACTTTTATTTCAGAAATTATATATATATATATATATATATATATATAATTTCTTATAATTTTTTTTTTGAAAGGATAATTTCTTATAATTTAAGGTTAGGTCATCGACCTAATAAAAATGATGGCGATGTGAATAAAGGTGAGAATGGATGATAGAAAGAGAAAGAGCAGCGGTCTCATAAATAGCGTGTGCACTGCTCTGCCGAAATTTGGAATATAAAATATAAAGTTTTACTTTTACCTACATACGATTACGAGAGATGGTCAAACAAGGTTGCACGCCACACATTTTTCACATTGTCTTTTTCTATTTTATATGAATTTGGATCTTTAAAAATAAATAAAAACCAAAAAGAAAGAGATAAGGATTTTGGGGTTGTTGTGATTTCAATTTTCATGGGCAATATGGCCTACATGGCTTGAAAGTGTCCAAGGGAGGAAGCACACCATTAGTGGCATCGTAAATGTGCATTTAAAAGATTACAAAGAGTTGGTTGTGATGCACTATGCTTGATCGGATATCACATGATGCCAAAATAATTATGAATTCATGAATAATGTCGGAATCTTTTCCTTTAACACTTTCTTTAGGTTTATTTTTGAAAGAGAGGTCCAATATTAAATTTTTTAGTACTTCATCATAAAAAAATTTAATCCCTATGGCTTCATTTAATTTAACTAGTAAATTTTTTTTTATTATCGATAAATAAGAAATTTGAGATTTCAATCCGTCTATACAAAAAATCAATTAGTATCTCAATTTGATGATAAAGAACAATCATCATAGATAAGAAATCATAGATTGATAGAACGTATTTATATAAAAATAAAAAATAAAAGCAATTCCTAACCCCTAAGAAGTACTCAAGTCCTTATTATTGATCCAACAATGCGAGAATAGCTCTCAAAATTATATGTTGAGTTGTTGATTCCGAATGATAGGGATTAGCTAGTTACATTCCTTTGTTGTTGCATTTGACTCACGTTAACGAAGTTTACCACAATCAAAATCATTATGACTATAACATTTTTTAAGTTTGCAAACTTTGTTTTTAATGTTCGTTCATTTGGAATCCTTTTGGAAGAATTATATAGATGTCTTCTTGTAACTTAATATTCAGAAAATTTTGTTTTGAATTTTGATATCTAGCTCATGCAACAAGAAGTCTAATATCATAGGGCCGTATCTTAGGTTAGGCCACATGTTTAAGGGGAAAATGGGCTTTTACCCTTTATTTTTAAAATCAATTGCACAATGTTCCTATTTTCAAACAAATAAGAATAGTGTCCCTCTTTTGGAACTCAATTTTTTAAAAATCAATTTCTATGTAACTCTATTTTATGATTATTGAGTTTTAGGTAAATATTTGCCACTCTAGACAAGCAGACATGGCTTCTCAAGCTAGGGCTTCTCCAGTTTAGGGCTTCACCAGTTAGGATTTGGAGATTTTAGTTTGGATTTGGGGCTTTTGGTATAAAGTTGGGGATTTCACAGCGACATGCAACACACAACTCACATGCGTCTGAAGGAGGAAGAAAAGGGCGACGCGGCTGAAAGAAAGGGAGGAGGAGTGCGTGGGGCGGTTCAAGGGTTTCACTCAAACTTGGTTTACCTATTATCAAGTCACTACTTGTTTTTTTTTTTTTTTTTTCCTATCTAGAACTCACTAATACTAATAGAGAGTAATGATAAATAAAAAATATTCTCTATGGAACTTGATTTTACTAAAATCGAGTTTCAACTGAATTTTTTTTAATTGGGAAAAGCCACATCGGCTCTTTCAGCATGTCAAAAAATTACCTAAAACTCAATAAAAACAAGATCGAGTTACATAGAGAACTCGATAATCATAAAATCGAGTTTCAAAATAGGAACACGAAGCTAAATAGTTTTAAAACAGAAACAATCTGCTGAATATTTTAAAAAATAAGGGCAAAAGCCCATTTTCCACCATGTTTCAAGCATTCTTCCAATTAAATAACGAAAATTCAATTCATGCTTTCTTGCTTTCAATTGATTAATTGCATGCCCACATTTTAAATGTAGATTAGTCATTCTCAAAAAAAAAAAAAAAAAATGCGGCTTTGTCCTAATTAGCATCACTATGATAAATTAATATTTGAATCCCCAAAATCAAATCTGGAACTCAGTGCAAGGCTAAACGCAATGTAGCCTTCGGCTATGCACTTTTAACACGCACACACAATACTAACAGTCCTCTACGCTTGGATCATATCAATGATCTCAATTCATAGGGATGGCACCAACAAGCTTAGTTAAGAAAAGAGGACAATATACTACAAATTAAACCTTTAATTAATATATCCAAAATGGCTTTCTTAACAACACAAACTGCATGCTTTTCATGTTGGACAAATCTATAGTGCCAGACCATTGCGTTTTGTTAAATTAGCATACTTGGTCCCTGATTTTCATTCTTAACGTGTAGCACGCTAGAAGGCTTTTCACATCACTTGGGACTCCGATTGCAGCGAAAGCCTTATCACTCTAATAATGTCTGTGAGAGAAACAAGCCCGACAAGTAAGCCCTGTTGATCCACAACCCAAACTCTGTGGACATGTTTAGTGACTGCTTTGTCAATCACTTCGGTGAGGGATGATTCGCGTAGACAAGTCACGAGTTGCCTTGGTGAATCTGAAGATGCATATAGGGGGCCTTTCGAGACATACTCGGTAAAGTCTAGTGCACTCAAAGGCAACCATGATTGCAGTGTGGCAAGGAGGCTACCCTTCAAATCTGTGGCGGAAAATGTTCCTATTAGCTTCCTACCTCTGCCCTGCAGTTTGTAGTCTCAATTGTGAGTTTATTTGGGAATAGGTCAATGAAGGGGTAATGTGTATAGCATAAGGAAAACTGGAATATGTATGAAGTGACTATTGCAAACACAATTAACGATAGAAATTCTATGTAGTCTCAGACGTGAGTTTACTTATGAATTGGTCAATGAAACAGGATATATATATATATAGCACAGCAAAACTGGAATATTTATTAATTGACTGTTGCAATCACAATTAATTGACTATAAAAACTCAAATCCACCTACAATAGGGAAATTTATTAGATACTCCAAAAGTATACTCTTTTCCTTTCATATGGGATGGGTCCCATGGTGAGTGAGACCCACCTTTATACGAGAGGGAGGGAGTATATTCTCGGAGCACCCAATAATAACTCTTACGACAGTATATCATGAGAAGCCCATTTCCAAGAATATATGTAAAAGTGAGGGAAATCAGGATAAACCCATTTCCATCCTCGAATATAGGAAAATATATATATATATATATATATGAAAAAAGGGCTATGAAAAAAAATTCATTTAAACAGGTCTCTTTGGTCCTCAAAAAAAAAAAATCTCTTTGGTTCATCGTGGCGCTCAAATTTCACCATAATGGGCTAAACCTGTTAAGTACAGTTGACAACATGGTCAAAAGCTACATTTGATGTTAAGCAAAATTTAATATAGCAAATGGGTCTACCCAAAGGTCTTTTAGTAATGAAGTTGTGTGTTCATATACAGTTCTAAAACAGAGTTGATATCTATTATCTCTGTTAAGCGAAATTGTATCATTTAAGAGTAGGAAAAAAAAGAAATCCATTTAAACAGCAGTGTTAGGAGGCTTACATTTATAAGCTGCTTGTGATCTTCTTCATGGTCATTTGAGGCTGTAACTATAGGAACTGCATTAAGCATTGTAGCCCTCATGCACTTGATGGCTTCAATTACTTTTGTGCGATCAGTGATGGCATAAACATTCTCAGTAACTGCTCCTAATTCACTAAGTGGGCGTGATATGATGCCTTCTATATCAGACTCATGCTCCTTCAAGAACCTTAACAAGTCCATTTGTGTAAGCATTCGATAGCTCGATGCAGACTCTACAAGTTCCACTCCTGATATATTCTCCATGTGGCTGTCTAGTGGTACCAAAGCCCGGTGGATTCCTTTGCTGAACAGTTCCATACAATCTAACATGCTGCATCTCATATTAACAGCAATTGTTTAATTCACAATTACTACAGAGCTGATTAAAACAAATATACTAATACATGCCTAAAGGAATCTTTATTTTCAATGCAATCAAATATGATAAATTTAGTTTAGAAAACTATTACAAAAAGTCATGTGGCATTTTCACTAGGCATAGCCAATTTGACTCCTACTTCCCAGGCAATCTGAATTGATACGCCACAATCTGAGGCCTCCCACCTTATCATATCATTGTGAAAGGTTTTATCTCTTAGATCCCTGCTGATCTAAATAGAAGGCATTCATTCAACTACATTTTCTATTCTATAGGACAAACTCACAAACATCAAAAGAAGCTTCAGCAGTTTTACAAAGAAGAAATATTCCTATATATAGTAACACCCACCCACCCAACCCGCCTCCCTCTCCCCACACACGCACAGACACACACAAAATTGAAAACACGTCTCCAAAGTATGGGTGGATGTGGGTTATGTTCAAGGAATTTGGGATTAGAAAATAAAGCAAGACACAAAAGTCAGTGTCTTACAACTTACAAACATTAAGAATTAAAATGTAATTAGTATGTCATTTATTCATATATCTCGGTCTCCTTCCTTGAATTTGCTTTTACTCTCTTCAACTAATACCATGCTATGATTGCGTTGGCAACTCAGCAGACCATACATTATTATTCCTTCTCTGATTTGGTCCAAAATTTCTTCCCAATTTCTTAAGAGGGTTCACATCAAAAGACAATACAATAGCACAGCCCTATTATAATTCCATAAAAGGGCAACCCCAATGATTGTATGTACCTCATTTTGTTCAACTGCATATATAAGAGGCACCTGCACCACCTTATTGCACAGGGCTAGTAACCTTATCAAGCATACCTACACTGTTGGCTGTTGCCTGACACCTTAATACTAATAAATAAAACCAATGAAGCCCCTTGGTCTGTGATGATTTACTTTTTATTATTATTATTTTTCTAATGTGTAGCCCCTTCCAAATCAGTTTACATGTAAGCGTTTATACATGGTAGAACAGCTAGAAAACATTTATGTAGGCCATCGAATATTTCATGAGGAGGGAATTACAGGCCGGCCCCAATGGTTATTTAGGATTGAGATTTACTTCAATTGAGTTTTAAGCAGTAAGCACACTTATAAAGAGTAAATTATGATGTATGGATACAATCGCTCTTTTTGGTAAAGAGCATTAGTCACTGCAATTCACATAATCATACTACTTTTTTACTGACCAAGTGACTTGCTCAAAGTGAATTTCTGATAATGTTTGTAAGATGTCAAATTAGAATGCATTTGGATTAACTTATTCCCAACTCCCTTTTGGTAAAAGCTTACTTGCTGAAAGATGGCAAAATTGCCATTGCACCCCAAAAGTGAAAATTTAAAAATCAGCAATAAGTAAAGAAAAAAGCTAATCCAAACACATACTTTAAGTGTCACACCAGTGTTACCTTAATTCTTATGATGCCTCCCATATGATATGTGTGCACTAGATCTACCATTCTTTATTCAATATATAAAGACACCTCCTTTTTTTCAAAAAATATTAAATGTGCAAATACCATTTTAGTCCATACTTGAAAGTTGGACCATTTTATTTTTAAATTGCAATTAATTTGGTATCTACCATCAAATCATAGCTCAGTTTTTCTTGCACTTTTTTTGCAACCAAATAGACAAACACAAATAATGATTTATTAATATCCAATAGGCACATGTATCAAGTCAGCAAATGAAACAAACCCAAATTTGGACTTAAAATTATTGTAAATTGAAAATAAAAGGAACCAAACTGATTGCAAAATAAAAATAAGAGGACCAATTTGAACTCTACCAAGTGGTAGGAACTAAAAATAATAAAGACCAAATTAATTACTATCAAAATGTAGAGAACAAATTTGTGGTAACCCCTTATGGTAACTCCAAAATGGTACTTTCTTGAATATTAAATTATTTGCTTTCCAAGGGAGTGTACTCTAGGAGGACTATAGCCTGCTATTTGCAACAATATATAACACTGTTATATTCTATCCCAACAGGTAGCATCATCTAGAATGATAATTCTAGAATCTTCAGGATAAAGAAATTAAAAATACCTCAAGCATATGTACAATTGGATCATAAGCAACTATAAATCTATAATAGAAAACATTTCCAACATAAGTATAATAGGATTTAGTATACGTCTAGTCTAGTGCATCCAGTGCATGGACTCGGTTAGATGGTGACATGTGACGGGTCCAATATTACTGAATACTGAACCTAAGCTTAAACAGTATAATATAGGATGCAACATTACCCGACCTAGTGTTAGGGTTTAGAGTCCATAGACTAAGACCCTCATGGCAGTGCCCAATGATAGAAGAAACTGGGACCGCCATCTTCTGATCAAGATCAAACACATCTCCACCGTCCACTTGATCATCTCCAGCAATATGTGCCAGGATATCAAGCATGGTAACCATACCAATATAGTGCTTCCGTACAGCCCCAGTCTGCTTATCAGACTCCATGATCATAGGCCCACCAGCTCCAATCCAGTGCCCAGGTGGCGCCGCCACTGGCCCCGCCACCACGCGGTTGGCCACTAGCGCGTTCATCGCGTGGGCCAGAGACGCCGTGTACTGCACCTCCACTAGTCTCCTCTTCTCAACCATCAGATCCCTCACATGTTTATCTATCAGCCGTTGATTTTCAGCGCTGCTGCTGCTGCTGTTGAGCTCCCTAGTTTGCTGCATATTATGCTGATGCTACTTCTACTGTAAAAATGGTTAGGGATGAGATTGAAAGTGTGTTTCTTATGAAAAAGACTGTTTCAGATGTGCATGTATGTACGTGTCCATACCCTGATTTGCTTAATTGCAAGGCTAAGTTTCTTTCGACACGTGGCCATTCTTGTATGACGTAGTTTATTTTCATCCCGGACAAGTGTTTATTTAAATATAAAGTATAAAAATGTTTATTTACAGTTTTAAAATAACTAATGCGGGTTGCACAATTAATATAGAATTTTTTTTATTGAAGAATAATGAAGTTATGTAATTAAATATAAAATAGCTATTTGAATATCTATTTACTATAACAATTTCTTAGAACCTATTTACTAAATGTAATATCTACTCACCAAAAAATGCTATAAAGAATGATAATGAATGTCATTATCTTTCACAGTATTTAAATTTTCGCAATGAATGATGATATATGCTACAATTTTTTTGAAAATCTTCATCAAATTAAATACTTGCAATCATTTACAATGAAGATTTTATTATTCATACTTCATTCTTTGTCGTCTTATTTTATGATCGTCTAACTACGATGTTTAACTTACTTATTTTTAATGATCGTCATTTTAAGCAGGAAAAGAAATTTAAAAAAATAACAAAATAACAAAAGACATCTGTCATCAAAGTTTCTGTTAGATAAAATTATAGGTCTAAAAGATTTAAACCTAATAAATTAGTATTCTCTAGGTAACAAAAAGAACACCATATATCATCATTCTAACTTTCCAAACATGACTACCAGTCTACTATATAAAATTCAAAATACACGAAGAAACTTTTTGGGACATTAAAATTTAGTATGAGTATTTTAAATATTGCACAATGATATATTTTAGAAATTATAAGATTTCGTTAGGGTTTAACTAAGAGAGTAACAATAGGGGTATATGCTCATTTACAAAATATAAAAGAGAAAATTATTTAACTTTAGTTTAGGGGGGAATGAAACTACCCAAAACATAAAGGAGAAAAGTGCTACTTCATCAATTTGTGTGTGTGTGTGTGTGTGTGTGTGTGTGTGTAAAACAATGTATTTTTTTTTTATTATTATTAACTTGAAACAATGTGTTAAAAAAAATCAACCTAAAAAAACTATACATAAAGCAATGAATTTTGGTTCAACAAATTGACTAAACCAAAAAAGAAGTCTAAGAACACAATAAAATGTTACAATATTTTTACAATACCTTTATTTTTAGTTATGGTGGGTCCTGGTCTGATATTTTATTATTTTATTTTAAAGTAATGCTATGTCCACAATATTTTCATAATAAATCTTAGGTGGTAAATTGTTACTGGTTTTAAATTAGGCTAACCACTTTTAACTGTGCATTAAAAATAAATAAATAAAAAAGCGAATTGAAGAAAATTGTGGCTAAATAAATGAATTTTGGCTTACCAAATTTGACTATAAAAAAAAATATATATATATATATATAAAGCCTAGGAACACAACAAAATTTCACACAAAAAAGAAACTTAGGAACACAATAAAATGTCACAATATTTTTGCAATATTTTTTATTTCTAGCTGTGTTAGGTCACAATTTGATTTTTTATTTTTTTTATTTTTTACGTCCACAGCATTTTCACAACAAATCTTAGGTGAAAAATTATTATTGGTTTTAAAATTATGCATTTAAAAAAAAAAAAAAAACAAAAAGACAACACAAGAAAATTTTGTGTGAAACTGTGAACTTTGACTCACCCAATTTGACTATATATACTAAAAAAGAAGTCTAAGAATACAACAAAATATCATAACATTTTCACAATACATTCATTTTTAGGATCTAAATAGATATATATTTTTTTATGTGAGAGAAATGCTACTTTCATAACATTTTTAGAACAAATTTTAAATGACAAGTTATTATTGATTTTAAAGTGAGCTCATTACTGATATCACTTTTTTATCCATCAAAAATACATTGCCACATAAAATTTGTCGTGAAATTATTGTGAAAATGTTATGGATATATAATTTCTTTTTATTTTATTTCATTTTGATCTATAAGGAACAGAGATCTCGACAATTGTGAAATTATTGTGACAAGAAGAAAATGTTATAATATTTTCATAAATACATTTATTTTCAATTGTGATTGGTCTCAGTTTCTTATTTTATTATTTTATTTTAACCTTTAAAAAATTGTCATTTCAATAATTGTGAAAATATTGTAAAAATTTGTTGCGTCAGTGTAACTGTGTATGCACATATAATATTTAAAAGAAAAGACAAAAAGAGCACAAGCAAAACTGGTTTATTGTAAAAAAGAAAAAAGAAAAAAGAAAAAAAAAAGGACAATGAACCGTGCAAATTGTCAATAGTTGTAAAAATATTATAAGAATTTGTTAAGTCAATATAACTGCACATGCACTTATAAATATTTAAAAGAAAAGACAAAAAAGCACAAACAAACCTGCGTACTGTGAAGAAAAAAAAAAAAAAAAAAAAAAAAAAAAGGCTAATGAATAGTGCGAGTTAAAAAAACCAAATGCACTGTAATATTTACTATTTGCGCATTCACGCTTTTTATATATAGACATAGCTCTACCACACTTAAATTTCAGGTTTAAAAATAATCATAAATCAATAAAAATCCCATCTATATCAAATTTAAATTTCAAATTTATGTATTTTAAAATTCTACCTAAAATATAATTTTATGATTTAAATAATAAATAATATTATTTTTGAACAAAATCTAATTGCAGATTAAATATATAAAGAATAATAATTAAACGAGAGGATGCTAAGAGAATTAGCACTAGGGGTGTAAAATTCCTCAAATTGCTATGAATAGTAAATTTGTATATATATGAACTACTGTAGCACGGTTGTAAAATATAAATATATTATTTTATTTGGTTTGTTTTAGAGGAAGAGATAGAGAATGAGTGGAAAAGAGAGAAAAAAGTTGGGGAGGAAGAGAGAGAAATGAATAAATAAATTAATAGAGTTGAAAAATAAGAATTGGGATATTGGGTGAGATATAAAATGAGATGGTAAAATAAATAAAGTAACTTTTGAGTGTGTAAAATAGGTCATTTCTTTAGATACCCTGTTGTGAATGCTCTAAAATGTTCACCCATTTAGTGTTTGGGATGGGAACCAAGGATGCATCTTCTTGGATATATATATATATATATATATGAGAGATGCTGCGTCTACAACAATTTTACAACATTTTTACAACAAATCACAGGTGGTTAGTTGTTATTGGTTCAAATTTGAAACTAACACTAAGATTACTTTTTTACCCCAACAATAACAACCAATAACAACCTGCCACTTAGGAAATGTTGTAAAAATATTGTAGAAATATTGTAGACATAGCATTTCTCTCTATATATATATATATATAGCAAAACTTAAATACAGTTTCTTAAGTTTTCCTTTTAAAATTCAGTTATGTAGCTACTTAACTAAAAATACACTTCCATCTCATAAGAAAAAAAAAAAGCCCCATGACAGAATTTTAAGAGGTGAACCTAAAAACAGCACCTAAAATACTATTGTGTGGGCCAAAAACTAATGGCCCAACTTGAAGGAGATACTCTAGTGCTATATCATGGCATGGTACAATTAATTTATGGAGGTAAGTTATCAAGATCAACCTTTCAAACTTAATTGAGTATGTCAGATGATTAAAAGAGGGGTGTGCGGTCTATGGAAGACGTGCAAAGGAAAGAAAGAAGGGAAAAATAGGAAAATATAGGTATAACTGCTTCCTCGGGATGGTTCGAGGGGTCTCTGATAGTTTGATTGCACTTCTTATTTGGTTACAAAATTTTTTATTACACCTGATCTCTTCTTTCTCTAGATTTCTCATCCCCTCTTTTAGAGGAGTCTAGTTTTCTTATATAGCTACCTGAAATGCATCTCAGCCCTCCACTTGGACAGTCACCATTTCTCATTCGGATGCTTGTCCCATCAAGGCCTTGCTAGAGGTGGTGGAATATGCTGCTCGTTGTGAAGGCACTATTTAGGGGTCATTCTGTCATTAATGCGGTCAGCTGAGTTGGTGTAGTACATTGAATGCGGAAGTGATGGATACTTTATTTGGAAACTTCCCCTCTTCTTTACTTGAACGTCTCCACTTCTTTCCTCGATCACAATCTGCTAGCCTAAGTGACTTATCTACAGTCCTCCGAGGATTGTTAGCTCCTAGGGCTCCTCAGGCAAGCTATTTCCTTGGTTTCCACATCAGGGCTCTTATCAATGTGCTAGGTCGAGGCTAGTGAGAAGACATACGCATTTTCTCCTCGAGTCAGGCCCGTCTGGTAATATTCATCATCCGAGCCTCAGCCTCCACATTTGCCCCCCAAAGCTCCACTCTCTTTACCATTCGAGGGAGTTAGGCTTTGGTTAGAGGCAGGAGGGTTGGCACGTTCTAGATGTGTTCTCACGTAGGAATGTCTTTTCACCTGTCCCATACAAATTCTTGATGCTTCGATATTGTTAGGATCATATTTTATGTAATTGGCTAATCTTTTGACAAAATGCACTTTACTTGTGATTTGGTAGATCTAAGATGAGTTTAATACATCAAGAAATATGTTGTTCAAGCATATCAAGTGTTCGTACTAAAAGACATGAAGATTGGTCCAAGAAATAAGTGAAGAAAAGCTGTTCATTAAGTCTCGATAGATAGCTTGACAGATGCTTGCTATCGAAACTTAATGTGAAGCTCGATAGATGGCTCAACAGCATCTCGATCTATCAAGAATTATGATTTTCAATTTTCCAGATTTGAAATTCGACCTAGGCTTATATATTTGTTTAGGGTTTCTTTTTTCACAATTCTAGACATATATAAGGCTTATTTTAAGAGCTGTCACATACGGATACAAAGACCTAGAGATTTATTTTCTTTGTGAAAAGCTACTGTGTTTATACGCCATAGGATTTTGTAACCAAGTGCTTCATGATCTTCATTGTTGATGAAGTGAAGAACTTTGCAGCCAACAACATCATTCAAAGTTGTTAGAGTTAGTCACGTACTGAGATCTGTGCAAAGGGTTAGTCTCATATTAAAGATTTGTATCAAGGGAAAGACTGAACTTCATTTCCAATTTTCCATCCCTTTAAGCAAAAGACAGAAGACCTTGCGCAAAGAAAATGTTGTGTAGTTTCAGAATCAAGGGAATGCAAAAATACAATGTTGACCATAATTAGCGCTTTAAAGAAGTTCAAACTCCAAACAGTACAGTGATTACTTTCATTTAACGTCATTTTTCTCAGCAAACCATTTCAAATTGGAAAAACTAGCAGTGGCAACATAAAAACTCAAAGGTTGGATCAAATTACACATCCCAAGATTGACATCCGGTGCAATATCACTTTCAATAAATGAGATTAAAAGTTTTAAATAAATAAATCACTTTTCAATCTAAATCCGTGAATTGAATCTAAATTTTTTGAGTAAACTACATATTTGGACTCTATCATTTACACTATATTTCAATTTAGTCCTTAAACTTTTACTTGTGTCAATTTGGTCCCCATCCGATTTGTTTCTTTTTTTTTCTTTTTTTTCTTTTTTTCTTTTTTTTTAACTTTTCCTTCTCCCGTCAAATGGTAATTGCACTGCACTGTATTCAAAGAACCCCACATCCCAAGTGTTAAAAGACGAGAAAGAAAACATAAACATTTCCACATACCACAAATTTGATTGAATCAGTCATGCCTTGAACATTTGCAACATTGATGATTGCATCCTCAATTTGAAGGGTACATCCCAGAACGTAGAAGATGCGCTGCATTTACAATTTAAAGCAAATAGGTAATGAGGAAGCTTAATCAATTACATCCGATAATGAAATAAATAAATGAAGTGGAGAACAAATCCATCTTTGCAAAGGATTGTTCATGATCAAGCAGATACCTTCCACTACATGAAAAAAAATTGTAGAATTAAGATAGATTACATATCTATTTTTAATACATTTGAGAGGAAATATCTCTCCATCAACCCTAATAAGTAATGATTGCTCTCCTATATCTCTTCTATTATGTTAACACTAGTGTACCACCTCTTTAATGTGTATGGAAGAATTGCCCATCTTAAATCACCTGCCTAATGTTATAGCTGTGCATTAAACAGACTTGAGAAACCTAAACGTTTGCTGTTTCCCATGGAATAAAAAGGGACTCATTGAGATGAGGTATGCATAAATCAGTGGTAAAAGCCTGGCATAATCATTCCAAACCAGCAGCAAGGTTGAAGCTAGGCCCAGCACCATTTTCAAGAGGCAGTATCACACCCCAGTTTCCCTTTGATTCTGGAGGCTCAATAACATATACTCCACCATTAGTAAGTCCAAGTGCAAACTGATTAGGTTGAGACGGATGAGCCGCAATGACAATGGGATAAATCCTTGAGCTGTCCAACAATAGCTTCATTAAAAAGGCGAACATGGAGTTTATAAATGTACATTAATTATCAATACTCATAAAACTATGTATTGCTAATCAGAACCTGAGATTAGAAGGAAAATATGCATCAAGACTAATCCGAGACCTTGGTTGGAGCATTGTGGCAGTCAGAACCCACACGCTTCCATCTTCAACACTTGCATATATTGACTGGCTATCACATGAATACGTAGCATCTGTAACTGAACCGCATGATTCTTGGGGAACCCACTGTCACAGATTAAGTTTCTTAATAAAAATAGTCATACAAAGCTATATTCTCGACATGAAAAATTACCAATACTGCAAAAAATAACCTGCTTTCCCTGCATAAAAAGCAGGCGGATTTGAGAATGCATGCATTGAATAAAAACCAGGCAGTTTTGAGCATGCATCCATCTATATTCAATGCATTTGAGAGTAAGGCTCCATTTTTTTGGGAATAAAATATTTTGTGAATAATGTTTTCATTTTTTCCCAATATTTAGTACAATGGAGATTGCTAGTCAATGGAAAACATTTACGTGGCCAAGAAAATTACACTTCAAAGCATAAACCATTTTCCAGACTAAGCCTGGTGCCTTATCCCCACCCTCCTCAATCCCACCTCCCCCAACTCCTTTGCAGCACCATAGAAACCATCTTCCTCTCCTCCCCTTCCCGCTCCCCCCCATGCCACAACCACCACCTCCCTTCTCCCACTGGCTAGCTGCACCGCCACCACCTTGCTCCCTCCTCCATGTGCCCACCACCAACCTCCCTCCCCACTCCCCTATGCCACCACCACCACCACCCCCCCCACCGCCCCCCCCCCCCCCACCTCCACACTACCATCACCCCCTTTCCCCTATTCCTCTACACTACCACCACCAGCTCCAACCTTCCTGCCCCACCCCCTCACTCCTACCAACCCCTATTACCACAACCAATACTGACTACCAACTTGTGGTTTTTGTTGGTTTTAAAATAAAAAAATTTCAATGCAACCCAATGCTAAATTTTCCAGATTTCAAACCAAACAACCAAAAAAATCATTGCCCTTGAAAAATATTTCTACCTCACAAAAACAAGCAATATTCACACTAATGATGACTCAACAATCAAACAATACTATCACAAACTTAGAATACAAAACCCGTTAATACTTTCCATATTTAGGGTGCGTTTGTATAAGTTTTTGTGGAACGGTGTTTTGGGATTAAAATGAGCATTTGTAAAAAAGCTATGAAGCTATAAAGATACTTATAAAAAATAAAATTAAAAAAAGCTATAAAGAGTTGCTGTTATGAAACGGCATTTTGGGTTTTAAAAATGCTCTTTTAAACTCCCAAATCGCCTAACCAAACACACTCTTATAAGTTTTGGTAAACACAAATAAGTAACACTGCCTCACTTGCTCTCTCTCTCCTAAACTTTTGAGGACTACAGGAAATGAGCTAGGAGTCCATTCCCTAACTGCTGGTAGAGTAGAGAATTTAAAAGGACAATTATGCAATGCCTCACAGACCTGCTTAAGGTACTCCAACTTTGGTGCCTTATATATGGCTATTTGAGTTTCATGGACAGCCAGAACATGTATCTGGTCTTGGTGAAACTGAACACGGGTCTGTGCACGAGGAGATGATACATGCCCAGGGGGAATCTGCAAGAATTTACTAGCCTGCTTCTTCCACTCATCCATGCTCCATACACACAGCTGGAAATCAGTTCCAAAAAAAAAAAAAAAAAAATTTAATAAAAAAATAATATTTCATAATTCTTCATGTCTGTCACCCATGCACATAAAATAAGGATACAACTCAATAAGAAGAATATTTCTTTTTTATTTTTGATAAATAACGTAAAAATATTATTAAAAATAAAAAGATTGCCAAGCCGAGTACATTGGGGATGTACTATGGGGGCACAAATCAAGAAACAAAAGAACAACGGTCAAGAAGAATATTTCTCATTTCTTGCATCTGCAATTGCACCTAAACGGAGAAAAGAGAAATTGCATGTACATCTTAATGAGCATCAAGTTACTCATGGACCTCAAATGGACCCATAGATGAAGCACAAAAGCTGCAGTCACAATAAAACAAAAAAGAGACTCAAAACTATGTTGGAAAACTGTTCTGTAGACGCCACTGTTAGCAATATTGCAGTCTACAGAGCAGTCTGTAGATCACACTTGTAAAAATATGTTATCCAAAACACAAATGCTTTAGGTCTAAGAGAGAACTTCCACTGAGCTGGACACCTTTTTCCTCTAAATTCAAATGTGTCGACTGAACATATGTAATAGATACCCAGAAAAAATTAATGTTCTTGAAATATTCTCCAAAAAATTAAAAGCTTCAACTAGTTCTTAGTTTCAGTGAACTTCAGCCTTATTTATTAGACAGATTAGCACTTTTTGACAATTGACCTCCTCCTTTGAAACAAATTCCCAGACTGGACTTCTGTCCCCAATATCACAACATAATTTATAGACTCGACCTGTTACCTTTGACCCCTTTCTTCTTATATACATCCAGGGACCAATATAGTCAAAGGCTAAGGCAACCTTAAGGCACCAAGGCCTTGTATTGCCCGAGGCATGAGGCATTAGCCTAAGTGCAGCAAGGTGCCAAATTCTGCATGTAATTATTATACATTTAGAACTTAAACTATATGTAATAATTAATCTAAGAACAAGCTCTATTAATTAGTCTGAAAATATTCTATTTCGAAAAGGAACTATTGTAAATTGAGAGAAGGAGAAGAAGAAACAAAGTAAAAGAGGGCTGTCCATGAGGTGAGAATGAGAAATAGTTACCAAAGAGGTGTGAAAGAGTGAGAGAAGTATAGAAATAAAACAGAACAAAATAAAAGGCTAAACTTACCAATTTAGTCCTCAAACTATTGTTGTAAAGTTTAAATTGGTTCCTCAACTATTAATTTTGTCAATTTGGTCCCTCAACTATAAATTGTGTCAGCTTAGTCCCTCTCAAATAAGTCAATCTCATCCTTGGATCTCCTCTCCATTCAAATGTAATGAAATTATCTTATTTGACAAATAGAACATATGTCAAAAGCTTATTATGTAAAGTGTAAAAATTACAAAATCATGTCATTTTCAACTATTAATCCCATCATATTTAAATGGATTGGAGACCCAAGGATAACATTTACTTAGTTGGGACAAAATTAACACAATTAATAGTTGACAAACCAATTGAACTTTGCCCAATAGTTAGAAGACCAAATTAGTAATTTAGGAAAATAAACCCATGCCTACGGCCAACAGTGTGATCCGGAAGCCCTAGCGGTGAAGAAGACAAGGCAATTTTCTCAATTGCTTTGGTTATGTTTTACCTTTTCATTTCTTTTTTCCTTTTTTTTCCTGCTTGAATTTGATGTTTGTGGTGGCTTAGCTCAACCCAACTTACTTGAAATTAAAAGTACAGAAATGTCCTCTTTCTCTTTCAAAATTACAAAACTATATCCTTTTTTTTGTTGATTTTCATTGAGGCGTTGTCTCATGCACCCTAATATTTGAATTGGGCCACTATAAGTTAATAATAATACATTAGGAGGAATCATTCTACTAAAAAATGTTGTAACTAGGGCACAAGATTCTCACTTCTGCAGAATCTACGAAAGGTGGTTGGTAGACAACCTACCCCCAAATTTAGAGAGGTTGATTATAAAATGTGAACCCACACCATATCGCTTGGGCAGAGAGCACTTGCCATCACACCAAGGTTTTACCTCTAGGTATCATTCTACTAAATGTGAAAATTTCAAATTTAAAAGGCAACAAAGAATATAGGATTTTTCCTTAAAACAGGTGGCCATTGTTCTGTTAGGCCCTAATGGTCTGTTTGGTAATAGAGATTTTTTAGGGGGGATTGAAAAGAAAGGAAAGAAAAGGGAAAGAGGGGTACACACTAGTGCACACACACTCAGAGAGAGAGGGAGAGAGAAAGTCTTATATGTTATATCTCCATTCCTTCTCATTGTGTGAAGAATATACCTGCGCATCAGCTCCTGATGATACAAGAATATTTAGAACGTTAGAAAAGGCAAGGCCAGTTACTCTCTTCTGGTGACCTTTGAGCTTGCTTTTGATCTATCCAACACCACATAAAAATTTTAATTGTCACTATTTAGAATTCAAATGCACATTTTCATGTTAGTTTGTAATATAGATCATGGTTCAGGTTACTACCTCATCAAATCTGACATTGTAAATATCAATAGAAGAATCATCAATGCCTATGGCAACAATGTTGTTGTCTTGCGGGTAGAAAGCAACAAATGTTGCTGCAGGTGGTGGAGGCATGAATGTTGTCATCCTCTACACAAGAAATGCATAGGTTCATAATATTGGTACATGTGCTTATCATAAACTCCCTGTGAAATTAGACCCCCGGAAGATATTTAGATAACATTGCCATTACCTCAAATGTCATCATATTATAAAGGGAACTTTTTCCACCAGATGCTGATATAAGATAAGAATCATTCTTTGAAAGAGCAAAGCAAGGAATAGCATCTTTAGGATCCATATCGTTTGTCATCAATACTCCATTGGAAGGTTGCCACAATTGTGGTGGCACACTAGAAGTTGCCTACAATCAGCAAAGCATTTGTGAATTGCTAAGTGTATTACAGTAACAACATATTTCCCTCAACAACAAGGGCATCCATACCTTCCCCTCATTTGCCTGCCATTTCCAAAGTTTGTGCACAGCATTGAATCCTAATGCCAAAATGGCACCTCCTGAATTTGTATATGTCAACCTACTAATCTGAAATGGAGAAAGAACTATTAGAGTTAGGATTTAAAAAATAAAAAATAATACAGTTAACTTGAGCACTTCTTACTTTCATCTCATTTTTTCATTGTAGAAGTAGAATATATGATGTAGGACAAATGGGATACTTTGTTTATGTGTGCTTGTGGTGGCTTAAACTTTAGGATTTGTGAACCTTTTAGAAGAAAGGTTAGGGTTAAGAATGAATATGGTTTTAGAATATATGATAAAAAATTTGATTTGGGTTGAAAAAAGGCAAAGAGAAACGGAAATCAAATTTAACCACATTCTGTGAATAGTGCGTGTGAACAATGCACGTGAATGGTGTGAGCGAACAGTAACCGTGTGAACAATGAACAATAGTGTGGGTGAACAATACTGCAAGAAAGAGAGAAGAAATGGAGGAAAAAGAATAATAAGGCCAGCATGCCTCAATACTCAAAACTCCCAAGATTTATTGATCAACTTCTACTTGTTTGAGTACAATGACTCTAAATCTTAGGTTCTAGTAGAACTACAATTTCAACTTTGACTAGTATACCAAACCTAATTGAATTTAACCAAGACCCACACATAAAGACCTATAAACTAAATAAGACTGACTTTATTAAAAGAAAACCCAAGGCCCACAACCATGTCTCATACCCGTCAATTGCAGAATCACTAAGTTAGTCTATAATCACGAATAAAATATAAAAAATTTGTTAACTACCATGTACACTTATTGCTGGGCTTTGCCTTAACCGTAGACTTCCAAAGAAAATATTGGTTCTCCAACCAAGCTATGGATGCGCCAACAACAAGTTTTCAAAAACATTGCTTGGGATTTCCGGTATCAAATAGTAAATGTGAACCATTCTTTCATTGCAATTCTTTAGGCTATCTTGGGTTTTGTAATTGTCATGAGGTAGTTTTTTATAAAATCATTTACTTACAATAATATATATATATATATATATATATAAAACAGCAAGTGTTTGACAGTAGATGAATACACTTGGCCAACCTGCTATTTTGAAAATAATAATGAAATGAACATTCTATAATATTGAAAACAGATATAGAAGAATATAATCTAATAATTGCTATTTACTATGTACATATTTTTTTTTCTTTTTTCTTTTTTTATAGGATATTTACTATGTACTTTAAACATCAGTTTGGCCAGTTAGAGCCTAAAAAGGACCCAACATGCTTATAATCAAAAATTATTTTTAAAATACTCCATTAAAAAGAAATATTTATTGCGTCCTTCCAGGTTCACAACAAAAATACACAAATTTCATAACATTTCCAAAATAGCCTACCACCTCACACAGGAGTAATTAAAAAAGAAATTTAATTGCAGATTGTGTGGATCCATGTGTAAAGTGATAGGCTAATTTTGGAATGTCATGAAATCGTTGTGAATTTTTGTTGTGTCCCTAGATTATTGATATTTATTTAAATTTTACGTAAAAATTGAATAACAAGTATGAAATGGATTACCATGTACAAGAGCCTAACAAGAATCAAAGCTGAAAGTTTTTGGAAATTAATTTCGGAATATATGAGCCTAATTAGAATAAATAATTATATTCCTTCCCTTCAGATATATGCTCATTTCCTATGTTGCACGGACACACAAAAAATGGCCAAGTACCTGTGTCAGACACGGGTACTGATAAGACACGGCTGCAAAAGCACCCAATGCATACCAGAGAAGAAAACAAAAAATATTCCTGGTACATCCCAGACACATATAATAATATATAATAACTACCAGTGTACAACTTAGTATCAAACCCAAGTACACCAGATGCTACAGTGCTTGAGATCGTGGATGGAGTGAAACAGGCACCGCCCAATACAGAATAAATTGTCATAGACCTACTCTTTCAATAACACCAAACATATACATAGAATCATTGTGGATTCATCTGATAGTACCAAACAATCTAGGCAGACAGGATCATCAAAAGCATGATAATTTAAAATCATAATATCTTCCATTAATCCAACACTTCCAATCCGGCTTAGTTTTATATCTCACATAGAAGTAGGAGGAGCTGATAAATAAAGAAAGCTAATGTGGATGCATTCAAGATGTAAAGCAGAGACTAGAGCCAAAATCACCAAGCAGCATAGTGTTCCAAGCATAAAAGTAAATAAAGTAACATAGTATGTGTTGTATAGGATGATGAGAAAACTAACAAGGCTGCAAGGGCATTTGATCTATAATAAATAGCACTAGTAAACCTTAAGATCTGATAACTTACAATTAATTTCTCTCAGTGGTCATACATGTATCTGTCTACAAAAAGAGTGCAGCAAAGGTTGCATTTGTTCATGGATGGCACTAGTGCCCCAGCACCACAGAATTGCCATGAAATTATCATCAAAAGAATGGATTCATGGATATGTCATATTAAATAATTTAGTCTATGATTTGACAGGCAGAATGCGAGTTTGAGGCAGCAACACTATGTATGGAACTACACAACAAGAGTTAGATATGCCCGGCACTTATATTGCCCAGATGTAATCTGCCCGTGCTCCCTACAATACTATTACTAATCCAGCCATGCTGATAATTTATCAAATCATCATAGATGACAACAACTACCCATGGGCAATCCAAAGTGAATCTAACAACATGGACTTGAACTTGCAGCATTAGACAGTCATGGAAGCATCAATTTTTTTTCCCCAAAATGGGTCAAGAGTCAAGATCCCCTCACATTCTTAGTATATAGTCATCAAAGATCATGGCATCAACAACTTAAGTTGAATTTTTTTTTCCATTATGAATTGTAGCAGCAAATAAAAAAATATGTTGGCACAACTCAAACTAGGGAAAAAATACCACACAAAAACAAGAAGAAAAAGAAAAGCGGCCCAACTACCTAGAAAACCAAAGTTTAGTTGTATGCAGAATGATGGGAGACAAAAATACTGGAATACTTTATATTAACTTCAGTGGAAGTTTTTTTTTTCTTGTTTGGGGGGCAGGGAGCAGATACTTACCCTTACAGGCATCAGGCAGTCAGGAAGCCGAAGGGAACGAAGCTGAGACGGTTTATTGAATTCAGTCAGCATCCAAGTGTTAGATTTCTCCAGTTCATCAGTATGATTTGGTTTCATATCTGGAAAACGTCGGCTATCTCCATTCTAATAAGTTTCAAGAATTAAAAATTGGACCCCAAAAAGAATTTCAGTAAGGTTCAATGATGATTTAATCAAATGCTCAGAAAAAAAACATATATTATAAATCGTGGGACAATTTAATGCTCATTATAAAGACTATAAAACTCCTCTATGCAAAGAAGCATCCCAACTATTGACATGACATAGGCATCGAGCTCACCTGTCCAGCCATCACTGTCATCAGTGCACTTCTATCTGCAACCCCAATGCTTGTTCCAGCAGTTGAACTGGAAGAACCAAAGGTGCGAATTATTGCTCCCTGCAAAATAAACAGTGCATTTAACAAGCATGCACACATTTGAAGTTGCTATAAGAATTAAAAGAAAGGAGTACCTGCACAGCGGTTGCAGAAGCCTTTCTGTCAAAGTAAAAGCCATACCCATCAGCATTTGCAAGTATTTTGATTCCATTCATTCAGCCACAACAACAAAAAAATAGTTCTTTGATTCCATTCTCCTTGTTGATATAGCCAGCATTATCCCTTGTTAAATGAAATGAACAAATGAAATGCAAGGACAAGCCTAAAAGTCAAAGTAACATGCACAAAGAACCTTTGAACAAAGGATCTTTTTTCTTCTTTTAACAGAACTTGAGACAAAGCATGGCTCCATTAGGAATGACTGAAATTGATTCTTCTATTCAAATAGGGCTTATATTAGGAAATGCCTTTTTTACTTAACCTTATGTAGGTCGTTGACATTTGAATTTTTATAGTAAATTAGTTAAGTAGCTTGTGATCATACAATTTTCATAATCTTCTTGCTGTTTGATCAAATGCTTCAAGTAAATAACTTATAGCAGAAATACATTTAGGATTATAGTGTACAACCTTTAGTGTTGTCATATGGTGAATGTGTGTGAAACTCCTAAACAATCTTGAGATTTGGAGTATCATACACACCTGATAGTAATATAGAAAAGTTGGATCCTTTTCATGTGTATATATGCACACACTAGCAGCCTGAGAACCCTTTTTTTCAGGTACATTCAGAGTATATTGTCCACTGTAATGCTTTGCTTTATTATTTCAATCATCCTAACTCCAGGAACTCTACATATTTTGCTGAATTTACTACACTAAACTGACTCTTGTGTTTACATACAACATTTGTTAAAAATATGGGATACAAATCCAAATTTTGGCCTGCATATAACTATTTATCACACTCATTCCATAAATAAACTCAAACACTCAAGAAGCACATTTGACAGGAAAATTCACACCTCTTACAATTAACTGAGTCCACTGTTCTTGGTTCAGAAGCAATCTGCTATTCTGCTCAGCTTAGATCTTTGTCCCACATATTATTATTTATTCTTTTTTATTTTTGATAAGTAATAAAAATTTTTGAAAACAAAAGTGCGAAGCCTAAGTACACGGGAAGTATACAATAGCAACAAAACAACTAAGACCTAAATTACAAGTATCCATGAACTCTAAACAAGAAGAACAGACATCCCCAGTATTCCTTGACCAATCAAACAAAGATCTAAGAACGAAGAGTTTCACAGAAGGATGCTTCAATCAAACAATCCAACATTGTGTTCCCTCCAAACAGACCACATCAAACATAGTGGGATAGCATTCCACACATCATAACTTTGATTGCTTTTGAAGCTGCCTCTGCAAAAAGGTGGGAGGTGTTTCACTGAGTAAAATATGACCCAAGAGACACCAAATAAACAGAAAACCATAGACCACAAATCCCTAGCAATGGCACAATGAAGATTATTTATGTTCTACCTATCCACTCTGCTAGTACAACACTAACTAACAATGGTGATCATACGCTTATGAAGATGATTTATGCCATCACTCATCCATGCAAGGCCAATCAGCTTATCCAATTTGATCTCATATTGCCATTCACAATTTACTATTGGTATGATGGTTCTCATTCACATCCTCATTAAAAATTTACCACCTCAAACTAAATAAATATTGGGATGGATGTGAGGAATGAGTAATGCGACACAAACTGGATGAAGAACAAGCTGATGAAAAGGATGCAGTACTATAGAGTTGAAGCTGTGGTGATAAGGAAGTGAGTATTCATAGGATTGGCAATCTGAATTGTCCATGCAAGAGTCCGTCTATGCTTTTCCATCAATAAAGAGCTTCCACAGTCCACAGTAACATTTATTGAAGAAACCACTAGTGTAATCTAATCCAAGGAGACTTTCATATTTAATTTTCAATTAATCCATTTCTTCTTCATTCAAATTTTCTTTGAACTCCAATAATTTCTCAATTATGTTGCCATTGATTATACAAACAGGATTGGAGTTTGGGATGACATAGGTGACAGGCTTGAGCCTAAAAAAAGCCTCTGATGACAGGAAAAAAAAAAAAGGAGAAAAAGCACTCGAGGGAGAACAGAAGAAGTGAAGGGAAGACTGTTTAAGCCATTCTAGGAATTTTATAGGAGAGCCATTTCTTAAAAATTAAACAATCCCATAACCAAAGAACTTACACTTTTGAAAAATATGAAAGTTGGTTAGTCGAAGATGGTCCCATTGGTAGGTGACAACAGTTGAGGAGCCTTCAAATTCTAAAATAGTACGCTTAAACAATTTTATATATATCAAATTCAAACAAGGTTAACATCAACAATTTTATATGCAATGTATGACGAATGTAAATATATCATATAGCAAATTCACTAATGAATTGTTTCAGAGGTCTATGATAAATCTACGTGCATTTGATGGAAGCATACGAGATTATATAATCTTAAAGAGGTTCCTAAAGGTTTTTCTTTTCTTTTATTAGTAGAATGTGGTTTCATAAAGTTTCAGAAGCAGGCCACTAATAAAAGCAAAATTCTCTATGGGGAAGGTTCTTAGTATATTACGGAAGCATTGTAACACAATTGAGAATTTCCAAATTTCAACTTACTAAAATGAAAAGGTAAGCTGATCACTGTAACTCACATGTAGCTTCTGAAGTAGAAATCCAGTCATTCAACTGACTTCACCTGCAAATGGAATATAATTCAATAATATGTGGTACTTGTCAAAGTTTGAATGACACTGGTTGTGGTGCATGGAACAAAATTAATTGCAACAGATCCCATATAGTAGGGAAGGAAAAATTCTTTTCTTTTTTTTTCTGCTTTCTGTTTTTGAACATTCATCTGTCTTAAGAAAATATTACTATGTTGAAAGTAATGATACACAATCTGTTTTATGCACCTCACAAAGTTCAATTAGATACATTATTCATTCATTTTTCTTTGTAGGTAAATCTACAACTTAGATACAGGCAGAGTGTTGAACCATAAGCTGAACCTCAACCCTTACTTAAGGGGTGAGATTCCATTTGGTCCAAACACAATTGGCAAGCACTTTCTTCATAATTAAGTAGATTAAGATACAAAGCATGCATCGGGGGTGCCCCTGTGGTATCAACAAGGCTTAAAAATGTCATTTCTGATTCAAAACTACAATAATGTTACAAGCCACCAAGGCCAATTGTTTAGCTCAAATTAAATTTTTCTTTTTTCATTTTTACATTATGTCCCAATATGGCTGCATAGACTACTGTAATATCAAAAAAAAAAAAAATTGATGCTTTCATGCTCTGGGTATTGCTCCTGCTGTCACTCTCATCGTAGAGTCTGATAAGCTACATTGAAAGTGTGAAAAACAATGAAAATGTACCTAGAAAATTGAACAGCAAAAGGTGACGCAGGACACCAAGTCTAAGTTACCTTAAAAACAAATCATCATGAAACACAGAATAAAGTTTAACATACAGAGCAATGGGATTAGGCTGAAATATGATTTATTAGATTGTTTGAATAGAAGTTAAAAATATGATTAGGAAGACATAAGTTAGAATCTTCATATCTATAGCCAGACTTTGTTTCAATACTATATTACATATTACAACAAACAAACTCTTCAAAAAAAAAAAAACTAAATAGTGAAGAAAAAGAAGGAAACCTTTTTAGATCACCATAATTCACAAAACCCATGAAGAATTCGGAGTATGTGAAAATATACACATGGGAAAATTGCAAAAAGGACTATAAAAACTAAGATTTGGCAAAAATGAAGGTAGTTACCTCAGTGTTGGATAAAACCCACTCAACAAATTTGTGAGTCCAGCTTCTCCTGCATTAAGAAACAAAAAAAATTGAAACAAAATTTAGAGATGCAAATAGTTAAAACCAATTGTACTCAAGTAACTAGTAACAGAAACTGAAGCGTGTTACAAGAACATGACAACTAAAATAAAATAAAATAAAATAAAATAAGGTTTTATTTAAAGATGTGTATAGAAGAGTTCACCTTTGGCATCAGATCATCAGATTCTCGGTACAGTTTCCATTCAGCCTTTTCCTTCTCACTCGTTCGGAAATGCCGGTGTTTTTACTTCCTCTCTTTCTCTCTCTCTCTCTCTCGTTTTGTTTTTCCCTTCTTTTCTTTTTTCTTATTTCATTTTAATTGGATACTATATAAGGAAAAGGTCTTTATTGTATTTTGATTTCATTTCTGAAAATGTGTATTCATTTTCTCAACAAAAAAAAAAAATTTATAAACCTGATTTTGGGATAAATAACACAGGAGTTGAGAACCCAAAAAAAACACCGAAATAACCCCGTTCAGCGAGGAAATTTTGGATTTAGCATTATTTTAGCAATTATTTTGTTAATGGGCATGTTTTTGAAATATTTTAGCAAATAGTATCTCGAGCATTAAAAAATCGAGTTTAATAATTAATTACTGAAAATACTGTATATAATCCCCCCTCCTTCTGTGAGGGTGGTTTCTCAAAAAAAAAAAAAAGTACTGTATATAAAGGTAAAAACTAGTTAAAATAGTATAGCAAGACTTATGAATAATATCAAAAAGTACAGTAAAATCTATAAATAGTAACAAAAATATGCTAAGTAGTAAAATAATTTTAATTTTTTATTGGTATCTAAACACACACTTAAAAGACTCAAATTCTAAGCTGACATAGAAAAATAATGGCGAAACTATATTATTGGTCCCTAAAGTTTATTTTGTAAGCACAATTGACCTTTCAAATTTCAAATGAGCACAATTAGTCCTTTAAATTTCTAAATTGAACATTATTAGTCATTTTTAATTACCGTTAATATTATTGCCCATGTGACAATGACCTAGCAACTTTTTACTTCAAAGTGTTTTACAAACTATTAAGTCATATATATTGTAATGGCCACGTTGGAAAATTTGCCTGGTTAGCAACTTTAGCATGTGAGTCATTATTTTTTTATTATTTTGTTAAAAAGATTTCCAAACTCTTCATTTATTTACTGTGACCACCCCAAGCTTCCTCTACCTCTTTTGCTAATGGGTGTCGCTGCCTCTATCACTATCGTTGTTGCCGCCGTTAGCCATACTTCCCTCTAATCCAAATAGCCGTCGTCACTACCGCATCAACCAGCACAAACACCTCTCTATCATTTGCCAATCTCCATGGATCTCCACCAGTGGCTAATCTCCAAAGATCTCTATGTTTCTTTGCTTTTAAGCTTTGTTTCCAATGGATCTGTAACTATAATTAACATGAAAAGGCTTAAATCCATTTCATTAGAAATCTTTAATCCTTTTTAATTTATCCCTCCTCCAACCAACATTCGTGGGGATCACCGACTGCCTTTTATTGCATAGATCTAAGTTTGGGTGCAAGATTGCCTTTTATTGCACAGATCTATGTTGGGTTTCCTGCATGGCTGCACCCAATCATAAACTATTCCCATCAACAAGAAAGGATTTATGGTTAATGAATTTGAACGAAAGAGAGAGAGAGAGTTAGTTTTATAAGGCTTTGTCTGCTCAAAGGTGGATCTCTTCAACTCAATACTCACGATTTTTGTTGGCTTTGAGGGGCTCCGATGATTCGGTTGGAGAATTGAAAGTGGCGAAGGAGAAAGGGGGCTGAAGCAAATCAATTTTTTTTTTCCATTAAAATAAATAATAGTCAATTAAAAGATTATGCAGCAACCTTATAATTAAATAGTTGACTTGGCATTTGACACTGAAGTTGTCACATCAATATGTAAATGCCACGTCACTATTCTGATAGCCACATAAATAATAACACTAACAGTAAATTCTAAATTTTGAAACTTGGAGAGACTAATAGTACACACTTGAAACTTGAAGGATTAATTGCGCTCACAAGGTAAACTTTAGGGACTAATAATGTAGTTTCACCAAAAATAATCCATGTGAAACTCAAATATCTAAGACTCAAGTTTCATTAAAAAAAAAAAAAAAAAGAAGAAAAAAACAAAAAAAAAAAGAAGACCCATCATAACCCACAGCAAGAACTCAGGTCTTTAGTTTCATGTGGATTTTTTCTTCTACGTCAAATCATCACAACTTGGAACTCGAGGCTTAGAAACTAGAGTTTAGTGAACAAACTCAAGTTTCAAAACCTCAATACGCTAGTTTGTAAAATAATTTTACAAACCAACTAATGAAATAGTTGCTAAAATAATGCTAAATCCAAAATTTCCTCCCCGTTTGGTACTTAATTTTTATTTTTGGATAAAAAATATAATTATAAAAAAAACTACTTCTTTCATTCTTTGGCTACTTTGCGAACTTTATTGTTATGTTTGAATTGTTGTATTTTTATACTTTGAGAATATTTTGTAACGTTAGAAGTTTTTTTTTTTTTTTTTTTTTTTTTCTATTATGTTTTATGGAATATAAATCAATAAATGATATATTTTAAATCAAATTTTAATAAATTATGCAGCAACTACTTTCTTTTTGTTGTCACGTAACTTATTATGCAGCAATTGTTGCATACAAGTATGCAGCAAAACATTTCTCTTGTATGTTATATATATAAAAAAGAGGATTCTCCTCTTTGATCTTAACTTTTTTTCAAGTTCATAAATACCCTCACCAGTAAACAATGATTCTTACAAATGTTTTAGGATTAAGTTTAATAATGTCACACTATTCTCCAAAATATTTCATTTATTAAACTAGACTTTTATGTGATTTAAAAAAATACTTTTATTAATAAATAGTAACTTCAAAACACACGTTTTTTACAACACCTATAGCTACTGGTTTTGAATTCAAAAAGAGAACTCCTAAAATTTAGATTTTTTTTTTCTTTCATGTTCATCTTTTTTTCATCCAAATAAAACATCTCCAATTATAAAAAAAAAATTATAAAAAAAAAAACACCTATGACTTTTTTTGTTCATTCATGTTGATATTTTTTGCTCTAAAATTTTGCCATTTGTTTTTCATTTTTCATCCGAATAAAACACTTCCATTTTTTGATAAATATATATATATATATATATATTAAAAAAAAAAAAAAAAAAAAAAAAAACCTCTTAGCCAATAGCCACATACAATTACTATTCAATTTTTTTTTATCCTTATCCCAATCTTTTCTCCATATTACTTTTATTATTATTGCAAGACCCCATCACACCACTTTCAAACAGAGGTTCAAAAAGGAAATTACGATTACCACCGTGCCTTTTGGCCTAAGTGGTACCCAGTTATCATAGTGACTGTCAACTTAGGAGTTCTAGCCCTTGCATAAACAACTACCCAGCCAAAAAAAAAAAGGAAGAAATTACAGTTATAGCCTATCTCTAAAGCTTATCATTTATATTTGTTTAGAAAAAAAAAAAAAAATATATATATATATATATATATATCACGTTCCTCTTTTTGTTTTTTTTTTTAAAATCTCACATTATAAGAAGTCCTCTACCCGCGCACAACAATCTTGAATTAGTATGATTAAAAAAGTTTTTTTCTCTAAAAAAAGTAGAAGAGTTATATACACACACTTGGTTGGGGGTGTACTCACTAAGTCAATGCAGAGGCAAAGAATCTACTCCAAGCAGGAGTAGGGCGGATATAGAGAATAAGAAATTTGGCTCATACTTGTTGGGTGTATATGTGTGAGTAAAGTCTCACATTGAATAATGATAAAGAAGAATTAGTTGTTAATATAACATAGTTGAGCTCATACACATTATGCTTATGTCTTTTGAGTTAAATGTGTTTTTGTATATATTATATTAACTATTTGAAGGGGGAAAAAAACTATTCAAAAAGTCTCTCTAGAGAGTTTTTTATGGTACCTATTATTTTTTATTTATTTATTATGCAAATCCAAATGTCAAATATCATGATTTTTTTTTTTTTTTTTGAGAGAGAAATATCATGATCAATTTTATCATTATTATTTTTAGGAAAAAAATATCATGATCAATTTTTTTTGCTAAACATCATGATCAATTGATTATGAATGAATGTAAAGTCCTACCAAAAAAAATTGAATGAAAGTAAACGCATAGACATAGGCAGCACTATTTATGGAGTAGAAAGTAACTGCATTTCATGTGACTAATTGTGATTGGCATAGGAAATTAGGAATCAATCCATTGAAACTAACACGTTTCTTTTACTACTTTTCTATGATCATCATATTAAATTTTTTTTTTTTTTTTTTGGGTTAAAGATCATCAGATTAAATTAGAAAATGGATTGGCGTTCTTCTGTTTCCCATTAAACATTATTTTTTTTTAAAAAAATTAACAAGAAGTCTTCTCTGATTGGGGCGTAGATGTCACATCGAACAAGCGCGCGTGACCACCATTTCCACGTCAGAAGCTAGCGTGCCATTAGTGAACGTAACTCGTATATTCCCTTAACACCCTACACTTCCGTATATTTCCAAAACAACCCCCAAAACTTTTTACATTCTCAATACAAGCACAAGGACTCATCAACCCCAAATACTAAACCCAAAGAAAAGGGAAATTTTTTATTTTAACCCTATAGTTTAAGAGTGTAACATATACTATCATATAGTTTCCAAAGTTTTTTTTTTTTTTAATTTTTTTATTAATATAATGTTAGAACTCATTTCTCTCTCTATTGTGTGTGTTTGTTTCTAAAAAAAAAAGTTACAAATTAAATCATAAGGTTTTAAAAAGTAATAAGTTAAACCTATAGTTTGAAAAGTAAAAAAATTAAATACTAAAGTTTTAAAAGGTAACAAATTAACCTCATTCTAATTAAGTCGAATTGCATTGTGTTACTTCAGAGTTTAACATTTTTTAATTTTGAGAAAAATGTTTGGATTTAGAGTTTAACATTAGTTGAAAGTTGTCAAAAGTCTTATAATTCAACTAATACCTTTTAGTAGGTTGCAGTTAGCTCAACGAGTAAAGTTTTTGTTGTCGAATAAGAGAGATAATATTCAATCATTACAAACACCAAAAACTTATTAGTATCTTATCCTAATGATAAAGAGCAATTATCATAGAACAAACATTATAGATTGAAATTCAATTATACATCTCACAAAAAAAAAAAAAAAAAAAAACTTTTAACGCTTTCAACAAAAATGTTTAAGGTTGAAATTCCACCTCTCCAAACTATCAAACTATCAAAAAAATGGGCCAAAGGTGTAATTTGTTACATTTTGAAACTTTAGGGTTTAAATTATTGGCTAAATAGTTATTTTGATCCCTAAATTTTACCAAAAATTTGTTTTTTGTCCTTAAACTACTGAAAAATTTTGTTTTCCACTCCTAAACTATTGAAAGTGTTTCACTTCATACCCTTAAACTTAAAAAAAAAAAAAAATTATATATTTTTTATCCCTAAATTGTTGAAAAATTAGTATTTTGTTTGTCTCTATTTTTGTCTTTTAAGGTATTGAAAAATACAATAAATAAAAAACTGTTTACAAAGTTTTAAGAATGTAAAAATAACTGTTTAAAGTTTAGAGTTGAAAAATAATTTTTTGGTAATGAACCAAAATACTAATATTTTATTTTTACCTTAATTTATTTGACATGCCTTATATTATTGAAAATACACAAGAACCACAATAAGTGACACAATTTTAATTTTTACTCAATTTGCCAATGTAGCAGGTTATAGATCTATCATTTTTTGTCGTGGAACTAGCAATTTTTCTAGATTACTATGTAGATTACTATGGGATTTAAGATGTAATTTAAAAAAAAAAATTAATAATAAAAAGAGAAAAGAAAAACCGAGCTTAGGGCAAAACTAACCACCTCATAGATTGAAATTGACATAATTTAATCATAATCATCACACAAAAACAAAAACACAATTGAGAGAATGCGTGTAGAAGTGTGATGGTGAATCAACCCACTGTACAAGTTGCTGTTGTTGTTGTTGTTGTTGTTGTTGGTCTTACTCCTGAGTCCTGGCTCAACCGAAACCCAATTCAAGCATGACCGACGAAACCACCTTCTCTCCCTCCGACCACGCCTTGTCCCCATGCCCTAATCTCGACATCACCGTAAGTACCTTCTTCTCTCTCTCTCTCTCTCTCTCTTTGAGGTTTTGAATTTGACCTCAATTGCTAGTTCAATGAATGAGTGAAATTCTTTTTTTTTTTTACATACATACATGCATGTATTTCTATGTATATCATATATACACACCTGTCTATATGTATATGAAATGTTAGAGAGGGGATGTGTATGTGATGTTATTAAAGATTGAAGGCTATATGATGTGTTTTTTTTTTTTTTTTTGGATACAACCAAATTTAAATTTGTCTCTAAAATGTTTTTAATTTTAAAAATCATTTAGAATGATAGTATATATTTGTTGATAATTTGTGAATAACAACATTAAATTCTTGGTCCCAAAAATTAAGGTAATATGTGAATGTGAATGTGAATGTGAATGGGAATGGTTTTGAATGACCCGAAAAACGATAATGAAACAAAAAGAATTTGTTAATCACCTGGGGATTCAGCTTAGGTTGCCGGAAGTTGTAGTGGGTTTGGCATAAGTTTTAGGTTCGGTTCTTCGCTGTTGATGTGCAGGGTTGAAGAAGAAAGGGATCTGAAATGCACTGAGGCTTTTAAAGAGAAAAAAAAAAAAATTAGATACATTCATGTCGGTTCTAAAGCATAATGGAATGTTGTATGGTGCAGGTTGGTCTAGCTCCTTTAGTCGGCCGTGTGTTATTTGCTAGAGAAGTTGTTTGTGTACGGAGTATTCCCTATAGAAAAGATTTAGTTATTATTATCCTGGTTACTGCTTGTGCTTGACAGGTTCTCTAGATTAACCATGAGGAGATATTAAGGCAACTTGGTGCTAACCTTATGGTACAGTTTTGTATTAAATAGGAGTTAATTTTGATGGATAGAATGTCTAAAACATTATTACAGTGGATAAGTGTTGTAGATTGGAGTAACCCACATGCCCTATAGCAGCATAAATAAGTAAATACCATTATTAACAGGTTAATGGAGGAGAGATCGAGATTGTTGGTTGCTCTTGCGTCTGGGTACTACATTACTAGTCTAAGATTACGAGAGTTGCTGCGATAACTTAACTGATAGGCCTGATAGAATCCTTGAAGTATCTCTTGCCATTGAATAACTCCTTCATGTCATAACTGGTAGAATTTGGCTCAATCTGAGTTGTTAAAGTTGACCATTTTATATAAGTAAAATGACAAAATAGTTTCATTTTGCATGATGAATGCGTATTATGGGGGAAGAAAAAAAAGAAGAATTTTTCATAATTTCTGACCCTGCTATTGGATGATTTAGCGAGTGAAGACTGTCCTGGTTTGAATTCAGATAGCTTGTGATGAACCCAACTTATCCTCATTATCCCTAGTATTCTAATTATATCAAGATATTTGTTTGAATATCTCCATTAAGACCTAACTTATTCCATATCAGTTATACAAATTGGAAACATATTGCAATCATTCTAAAAGGATGGAAATGAATACAATTTTTTTTTTAATTGGTAAGTTACACATGCACCCAATGAGTCTTGAACCCATGACCTCACCTTCCATTCCATTACTATAGGGGGGAAATTCTAAGTGAATCGAATTATAATATTGAAAGAGACCTTTTTTTTTTTTAGAGTCAATATTTGAAGGAGACTTCATTTGCTTGTAATTGCTCATGGTACTTTATGTTCATCACCATCTTTAATAGAATATTATTTATCAAAAACTATATTGAAGGAAGCCCTTAACCACTAAAGTATGTTAATAAATAAATTGGGAATGAGAAAAATTTATCAAGCTTGAGTGCATGAGATCATAGAATTCTTGTAGAGAACATTGGTATAAGAAATGATAGGTAAAGCTCTTCAAAATGAATATACTGATCAATAGTTAGTAGAAAGATGATAAATGGAATAGCAGTGTGCAGAAACAAAACCAGATAAAGCTATATTAATACCAAAGAAAGTCTGACGAACTGGGAATGTACTGATGATTGATAGAATGGTAGACAAAATTATTTATGGAGTTGATTTGCATTTTTTTTAAATACAACATATAAGGACCAAAAGCTTTAAAACATATGTGTGTGTGGAGGAAATAAAAGATGGAAATTTTGTGGAGACCATCTCTAAGCTTGGTAGCTTCACAACCCCCCCCACCCCCCCCCCCCCCCCCTCTTCTCTCCCCTTCTCAATTTCCTCTGTTTTTACCATAGTTGTTAGCTTATGAAACATCATTGGTATTGATGGTTTGTTTCTTATACCAGATAGAAGAAGGTTCTCAAAACAGCGACCAACTGCTTGAGCATGAAGGTGACCTTGAGAATGACCATGAAACTGAGCAATTATTTGAGATTGATGGTGATGACCATGAAGGCAATGACCTTGAGAATGAATGTGAGCAACTGTTTGAGATTGAAGGCAATGACCTTGAAACTGACAGGGATGATACAACCATAGTTGATTTTCAAAATGGCATATCTGAAAGAAAGGACTATCCCCCACCAGTTGTGGGGATGGAGTTTGAATCATATGATGATGCTTACAATTATTATAATTGCTATGCCAGGGAACTCGGATTTGCCATCAGGGTGAAGTCTTCTTGGACAAAACGCAACAGCAAAGAGAAGCGTGGTGCAGTTCTGTGTTGCAATTGTGAGGGTTTTAAAATGATTAAAGAAGCAAACAGTCGCAGGAAAGAAACTAGAACAGGTTGTCTTGCAATGATTAGGTTGAGGTTAGTGGAATCTAACAGGTGGAGAGTTGATGAAGTCAAGCTTGAACACAACCATTCATTTGATCCTGAAAGAGCTCAAAACTCCAAGTCACACAAGAAGATGGTGATTGGGGATAAAAGAAAGTTAGAACCAACTGTTGATGTGGAAGTACGAACAATCAAGTTGTATCGAACACCTGTAGTAGATGCAATGGGATATGGAAGCTCAAACTCTAATGAAGGAGAAGCTAACAACCATTTTGATCGTTCTAGGCGCTTGAAGCTTAAAAATGGAGATGCACAAGTCATTTATGATTACTTCTGTCGGGTTCAGTTAACAGATCCAAATTTTTTCTATGTGATGGATCTCAATGATGAAGGGCATTTGAGGAATGTGTTTTGGATTGATTCTAGGTCTAGGGCTGCATATGGTTATTTTGGTGATGTGGTAGCGTTGGACACAACATGCTTGTCAAACAATTATGATATTCCAGTCTTGGCATTTGTTGGTGTGAATCACCATGGGCAGTCTGTTCTGCTGGGTTGTGGTTTGCTTGCAGATGAAACGCTAGAAACATACATTTGGTTGTTTAGGGCATGGCTTACATGTATGTCTGGTCGGCCTCCTCAAACTATCTTAACAAACCAGTGCAGGGCCATGCAAACTGCAATTGCAGAGGTGTTTCCCAGAGCTCACCATCGATTTTGGTTGCCACTTGTAATGCAAAGCATGCTTGACAGTTTGAGTGAGTATCAAGAATATGATGCATTTCAGACAGTGTTGAGGAGGACGGTATATGACTCTATAAAAGTAGAAGAATTTGAAATGGCTTGGGAAGATATGATCCAGCGTTTTGGAGCAAGGGAACATGAGTGGCTTCGAATCCTGTATGAAGATCGAGAACGTTGGGTTCCAGTGTACTCGAAAGACACATCATTTGCTGGAATGTCCAACTCTGAAATGGTTGGTACAGTGAGTGCTTTTTTTGACGGTTATATGCATCAACAAACTTCTTTGAAAGAATTCTTTCGCATGTATGAGATAGTTCTACAAAAGAAGCATCAGAAAGAAGCTCTTGATGATCTTGAGTCAAGAGATTCAAGCGACATATTGAAAACAAGTTGCTATTATGAGTTGCAGCTCTCTAAATTGTATACAAAAGAAATATTCCAGAAGTTCCAAGATGAGGTGGTGATGATGTCTTCTTGTCTTAACATAACACAAGCTCATACAAATGGACCTATTGTAACATACATGGTGAAAGAACGTGAAGGAGAGGAGATTCTGAGGGATGTCAGGAATTTTGAAGTTATGTATGATAAAGCAACAGCGGAAGTTCGCTGCATTTGCAGTTGCTTTAACTTCAAAGGCTATCTTTGCCGACATGCATTATGTGTCCTTACCTATAATGGTTTGGAGGAGATTCCGTTTCAGTATATTTTGTCAAGATGGAGGAAGGATTTTAAGCGTTTGTATGTACCAGACCTTGGCTCCAATAATGTTGATATTACAAACCCGGTACAGTGGTTTGATCATTTGTACAGACGAGCCATGCAAGTTGTTGAGGAAGGGATGATATCACAAGATCATTATATGGTAGCTTGGCAAGCTTTTAAAGAGTCTTTGAATAAGGTCCGTCTTGTAGCAGAGAAGCACGTGTAAAGTAGATAACACTAATAATGGTAATAACAATGTGGATAACTCTTTGCGTCAATTTTTCTCTCTTTCATGGGGCAAAGTCTTCAATTTTGTTCATGTAGCTGCCTTGGTGTCTTTATATATATATTGAAAATGCACAACAGCAAGCTTGATTACTAAAGATATTATATAACAATACAAATATACAATTACTAGCGTCCTTTTTTTATGACATTGCGGACCGAATCAGGTAAGGATAGCAAATTAACAAAACCATTCTACCCCCCACATTGGATATATGGGGAGAGGACCTTTTTTGAAAATTATATTATTTAATACTTGTGGATTCCGCTTAATAGTTTTTGGCTTAGAGAAAGGATGATAAGCAAGATTCAAACCTTCATTTTAATTCCATATTTTACACACGGATGCCTATGTTAACAAAAGCTCTACAACTGTGTAAGCCTTCAATAATTATGGCTCGGTTAATCAAGATCTTTGAGTCTGATTTGAACTTTTTTTTTTTGAGAAAGTCTGATTTGAACTTTAAACCTTAGTTTGTACATGTTTTGTTTTTCATTTCAGATCATGCTTTGAAGAGGGGTTACCCAATTGTGTGAGAACATGACATGGCTTAATTTTATAACATAAAACTTCAACTGGAGGAAAATCAAGGAAACCAAGAAAAGGATTGAGCAAAAAATCCAAGCCCAACTCATACGGAAAATGGACTCCGAATATAATGCTTTCCATTGAAATTGATTAAGTCGATTGACAAACTTTTTTTATAACTTGTCAAAGAGATAAGTTGTGATTAGTTTAACACCAGATCTTAAAATTTTGACTAAAGAAGGGTATGATGTGCACGCTTTGTGTGTGGTTGTTGTCTGAAGTGTGGAGAGAGGGAGAGAGTAGGAAAAAAAAAAAAGAAACAAAATAAGAAAAATGAAAATACTAATTAAAATTTGGGACATGGATGGGTATATAAAAGACAGCTTAATAGTATGACTCAAATAGTTTTTTTTTTTTTTTTTTTTTGTGAGAATCAGCCCTGTGAGGCAATTTTATTGGATAGCTAAAAGATCAGTTACAAAAACTTTATAAATATCAAAAGGAACAGACTCCATCAAAAAGTACACGGAAAGTCTTGCTCTCGACTAAAGCATGAGCCAAAGCATTACCTTGCCAAGTGTATAAGCCTATGTGTATAAGAGAAAGAAAAACTCTGGAAAGAGCTAACTGAAGACACTATGTTTTTAACAATGTGACCAAAAGACGATTGGGGCAGATTATTACTTCGAAGAGCATTGATGGAAATTGCAGAATCTCCCTCAAAGATAGAGTGCAGATCCAATTCCTTGATAGAGAGGACTGCTCTTCTAGCAGCAAGAGTCTCCACCAAAACCACAGAAGATGGCAAGGGAATAATTTCCGATAAAGCTGCCAAAACTTCTCCTTGAGAATTGCGAACCACTACTCCGATACCCACTGCATTCAAATCTTCAAATATGGGCCCATCAAAGTTAGTTTTTAGCTCACCCGGGTCAGGTGGCTTCCAAACAATTTTGCTGGGGTGAGGTTTTGTCTAAGTTTTTTGCCGTAGTTTTTGGAAACAGCTGAGTTGCTGGCGAACCAAACAAGAAACCTTATTCAAAAGTTCGATTCTATCTCCCAATCTGCTTTTATTCCGCCTAGTCCATAAGGACCAGCAGGTCATAGCAAATAATTCAGCACCTCTTGGATTAACCAAGACTAACCCAAAGAGCTCAGCAAATGATTCCAATGGATGAGTTCCAAACTGACTTTATAGAATCACAGCCCCAAACTGCATGAAGAATTGTTTCTGGTTCACGTTGACAGCTGCTACAAGTTGGAGAAGAAACCACTTTTCTCTTAAACAAATTTGCCAAGGTAGGCAGTGAGTTGGTACAAGCTCTCCACACAAAAGATTTCACCTTACTGGGAACATTCAGCCTCCAAACACCAGCCCAGAATTTCTTTGACGCCTCAGAGTTTGATGCCGAAGGTAAATTACTATGCTCCGAGTCACAAAGCAGACGATAGTCCGATTTTACTGAATATGATCCACTCATAGCTTTCGGCCACATCAGGATGTCTTCCTGGGGAGTCATACAAAGAGTGATAGCTTTAATTCGTAGTGCCTCAAAAGGTAGAAATAATTGATCAATTAAGTTAACATTCCATCACCTTGTCTCTTCATCCACCAATATATCTACGGTATCATCAATAGGTAACAGATTTGGTAGTGACACCACCATCCCATGCTCTTCACTAGGTAACCATTTGTCATGGTAAATTTGGATTGAGCTCCCATTCCCTACCCTCCACTTTGCCCCCATAGCTATAACCTTGCGAGCTTTTAGGATACTTCTCCAAGCGTTGGAACCTGAATTTACCTTGGCCTCAAACACATTACCCGAAGGAAAATATTTTGCCTTAAAAACCTTATAGAAAAGGGAATCCGTATTATATACTAGTCTCCAAATTTGGTTTGCTAACATTGCCTCATTGAATTTTCCCAATTCTCTAAAACCCATGCTCCCTTTTGATTTTGAAGACAACATTTCCCATTTAGTCTAGTGAATCTTTATTCTATCTCCCCTTTGTCCCTACCAGAATTTTCAGATCATGGCCTCAATATCATTGCATAGAACGGCAGGTAATTTAAAACAACTCATGGCAAAAGTTGGAATAGCTTGCACCACAGGTTTTAACAGAACTTTCCTTCTAGCTTGAGATAAAAGTTTTTCCTTCAGTCCTTATAATTTCCCCTAGATCCTCTCCTTTATGTAGTTTAAACTTTCTCTTTTATTTTTTCCCACCACAGCAGGCAAACCAAGGTACTTCTCATATTTTTTGATTTCAGGGACTCCCAACAACTCCTTGATATACTCTTTAGCAGCTGCATCTACGGATTTACCAAAAAACAGATTTGTTTTTGCCTTGTTAATTTGCTGACTAGATGCTTCTTCATAGTGGATCAAAATATCCTGGATTGCTTGGACATCACCCAATCTAGCTTGACAAAAGAGTAGGGTATCATATGTGAAAAATAAATGGAAAATTCACGGACCATGTTTGCATAAGGAGAAGCCCTTGAGATTTCCCAAATTTACCTCATGTTGGATAAGACCATTAAGGCCTTTAGAGCATAGTAGGAAGAGATAAGGTGACAAAGGGCCACCTTGACAAATCCCCCTCATAAGCTGAATATAACCCCTAGGTTCACCATTTATCAATAACTAGTTGCGGACCCGCGGGTTGGGCGTGATAAATTTTGTTATGTTAGTGTTATTATTATTAATATTTTTTTATGTATTACTACTCAAGTTGCATTATATATGTATGACCAATATATTGCAGGATTCATAGTGACTGGAGGTTTTGGTCATGAAATTAATTTTGTATTATTAGAGACTAGTATTTGGAATAGAAAGAGAAAATTTTTTTGTAGAATTTTTTTTTTAAAACATAATTTCTACCATACTCGGTTGGGTAATTTGTACATTTCCAAGTCAATTGAGCACATTTTGCATGTTATATGTAATTCTTCGTTTCCATAAGGGTAAAGGCATTCATGATCCTAATGACTCACTCTATTTTTCTTGCATGCTTGGTATGCGAAATGTGTTTGTTCCAAAAGTTGTATGTCGAAGGATTTGTTGATAGTTTTATAGCAATTGTTTTCCATCTGGTTGGTTTAGAATTGATAATAATAGTTGTATTCCCTCATCATTTGATTTGCATAACAACACAATTGCAAGTCCATATTTTGCATTTTTGTCTCCTTCTATGTTGGCTTGAAGAAGGATTTCTTTTCCCGCTATAGTTTGATCTTGGACAAAATATTTGTGAGCTTCGACCCAAAATAGTGCTTGTTTGTTTCCAGCCCTAAAGCATTGACGAATGAGTTTTTCTTTATCCTTTCGAAGGAATAAAGGATTTTGGAGCAGTCCAGTCAAATTGATGTGGTGAAGAACTTTTGTTTTTTTGGTTAGCCAATTGAATTGCTTGTAGCTGTTTTTTAAAAACGAAAACACATATTAAGAAATGAATGTGCTAAAAAAAATCAACTGATGACAAAACATGACAATAATCATATACTAAGTGTGCGTTTGGCTCCAAATTAAAAAGTCAGCTTATTTTACTATTTAGCTTATTTTTGCTATTATTCATGGGTTCCATTGCACTTTTTGGTACTATTCATGAGTCCTACTGTACTATTTTAGCTAACTTTTACTTTTATCTACAACACTTTCAGCAAAAAGTTTTCAGTTTCAGCAAAATAAGTAGATCCCAAATTGACCCTAAGGATGACACGTGAATATTATTATCATCACAATTGCAATATTGGATCCATGAAGTCAAAGTTTTTTTTTTTTTTTTTTTTTTTTTTTTTTTTAATTTCAAAAATATAAAAATGACTCTAGAACTGTGCATGACTTCATTGTATAGAGTTAATAAAAAGAGAAAAATATAGGACTACAACATTTTATGAGACAATTTTGGATGTGGTAGATTGTGATTAGTAGAGAAAAAGTTGAGAGTTCATGTGAAAGTAATAGACATCAATTGTGAATTTAAATTTGTGTACCTCGTTTTAATATTGCCTAAAAATTTTGGCGATTGTCTTCCAACATTGGAAAATATTTTGAGCAATAATTATGTAGGTAATTCATGTTGTACGCTCATTTTCGTGATTGTGTAGAGAGTATTTTTATGATATTTTTGGTTTGTATTTTTTGAAGTTGTTTAGGATTGTAATTTATAGTGTTTTGTTTGTTTTATGGATGCGTGATTTTTTAAGTTATTAGTAATTATTATTATTATTATTTTTGGTGAATAGAAGCCTTGCATATACCCTTCACTATAAAGTTTAAATCTTATTGTATTGAATATATATTTCAATTGTAACTTACGTTTAATGTTCTCCTCCATAAAGTGTATCATTATTGAGATGTCTTGATTTGAATTGATTTGTGCTGCATAGTTTTAATCCTCCAACCTAGCCATGTCTTAATCAATATTATAGGATTTTCATTAGCAATCACATATTCCATGTATCTAAATGATTAGCAAATGATGAGGGTAGCAAATGAAGTAACACGTGTCCGTTACTTTCATTAAAGGTAAAATAACTATTGTGGAGCAACCAAATTGTTCTATATCTTTTGCATAACAGAGCAATGTTTTTTAGATAGAACATGTAACTATTCAATTAGTAGCCGTCACTTTATCTTGATAAACTTGTGCCATACAACCACAACCTTATTTTTGTATCCTTTAAAGCAATGTAGAGAAGGCGAGAAGTAAATATGACCCCAAGTTGATTCATTTTCTTGATTGGTGTTACCTTGATAAGCTCTTGAATAAAGAGAACAGCAATTAGTATGACAAAAGTTCACCTGCAAGATGACAGTGCAAGCATTGAATATTGCAAGAAGAAATAGAAAGAGAGCCGTCCAAACACAAACCCTACATAAGTTGTATCGATATATAAATATTTTATTAATAATTTTGAAATAGATGAAAATTCATTAATATCCACATCAATTATTGAAGACAAAGTTATTAACTTTGGTGATAGTTATGGCATAATTGATTGATTTTCAAAGGAAATTGCCACTTTGATTTTTGTAGATTTATTAAACTATTTGAGAAACAAAATATTTATTTGAAGTTAAAAATGGAAGCCTCAATTGAATAATTAAGAACCATGATGGTGTATGAAAAACACCAAGCTGATTTCTCGTCCATATGGCCGTCCATAACAACGTACCAAGTGGAGAATGAGTGGCTATAACACTCGTCCTTCATTCACTCATCCAATGGAGGAGGAACTAGCAACGAACCTCGTCCGTCCTTAGTGATGGACGAGTAAGGTTCACCAAGAGTTATGTTGTTTGAATTATAACATCTGTTCATTGTTGAACACAGGTTTCGATAAGGTAACTTCCATGACAGTTATGGAAGTTACCCTCTGAATTCTCCAAACCCTACGACTATAGGAGAAATAACTGTTAAGCTAACACTATATAAGGACCCTTCTACGTAGAGGTATGGGTAACTTTACATTCTAGAAAAGTTGGTGTAGTCTTTGAAGTGCTTTCTTTTTTACTTCAATCCACTAACTTTACCATCGGAGGATTTTTGGCCGGCCTCCACCGGTCTCCTCTGACTTCTTATTTGTTACTTTCAGGATTTTGCTTGTTGATCATTAACGCCCAGAAATTTTAGCCTACTGATTCATTGACCTCATCAATTGGCGCCGTCTGTGGGGAGAGAATAGAATTTTTTACGTTTGAATTTCATCGTTGAATTCTGCAATTTCTTTTTCTGACAAAGGGCTGAAATGGTCCGGACAAGATCGAGGGTCACCAGTCCAGGCCCTCAACAGAGCAGAGATGCCTCTAGTAACCCTCATCATGACCGTCAATCGGCTCTTGCTATGCAGCCTTCATCAGCCCAACACATGCAATCCATGGCCGCTGCCATGGCAGAACTAACTCGCCAAAATCAAGATTTGCGCAGAAAGATTAATCTAAGGAGACAACGACATGAGGCTCATGGAGAGAAGCGAGAACAAAGTCAGGAAGATGAAACAAATGTCGAACCAGAAAGTCAATCAAGGGGCACCGCTTCAAGGAGGGTACCACATTTAGAGAGGGAGGTGGACCAGATGAGGAAGGTTATGGATGAGATGAGAGAGAACTTGAGGAGGACTAATCGTGTAGAAGATTTAGTTCACAGAACTGATTCACCCTTTACGGCATCCATCAACAGCCATCCCTTACCACCGAAATTCAAGATGCCTTCCTTGGACTCATATGATGGCATGTGTGACCCCTTTGACCATATCGCTACCTTTAAGACTACCATGCATCTTCAAGGGGTTCCGGATGAGATAATGTGTAGAGCATTTCCGACTATCCTCAAGGGGCCTGCGAGAGTTTGGTTCAGTAAAATACCCCCGAATTCAGTAAGTTCTTTCGAGGAGTTGAGCAAATTATTCGTTAATAATTTCATTGGAGGACAGAGACATAAACGTTCCTCATCTAGCTTACTAACCATAGAGTAAGGAGAGAATGGAAGCTTGCATTCCTTCATCACACACTTCAATAAGGAAGCACTGACCCTGGACGAGGTAGATGACAAGCTACTGTTGGCTGCCTTCCATAACGGGGTCAATTCTGATTTATTCATATACAAGCTTTATGAAAAAGAGCCTCAGTCCATGGCCGAACTCATCCATTCAGCCCAAAACTTTATGAACGCAGAAGATGTGATCATAACTAAGAAGAGGAAGAGAATTGAAAGAATGGAAGCAAATCCCGCCTGTCACTCTGAGCAAGCCTTTCATCCAAAGAAGGGGCGAACAGAAGATAAGAGAGACCGAGATAAAAAGAAACCAGGTTCTTCAGCGCGGAATCAACAATACACCCCTTTGAACGTACCACTCGAGCAAGTCCTTATGCAAATTAAGGATGAGCCTTCTTTGAAGTGGCTAGAGAAGATGAAGGGGGATCCCAATAAGCATAATAGGAACAAGTATTGTCGCTTCCACAGGGATCATGGGCATGATACAGATGAATGCTTTGATTTGAAGCAGCAGATTGAAAATCTCATTAGGCAAGGGAAGTTGAGAAATTTCATTGGATGAGACCAGAAGGACGAGAAGCTGAAGGGAAAGGTAGAAGAATCGTCGCGACCACCGCTTGGAGAGATAAGAATCATTGTAGGGGGAGATTCAACAGGGCAGTCGTCCAAATAAAAAAAGGCATACTTAAAAGTAGTGCAGAGCGTCCAACTCTTTGGACAATCACCGAGAGCAAGGACCACGGACGAACACGCAGTCACTTTCACGAACGAGGATGCCAAGAGAATCCATCACCCTTATGACGATGCTATTGTCATCACCCTCCTTATTGCTGATTACAAAACTAGAAGGGTGCTAATAGACAATGGGAGCTCGGCTGATATTTTATATTATCTAGCCTTTTAGCAGATGAGGTTGGGACAAGATCAGCTCTGTCCAACAAGCTCTCCTCTAGTGGGATTTGGTGGGATGAAGGTACAATCTGTAGGCACTATTTCTTTACCGGTGACAGTGGGGGCATACCCGCAACAAATCACTAAGGATGTGAACTTCTTTGTGGTAGATTGCCCATCCTCCTACAATGCCATAGTTGGAAGGCCGACTTTAAACAGTTGGAAGGCGGTCACATCTACCTACCACTTGTCAGTGAAGTTCCCAACAGAACATGAGGTGGGGTGGGGCAAGTACAAGGAGACCAATTGGCAGCAAGAGAATGTTATCTGGCCATGTTGGCCATGGACGAGCAAATCCAAATCATGAATATTGAAGAAAAGAGAATTATTGCAGAACCCATTGAAGTGTTGGAAGATGTTTCCCTAGACGAGTATTACCCTGAAAGGTGTACCAAGGTTGAAGCAGACCTGAGAGATGAGGTTAAGAAGGACCTCGTCCATTTTTTGAAGAAAAATGTTGATCTGTTTGCCTGGAATAACGAAGACATGCCGGGTATAGATCCTAGTGTTATTACTTACTATTTGAATGTAGATCCTTCCTCTAAGCCAGTACGACAGAAGAAAAGGGTGTTCGCCCCTGAGAGAGATGCTGCTATTAAAGACGAGGTACAAAAGTTGTTGGCCGCGAAATTTATACGAGAAGTGTACTATCTCCAGTGGTTGGCCAATGTAGTGATGGTGAAAGAGGCGAACGGCAAGTGGAGGATGTGTGTGGATTTTACTGATTTAAATAAGGCTTGCCCTAAGGACAGTTACCCACTGCCATGTATTGACCAACTGGTGGATTCTACTACAGGCCACAAACTACTAAGTTTTATGGATGCTTTCTCGGGATACAACCAAATAAGGATGGACGAAGCAGACCAAGAGAAGACATTATTTGTTATCAGTCAGGGATTATTCTGTTATGAAGTAATGTCCTTTGGTTTGAAAAATGCTGGAGTAACATACCAACGACTAGTTAACCACATGTTTCATCCACAGATCGAGCAGAATGTGGAGGTCTACGTCGACGACATGTTGGTGAAAAGTCAGGATAAGGAGGGACATCTGAATGACCTGAAGGAGACATTTGACACGTTGAGGTAGTACCACATGAAGTTAAACCCCAACAAATGTGCTTTTGGAGTGTCATCAGGGAAATTCCTTGGATTTATGGTCTCCCATAGAGGAATCGAGGCAAACCTTGATAAAATTTGAGCAATACTGGACATGAAGCCTCCGTGCAATGTTAAAGAAGTCCAGTCCCTCACCGGGCGAGTTTCTGCCCTCAACAGGTTTGTTTCTAAAGCTACTGACAAGTGTTTACCGTTTTTCAAGGTATTAAAGAAAGCATTTAAATGGACGGACGAGTGCCAAAGAGCTTTTCAGGACCTGAAAATGTATCTCATTACAGCTCCATTGCTGAGTCCGTCCGTGGCAGGGGAAGAGTTATTTTTATACCTGGCAGTAACCCCACACGCCGTGAGCTCAGCGTTGATAAGAGAGGAAGGGAAGATACAAAAGCCAGTATACTATACGAGTAGAGCACTGAGGGGAGCGGAAGGACGATATCCCCTAATGGAGAAGTTGGCTTTCGCATTAGTAACAGCCTCTAGAAAACTAAGGCATTATACTTTTAGGCTCATGTCATCAACGTCATGACAGATCACCCACTCAAGAAGGCAATGAACAAATTGGAGACTGCCGGACGTTTGGTTCAATGGGCTGTCGAGCTCAGTGAGTTTGACATAAAGTACCAACCTAGGCATGCCATAAAAGCTCAGGTTCTGGCAGACTTTATTACAGAGTTCACCCCTAGTCATGGCGATGTGAGTAAGATGGAAGGCAACCAGAAGTGGATCATCCATGTGGATGGATCATCTACACAGCACGTTGGAGGGATAGGTGTGGTTTTGCAATCGCCAGAAGGGGATAAACTAAAACACAAAGTCCGACTGCAGTACCAAGCAACCAATAATGAAGTTGAGTATGAAACTCTTCTTAAAGGGCTAGAATTGGCCAAGTCCGTGGAAGCAAAGTCAATACTCGTATTGGGAGATTCTCAGCTAATCATGGGCCAAGTGAACGGGGTGTACAAGGCTAAGGAAGAACAAATGAGGAAGTATCTAAGCAGGGCTATACGACTTATGAAAAAATTTGAGGAAGCTAACTTCGTTCAAATCCCAAGGGAGGAGAACATGGAAGCAGATACGTTAGCAAAAGAAGCCGTGGCGAGTGAAGCCGTCGACAAGTTTGATAAGATTCAGTATATGCCGAGTATAGACATCCCAGAAGTGCAACAGGTGCAGAGCGAAGGAAATTGGATGGCTCCCATTGTATCGTACTTGAAAGAGGGACGACTTCCAAAAGAAAAAGACGAAGCAAGAAAGTTGAGGGTAAGGTCAGCCAGGTACATTCTTATGGACGATGTTCTGTATAAAAGAGGCTTTTCCCAGCCTTATCTTCGGTGTCTGGCTCCGAACGAAGCAAACTATATACTCAGAGAAATTCATGAGGGAGCATGTGGCAATCACTCAGGAGCTAGATCACTCATCCATAAAGTCCTCCGCGCAGGATATTACTGGCCTAACATGCAAGCCGATGCTAAGGCCTATGTCAAGGTCTGCGATCAATGCCAACGGTTCAGTAATGTCCCCAGACAACCATCAGAGTACCTAACCCCAATGACGGCCCCATGGCCCTTCACGCAATGGGGACTAGACATCCTGGGTCCTTTCCCAACAGGTGTAAGGCAAATGAAGTTTCTTGCAGTTGGTATCGATTATTTCACCAAATGGTAGAAGTAGAACCTTTAGCTAATATCACACAACAAAATATCAAGAACTTTGTGTGGAAGAATATTGTGTGCAGGTTTGGCGTCCCTAGAGTGCTAATATCCGATAATGGACGACAATTTGACAATGCACTTTTCAGAGATTTTTGCATACATTTTAGGATTCAGAATCATTATTCCTCACCCGCCCACCCACAATCAAATGGACAAGCTGAGGTTGCAAACCGATCATTGTTAAAAATAATCAAGACTCGGCTTGATTGAGCAAAGGGAGTATGGCCAGATGAAGTACCAGGTGTTCTGTGGGCATATAGGACGACAGTAAGAACTCCTACAGGAGAAACTCCTTTCAAGCTAGCCTATGGGACTGAAGCAGTCATACCTACAGAAGTGCACATGGCCAATCATAGAGTAGCAGCCTATCAGGACAAAGATAATGAGGAGCAACTCCGTTTGAACCTCGATTTAATAGACGGGGCGAGGATGGACACTGAACAGAGGATGGCAAGATACAAAAACCTTATGGCTAGGCAATATGATGCAACGGTAAAGCCAAGGCGGTTTGACATAGGCGACCTCGTCCTAAAAAGGGTCTTCTTAGCCACAAAGAACCCAGCTCATGGGAAGTTGGGACCTAATTGGGAAGGCTCCTATAGAGTTATCAACTGCAAGAGACAATGATCCTATTACTTGGAGGCCTTAGACGGAAGGAAGTTGGAACATCCTTGGAATGTTGAGCACTTGAGGAGGTACTACTAATAAAATGCCAGCCTACATGAGCATAACTTCGGATGAGTCTAGAGGCTGTCTATCTACATAAAAGACTATTCTACATAAAAGACTTGTTTATTTATAGTTGTCTTATTATTATGTTAAGGACAAAATTATGGCTTGGCTTGTGTTTGTTTTTCTTTAAAGCCAGGCATTAGTTTCTTAAGACATGCCTCGTCCATGAACAATATCTGTGTTGTGAATAGTATTTGTGGAATGTACATGATGTTGTGTGAATCCATGATTTTGGTACCACTTTTTGTTCATATTGACTTAAAAAAAAAAAATCCAAAAAAGAAAAAAAACAAAGACAAAGCTCAACACGAGAAAATTCTCTGGACGCGAAGATGTAATCTCAAGATTTCCTAAGTGAAATCGAGGCATGCTCGTCCAAAGCAAAGGACGAGATAAAGCCTATGCCTAAGATCACATTACAAGCAAAACTAAGGCATGCTCGTCCATAAAATGGGGCAAGGTAAAACATAATACCTAACCATACCATGGACGAGGAAAAACATGGGCATTTTGAACTTATTTAAATCACCTACCAAAAAACTGTCCACAGACGAGCAAAATGCAAAGATAAGTCTAAGGACAAGCAAAATGCAAAGATAAGTCTAAGGACGAGCAAAAATGCACAAGCAAGTCTAAGGACGAGTAATGCTTAGCCATTTCAAATGATGCTTTTACTTACCATTTCACATGGGCAAATCACACTCAGGTGGAATTCTAATAAAAATGGTTTTAAGTATGTATATGAAATGTAGATGAGTAAAACAAGAAATCCTGTATATAAATAAACACTCTTGTCCATGCATGTATAAGACAAATGGTATTCATTTGATTGTTTCAAGGGCGGACGAGAAACGTCCTAAACACCCTTACAAACTTAACTGTTTTATCAAAACTCGTCCTTAAACATGGACGAGCTAAAAGTACTTGAATTACATATATATATATATATATATAAAACTAAGTCATCAAGGTATTTTTTAAGCTGAGGCATCTAGGTTGGGGTCGTCCTGAGGTTTGGTCATGGCGTCGTCCTCTATGTTGGCGTCTTCAGAGTCGAGGTGAAGGAGAGAGCTAGTGGTGGCAGCGTTCAAATTGAGTACGATGGAGTTGAAGTCCACATCAGGAAACTTCTCAACAGCGTCCATCCTAAAGTCTTCAAATCCTGCTGCATAGTTGGTATCCAAAGCATCAGTGTATTATTTAGATGCTTTGAATTCAGCTATTGCATCTTCCTTAGCATTGGAGAGGAGAGTGCTGAGCTCGTTGCTCTTTTTTTGCAAGTCCTCAAGACGAGCATCTTTTTCTGCAGCACTAGCCTTCAAATCCTCAACTAAAGCTTTCAAGTCCTTCGCCTCGTCCGTCGTCTTAGTGGCCACCTCAACCCATTGTTTAGCCTCTTCCTTTAACTCCTGTATCCTCGTCTCCAGCAGGATCCTTGTCTTGTCCAACTCGGTGGCCTGTCTGGACACTGCTATAAACTTGGACATGCCCTATAAAAGTCAATAGCAAATATAAGTTAAAAAAAGAAAAAAAAAAAAAAAAAAAAAGGAAATGAACATTTGGTCAAGACGAAGAAAAATGTTACCATGAAAAGGTCATGGGTACCAGAGTGTTCAAAGTCCTTGAGGGACATGTCGTAGCAGACGTTTATATCCTCGTCTGAAACGGCGTTCTTGAAACGTTCCCAGGCCAGATCCTCGTTGTCAATAATGTTTGAAGGGGCCCTTTAGGACGGTTGGGACGAGGTGGGCATAGTTCTGGACGGTGGAGTCTTGGACTGGGTGGACTCAACAGGAGTGAACGAATCGATATCATAGACTTTGGCTGGCTGATGGGACGACGGAGTAGGCTTAGCTACTTGAGACGAGCCCTACTTGATCTTTTTACCACGTCTGCTAGGGAGGTTTTCCAAATCTAAGTGTTTGGATATGGTTTTCCTCTTATCTCCAGCTACAGGACGAGCTGAGCGATCAAGCTCAGGACGGGTCCCCTCAGCACTTACCTCTTTTCCCTTACTGCCTCTCATGGTTGCCATTCCTATAAAGAAACAGAAAGAATTCACTTCAACAAGAAAATGAAAATAAAAGATACAAGGAATGCAGAAATCTAATACTTACTTTTTCTTACTGTAATCTCATGTGCAAGTGCAATATCAGATGGATTAGGGCCTAACCCCCACTTGGCTAGTCGTCTGAGATTGACCAAGGTATGGAAATCCCTGTCTGTATGTAGATGAGCCCTGTGGACGCGGTCACAGTGCAATTTGCTCAAAGCAGGTCGTCCAACGGCTGTGACGAAATAAATTGAAGTTAAATGAGATAATAATAAATAAAGGGAAAGAAAAAGAAGAGGGAGAAAGCTAAGGGACTTACCTTCAGGACGAAGGTTCCCTAGGTCCCCTGTAAAACGACCAAAGGTATCCCGGCCAACGTCTACAGGATTTTCAGCCCAGAATCCAGAGATGAAGAAAAACTCCGTCTTCCATTTTCTGTCAAACGAGGCCAAGGATTTCATTAATCTACAATCTTTACTCCTGGCTGTGAATTGATAAAAGCCAGGAGATTGATGAATCTCTGAGGGTTTATAGCAGTAGAGGAACTTGTCCACAGTAATAGGACGGTCCCTTCCAAACACTTCCCCCCACAAAATTTGCATAGAGATAATTAATCTCCATGCATTTGGGTTGAATTGACACACTCCTAAACCTAACCTAACTAATAGCTCTCTAGTAAAAGCATTTAAAGGAAACCTAAGACCTCCAAGAAGGTAGGCTTCATATACACCTATCCCAAAATGGGGATTACAACACCATTCTCCACGGACGGGTAATCTAGGATTAAACTCGTCTGGGATTTGGTACCATTCCCTAAGGTTATTTAATCTTTCCTCGTCCGTCTTGGAAGGAATATCTACAGCACAACTATATACAATTACTTCCGTCTCGTCCAAAGGACTGGACGGAGGGATGGAAGACGAGGTACCTACCTGGGACCCTAAAGTTTTTCTAAGTTTTTTCTGTACTTCTTCTAAAGGGAAGCCCAGGGACCCCTGAGACATACTCCTCGTCAGTGGTGTTTCCCCTACTACTACTACTAGTATCACTAGAATTATCACTACTCTCGTCGTAATACTCGTCTATAGCTTTTTCTGTGCTATCGTTAGACGAGGAGATGGTTATTTCTGACATTTTCAGAAAAGAAAAATTTTGAAACCTAAAGACGAGGAGAGAGGGAGTACCTGGCTCTGGGACGAACTGAAACTATGGACGTGAGGAAACTCTTAGACAATGCTCTAGACGATGAGTGTCAAAGAAGGAAAATCTCAGAAGTGAGGAGGGTAGTGGAGGCATTCCATTATTTATAGATGGCTGACCTAAACACATGAAACGACGCAACCAACCAGATGATGACACGTGGTCTTCTTCTAAAAAAAATGAATCGACGAAGCGAACCACCAGTTAAATTGTAACACGTGGCATCCCCAATTGTTGAAAGAAGCTCGTCCGTCCAGAGAAGTAAAATACTATATTCTCTTGGACGACCCATGGACGAGGGGGCAACTGATGGTGTATGAAAAACACCAAGCTGATTTCTTGTCCATATGGCCATCCATAACAACGTACCAAGTGAAGAATGAGTGGCTATAACACTCGTCCTTCATTCACTCGTCTAATAGAGGAGGAACTAGCAGCGAACCTCGTCTGTCCTTAGTGATGGACGAGTAAGGTTCACCAAGAGTTATGTTGTTTGAATCAAACATCTGTTCATTGTTGAACACATGTTTCGATAAGGTAACTCCCATGACAGTTATGGAAGTTACCTTCTGAATTCTCCAAACCCTACGACGATAGGAGAAATAACTGTCAAGCTAACACTATATAAGGACCCTTCTACGCAGAGGTATGGGTAACTTTACATTCTAGAAAAAATTGGTGAAGTCTTTGAAGTGCTTTCTTTTCTACTTCAATCCACTAACTTTACCATCGGAGGATTTTTGGCTGGCCTCCACCGGTCTCCTCAGACTTCTTGTTTGTTACTTTCAGGATTTTGCTTGTTGATCATTAACGCTTGGAAATTTTAGCCCACTGATTCATTGACCTCATCAAACCAAATAAAAAATAATTAAAAAGGGAAAATAATTATAGGAAGGCTGGTGCATGTAAGATGCCTGATGTTTGGCGTATTTGATTTTGAGCTAATGCAGCAGATATAATGGGGAATGTGGATGGCCGTAGCTTGCCCTATGATACAATGTAATACCATAAACACATGGCTACTTGAAGACAGACCTTGAAGTAGCATGTGAGGGATGTTCATTAGTGTAGGAGTTGTTTGAATTGTGTAATTTTGAAAAGGAATAAAAAAACAGAAAGTTTGAAACCGTGAAAGAGGATTTCACAAAGGGTTTTGCATGAGAAACAAAATGTGGGGAAGGGGAAGGAATCTGAAACCGTGCATGCAACAAAAGGAAAGGAAAAACAAAAAGTTTGTAACCATGAAAACAAAGGGTTTCACAAAGGGTTTAGATTAAAAAGGCTGAGTTTGGGCTTTATGGTGGAATTAAATTAATAAGAAGTGGACTTTATGGTAGGGATAGAGTTGGGATTTATTTTATATTTATTAGTATTTTAAAATTGATAAAAACTATTTTGAAATTGTTGGACAAATACAAAAAAGAGGATGGAAATGGCATGGCTGTTGACGTGGCTCAACGTAAACGTAGCAACACTAAATGCTACATTTCACCTTTTAGTAATATATTGATAGATGAATAAGTGACCGTCTTGATACATACCATAATCGGACCAATCCAACACTCATGGAAACCCATTTTTACCATCAGTTGCTCAAGAAAAATCAATTCCACCCTGTCATATGTCTTACTTATATCTGGTTTCATAGTCATGAGCCCTTCTCTCCCAGTCTTTTTTTCCTTCATATGGTGCAAGGTCTCGAAAGCTATCAAGATATTATCTGAAATAGCTTTATTAGATTGAAAAGCACTTTGGGACTCTGAAATCAGACTTGGTAAAAAACTTTTCAATTTATAAAGAATATTACATAAGGCAATGGGGCGAAATTCTGTGACTCGCTCTGGACTTTTTACTTTTGGAATAAGAGTAACAAAAGTACGGTTAATGCTAGCTAGAATATTACCTGTAGTTAAACAAGAAAGGACAGCTTGTGACACATCCATACTAATGTTGTTCCAATAATGTTAATAGAACAAAGGCGGCATACCATCCGACCCCGGAGCCTTCAAGGTAGACATTTGTTTGAGAGCAAGATCAACTTCACCTTTAGTAAATTCCACAAGAAGCTGCTGGTTCATTTCTTCAATGACTACCTGATGAATAGTCTCCAACACCTCAGGTACATGATTTGGGTTGGGGGAAGTAAACAATTCCTTATAGTAATCAATAAACAGCTTAGTCACCTGGTCATCCCCTTCACACCACAGACCTGAGGAGTTTCTTAATCCTTTCACCAAATTTCTTCTATACCTTTGCGAGGCCTTACTATGAAAATACAGAGTGTTTTGATCTCCATCTTTCAACCAAGAAGTTTTTGATCTTTGTTGCCATAATTGTTCTTCTTGACTTAAGAGATCTCTCAACTCCAATTTTAAATGATGAACCTGATCCACATAGCCACCCCTAATTACTGCATCCTTGGCTTCCTTCAAAAGATTTTTTTTTTTCAACCAAATTTTGAGTGATGTTTCCAAAAGAAAATTTACGTCATACCTAAAGTTTGGATTGAAAATCTTCCAAGCTTTTCTCAACCATGGTCATAGGTGAGAGAGAGTGAAGATTACTTTGCCAAGCATTCTTGATTGTAGAGTGACAACCTTCATCCTTCAACCAAACTTGCTCAAATCTCCAAGGATTTTGTTTGCGAATAGGGATGCCAACTAGGTGAATAATCATAGGTTTATAGATGAAGAACTTTCATGGTTGGGAAAAGAGATAACCAGAGACAGACCTATAGTAGGGCAGAGGGGGGCCATGCCCCCCCCCCCTCCCCAAAAAAGTATATACATATAAACTAAAAATTTAAATTTTGGCCCTAATAGCCCCTTCCCCCCCAATTAAAAAAAAAAAAAAAAATCCTAGTATACAAAAAATTAAGATTTGCCCTTAAATATATATTTTTTTTGGCTCTCCTCCTTTAAAATATTTAGATATTGACCTACAAAAAAAAAAAAAAAAAATCATGCCCTAACAACAAAATAAAAAAATAAATATGGACTAAACAAAAATCACGCATAAAACAATAAATTCTAGAAAACCTAAATTACAAGTCCCAAATTTCTACCTCATTCTTCCTCCGTTCAAACTCAACGCCTCCAATTCTCAAAAAAAGAAAAAGAAAAAACTTCAATGCCTCCATCACTTCCATCTGTTGTTGATGCTGTGTTGTTCCTCATTTTAGATCTGATCTATAGTTGCTGGCTTGCTGCTGGCTGCTGCTGTTCCTCAGATCCTCGATCTACATCTATTGGTGTTCACACTCACACACAAGTTGAATCGGCTAAGGTATGGTGAATTTGAAAAATTTCTCTCCTCTCTTAAGTTCGTATTTGTGTTTTTTTTTTTTTTTTCTTTGCTCTATTGCTCTGCCTTTGCCCTTTGCATTTTTTTAGGGACTGGTGTGAGTGGTGATCGTAGTTTGTGTTGTGTTTGACTATTTGTGACTTTTTTTTTTTTTGTTTTGGTTTTAAACTTTTATTACTTTATCTATAAAGGCATAACATTGTCTGAGCTTGTGAGTACTGCAAGACTTTGTCTGAGCTGGCTAGCAATAAAGGCATGACTTTATTACATTATGTGAGTACTGTGTTTGACTTGAGAGCAAAGTCTTTGGTATTGAGTCATTAAACTTTGTCTTTGACTCTTTGTCACTTTGTGTGGTGTGGGCCGTGTGGCCAATATATTATATATATGAACTTGTGTTTGTCTCTTAAGATTTAATTTAATTCTTTGTGTGGTTGTGATTTAAGTCTTTGTGTAGCCAATAGTCAATAATTAGATAGCATGAAATAACTATTTAAATCATGACTTTAGCAAACATTTTAGAGAGTAGAAACATTGGTGTCATGTTGTGGGCATTGTTGTGTAATTGTGTTCCATTCTTTTAGTTTTTTTTTTTTTTTTTTTTTTTTTTTTTTTGAGAAGTCCCTTTTTTTAGTTGGTGCATCTAACACATGATTAACAATTTAACATTAATACTGTTTAAGAAACACTTATTTTGTATGTTATACTTTGTTGATGTTTTTTATAATATGAAATGTTTAAGTAATACTTATTTTGTATGTAGTATTTTGTTAAATATGAAATAGATGTTAGTTTTTATTTTCATAACTTCTTTTTGGTTTTAAGCTTTGCCCCTCCCTCCCCCCCCCCCCCCCCCAGGTTCGAATCCTAGTTCCGTCCTTGGAGATAACCTTTCAAAATTTGCCACTGCTCTGTGTGGACACAAGGGGGGGGGGGGGAGTTGCCACCTAGTTTTTTCAATGGTCTAAGAATCATATATATAACATCCTCTCGAGGAAGGACCTTTTGATCTTACTACCAGAGATATGGATTTAGAGTTAAGGTACGGTCTTGGAAAGGTGTTAGGCACCCAAAATTGTCTAACCCTAAAGTTGGCTTCCCTTCATTGTGTCTTATGTCTTAACGCTATTAAAGGCATACTCAATACTTGTATCTAACTTACACACACACACACACACACACACACACACACACAAAAACATACATCTAACAATCAACATGGCATCAATCATCCCTAACCATACATCTATCATGCTTATCAAACAAAGCCTACCATACATCTAATCATACATCACATCATAGACCCCATTTATCTACCATGACATCTCCTAACATTCATCTAACATACATGCCAACCAACCTAGCATTCATCTAGCATGGCATAGCATAACATAAACCCTAGCATGTTACTATCATTAATTCATCATATCTTATCCAAGACAGAAACATATGAATCATTAAAAATTGACAAAGCCAACAAAACATGTTATCATCCAAGGCATTAAGATCACAAATATCAAATCCAACCATGCATGTTCATTTGAATGCATGATTTACCTTTACTTATCTTGCAGCAACTCAGCACCTATAGCATTATGCATGAGCATGTGAATGCATGTTCATAACATTAAAAAAATAAAACCGTAATTCTAACATGCAAGACAAACCAAGCAATTAAACATGTAAAACAGAAGCTTAAAAACATTGAAACATGGAAAAGAAGCTAAATAGAAACATTACATGTAAAAACAAAAGCAAAAACAGATAAAATAAAATTAGAGTTTTTAGGCAAGTTCATGCGCACGCATTAACAACCCTGCGTGCGCAAGCAAGATTATGCGCATGTGAGTTTCTACCCAGAAACCCTAGAAACACAGTACAAACTTAAAAGGCTAAATCAAACATCCTAACATGCTTTCTAGATATACAAAAATGTAAACCTAGACTACATAAACATATTATAACATATAACAACAAAAATTAAAGCAGACAGAAAGATTAAAACATAGAAAATAAAAGAAAAGGAAAAGAAAAATTTGAAACTAATACCTTAAACAAAAGCCCTTCAAACTTGATTTTCTGACCGTTCCCCTCAGTCAAATCTATTCACAACACAAAAATAGTGATTAGTAATCTTAAACTCAAAGATCAAGGCTAGAAAAGACCCTAATCAAAAGAAAATTGACTTGAGGATATTTTGTAAAAAACTGCCTCTTTGATTCACTATTTCTAATGAATCATAATGTTTTCCCATGAAAATAGGGGTTTGGAACGACTCTTAGACAATGTGGGATTCATTCCAAACCTCAACATTAATACAGAAAACTTGCCTTATTTAGTTTCTAGAATTCGCTATGCATGCGCAAGAACGGCCCTGCATACATATGCAGAAAGCTGTGTGCATAGGCTGATTCTTGCATGCGCATAATGAGGATTTTCTTGGCTTTATTTTTATAAAAATAGATTTATTTGCTCATTAAAAGTTATATTTTTCATTTTAACATTTCTCCAGTCAATTTAAAATTTGATTGGGCCCTAAACTAACCTTGGGTCTTAGAATTCAGCATCATTAGGGAATGGGGGCCCGAGTCAAAAAGGGTATAAAATGCAGTGTCTACTAGTCTTTCCCACATAGTGCCTCCACCCCAAAATTTTTTGTACTAGGTAAACTTATTTCCTTCATAACCCAAGTCAGTAAAACCACACTCATCCAAAGTATCTCTGAATTATTGCATCTAGTTTGTTGGCTGAGGTCTCCCACCACACTTCTTATGAGACTTAAGAATCTCATTGAAATCCCCCCACACAACCAAGGTAAGGAGAATTTTTGGTTTAAATTTTTTAGAATGTTCCAAGATTCATGGTGTTTATGAGTTTTCGATGCACCATAAAAACTCGTAAAACACCACTCCTCTTCCTTGCCCTTATTTATAATCGCATCAATATGATTAAGAGAGGAAGTGTCCACTGTCAGATCAAAATCATGCTTCCAAATAAGAGCCAAGCCAACTCCAAGAGTAACCTTAGACACAATATGAAACTGTTTTGTTTTGTTTTGTTTCAAAAATTTATAGGAAGTAAATCTTATGATTCTTTAATATTTTTTGGTCTTTTAAAAGTTTTAACATCTAAATTATTCTTTTGATGGTAACACATATTTCTCTTATATTTATCTGTTATGTAGTTATATATATATATATATATATATTTATATATATTATCTATAATTTGTAGGCTTTAAATCCTTTGATTCCTTTCAATAGTTATAGCCATGAATTATTCTTTTGAATCTAACTCATCTTTCTCTTATATTTCTCTATTGTTTAGTCATATATATTTTGTTTTGTTTCAATAATTTCTAAACAGTGAATCATCTAATTCTTTAATTTTTTTGGTCTTTCAGAAGTTTTAATATTTGAATTTTTGAGTTATTTTTTGCAGCATTTGAAACTGTTTAACAAATTTTTTGTAAGCCATTGCATGTTCTAGCAATTACTTCTTCATCAAATTTTAACACAAATTGAAGTTATACAAGAGCAAATCATGCAATGGTGTAGTTTTTTAATCAATTTAAGATTTTATAAAATTATTTTAGTCCACTTTACAAATAGGTAGGTTCCTGTACATAGCACGAGTTAGCGATTAGTGTAACAAAATTATCAAAATAAAGTTCAAATCTTTTGTCCCACTTTTTCTGCTCTACGCTATATTCCACAAATAAAAACTTGCCACATGTTCATCTAATTAATTAAATACTACCATTATCGACTTATTAATATTACCGTTATTAATTAATGGTAGTATTTAATTAATTAGGTAAACATGTGGCAAATTTTTATTATTAGAGTATAGAGTGAGGCAGAAAAAATGGTACAGAAGATTTGGACTCATCAAAATAAATATATAAATCGTTCTAAAAAAAGAAATTATCAAAAGAAATACTAAATTTTACTATTTTAGTCATATATCTTTTTCCTTCTTTGGGGTAAAAACGGAAAAAGGAAAACACTCAGGCTTTCACGCCGTAATTCCAAAAACTAAAAAAACAGAATCAGAGAGAAAGAGAGAGATTCTTCTGTTAGCCTCTTTTTCAGAGTCCGACCGGTGACTCCGCTAGTTCTCGGGTCGGCGGAGCTTCCTATTCGGATCCAAAATCTCACAATACCACCCTCTCATAAATGTAAGCACTCCTAACAATCACACATACTTTTGCCCTAATTTTGTTTTTTATTTTCTCTCTCACTTTGTTTTAGGATTTGATTTTGGAATCAAAAACTTATCGTGTATTTTGATCGGTTCTGTGTATGATTTTTTTTTTTTTTTTGGGTTGTTGTTTGTTTCCCGAGAAAACGAAAAAATGAAAAAAGAAAACCAATGGTGAAAAATTCGAGTCCTTCGGCTTTTAAACTTATGATATTGTGATTTTCGTTTGGTTTCTTTCGTTTTCTTGCGAATTCTCGGCTGCCAAACGGAGGGATTTAGTGTAATAGGAATGAGCTTGGGATAGTTTGAACCTAACACTTGTATGTGATCGTTTAATTTTCATATCACCAATGCTTTTTTCAATTTAGAATCGATTTCTAATGCAAAATTACTCTAGCTTTCATTTTGTTTATACATGTGTGTGTATGTATATAAATTGAAATAAGTTTGTGTGTATGTATATAAATTAATTAATTTTTTTTTTTGAGGGGGGGGGGGGGTTAATGAGTAGTTTTGATTTCATATAAACTATGCATCAGTATATTTTTCTCAATTAATGCCTGTCTGAGTTTAAATTTTTCCAATATTTATGATCTTATTAAAAAAAAAAAAAAAGGGCTCTAGGATGAATGAAATGAGGGAATTGTGTAGAATTCTGGATGAAATGAGGTATATTAAGATCAAAACAAGATTAACATATTGTTATCAGTACAGTTGACTTTAATGTTTAGCCTATGTGTATTAGTGTGTGCCTGTGTTTCTCTTATTTGTTCAATGGATACTAAATACTAATATTAAGAACAGGGTTAATATACTGCATAACCCATTGTAGCCACTAGGTCTAACTTTATTTTGCTACAGTAATTAGTCTAGTGCCTTTAGTAGGTGGACCCTCTTGATGAGAAGATGAGGATAGACATTTGAAATGGTTTGGTCATGTGCAGAGTAGAACTATTAATGCATTGAGTTGACTAAAGTCTCAAGAGAATGAAAAAGGGTAGAGGAAGACATCAAATGGTGTTAGTAGAAGTATTAAAAAAGGATATTACAATTAAGAAGATCACAGAGAGTATGATTTTAGTTTCAATAGAATGATGGAAAAGAATACATGTAGTTGACATTGATTAGTTTGTTGAGGATACATAGCATATCCCAAAATTTTCAGATTAAGGCTTTGTTTTGTTTTGTTGTAGAATGTCCAAGTGTGCACACATACAGCCCGTGTTTTTTGTATATATGTGTGTGTGTGCGCGTGCGCTTGCATGTGTAATACAACAAACTATGAATTTGGTCCTGCACTATATGTCAAAGGTTAATTTTGTCCTTAAACTATTAATTGTATCACTTTAGTTCTTAAAATTTTGAAAACAGCACAATGTTACCCTTGCATAGTTTGTGCGATTTAGACAGGTAACTTTGATGGCAAGTGGGGGCAAGGGTAATATTGAGCTGTTTTATTTGCTAGTGTTTTCAATTATTTTTGTGTCTTCTACGTTTTTTTGAATAATTTATTATTGCACATAAGAGCACATTGCCTAATACCAAGTTGTATGGGGCCCAACTACCAATGCATGTATGGCTTGATTAACCTTAAAAAATGAAGGCATTAGGCTGAGGATTATAGTCTTGACATTGATTTTCTGAGGATTATATAAAACTGGTTAGGTTCTTTACACCTTACAGAATACGTATGTCATGATTCACCTTTAATTTATAATGGTCTATCATCTCTGTTCTATGCTTAGTTTGCTTTTTCTGATAATCTAATTGGCCTTTGGGGGTTCGATTTTGTATTCCAGATGGAAGAAGCCTCCCTTAGCAGTGAGCAGTTGCCTGATAGTGAGTGCAATGAGATTCAAAAAGAAGAAGATGGTGTAATGACAGAATTAGATTATCAAAATGGTCTCTCTGAAGGAAGGAAGGAGTTTGTTGCACCTGCTGTTGGAATGGAGTTTGAGTCATATGATGATGCTTACAATTACTATAATTGCTATGCTAAGGAAGCGGGGTTTCGGGTTAGAGTGAAGAATTCATGGTTCAAGCGTAACAGCAGAGAGAAGTATGGTGCAGTACTTTGTTGCAGCAGCCAGGGTTTTAAAAGAGTTAAAGATGTAAATCGTTTAAGAAAGGAAACAAGAACTGGTTGTCCTGCAATGATAAGAATGAGGTTAGTTGACTCCAAAAGGTGGAGGATACTTGAAGTTACACTTGAACACAACCATTTATTAGGTACCAAGGTCTACAAATCAATTAAGAAGATGGGCAGTGGAACTAAAAGGAAATCAGAGTCAAACTCCGATGCAGAAGTACAAACAGTCAAGTTGTACAGAGCACTTGTGATAGATGCAGGAGGCAATGGGGGCTCAAATTCAAATGCAAGAGAAGTCGGGAATTTCACTGATCATCCCAATCAGCTGAGCCTAAAAAAGGGTGACACACAAGCCATTTATAACTATCTCTGCCGTATGCAATTGGCTAATTCAAACTTCTTTTACTTGAT